>CM060918.1:873652402-876052402 GCA_030737875.1 Allium sativum | reverse complement strand
TCGATATAAATACGTTTACGTCAAAAAGGCGCTAATCTCATCAACACGGCTTAATATATTTAATTATATTCGTGTCCATCCCAAACTGGACATCAAAATTAGATTTTGATCTTTTACTGAATATTATTTTAAAATATTCATTATTTTAAAATATTCGTTATTTTAAAATATTCATTCTTTTCTAAACTGGAATCAGACATAGTCAATTACTATATAATGTGATTTATATGGATTTCACACTACAAATGTGTATAACAACAATCCATCATCCAGAGTGCATTCTACACGGTATAAGCATTAAATAAAGATATTTAACCTTACATAAAGCTAACTATTGGTATTAGTGTGTGTCTAATATCATCCCAATACCCGTTTGGGGTTTTAATCAACAAATAATGAATTTTATTTGTGCAGTTGGGCGATGTGTAAAATTTATCGTCCCAATCACTATCAGTTAAATGTGTGTACATAAACAAATCATCTGATTTGTTTATAAATATTTATTTATTTATATGCCCGTCAAAAATTATATTTTTAACTATATAAAATATTTATTCTATTCCACATCACACAATCAACTTTCACAACAAAATCAAACAAACAAGCATACAAGTCGTCCATGGTCTATGGACGACGGGTATCGGGTGCTGCTAAGCACCGTCTGCATCCTAGTATATATTTTTAACTAGTATATTAAATTAAAGTGAGAAATTCTCACCTTTGGGTTCCACTACTCCATTCTTTCCTTGTGAATGGTATGGATTCCGCTTTGATTTCCATCGCTATCATTGCTATCATCGCTATCTTTTCCCGCTGTTCACATTAAAAATCACATTTTTACAATGACATTTCATATGTAAAAATCTTATATTATTATCACTTCATTCCAATAAATATAAATCATATTTTTATTTCTACTTCATATAATTTTACAACGCTTCTTTCTATATAAAAATTATATTTTTATATTTCTACTTCTTATATAAAGATCAAATTTTTATTTCGGCGTAATAAAAATCGCATTTTATTTCGACATATATATAATAAAAATCAGATTTTATTTTCGCTACATATATAAAAATTATATTTTTATATTCTCTATTATATAAAAATTCTATTTTCAATCTGCTATTCATATAAAAATCATATTTTTATCATCATTCCATATATATAAAAATCGAATTTTTTTGCTATTTCATACATATAAAAATCATAACTTTACTATCATATATATATATATATATATTATAACTTTATATTTGTTACTTCATTATAAAAATCCTATCTTTATAGTGTTATTCAAATAATAAAAATCCTTTCTTTTCCCATATAAAAAGAAAAGCTTTTCATTATCAAAAATATGATCTTTACATTATTTGTAACACCCCACATCCGTTAAGGTTACTCACAAAGGGAATGCCTTAACTTCAATGGAGCATTATGGGTACCGGAACAGAAATATTACAAGATAGACATATATAAAACAACGGAAAGCATAGTAGAAGTATTTCAAATCATTTATTAAATATAATTGTTTACAATAAAAGCCCATCAACTTCCAATACCCAATTACATAACTAAAATATCTGTCTTGCTCAAAAACAAAGAAGCATAAAAATAAATTGCAGTATTCCCCAACAAAGCAAGCAAGCCATAGCCAAGAGAGATCCAAGCCGCACTTGAAAGAGCCTTGGAACTTGGTAAGACCCGAACTAAGCTGTATTCCCACCTTGCGAACCTAGGGGGGGGGAACGGAAGAAATAGAGGCGAAACAAAACAGGTCAATCATAAAGACTGAGTAAGTCCTTGTGGCTTTCAGCATAAAAACAGGTAAAGATAACATGGCATGAATAAACTGAAATTAAACATAGGCATGATGACAAGATAAGCTACAGGCACGATGAATCAAGTATAACATCCCATACTTCCTATGAAGGGTAGCATCACAAGGTTCCTACCAAGTATCATATCGCAAGGTTTCTATAACGTCGCAAGATTTCTAACTTTCACCATTACCCTATTTTCCTTGATTTCCTATATTCTCTGCACCACCTAACTAGCATTCTAATTAGTTTACTTAGTTGTAATTACAAGATAAGTGATCCCCCATACCCCACATGATAGTTTTATAGGTACATATCCCACGATGAGGGTCCTCCCCCTCATATTGACAGTTTCATGTCCCCACCGTGCCTACCTTGATTGATCGGCTCTTACTTACGATGTTTCACATGTGTTATATACTAAGGTTATCCCAACGCCGTAGCTGTGGTAGCCTTCAGGACTACATCTAATATGAGGATTTTTTCCTCAACCAGCACAATTACCATGAATGTGTTAGATGTATCCTTACTACCCTAATCGATCGGCTCCTACTCGACCTAGTTCTTACGGCCCCATACTTGTAGATACCTGTGCTGGTCCCACCCTAGGGTGTATCAACCCCTAGGATGGCAACCCTGACACCCTTTTTGATGCACAACTTTATATCTACCGATGCCAAATGGCTAAATTTTCCACTCTGGAATACGTGCACGCCTGTAATCCGTCGGAACCTGCACTTCTGCATCCCCTGCCGCCATTTTGACTGCTTACAATCAACCCAGTAATCGTGCCCTACACTGCCTAGCTCAGGGTACCGTTGGTACCTAATGTGGGTTACTGCTGAAACGGGTCCCGCTACTAGGGTTTTGCTAGGGTCTATTCGTATACCCCACAGGTTGGTTAAGTGTTATCTATTTAACTTAACCCCACCCCCATCATGATACCGTGGTTAAGTGTTCTCTCTTGTGTTACTTAACCCTACCGCATGTCTTGTTATATCGGTTAAGCGTTCTCCCCTGTGTTAACTTAACCCTTACCACACCTCACGTTAGATTGGTTGAGTGTATGTTAACTCAACCTCATCCACTAGCCATTTTATAATGGTTAAGTGTTACCCTCATGTATTTACTTAACCCTACCACACATAAGGTTACATCGTTGGGTGTTATCAACCCATTCAAGCTAAACCAACCCATTTAACTAAACCCTCCCATTCGTCAGATTACATTGGTTAAGTATTTCAAGTAATTCATGGTTTAACCCGCCCACGTATCGTGCTAAGTTGGTTAAGTATTATCTATATGTTCAAGTTGACTTGACCCTGCCATGTGTCATGTTATATTGGTTAAGTGTCATTAGTCTAGTCATATTACTTAACCCACCCATTGGTCTGATTAACAGTTATGTTGGTTAAGCCCACATTTATAAGTTTTACATGTTCTTAACTCATATGGTTAGCTCCACATTTTCATGTCAAATTTCCATGTCATCCCACCTAATCCTTTAACCATACCCACATCTTATTATGGTTAGTATTCCTTAATTCATTTATTATGACGAACGAATCATGACCTCTCACGTTAGACCATGCATTTTGTGGCCACTGGATTTGCCGGGCGGTTCCGGGCAGATTTACACCACAAACTGAGTCTAACCTCGTGTCATAAACCATTACGCCTACAATTTGGCCTTCGACCTCTCACATTAGACTAACACTTTGTGGCTACTAGATTTGTCGGGCGATTCCGGGCAGATTTACACCACAAACCGAGTCTAACCTCGTGTCAAAGGTTCATTAATGGTCATATTTCACCCAAAACCCCAATACTAGTTCATGTGTTTAACATATAGAAATGTTCATATTCGTGTTCAAGTCAATTACCCAATACACAGTTATTTTCATGTTTCAAATTCCCAACTTTACATATAAATAAACATATGCCCAGGTTCCAAAATTTCATGCTAATATATATATATATATATATATATATATATATATATATATATATATATAGACACACACACACACACACACCCGCACACACACCCAATTCTAGTCAGTTTACATATGTCCAATTCTTGCCTATTTATATGTATGCCAGGTTTATGCCATTTTACCCATATCAAGTTCTATCCAAGATTACATGTATCAAGTTTCATCCCCAAATAAACCCAAATCATGATTCATGATGTAGTTATCCTAGAATATAATCTTTTTGTTACAATACGCACCAATTACCCAAGTTCATAATACATATTTATGCGAATTATCAAGTTTACACTCGCTTTTAGGTTCAAATTCCCGATTCTACTTATGCCCAATCATAAGCCTAATCTTTTGATTTAATTTACATAGGCCCGAACCCGTGATTTAATATACAAGTCAATTCATATATGCCCACTTTATGCCAAATTAATTATGTCAATGGACAAACTTGCAATTTCAATTATGTTGACAATACCCAAGTTTCCAATTTCATGTTATGCCAAGCATGCATATCCAAATAGGTAATATCCCAAACATTTCCCCGTATTCAATCTTAAGCAAATCGCGGTTTAGGACTAGGTCCGAAATTGACCAAGGTTCATCAAAAGAAAATAAATAGGGGAAGATAGAATTTTTCATAAAAACAAGATCAGAGAGAAAAACATCATTACAGGCATGAAGATTACAACTTGATAATAAATTCAACATGAATCAAGAAAACTGATTTACAACAGGATGAATAGATCATGAACTTGACATGAGAATAAAGATAGACAAGTCTCAAAAACCCAAGATTCAAAAAGCAATAGAAATGGGTCCGAATCGATAAACATACTTAAATCCAATTCCACTTTATTCCAAGGCCATATTATAATTAAATGTTTAAATCTAAAAACAATTAGAACTTACATAGCATGGCTAATGAATTAAGAACTGAATTTGTTGTAGAATGCTGATTTACTGTTTGGATCGTTGTTGAAGCTTTGTTCTTTGAGTTCGAATGCTTGCACTTTGACTTGGAGGCGTCGGCCATGGTTCAAGAGGGAGTTTAGCAGCATTTTGGTGTAAGAATGATTTGTTATGAATTAGGTTAGGTCTAAGGGTGTTTTTATAGGTGTGGCAACTAGTTTAGGCCCATTGATTAACCCTGGAATCAATCCTGACCATCAGAAATCGTCCCAGCCCACTGGCTCAACTGGTGCACACAACCAGGCCAACCATGCCCGACCAGGGAGGCCAGGTCGATCTTATGGTCGACCTCGTCTGGCCAGGTCGACCCCCAGGTCGACCTGGTCTGGTCAGGTCTACTCCCAGGTCAACCCTATGGTCGACCAGGGTTCTGGGCGGGAATTTTCCCGCCCAGCCTGTTTCTGGGTCTTGAATTCGAATTTGAATTCAAATTTCTAAGCTGTTTTTGTTTCTGAAAATTCATGAAACTTCTAAAGGTCATAACTCGGTCGTGCGGACTCCGATTTTCGAAAACTCAGACTCAATTTCATGTAGAATTCCGAGACGAATGCAATGGCGCAAACCGTTTCCCTCGATTCTCAATTTAAAAATTAATTATACCTTGATTTCTAGTTTCAACATGTTATTAAAATTCGGGTTGTTACATTCTCCCCTCCTTAAAGGATTTCGTCCCCGAAATCTTCTGTTTAAGAAGAATGTGTCCTACCATACAATCATCCATCTACTCAATCATCAATCACAGGCATCCATTGTCCTTAAGAGATTTCTAATTCTGTATGAACATATGCAGAAAGTGTGTGTATATGTTCCTTATCTAATGCAAATGATCAGGCCTGATTGATCTTCTTAATGCAAAATATGTTTAGTGCCATGAGTCCAACATGTATGCAAATAGTCCTAGCCACATAAATACTATATGTGTGCACAAACATCCATCCATATGCAACATCCACATGATAGCACATTCAACTTCGTCCATAAACAAGTATAAACACTCATGCATATGCAGTATGAAAGGTGACGGAGCAGATCTAGTGCCTAATGTGCATGTATATGCATTCACGAGCAACTACTAGCAGCCACTTGCAACCACTTGCAACCATCAATCATAACATGTCTCAAACACATGTTTACACCCAATTGTTCCTACCTAAAGGTATAGTCAGATGATAGAAGCAAGTAAAAACTTTGTGCCTATTAGGCAATGTCAAAACTGGAAATCTACGTCACATGTATACTGATTAGGAGAAGAATTCCCCAAGCACCAGCCCCGAAGACCGAAATCAACATCAGAATGATACTCAAAGAATTACTCAACCTAACCAACATATATGATTCTAGGAAACTAAGCATGATAGAATCCTTTTAGGTCACAAGAAATCCCTCCCTAAAACCAGCCCGTATCCTATAGAACCCAAAGTTTAGTCAACCCAGTGGACACCCTCAAGCCCTAACATGTATTGCTAACAGATGAGTCATACCCCCTATGGGGTTTGGAACAGAAATAGGATTGAGAATAGGACAGAGAGGATATACTTAAAAGATAGCATGCATGTAAGCTCTACAGGAAAAGAGGAATCAAGGATATACTCTTAAAAAGAGATATGATGTGCGTATCTAGTCTTCAATCTTCTAAGTCGCATTTCCTTGAGCTTAACTCCATTGTGCTTTGGCCGTCTTTAACTTCACAATTTCATAGCTTCTTAATTCCTATTTCCAAAATATGAGTTGGAACTCATTCCACTGTTGCCTCACGTTTCATTTTCACTTATTCTCCTTCTAGTATACTCGGCTCAAACATAACTACATACTCATGGTTTCATGCAAGCTCACCAAAATTCGCTAGTGAATCTTGGATCTCATTCACTTACTAGAAGGTATTCCACATAAATGAATTACCTCTTGGAAATAAACAAATGCCAACCATGTTGCCAAGTGTACTTACTAAGGTGATTTTCTATAACCCATGCATAAGCGAAATGAACCATCTGCCTTAGTGGCGAACACTACTCATGCGGATTGATAAATGTATCAAGAGATTCTAGGTAACTAAGCATGGCAGAACCCTAAGGGTTACACTAGACTTCGAGGGCATTACCGAGGCAAGTCAAGAGCCTAACTACCCTCTTTTCATACTCGAGAATGGTTCCATTTTTGGATAACCACTCCATCCCTAGAATCAACCGATAGCCCTAAAACATAAGCTTTACTTACAAACTCAACATTTAGCGTAGACTTTCTCAAATCCAAACAAGTCATGAATAGATGAGTCGATTCCCCAATAGGATTTGAGACAAAAATTGGGATCCTCTACTATGCTAGTACTAAGGTGTAGAGACTCAGCTATCGAAGCAGAATTAAAAAGGATGCGATGTACAAAAAAAAGTTCCCATGGTATGAGAGAAAAGAAAAGCTAAACTTTTAATAGAAACGTTTCCACCTCTCTGGAGTAAGCTAGTAGTGAGAGCATACAATTGCCCTCTCGACAATCTTGTTCTTTGCCCCTGTCCTTGTCTTATAATACTTAACTACATGTCCCTTTTTACCACACCAACGATGCTCTTTCTTGTCATAGGTTTTATTTTTCTTTCACTTTGACCTCTTTCCTTTCACATTTTCCCTCCTTCGTGGATTAAGCCATAATAACAAGTTTTTCATCCTTAGGCTTGTGTTATTTATCCTTGTTCTTACTATCCTTGTATAGTTTGTTGACATGTTTCTCGAAAGCTACCTCCATCGCACGGCGACTCCACAAAGCTTGAAATAAGATTAGACGCAGATGGAACTACTGCGGCTACAGATGGAAATTGGGCACTTCTTTGCCCTCCTACATGTGTCGTACACCTACAAAAATATGGTGAAAAAGAAAGAGAGAAAAGACTCAAGGAGAGAATCAATAGATAGTGCATATGGCTTTAGGGAATATGCCTTTCGTAAAACAAAACTTTTTTTAGAAAATGCTTCTTTGTAAACGTTTTGAAAATAATTTCAGAAGATTTTTAAAAGCTTTTGCCCAGTCTGGTAACCTTCTACTCTGATACCAAATGTAACACCCCACATCCGTTAAGGTCACTCACAAAGGGAATGCCTTAACTTCAATGGAGCATTATGGGTACTGGAACAGAAATATTACAATACAGACATATATAAAACAGCGGAAAGCATAGTAGAAGTATTTCAAATCATTTATTAAATATAATTGTTTACAATAAAAGGCCATCAACTTCCAATACCCAATTACATAACTAAAATATCTTTCTTGCTCAAAAACAAAGAAGCATAAAAATAAATTGCAGTATTCCCCAATAAAGCAAAGCAAGCCATCGCAAAGAGAGATCCAAGCCGCACTTGAAAGAGCCTTGGAACTTGGTAAGACCAGGACTAAGCTGTATTCCCAACCTGCGAACCGGGGGGGGGGGGGGAGACAGAAGAAAAAGACGCGAAACAAAACAGGTCATTCATAAAGACTGAGTAACTCCTAGTGGCTTTCAGCATAAAAATGGGTAAAGATAACATGGCATGAATAAACTGAAAGTAAACATAAGCATGATGACAAGATAAGCTACAGGCACGATGAATCAAGTATAACATCCCATACTTCCTATCAAGGGTAGCATCACAAGGTTCCTACCAAGTATCATCTCACAAGGTTTCTATAACATTGCAAGATTTCTAAGTTTCACAATTACCCTATTTTCCTTAATTTCCTATATTCTCTGCACCACCTAACTAGCGTTCTAATTAGTTTACTTAGTTGTAATTACAAGATAAGTGATCCCCCATACCCCACATGATAGTTTTATCGGTACATATCCCACGATGAGGGCCCCCCCTCATATTGACAGTTTCATGTCCTCACATTACCTACCTTAATTGATTGGCTCTTACTTACCATGTTTCACATGTTTTATATTCTAAGGTTATCCTAACCCCGTAGTTGTGGTAGCCTTCAGGACTACATCTAATATGAGGATTTTTACTCAACTAGCCCAATTACCATGAATGTGTTAGATGTATCCTTACAACCCTAATCGATCGGCTCCTACTCGACCTTGTTCTTGCGGCCCCATACTTGTAGATACCTGTGCTGGTCCCACCCTAGGGTGTATCAATCCCTAGGATGACAACCCCGACACCCTTTTTGATGCACAGCTTTATATCTACTGATGCTCAGTGGCTAAATTTTCCACTTCGGAATATGTGCACGCCTGTAATCCGTCGGAACCTGTACTACTGCATCCCCTGCCGCCGTTTTGACCGCTTACAATCAGCCCAGTAATCGTGCCCCACACTGCCTAGCTCAGGGTACCGTTGATTCCTAATGTGGGTTACTGCTGAAACGAGTCCCGCTACTAGGGTTTCCTAGGGTCCATTCGTATACCCCACAGGTTGGTTAAGTGCTATCTATTTAACTTAACCCCACCCCCTATCATGGTACCGTGGTTAAGTGTTCTCTCTTATGATACTTAACCCTACCGCATGTCTTGTTATATCGGTTAAGCGTTCTCCCCTATGTTAACTTAATCCTTACCACACCTCATGTTAGATTGGTTGAGTGTATATTAACTCAGCCTCATCCAATAGCCATTTTATAATGGTTAAGTGTTACCCTCGTGTATTTACTTAACCCTACCACACATCAGGTTACATCGTTTGGGTGTTATCAACCCATTCAAGCTAAACCAACATATTTAACTTAACCCTCCCATTCGTCAGATTACATTGGTTAAGTATTTCAAGCAATTCATGGATTAACCCACCCACGTATCATGCTAAGTTGGTTAAGTATTATCTATATGTTCAAGTTGACTTAACCCTGCCACGTGTCATGTTATATTGGTTAAGTGTCATTAGTCTAGTCATATTACTTAACCTACCCATTGGTCTGATTAACAGTTATGTTGGTTAAGCCCACATTTACAAATTTTACATGTTCTTAACTCATACCGGTTAGGTCCACATTTTCATGTCAAATTTCCATGTCATCCCACCTAACCCTCTAGCCATACCCAAGTCTTACTATGGTTAGTATTCCCTAATTCATTCATTATGACAAACGAATCATGACCTCCCACATTAGACCGTGAATTTTGTGGCCATTGGATTTGCCAGGCGGTTCCGGGCAGATTTACACCACAAACTGAGTCTAACCTCGTGCCATAAACCGTTACGCCTACAATTTGTCCTTCGACCTCTCACATTAGACTGACACTTTGTGGCTACTGGATTTGCCGGGCGGTTCCGGGCAGATTTACACCACAAACTGAGTCTAACCTCATTTCAAAGGTTCATTAATGGTCGTATTTCACCCAACACCCTAATACCAGTTCATGTGTTTAACATATAGAAATGTTCATGTTCCTGTTCAAGTCAATTATCCAATACACAGTTATTTTCATCTTTCAAATTCCCAACTTTACATATAAATAAACGTAAGCCCAGGTTCCTAAATTTCATGCTAATATATATATATATATATATATATATATATACATATATATATATATATATATATATATATATACCCAATTCTAGTCAGTTTACATATGTCCAATTCTTGCCTATTTACAAGTATGCCAAGTTTATGCCATTTTACCCATATCAAGTTCTAGCCAAGATTACATGTATCAAGTTTCATCCCCAAATAAACCCATATCATGATTCATGATGTAGTTATCCCAGACTATAATCTTTTTGTTACAATACACAATAATTACCCAAGTTCATAATACATATTTATGCCAATTATCAAGTTTACACTCGCTTTTAGGTTCAAATTCCCAATTCTACTTATGCCCAATCATAAGCCTAATCTTTTGATTTAATTTACATAGGCCCGAACCTGTGATTTAATATACAAGTCAATTCATATATGCCCACTTTATGCCAAATTAATTATGTCAATGGCCAAACTTGCAATTTCAATTATGTTGACTATACCTAAGTTTCCAATTTCATGTTATGCCAAACACGCATATCCAAATAGATAATATCCCAAACATTTCCCCGTATTCAATCATAAGTAAATCACTGTTTAGGCCTAGGTCCGAAATTGACCAAGGGTCATCAAAAGAAAATAAATAGGGGAAGATAGAATTTTGCATAAAAATAAGATCAGAGAGAAAAACATCATTACAGGCATGAAGATTACAACTTGATAATAAATTCAACATGAATCAAGAAAACTAATTTACAACAGTCTGAATAGATCACGAACTTGATATGAGAATAAAGATAGACAAGTCTCAAAAACCCAAGATTCCAGAAGCAACAGGAATGGGTCCAAATCGATAAACATACTTAAATCCAATTACACTTTATTCCATGGCCATATTATAATTAAATGTTTAAATCTAAAAAAAACTAGAACTTACAGAGCATGGCTAATGAATTAAGAACTGAATTTGTTGTAGAATGCTGATTTATTGTTTGGACCGTTGTTGAAGCTTTGCTCTTTGAGTTTGAATGCTTGTACTTTGACTTGGTGGCAACGACCATGGTTCAAGAGGGAGTTTAGCAGCATTTTGGTGTAAGAATGATTTGTTGTGAATTAGGTTAGGTCTAAGGGTGTTTTTATAGGTGTAGCAACTAGTTTAGGCCCTTAGATTAACCCTAAAATCAATCTTGACCATCAGAAATTGTCCCAGCCCACTGACTCAACTGGTGCACCCAACCAGGCCAACCTGTCCCGACCAGGGAGGCCAGGTCGACCCTATGGCCGACGTGGTCTGGTCACGTCGACTCCCAGGTCGACCATATAGTCGATCTAGGCTCTGGGCGGGAATTTTCCTGCCCAGCCCGCTTCTGGGTCTTGAATTCGAATTTGAATTCGAATTTCCGAGCTGTTTTTGATTCTGGAAATTCGTGAAACTTCTAGAGGTCATAACTCGGTCGTTCGGACTCCGATTTTCGAAAACTCAGACTTGATTTCATGCAGAATTCCGAGACGAACACAATGGCGCAAACCGTTTCCCTCGATTCCCATTTAAAAATTAATTATACCTTGAATTCTAGTTTCTACATGTTATTAAAATTCGGGTTGTTACATTATTAAAAATATAATCTTTATCTTTATAAAAAATAATATTTTCCTTGCTAATAAAAAAAAAGATCACATTTTTCTAAATCCGTTCATACCATAAAAACCATGTTTTTATAATGCTAAAAATCATATTTTTCTTCTATGAAAAATCTGTTCCCTTTATTAACATAAAAATCCTATCTTTATTAACCTAAAATTCCTATTTAAAAGGGAATAAAGCTATTTACTAAATAAAATAAACTGCTTACAGGTTTTCGTCTGAGGGAGGGGGTCTAGTGCTGCGTTGGAGGTCAGGGGAGGGTGTAGCGGTCGCCGAGGTTGGGGGTCCGGTCCAAGGTGGTGGCGGTGGTCTCCGTTGGTGGCTAGGGTTAATAATGGGGGGGGGGGAGGGAGGGGGTCTTAATAGTTGAAGCAAGGGAGAGGGAGGAGATCGCGGAGGGGGGAAGATGGGGGGGCTGACGTGAGGAGGAGGTGACGGGGAAGAGGAGGGGGGCGTGCCGTTGGTGGCGCCGCCGCTGGAGCCGCGCGGCTGCGGATCCTCCCCCCCGTCATTTGTTTTTTCTTTATTTTTCGATTTTGACTTTGAAAAGGGGGGTTGACTTCACAGAAGAGAAAGGAGTGGGGGGTTGGTTATATGAATATATATATTTATTTATTTATTTCAAAAAGTAACTTTTTATTTCGAGCTCGAAATCGAACCCACCGACTATTGTCCCTAGCTAATTACCCCCATTCCGAACACAATGGGATATGTCACGTAGGCCAATTCAATCGTTTCTATCTGTTTCCTTCAAAACAAAATATAAATCTATATATTGAATTTGAACGCACATTTCAATTTATTGGGGCCACATACGGACTCTAAAAATTCCCGAAAAATATTTTTTAGCTTTGTATCGACGATACGGTCCTAACAAAACTAATTTCTTCAAACTCTGAGATTATTTGAAAAATGATCGTTTTCTGGTCGATCCAAATTGACTGAAACTATCAAAACATGTTTTACTTTGCCACGCTCACATATTGACTCAGAAAATTATAAATTTTGGAATCTGGCAATAACTTGACATTCCGGATCCAACAAAAGTAGTTTCGTTGAAAACAGAGGTCGTTTGCAAAATTTCCATTTTTAAGGGCCAAAATTCCACATTCGCTATTCTGAATTTTCAACTGGGCATAACTTTTTATCCCCGCTATGAAATTTCAATTTTTCGGATTTTGGAAAGATATTTTCATTTAGATTCGGATATTTTTGGTTTTGCTAAAATCCGATTTATTTTGAATCCTGTACATTCATTTGAAATTTGAAATCGAATTTTCAAACTACCGCGCCATTTTCAATTCCTTTTATAAATAAAAATAAATAATTATATTCTAATGACGATTCAAATAAATATATACATTCTAATTCTATTCAAAATAAATTTCTCGTCGTTATTATTTAAAATAATTCATTTAAAATATTCAAAATTCATCAAAATTGCCAAAATAAAATTTTTAAATTAGTTCAGATTTTCCGGGTTATTACAGGGACTGATGGATGTGAAACAAAAGTGATACGTGAATATGGTATGAAAATGTTTTCCAATGTTAATAACGTATATTTTGGAAATGGGGGAAATAAGGAGTGGTGAATACATGAAAATGTTTTCCAATAAATCGTAAGAGGCTAAACGAGTTGAAGAAATATTTAAGTAAAGATATTTAAGGAAAATTGGGAAATGAAATGATTTTTGATAAATCTATTTAAAGGAGCTCAGTGTTGATTGATGATTGATCAGTAAGATTTCCATTTGGAAATACGACCGTGTTTACCTTTGATTATTAAATAACCGACTATCAAAGTTTTTGACCATTTTTCCTTTTTTAATACAGAGAGACCGGGATCAGGTTTATTATCTAAAATCCACTCCATATGGCATTAGCGTTGCAAATCAAATATGATTGAAGATGGAGAGTATGCAAGGGCTTTTGTGTAATCTTAGCTAGAAATTGCCTAAGATTGATATACACAATAGTGCCTTCGGTTTTCTTGTAATGGCCCGAATTTCCATACCCTTTCAGTTGACTAATAACACCACACGTCCAACCAAAATTGCACAGAAATACAAATCATTATTAGAAACAAGTTAGAAGATGAGAAAAAAAAGAAATATTAGAATAGAAGAAAACAAAGATCACAACTCACAGTGGAACAAGAAAAATATATTAGATATCATAAACTTTGAAATAAAATTTAGTAACTTTATATACATACCATCATCAGAGCACAACAGCTATAAACTCCTGTTTGCAGATACAACATAATATACAGCAGAAAATATGATAGTCTATAGCTAACTGGTGAAGCCTCTTGCTTCAAACTTCTCTAAGTGAATCTGTAAAACCCCGACTACTTGACTTCCCGTACAGATTTGGGCACCCAAGAGTATAAAGGAAACAAAACAAAATAAATTCTGGGCCAATCATGGGGCTGGTGTGAGTAAACTCCAACCATTGGTTTAAATTTTTAAAACTCCTTTCGAAAGAAAAGATAATCGTAAGACCGATCCACACATAAACAAGTATGGTTTTTACCTTACGATAACCAAAAATATCAAAATCTGGTGATATTATAATAATGTCTACATCAAATAAATAGAATCTAGTGGAACGTTTGCATCTCATGCTCCATATATTATATAAAATCAAAAACCGCAGGGCGCTTATTGGAGATTGCATTTCGCTTGAGTGTATCGAATGTATATCACCAACGGTTGGGATCAACAACCGTTTCCCGAAAGGGACAGCTTCGATAGATTAAAGAAGCAAATTGAAATTTCTCTAGATAGGTGATTATACGTCCTAATGGGAGCGACCCACATAGCCATGCTGCCTGCCTGATTTTTGTCAAATTCCCGGTTGTGAGGCTTGAGGTTTGGATTATCTTCCAGAATATCTGGCCACCATTCACTTTGAATGCCACATCGTCATATCCGCCAAATCACAGATTGATTTCCCCAAAAAATACCATGGGTAAAAGCTAAGAGAAACGAGTTCCTCCACCACCATACGTAAGTACGTTTGAAGAGGTCAACTTACGCGATCCGTTAGATATACTCTGTCAGACATTCGTCCATTCACGTTATTCTGGGATGGGACAAATCAAAGGAACTATCCCGTAACAGGATAGCCCTTGCATAACTCCGTCTTCAATTATTTTCATCATATTTGGTCGCAACGTTAACACCCATACAGAGTGGTTTCCAGATAATGAATCTGATCCCGGTCTCTCCGTATTGACGACGGATAAATGGTCAAAAACTTCGATAGTCGATGACTTAACTATCAAAGAAAAACAAGTGTGCATCCAATGATCTTATTTCTAGGTAGGAATTCAATCGATCAGTCATCAATCAACATTGGCCCCTTTAAATCAACCCCTTATTATATTATCATTTACAATTCTCATTTCCCATCTTTCGTATTATTTTGAAGCTCGATTTCCCCTCTCGGTTCATTGAAAAACATTTCAATATTATAATTCCTTCATTCGAGAAAATATCTCTTATTCCAATTAAAAAAAACATTTCTAAATATTCACGAATCCTTACTTTCTATATTCATAAAATATACATCATTAATATCGAAAAATATTTCTGAATTCCCTTTCTTAATTCCTCGTTGACTAATTCATTTTATTTTAACAACAGCGTTACAATCGCTATTTCCAAATATTTGATTTATAAAACATTTCTTTTAACAAAAGCGTTACAATCGATGTTTAGAATTATAGAACACTTATTATAACAATAGCGTTAAGATCGCTGTTAAAGCAGTTATTATAACGGCAGCGTTAAAATTCCTATTTAGATTTACCAAAACATTTATTATAACGGCAACATATAAAATTGCTATTTAAAAATATTTGGTTTATCAAGATGCAACTTGTATTTATTTATTTAAATAAATAAATAAATAAATAAGTAAATAAATAAATAAATAAATAGGTTATTAAATTTGTTTCAAACCGAAAGTAAAATAACTACTACCCTAAATTTGATATAATCGAATTTCAATAAATAACTCTCATTCGAATACTCTATATTCGATTTATGTTCTGAACTTCAGAATTTATTTACCATTTCAGGTAAATTCAAATTTCAAATTTACTGTTGAATTTATCCTTTCAATTCCTTTATAACCATTCCATTCTATGAAACGTCGTCACAATTTATTTTATATTCTGAATCTTGAACTAAACTCATCATTTTCTTTTAAAACGATTTCCCATTTCCCTTTTTACTCAATTTCCAGTTTGGATTTATATCTCAAATCTAAATTTCCTTTAGGGATATTTCATTTGCAAATTATTTCCTTTAAACCATTATTCACTTTAATCGTAAATATATTCTTTTTATATATAATCAAATCATTTTGATTACGTACTTAAAAATAATATCTTAAACCCAAATTCTATTTATAACCTCTATTCAGAGTTTTCATACAAATCCCATTCTTATTCCAATCATTTAAATTTTCATCTATAATTCCCTTTATAATTTGCTAAGTTCAAATCTTATTTCAAATATTAGTTTCAAATCCCATTTCCACTTTCCCATATAAATTAATATTTGGATTTATATTTCAATTTATCCAACGATAACTAATTTACTTAATTTATATACTCGTTTAAAATTAACTTCTTGTTTTAATAAAACAAGTTTCTACCTTTTAGCTATATTCGAAATAACACTTCAATTTTTTGGAAAAATATAATTTCTTTTTAAATCTTAAATTTCATTTTCTATTCGAGAATATTTTACGGTATTTAAATACCAAAATTCTAGCGCTCAGGTAACTCAACACCGCATAATCAATCATAGTATATATATCATAGTAAATAACAAACAATAATATAAATGTTGAGGAATCCAGTTGGATCCCTCCAACCTGTTTCCCTGCATCCATAGATGTTAATCAACATTAATTTCACATAAATATGAAATATCATGGTGAACATAATTAATGATATAACTATATCAATCAATTTTATCAGCCATGCAACCAAACAACCAGCACACAGTATAAATTTTTTATAAATAGATTTAAAAATCGTTTATATAAAAATATAAATGAGTCAGAGTTAGTGAGTTTACTCACCTTGTTCGCAGTTGACAATTCTGTTTTTGTTTCGATTTAAAATCTAACGAGCGTTTGATTTTATTATGAAGTGTCGGTAGCTATGCTCATAGTGAAATCAGTTCCACTGCAATTTGTCTGGCCTGATTCTGTCCACACATGCATAAGTTATACTATTATATAAGTTCATGATTAAATTAAATAATTTAATCCCTAAATTAAAAACTATTTACGCTAATTACTTCTGTTTAAGATTAATAGACCGATTAAGTTCCATCTGCAACTTCGTTCAGCAATATCAATGTCTCCATGTACATTCAAATGATGCACCCGTCTTCAACCCGTTTAGTACCTAACAACAAAATTATAATTTACTTTGTTAATTAACCGGTTATATTATATTATTGTTATTATTATTAACAAATCATGTTGGAAATATACAGTCCGATATAGCGAAACCTTTTTCCCTTGTTCACGATTGTTCAACAATTCAAACCAGCTCCAACATACCTTCGCACTCACCAAAAGACTGAACACGCACACATCATTTCCTTAATGTTTCGGTCCGATCTCATTTTTATTTCTTGCCTCGTTCCAAACAAGACATTCACCCATGCTTTCTCATTTCTTCATGAGACTTCCTTTCCCCGTGCATACAACATAAATGCAAACCCATCTCTTTAACAGTAACTATACTTCCAGTTAAAGCTCGCACCTTATTTCTTCCTCCACTACTCAGTTCAAACGTGAATCTACCGCACTCACCATTTTCTCTTTTAATCACGGTATATCTTCTTCCTTCTCCAGGTAATTTGTGCTTTACCTCCCCTATACCAGGCACTCATCAGTCCATCCAACTCTCAACAGCATGGAAAAATTGAACGACTCAATTCCCTTCACCAAACAAATACACTTGCTACCTTACATTATCACCACGCCATGACTTTAACCACTCCCATCAGCTTCAAGTCAACGCCACACCAACCATAATATCACCATAGGCCGATCAATCACCCCCAGCACCAAGCCATGTCCCACACGCCCTCTCTTCCTTCCGATCCAACTCCTCCTCGACGATCACAGCCTCGACAAACCCCCATAACCGCTGCTCCTTTTGTGAGCGATTCTGACCACCCATCAACACTTGAGATCCGACGCCTCTGCCTTATGTTAGACCTCACAAAGACCAACCACTTTCATCTAGACTTAGACTTGAATTGATGCAAGTGGAGGGAGATTGAATCAATTTTTGTTGGAAGGAGATAGCTGCTTATTTTGTGAATCGTTTATTTTGGTTTTGAGGAAAGGATTTCAAGTAAGCCGACGAGAGAAAAAAATGTGTTAGCTTGTTTATTTTTATAGAGATTTGAGTGCCTCTAGGACCACAATTGCAATAACTTGGGATGCACGGAAATGAAGTGGCGTGCGAGGCACGGTGTGTAATACCTTGGGGTGCACGACATATAGTAGCTTGCAGCTTACCAAATCACTAGTAGCACACTGTATCAAATAAATTGGGAAAATCTTGGACGGCACACTGTCTCTTTTTGAAAGAAACTTAGTAGACTATTTTAAAGTGTATAGGGTAATATATATTGGCCTTTATTTAATTTAATAAGGTAGACTCGATACAAAAAGCTAGTTATAGAATTTGGAAATGTCGTGTAGGTAATGTATTTCCATGTGATGATTTTAGAGGTGAGAATGTTACTTCTAAAACATATAATATATCTTTATTTAAATTCTATAAAATGAAGTTTGATTGCAAGTAGTTATGAAAATTTCGTTTGCGTACGATTTACTACGGACAGAAATAAGAGTACGATCGTGTCCAGCGAGGTACCACGATCCCAAACTATAATAATATCGGTAGTTTAACTTATATTATGAAACCCCAAAATATTGATATAGGGTGCAAAATACTCCAAATAAAAAGTTGCATATTTAGTTAATTAAAAATTACAGTAAAATTCTAAAAATTAAATTATCAATACGTCTCAAAGGGCTTGTTCAAATTCAAGACCGATATTTAAATAACCGTTATGGCTTATATACGATTCCACAATGACTTTCTGAAAATTTGATTTGGAACAAAATCTACAATATAAAAACATGATTTTTCTCTTCCATTAGAAACATACAGTTCAATAGATTCAAACTTTTCTTGCTTCAAAGAAATACCGACTTATTTTGAACTTGTATATCTAATTGAAGTTCAAAACGTTAAATTATGAACAACCACGACTTTACGAGCTCATTTTAATTATATTATAAATTATACGTTTAAATATTATTTTATTAAATAATTTCTTATAAATTCAAATAAAATATTTAAAACAAATTTAAATATTCAGAGTTTCAACGGCTAAAAATCCGGGTCGTTACATTCCTTCCCCCTTAAAATAATTTCGTCCTCGAAATTGCTAAGGTAGTAAAAGATGCTGCATACCCTATTAACTAGGTCCAAGAATCCTTTTTGTTCACTTCTTACTTCTGTTTAACTAGACCAATTTATTTCAATTAAAATATTTATTTATTCTTACTAACGAACATTTTCAAAAATTCTGAAAATTTTCTAACACTTTAAATTCTGAAAATTTTTAGCAGTAACTCCTCTGCCTAGCTCAATCGGTACAACCACAACTCGCCTTTCTAGGCCTTCTGCAATCCAAAAGAAAATCAGAAAGCCAAGCGGCTTGCCCCATAGGTTCATAAAACCATCAAATCGAAGTAATATTGTAAACATGTACATTTTTGTCGGGCACAAATTCTATTTCTTGCATTTGCTTCCGTTCAATATCTGCTCAGTATACATATATCCATTTCCAGTTGGTTTCAATCAATCCAACCTCCGGTTTTTAACTCTCCAATCGACTTCTGATTAGTTCACTTCCATTCGCTAATCCAAACCGAGTTCTATTTTCAAAAATCAACCCTCTTATTATGTTTGAGTTCAATTCCATCATAGTTTAATTCTAAACAACATCCAATAATATTCAATCTTGTTTATACATAAGTTGAATTCATATTAATAATTCGAATCTCATCATTTCTCTTTATTTAACTTCATTCGAAATGATTTCTAATTCAATCCAATTTTGTTGAAGTTAAATTTCAATTCATTTGATATATTTTTACCATTTCAATATATTCATCTTATACAAGTTAAATTTTAATTTCAGAATTCAATTTCCCGGATTTTATTTCAAATTAGTTTGAAATCATATATATTTATATACATATATTTATAATCAACACAATTCAGAACATTTGAATTTCTAAAACATCATGTCCTTTTCAAACATATTTTCATTCCCAAATTACTATGGTAGCAATCCGTCACTCAGAAACTTGAAAATGAATACCGATAATGTCGCGATCCATTATCAGAATTATTTTCTCGCCTTGAAGTGATTTCAGTGTTTAATCCCTTTAAAAATCCGTTTAAACCATTCTTATTCAAAAATACCTTCAAAGTAATGTTATATTAATGTAAAAATATTTCAGGATATATTTCTAAACACCTAGGATTCAAATTCTCATGTTTCGGTTTGAATTTAATTTTAGTTCATCTTATTTATGTAAATTTTCCATATACAAGTTATATTTGGTTATATATAACCATTTCAATATTTTATAATTCCATTTGATTTTAATAACAATCAACACATTCATATACTATAATAATTAAAAATTTATACCTTTTATGACAAAATAATTTTTGGGCAAAATTATTTCATTTACCCATTTTAAATCAATACCACGTCGAATTGTTCTATTCGAGAGTTTAGAAACACCTATCGATACACTTGTACATCCTGTATCAACCAAAATTCATAAACCAGTCAACAAACTAGTCAACACAATATAAACCAATTTTATATCAAATCTACAAATACGCGCTCATATATATACACTCAAACTCAATCTAGGGTATTACTAACCCCATCTCTTTTGAGTCATGCCACAGAGCCAAGGTTACTTATCAACCTTCTACTCTGATACCAAATGTAATGGGTCTAGGCTTTTCAACCATCAACCACTAGGCTAACCTCCCAGCATGGCACTACAATGATACCTCAGAACTGCTTTTACGGCCAGCCTCACGACTCGACCAACCCTCATTATCAGGACATGTAGGGGTAAGAGTCTCCCGTTCTCCACCAAACATGAAGCGAGAACCCCCTATCATGCGTACCAATTAAGCAACTAGCTCTGATACCAAATGTAATGGCCCGAATTTCCATGCCCTTTGAGTTGACTAATAAATAAGAATCATTATTAGAAAGAAGTTAGAGGATGAGAAATAGAAAGAAATATTAGAATAGAAGAAAACAAAGATCACAACTCACAGCGGAATGAACAAAATATATTAGATAACATAAACTTTGAAACAAAATTTAGTAACTTTATATACATACCATCATCAGAGCACAACAGTTATCCCTGGAACAGTTACAAACTCCTGTTTCCAGATACAACATAGTACACAGCGGAAAATATGATAGTCTATAGCTAAATGGTGAAGCCTCCTGCTTCAAGCTTCTCCAAGTGAATCTGTAAAACCCCGACTACTTGAATGCCCATACAAATTTGGGCACCCAGGATTTTAGGGGAAACAAAACAAAATAAACTCTAGGTCAGTCATGGGACTACTGTGAGTAAACTCCAACCATTGGTTTAACTTTTAAAACTCCTTTCGAAAGAAAAGATAATCGTAAGACCGATCCACACATAAACATGGATGGTTTTTACCTTAAGATAACCAAAAATATTTTGATATCAAAATCTGGTGATATTATAATAATGTCTAAATCAAATAAATAGAATCTAGTGGAATGCTTGCATCTCACGCTCCATATATAATATAAAATCAAAAACCATAGGGCGCTTATTGGAGATTGCATTTCCAACATGATAAGATATGGGACCACCTGCCGATAGTGTATCTCTAGAGGCGAATACACTGGGTCCAGCAAGAACGTCTTGCAACCAGACCCTCACATGACCGACCACTCATTTCGCTTGAGTGTATCGAATGTATATCACCAATGGTTGGGATCAGCAACCGTTTCCCGGAGGGGACAGCTTCGATAGATTAAAGAAGCGAATTGAATTTCTTTAGATAGGTGATAATACATCCTAATGGGAGTGACCCACATAGCCACACTGCTTGCCCGATTTTTGTCAAATTCCCGGTTGTGAGGCTTTAGTTTTGAATTATCTTCCAGAATATCTGGCCACCATTCACTTTGAATGCCACATCGTCATACCCACAAAATCACAAATAGATTTCCCCAAAAAATACCACGGGTATAAAGCTAAGAGAAACGAGTTCCTCCGTCACCATACGTAAGTACGTTTTAAGAGATCAACTTACACGATCCGATAGATATACTCTGTCAGACATTCGTCCATTCACATTGTCCTGGGACTGGACAAATCGAAGGCACTATCCCGTAAACAGGATAGCCCTTGCATAACTACGTCTTCAATTATTTTCATCATATTTGGTCGCAACGCTAATGCCTATACAAAGTGGTTTCCAGATAATGAATCTGATCCCGTTCTCACCGTATTGACAACGGAAAAATGGTCAAAAACTTCGATAGTCAATGATTTAACTATCAAAGGATAACAAGTGTGCAACCAACGATCTTATTTCCAGATAGGAATTCGATCGATTAATCATCAATCAACATTGGCTCCTTTAAATCAACCCCTTATTATATTATCATTTACAATTCTCATTTCCCATCTTTCGTATTATTTTGAACCTCGATTTCCCCTCTCGGTTCTATGAAAAACATTTCAATATTATAATTCCTTCATTCGAGAAAATATCTCTTATTCCAATTAGAAAAACATTTCTAAATATTCACGAATCCTTATTTTTTATATTCAGAAAATATACATCATTAATATCAGAAAATATTTCCGAATTCCCTTTCTTAATTCTTCGTTGACTAATTCATTTTATTTTAACAACAACGTTATAATCACTGTTTCCAAATAATTGATTTATAAAACATTTCTTTTAACAAAAGCGTTACAATCGCTGTTTAGAATTATAGAACACTTATTATAACAAAAGCATTAAGATCGCTGTTAAAACTGTTATTATAATGGCAGCGTTACCAAAACATTTATTATAACGGCAACGTTTAAAATTGCTATTTAAAAATTATTTGGTTTATCAAGATGCAACTTGTATTTATTTATTTAAATAAATATATAAATAATTAAATAAATAAATAATTAATTTACTAAATTTGTTTCAAACGGAAAGTAAAATAACTACTTCCCCAAATTCGATATAATCGAATTTCAATAAATAACTCTCATTCGAATACTCTATATTCGATTTATATTCTAAACTTTAGAATTTATTTACCATTTCAGGTAAATTCAAATTTCAAATTTACTATTGAATTTATCCTTCAATTCCTTTATAACCATTCCATTCTATGAAACATCATCACAATTTATTTTATATTCTGAATCTTGAACTAAACTCATCGTTTTCTTCTGAAATGATTTCCCATTTCCCTTTTTACTCAATTTAAGTTTGGATTTATATTTCAAATCTAAATTTCCTTTAGGGATATTTCATTTGCAAATTATTTCCTTTAAACCATTATTCAATTTAACCGTAAATATATTCTTTTTATATATAATCAATTCAGTTTGATTACGTACTTAAAAATAATATCTTAAACCCAAATTCTATTTATAACCTCTATTCAGAGTTTTCATACAAATCTCATTCTTATTCCAATCATTTAAATTTTCATCCATAATTCCCTTTATAATTTTCTAAGTTCAAATTTTATTTCAAATATTGGTTTCAAATCCCATTTCCACTTTCCCATATAATTCATATTTGGATTTATATTTCAATTTATCCAACGATAACTAATTCACTTAATTTATATACTCGTTTAAAATTAACTTCTTATTTTAATAAAACAAGTTTCTACCTTTTAACTATATTCGAAATAACACTTCAATTTTTTGGAAAAATATAATTTATTTTTAAATCTCAAATTTCATTTTCTACTCGAGAATATTTTACGGTATTTAAATGCCAAAATTCTAGGGCCAAGGTAATTCAACACCGCATAATCAATCACAGTATATATATCACAGTAAATAACAAACAATAATATAAATGTTGAGGAATCCAGTTGGATCCCTCCAACCTATTTCCCTGCATCCACAGATGTTAATCAACATTAATTTCTCATAAATTTGAAATATCGTGGTGAACAGAATTAATGATATAACTATATCAATCAATTTTATCAACCATGCAACCAAACAACCAGCACACGGTTTAAATTTTTTATAGATAGATTTAAAACTCGTTTTTATAAAAATATAGACGAGTCAGAGTTAGTGAGTTTACTCACCTTGTTCGCAGTTGACCATTCTGTTTTTATTTCGATTTAAAATCAAATGAGCGTTTGATTTTATTATGAGGTGTCGGTAGCTCCATTCATAGTGAAATCAGTTCCACTGCAATTTGTCTAGCATGATTCTGTCCACACATGCATAAGTTATACTATTATATAAGTTCATGATTAAATTAAATAATTTAATCCCTAAATTAAAAACTATTTACGATAATTACTTTTGTTTAAGGTTAATAGACCGATTAAGTTCCATCTACAACTTCGTTCAGCAATACCAACGTCTCCACGTACATTCAAACGATGCACCTGTCTTCAACCCGTTTAGTACGTAACTACAAAATTATAATTAACTTTGTTAATTAACCTATTATATTATATTATATTATTGTTATTATTATTAACAAATCATGTTGGAAATATACGGTCTGATACAGCGATACCTTTCTCCCTTGTTCACGGTTTTTCAACAATTCGAACCAGCTCCAACATACCCTTGCATTCACCAAAAGAATGAACACACATGCATCCATTCCTTAATGTTTCGGTCCGATCTCGTTTTTATTTCTTGCCTCGTTCAAAACAAGACATCCACCCATGCTTTCTCATTTCTTCATGAGACTGCCTTTCCCCATGCATACAACATAAATGCAAACCCATCTCTTCAACAGTAACTATACTTCCAGTTAAAGCCCGCACCTTATTTCTTCCTCCACTACTCAATTCAAATGTGAATCTACCACACTCACCATTTACTCTTTTAATCACGATATATCTTCCTCCTTCTCCAGGTAATTTGTGCTTTACCTCCCATATACCCTGCACTCATCAGTCCATCCAACTCTCAACATAGCATGGAAAAAATGAACGCCTCAATTCCCTTCACCAAACAAATATACTCGCTACCTTACAGTATCACCACGCCATGACTTTAACCACTCCCATCAGCTTCAAGTCAACGCCACATCACCCATAATATCGCCAGAGGCCGATCAATCACCCCCAGCACCAAGCCCTGTCCCATACACCCTCTCTTCCTTCCGATCCAACTCCTCCTCGACGATCACAGCCTCCGCAAACCCCCATAACCGCTGCTCTTTTTCAGAGCGATTCCGACCACCCATCAACGCCTGAGATCCGGCGCCTTTGCCCTATGTTAGCCCTCACCAAGACCAACCACTTTCATCTGGACTTAGACCTGAATTGATGCAGGTGGAAGGAGATTGAATCGCTTTTTGTTGGAAGGAGATAGCTGCTTATTTTGTGAATCGTGTATTTTGGTTTTGAGGAAAGGATTTCAAGTTAGCTGAAGGGAGAAAAAAAATGTGTCGGCTTGTTTATTTTTATAGAGATTTGAGTGCCTTGATGACCACGGTTACAATAACTTGGGATGCATGGAAATGAAGTGGCGTGCGAGGCACGGTGTGTAATACCTTGGGGTGCACGACATATAGTAGTTTGCAGCTTACCAAATCACTGGTAGCAAATTGTATCAAATAAATTGGGAAAATCTTGGATGGCACACTGTCTCTTTTTGAAAGAAACTCAGTAGACAATTTTAAAGTGTGCAGGGTAATATAGATTAGCCGTTATTTAATTTAATAAAGAAGGCTCGGTACAAAAAGCTAGTTGTAGAATTTGGAAATGTCATGTAGGTAATGTATTTCCATGTGATGATCTTAGACGTGAGAATGTTACTTCTAAAACATATAATATATGTTTATTTAAATTCTATAAAATGAAGTTTAACGGCAAGTAGTTATGAAAACTTCATTTGCGTACGAATTACTACGGATAGAAATAAGAGTACGGTCGTGTCCAACGAGATACCACGATCCCAAAACTAAAATAATATCAGTAGTTTAACTTATATTATGAAACCCCAAAATATTGATATAGGGTGCAAAATACTCCAAATAAAAAGTTGCGTATTTATTTAATTAAAAATTATAGTAAAATTCTAAAAATTAAATTATCACTACGTCTCAAAGGGCTTGATCAAATTCAAGGCCGATATTTAAATATATTTAAATAACCGTTATGGCTTATATACAATTCCACAACGACTTTCTAAAAATTTGATTTGGATGTAAAACAAAATATACAGTATGAAAACACGATTTTTCTCTTCCATTAGAAAAATACAGTTCAATAGATTCAAATGTTTCTTGCTTCGAAGAAATCCGACTTATTTTGAATCAATAATATCTAATTGAAGTTCAAAACGTTAAATTACGAACTGCCACGACTTTACGAGCTCATTTTAATTAATTATAAATCATACATTTAAATATTGTTTTATTATATAATTTCTTATAAATTCAAAACAAATTTAAAAAATTCAGAATTTCAATAGCTAAAAATCCGGGTCGATACATTTCTAGTCCCAGGACAACATGTATGGACTAATGTTTGATAAAGTACATCTAATAGATTGCGTAAGTTGATCTAACGAGTTTATGTTGGTGGCAGAGGAATTTCTTTCTCTTAGCTTTATACCCATGATATTTTTGGGGAAATCAACTTGTGATTTGGCAGGTTTGACGATGTGTCATTCAAAGTAAATAGTTTGATATGTTAAAAGATATGCTATGACCTCAAGCCTCATCAATCGGGAAATGACAAAAATCAGGCAGGCAACATGCATAAGTGGTCGCTCCCAGTTAGGGTATATTGTCACCATCTAGAGTATATTCATATTTGTTACTTCTTTTTTACTTCTATTTCTCCCGGGAATGGTTATGTTGGTATACCAACCGTAAGGTGATAATATATTCAGAATATTCAAGCGAAATGAATGGTCGGTCATATGTGGTCGAGTTGCAAAACGTTCTTGTTGAACTCAAGTGTATCCCCTCCAGAGTACACTAATCGGAAGGTGATTCCATACCTTGCCATAGTGGAAATCCATTTTGCAATGAGAGCCACGGTTTTTAGCTGTATATCATGTATGTAGAACGTGAGATGCAAATGTTTTGCTAGATTGATATTTACTTGATTTAGACATTATTGTAATATCAGAAAAATATTGATTTTAAAAATGTTTGGGTTATCGTAAGGTAAAAACTACCGTGTTTATGTGTGGATCGATCTTACGATTATCTTTTCTTCTGAAAAGGGTTTTCAAAAGTTAAACCAAATGGTTGGGATTTACTCATACCATCCCCATGACTGACAAAGATTTTATTTTGTTTTGTTTTACCCTAAACTCTTGGGTTCCCAAATTTGAACGGGTAGTCAAGTAGTTAGGAATTTCCAGATATACTTGGAGGAGCTCAGAGCAGGAGTCTTCAAATTTTAGACATATAGAGAGTTTACTTCCGCTGTGATGTTATGGGTTGTACTTTAAAATGGTATATATATACAGTTATAAGTTTTGCATTTCAAAGTTATGTTATATATCATATTTTATTCGTTCTGCTGTGAGATTCGTATTTACTCTGATTATGTTGTGTTGCGTTGTGATTTTTTCTTTTTCTATTCTAATTTTCTTTCTTCCTTTTTCTCACCCTTTAACTTCTTTCTATTAATGATCTGGTTTTTCCGATGCTTGAATAGTCAACATGGTGTTTTATGTTGATTTTCAGGGTCGAAAATCCTTGGATCGTTACAATGGTATCAGAGCTGAAGGTTAAGTGATTAACTTGGCTCTGTGGCATAACTCAATAGAGATGGGTTAGTAATACCCTAGATTGAGTTGAGTGTATGTACACAAGAGAACGTATTTGTAAATTTGTATAAAAATGTTATATATTGTGAAGATTTATTGGTTGAGTAGCATACGAATTCTGGTCGATGGTGGGGGCACCACAATGTCAATAGGGATTTCTAAACACTTGAATACGATCAATCAACACGGTATGTTTCGAAAAAGGGTAAACAAAATAATTTTGCCTAAAAATATTTTGATACAAAAGTAGTATATATATTGGAATTATCATAATATATATTAGATGTGTTGATTTTATTACTTGAATAAGATTATAATTGAAATGGTTACAAATAACCAATTATAATTTGTATAGGAGTGATATATAAAATCAGATGGATTAAATCTGGATTTAAGCCGGAATTGAAATTGAAACACTAAAAATTTGGAAAAGGTGTTTGAATTGAGTTTCAGATTAAATATTTGGAAATTTTAAGATCCTGGGTGAATTTGGTAAATCCTACCTATTATATAGCATTTTCATTCATATAATTAGTTATAATAGGTTATATTCTCCAGTCATCACATTTTCCTTGGTTCTTTGACAATAAGCCAACTTTTACGGTTGTAACGTCCATTTATTTGTCGACGTGTATATTTTCATTATTTTAAGGAAAATATTTCGCACAACAAATTAAATTAATTAGTGGAAAGATATAAAGATCCATTCCCATAATGTACATAAATCAAGAACTGTAGTTGCAAGTTATTTCTTTTATTTTTGTCTAGGCCATACATATGTCTTTTTATTTGATTAGTGTACAATATGGTAAAAGAATCCCTATTTCACACTAATCCCATTTTCCTTTTTTTCTTGCAACTACATTGTTAGTAATTTTACGATTATGGAAATGTATCAATTTTTCCTAAATCCATCTAACTCAGTCCCCTACAAATTTCGGTTTTTTTTCCGGGTTAGATTTTATTTACCATTTCTAAATCACTATAAGTTTTTCCATACAAATTGGGCATACCTATTATTTTTCTATTATCCCCAATTTCACTATAATTTGATTTACAATATCCCATTTTTCATTAACAACATTCTTAATAACATATTCACTTTTATTGTAAATTCCACAATTTTCAATATTACAGTAGTTCTTAATCCAATTCATAGAACAGATATGTACAACAGTAATATTCTTAACATAACTGAAAATAAATTATATCGCAATTTACTATTATTTAACATGTAAAGAATAAAGGGGAATGTAAACGGTAAATATACCATTAGTCAAAAGGTATAATTCTAAATCCACTCACCTGACAGCTTTCCAATCCTTAAACCCGATCCAGATTTGTTATTCTATGGCTTCCTAACTGAATCTATTATTAAAACAACCAAGGATTCACAAATCAGATACTAAAAGAAGAGGGAAAGGAAGAAACCTAAATAAATCAGATTTAAGAACTTACCTCATGTTGATTAGAAATTTGAACGCCTATGTTGTAGATTTACATTTTTTTGTTCTTGTAGGAAAAGTGGAATTGTCCCCTTTAATTTATGTTTAGGCAATACCTCAGCATCTTCTTATTTTTATTCAGAAATAGTTTGGAGCAAGAAGAACGAAGAATGTTCGTGTGTAGGAAAACAATGAGGCTGCTAGCCTATTTATACATTAGCTAGGATAATCCTAAACCATTAGATTTTAGGTTTATAAATCCAACCATACACCTCAAACTGAGACAACAAATGGATATAGCGAATAAAATTGTCCACATTTAGAAGCAAGAACCATTCCTGTATGCAGGTGGGCCAACCCACCTTTACATGTGTCTACATTAGAGTCGACTTTCCTTAGACATGGGTGGACCCTTGGGTCGCCCCGGTCTTGCTGGGTCTCCCAGTGACCGCTGCTTTCCACAATGTTTATATTAATTATATATATATATATATATATTATATATTATTGTCAGCCTTCTTAAGCCCATAACTTCTTTATATTTAATCTGATTTATGAAAACTAAGAGTTTATTTGAACCTAAATTTTGTAACAGACACAATGGTAAATTTCTTTTTACCTATTTAGGAATGTTTAATTAATATTCATTTCATTATCCTCTTAATATAATCATTGTGCATTAAAATATGGGGTGTTACACATAGGATGATGTGACACTTTTTTATTTGTCTGATGACATGGCTAGACCAAATCTAATCTTAGATTTTAACGACAGAGGAAATCCAGTCAATCCTATTAATAGAGTAGTAGAGCCTCTCTCATTTTTTTCACATCCATTCTCTCTTTTTCTTCCCCAGACCTATCCTCAGAATTAGGAAATGCCAAATAATTAATATTTTAGTGGGATAAAGAAGTTCTTAAGTTTTAATATTTATTTTTAATAAACACTTCTAGAGGCAGAAGTTCAACTGGATCTAAGAAGAAAGCGACGAGGGTGATTTAATCATTATATCTATGTGGTTTTATGTAATTTTTAGATTATTTATTTGCATAGGAAAGTTTATTTAGTTAGATTTAGTTTGCAAGTTTTATATTTATAGTATTTATATGTTTAGTTTTCCATAAGCTATTGTACTTTATTTACTCTTTATGCCTATTTCTTTCCAATTGTTTATTATTTATATGTTGTTCTCCTTCTTTTATTCACTTCTTTGTTGTATTTTATTTATAATTATGCTTATGCCCTATTTTATTTGTTTTTTTCGAATCTAGGCCTTGTGAGTAGCTTAACCATTTACCTTTTTGTTAACGCTGAGCCTAGGCCTGAAGAGAGACTAGGCCTTTATCATCATTTTTGCGTTAAATTGGAATAATGTTAAAGATTGAATCAAAAAAGATTTTGGGCATGTTAGAACTGATTAAATATTATAATCAGTATTGGACTGTAAACTGGGGATAAATCTTAATATGTAGTTGGAGAACATGCAATCATATGACCAGGAATAGATTGAACATAATTGAACATTAAGTAAAGTGAGAATGGGTTGTATAAAAAGATAACATTAATTAGGAATGTTAAATCAATCTAGGGATATAACATGAGGTTATATCGGGCTTATTAGTAAACTTAAATTGTGTGAAGTTAAAATTGATAAAATTAATAAACTAAGATAAATGGAACGCATTCCGGCAACGTAGGGCTGATTGGGGAAGATAAGTGGCTCATAGATTAGGTTCATTACGGTCGTGTGAGGCTAATTAGGGAAGATAAGAGTCCTAATAACTTAATGAAATCTTAGTTTAGATCCGTTCTGGCAGCGTGAGGTTGATTGGAGAAGATAAGAGGCCTAATAAAATAATTACCAGGACCAAGTCTAGGGGTGGCTTATGTCAATTGCATATTTTGTTGGGAACCCGTATTACTCAGTACCCTTTTTATCATAGAGGTCTCACACTTGTTAGAGGATAGGGCAAGCTTTACTGTGCTGGATATTAAGCGGTTCAAACAAAGTGGGTATGGGCGTGTTCCAGCGGGGTGATGAGCGTGCATCATGCAGATTGGGGAAGATAAGCCGTTGTAATGCCTGTGATTAACAGATATGTCCTTTTAGTTGATGGATTCGTGATTGATAACCCTGGATTCCATAGTTGGCTTCTTTTATCACATAATGGGTATAGGAGCCGATCGACAGGTAGATATTAGGCAAAGCATAATTGTGTTACCTTGAAAGTTGGTGCAAAAACCTCGGATATGAATGAGAAGTCTATCTTTATTCGTGTTTATCTTTCCTACTATTTCATTTATGCTTATATGTGTATTGATCTTAGAACTATTCATTTTTCTAAATGCTTCCTTATCTTATGCTAATGCAAGAAATTACTAGAACTCACCAGACATATGTATAACCTAGTTTGGTTTCTCCTTCTTTCTTCCTTCCCTCCTCCAGGTTCGTAGGGTGGAGGTCTCCGCAGTAATTCTTGATTATTAGGTTCATCTTGGATTCATTCTCTTTTTAGATAAAGGTATTGGTTCATTTCTTATTTTCTGATCATTGTATTAACAAACGAGAGGGATGGTTTTTATGGTTTAACTTATGCACTATGATATTTTCCCTGACATCATATGTTTGGTTTATGATGATGACTATCTGGTATTTTGAAATGTAATAAGTACTATAACTGACTTGCTTATTTAAATAATATTTTAAAGTTTCCATTATGCTTACATTTCTTTCTTGTAAATTTTAGTCTCTATGCTTTTACTTTGTACCTAAGCGTTTATAAACCTTAATATATCCTCATATGGGAGACGTTAAGGGGCATGGGGTGTTTCAGGGAGGGTTATGGTTGTGGTTTGAGGGCTCATGGTCGTATAAAGAAATGTGGAAGGAGGGGAAAAGAAGAGAAGAAGAAGAGGCTTTAGGAATCCATGGAAAGTAGAAGAGAAAAGCTTAAGAATAGAAAAGGTAGAAAATGTTTTTGGATGGCAGAAAAGTGAAGTGAGGGCCTCCTTATATTGGCTCTAGGGAGGGGTAGATGCGTAAATATGCTAGGGGACACTTGTCCTTAAACCACCATGCATGAGTCCACGGTAAAACAAAACCCTGGGTGGTGTACATGGCATATTTTGTAACATATTTGCCATACCTAAAATTGTTTCAAATTTGTTACACACATATATGTTAAAAAATGTTCAATTCTAGTTTATCGTCTTACAGTTTCAACACCTGACGATTGACGCTATCAAATCCAAAAAATGTTAACAAGTTATTTATCATATCAAAATATTTGGTTTATTTTTATAATCTATATTTAAATATATTTATATTTGACAATAGATCATGTTAACAAAACAACTTTATAAACACATATTTGGAAAATTCGTTGTGACAAAACCTAACACATTCTAATCAAAAATTATACTGTTGTATTTTGACAAAATTAAATATCTACTTTACTACATAAAAATATTTATATTGAAAGTAAATTAAAAAATTTTATTTAACCAAAATTCATATTTAAATCAAATTAAACTCAATTTATATTGAAAAATCCTATTTTTAAATTGCTCAAAAAATCAGATCGTTACACGAAAGTTAGTGGGAGTAACATTATATTCCTAGTATTATCTATTGATGACATATTACTCATTGGGAATGATGTTAATTCATTACAAGCGATAAATACATAGCTAGGAAAAAGTTTCTCTGCGAAAGACTTGGGCGAGGAACCTATATCTTTGGTATCATGATCTATAGAGATAGATCAAGAAAGTTGATCGACCTTAGTCAGAGTACATATTTTGACAAAGTGCTCAAGAGGTTTGGCATGCAAGTGGCAAAGAAAGGATACGTACCCATGTCACATGGTATATGACTCTCTAAGACTCAATGTCCTAAATCACAAGATGATAAGGAATGCATGAGAATGGTCCCTTATGCTTTGGTGATCGGAACAATGTTATGTACTCAACTGGATGTCTCATCGATTTAAATATGACAAATAGATTCCAATCTGATTCAGGTGAAAGTCACTGGACAACAGTCAAGAATGTAACAACCCGGATTTTTACAACATGCTAAGACAAGAATCAAGGCAGAAGTTAATTTTAAAATGTGAATCAAGGGAAACGGGCTATACCGTTGCGTTCGTCTCGGAAAAATACGCGAAATAGAGTTCGTGTTTTCGAAAATCGGAGTCCGTATGACCAAGTTATGGCCTATCAAAGTTTTTAGAAAATTTCAAGTTCAAAAACAGTTCAAATTTGAATTCAGATTTCAAATTCAGCTAAGCAGAAGAGGTGGGAAAAATTCCCGCCACCCCCAAGTCGACTTGGGAGTCGACTTGGGAGTCGACACACCCCAGGTGGTGTCGACTGCCCAGTCGACACCCCTGTCGACTTGGGTGGTCGGCCAGTTTGGCCTTGGTGCACCTGACTTGTTCCTCAAGACGTGGTTGGAGGCTTGTGACAGATTTTAAAGGCTCAGATCTATCCTAGGGTTAATCTAAGGGCCTAAACTACTCCTAATCTCTATAAAAAGACACCTAAGCCTACCCTAAACCCTCACAAATCACTCATGCCACGAAGTGCCGCCAAAATCTATCTTGATCATGGCCTCCATCTCCAACTCCAAGAGCTCATGCATTCAAATCCGATCCGAATCAAAGGTGCTAGCTTGCTACATCAAATCAAGGGAGTGAATCAACTTTGCTATGCAAGTTTCATGACGATTCTTCAACAAAGGAGCCACCTTTCTTGGTCAAGACGATTCATGATCTTTTCCTAAGCCTCGCTATGTAAGTTCTAGCTACTTGTAGATTCTAACGGTGGTTCTAATGTGACAGGGAATAAAATGCGATGAAACATAAGTGTGCTAGCCTATGTGAACCTAATTTTGCGCCTTTTCTATGATCTATGACCTTGGGCTAAATTTTAGCGACTTAATCATGCCACTCATGTTATGTTTAACCTAGTATATCTTACAAGTTTGAATATTTATCTATGAAATGTTAGCATGAACCTTTGGGAACCATTTGACTTGTGAAACATTGGAAAAGATTTGACTTTGGGGCTTATGCATGTAAATGAACCCAAACCCCTTATGTTATCATGCATGTTTGTGGCCAAATTCCCTTATGATAATATGCATGTTTGTGGCCAAATTCCCTTATGATAATATGCATGTTTATATGCATGTTTGTGGCCAAATTCCCTTATGGTACTATGCATGTTTGTGGCCAAAAACCCCTTATGATGCTATGCATATTTTGAGGCCAAACCCCTTATGATACCATGCATGTTGGTGGCTAATCCCTTTTTGACATCGTGCATGTTTTGAGGCAAATATGTAGCATAGTATCCTTACTATGTTGACTCGCTTTTACTTGAGTTGGAAACACGATTTGGGGTAGGTTAGACGTGCGTGATTATGACATGATAATTTGACATGGGATTTCATGAAAATATGAAACTCATGATACACCTAAATGGGGACATGACATGTGGGGTAAACATGAGACTTGAAACTAGACACGTATGGGTTGTAAGTGTAATATGACACTAGACCAAACATGAAAGTGGCCAACTCGAGGTTGGGTTGAGTTTGTAGCATAAATCTACCCGGACCCGCCCGGCTTAACTAGTGGCTACAAACAATAGGACCCAATGTGAGTAGTTGGTCATATAGCACTTAAAACTCGAGGTTAGACTAGCTTGTGGTGTAAATCTACCCGGACCCGCCCGGCTTAACTAGTAACCACAACAAAGTCTAATGTGAGAGGTTGGGGTGCATTAATCTAATTAATGCCACATGAAAAGGTTAAGTAATTTTGACTAATGACACTTAACCGATATGACACGAATGGGTAGGTTAAGTGGAACCGGACTTGATTTCTTAATGACACTTAACCATAGAAGATGATTAGGTGATGGGTTTAAGTAATTTACACTTAACTAATCCGACTTGGTAATTAGATGGGGTTAAGTAACCTACACTTAACTAATCTAAACACGGTAATTCGATGGGGTTAAGTTAAACACTTAACCAATCTAAACTTGGTAATTCAATGTGGTTAAGTAACCAATACTTAACCAACTTAACATGGTAATTTAATGGGGTTAAGTAACTTATACTTAATCAATTATACATGATGATTTGATGAGGTTAAGCAACCATACTTAACCAATCTAATATGAGAACTTGATAGGGTTAAGTCACAAGACCGTTTAAATATACTTAACCATTCTAATACGATTAGTGGATGGGGTTAAGTTAACCTATACTTAACCAATCCGACTCGATAATCCGATGAGGTTAAGATAATCTATGCTTAGCCAATCTAACACGATAATCTGATAGGGTTAAGATAAACAAATACTTAACCAATTTGACTTGATGATTGAATAGGGTTAAGTCATGAGCTTCTTGGTATACTTAACCAACTGGTAGGGCTCGGTCTTGGACTTGAATACTTAGCCAAATCTTGACATGATTCGTAGGCAGGTTAAGTCATGAACTTAAATGACAATACTTAACCCATTAGACAAAACCCTAGTTCAGGGGACTAGGTGGAAAACCGGGATTAACAAAGATAACGGGAAAGAAGACTAAGTGGTAAACCTTAGTTTAGGAAACTAAGTAATAATTCTTAGTCAAGAGATTTGGACCAGTTCACAGATAGATGAGTAACCCGATACGGTAGGTCATCGCTTAAACTCACGAGGAGGAGCAAATTATCCGACTTGGATAAAGGCTCCAACGAACTGGGTGACGAAGCAGTAGCTTCGGGGGATGTGAGGGTACTCATGGTATCCCTCTGTGAGGTGGCCGATGGTCCATGAAACCTGGCCTCACAGAGGTTAAGGTATGCGGTAGAAGAGCCAAGAGTATGCCTTGGTTGCTAAGCGAGCGACCTAAAGACTGGGACGGATTAGCGTGGATTCGATGATACTTGTCTTTGCCCTGGATAGCACGTCGCCAACTACCTACCATCTTTAGTCAATCGTGTACGAACGGAAAGGCAGAGAACTCCCAACAGACCATGTTCTTGGTATCGAGTCATGGGTGAGGTTGGCCCATAGGAAAGTGGTGCTATAGTGGGGCCGGGAGGTAGTTCTCATACATGATTTTTCTTGGATTGACTTTCAGTAGTTGAGGGAGGGGTCACGTGGGAATATAGCCATGGATACAAAAACAGACCTTGATATCTGCATCAGCAGACGACTTAAAGCTCCCGACCGAGTTCCTTATTTCTCGATTTGCCCTGGCACGGAACTCGGATGGCACATTGAGATACATGTGCGTCTAGACATGGAAAACGATTCACGATATATACTTGGGATAAAGGGCTTGGTTGACGGGTGGCATAATCCCTAGTGGCCCTAGGTGGCCTGAACCCAAACCGAGACACGGAAACGTTCATTAGGTAGCATAATCCCTAGTGGTCCTAGGTGGCATAAATCCTAAGTGAACACACGATAGTTCATGGTAAGAAAACATAACCAGATCAAGGGTAGCAGTCCAAAACAACTTCAAGGATAAAATGGTACTACGTTGAGGTGTATAGATTTACATGGGAAAGCCCGTATGGCCTACGGCAAAGGACCGAGCTTATACATGGAAAGAAACATACGAGTTGGGAAAACCTACATATGCCATATATTAGGTTGACATGGACCATTACATGACATTGGGCAAGGGACATTCATAGTTAACACATGACGCGGGTTGGGATACTAGTACGAGAGGTGCAGAGCAAATATACATGATAGATACCGTGGGATGTTATACATGATTGATACCTTGTGATAGTATACTTGATAGAAACCTGACGATGTGATACCTTGATTTATCTTGACACCGTAGTTTATCATGATACCTTAGTTTATCTTGATACAGTAGTTCATCCAGTTGTCTTGGTTTAGCTTATCTATCTTGTCGTCATCCTTATGTTTACTTTCAGTTTATGCATGTCATGTTACCTTTACCTGTTTTTATGCTGGAAGTAGATAGGACTTACCAGTCTTTATGACTGACCCCGTTTTCTTTCGCCTCTTTGTCTTCCGTTCCCCCCCGGTTTTCAGGGAGGAAACACTGTTATTTAGTTCGTACTTTCTCTGCTTGAAGGTCATCATGCATGGCTTGGACTTTTCTTGGCTATGGCTACCTTACTGTTTTATTTGGGGAATAATTTATGAAAAGGTTTTATGCTTCTTTACTATTGCAAGACAGGTTTTGATGTATTCTGATGTAAAAGGCTTTAGACCTTGTTTTATAAGGTAATGAAATTTGTTTTACTTCCGCTGTTTTATATATATGTTCTGTCTTGTAATATTTCTGTGCATGTTTACCTCGATAATGCTTCACCAAACCTAGTGCATTTCCTTTGTGAGTGACCCTAGCGGAGGTGGGGTGTTACATTTGGTATCAGAGCAGAAGGTTACCAGACTCGACAAAAGTTTTTAAAAACCTTCTGAAAACTATTTGAGAAACCGTTTACAAAGAAGCATTTTTCAAGAAAAGTTTTTAAAAGGCTATTCCCCAAAAGCCATTAGCACTATCCTTTGTTTCCTTGATTGAACCTCTTTTCCTTTCTTTCCTCCATTTGTAGTCACAGTAGTTTTGACTACGGCTAATCCTTGTCTAGCTACGTAAGTGTTTTCCCGTGCGATGGAGGAAGTTCTCGAGAGACCTGTTACCGAAGTTATAAGAAGGGATAATAAGAGCAAGGATAAAGGACACGGGCTTAAGAATAAGCAACTTGTTGGTATGGCTTGATCCACAAAGGAAGATAAGGACAAGATCAACGAGAGGGCAATTGTATGCTCTCATTTCTAGCGTACCTAAAAGGAATGGTACTGTTTCTGTTAAAGGCTTAGCCTTTCTTTTCTATCATCCCGTCCAGACTTTGTTTTGATCATCGCATCATTTAAGTCTGCTTCAATAGTTAAGTCTCTGCACCTTAGTACTAGCATGGTAGAGGATCCCATTTTTGTCCCAAAAACCTGGTTGGAGAGTCGGTCCATTTATTCATGACTTTTTTGGATTTGAGAACGTCTATGCCAAGTGTTGAGATTAGAAGCAATGCTTCTATTATTGGGCTATGGATGGATTCTAGGGGTAAAGTGGTTATCCAGTAAGGGATACCATTCTCGGTTTTGAAAAGAGGGTAGTCAGACTCTTGGCTTGCTTTGGTAATACCCTCGAAGTCTCGTGTAACCTTTTGGGTTTTGTCATGGTTAGTTACCTAGAATCTCTTGATGCATTTATCGGAAATCTCTGATCCGATCGAGTAACGTTTGCCAATTAGGCGGATGGTTTATTCCGCTTAAGCATGGGTTATAGGAATTACCCAAGTAAGTGCACGTGGTAACATGGATTGGCATCGGTAAACGAGATCCAGAATTCACTAGCTAATTTCGGAGAGCTTGCATGAGTACGCAGATATGGTTGAGCCAAGAATACTAGGGAAAGAATAAGTGAAAGTGGAACGATAGACGACCGTGAAATGAGTTCCAACTCATACCTTGGAAATAGGAATCAAGGAGCTACGAAATCATGAAGTCAAAGGCGGTCAAGGCACAATGGAATTAAGCTCAAGGAAATGCTGCTTAGACGCGCGCATCATGTCTCTTTTTAAGAGTATATCGTTGATCCCTGGTTCTCCTGTAGAGCTTGCTTGCACGCTATCGCTTGGTGGATATCCTCTCGAACCTGTTTCTTTTTCAAACCCCGTAAGGAGTTTGTCTTGTTTATCTTCTCGATCCTATCTTGGGAACCTAGGTAGAACTCTATGGATGTAAACATGTATTTGAAACATGTTATGATTGATATGGTTGCAAATGGTTGCAAGTGGTTGCTCGTGGATGCGCGAATACACGTTAGATACTAGATCGACGCAATCACATTTTGCATTGCATATGCACGAGTATTTATACTTGTTTGAAAGTTAATGTGTTGTCATGCGGATGTTGCATATGAATGAATGTTTGTGCACACATGTAGTGCTTATATGACTAGGACTATTTGCATACATGTTGGACTCATGGCACTAAACATATCTTGCATTAGAAAGATCATTCAGGCCTGATCATTAGCATTAGCTAGGGAACATATACACACACTTTCTGCATGTGTTCATAAAGCATTAGGAGTCTTTTAAGGACCATGGTTACCTGTGGATGGTGTTTTGAGTAGATGGATGATGGATGGTAGGATACGTTCTTCCTAACTTGGAGATTTCGGGGACGAAATCCTTTAAGTTGGGGGGAATGTAACAACCCGGATTTTTACAACATGCTAAGACAAGAATCAAGGCAGAAGTTAATTTTAAAATGTGGATCAAGGGAAACGGGTTATGCCATTGCGTTCATCTCGGAAAAATACGCAAAATAGAGTCCGAGTTTTCGAAAATCGGAGTCTGTATGACCAAGTTATGGCCCATCAAAATTTTCAGAAAATTTCAAGTTCATAAACAGTTCAAATTTGAATTTAGATTTCAAATTCAGCCAAGCAGAAGAGGCGGGAAAAATTCCCGCCACCCCCAAGTCGACTGGGGAGTCGACTTGGGAGTCGACACACCCCAGGTGGTGTCGACTGCCCAGTCGACACCCCTGTCGACTTGGGTGGTCGGCCAGTTTGGCCTGGGTGCACCTGACTTGTTCCTCAAGACATGGTTGGAGGCTTGTGACGGATTTTAAAGGCTCGGATCTATCCTAGGGTTAATCTAAGGGCCTAAACTACTCCTAATCTCTATAAAAGACCCCTAAGCCTACCCTAAACCCTCACAAATCACTAATGCCACGAAGTGCCGCCAAAATCTATCTTGATCATGGCCTCCATCTCCAACTCCAAGAGCTCATGCATTCAAATCCGATCCGAATCAAAGGTGCTAGCTTGCTACATCAAATCAAGGGAGTGAATCAACGTTGCTATGCAAGTTTCATGACGATTCTTCAACAAAGGAGCCACCTTTCTTGGTCAAGACGATTCATGATCTTTTCCTAAGCCTCGCTATGTAAGTTCTAGCTACTTGTAGATTCTAACGGTGGTTCTAATGTAACATGGAATAAAATGCGATGAAGCATAAGTGTGTTAGCCTATGTGAACCTAATTTTGCCCCTTTTCTATGATCTATGACCTTGGGCTAAGTTTTAGCGTCTTAATCATGCCACTCATGTTATGTTTAACCTAGTATATCTTGCAAGTTTGAATCTTTATCTATGGAATGTTAGCATGAACCTTTGGGAACCATTTGACTTGTGAAACATTGGCAAAGATTTGACTTTTGGGCTTATGCATGTAAATGAACCCAAACCCCTTATGTTATCATGCATGTTTGTGGCCAAATTCCCTTATGATAATATGCATGTTTGTAGCTAAATTCCCTTATGATAATATGCATGTTTATATGCATGTTTTTGGCCAAATTCCCTTATGATACTATGCATGTTTGTGGCCAAAAACCCCTTATGATGCTATGCATATTTTGAGGCCAAACCCCTTATGATACCATGCATGTTAGTGGCCAATCCCTTTTTGACATCATGCATGTTTTGAGGCAAATATGTAGCATAGTATACTTACTATGTTGACTCGCTTTTGCTTGAGTTGGAAACACGATTTGGGGTAGGTTAGAGGTGCATGATTATGACATGATAATTTGACATGGGATTTCATGAAAATATGACACTCATGATACACCTAAATGGGGACATGACATGTGGGGTAAACATGGGACTTGAAACTAGACACATATGGGTTGTAAGTGTAATATGACACTAGACCAAACATGAAAGTGGCCAACTCGAGGTTGGGTTGAGTTTGTAGCATAAATCTACCCGGACCCGCCCGGCTTAACTAGTGGCTACAAACAATAGGACCCAATGTGAGTAGTTGGTCATATAGCACTTAAAACCTGAGGTTAGACTAGGTTGTGGTGTAAATCTACCCGGACCCGCCCAGCTTAACTAGTAAACACAACAAAGTCTAATGTGAGAGGTTGGGGTGCATTAATCTAATTAATGCCACATGAAAATATTAATTAATTTTGACTAATGACACTTAACCGATATGACACGAATGGGTAGGTTAAGTGGAACCGGACTTGATTTCTTAATGACACTTAACCATATAAGACGATTAGGGGATGGGGTTAAGTAATTTACACTTAACTAATACGACTTGGTAATTAGATGGGGTTAAGTAACCAACACTTAACTAATCTAAACACGGTAATTTGATGGGGTTAAGTTAAACACTTAACCAATCTAAACTTGGTAATTCAATGTGGTTAAGTAACCAATACTTAACCAACTTAACATGATAATTTAATGGGGTTAAGTAACTTATACTTAATCAATTATACATGATGATTTGATGAGGTTAAGCAACCATACTTAACCAATCTAATATGAGAACTTGATAGGGTTAAGTCACAAGACCGTTTAAATATACTTAACCATTCTAATACGATTAGTGGATGGGGTTAAGTTAACCTATACTTAACCAATCCGACTCGATAATCCGATGAGGTTAAGATAATCTATGCTTAACCAATCTAACACGATAATCTGATAGGGTTAAGATAAACAAATACTTAACCAATTTGACTTGATGATTGAATAGGGTTAAGTCATGAGCTTCTTGGTATACTTAACCAACTGGTAGGGCTAGGTCTTGGACTTGAATACTTAGCCAAATCTTGACATGATTCGTAGGCAGGTTAAGTCATGAACTTAAATGACAATACTTAACCCATTAGACAAAACCCTAGTTCAGGGGACTAGGTGGAAAACCGGGATTAAAAAGGATAACGGGAAAGGAGACTAAGTGGTAAACCTTAGTTTAGGAAACTAAGTAATAATTCTTAGTCAAGAGATTTGGACCAGTTCACAGATAGATGAGTAACCCGATACGGTAGGTCATCGCTTAAACACACGAGGAGGAGCAAATTATCCGACTTGGATAAAGGCTCCAACGAACTGGGTGATGAAGCGGTAGCTTCGGGGGACGTGAGGGTACTCTTGGTATCCCTCTGTGAGGTGGCAGATGGTCCATGAAACCTGGCCTCACAGAGGTTAAGGTCTGCGGTAGAAGAGCCAAGAGTATGCCTTGGTTGCTATGCGAGCGACCTAAAGACTGGGATGGATTAGTGTGGAGTCGACGATACTTGTTTTTGCCCTGGATAGCACGTCGCCGACTACCTACCATCTTTAGTCAATCGTGTACGAACAGAAAGGCAGAGAACTCCCAACAGACCATGTTCTTTCTATCGAGTCATGGGTGAGGTTGGCCCATAGGAAAGTGGGGCTATAGTGGGGCCGGGAGGTAGTTCTCATACATGATTTTTCTTGGATTACCTTTCAGTAGTTGAGGGAGGGGTCACGTGGGACCATAGCCACGGATACAAAAACAGACCTTGATATCAGCATCAGCAGACGAATTAAAGCTCCCGACCGAGTTCCGTATTTCTCGATTTGCCCTGGCACGAAACTCGGATGGCACATTGAGATACATGTGCATCTAGACATGGAATACGATTCACAATATATACGTGGGATAATGGGCGTGGTTGACGGGTGGCATAATTCCTAGTGGCCCTAGGTGGCCTGAACCCAAACCGAGACACGGAAACGTTCATTAGGTAGCATAATCCCTAGTGGTCCTAGGTGGCATAAATCCTAAGTGAACACACGATAGTTCATGGTAAGAAAACATAACCAGATCAAGGGTAGCAGTCCAAAACAACTTCAAGGATAAAATGGTACTACGTTGAGGTGTATAGATTTACATGGGAAAGCCCGTACGGCCTACGGCAAAGGACTGAACTTATACATGGAAAGAAACATACGAGTTGGGAAAACCTACATATGCCATATATTAGGTTGACATGGACCATTACATGACATTGGGCAAGGGATATTCATAGTTAACACGTGACGCGGGTTGGGATACTAGTACGAGAGGTGTAGAGCAAATATACATGATAGATACCGTGGGATGTTATACATGATAGATACCTTGTGATAGTATACTTGATAGAAACCTGACGATGTGATACCTTGATTTATCTTGACACCATAGTTTATCATGATACCTTAGTTTATCTTGCTACAGTAGTTCATCCAGTTGTCTTGGTTTAGCTTATCTATCTTGTCGTCATCCTTATGTTTACTTTCAGTTTATGCATGTCATGTTACCTTTACCTGTTTTTATGCTGGAAGTAGATAGGACTTACCAGTCTTTATGACTGACCCCGTTTTCTTTCGCCTCTTTGTCTTCCGTTTCCCCCCTCCCTAGGTTTTTAGGGAGGAAACACTGTTATTTAGTTCAGACTTTCTCTGCTTGAAGGTCATCATGCATGGCTTGGACTTTTCTTGGCTATGGCTACCTTATTGTTTTATTTGGGGAATAATTTATGAAAAGGTTTTATGCTTCTTTACTATTGCAAGACAGGTTTTGATGTATTCTGATGTAAAAGGCTTTAGACCTTGTTTTATAAGGTAATGAAATATGTTTTACTTCCACTGTTTTATATATATGTTCCGTCTTGTAATATTTTTATGCATGTTTACCTCGATAATGCTTCACCAAACCTAGTGCATTCCCTTTGTGAGTGACCCTAGCGGAGGTGGGGTGTTACAAAGAATATCCTTAAAATTCAGGTGAAAGATTCAATCTTGATGTATGGAGGTTAAAATGAACTAATGGTAAAAGGTTACGTAGTTTCCAGACTGTTAAAGATTACTATAAGTCATAGTTAGGTAATGAGTTTTTTCTTAATAGGGGTGTTGTAAGCTAAAAAATTTCAAAGAAAAAAAAACAGTCGATGATTTGACAAAGATGGACTAATATATTGCTACTTTAGAGATTGTTAAGGAAGCTGTTTGGATTAAGATGTTCATCACTAAACCTTGTATTGTTCCATCCATTGTTGATCCAATAGATTTTTATTTTGATAATAATGGGGCTATTGCTCAGCCCAAGGAACCCACATCTCACCATTGATCCAAACATATACTTAGTCGATATCATCTCATCCGTAAAATTGTTGACAAAGGTGATATACATATCTGCAAAGTACCAATAAATAATAATGTTGCAGACCCGCTGACTAAAGCTTTGTCGCAGAAAAAGAATGATAGTCACACTAGTTTCATGGGTATACGATACATGAGTGATTGGCTCCAGTGCAAGTGGGAGATTGTTAGAGTTTGTGCCCTAGATGAAATTTATTTGATTAGATTGAATAACATTATTGATGTAATGTTTTATTATAAATAAAAGATTTTATTATGTTATATTTACTGGGTAATACAAATATTAACATAATAAATGTCCTTAGAATAATAATACAAAATTATATAGTTTCAAGTAAGTGACTTTAATATGAGATTATATAATATGATGATTATTGTGATTATTAAACGTCCTTAGTCAAGTTTTGTTGTAAATAGGACAACAATGAAACATTGAGACTAGTATGTTGATTGACTGATGATCATATCTCATTAATCGTTATTATATGCGAATTAATGTCAATACATAAATATGAGTTAGACAACATTGTATTTAGCAGACCCAACATGAGAAAACTTCATGGAGCATGATTAATAATGTCATAAGTAATTCTCATAGTGACAATGATGTGATGGTCATTGTGCCTGAAATCATTATATTTTTATTTGAGGATCTTGCGCTTTGATATCATCAAAGTTACTCTTAACAGGGTAGACGATAAAGATGTTTATTAGGTACATCTTGAATCGATTAAATAATATGAATGATCTAGATGAAATTTAAACCTACAATATAAGTAGTGATATCCATGAGCCTCTTGATTGAGTAATATTATGAAATGCATGGCCGTGCTCGAATACTGAATTGTTTTATATAATTTGTGTATAGATCAAGATAAAAGGATTAAACTATAAAGAGGACGGTGCATTCCATTCCTTGAATTTAATCTTGGATATAATGGTTAAAAGGATTAAATTACTTTGAAATATTGGTCATAGACAATGTAACGTCCTAGATTTTTGAACATTAATTACGAATATTTAATTTTGTCTTAAATATTGGTTTAATGGATTTTTATATTGAATTTATGTAATAAAACTAAGTTTGAACATATAAGTTTATAAATTAATTGAAACGAGGTTGAAACGACGCACTAGTTCGTAATATTGAGTTTTGAACTTTAACTGAATATACAAGATCCGATATAAGTCGGATTTTTGTAAAACAAGAAACGTTTGCATCTATTTGATAATAGTTTTCCAATGAAAGAGAAAATTCGGGATTTCATCATATAAATTATAAGTTATGTCCAAATAATATTTTCAAATAGTCGTTAGGGAATCATTTTTAAATTATAACGATTTATCTATAAATACAAAAGGATTTTTATATAAATAGAGTATCGTTTAATTCGAATTTTTGAACGATGAGTTTGTAATTGGTTTAATTTAAAGCCATATGTTATTCCATTTGAGTATATTTGATAATAATAATTTATTATTATTAAACGGATATATTTTATCTACATTATATACATTTATATAATAGCTATTTTTCTAACGACCTCCGATTTTGACGAAAAGAATTTTATTGGAATAAGTATAGTTAGTTGTTGCTAGTTTTCCAGTTTGAAGCCAAACGGAGTTGCTTTTTCAGCAGATGAAATTTAAAGGTGAACCGATAAATAGTTTGAAATAAAATAGCACCGTTTGTGCAAATGGTTTCTATTTTCAATAAAATTAATTTTGTTGGAATCAGAAAACCAAGACGTAGCGGTACATTTATTTTTATTTTGTTTGACAGTTGTTTTGTCAGCACGAATATTAAACACACAACGTAAAAAAGGTAAGTAACAGTAGAATAAAATTAACCATAAAAATCGTTGGTCATTCGGGACTGGCTTCACAAATTAAATAAGCCATCCTCACCTATTGCAATTGCTGAATCATCACCAACCTACATTGTACGTAGCGAAGTGACTTCGATTCTATTATTTTTCTTATTCTTTTATATATACACACTTGCTTCTCTCTTTGCTTCTTTTCTCATAAACAATAAAACCAACCTTTCTCTCCACATTTTCCTTTTAGCAGCCTCTTCCATATGAAATAAAATAAAATATATACCTCATTTTCCGTAAAAGTAGTACAATGAAAATTAACACTCCATTTTTCTTTCGAGTACAACATACATCTATATGAAACAAAATCACGGCTTCACTTGTATTCATCCCAACAGAAATATTATAAGACGTAACCACTGAAACCAACGATCGTGGTTTCTCCCACTTCTTCACATCCTATCTCCACAATGAGGTCATGTTTGATAATGAGTTTGGAAGGGAAAGGGTTCGCCTTGTTGAGTGTTTGATGTGGGCCGAAGCGCCTGATGTTGGCAGTGGAGGATTGTCGGTATTTTGTTCAAACTAGTGGTCGAATTGGTGGAAAATGGTGAAGCATCAACGTGGAGGCCAAGGAGTTGGAACAACTCTGTTTTGCTGTTCGAAATATATACAGCGGGGTTGTCAAAGCAGGTACATCATGGAGTGGTCATTGTGCAGACACAGAGGAACAATTTCTAAAGAAATAGCAGCATGGAGTGGCATGTTGGAAGAAATGGTGTAGGAGGAAATTCGTTACTGGGTGAAGATGAAGGTGTAGTATGGGGAAGAAGGTCAGGAAGTCAGGGCAGCAGGCGGTGGTCCTTTGATGAGGGGCGGTAGGCCAATGGATGGAGAAGGTGTGTGTTCATGGTTCTGACACAGGGCGAGCGTGATGGGTAGAGGATTTAGAATTACACAACAGGTAGATGAATAACTTTAATCCACGTAATCTCATTTCAACATGGCCTACGCATACAGTATGTTATTAGCGACATTTAATATGTAATTAAGGTTTTAAACTACCTAATCACTGTTAACGTGACCATGAAATTTTCAAACTGCTACTAAAGTATTGAGAGACCGATCTTCTTTAATTTCAACTGATGCAGGGAGAGGGTGGAGGATCGGGCAACAAGGGCTGCCAACTATATCAAAGGACTTAAAATAATAGAAGAATGAATTATACATATCTTCTAATTGTATTTCCACTAGTATTGTTTGTGCAATATATATATCGACTAAATTTTTTGACCTTGAGCTTAACATATGAGCATGCAGTGTTACTATGTATACGTGCGTAATAAAATTTTAAATTTACCAAACCGAGATGCAAAAGTGCTTACCTAAGATTATTTACCGTGAGTTATTATTAAAGTGGTAAAATATTATTAAGTTATAAATAACACTTTTTTATACAAGTAAATAACAAATAAATTTATAACTGTTTCATACATACACAGAATCAGACCAAACAAGGAGCATCAGATCCATATCAACGGACGTAAGATTTGTGAATGGGAATGGACGTTATTGAATGCAGTTGGAGGCTTGCGATATGAACTGTTTATCAATGAAATAAATCAAGGTGAGGTTAACTCACTCAGTTTATCTGCTTATATTTCCTATAAAAGCAGGGTTTCTTTTATTTCGATGGGATCAAACGTAGTTGAATGCAATTGGAAGCCTGTGATATGAACCGTTTATCGACGAAATAAATCAAGTTGAGTTTAACTCACTCAGTTTATCCCGCTTATATTTCCTATAAGCCGGGTTATTTTATTTCGTGTGCAATGTTTGCTAATGATCGACGGTTTGATGAATTTAGCATGGATGCTGAATATTTTAAATATTCACTGATAAAATTAAACGTTTGTTAATTTAATCAAAATAAATAATTATTTTAATGATTATATTTCCAACCGAGGTAACTTACCTTGTTGGTTACGGTTATTATAATATAAACATAGTCAATGAATAATTGGATGCTTGATTGGATGTTACTGATTGATTGTTGACTATTATATGTTGTACTGTTTATTTCCGTTTATTGTGAAAATAAATATATTGTCATATTGAAATTGAGATAACCCATTGTGATGCAAGAAAGGATAGGTTGGAGGAATCCAACCGGATTCCTCACTATTATTGATAATATTTATCAATATGATTATATATTGTTCTTGAATGTGGAAATGTCTGATATTTAAAGGTTTAGTACTATAGTAGTCATTTGCTTCCTTAGTATTATTGATAAATTAAAGAATTTTTTGAATTAATATTAAATCGATTCCGAACATTTTCAAAGTTATAATTGTATATGGTTTTGAAATATGATTTTTGTTTTAAAAATAAATCCCAAGGTTTATTTACGTTTTAAATAATTTAATTCTAACTAAAGTCGATTTGAAATATTATTGAGTAATGGTCAAGTGAAATATAATTGGTCGTGGTAATGGGGTCTAAGTATAATGGAAGTATTAAAGACATTAAAATGTCAAAATAGAATTTCTAAGATTTCAAAGAACTGAAATTGTAACAACCCGAAAATCTGGGCCAGTTTAAAATTTTTATTTTGGCCATTTTAGCGAATTTTGAATATTTAAAATGAATTATTTTAAATAATATCTACGAGAAATTTATTTTCAATAGCATTAGAACGTATATATTATATACGTCGTCGTTAGAATATAAATAATTATATATAATTATAAAAGGAATTGAAAATGGCGCGGTAGTTCGATAATTCGATTTCAAACTTCAATTGAATGTGCCGGGTGCAAAACAATCCGGATTTTAGTGAAACCAAAAACATTAGGATCTAATTGATAATATCTTTCCAACGAATTCGAATAATCGAAATTTCATAGCGGGAATAAAAAGATATGTCCAGTTGAAAATTCTGAATAGTCGCTATGGAATTCAGGCCCTTAAAAATGGACATTTTGCAAACGACCTCGAATTTCGACGAAACCACTTTTGTTGGATCCGTGATGTCAAGTTATTGCTAGGTTTCAAATTTCATAGTTTTTCGAATCAATATGTGAGCGTGGCAAAAGAAAACGCGTTTGACCAGTTTCTTTTGATTTTAATCGACCTGAAAATGGCCATTTTTCAAACGGTCTCAGAATTCGACGAAACTAGTTTTGTTAGGAGCGTATCGTCAATACGAAGCTAGAAAATATTTTTCGGGAATTTTTAGAGTCAGTATGTGGCCCCGGTAAATTGAAATGCGCGTTCAAATTCAATATATAGAGTTGTATGTTGATTTTAACGGAAACTGATCAAAACGGTCGAATCAGCTTACGAGACATATTCCATTTTGTCCGGGATGGGGGTAATTAGCTAGGGGCAACAGTTGTTGGGATTCGATTGGAGTTCAAAGATTAAACAAGTGATATTAGAGTTAAATATTAAAATTAAAAAAGTATAAATTAAAGGTCAAAAGCCCTAAACTACGGTCAAATAGAAACTCGCGGTCAACATATCGCTGAGCCGCCTCCTTCCTCAATAAGCGATCAAAATCGTGTCCCCTTTCTCCAATTTCGATCTCGAATTCCCCCATACAAAATCAATGAACTCCAAACGGGAAAACCCTTCATCTCACCGAGCCCATTACTTCCAACGGCCATGATCAGAGATCGATCCCCGTAGAGGACAGGGCGACGCTCCAACGACGCTCCGTTCAATCAAGGCTTCATGGGGCGTGACGCTCTCGAGTTGAACGCCAAGGCTAACATTAGGGAAGGGCGTGAAGCCCTATGTCACGCACGCGTCAGATGACCCTCCGGTCATCGGAGTGGTAAACGACAGCATGCCCTAGGTGCCGAGCTTCTTCGTGAATTCCTGAACGGGGTCCGATGATGAAAAGTATCAACAGTTTCTGATTGAAACAATGATGGAAGGTAGTTTAATTTAGTTAATTGATTTATAAATTACCTTATTTAATTCATTAACATTGTTTTCATAAAATGTAATTTATATAATTACCATAGAATAAAAAAAAACTGATTTTTCACATATATGGTTTTGAAAACATATATATATCTAGCAGATTTAGTTTACATATGAATATTAGATGAGAAAAAAAAGAAAGAGATATGGTTTTTTTTTTGTTTAGAAAAAAGATGTGATTTTTGAAGTAGAAAGGTATAATTTTTCATTCTAGAAAGGTATAATTTTTCATTATCGAAAGGTAAAAATTTTCAAAACGAAAGACGAGATTTTTAAAGAAAGAAAAGTTGGATTTTTAAAGAAAGAAAGGACGGATTTTTAAAGTAGGAAAGTTATGATTTTTATATATTGAACATCGAAGTAAAAATATGATTTTTATATATTGAACATCGAAGTAAAAATATGATTTTTATAAATTGAACATCGAAGTAAAAATATGATTTTTATATATTGAACATCGAAGTAAAAATATGATTTTTATATATTGAACATCGAAGTAAAAATATGATTTTTATATATTGAACATCGAAGTAAAAATATGATTTTTACATATGTAGTGAAAGCGGACAACGAAGGTGACAAAAAGGCGAGAACGAAGAAGATTTATATCAAAGAAGAGTCAAGAGGATTGGATAGCTATCGATGAGAATTTCTCACCTTTCAATTTCTTTTTCTATTTATATATATATACTAGGATGCAGACGGTGCTTAGTAGCACCCGACACAATCGTCCACAGACCATGGACTTGTTTGTTTGGTTGCATAGATTAGTTATATGATGTGATTTGAATTTGGTTGTTTGGTGATTTTGATTGATGTGTGAATGGTGTGGGCCTTCACTAGACCGGGGATAAGGCTAGGCCTCGTCCCGTTTCTAGTATCGTGCCGTTATGCCGCCGAAATTTTCTAAAAATGTTAGGAAAATAAAAATATCATTTTATCGAATAAATGAACTGAATAGAAATTCATATGTCGAAATAAAATGTTTGGTCGTTAAAAATATAATTTTTAACGTGAATGTGAATAAATAAATATTCATTTACAAACCGGACGGTTTGTTTATGTACACCTATTTGAAGGACATTGATTGGGACGATAAATTTTACACATCGCCCAACTGCACAACTAAAATCTGTGTTTGATTGTTTGAAAACCCCACACGGGTGTTTGAATGAAATATGAATTTCACTCATCCTGATTGATTAAATATGTCGATCGATTGATTGACAGGCTGTTATAAGCGTTAGATCTCTATATTTGATGCTTATACAGTGTAGTGCACTTTGGTTGATGGTTGATTATTTTTCAATGCTATTATACATGTGTTGTATGAAAATCCATATAATTAACCTTATATGGTAATTGATTGGGCCTCATTCCAATTTAGAAAATAAAGAATATTATAAAATAAAGGTTCATGTGTTGACAGTGCTCATCCGTTGAGATTGGTCATGTGTTGAACGAAATATTTTAGTAATAAAATTTACATCTTTATCAATATAAAATAAAGGTTCATGTGTTGACAGTACTCATCCATTGAAATTGGACATGTGTTGAACGAAATATTTTGATAATAACAACTATTTTGGAAAAGAAATATTTGAAATAGAATATTTGAAAATAGAAATTTATGAAGCCGTGTTGATTAGATCGACGCCATTTTGACGTAAACGATTTATATCGGTTCTATTCATTTTGAAATGAATTGAATATGAAAACGATTTCGAAATGAATTGAATATAAAACGATTTCGAAATGAATTGAATATGAAAACGATTTCGAAATGAATTGAATTGAAAACGAATTCAAATTGAATTGAAAGCGAATTGAAATGAATTCAAATTGAATTGAAATTTGAATTGAATGGAAATGAATTTTAAAACGAATTTATAAAGAAGAATTCAATTTTGATTTGAATTGAAAAGGAAGTTGAAATTGCTTTTGAAACGAATTTTAAAATTATTTATATAATTCGTTTTAAATAGAAATCGACGAAATATATATTATATATATTATATATATAATATAATGGCCTGAATAGAACGCGCCGCGCCGCGGCAGTTCGTAAATTTCGACCATTTATTTCAAATGGACATTACGGGAGATCCGACCGTCGGATTCTCCTAAAACCGGAACCGTTGGGTTCGTATCGAAAAGAGCTTTCTAACGAATATTAGAAATTCAAAATCTAACGGTTGGATTTGGAATTATGTCCAAATCAAATTTGGAAAAGGTCGCTGTAAGTGCAGTTCGATAGCCGTTGATGGAAATCGACTATACGGGCCTTGATAAAATTATTAAAAATAATAATAAATTGTGTAAAATCATAAGAAATGATTTAGAAAGAATTGGGATGAAAAACTCCATATTTGAAAAGATAAAAATAGATTTTTTTATCGAAGTAAACTAGTTTTGAACTAGAATTATAATTCTATTTATTTTTAAATAAATAGGGTTTTAAAAATAACCAAAATTTCCAATGATTGCATTGGAGTAGATTTGAATTGAAATTGTCTTCGGAATATTTCGATGCTGGAATTCGGGATTATACAGATGTTGTTATGGAAATTTGAAAGATATATATATATCGTTATTTCCAATACGACATTTGTTAATCGTAGAATTCGATATTGAATATAAGCCGATATATTTTCTATTCAGAGCCTTATATTGAATATCAAATGTGATTTGGGTTTGTCGTGAATGGTGTCTTCACTAACACTGTTCTTGAACCCAGTAGAGAAAAGATTAAATCTTTTTATTTAGATTTAATGAAGTGTACCAATTAAATGATATTTAATTGGAATTGAATTGATATTGATTTTTGGGTTTATCGTGAACAGTGTTTTAAACAACACTCGTTCTTTAACCCGATAATTAATGAATGTGATTTTGGGTTTGTCGTGAACCGTGTTTTAAATGACACTGATTCTTTAACCCGGTCGAAGATTAAAACTAAGTGGAGTTTTAATGAATCTTTAATTAGATTGAAATGATCGAGAAGGGAGTATCACCAGTTTTGCTCCAGGCGATAGTTAAATCTTTAATTAGATTTGAACGTGAAATGGTAATTGAATTTACCGATAACACCGTGGTGTTAGATATGAAGTACTACCAGTTTTACTTCATGGGATGAATAGGTTGGGATTGGGAAATTAAAACAAATGATTACTTCGGTAAGGTTCGCTAATCCCGACTAGTTTTGAATTGATATTCAAAAATAGATTAAAGAATAAATTCAAGGAATTTATCTTGGATAAAATTAATAGGGACCTTTCCCTATGAATGTGAAATTTAGAAACTAACTGTCGGTTAGCCAAGTAGAATGGTTTTCTGGATATTGATCTGATGTTGGTTTCGGCCTTCGGGGTTAATATTTGGGGAATTAGTCTCTTGATTAATTTACGGTTAGTGACTGATGAATTGGAATGAGGCGTATGTTGTGTTGGTGTAACACTTATTTAAAATATACGCGAGTTATTCGGAAAGACCGGGTTTATCCCATTCTGAATAACTGATACGACGATAAGTCGAAGGTGAAGACGATGGTCGAAGACTGGAAGTCTTCATGTCGTTTGGGTGATTACTGATGATCTTGATTGGGCTGTACACCCAAGAAGATGGAAACAGTTAGTGATCGTCCAGACGTACTTGGAGATCGATGGATATGCGGGGTACTAGGTGCCTCCGGTTTCGTTCAGACCCAAAACGGACTTGTAAATGGACTGTGTGTCTGACATTGGATTTTAGTCCGTGTGATTGATCTCTATTAAATATATATCTGTTTGGCGGCGGAGAATTTATTCTCTTGCTTAACGCCCTTCTCTGAGACGTACGAGCTCAGGGGTTATATATTGATGGATATCAAACGCATGGAGTGAATGGCCTGTGTGGCATGCCTAAGTGGCAATTGATCAAGGCTTCTGTTGAAAAGCAAAGTCTTGTGGTGATGATCAAAGCACGGCCTTTGTGGCATAGCTTTGTGTAACGTTTACTTCGCGAGTTTCACACCCGGTATGAACCAAAAACGGGAGACGGACCTCAGGGGGGACATGCGTTTTCTTTCTAGCTAGAAGTGGCGTCAGTGGTTTTACACGCCCTGACGAGTTTGACTTATGTGGTTGTTGCTGTTGCGAGGCGCCTCGGTTTGATCGGACGATCCGGGTCCGATGGAGTCATTTAGTTGGCTCACCTACGCCCCAAAGGGCGGAGAAACGTATTGTTCAGGCATTATAATCCACATCGGTGGACCGGCCCTGACGATCCAAGGTACGGTTGCGGCTGTGCCTGAGACTCGGGCTAGACAGTCTCGAATCGGTTGAGGACTATCTTTTGCCTCGGTTCATAGATGGAAACCCAATTTCCAAATACGTGACATTTGCGGTTTTAATTGTAGAACTAGTATGGCGACATGATATATGGTACCCATGCCGCCTATGATTGATACTTATGATTTGAAGTTGTTTTATACACTATGCACTTATAATAGTATCAAATGATTTGTTTTAACCGTATCAAGCATTCTTTGGCTGTTATAAGGGAAAACCCTATCCTCGGCTGCGTTGCATTGTGTGATGGGACCTGGGTCTTATAACAGCTTCATTTTTCTTTATTTAGCATTGCGCTGTTTGTTTTATGCACTGGTATTCTTGGGAGGAAACCCGTTCCGTGTTATATGGCGTGGTCCCTTGATTTACCTAACTTTTAAAATAAAGATTAACTGTTTTAGTTCTCACACCAGTCACATGACTGACCTGGAGTTTATTGTTTTAACCTAAACTCTGGGTGCCCCTATTTTCGACACGGGCAGCTAGTAGTTTTGGTTTTGCAGATTTATATTCACAGGATCCTGGATTACAGCTGGAACGATATCCGGAAAGCTTTGTATCCGTATATCTCTTCTAGTTGTGTATTGTATTATTTTCCGCTGCTATGTATTTAAATGTAATTTAAATCTCTGATATTTCTGTGTAATATTCATTCATACTCTGTATATTCTTGTAATCTGATGCATTGTTGTAATAACAGTGAAATGTTCTTTCGTCTGCGTTCTGTTTTGTCGTGTTCTCAAACGATAGGGCATTTCGAACGGTCTGGGTCGGTTTAGCGACTGGTTCGGACCGAGCGAAATTCTTTGCCGTCACAGTTGGTATCAGAGCTTTGGTTTACAAAGCTCAGAGAACAAGACACATTAGAACCGTATGAAAGAATTCATCAGATATTGGATTAGTAATATCCAGCGAGAATGACTCGTTAGAGATGGGATCCGTAGTATCCTAGAACGAGTGTGAAGAGTTTATTTTTCAAATGAAAACAAATTTTGTTTTGAAAATTTAAATCAATTATTCGTATTTGATTATTTATTTATATTGATGTGGGCAATCCAGAATATATAGATTTTGCGTATACGTCTGATCCGCGTGTATTCAAAGTTTTAATATATTGGATAGATATAGCATCACACTCTAGTCGCCCGAAGATGATATTGATGATAGCGATCGCATCATCAACATTTATGTTCGAGTTTCGAAGGTGTGATTTTCTATATATTTCCATTAGACTGGTGTGAGAACCAAAACTAATATAACTAGAATTCATTGTTGTGATTTGGCATCAAAACATGATTTTCTGTATATGTATCAAATTTATGAATTTGAAACTCTAATTCACTAATTGATTGATGTTTGTGTTGGTTGTTTATTTGTTTGAAAATTTTGAACCATTATGCCTAATTTGATCGAATAATATATTGTATTGAAATTTGGTCGCATTTGCTTGCATATACATATACTTACATTGAACAGGTCATAGCAAGGAGGCTAGAGCCAGAGAATAAAATTTGTTTGCCCGACAAATAGGTACATGTTTACTACATAATTTACTGTTTTGTTTGGGTGATGATGATTTTATGAGCCTATTGGCTTTTTCTTTTTCTTTTTGAGATTAGAAGGGACGGGGAAGCTATTTGAAATTCCCCGATGCTCCCGGTGCAGGGGAGGTTATGGCGAAATTTTTCGAAAATTTAGGGTGTTAGCCAAATTTTTGAAATTTTGAAAATTCTCAGAAACTAAAGAGTTGGAGAATGGAAGTCAGATCGAGCGTAGAGTTGATTAATCAAACCACTTTCGACTTTGTTCCTTTTCGGGGATGAAAAGTTTTAAGTGGGGGAGATTGTAACAACCCGAAAATCTGGGCCAGTTTAAAATTTTTATTTTGGCCATTTTAGCGAATTTTGAATATTTAAAATGAATTATTTTAAATAATATCTACGAGAAATTTATTTTCAATAGCATTAGAACGTATATATTATATACGTCGTCGTTAGCATAGAAATAATTATATATAATTATAAAAGGAATTGAAAATGGCGCGGTAGTTCGATAATTCGATTTCAAACTTCAATTGAATGTGCCGGGTGCAAAACAATCCGAATTTTAGTGAAACCAAAAACATTAGGATCTAATTGATAATATATTTCCAACGAATCCGAATAATCGAAATTTCATAGCGGGAATAATAAGATATGTCCAGTTGAAAATTCTGAATAGTCGCTATGGAATTCAGGCCCTTAAAAATGGACATTTTGCAAACGACCTCGGATTTCGACGAAACCACTTTTGTTGGATCCGTGATGTCAAGTTATTGCTAGGTTTCAAATTTCATAATTTTTCGAATCAATATGTGAGCGTGGCAAAAGAAAACGCGTTTGACCAGTTTCTTTTGATTTTAATCGACCTGAAAATGGCCATTTTTCAAACGGTCTCAGAATTCGACGAAACTAGTTTTGTTAGGAGCGTATCGTCAATACGAAGCTAGAAAATATTTTTCGGGAATTTTTAGAGTCAGTATGTGGCCCCGGTAAATTGAAATGCGCGTTCAAATTCAATATATAGAGTTGTATGTTGATTTTAACGGAAACTGATCAAAACGGTCGAATCAGCTTACGAGACATATTCCATTTTGTCCGGGATGGGGGTAATTAGCTAGGGGCAACAGTCGTTGGGATTCGATTGGAGTTCAAAGATTAAACAAGTGATATTAGAGTTAAATATTAAAATTAAAAAGGTATAAATTAAAGGTCAAAAGCCCTAAACTACGGTCAAATAGAAACTCGCGGTCAACATATCGCTGAGCCGCCTCCTTCCTCAATAAGCGATCAAAATCGTGTCCCCTTTCTCCAATTTCGATCTCGAATTCCCCCATACAAAATCAATGAACTCCAAACGGGAAAACCCTTCATCTCATCGAGCCCATTACTTCCAACGGCCATGATCAGAGATCGATCCCCGTAGAGGACAGGGTGACGCTCCAACGACGCTCCGTTCAATCAAGGCTTCAGGGGGCGTGACGCTCTCGAGTTGAACGCCAAGGCTAACATTAGGGAAAGGCGTGAAGCCTTATGTCACGCACGCGTCAGATGACCCTCCGGTCATCGGAGTGGTGAACGACAGCATGCCCTAGGTGCCGAGCTTCTTCGTGAATTCCTGAACGGGGTCCGATGATGAAAAGTATCAACAGTTTCTGATTGAAACAATGATGGAAGGTAGTTTAATTTAGTTAATTAATTTATAAATTACCTTATTTAATTCATTAACATTGTTTTCATAAAATGTAATTTATATAAATACCATAGAATAAAAAAAAAACTGATTTTTCACATATATGGTTTTGAAAACATATATATATATATATCTAGCAGATTTAGTTTACATATGAATATTAGACGAGAAAAAAAAGAAAGAGATATGGTTTTTTTTTTTAGAAAAAAGATGTGATTTTTGAAGTAGAAAGGTATAATTTTTCATTCTAGAAAGGTATAATTTTTCATTAACGAAAGGTAAAATTTTTCAAAACGAAAGACGAGATTTTTAAAGAAAGAAAAGTTGGATTTTTAAAGAAAGAAAGGACGGATTTTTAAAGTAGGAAAGTTATGATTTTTATATATTGAACATCGAAGTAAAAATATGATTTTTATATATTGAACATCGAAGTAAAAATATGATTTTTATATATTGAACATCGAAGTAAAAATATGATTTTTATATATTGAACATCGAAGTAAAAATATGATTTTTATATATTGAACATCGAAGTAAAAATATGATTTTTACATATGTAGTGAAAGCGGACAACGAAGGTGACAAAAAGGCGAGAACGAAGAAGATTTATATCAAAGAAGAGTCAAGAGGATTGGATAGCTATCGGTGAGAATTTCTCACCTTTCAATTTCTTTTTCTATTTATATATATATATACTAGGATGCAGACGGTGCTTAGTAGCACCCGACACAATCGTCCACAGACCATGGACTTGTTTGTTTGGTTGCATAGATTAGTTATATGATGTGATTTGAATTTGGTTGTTTGGTGATTTTGATTGATGTGTGAATGGCGTGGGCCTTCACTAGACCGGGGATAAGGCTAGGCCTCGTCCCGTTTCTAGTATCGTGCCGTTATGCCGCCGAAATTTTCTAAAAATGTTAGGAAAATAAAAATATCATTTTATCGAATAAATGAACTGAATAGAAATTCATATGTCGAAATAAAATGTTTGGTCGTTAAAAATATAATTTTTAACGTGAATGTGAATAAATAAATATTCATTTACAAACCGGACGGTTTGTTTATGTACACCTATTTGAAGGACATTGATTGGGATGATAAATTTTACACATCGCCCAACTGCACAACTAAAATCTGTGTTTGATTGTTTGAAAACCCCACACGGGTGTTTGAATGAAATATGAATTTCACTCATCCTGATTGATTAAATATTTCGATCGATTGATTGACAGGCTGTTATAAGCGTTAGATCTCTATATTTGATGCTTATACAGTGTAGTGCACTTTGGTTGATGGTTGATTATTTTTCAATGCTATTATACATGTGTTGTATGAAAATCCATATAATTAACCTTATATGGTAATTGATTGGGCCTCATTCCAATTTAGAAAATAAAGAATATTATAAAATAAAGGTTCATGTGTTGACAGTGCTCATCCGTTGAGATTGGTCATGTGTTGAACGAAATATTTTAGTAATAAAATTTACATCTTTATCAATATAAAATAAAGGTTCATGTGTTGACAGTACTCATCCATTGAGATTGGTCATGTGTTGAACGAAATATTTTGATAATAACAACTATTTTGGAAAAGAAATATTTGAAATAGAATATTTGAAAATAGAAATTTATGAAGCCGTGTTGATTAGATCGACGCCATTTTGACGTAAACGATTTATATCGGTTCTATTCATTTTGAAATGAATTGAATATGAAAACGATTTCGAAATGAATTGAATATAAAACGATTTCGAAATGAATTGAATATGAAAACGATTTCGAAATGAATTGAATTGAAAACGAATTCAAATTGAATTGAAAGCGAATTGAAATGAATTCAAATTGAATTGAAATTTGAATTGAATGGAAATGAATTTTAAAACGAATTTATAAAGAAGAATTCAATTTTGATTTGAATTGAAAAGGAAGTTGAAATTGCTTTTGAAACGAATTTTAAAACTATTTATATAATTCGTTTTAAATAGGAATCGACGAAATATATATTATATATATTATATATATAATATAATGGCCTGAATAGAACGCGCCGCGCCGCGGCAGTTCGTAAATTTCGACCATTTATTTCAAATGGACATTACGGGAGATCCGACCGTCGGATTCTCCTAAAACCGAAACCGTTGGGTTCGTATCGAAAAGAGCTTTCTAACGAATATTAGAAATTCAAAATCTAACGGTTGGATTTGGAATTATGTCCAAATCAAATTTGGAAAAGGTCGCTGTAAGTGCAGTTCGATAGCCGTTGATGGAAATCGACTGTACGGGCCTTGATAAAATTATTAAAAATAATAATAAATTGTGTAAAATCATAAGAAATGATTTAGAAAGAATTGGGATGAAAAACTCCATATTTGAAAAGATAAAAATAGTTTTTTTTATCGAAGTAAACTAGTTTTGAACTAGAATTATAATTCTATTTATTTTTAAATAAATAGGGTTTTAAAAATAACCAAAATTTCCAATGATTGCATTGGAGTAGATTTGAATCGAAATTGTCTTCGGAATATTTCGATGCTCGAATTCGGGATTATACAGATGTTGTTATGGAAATTTGAAAGATATATATATCGTTATTTCCAATACGACATTTGTTAATCGTAGAATTCGATATTGAATATAAGCCGATATATTTTCTATTCAGAGCCTTATATTGAATATCAAATGTGATTTGGGTTTGTCGTGAATGGTGTCTTCACTAACACTGTTCTTGAACCCAGTAGAGAAAAGATTAAATCTTTTTATTTAGATTTAATGAAGTGTACCAATTAAATGATATTTAATTGGAATTGAATTGATATTGATTTTTGGGTTTATCGTGAATAGTGTTTTAAACAACACTCGTTCTTTAACCCGATAATTAATGAATGTGATTTTGGGTTTGTCGTGAACCGTGTTTTAAATGACACTGATTCTTTAACCCAGTCGAAGATTAAAACTAAGTGGAGTTTTAATGAATCTTTAATTAGATTGAAATGATCGAGAAGGGAGTATCACCAGTTTTGCTCCAGGCGATAGTTAAATCTTTAATTAGATTTGAACGTGAAATGGTAATTGAATTTACCGATAACACCGTGGTGTTAGATATGAAGTACTACCAGTTTTACTTCATGGGATGAATAGGTTGGGATTGGGAAATTAAAACAAATGATTACTTCGGTAAGGTTCGCTAATCCCGACTAGTTTTGAATTGATATTCAAAAATAGATTAAAGAATAAATTCAAGGAATTTATCTTGGATAAAATTAATGGGGACCTTTCCCTATGAATGTGAAATTTAGAAACTAACTGTCGGTTAGCCAAGCAGAATGGTTTTCTGGATATTGATCTGATGTTGGTTTCGGCCTTCGGGGTTAATATTTGGGGAATTAGTCTCTTGATTAATTTACGGTTAGTGACTGTTGAATTGGAATGAGGCGTATGTTGTGTTGGTGTAACACTTATTTAAAATATACGCGAGTTATTCGGAAAGACCGGGTTTATCCCATTCTGAATAACTGATACGACGATAAGTCGAAGGTGAAGACGATGGTCGAAGACCGGAAGTCTTCATGTCGTTTGGGTGATTACTGATGATCTTGATTGGGCTGTACACCCAAGAAGATGGAAACAGTTAGTGATCGTCCAGACGTACTTGGAGATCGATGGATATGCGGGGTACTAGGTGCCTCCGGTTTCGTTCAGACCCAGAACGGACTTGTAAATGGACTGTGTGTTTGACATTGGATTTTAGTCCGTGTGATTGATCTCTATTAAATATATATCTGTTTGGCGGCGGAGAATTTATTCTCTTGCTTAACGCCCTTCTCTGAGACGTACGAGCTCAGGGGTTATATATTGATGGATATCAAACGCATGGAGTGAATGGCCTGTGTGGCATGCCTAAGTGGCAATTGATCAAGGCTTCTGTTGAAAAGCAAAGTCTTGTGGTGATGATCAAAGCACGGCCTTTGTGGCATAGCTTTGTGTAATGTTTACTTTGCGAGTTTCACACCCGGTATGAACCAAAAACGGGAGACGGACCTCAGGGGGGACATGCGTTTTCTTTCTAGCTAGAAGTGGCGTCAGTGGTTTTATACGCCCTGACGAGTTTGACTTATGTGGTTGTTGCTGTTGCGAGGCGCCTCGGTTTGATCGGAAGATCCGGGTCCGATGGAGTCATTTAGTTGGCTCACCTACGCCCCAAAGGGCGGAGAAACGTATTGTTCAGGCATTATAATCCACATCGGTGGACCGGCCCTGACGATCCAAGGTACGGTTGCGGCTGTGCCTGAGACTCGGGCTAGACAGTCTCGAATCGGTTGAGGACTATCTTTTGCCTCGGTTCATAGATGGAAACCCAATTTCCAAATACGTGACATTTGCGGTTTTAATTGTAGAACTAGTATGGCGACATGATATATGGTACCCATGCCGCCTATGATTGATACTTATGATTTGAAGTTGTTTTATACACTATGCACTTAAAATAGTATCAAATGATTTGTTTTAACCGTATCAAGCATTCTTTGGCTGTTATAAGGGAAAACCCTATCCTCGGCTACGTTGCTTGTGTGATGGGACCTGGGTCTTATAACAGCTTCATTTTTCTTTATTTAGCATTGCGCTGTTTGTTTTATGCACTGGTATTCTTGGGAGGAAACCCGTTCCGTGTTATACGGCGTGGTCCCTTGATTTACCTAACTTTTAAAATAAAGATTAACTGTTTTAGTTCTCACACCAGTCACATGACTGACCTGGAGTTTATTGCTTTAACCTAAACTCTGGGTGCCCCTATTTTCGACACGGGCAACTAGTAGTTTTGGTTTTGCAGATTTATATTCACAGGATCCTGGATTACAGCTGGAACGATATTCGGAAAGCTTTGTATCCGTATATCTCTTCTAGTTGTGTATTGTATTATTTTCCGCTGCTATGTATTTAAATGTAATTTAAATCTCTGATATTTCTGTGTAATATTCATTCATACTCTGTATATTCTTGTAATCTGATGCATTGTTGTAATAATAGTGAAATGTTCTTTCGTCCGCGTTCTGTTTTGTCGTGTTCTCAAACGATAGGGCATTTCGAACGGTCTGGGTCGGTTTAGCGACTGGTTCGGACCGAGCGAAATTCTTTGCCGTCACAGAAATGTTTTAAAGAAATCTTAAGATATTGGAATCGATTTACTTAGGTTGATGAATAATGGTATATTTTAAAATTAAATATTTTGGAAGCATAAATTATAATGCCGTTGTTAAAATTGATGGTTTCCAAAAAAGAGGGGGGAGGGGGTTATTAAGTTGAAGCCGAGAGTTACAAGCATGAATATTATTAGTATTCGAAGTATGAAATTTTTCTGTTTCGAAGTTAATAATGTTGTTCAATTATGGTCTGAGAGGTAATTATATCTCAACTTGATTGACTTCATTGTTGACTAAGAAATGGTTAAAGTTCGATAAAAGAGGTGGTTTAATAAAATACGTTAATAGGAATAGATTTTCTTAAAGACCCTGTTTAAAGTTTGATAAAATGGTTTTGAGAAATATTCTTGTGTTGTAATAATAAGTAAAAGCTTTTTTTCTCCAAGTATTGAAAGATTAGAAGTTTTAATTAATCGATGGCTAATTAAAAAGAGAAAACGATGCTAGGCAATGAATCCGTGAATTCATTTTCTTTTTATAAATGAATGCTTGTTTTTTTATAGTTAAATAACCTATTATCAAAAATGTGGCCAATACGATTGTTGGTATGGAAAGACCGAGATCGAATTTTTATTCAAAAACCATTCCGACGAGCAAATATGTAACATTGAAGATAGAAGACAAAGCAATTGAAGACCATTGATATTCATAAGCAGAAGGATTACCGGTTGAGTTTATCTGGCTAGCTACCGGAGGTTTTTAAACCGTGATTTAGTCATGATTGAGATTTACGATTTGTAAGGACTTCTTGCTACTGATCCATTGGATGTGGTAGGAGGGCGCCTTTGGTTTACACTGTTCATGAATGACTTGTATGGACGAATGTCTGATAGAGTATACCTAATAAATTACAGGTTGATTACCTCAAACATATTTACGTTTGGTGGCAGAGAAATTCATTTCTCTTAGCTTCATAGCTGTATTATATTTTGGGGAAATCAATTTGTGATTTGTCGGGTTTAATGATGTGGAATTCAAAGTAAATGGTGATATGCGGTTTTAGAAGATAAACATAGTGTGACGGCTCGCCTCGTACCAGCCGGCATTTCCTCCGAAAGTGCGTTGTACACATGCCAACTAGTACGGAACGGTCGCCAAAGAAAGGAAAGATGAGGATGAACTAATTGAAAACCTGTAGAATGTCTCACAGTGCATGGAACAAAATATAATAATAATATACTTGACATAAAACAGGCGAGACAGTGCATAAGCTGATAACTAAAACCAACATCAACATCAGAGCAGCAGAAGTCTAAATACAGCTTATTACAACTTTTCAGATTATTGTCTCTAAAAAAAAGAAAGCTAAAGTAGAAGATGCACTACTAATGCCCAAGAAGAGATCTTCAACAACACAGGGAGAATATCTATATGTATCATACGTTGAAGCTTCCTGCTCATCTCCAGATCAGCTACTCGTGCACACCCAAATAACCTGTCTCTAGTCTGCTCGTGAGAGCACCCAAAGTAATAAGAAGAGATATAAAACTCTGGGTCAGACAAAAAGTCTGGTATGAGTGATAAGCAGCTAAACAGAACAATAACATGTATATTAAACCATACCTGAACCTGGACCTGCAACCAAAGAGTTAGCACTACATACCGTACAATACTCTAAGGTGCCACTGAACAGATGGTGTAAAGATAACAGGGGTGGGGTTATGCCTGTCATAATGATGGCAAACAAATCAACCATAGCAATCATCCTCACATCTCTCACTCAGTGCGTAAAGTATACATTGTCCACCACTGTCAATCACTAGACCCATCGAAGAAGTGATGGAGTTCGACTTGTACAACTACAGCTACTACCAAGCTTACCACATGGAGTCATGACCAAACCTTTACAAATGACTCCACTTCATTGGTCTATAGCTCTTCAGTTGTACCTGGGCCACTATGGCCCTGAATCCGTTCACATACCTCCCATACATAGTGATTCAAAGTTACAGACATCGACAACCCCTTAGCACACGTCCCGCAGCAAAGCCCAACTCATGAGGTCGACTCGTTGGTTCCCAACTAGATCCTGAGTACAAACTTCCCATTGGACTACCTTTGCATCTCGGGTTCTGGTCGTCACCTTCTTCTCCGGATCGGTCTCCATTTCTTTGCTTCACTTTGCTTCAAGTCGTGGTCATCATCTCCTCAGTTCATATCGTGAGTCAGCCCCCATCGATTTGGTTCGGTGCCCAAGTTCCATCAAGTCGTTCTCCCTCACCTGGGTCGGTTCGTTAAAATGCTCCAGGCTCGTGCTCGTCATGTCAGGTGGAAGGCTCCATGGTCGGATCAGGTTGGGCCTTCATTACCAATTCGGATAGGGGATCCTCAGATGCGAGCGGATCGGTCTTGGTCACCCCTGGCGGATCGGGTCTGGTTCCTCAAGCTTCTCCATGGTGCATTGGTTCGAGTCGGAGTGGCACATGAGAGGTGGATTGGGTCGGAAGCTCCTAGTGTGGGCGGTTCGATTCGTTCTTCTATCCGATCCGGTTGGTTCGGGTACTTTCCTACACTTTGTCCAACAAGATGTTTACGCCATTCGACGGCGTTTTCGACCAATCTAACACTTCTAGACAATCAGAAATCATACCATACAGTCATAACAACATGTATAATTATCCACAAATAGTAAAACAATAATCATAGCATGTAAAATTGATTAAACATACCCAAAACCCCATATCTTCCCTTAAACATATTTAGGAAAAACTAATGATATAATTAGTAAAACTTAGCCAAATCAGACCAAATTTCTAACAGAGGTCTAAAACATTATTTTTGAATTTATAATTTTTTTCCAGAATTTAATCATATCTAATTTCGTTAATCTTCACTAATTACCCTTAATTAACCATAATTAGTGAGGAACTATGCAAATCACTCACCTTGGCCACAAATAAAACCTTTAGAACTGAAACTCTACTATTTGGGCGCGAATACCAATGCAACATAGCAGCTCTACCTCGATTCTTGTGCTAATCCGCCTTGATTGCTAAGCCTAATCCTTGATTAAAAATTGATTTGGAGGTGTTTTAGAGGTTGGAGGCCATTGTTAGGTTGAAGAGAGGGTTTGTAGCAGCTGGAAAATGAGTTAAAAACTGAAATCCTAACCCTAGCAGCTCTCAAATATCTCTAATCCCGAAGTCCCCCATTGGGCCTAGTTGTTAATCACCCGGTTAAGCCCAATTAAGCTGTTTTTCACTATTTGAAACTTGTTTCAGCCATATCTCCCAAATGGTAAGTCCGTTTGCTAATGTGACCACTCTACGGAATTGTAAACCATCATCCGGAGCCAATGGAAGTGGTATCAGGTCAAAACTTCTTTCAAAACAAAAGTTATGGCCAAAACATGATTAGCTAGGGGCAAAATGGTCATTTAAAAATCGGGAAAAATCATGAACATGGGAAATGACCTCTATAGTCGTCTCCCAAAGTTACATAACCATACGACTTCGTATGTGAAAGAAATAAATATTCTACGATCCTTCGATGCGTAGAATGCGGGTCGTTAACTCTCCCCCCCTTAAGAAATTTCGTCCCCGAAATTCCTTAGCCCAAAACATACAAAGGATCTCGCATACCTACCAGCCACATACAACAATCAAACATGCAAAATAAACAAAACAAATCTATCCTAGCATGCGAAAAGGCTAAATCGAAATTGAAACCTTACCAAGCGAAGAGTTTTGGATACGTCTTCCTAATGCTCTCCTCTGTCTCCGAAGTACAGTCATTCTCATTCTCGCCCCACTGAACTTTGACTAATTTCAGCGCTTTCCTTCGAAGTTGCTTCGTATCATTCCCAACAATACGCATAGGCTTGCGGTTCCCAATCGCCTCGGTTTCAACTTCGATATCATCCAACTGATCAGGTGAAATAGTCACATCTGGGTCGTGCACGAACTTCCTTAACTGGGAAACATGAAATACATTGTGAACTCCTGCCATCTTCTCTGGTAATTCAATTTTGTATGTCAAATTCCCGATTTGCTCAAGAACTGGGAATGTACCAACAAATCTTGGCGCTAACTTGCCTCTTCAGCCAAATTGTATCACGCTTTTCAACGGAGAAATCTTGATAAACACCAAGTCACCAATGGAGAATTTTAATTCCTTTCTCCTCTTATCAGCATAACTCTTCTGCCTATCTTGGGCAGCCTTCATTTACTATTGGACGACATTAATCTTAGCTAAAGTTTCTCTTTTCACATCGGGTCCAAGTACAAACTTCTTACCAGTTTCTACCCAACATGATGGTGAGTTGCACGGTCTTCCGTACAAAGCTTCAAATGGAGCCATACCGATACTGGATTGATAGCTATTATTATATGAAAACTCAACTAGATGCAAATGATCATCCCATGATCCACCAAAATCCATTACATAAGCTCTCAAGAGGTCTAACACTCGATTCACCCTCTCTGTCCGTCCGTCAGTTTGAGGATGATACGCGGTACTGAGATGTAATTCTGATCCTAACGCCTCTTGTAAGCTCTTCCAAAATCCACTAGTGAACAACGGATCTCGGTCACTCACAATGCCTTTGGGTATTCCATGAAATATCACTACCCACTTTATATATAGTTCAGCTAACTTAGCTGCTGTCCTGTTCAATTTGACGGGTACAAATCTTGCACTCTTAGTCAATCAGTCCACAATCACCCAAATGCTATCATGGCCTAATCTAGTCCTTGGTAACCCATCAATGAAATCCATCAAGATTTGTTCCCATTTCCATTCTGGAACTTCTAATGGTTGTAACAAACCACTAGGCTTCTTTTGCTCAGCTTTAACTAGCTGGCAATTCATGCATTTGGATATAAACTTCCCAACGTCTCTTTTCATCCCTTCCCAGTAGTAGGTCTACATCATGTCTTGGTACATCTTGTTACCACCGGGATTTATAGTCAGTTTTGAGTGATGACATGCTCTAAGCACTTCATCTCTCAATCCATTGACATTGGGTACAACTAGTCTTCCATTCTTTCTAAGCCATCCAACTCGATCAAGCCCATACTTGTTCATCTCCTCATTGATACCCATCTCTAACTTGGAGATGATTTCCAATAGGTTAGGATCGTTCCTCTAACTGGAACCAATCCTCTCAATCAAAGTGGGTCTGATCGTCAAGCTTGCTAACATTTCTGGATCCAATTCGCACTTTGGTCTGAAATCATACCCATCGATGTACTCTAGTTGCTTCCATTCTAGAAACATAGCCCCTAAACTGGTATGTCTTCTACTCAATGCATCAGCCACTGCATTGCCCTTTCCTGGTGTATATGCGATGTCGAAATCATAGGAAGCTAAGAATTCTAACCATCTTTGTTGTCGGAGATTTAGATCCTTTTGAGAGAAAAGATACTTTAACGATTTATGATCGGTAAACAACTCGAATCTTTCTCCCAAGAGATAATGTCTCCACATCTTCAGTGCAAACACAATCGCTGCCAATTCCAAATCACGGGTAGGGTGTCTTTTCTCATGCGGTTTCAGTTGCCGGCTTGCATAAGCTACAACGCTACCTCCTTGCATCAATACAGCACCTAGTCTGGCACCACATGCATCCGTATATACTATCATCTCTTCATTCCCCTTAGGAATGACTAACACTGGTGCACATGTCAACTTTTCCTTTAGACTCTTGAATGCATTCTCGCACTTTTCGTCCCAGACAAAAGCTTGATTCTTCTTGGTCAACTGAGTCAATGGTGCTGCTATCTTGGAGAAGTCTTGGATAAACTTATGATAATATCCAGCTAATCCCAAGAAACTTCTTATGTCCATTGCATTCTTGGGTATGGACCAATCTTGTACTGAAGCCACCTTCGCGGGGTCCACGGCAATACCATTCCCTAAAACAACATGGCCCAAGAATCTCACTTCTCTCCTCAAGAAGTGACACTTAGAGAATTTGGCTTTCAATTGGTGTTTTCTCAACACCTCCATCACTATTCTTAAATGTTCCTTGTGTTCTTCCTCTGTCCTCGAATAGACCAAAATATCATCCACGAACACAAGGACAAAACTTATTCAACTAATCTCTGAATACCCTATTCATAAGATCCACAAGGTATGCTGGGGCATTGGTCAGCCTGAATGGCATGACCAACCACTCATAAAATCCAGACGGCGTCCGAAATGTCGTTTTACCTATACTCTCAGCTTCCACTCTAAGCTGATGAAAACCTGTCGCGAGATCCAACTGAGAGAATACTCTCGTGCCATTCAACTGATCAAACAAATCATCTATCCGCGGTAGAGGATACTTATTCTTCCTCGTCACTTTATTCAACTCGCGGTAGTCTACACACAAATGAAGGGAACCATCCGCCTTGGTAGCAAACACAACTCGTGCTCCCCATTCAGAAACACTCCTTCTGATAAATCCCGTCTTCAAAACATCGCTGACTTGCACTCCGAGCTCTCGCTGCTCCCTTGGTGCCATACGACAAAGTGGCATCACTATAGGTCTGGCATCTTTCACTACATCAATACGGAACTCAATCTTTCGGTGTGGTGGAAGCCCGTTCACTTCCTCGAAAACATCCGGATACTGGCCAACCATGGGCAAACTTGACAACTCACTATGCGGAATATCGAGGGAATTCAGAAAACTAGCCATTACCCCATCACCGGGTAGACCACCAAACACTAGCCTCTGCCCATCATCCGCTCTAGCTATCACCAAAAAGCCCTCACAGTCTACCACCACCCTGTATCTTTGGAGCCAATCGACTCCCAAAATAATGCTAAACCCAGTAAAGCCCAAAAAAAAGCAATCACAAACAAACATGCACCCATGACTCGATAGGACCACACTACGACAGATCATGCTAAGGTTAGTTGAACCACCAACCGGGTTCGTCACTACTAAAGGCCTATCGACAATCTCGGGCTCCAATCCCAACCTATCTACCAGGTCACTAGATATGAAAGAACTGGAAGCCCCGGTATCAAACAAAACTCTAACAAGAACATCATAAACAGAAAGCATACCTTGAATAACAACATTCTTTCCTTTCTCCACCGCAGTTGGGGCATTCGACGAAGAAGGAATAGCATTAAGGGCATATGCTTTCACCACCTGCTTTTCTTTAGGGGGTTGCGGACACTTGTCCTTATGATGTCCCACTTGGCCACAGTTGAAGCACTTCCTATCCGCTGGCTTGGCCCGACATTCTTTGGAATAGTGGCCCTTCTTACCACAGATGAAGCACTCAAAATCTTGCTTATTATTTTTCTTTTGCCGTCCTTGGTCTGATTCTTCTTTCTCTTATTCTGAGAACCATTCTTGCCTCCACCGCTTGCTTGCTGCTTTGGCTCCTCTGCAGATGCATCCTCAGTCTTCGACTTAGGGTAAAGGCTCTCGAACCTCAATGCTTTCCCCATAGTCGATTCAAACGTCTCATCGATGTCGTTGATAAGCCTTTCCCGTAAGTACTGATCCAGGACAGTTATGAACTTCTCATTCTTCTTCTCGGCAGTATCTATAAGAGATAGTCCATACTTTGATAAAGTATCGAATTCTGCAATATACTCCGAGACAGCTTTGCCATTATGCTTGAGTTCCAAGAATTTCTTAAACTACACTGACTTCTGAGCGGTTAGAATGAACTTATCGCTAAAGCGAACCTTAAACTGCGCCCAAGTAATCTAATCCTCGGGAGTAGCTGCCTTTATAGCATTCCACCAACTCATTGCCCCTCCTTTCAGCTGACGGGATGCTAGCCTTCTCTTCATCGCATCCTCGATACCCAAGTCTTTGAAGATATGCTCGCAGCTATCCAACTAATCCTGAACATCTGTAGCCAACTCCGTTCCATGGAACGACTTCCCACGAAGACTAGTATAATCCTTGTTCAGCCTGGCAAAATCGGCCCTAGGCGCCTGCACTATTGGACCACCACCATTACCATTATTGGGAGCTTCCCTCTGCACATCCCTCAGCATCTCTCTCATGAGGTCAGTAAACATCGTCCTCATGTCAGCAGCATTCCCATTATTGGCTCCTCTACTGGCACCTCTTGCGTATCGGCTCATCGTTCAATCTGTCAAGAGAAAACGATTAACCATCTCCATAGTGTGCTAGTGCAGTGCGACTTCATCCTTAAATATACTAATAGTGTATATATATATATATATAGCTTTTGAAAACCAAAATAACCACAAATACGCGCTCTCATATACGTATAATATCTCTCCCTGATGACTTCCCTGGTTAACTACGCAACCTAGAGCTCTGATACCAAGTGTGACGGCCCGCCCCGTACCAGCCGGCATTTCCTCCGAAAGTGCGCTGTACACATGCCAACTAGCACGGAACGGTCACCAAAGAAAGGAAAGAAGAGGATGAACTAATCGAAAACCTGTAGAATGTCTCACAGCGCATGGAACAAAATATAATAATATACCTGACATAAAACAGGCGAGACAGTGCATAAGCTGATAACTAAAGCCAACATCAACATCAGAGCAGCGGAAGTCTAAATACAGCTTATTACAACTTTTCAGATTACTGTCTCTAAACAAAAGAAAGCTAAAGTAGAAGATGCACTACTAATGCCCAAGCAGTGAACTTCAACAGCACAGGGAGAATATCTATATGTATCATACATGGAAGCCTCCTGCTTGTCTCCGGATCTGCTACTCGTGCACACCCAGCTAACTTGTCTCTAGTCTGCTCGTGAGAGCACCTGGAGTAATAAAAAGAGACATAAAACTCTGGGTCAGACAAAAAGTCTGGTATGATCGATAAGCAGCTAAACAGAACAATAACAGGTATACTAACCCATACCTGAACCTTGACCTGCAACCAAAGAGTTAGCACTATATACCGTACAATACTCTAAGGTGCCACTGAACAGATGGTGTAAAGATAACAGGGATATGGGTGTGCATGTCATAATGATGGCAAACAAATCAACCATAGCAATGATCCTCACATCTCTCACTCAATGCGTAAAGTATACGATGTCAACCACTGTCAATCACTAGACCCATCGAAGTAGTGACGGAGTTCAACTTGTACAACTACTGCTACTAACAAGCTTACCACATGGAGTCATGACCAAACCTTTACAACTGACCCCACTTCATTGGCCTATAGCTCTTTAGTCGTACCTAGGCCACTGTGGCCCTGAATCCATTCACATACCTCCCATACATAGTGATTCAAAGTTACAGACATCGACAATCCTTTAGCACACGTCCCGCAACAAAGCCCAACTCATGAGGTCGAATCATTGGTTCCCAACTAGATCCTGAGTACAAACTTCCCATTGGACTAGCTTTGCATCTCGGGTTGTGGTCGTCACCTTCTTCTCCGGATCGGTCTCCATTTCTTTGCTTCACTTTGCTTCAAGTCGTGGTCATCAGCTCCTTGGTTCGGATCGTGAGTCAGCCCCCATCGGTTCGGTTCGGTGCCCAAGTTCCATCGGGTCATGCTCCCTCACCTGCGTCGGTTCGTAACAATGCTCCAGGCTCGTGCTCGTCATGTCAGGTGGGAGGCTCCCTGGTCGGATCGGGTTAGGCCTTCGTTACCAATTCGGATCAGGGATCCTCAGAAGCAAGTGGATCCGTCTTGGTCACCCCTGGCGGATCGGGTCGGGTTCCTCAAGCTTCTCCATGGTGCACCGGTTCGAGTCGGAGTGGCACACGAGAGGTGGATCGGGTCGGAAGCTCCTAGTGTGGGCGGTTCGGTTCGTGCTTCTATCCGATCTGATCGGTTCGGGTACTTTCCTGCACTTTGTCCAACAAGCTGTTTACGCCATTCGATGGCGTTTTCAACCAATTTAACACTTCTAGACAATCACAAATCATACCATACAGTCATAGCAACATGTATAATCATCCACAAATAGCAAAACAACAATCATATCATGTAAAATGGATCAAATATACCCAAAACCCCATATTTTCCCTTAAACATGTTTAGGCAAAACTAATGATATGATTAGTAAAACTTAGCCAAATCAAACCAAATTTCTAACAGAGGTCTAAAACATTATTTTCGAATTTATAAATATTTTTCCAAAATTAAATCATGTCTAATTTCATTAGTCTTTACTGATTACCCTAAACTAACCATAATTAGTGAGGAACTATGCAAATCACTCACCTTGGCCACAAATAAAACCTTTAGAACTGAAACTCTACTATTTGGCCATGAATACCAATGCAACACAGCAGATCTACCTTGATTCTTGTGCTAATCCGCCTTGATTTGATTTTGCTAAGCCTAACCCTTGATTAAAAAGTAATTTGGAGGTGTTTTAGAGGTTGGAGGCCATTGTTAGGTTGAAGAGAGGGTTTGTGGCAGTTGGAAAATGAGTGAAAAACTGAAATCCTAACCCTAACAGCCCTCAAATACCTCTAATCCCGAAATCCTCCATTGGGCCTAGCTGTTAGTCACATGATTATGCCCAATTAAGCTGTTTTTCACTATCTGAAACTTGTTTCAGCCATATCTCCCATACGGTAAGTCCATTTGGCTAATGTGAATACTCTACGGAATTGTAAACCATCATCCGAAGCCAATGGAAGTGGTTTCAAGTCAAAATTCCTTACAAATCAAAAGTTATGGTCAAAACAAGATTAGCTAGGGGCAAAACGGTCATTTAAAAATCGGGAAAAATCATAAACATGGGAAATGACCTCAATAGTCGTCTCCTAAAGTTACATGACCATACAACTTCGTATGTGAAAGAAATAAATATTCTACGATCCTTCGATGCGTAGAATGCGGGTCATTGCACTTAGTCTCAAGCCTCACCACTGAGAAATGAAAAAAAAAAATTCAGGCAAACAACATGGCTAGTTGGGTCGCACCCAAGCAGGGTGTATTATCACCAAATTAGAGAAATTCCTCAATTATACTTCTTACGCTTCTGTATCTCCATAGTTGTACGGTAGGCCATTAAAACCATATGGTGATAATACATTCGGTCTACTCAAGATAAATGAGTGACCGGTCATGTGTGGCCGAGTTGCAAGATGTTCTTGTTGAATCCTAGTGTATCACTTCTGGAGTACACTGATCGGAAGGTGGTCCAATACCTTGTCATAGTTGTAATCCAATCTCCAATAAGAGCCCCAATGTTTTTGATTTTATACTATATATGTAGAACATGAGATGCAAGCGTTCTACTACTTGGTTATATACTTGATTTACATCACTATTATAATATCAAAATAGTATTGATTTCAATAATGGTTTGGTTATAGTAAGATAAAAACCATCTGTGTTTATGTGTGAGCTGGTCTTACTATTGCCCTTTTCTTTCAAAAGGTTTTCAAAGTTAAGCAATATGGATGTTATCTATAAACTTAGTGAGTTTTTCTCATGATGGTTCACCGGACTGATCCGTTGCGTTTGTAATGCTCCGGTCAGCCTGAGTTATAGTTTAAGGTTATTAGATGTTGTGAAGTTGCAGGAGTCCAGACATATGATATATGTATAATACTATCCCACTGTGTTATGTATTTATGGATAGGTTGTTATAACTGTCCAGATTGTTTTGACTGTTGTATTCTGATAATTGTAAGTATTATTTCAAGCTCTCAATAAAATTATTTCTGTATTATATTTTATTCCGCTGCGATGTGAGACTTTGTGTGGTGTTAGTTCTTCTTCTCATTCTTTTATTCTAATTTTTCTATTTTATCTCTTCTCATATTCTTATTTCTTTCTATTGGCTTACTGAGTTTTCGATACTTAGAGTTTGTACATGGGATGTATTAGTGTTGAAATTCGAGCGTCGAATTTCTGGGATGCCACATTTGGTATCAAAGCCAATGGTTTAGCAATAACCTTGGCTCTGTGGCATAACTCAATAGAGATTGGGTTAGTAATACCCTAGATTGAGTTCGAATGTGTGTGTGTGTATGAGAACACGTATTTGTAATTGAATATAAAATTGTTTTTAAACTATTTTAGAAAGGGGTAAATGAAATGATTGTACCCAAACTATATTTTTATATAAAAAAGGAAATAAATTTTTCAAGTTATAGTAGTATTGGTTGTTTGATTGATTTGTTTAGAAATCAGAATAGTAGAATGAAATTCAATTAGTTAGAAAATTAATTAGTTAATTAAATAGTATTAGCTTGGATAAGTGAAATGAATTAAGGAATGGATATGAGAATGGAATTTAAATCAAAAAAATTTGTGAATTCGATGGATAATAAGTTGAATAAAATCATTCCTGAAATGAAACTAAATGAATTAACCCTGTATTTGTTACTTGTATTATAAGTTGAGTTAAGTACAGATTACAGAAGGCCATGGGAATTGATCGGGTTGCATAGGTTGAAATACACGGTGGGAGAAAATGGAAGATCGTTAGTAGATTTGCTTCATAATCAGAGATTGAGTTACCCAACAAATAAGTAAACCTTGATATTACTGGGTTTGAATGATTAATTTTATACCCCTGAGTTGGATAGCCATTTGGATTTCATTTTCTTTTGGCAAGTTATAGGCATGGAGTGGTATTTGTAGTATTACCGATCGAGCCACGCAGAGGAGATGCTGGCAAAAAAAATCAATTTTTTTTATAACTTAGGAAATTTTTGTTGATAATTCTAAAATGATCATTTTAGAAAAGTAATTGGGTTTGGAGCATTCTTCTTACCTTGTAATTTCGGGGACGAAATTCTTTTAAGGGGGGAAGAATGTAACATCCTAGATTTTGAACATTAATTACGAATATTTAATTCTATTTTAAATATCAATTTAGTGGATTTTTATATTGATTATTTATTAAAACTAAGTTTGAATATATAAGTTTATAAATTAAGTGAAACGAGCTTGAAACAACGTGATAGTTCGTAATATTGAGTTTTGAACTTTAATTGAATATACATGATCCGATATAAGTCATATTTTTGTAAAACAAGAAACATTTGAGTCTATTTGATAATAATTTTCCAATGAAGAGAAAAATCGAGATTTCATCGTATAAATTGTAAGTTATGTCAAAATCAAATTTTCATTTAGTTGCCATGGAATCGTTTTTAAATTATAACAATTTATTTATAAATATAAAAGGATTTTTATATAAATAGAGTATGATTAAATTCGAATTTCTAAACAGTGAGTTTGTAATTGGTTTAATTTAAAGCCATACCTTATTCCATTTGAGTATATTTGATAATAATAATTTATTATATTAAATAGATATATTTTATCGACATTATATATGTTTTAGAAAATAGCTGTTTTTCTAACGACCTCCGTTTTCGACGAAACGAATTTAATTTGAATACGTATAGTTATTTTTGCTAGTTTTCCTGTTTGAAGCCAAACATAGATGTTTTGTTGACAACCAAAATTTAAAGGTGAACCAATAAATAATTTGAAATAAAATAGCACTGGTTTTGCAAATGGGATCTGTTTTCAATAAAATTAATTTCATTGGAATCGGAAAACCAATAGCTAGCGGTGCGTCTATTTTTATTTCGTTTGACAATTGTTTTATTATTACGAATATTAAACACACAACATAAAATTCCGGTAAGTAATGGCAGAATAAAATTAACTATAAAAATTGTTGGTCATTCGGGACTATCTTCTCAAATTAAATGAGTTACTCTAACCTATTGCAATTGCCGTACCATCACCGACCTACATTGTACGTTGCGAAATGACTTTGATTCTATCGTTTTTCTTCATCTTTTATATATACACACTTGCTGCTCCCTTCGTCCTTTTTCTCAAAAAACAATAAAATCAACCTTTCTCTCTACCTTTTCCTTTCAGCGGCCTCTTCCATATGAAATAAAATAATATGTATACCTCATTTTCCCTCAGCAGTATAATGAAAAACAAAAATCCATGTTTCTTTCGAATACAACATACATCTATTTGAAATGAAATCACGACTTCACTTGTATTCATCCCAACAGAAATATTATAAGACGCAACGACTGAAACCAACAATCGAGGTTTCTCCCACTTCTTCACATCCGATCTCCACAACAAGTTCATGTTTGACAATGATTTTGGAAGGGAAAGGATTCGCCTTGTCGAGTTTTTGATGTGGGCCGAAGCACTTCACGTTGGCAGCGGAGGATGGCCAGTAATTTGTTCAAACTCGCTGTCAAGTTGGTGGAAAATGGTGAAGAATCAACGTGGAGTCCAGAGAGTTGGAAAAGCTGTGTTCTGCTATCCAAAATATATACAGTTGGGCTGTCGAAATAGGTACGTACATGGTGTGGTGACGGTGCAGAAAATGAGCAGCAGTTTCGAGAGAAATAACAACATGGAGTGGCATGTTGGAAGAAATGGTGTAGGAGGAAATGAGTTACTGGGTGAAGAGTGAAGTAGCGGTATGTGGAAGGAGGTCAGGAAGTCTGAGCATTAGGTGGTTGTCCTTTGACGAGGGGTGGCAGGCCAGTGGACGGAGAAGGTGTGTGCGCGCGGTTCTGACATTAGGGGAGCGTGATGGGTTCGAAGAAAAATGCGAAGAGGGGTTCGAATTACACAGGAGGTAGAGGAAGAACTTTAATCCACCTAATCATGTTTTAACGTGGCCTAAGCATATAGTATGTAATTAGCGACATTTAGGATTTAAATAAGGTTTTAAACTACCCGATCACGTGTTAATGTGACCTTGAGATTGTCAAATTGCTAGTAAAGTTTAGAGAGTCTGGTCATCTTCAATTTCTACTATGGAAACTTAAATAATGTGGTTGGGGAGGCAAACCATGGATAATGAAACACCCCACCTCCGTTAGGGTACTCTCAAAGGGAATGCCCTAATTTTGGTGGAGGTTTATAAGTATAAGTCATAGATATAAGAACACATATTTTTGAACAGCGGAAAACAACAACATTTATTTCATTAAAATACGTGTTACACCAACCATACCATAATTGTCTTACAATACTTCCAAAAACATAACATCTTCATAACTGTCTTGATTACACTATTTAAAGAAGCATAAAGAAAACACAAGTAAACTGCAAAAGTCCCATAATTGCTGTCCAAAGCCATAGTCCAAAACAAAAAGATCCAAGCAATACATTCTTTCTCTTCAAGCTGGATATGAAGGCTGGTCAAGCTGCGGTGTTCCCTCCCTGTGGACCTGGGGGGGAAAAACGGAAGAAAAGAAGACGAAAGAAAAGTAGAGTCAGACATAAAGCCTGAGTAAGTCTAGGACTATTCAGTCTATGAATAAAGAACTAGGTATAATAAGTATAAACTAGAAATGGGAAAGCACCATAAACTTAGTTAAGTTGTCTAGGGTCGAATATACTATCGTACCCCATATTAATCTCTGTACCTATATAAACTAGTTCCCAACAGGCACCCCATAATCAGGGTGAAGTGATCCTTTTTCTGATGATCGGCTCCTACTCGCATAGTTACATATGTCTTACGGCCCCCGATGTCGTAGTTACCTATGCTGGTCCCACCATGGGGTGTATCAAGTCCCATGGTGGCGGCCCGACACAATCCTAGAATGCACAGGTATGCTACTGGTGCCCAGTGCCTTATTTTTCTGCGCCGGAGTGTGTGCACGCCCGCACCCCGTTAGAACCTACACTGCTGCACCACCGCCGTCGATTTGACCTCTTACAGTCAGCCCAGTAATCGTGCCCCACCCTGCCTAGTTTCAGGGTATCATGATACCTTGTAGGTTTACTGCTGAAAAGGGTCCCCCGCTACTAGGTTTTTCTATTTCTAGCCAACATGCTAAGTTGGTTAAGTGTTTTATAAACCTTACCCCCAATCAGTCTGTTTAGTTTAGCATGTTCCATTTTGATTAAGTCTTAATTCACTTAATCCTATCAATCCTGACTCAGCCTTAATTGTCTTATTACAGCCTTGACCTCTCACATTAGACAGGTATTGTTGTGGCTGCCTGTTGCCGGTTGGGTCCGGGTAGTCTTACGCCACAACTCAGTCTAACCTCGGGTCCTTATTGGGCTCTGTGTTTAACCACCCACATTGGATAAGTATTGTTGTGACTACTGGACAGCCGGGCGGTTCCGGGCAGGTTTACATCACAACTCAATCCAACCTCGGGTTAAACACATCGTATTTTCTACATTTACATATTTTGTCTCTTTTCTTTTTATATGTAAATATTTGCGGCCCATTATTCAAATTCATCTTTATTGATTAAGATTTATTTATGCCACTTAATTGTTTTTCAAGGTTGTTGGCATGCGTCAAACATGCCAACACATATGTTCTATATTTTAGCCCAAACGTCATTACCCCCGTTTTATACGTTCGCTCCAATGTAAGGTGTGTTGGGTTTAACACTTAAACCCAATTTAGCCATATGAAAAGGGGAGGCTTATAACATGGTGTTTATAAGGTAACATAAAAAGGGGAGTGTGAACGCATGAACTTGCAACATAACGACTCAGTTAACATAAGGTAGGCACATGTAAACTTGCAATTGTAACAACATATAATATAAGCAATACTTAGACATGAATCATTCTATTCACATAATCATGGTATAAATAAAACATGAATCATTCTATTCATGTAGTCATGGCATAAATAATACTTAAACATGAACCATTCTAATCATATAATTTTGGCATAATCATAATTGAACATGAGTCCTTCTATTCATATAGTCATGGCATAAACATAATTGAACATGAATCCTACTATTCATATAATCATGGTTTTTATCCTATCTATGTAACTTGCAAGTGGGAAGTAATTCTAGTGTAATTCTAATATGTCACATATATTATCATATGATTATGATAACAACATAAGCCTACAAACATGTTTTCAACTAGGCATAATAACAAACATAGTTTAGCCATGTTCATAAAATTAATACAAGCTTACAAAGATGTTTGCTTTTGTCACTATCACAAAAGCATGATTTTTATACTTGAACTATAATGCCAATTCCAACATAACTTCATATGAATCATAATACTCAAATGGACCAAATTACACTAAAGATGACCATAGAATTATACATCATGTTGGCATAACAATAAATCATAGACTTGCATGAATTTCAAATAAAGTATTACAACATATAGTTGTTATTTTCAACATGAATCATATACTTGCAATTATCAAATGGGTTTTGTAAATAACTACCACAAACATGTAGTTTTCAATATGAATCATATGCTTGCATGAATCCCAATTAAAATTCCACAACATGTGGTTGTCAACATAAACCATATAATTTTATGAATCCAATCGTACACCATAGCATTGCCAAATCGTTTAGAATCAAAATAACAAAAAAATATAGGTTATTATTGCCACAATTCCATTTCGTTGTTAACTTCCAACGCAAATCGCATACTTGCAAATATCCAATCGTATACCATAATATTCCCAAATCGTTTAGCATCAAAGCAACGTACAAATATAGATTATTATCGCCACAATTCCATTTCTTACTTTACACAAATCAACACAATTATTTAATTCACATCGGAATAGCACTCTACTTACAACGTATGATGAATCTTCAATTCAGGAATCTGAATTCTGAATTTGGAGATGCTATCCTTTGTTGTAGGCGTTGCTTTGATTTGATTAACGTTGCTTTAAGCTTTCAAATTATCTCCTAATCGTCTCTCAATTTCTGACGGCTATTCCTAGTCTCTCCTCAGCAGCATGACGGCCTCACCTCCATTTTAGTTTGTGTGAATTAGGGTTAGTCTTAGGTCCCTTTTATAGAGTTTGTGAGTTGATTTAGACCGTCGATGAAGCTTGGTTTAATAATAGCCGTTCGTTCAAAGGAGAGGCCAATCAGGAGCTGACACCTAGCCCTAGTGACAAGGCAAGGCTCAGAAAATCGACCAAACACAGACCAGGCCAGCTAGGGTAGGCTGGGTTCGACCTGGCTCAGGGGCCAGGTCGACTACCCAGTCGACCCCCAGGTCGACTCTAGAGTCGACCTGCCTGGGGCAGGTCGACACCTAGGTCGACTCCCAGGTCGACCTGGCCTGGCAGGTCGACCATAGGGTCGACCCCCAGGTCGACCTGGTGGGTTTGGGCGGGAATTTTCCCGCCTACTCTGATTGGGTTGAAATTCAAATCTGTTTTCGAAATTTGAATTTTCTGAAACTTCATCGGGCCATAATTTGGTCATACGGGCTCCGTTTTTCAAAAACTCGGACTCTATTTCACGTATTTTTCCGAGGCGAACGCAATGGCATATCCCGTTTCCCTTAATACTTTAATTTAAAATTTATTATACTTTAATTTGTGAATTTCACTGTTATAAAATACACGGGGTGTTACATTCTCCCCCACTTAAAAGGATTTTGTCCCGAAATCTTCAAGTTCAGGAAGAATTTACATCCTAACATCCATCTACTCATCCATCAAACACGAGCATCCATTGTCCTTAAAAGACTTATAATGCTTCATGATAATATGCGAAGTGTGTGTGTACATGTACTTATCTAATGCAAAATCAGGCGGTTTACGGATTCAGTTGACCTCCTTAATGCGAATTATGTAAGTGCTATGAATCCATTATGTATGCAAATCCTCCTATTCATGATTCTACATGAGTGCACAATCATTCATACAAATGCAACATCCATATGACACATATTAAAGTTCAACCATATACGAATGCAAACATATATGCATATGGAATATGAAGTGATTGAGCCGATCTAAAACCTAGATTGTGTGTGTATATGCAACCACGAGCAACCACTAGCAATCACTTGCAACCACTTGCAATCATCATCCATAACATGTTTCAATTACATGTTTTCATCCAAAGGGATCCTACCTAAAAGATAGGGTCGAGGAGATATACCTAAAAAGATAGATAAAAGCGCAACTTAAGGAAAAAGGAAAGATCAAAGATGTACCCTTGAAAAGAAAAGGGTAGGCAGTGCGTATTCTAGCTTCAGTTTCCCAAGTTGCGTCTCCCTCGGCGTCGCTCCACTGAACTTTGACGAGTTTGACTTCGCGGTTGCGTAGCTTCTTCACTTCCGTTCCTAATACGCGGGTTGGAACCTTCCTTACGGTTGCTTCGCGTTCCACTTCAGCTTCTTCTAGGATATTTGGCTCTACCACTTCAGCAGACTCATGTAGACATTTTCGGAGATGTGAAACGTGAAAGACGTTGTGAACTCCGGCTAATTTTTCGGGTAGCTCTAATCTATAGGCCATTTTCCCAATTTTCTCGATGATAGGGAATGGCCCTACGAACCTTGGTGCTAGCTTTCCTGTGGTTCCAAAACGAACAACGTTCCTTAGCAGAGATACCTTAAGAAAAACTCTGCCCCCAACCTCAAATTCAAGGTCGGTCCTCCTCTTGTCGGCGTAGGACTTTTGTCTGTCTTGGGCCGTCTTCATCCTTCTTCGTATTAAGTCTACTTTTTCTGAAGTCTCTCGAATCATATCTGGTCCAAGTATGAGCTTATCAGTAGACTCCCACCAACAAGTGGGTGATCGGCACGGTCTTCCATATAAAGCTTCGAAGGGCGCCATTCCGATGGTTGCTTGATAGCTGTTGTTGTAGGCAAATTCCACCAAAGGAAGATGGTCTTCCCATGTCCCTCCGAAGTCAAGGATGCACAGTCTTAAAAGGTCCTCCAAAACTCTGTTCACTCTTTCTGTTTGGCCGTCGGTTTGGGGATGATAGGCTGTGCTCAAGCATAACTGTGTGCCTACCACTTCTTGTAGACTCCGCCAAAACTCACTGGTGAAGATAGGGTCTCGGTCGCTAACAATGCTGGATTTCCATGGAGTCGAACGATTTCCTTGAGGTAAAGAGATGCTAGGGATGAGGCAGTTCTTTTACTTTTGACAGGTAAAAAGTGGGCGCTTTTAGTAAGCCTGTCCACTATTACCTAAATGCTAGTGTTGCCTCTCCTAGACCTAGGCAGCCCATCAACGAAGTCCATTGAGATGCTATCCCACTTCCATTGTGGGACCTCTAGAGGATGTAGCAGACCGCCAGGCTTTTTCTGTTCCACCTTAACCTGTTGGCACACCATACACTTAGAAACGAATTCTGCCACGTCCTTCTTCATGCCGTTCCAAAAGAAAGTTCTTTTTATGTTCTTGTACATTTTATCTCCGCCTGGGTGTATCGTCGTCTTGGAGTGATGTGCTTCCTCGAGAACCTTCTTTACTAAATCCCTTGTCTGTGGGATGCATAGTCTTCCATCTTGTCTTAGCCAACCCTTATCGTCGATGGAGTATCTGTTGAGGTGACTTGAAGTCTCACCCCTAATTAGCCTATCAATCGTCTCCACAAGCTGAGGGTCCTCGCGTTGTGTTGTCCCTATCGAGTCCACTAAAGCCGGGCGTACTTCGAGAGATGCTAGCAAGCCTGGTACAAAATCGGAGGAAGGCCTAAAGTCGAAGCTGGCTATAAACTCTAGGCTTTGTCTTTCAACAAACAGCGGGCTTAGGGTCAGTTTCTTTCGGCTCAACGCGTCTGCCACTACGTTGCCTTTGCCCGGAGTATAGGAGATCTCGAAATCATACAAGGCAAGAAACTCCATCCACCTCTGCTACCTTAAGTTAAGGTCCTTCTGCGAGAAAAGGTATTTCAACGATTTATGGTCAGTGTAAAGTTCAAACTTCTCACCTAGGAGATAGTGTCGCCAAGACTTGAGTGCAAAGACTATGGCAGCTAACTCAAGATCATGGGTCGGGTAGTTCTTTTTGTGCACTTTCAATTGTCTCCCGCCATAAGCTACTACCCTTCCTTCTTGCATTAAGACGGCGCCTAACCCTGTCCCACATGCATCTGCATAAACGGTGAACATCTTGCTTCCATCTGGCAACGTCAAAACTGGGGCTGTTGTAAGAGCCCTTTTCAGTCGCTGGAAAGCAAACTCGCAATCCAAGTCCCAATTGAACACTAGATTCTTCTTGGTCAACTTTGTGAGCGGAGCTGAGATTTTCGCAAAATCCCTTATGAACTTTCGATAGAAACCTGCTAGTCCTAGAAAACTTCGGACCTCAGTTGCATTCCTTGGTGTCTTCCAATCCTGTTCCGCCACTACCTTAGCAGGGTCCACTGCTAACCCGTGTTTGGATACTATGTGCCCAAGGAACCTCACTTCTTCTCTCCAAAAGTGGCATTTGGAGAATTTGGCTTTTAGCTGATGGACTCGCAGAGTTTCCATGATTGCCCTTAAGTGCTGAGCATGTTCCTCTTCACTCTTTGAGAAGATAAGGATATCGTCTATGAAGACCACTACGAACTTATTGAGGAAATCTCTGAATACCCTACTCATCAGGTCCACGAAGTAAGCAGGTGCATTTGTCAAGCCGAAAGGCATGACAAGCCTTTCAAAGAAGCCGTCTGGGGTTCTGAATGCCGTTTTATCGATACTATCTTCAGCCACCCTTAGCTGATGAAAACCGGTCGCTAAATCGAGTTGGGAGAAAACAGACGCTCCTACAAGCAGATCAAACAAATCGTCAATTCTGGGGAGAGGGTGCCTATTCTTTTTCGTTAGCTTGTTGAGCTCCCTATAGTCAACACATAGACGGAGTGAACCATCCGCCTTTGTAGCGAACACCACTGGAGCACCCCATTCTGAAATGCTCCTCCTAATGAACCCCTTTTCTAGAAGCTCTTTAATCTGTTTACTGAGCTCTTTCCTTTCCCGTGGAGCCATGTGTCTAACGGGCAACACAATGGGCTTTGCATTATCTACAAGGTATATGCGGAAGTCTGTCTCCCACTTCGGAGGCAAGCCCTTCACCTCTTCGAAGACATCCGGATATTCCCGAACCACTCTAACCGATTGCAAATTTTCAACGGAGGCATCTAGAGATTCAAGGTAACTAAGCATAACCTCATACGAGGGATTACAAGAAATTTCCAAAGTATTACCGAGCTGGGTTAGGAGCCTAACAACCCTTTTCTCACAATCAAGGATGGCCCTATTACTGGATAGCCAATCCATGCCCAAAATCAAACCATATCCCGAAAAGCCCAAAACAAAGGCACTACACTTAAATTCTACGCTTAGAATAGAAATTTTCAATCCCAAACAGATCATAGACAAATGAGCTGGGCCCCCAATTGGGTTTGAAACAATTAAGGGGTCCTCTACCATACTAGTTTTTAGGTGCAGAGATTCTACTAAAGCAGACGAGATAAAGGAAAGTGATGCGCCATAATCAAATAAAGTGCGAACGGGGTGATCATAAAGATAAACTACACTTTCTACAGAAGTATTTATACCTCGCTGTTGCAGAGGTGGCGCCTCTAGCACATGAACTTGTGCCCCTGAGGTGGATCCAGCCCTCTGCCCCTGTCCTCGTTTCTTTGGGCAGTCCTTAACCATGTGGCCTGTCTCACCGCAAGAAAAGCTCCCACCACTCATCTTGGCCTTCTTTTTTCGGCAATCTTTTACTAAGTGCCCCACTTTGCCACAGAAATTACACTTCCTCTTCTCTTTGTTGCCTTTCCCGCCCTTCTTAAAGTCTGTCTTCTTAGGCTGCAAACCCTCTTTCTTCCCTTGAGAGTTTTCTGCCTTTGTCTCCTTCTTGCCCTTATCCTCTTCGTTCAGCAACGCCATCTGTACCAACCTTTCATCAGTAGCTCCCATGGGTATATGGGTCATGGCCAAACTGTGTAATGGCTCATTCAACCCTTTGACAAAACGGAGACCCTTCTTGTGCGGGGTGTTGACTAGGTCCAGTCCGAACCTAGCCAGCTCATCGAACTGATTAACATACTCTTTGACTGTCTTGTTCCCTTGCTTAAGAAATAAGAATTTTTCCAACTGCAAACTCCTTTCCGCATCTGAGAGAAATTTAGCCTCAAACCTTGCCCTAAAGTCCTCCCATGTTTCCACTGGTCTTTCTGCATTAGTGACTTCCCACCAGTAGGAAGCCTCGCCCTTTAGTAGCTACACTGCCAGTTGTACTTTCTGCCTATCTTCTACCTCAAGGATGATGAATAAGTCCTCGGTTTCTTTCAGCCAATTTCTAGCTGCCACGAAGGACTCAGTTCCATGAAAATCCTTTCCTCCCATAGCTTTAAAATCTTTACATATCTTAGCAAAGGTGTTTCCCCGCGGAGGAGGTGGAGGAAGAGGTGCTGCTGCAGCTGGATGATTTCCTGCAGCTGGGGGAGGAGGAACGGTAGGACCTGGCTGAGTGGCCCTTGCTTCCAAGAACCATCTAAACCAACCAGATATTGGTACACCCTCTGGCAAGTTAAGTTCTTCGGACATGCTGAAACAAAAAGGATAGATTCAAAACGAAGGATAAGAGATAGTTCCTATGGCCTTGGGGGGGGGGGGGGACTTTGCCTTTTAAAATTAAACAATATTTTATCTTAAAAATGCTTCTTTAAATTTCCTTTTTGAAAATAAATTTTCAAAACTTTTTATCTTATCTGGTAAACCTATGCTCTGATACCAAGTGAAACACCCCACCTCCGTTAGGGTCACTCTCAAAGGGAATGCCCTAATTTTGGTGGGGGTTTATAGGTATAAATCACAGATATACAAGACAGATATAAGAACACATATTTTTGAACAACGGAAAACAACAACTTTTATTTCATTAAAATACGTGTTACACCAACCATACCATAATTGTCTTACAATACTTCCAAAAACATAACATCTTCATAACTGTCTTGATTACATTATTTAAAGAAGCATAAAGAAAACACAAATAAACTGCAAAAGTCCCATAATTGCTGTCCAAAGCCATAGTCCAAAATGAAAAGATCCAAGTAATACATTCTTTCTCTTAATGCTGGATATGAAGGCTGGTCAAGCTGCGGTGTTCCCTCCCTGTGGATCTGGGGGGGGAACGGAAGAAAAGAAGACGAAAGAAAAGTAGAGTCAGACATAAAGCCTGAGTAAGTCTAGGACTATTCAGTCTATGAATAAAGAACTGGGTATGATAAGTATAAACTAGAAATGGGAAAGCACCATAAACTTAGTTAAGTTGTCTAGGGTCGAATATACTACCGTACCCCATATTAATCTCTGTACCCATATAAACTAGTTCCCAACAGGCACCCCGTAATTAGGGTGAAGTGATCCTTTTTCTGATGATCGGCTCCTACTCGCATAGTTACATGTGTCTTACGGCCCCCGATGTCGTAGTTACCTATGCTGGTCCCACCATGGGGTTTATCAAGTCCCATGGTGGCGGCCCACACAATCCTTGAATGCACAGGTATGCTACTGGTGCCCAGTGCCTTATTTTTCTGCGCCGGAGTGTGTGCACGCCCGCACCCCGTTAGAAACTACACTGCTGCACCACCGCCGTCGATTTGACCTCTTACAGTCAGCCTAGTAATTGTGCCCCACCCTGCCTAGTTTCAGGGTATCATGATACCTTGTAGGGTTACTGCTAAAAAGGTTCCCCCGCTACTAGGTTTTTCTATTTCTAGTCAACATGCTAAGTTGGTCAAGTGTTTTATAAACCTAACCCCAATCAGTCTATTTAGTTTAGCATATTCCATTTTGATTAAGTCTTAATTCACTTAATCCTATCAATCCTGACTCAGCCTTAATTGTCTTATTAAAGCCTTGACCTCTCACATTAGACAGGTATTGTTGTGGCTGCCTGTTGCCAGTTGGGTCCGGGCAGTCTTACGCCACAACTCAGTCTAACCTCGTGTCCTTATTGGGCTCCGTGTTTAACCACCCACATTGGATAGGTATTGTTGTGACTACTGGACAGCCGGGCGGTTTCGGGCAGGTTTACATCACAACTCAATCCAACCTCGGGTTAAACACATCGTATTTTCTACATTTACATATTTTGTCTCTTTTCTTTTTATATGTAAATATTTGCGGCCCATTATTCAAATTCATCTTTATTGATTAAGATTTACTTATGCCACTTAATTGTTTTTCAAGGTTGTTGGCATGCGTCAAACATGCCAACACATATGTTCTATATTTTAGCCCAAACGTCATTACCCCCGTTTTATACGTTCGCTCCAATGTAAGGTGTGTTGGGTTTAACACTTAAACCCAATTTAGCCATATGAAAAGGGGAGGCTTATAACATGGTGTTTATAAGGTAACATAAAAAGGGGAGTGTGAACGCATGAACTTGCAACATAACGACTCAGTTAACATAAGGTAGGCACATGTAAACTTGCAATTGTAACAACATATAATATAAGCAATACTTAGACATGAATCATTCTATTCACGTAATCATGGTATAAACAAAACATGAATCATTCTATTCATGTAGTCATGGCATAAATAATACTTAAACATGAACCATTCTAATCATATAATTATGGCATAATCATAATTGAACATGAGTCCTTCTATTCATATAGTCATGGCATAAACATAATTGAACATGAATCCTACTATTCATATAATCATGGTTTTTATCCTATCTATGTAACTTGCAAGTGCGATGTAATTCTAGTGTAATTCTAATGTGTCACATATATTATCATATGATTATGATAACAACATAACCCTACAAACATGTTTTCAACTAGGCATAATAACAAACATAGTTTAGTCATGTTCATAAAATTAATACAAGCTTACAAAGATGTTTGCTTTTGTCACTATCACAAAAGCATGATTTTTATACTTGAACTATAATGCCAATTACAACATAACTTCATATGAATCAGAATACTCAAATAGACCAAATTACACTAAAGATGACCATAGAATTATACATCATGTTGGCATAACAATAAATCATAGACTTGCATGAATTCCAAATAAACTATTACAACATATAGTTGTTATTTTCAACATGAATCATATACTTGCAATTATCAAATGGGTGTTGTAAATAACTACCACAAACATGTAGTTTTCAATATGAATCATATGCTTGCATGAATCCCAATTAAAATTCCACAACATGTGGTTGTCAACATAAACCATATACTTGTATGAATCCAATCGTACACCATAGCATTGCCAAATCGTTTAGAATCAAAATAACATACAAATATAGGTTATTATTGCCACAATTCCATTTCGTTGTTAACTTCCAACGCAAATCGCATACTTGCAAATATCCAATCGTATACCACAATATTCCCAAATTGTTTAGCATCAAAGCAACGTACAAATATAGATTATTATCGCCACAATTCCATTTCTTACTTTACACAAATCAACACAATTATTTAATTCACATCGGAATAACACTCTACTTACAATGTATGACGAATCTTCAATTCAGGAATCTGAATTCTGAATTTGGAGATGTTATCCTTTGTTGTAGGCGTTGCTTTGATTTGATTAACGTTGCTTTAAGCTTTCAAATTATCTCCTAATCGTCTCTCAATTTCTGACGGCTATTCCTAGTCTCTCCTCAGCAGCATGACGGCCTCATCTCCATTTTAGTTTGTGTGAATTAGGGTTAGTCTTAGGTCCCTTTATAGAGTTTGTGAGTTGATTTAGACCGTCGATGAAGCTTGGTTTAATAATAGCCGTTCGTTCAAAGGAGAGGCCAATCAGGAGCTGACACCTAGCCCTAGTGACAAGGCAAGGCTCAGAAAATCAACCAAACACAGACCAAGCCAGCCAGGGTGGGCTGGGTTCGACCTGGCTCAGGGGCCAGGTCGACTCCCCAGTCGACCCCCAGGTCGACTCTAGAGTCGACCTACCTGGGGCAGGTCGACACCTAGGTCGACTCCCAGGTCGACCTGGCCTGGCAGGTCGACCCTAGTGTCGACCCCCAGGTCGACCTGGTGGGTTTGGGCGGGAATTTTCCCGCCTACTCTGATTGGGCTGAAATTCAAATCTGTTTTCGAAATTTGTGTTTTCTGAAAATTCATCGGGCCATAATTTGGTCATACGGGCTCCGTTTTTCGAAAACTCGGACTCTATTTCGCGTATTTTTCCGAGACGAACGCAATGGCATATCCCGTTTCCCTTAATACTTTAATTTAAAATTTATTATACTTTAATTTATGAATTTCACTATTATAATATACACGGGGTGTTACAGATAAGGCAAACCGTGGATAACTAGCAGAGATGGAGAGAGAGGGTGGAGGATCAGGCAGTGAGTGTATTCAACTATAACAAAGGATTCAAAGTATTAGAAGAATGAATTATCCATAGCTTTTAACTGTATTTCACCTAGTATTGGTTGTGCAACATATATATCGACTAACATTTTTGACCTTGAGCTTAGCAAGTGAGCATGCAGTGTTATGATGTATACGTGTGTAATAAAACTGTAAATATACCAAACCAAGATTCAAACGTGCTTAGCTAAGATTATTTACAATGAGTTATTATTGAAGTAACAAAATATTATTAAGTTTTAAATAACCTTTTTTTATAAATAAATAACAATTAAATTTATAACTGTTTCATGCATACACAGAATCAGACCAAACAGGGAGCATTGGATCCATATCAACGGACGTAAGATTTTAGAATGGGAATGGATGAAGTTGAACGTGGTTGGAAGCTTGTGAAACGAACCGTTTATCGACGAAATAAATCAAGGTGAGTTCAACTCACTTAGTTTATCCTGCTTACATTTCCTATAAGTCAGGAATTTTTTTATTTTGTGTGCAATGTTTGCTAATAATGATTGATGCTTTGATGACTATTTGCATGGATGCTGAATATTTTAAATATTCAATGATTAAATTAAATGTTTGTTTAATTTAATTGAATTAGATCGTTATTTTAATGATTATATTTCCAACCGAGGTAACTTACCTTGTTGGTTACGTTTATTACAATATAAACGCTGTTAATAAATAATTGGATGCTTGAATGGTTGTTATTGATTGATTGTTGACTGTTATTTATTAAACTATTTATTTCCATTTATTGTGAAAATAAATATAGTGTCATATTGAAATTGAGGTAACTCATTGTGATGCAGGGAATGACAGGTTGGAGGAATACAACGGATTCCTCACTATTATTAATAATATTTATCAATATGATTATATATTGTTCTTGAATGTGGAATTGTCTGATATTTTATGGTTAATGCTATAGTAGACATTTGCCTCCTTGGTATTGTTGATAAACTAAAGATTTTTTTAATTGATATTAAATCGATTCTGAACATTTTCAAAGTTATATTCATATACAGTTTCGAAATATGATTTTTGAGTTAGAAATAAATTCAAAAGTTTATTCACATTTTAAGTAGTTTAATTCTAATTAAACTCGATTTGAAATATTATCGAGTAATGGTCAAGTAATATATAATTCGTCGTAGTAATGGGGTTTAAGTATAATGGAAATATTAAAGACATTAAAATGTCGAAATAGAATTTCTATGATTTCAAAGAATTGAAATGTTTTAAAGAAGTCTTAAGATATGGTAATTGGTTTACTTAGGTTGATGAATAAAGGTATATTTTAAAGTTAAAATATTTTGGAAGCATAAATTATAACGCCATTGTTAAAATCGATGATTTCCATAAAAGAATAAGAGTTCTTAAGATGAAGCCGAGAGTTACAAGATTGAATATTATTCGTATTTACAGTATGAACTTTTTCTATTTCGAAGTTAATATTGTTGTTCAGTTAAGGTCTGAGAGGTATTGACTTCGTTGTTGACTAATAAATGGTTAAAGTTCGATAGTAAGAGGTGGTTTAATAAAATATGTTACTGGACATAAATGGTTTTAAAGACCCTTTTTAAAATTTGATAAAATGGCATTGAGAAATATTCTTATGTTATAATAATAAGAAGTAAAAGTTGTTTTTCCAAGTATTGAAAGGTTAGAAGTTTTAATTAACCGTTGGTTAATTGAAAATAGAAAATGATGCTAGGCATTGAATCAGTGAATTTATCTTCTTTTTACAGATAAATGGTTGTTTTATTTTGATAGTTAAATAACGGACTATCAAAAAGCTGGCCAATACGATTGTTGGTACGGAAAGACGGAGATCGAATTTATATTCGAAAACTATTCTTACCAGCAAATACGTAACATTGAAGATAGATGACGAAGAAATTGAAGACCGTGGATCTTCATAAGCAAAAGGATCGCTAGTTGAATTTCTTTAGCTAGCTACCAAAGGTTTGTAAACTATGATTTGGTCGTGGTTGAGATTTGCAAGGACTTCTCGCTACTAATCCTTTGGATGTGGTAGGAGGGTGCCTTCGATTCATCCTATTCCTGGATGAATCACATTGATGAATGTTTAATATAGTATACCTAATAAACTACAGGTTGATTACCTCAAACATATTTACGTTTGGTGGCGGAGAAATTCATTTCTCTTAGCTTTATACCCATATTATATTTTAGGGAACTCAATTTGTGATTTGGCGGGTCTGACGATGTGGCATTCAAACTAAATGATGACATGCAGTTCTAGAAGATAAACGTAGCCTCAAGCCTCACAACCGAGAAATGACAAAAATCTGGCAGATATCTGGCTAGTTGGGTCGCACCCAAACAGGGTGTATTATCACCAATCTAGAGAAATTCCTTAATTGTTCTTCTTTCGCTTCTATATCTCCACAGATGTACGGTGGGCCCTTAAAACCGCAGGGTGATAATACATTCAGTCTACTCAAGCTAAATAAGTAACCATTCATGTGTGGCCAGGTTGCAAGTTTTTCTTATTGAACCCTAGTGTACCCCATCCAGAGTACACTAATTGGAAGGTGGTCCCATGCCTAATCATAATTGGAATCCAATCTCAAGGGTTTTGATTTTATACAATATATGTAGAGTGTGAGATGCAATCGTTTTGCTACTTGGTTATTATCTTGATTTACATCACAATTATAATATCAGAATAGTATTTATTTCAAAAATGGTTTGGTTACAGTAAGGTAAAAACCGTTCGTGTTTATGTATGGGTTGGTCTTACTATTACCCTTTCTTTCAAAAGGTTTTCAAAGTTAAGCAATATGGATGTTATCTATAAACTTAGTGAGTTTTTCTCACGTTGGTTCACAAGACTGATCCGTGGCGTTTGTTATGCCTGGGTCAGCCTAAGTTACAGGTTCTAGTAATCGGATATTGTGAAGTTCGGAGATGAGCTGGAGGATTCCAAAGGTACGATATATATAATATTATCCCACTGTCTGTTGTATTTGTGGACAGGTTGTTAAAACTATCTAGATTGTTTTGACTATTGTACTATGATAATTGTAAGTATTATTTCAAGCTCTCAATAAAATTATTTCTGTATTATGTTTTATTCCGCTGCGATGTAAGACTCTATGTGGTGTTGGTTCTTCTTCATATTCTTTTATTCTAATTTTTCTATATGATCTCTTCTCATATTCTTATTTCTTTCTGTTGGCTTATTGGGTTCTCGATAATTGAGTTTGGACGCGGGATGTATTAGTTTCGAAATTCGGGCATCAAATTTCCGGGACATTACAGACAAGGTTTTATCGAATCGTTGATTTTATTAAAATTTGGGTAACAACGATGTATTACTAGATGTTGCTCACTATTTGTAATTTTAAATATAATTTAAAATCATTACTAATGTTACAATAACCTATAAGGTCACAAATAATGAACGTTAAAATGGGAGAACTATTTTAAATAACTAAAAGAAAACGGTTGGTAATTTGATCACTAAACAAATGGTAGTTAGCTTTTTACTTCTTTTCATTTGGTTTTCTCTTATTTAAAATGGGTGCTATCTATCTCATTATTTAAGAAAAATATCAAATCAGAAGGATGAAAACGTCTGTTTGGGCTAGCACCTGTTCTTCCTTTTCTTCCTCCTCTCTTTTTTCTTGAATCCTGAGATTTTGGGCTTTTGATTTTACTTTTCGTTGTCAATTTAACTGAGAAAACCGAACATAAAATCCAGGTGTTATAATCAAGGGTTGTAAAAGTGGTTTTAAAGCTAATGTGATAGTTTAAATAGGTGTTTACTTAATTGAATAAAGTGATATGATTGTAATTGAAAGAAGGATTTCAAAAATATAAAAGGGAGGATGTTTGATTGTTTTGTGTGAAGAATGTTAAATGGATTTTTGTAATAAATCTGAGGGTAAATGAATTTTCAAAGCTAAGGGTTTGGGTTTGAGTAAGAGTTACCATATAAACGAGTAAGTTAAAGTGATTTTAGTTGAAAATAAATTTTCAAAGTGCAAAGGGAAGCTATTTAAATGGATTTTGTGTAATAACCCGGAAATCCGAGCCAATTTAAAATTTTTATTTTGGCAATTTTAGTAAATTTTGAACATTTAAAATGAATTATTTTAAATAATAATGACGAGAAATTTATTTTGAATAGAATTCGAACGTATATATTTATTCGAATCGTCGTTAGAATATAAATATTTATTTATATATATAAAAGGAATTGAAAATGGCATGGTAGTTCGATAATTCGATTTCAAATTTCAAATGAAAATACCGGGTGCAAAATAAACCGGATTTTAGCGAAACCAAAAATAATAGAATCTATTTGAGAATGTCTTTCCAACGAATCCGAAAAATTGAAATTTCATAGCGGGGGTAAAAAGTTATGCCCAGTTGAAAATTCAGAATAGTCGCTATGGAATTTCGGCCCTTCGAAAAATGGGAACTTTGCAAACGACCTCGGATTTCGACGAAACTACTTTTGTTGGATCCGTGATGTCAAGTTATTGCTAGATTCCAATTTTCGTAATTTTTCGAATCAATATATGAGCGTGGCAAAGGAAAACGCGTTTGACCAGTTTTAGTTGATTTTAATCGACTAGAAAATGACCATTTTTCAAACGGTCTCAGAATTCGATGAAATTAGTTTTGTTAGGACCGTATTGTCAATACGAAGTTAGAAAATATTTTTCGGGAATTTTTAGAGTTCGTATGTGGCCCCAGCAAATTGAAATGCGCGTTCAAATTCAATATATAGAGTTATATGTTGATTTTGATGGAAATTGATCGAAACGGCCAAAATGGCTAACGAAACATATCCCATTGTGTTCGGGATGGGGGTATTTAGCTAGGGGCGACAGTCGTTGTGTCTGGTTTGGTGTTCGAATGAAAAGTCAACTTTAAAAGAGTATTAAATTAAACTAAATTATATATAATAATACCTCACCACACTCTCTCTCTCCCCTCACTTCGTTACTCTCAGATCGAAAAGGAAAAAAAAATAAAAATAAAAAAACCCCGCCGCTGCCTCGATCCGCTTCCCCCCCCCCACACGCTCGTCGCCGAGCCTGCGCCACCGCCCCCTCTTCGCGCCGACGATCTCTAGCTTCCCCCCTCTCACCTTCGGCGATCAAGCCTCTCTCCCTGTCGCGAGTTCCAGAGCCCGCGAGACCACGACCCGCCCTGATCCCCATCTCCACCTCGCGCCGGACCCCCCACCTCGAGGCGCACCCCTCCGGCCAAAACCCCCTCCTCCAATTCGGACTAGTAAATACCCTTCTCCCTTGGATCGATAATGGATACTCCTTGGTTCACCGAATGGAGTTCTCTTCTATGGTCTATGAAGAATGGAAGGTAATAGATCTTAATTTAAATTTAATTATGGTATTAATTAAAAATATAAATAGGTTAAATTAAAAATTAGATTTTTGTTGATTAAAAATTAGATTTTTGTTGATTAAAAATTCGATTTTTCAATTATATGTGTATGTATTACCTAGATACAAATAATAATTTGACTTTTAAACTGGTAAAAGATTCGATTTTTAGTAGTGGAAAGATGCAAATTTTAGAAATGGGAAGATTCAATTTTTAGAAGTAGAAAGGTTTGATTTTTGAAAAGGAAAAGATTACGTTTTCATTAACGAAAAGATTTGATTTCTAAAAATATAAAACTAGGATTTAAATATATATAAAGCGGTGATTATTATATATATGCTAGCGAAATATAATTTTTATATTAACAAAGTAGAGATTTTTAGAAACATGAAAAGAAGAGATTTTTATATAAACAAAGTAGAGAATTTTATTAACATGAAAAGAAGAGATTTTTGTATACATGAAAGGTAGAATTTTTATATACGTGAAGTGAAGATAAAAATTCGATTTTTATACATATGAAGTGAAATAAAAATCTGAACTTTATTTTATCGTGAAGTAAAGAGAATATAAAAATGTGATTTTTATATATGTTTTGAATACGGGCAACGAAAGCGACAAAAGACGAAAAGGTGAAGATTTCCTACATAAGAAGAGTCGTGGCATTTGGATTAGCTAGTCGGTGAGAACTTCTCACTTTTAATTTAATTTTCTAGTTAAAATATATACTAGGATGCAGACGGTGTTTATTAGCACCCGACGCCCGTCGTCCACAGACCACGGACGGCTTGTATGCTTGTTTGTTTGATTTTGTTGTGTAGTTGATTGTGTGCTGTGATGTGAAATGAAATAAATTATTTATATAGTTAAAATATTTTATAGTTGAAAATAGAATTTATAACGTGTATATGAAAGGAAATAAATTAATATGAACAAATCGAACGATTTGTTTATATGCACACATTTGACTGATATTGATTGGGACAATAAATTTTACACATCGCCCAATTGCACAAATAAAATCTGTGTTTGATTGATTGAAACCCCACACGGGTATTGAGAGGATATATGACATACACTAATCCCAATAATTAGTTGTATGTCGATCAATTGATTGACAGACTGTTATAAGCGTTAAATATTTATATTTGGTGCTTATACAGTGTAGAATCCATATTGGATGGTGGTTGATAATTTGTCATTGTTGGTATGTACATGCGTTGTATGGAAATCCATAGAAATAAAATCTATGGTAATTGATTGGGCCTCATTCCAGTTTTGAATAAAAATATTTGAATAGGAATATTTGAAAAAGAAATATTTGAGATAGAATATTTGAAAATAGAAATATAAGAAGCCGTGTTGATTAGACTGACGCCATTTTGACGCAGATGATATTTATATCGATTATATTCGTTTGTATAATGAATATTGAAAAGTGATTTCAAAATCGAATATTTTGAAATGAAATTCGAATTTACATTGAACAGAATTGAATTCGAATTGAAATTGAATAGAAATGAATTTGAATTGAAATTGAATTGAATTGAAAACGAACTGAAATTGAATTAAAAATCGATTTGAATTGAAATCAATTTGAAATGAATTTAAAACGAATTTATAAGGAAAAATTCAATTTTGATTTGAATTTGAAATGAAGTTGAAATCGTTTTGAAAACGAATTTAAAACGATTTATATAATACGTTTTAAAAGGAAACCGACGAAGTATATATTAAATATATTATATATATATAATATAATGGCCTGAATAGAACGCGCCGGGCCGCGGCAGTTCGTGAATTTCGATCATTGACTTCGAATGGATATTGCGGGAGATCTGACCGTCAGATTCTCCTAAAACCGGAACCGTTGGGTTCGTATCGAAAAGAGCTTTCTAAAGAACATTAGAAATTAGAAATCTAACGGTTGGATTTGGAATTATGTCCAAATCAAATTTGAAAAAGGTCGTTGTAAGTGCAGTTCGATGGCCATTTATGGAAATTGACTGTACGTGCCCTGATAAAATTATTAAAAATAGTAATAATTTGTGTAAAATCATAAGAAATGATTTGTGAAGAATTGGGACGAAAAAATCCATATTAGAAAAGATAAAAATAGATTCCTATCGAAATGAACTAGTTTTGAACTAGAAATAAAATTCTATTTGTTTCTAAAATAAATAAATTGGTTTTGAAATGGTTTTGAAAATAACCAAAATTTCCAATAATTGAATTGGAATGGGTTTGAATCGAAATTGTCTTTGGAATATTTCGATGTTGGATTTCGAGATGATACAGATATTGTTATGGGAATTTGAAAGATATATTAATATCGTTATTTCCAATACGATATATGTTGGTCGTAGAATTTGATATTGAATATAAGCCGGTATATTTTCTATTTAGAGCCTTGTATTTGATATCAAATGGGATTTGGGTTTGTCGTGAATGGTGTCTTCATTAACACTGTTCTTAAACCCAGTTGAGAAAAAGATTAAATCTTTTTATTTAGATTTAATGAAGTGTACCAATCAATAGTATTTAATTGGAATTGAATTGGCATCGATTTTTGGGTTTATCGTGAACAGCGTTTTAAATAACACTTGTTCTTTAACCCGAAAATTGATGGAATGTGATTTTGGGTTGTCGTGAACGGTATCTTCAATAATACTGTTCTTAGACCCAAAGGAGTTAAGAAAATCAGAAACTAACTGGAGATTAGTTAAGTTGAATGGTTTCTGGGGTATTGATCTGATGTTGGTTTCGGCCTTCGGGGTTAATACTTAGGGAATTGCTCACTTGCTAATTCACGGTTAGGGACTAATTGAAATGTAATGTGATTTTGGGTTTATCGTGAACCATGTTTTAAATGACACTGATTCTTTAACCCAGTTAAAGATTAAAACTAAGTGGAGTTTTAATGAATCTTTAATTAGATTGAAAAAAAGGGGAATGGAGTATCCCCAGTTTTGCTCCAGGCGATAGTTAAATCTTTAATTAGATTTGAACGTGAAATGGTAATTGAATTTACCGATAACACCGTGTTAGATATGAAGTATTACCAGTTTTACTTCATGGGATGAATAGTTTGGGGTTGGGAAATTGAAATAAATGATTACTTCATTAAGGTTTGCTAATCCCGACTAGTTTGAACTGATATTCAAAAGAAGATTAAAGAATAAATTTAAAGGGATTTATCTTTGATAAAATTAATAGGAACCTTTCCCTATGAATGTGAAATTTAGAAAATAACTGTAGGTTGGCTAAGATGAATGGTTTCCTGGGTATTGATCTGATGTTGGTTTCGGTCTTCGGGGTTAATATTTGGTGAATTATTCTCTGGCAAATTTACGGTTAGTGACTGATGAATTGGAATAAGGCGTATGTTGTGTTTGTGTAACACTTGTTTATTATATACGCGAGTTATTCAAAAAGACCGGGTTTAGCCCATTCTGAATAACTGATACGACGATAAGTCGAAGATGAAGACGGTGGTTGAAGACCGGAGGTCTTCACGTCGTTTGGATAATTACTGATGATCTTGATTGGGCCGTACACCCAAGAGGAGGTAATCAGTTGGTGATCGTCCAGACATACTTGGAGATCGATGGATATGCGGGGTACTAGTTGCCTCCGGTTTCGTTCAGACCCAGAACAAACTTGTAAATGGACTGTATGTTTGACATTGGATTTTAGTCTGTGTGATTGATTTCTATTAAATATACGTCTGTTTGGCGGCGGAGAATTTATTCTCTTGCTTAACGCCCTTCTCTGAGACGTATGAGCTCAGGGGTTATATATTGATGGATATCAATCGCATTGAGTGAATTGCCTGTGTGGCATGCCTAAGTGAAAATTGATCATGGCTTCTGTTGAAAAGCAAAGTCTTGTGGTTGATGATCAAAGCACCACCTGTGTGGCATAGCTTTGTGTAACGTTGATTCGCGAGCCTCACACCCCGGTTGTGAACTAAAAACGGGAGACGGACCTCAGGGAGGGCATGCGTTTCCTTCTTGTTAGAAGGGGCGTCAGTGGTTTTACACGCCCTGACGAGTTTAACTTATGTGGTTGTTGCTGTTGCGAGACGCCTCGGTTTGATCGGACGATCCGGGTCCGATGGAGTCATTCGTTGGCTCGTTTACGCCCCAAAGGGCAGGGAAACGTAGTGTTCAGGCATAATAATCCACATCGGTGGACCGGCTTTGACGATCCAAGGCTTGCCTGCGCGCTTGCCTGAGACATGGGCTAGATTGTCTCGAATCGGTGGAGGACTATCTTTTGCCTCGGTTCACAGACGGAAATCCAATTTCCAAATACGTGAAATTTGCGATTTTGATTGTAGAGCCTAGTATGGCGACATGATATATGCTACCCGTGCCGCCTATGATTGATACTTATGATTTGAAGTTGTTTTATACACTACGCACTTATAATAGTATCAAATGATTTGTTTTAACGTACTAAGCATGTTGGCTATTATAAGGAAAAACCCTATCCCCCGGCTTGCATTGCATTGTGTGATAGGACCTGGGTCTTATAATAGCTTCATTTTTCTTTATTTAGCATTGCGTTGTTTGTTTATGCACTGGTATTCTTGGGAGGAAACCCGTTCCGTGTTATACGGCGGGGTCCCTTGATTTACCTAACTTTTAAAATAAAGATTAATAACTGTTTTAGTTCTCACACCAGTCCCATGACTGACCTGGAGTTTATTGTTTTAACCTAAACTCTGGGTGCCCCTATTTTCGACACGGGCAGCTAGTAGTTTTGGTTTTGCAGATTTATATTCACATGAACCTGGTTTACACCTTGAATGATATCTGAAAAGCTTTGTATCCGTATATCTCCTTCAGTTGTGTATTGTGTTATTTTCCGCTGCTATGTAATTTATTGTAATCTCTGATAATTTGTGATGTTCTTGTATTCTGATGGAATAGTTGTAATAAACAATGAAATGTTCTTCTGTCTGCGTTCTTTTGTGTGTTGTTCTCGAACTATCCGCGCTTTCCTTACCGGGGAAGTTACGGGTCGTTACATTTGGTATCAGAGCTTTGGTTTACAAATCTCAGGGAACAAGACACATTAGAACCATACGAAAGAATTCATTAGATATTGGATAAGTAATATCCAATGAGAATGACTCGTTAGAGATGGGATCAGCAGTATCCTAGAACGAGTGTGAAGAGTATATTTTTCAAATGAAAACAATATTGTTCTGAAAATTTAAATCGAATTATTCGTATTTGAATATTTATTTATATTGAGTTGGACTATCCAGTATATAAAGATTTTGCGTATACGTCTGATCCGCGTGTATTCGAAGTTTTAATATAATGGATAGATATAGAATCACACTCTAGTCGCTCGGGGGTGACTTTGATGATTGATATATCATCATCAGAATTTATATTTGGGTGACGAAGGTGTGATATCTATATATTTCCTTTATACTGGTGTGAGAACAATTAGATAGGGTTTATTGTTGTGATTTGGCATCACAAATCTGAATTTTTGACTATATATCAAAGTTATGAATTTGAAATGATAATCAAATAATTGATTACTGATAGTGTTGTTTGATTATTGTTTGATTAACTACAATATTGAACCTTTAGCCAAATTGATCAAATAGTGAGTTGTATTGGAAAATTGGTCGCATTTGCTTGCATATACATGTACTTACATTGAACAGGTCATAGCAAAGAGGCTAGAGCAGAAGAATAAAATTGTTTGCCCAACAAATAGGTACATGTTTACATAATTTACTATTTTGTTTGGGTGATAATGATTTTATGAGCCGATTGGCTAGCCGCTAGGCTTTTTCTTTTTCTTGTTGAGATCAGAGGGCCTGTATGGCAATTTCGGGATTTTCCCGGTGCTCCCGGTGCAGGGAAGGTTATGGCGAAATTTTTCGAAAATTTAGGGTATTAGCCAAAATTTTTGAAAAATTTGAAAAGTTAAAGAACTTAAGCCGTAGTGAAAATAATGAAAGTTGAGTTGGTTTGTAAAACAACTTTCGGCTTTGTTCCTTTTCGGGGACAAAAAGTTTAAGTGGGGAGATTGTAATAACTCGGGAATCCAAGCCAATTTAAAATTTTTATTTTGGCAATTTAAGTGAATTTTGAACATTTAAAATGAATTATTTTAAATAATAACGACGAGAAATTTATTTTGAATAGAATTCGAATGTATATATTTATTCGAATCGTCGTTAGAATATAAATATTTATTTATATATATAAAAGGAATTGAAAATGGCGCGGTAGTTCGATAATTCGATTTCAAATTTCAAATGAACATACCGGGTGAAAAATATACTGGATTTTAGCGAAACCAAAAATAATAGAATATATTTGAGAATGTCTTTCCAACGAATCCGAAAAATTGAAATTTCATAGCGGGGGTAAAAAGTTATGCCCAGTTGAAAATTCAGAATAGTCGCTATGGAATTTCGGCCCTTAAAAAAATGGGAATTTTGCAAACGGCCTCGGATTTCGACGAAACCACTTTTGTTGGATCCGTGATTTCAAGTTATTGATAGATTCCAATTTTCGTAATTTTTCGAATCAATATGTGAGCATGGCAAAGGAAAACGCGTTTGACCAGTTTTAGTTGATTTTAATCGATTGGAAAATGATCATTTTTCAAACGGTCTCAGAATTCGACGAAATTAGTTTTGTTAGGACCATATCATCAATACAAAGTTAGAAAATATTTTCCGGGAATTTTTAGAGTTCGTATGTGGCCCCAGTAAATTGAAATGCGCGTTCAAATTCAAGATATAGAGTTATTTGTTGATTTTGATGGAAACTGATCGAAACGGCCAAAATGGCTAACGAAACATATCCCATTGTGTTCGGGATGGGGGTAATTAGCTAGGGGCGACCGTCGTTGGGTCTGGTTTGGTGTTCGAATGAAAAGTCAACTTTAATGGAGTATTAAATTAAATTAAATTATGTATAATAATACCTCACCACACTCTCTCTCTCCCCACACTTCGTTACTCTCAGATCGAAAAGGAAAAAAAATGAAAAAAGAAAAAAAAACCGCCGCTGCCTCGATCCGCTTCGCCCTCCCCCCCCCCCCCCCCCACGCTCGTCGCCGAGCCTGCGCCACCCCCCCTACGCCGACGATCTCTAGCTTCCCCCCTCACCTTCGGCGATCGAGCCTCTCTCCCTGTCGCGTGTTCCAGAGCTCGCGAGACCACGACCCGCCCTTATCCCCATCACCACCTTGCGCCGGACCCCCCACCTCGAGGCGCACCCCTCCGGCCAAAACCCCGTCCTTCTCCAATTCGGACCAGTAAATACCCTTCTCCCTTGGATTGATAATGGATACTCCTTGGTTCACCGAATGGTGTTCTTTTCTATGATCTATGAAGAATGGAAGGTAATAGATCTTAATTTAAATTTAATTATTTTATTAATTAAAAATATAAATAGGTTAAATTAAAAATTAGATTTTTGTTGATTAAAAATTTGATTTTTCAATTATATGTGTATGTATTAGCTAGATACAAATAAAAATTTGATTTTTAAACTAGTAAAAGATTCGATTTTTAGTAGTGGAAAGATGCAATTTTTAGAAATGGGAAGATTCAATTTTTAGAAGTAGAAAGGTTTGATTTTTGAAAAGGAAAAGTTTACATTTTCATTAACGAAAAGATTTGATTTCTAAAAATATAAAACTAGGATTTGTATATATATAAAGCGGTGATTTTTATATATATGCTAGCGAAATATAATTTTTATATTAATAAAGTAGAGATTTTTATAAACATGAAAAGAAGAGATTTTTGTATACATGAAAGGTAGAATTTTTATATACGTGAAGTGAAGATAAAAATTCGATTTTTGTACATATGAAGTGAAATAAAAATCAGAACTTTATTTTATCGTGAAGTAAAGAGAATATAAAAATGTGATTTTTATATATATAGTGAATACGGGCAACGAAAGTGACAAAAGATGAAAAGGTGAAGATTTCCTACATAAGAAGAGTCGTGGCGTTTGGATTAGCTAGTCAGTGAGAACTTCTCACTTTTAATTTAATTTTCTAGTTAAAATATATACTAGGATGCAGACGGTGTTTAGTAGCACCCGACGCCTGTCGTCCACAGACCATGGACGGCTTGTATGCTTGTTCGTTTGATTTTGTTGTGTAGTTGATTATGTGCTGTGATGTGAAATGAAATAAAATATTTATTTAGTTAAAATATTTTATAGTTGAAAATAGAATTTATAACGTGTATATGAAAGGAAATAAATTAATATAAACGAATCGAACGATTTGTTTATCTGCACACATTTGACTGATATTGATTGGGACGATAAATTTTACGCATCGCCCAATTGCATAAATAAAATCTGTGTTTGATTGATTGAAACCCCACGCGGGTATTGGGAGGATATATGACATACACTAATCCCAATAATTATTTGTATGTCGATCGATTGATTGACAGACTGTTATAAGCGTTAAAAATTTATGTTTGGTGCTTATACAGTGTAGAATGCACATTGGATGGTGGTTGATTATTTGTCATTTTTGGTATGTACATGCGTTGTATGGAAATCCATAGAAATAAAATCTATGGTAATTGATTGGGCCTCATTCCAGTTTTGAATAGAAATATTTGAATAGAAATATTTGAAGAAGAAATATTTGAAACATAATATTTGAAAATAGAAATATAAGAAGCCGTGTTGATTAGAATGACGCCATTTTGACGCATATGATATTTATATCGATTATATTCGTTTTCATAATGAATATTGAAAAGTGATTTAAAAATCGAATATTTTGAAATGAAATTCGAATTTACATTGAACAGAATTGAATTCGAATTGAAATTGAATAGAAATGAATTCGAATTGAAATTGAATTGAATTGAAGACGAACTGAAATTGAATTAAAAATCGATTTGAATTTAAATCAATTTGAAATGAATTTAAAACGAATTTATAAGGAAAAATTCAATTTTGATTTGAATTTGAAATGAAGTTGAAATCGTTTTCAAAACGAATTTAAAACGATTTATATAATACGTTTTAAAAGGAAACCGACGAAGTATATATTATATATATATATGTATATATATATATATATAATATAATGGCCTGAATAGAACGCGCCTCGCCGCGGCAGTTCGCGAATTTCAACCATTGACTTCGAATGGATATTGCGAGAGATCCGACCGTCGGATTCTCCTAAAATCGGAACTATTGGGTTCGTATCGAAAAGAGCTTTCTAACGAATATTAGAAATTAGAAATCTAACAGTTGGATTTGGAATTATGTCCAAATCAAATTTGAAAATGGTCGTTGTAAGTGTAGTTCGATGGCCATTGATGGAAATCGACTGTACGGGCCTTGATAAAATTATTAAAAATAGTAATAATTTGTGTAAAATCATAAGAAATGATTTGTGAAGAATTGGGATGAAAAACTCCTTATTTGAAAAGATAAAAATAGATTCTTATCGAAATGAACTAGTTTTGAATTAGAAATATAATTCTATTTATTTCTAAAATAAAAAAATTGGTTTTGAAATGGTTTTGAAAATAACCAGAATTTCCAATAATTGAATTGGAACGGATTTGAATCGAAATTGTCTTTGGAATATTTCGATGTTGGATTTCGAGATGATACAGATATTGTTATGGGAATTTGAAAGATATATTAATATCGTTATTTCCAATACGATGTTTGTTCATCGTAGAATTTGATATTGAATATAAGCTGGTATATTTTCTATTCAGAGCCTTGTATTTGATATCAAATGGGATTTGGGTTTGTCGTGAATGGTGTCTTCGTTAACAATGTTCTTAAACCCAGTTAAGAAAAAGATTAAATCTTTCTATTTAGATTTAATGAAGTGTACCAATCAATAGTATTTAATTGGAATTGAATTGGCATCGATTTTTGGGTTTATCGTGAACAGCGTTTTAAATAACACTTGTTCTTTAACCCGAAAATTGATGGAATGTGATTTTGGGTTGTTGTGAACGGTATCTTCAATAATACTGTTCTTAGACCCAAAGGAGTTAAGAAAATCAGAAACTAACTGGAGATTAGTTAAGTTGAATGGTTTCTGGGGTATTGATCTGATGTTGGCTTCGGCCTTCGGGGTTAATACTTAGGGAATTGCTCACTTGCTAATTCACGGTTAGGGACTGATTGAAATGTGATGTGATTTTGGGTTTATCGTGAACCGTGTTTTAAATGACACTGATTCTTTAACCCAGTTAAAGATTAAAACTAAGTGGTGTTTTAATGAATCCTTAATTAGATTGAAAAGAACGAGAATGGAGTATCCCCAGTTTAGCTCCAGGCAATAGTTAAATCTTTAATTAGATTTGAACGTGAAATGGTAATTGAATTTACCGATAACGCCGTGGTGTTAGATATGAAGTATTACCAGTTTTACTTCATGAGATGAATAGGTTGGGGTTGGGAAATTGAAACAAATGATTACTTCGGTAAGGTTCGCTAATCCCGACTAGTTTGAATTGATATTCAAAAGAGGATTAAAGAATAAATTTAAAGGGATTTATCTTTGATAAAATTAATGGGAACCTTTCCCTATGAATGTGAAATTTAGAAACTAACTGTACGTTGGCTAAGATGATGGTTTCCTGGGTATTGATCTGATGTTGGTTTCGGCCTTCGGGGTTAATATTTGGGGATTTATTCTCTGGAAAATTTACGGTTAGTGACTGATGAATTGGAATGAGGCGTATGTTGTGTTTGTGTAACACTTGTTTATTATATACGCGAGTTATTCGGAAAGACCGGGTTTAGCCCATTCTGAATAACTGATACGACGATAAGTTGAAGACGAAGACGATGGTTGAAGACAGGAGGTCTTCACGTCGTTTGGATAATTACTGATGATCTTGATTGGGCCGTACACTCAAGAGGAGGGAATCAGTTGGTGATCGTCCAGACATACTTGGAGATCGATGGATAAGCGGGGTACTAGGTGCCTCCGGTTTCGTTCAGACCCAGAACGAACTTGTAAATGGACTGTGTGTTTGACATTGGATTTTAGTCTGTGTGATTGATTTCTATTAGATATACATCTGTTTGGCAGCGGAGAATTTATTCTCTTGCTTAACGCCCTTCTCTGAGACGTATGAGCTCAGGGGTTATATATTGATGGATATCAATCGCATTGAGTGAATTGCCTATGTGGCATACCTAAGTGGCAATTGATCAAGGCTTCTGTTGAAATGCAAAGTCTTGTGGTTGATGATCAAAGCACCGCCTGTGTGGCATAGCTTTGTGTAATGTTGATTTGCGAGCCTCACACCCCGGTTGTGAACTAAAAACGGGAGACGGACCTCAGGGAGGGCACGCGTTTCCTTCTAGTTAGAAGTGGCGTCACTAGTTTACTTGCCCTGACGAGTTTGACTTATGTGGTTGTTGCTGTTGCGAGGCACCTCTGTTTGATCGGACGATCCGGGTCCGATGGAGTCATTCGTTGGCTCGTTTACGCCCCAAAGTGCGGGGAAACGTAGTGTTCAGGCATAATAATCCACATCGGTGGACCGGCCCTGACGATCCAAGGCTTGCCTGAGACATGGGCTAGATTGTCTCGAATAGGTAGAGGACTATCTTTTGCCTCGGCTCAAAGACGGAAATCCAATTTCCAAATACATGACATTTGCGGTTTTGATTGTAGAGCCTAGTATGGCGACATGATATATGGTACCCATGCCGCCTATGATTGATACTTATGATTTGAAGTTGTTTTATACACTAGCACTTATAATAGTATCAAATGATTTGTTTTAACATACTAAGCATGTTTGGCTATTTTAAGGGAAAAACCCTATCACCCGGCTTGCGTTGCATTGTGTGATAGGACATGGGTCTTATAATAGCTTCATTTTCCTTTATTTATCATTGCGTTGTTTGTTTATGCACTGGTATTCTTGGGAGGAAACCCGTTCCATGTTATACGGTGGGGTCCCTTGATTTACCTAACTTTAAAATTAAAGATTAACAACTGTTTTAGTTCTCACACCAGTTCCATGACTGACCTGGAGTTTATTGTTTTAACCTAAACTCTGGATACCCCTATTTTCGACACGGGCAGCTAGTAGTTTTGGTTTTGCAGATTTATATTCACAGGAACCTGGTTTACAGCTGGAATGATAACCAGAAGGCTTTGTATCTGTATATCTCCTCCAGTTGTGTATTGTATTATTTTCCGCTGCTATGTAGTTTATTGTAATCTCTGATAATTTGTGACGTAAATAATTTATTCATACTCTGTATATTCTTGTATTCTGATGGAATAGTTGTAATAAACAATGAAATGTTCTTCTGTCTGCATTCTTTTGTGTGTTGTTCTCGAACTATCTGCGCTTTCCTTACCGGGGAAGTTACGGGTCTTTACATTTTGGTACAAAAATTATTAAATGAATTTGTAGTAATAAATCTAAATTAAGTTTTATAATAAGATGTTTAATAGTTTTTGGGGAAAGGAATTGATAAATGGGGTTTTAAATCCAAGTTGTAAATATATATTGAAATTAAAACATTTAAGGCTAAACGTGTGTTTTTTAGTAAGTTCTTACTTAATAAACAAATTAAGTAAAAGTGACTGATAGTGGAAGGTGGTTTTCAAATATAGGTTTGTAAAGAAATATTTAAATGAAATAGTAATTGAGATTTTGTATGGTATTATAAATAATGTCAACTTTTAAGTACTAACTTTTATCTATTTTAAGATAAGAACATTGTCTAGTCAAAGTCTGAGAGATAAATAAAATACCCCAACTTAAACGACTTCACTACTATCTAAGGGGTGGTGCTAGTTTGTAGTGGTAACTGACATTGGAAATAATTTATTATTTTCGTAAAAATATTGTTACTTATTTTGCAAAAGTTTAGAAGTTTGAATAAACTATTGGATTTATAGTAAACAATGAATAACTTTACATTGCTGGCCCAAATATAAAGTGTGACAATACTTATATCATTTGGTTAAGTATATAGCAATATTTTCAAAGTAATAAAAATAGTATGTTTTAGAAATACACTTATTCCAAAAAATATGGAAATGGCGAGAGTTCTCGAGCATTTGAAACCAAAGCTTATGCTAGTTTGAAAACGGAAGCGGAATTGGAAACTGAATTTTTATTTCCATAGGTGAAGTTTTAAACTTAAATCTGCAAAGTTATGAAGTTAAATAAATTGGTTTGGGGTTATATAATACGAATATGTCGCTTGACATTGTTTTGGCCCATATAAGATTTTGTGATTAGATCTATACCAATTTCCTATGTATATATATATATATATATATATAGCAAATTTTTCAAATTGATGGAAATAAAGATGGGTTTTGTGATTACGTTATTAGGAAGAGATAAGTTGTAACAACCCGGATTTTGGAGGGTATTTTAGAAATATGAATTAAAGCTTATGTACGGATTAAAAAGACTGATTTAATTTAGAGTTAGTAAGGAAATCAAGTTGCATGTATAAAGTTAATTTTGTAATTAATAAGCAGAAAAAATTATTTTTTGCATTTACTATAAAATGGAATTCCTTTCACATATTTATTTTAACACGAACGTTTATCAAAATTGTCAAACATACTAATATCATTTACCGATTTGTGGTTTATTTAAATAGTGAAGGATGAATTCAACTTTGGAATATGGATCTTGTAAAGAGATCCAGTTTACTTATTTTATTTGAATTTGAAATTGAAAATAAAAAGTTAACACTTATTTAATTCATTGTTTAATAAATTTGTTAATGTTTAGAAATAAATAAACAACATTGTTTTTGTGTTGCGCTCACACTATTTCCCAATTGTTCAGCTTAATGTTAGACGACGTATTCAAACCAACGTTTGGTTTAATAAATAACGTTGTATACAAGTAACGTTTGTTCAATCATGTTCAGTCCAATGTTACAATATCTAGGAATTTTGAATTATAGTTTGGATGCTGAACCTAGTTGACACTTGTTTTCATGTTGCTAAATAATATTGCCACTTGTCCTTGCCACCTTATTTTTGGATTATCACTCTTTGTATCTTCTTATCGAGTGTAACAACCCGGAAAATTTGAGCCAATTTAAATTTTTTAATTTGGCTACTTTAGTGGATTTTAAATATTTAAAATAATTATTTTAAATAATAGCGATGAAAAGTATGTTTGAATCGATGTTTGAAAATAAATATAATTATTTTAAATTATAAACAAGGCCTGAAATGGCGCGGCAATTTCAAATTTGGAATTCAGAATTTGATTGACTGTACCAGGTGCAAAATAAAACGGATTTTAGTGAAACCAAAAATATTTAAATCTATTTACGAACATCTTTCTAGCGAATCTGAAAAATCGAAGTTTCATAGCGGGAGTCAAAAGTTATGGCCAAATGAATTTTCAGAAAGGCCGCTATAGAATATATATAGCCCTTGAAAATAGCCATTGTACAAACGACCTCAGAATTCGATGAAACCACTTTTATTGGATCCGAGATCTCAAATTATTGCTAGGTTTCAAATTCCATAATTTTTGAAGTTAATATGTGAGCGTGGCGAAGGAAAATATGTTTGGTTGGTTTTAGTTAAATTGGATCGACCAGAAAATGGCCGTTTTTCAAACGGTCTCAGAATTCGACGAAACTAGTTTTGTTGGGACCCTATCATCAAAACATAGCTAGATTTAATTTTCTGGAATTTTTGGGATCAGTATGTGGCCCCGACAAATTGAAATGTACGTTTAAAACAAATATTTAATGTTTTATATTTTAATTTGAAGAAAAACTGACTGAAACAGTCGAATGGGCCTACGAAACATATCCCATTGTGTTTGGAATGGGGGTATTTAGCTAGGGACGACAGACGTTGGGTTTGGATTGGAGCTAGTATGTGAAGAGGGGTATTTTTGAATTTTTAAAAATATATAAATAAAGAAAAAACCCCATTGGCCAATCACAACTCGACAACCAAGCTTCTCTCTCCCCGATAACACCCAGGCGACGACGGAAAATCTTCAATTCTTCTCTCTTCGATTTCTCTTCCATCTCTCAGCGAAATCGAGTGATTCAAAGGGGGAGTTGAAGAGATTTCCATGATCTACAAATCTATGCCAGTCTCGACTTCTCTAGTTTGGTATTCATAAAGAATCGCGCCTCCAAAGTCACGGCTTTTGAGCCGCCGCCGAGACCCATACACCCCGTCGAGTTGGGCAAACCTTCCACGGTTGTGAAGCTCTCTCGAAGCTCTACGAGGTAGCGCTGGCCGATCGTCCTGAAGTGGCGCGGATTTCAAGAAAAACTCAACCCTAGTTTTGAACCAACTATGAAAGGTACAGCTAAAATATTTTGAACTGTTTTAAAAACTTAAAACCGTTGCAAACGATAATTTTAGAATAAAAATCATATCTTTTTCATTTATGGTTGAAATTCAGTGAAACAAATGATAGTGGACTCGTGCGGACGTCTTATACACTCTAGGAGAGACCAGATATTTTTCTGAGCTCGCTACGATTTTTAGCAAAGCAACAAACCAATGTGAGATTTCTGATTTATAAACGATATGGAAAACAATGATGTATAAATTATATAGTCGATGTATGAGTTATATAAGCATTGTACACCTCATGTATAAGCGTTGTATAAGTTTTATGTTCGATGTATAAGTTATATATGCGTTGTAAAAATGATATAAGCGTTGAAAAGAATTGAAATGATATTGAAATGAAATCGAAATATAGTTATATACGTGTGTGTGTGTATATATACACACTCCCCTCGTCCACAGACCATGGACGATATATATTGGTTGTGATATTGTTTGGATTATTGGTTGATGTGAAATTTGGAGAATATCATGAATGGGTGATTGGAAATGATTGATTGTGGTTGAAATCCCAATAGGATTAGTATACTGGAAAATTCGTCTGCATACGAACTAGAAATTGAAAATCCCCATTGTCAAAAGCTGCGAGGCTTTAAGGTAGAGCGAAGAGCCGTACTAGGGACGGTGCCGGTTTTAACTACCCTGCCTTATGCTGCCGAAATTTTCAATAATATTCATGTGTTAGAATTATTTTCATGTGTTGAAACTATATTCATGTGTTGAATAGAAATTCATGTGTTGAATAGATATTCATGTGTTGAATGAAGTTCATGTATTGAATAAATTCTTTGAAAAATAAAAATAACATTTTTATTATATATATACAGACTATATAAAATATTAGAGTTTTAAATAAATTGTTTTACAACAAAAATAACATTTTTACCTTATGTATGAACTATATAAAATAATCGTGTTTTGGAATAAATTGTTTTACCATAAAAATCACATTTTTATTATATATATAAACTATAGAAAACATTCATGTGTTGAATAAAGGACTAAAACGATAAAAATCATATTTTTATCGTATGTGTGAAGTCGAAAACATTCATGTGTTGAATATATAGATTGAACAATAAAATCTACATTTTTATTGTGAATATAAAGTGCTAAAAATATTCATGGGTTGAATAAATATTTTTGATGATAAAAACAACATTTTTATCAAATATATGAAGTGAGTATGGTTTTGAAATCGAAGAATGAATTATATATATATATATAATTAAAATAAATCTAATAACGACGGTGCAGTTCGTATTTTGAAATCGTAACTTCAAACGATTGTACCTGGAGATCCGACCATCGGATTTTCTCAAAACTTAAACCGTTGGATTCGTTCTGAAAAGATCTTTTTAATGGTATAAAACTTGTGAAGATCCAATGGTTAGATTTTTAGATATGTGTAAATCAAATCTGAAGAAATACAGTGCCACAGCCGCGTTATGGCCTAAAGCGTCGATTGAGTGAATTGGCTATTTTTAAACAAATAAAAATAGCGATAAATCATGATAAAATATTATAAATGATATGGAATGGAAATAAACTGAATTTTCTCGGTTTGTTTGATATTTGATGGTTGAATGTGTTTGGCGTGAAAATTACATTAAAGAATAGAAATATTGATGTCGAATAATTTAACCATTGAAATGAATTGATTTAAAATTCTAAATATACGTGAATTATTTGAAAAGGCCGAGTTAATTCTCATTTCAAATAATTGGTCGACGATTAGAAGTTGAAGATATGAAGACGGTGCAAGACCGATGATCTTCACGTCGAATGGAGGGGTGCTACTGATGCTCATGATAGGAGTAGCTACCTTAAAGGGGCTGAAGTAGTAGCCGTCCGGACGTACTTGTTGATTGTACGGATATGCGAGGTATAAGGTGCCTCTGGTTTCGTTCAGACCCAGAACGAACTTGTAAATAGACTGTGTGTTTGACACTGGATTTTGTTCTGTGTTGATTAATCTCTATTAAATATATATCTGTTTGACGGCAAAGAATTTATTCTCTTGCTTAATGCCCTTCTCTGAGACATACGAGCTTAGAGGTTATATATCGATAGAAATCAGTCACATGGAGTGAATTGCCTGTTTGGCATGCCTAAGTGGCAGTTGATAAAGGCTTTTGTTGAAAAGCAAAGTCTTGTGGTTGATGATCAAAGCACGGCCTTTGCGGCATAGCTTTGTGTATAATGTTATTTCGCGAGCCTCACACCCCGGTTTGGACCAGAAACGAGAGAGGACAACAGGGAGGACATGCGTTTCCTTCAAGTTAGGAGTGGTGTCGGTGTTTTTACACAGCCTGACATTTTACTTATGCAGATGATGGATAGCGAGGCGCCTCGGTTATATCGGTCGATCCGGGACCGATGGAGTCATTGGGCTCATTTACGCCCCATAGGGCGGGGTAAAGCAGTGTTCAGGCATTTTAATCCACATCGGTGGACCGGCCCTGAAGATCCAAGGGTCACTCGAGCTCTGATCCTGAGACATGGGCTAGATTGTCTACATGCGGTAAGGACGATCCCTTGCCTTGGTTTATGACGGAAATCCAATTTCCAAATACGACATTGTGCGGTTTTGATTGTATATATATATGGCGACATAGTGGTATGGGGATTTGAAATTGTTTTTGAATCATATAAACACTAGTAATAATATATAATGCTATTGTTTTATGCATATCAAGCATATTTTGGCCATTATAAGGTAAAACTCTATCCTCCGGTTTGTGTTGCATTGTGTGATGGGAACTGAGTCTTATAATGGCTTTATTTTTATAAAAAGCATTGTGATGTTTAAAAGATTTACTTGTTTTAAAGCACTGGAAATCCAATGTAGTAAACTCGTTCCGCGAAAGTGGTGTGGTCCTGTGATTCGCCATATTGTAAAATATGTTTACGTAGATTTCTCATACCAATTACATGTCTGACTAGTTTGTTTCACTTGCAAACTCGGGTGCCCCTATTTCTATATGGGAAGCCTTGTATTCTGGTTTTAGCAGGGTCTTTCTGAATAGCTGGAGCTGAAGATGGATTCTATCATTTATCTCTTTTTATGTTGTTCAGCTCCTATTGTACGCATTATGTTTTGTTTTCCGCTGTAGACATTTATGCATAGCTGAACTATATTTTGTACTAAGTATGATCGTGTATACTATATAATTCTGATGATTATGTTTAACTAGTGTATTCTATTGTACATTATCTGCTGTATTTATTTATTTCTGTTCTGCTGTTATTTGTTTATGTGTTGTATTCCAAAGATTACCCTTGCCACCGTCATACGGGGTTTCGGGTTGTCACAATCGAGAGTGGAAAAAATTCTTCTCTCTCAACCTCCTCTTTTTGCAGTCGATTCATCATTCCTTTAACCCCAAATTAATTTGCTCAAATCAATTTGTTCCTCCCTCTTTATTCTTCCTGGTTGAAACCCTTTCCCTCTAAATCAATTTTCCTTCCACCGTGACCATGCTCCGTTCTCAACCACTCGACCTCCGTCCTTGCAATTGGCCACAACCAATGCATGTCTTACCTTCAGCAGTCGCGAACCTGATTAAGCCCCATTGTTCCTCCTTCGATCCACTTCCTCCACATCGGCGCACCACCAGCGAAGTCCGACCCCATTGGCGTTGGCAAATCTTCATCCTGAACCATTTCAAGCTTCGTCTGTGTCTCTTTACCCGCATGTCTCCCCTTGTGTTTTCGACTTCCACCACTGCAAGTTTGCTCGGCTTAGAGGAAAGGAGCACGACATAAGATGTGGGTATGCGACTGTGATTTCTCAATCGATATTAGGGTGATTATGACTTTGAGTGAGGCATGGCATGTGAAGGTAATGTGTGTCCAAGGTTATCAGATGCCAAGTTTAAGCGCAGGGCAGGATAAAGTGCTATGGCGGTTGTGGGGGTTCATGACAAGAGGAGCACAAAGGAAGGCTATTGTTCAAAGTTATGGTCTGTCAATTTTGTGATGTGGCACCAATAGTTAGATAGTGTATGGATGACTGGAGTGTTTTTGGTGGAACTATCTGTAGCACCGATGATGACTGGGTGGTTGTTGTTTTAGATTTTCAAACATCGCTCAGCAGATAATGATCCCATTACTCCAATAGTAGCAGTCCATGAGAAAATTACGCTCAAAGCATTATGCAGTCTTACCAGTGTTTATTTATGTTCAGTCTACTTTCTTCCTCTTCTGCATAAAGCAACCATCGAAACCTTAAAGGTCAGTTTCTCTTCTCTTTCATTTTTCTGTTGCTCAGTATCTTTTTTTCTTTTCTCTTCGCTAATACTTGCTTTAACATATTTTTTTAACCACTTCACTGCCTCAACTTCATACAAGATGGATTTTGTTGTGTGCACACCAACCGTTTGTCAAAATTTCGTATTCTATTACCAACTAATATTTTATTATTTTGACAATATTTTCCACCAGCTACAACAACACTGCTGGTCTACCGTAATAAAGAAGTGGTTATTGAAATAACTTCTACTGTTGAATGGAGGTGTTTTAAACCATACTTTCATCTTGCGAACATTTCTTTATTCAGCAATGATATTAAACATAAATATAACTAAGAAATGAGTTGTCCTGTTTGTTATGCATTGATCCAAATAAAATCACTTGTCCCTAAAATTCTCTGTCCCTCTATACCCAACCAATCAGCAGAAAGCTTTTGAAGAATTTGTATTTGAATTTGCAAGAGAAAATGTAAATGCTTTTTATTCAAACTGAAAGAATGAATTGAAATGTACAGATGTGTACAAATATATAGGCATTTGTCTTGTACAATAAGCGGCAAAGAATAATGTAAAAAGATATGGGTTAAAGGCCCAACCCAATGTCCAATGTAAATAATATAAGACTTTATCTAATGTGAGCAACCGACATTCTTATTACTCCCACATGAAATTTAGGGTTTTTGAAACCCTAATTTCGCCATGTCGAGCTGGAAATCAGATGAATTGGAGTGGCACTTCAATTATTTTTCCTTTTATAATACTTCTCTTGTCTATATCTGTGATCTTTGAAGTTATCTGATGACTTGCTTTCCCTTGTTAGTAGGTTTGCTGAAGCATCGTCTTTAACTTTTTGGGTTTTGATCTTTGTGAGGATTTCTTTTGATTGTTGCGATACTTGAATTAGCTCCATCTCCAATATCATTCTTTTGAATACTTGCTTGATCTATGATGTTAAGTTCCTCTCTAAATCTGGTATAATACTTCAATAATATTTCTTTAGTTAACATATCTGCTCTTTGGTAGAATCCAGGTATATGGTTAACTTGTATCTCTCCTTTTTGAACTGATTCTCTGACAAAATGAACATCTATCTCAATATGTTTTGCTCTAGCATGTTGTATGGGATTCTCTATCATGTACACGACACTTCTGCTATCACACCATAGAATAGGTTTACTGTAGACTGTAGATTGAGTTCAAACAGTAAGGATTGTAGCCACTTAATCTCAGCTGCTGCATTGGCTATACTCCTGTATTCAGCTTCAATGCTGGATATAGAAATTATAGGCTGTTACTTTGACAAAGTATATATAGTACCCACTATTTGATAAACAATCATCAGGATCTGAAGCCCAGTCAACATCTGCATATCCAATTATGTGTAAATGCTGGCTGTTCTTTAGCCTTAGCCCATAGTTAATTGTTCCTTTCATGTAACACAGAACTCTTTTAATTGCCTTCCAGTGTATTTCCATAGGATACTGCATAAATTGGGATAGTTTATTCACACTATATGATATATCAGGACATGTTATTATTGCATATTGAAGTGCACCAATAATACTCCTGTACTCGGTTACATTGTAAATATTCTCTCCCCCATACATAGAATAATTCTGACCACTTACTAATGGAGTGGGTTGGGGGTTGGCGTTTACCATTTTTGTTTTGACAAGCAACTCAGTTATATATTTCCTTTGACATAGAATTATTTCTGATTTAGTTCTGGATACTTCTATGTCAAGAAAATAATTTAGTTCTCCTAAATTTTTAATAGAGAACTGTTGATCTAAATACTGAGTTAGCTTGTCAATATCATCAATATTATCGCCAGTTATAATGAGGTCATCTACATATATTAGTATGTAAACAATTGAAGTGCTATTTATTTTGATAAATAATGAACTATCTGATTTGGTAGACTGATAACCTAATTTAAATAGGGTATTTTTCAGTCTATCAAACCAAACTCGAGGGGCCTGTTTTAGACCATAAATAGCTATATTCATGTTACATACTAAATTTTGATTGAGATTGTAGCCCTGTGGTTGACTCATATATATTTCCTCCTCAAGTACACCATTTAAGAAAGCATTGATAATATCTAAGTGTTTAGCATGGCACTTTTTACATAAGGCAATAGTAAGAATGAGTCTAATAGTTGTGGGGTTTATACAGGTGACAAAGTTTGATTAAAATCAAACCCGTACTCTTAAGTAAAACCCCTTGCAACTAAACTGGCCTTGTACTTTTTTATTGACCCATATGGGTTCTTTTTAAGTTTGTATGTCCATCTGCACCCAACAATATTTTTATTGGCAGGTGGGCATAGAAGCTGCCATGTCTTTTTTCTAATGAGTGCATTATACTCCTTATCCATGGCACTCTTCCAGTTTTTGTTTTTGATAGCCTGTTCAAAGGAATCAGCTTCACAATTACTGGATGAAGCTATGTATGCTTTTGGTTTGAAAATACCACTTTTTGCCCTAGTAACCATAGGATGGCCTGTCTGAATTAAGACTCTGATGATGGTGAGCTGCTATCATTATTTGAATCTGATGAGTATTTTGATCTTGTATTTCGTAAACCTGTATTTTCTTCTAACCTTTGATTTTGTGAATTTTCAGGATTGTGCATGGCGAGGCTGGGTTGCTGTAACTCATTACATTTTTTTAGAATGAGATTGTGATGTTTTATTTGATTCGGCAGCCTCACTTTCATCATTATTGTCCCATTTCTCAGAAAAAATTGGAATCTCAGGTATTGAGACATTTGGATTTCTTACGTTACTAGTAGTTGAAATATTTCTACTGCTAAAAGGAAATACAGTTTCATCAAATACAACATGTTTGCTCATGTATATTTTACTAGTTTCATCTAGACAGTTGTACCCCTTTTGCTTAGTGGTATATCCCAGAAAATTACAGGGTTTTGATCTGAAATCTAACTTCTTAGAATTTTAGGGCCTTAAATACGGAAAACACCAACATCCAAAAGGTTTTAGACTATTATAGTCTTGTTTTACATTATATAATTTTTCTGTTCGTGTTATACCCTTCAGTACCTTTGTTGGTTGTCTATTAATCAAGATACAGATGTACTAAAGGACTTTGGACAAAAATTTATGGGTAATTTTTCTTGTGCCAAAAGGTTAGAGCAGACTCAACAATATGTCTGTGTTTTCGTTCAACTAGCCCATTTTGTTAAGAAGTATATGGACAAATGATTCTGTGAACAATTCCTTTCTTTGTAAAATACTAGTTTAAACTCTTGAATTTACCTCCGCCATCAGATTGAATAGTTTTAACTAGGGTGTTAAATTGTCTTTCAGCCATAGAAATAAAGTTGATGACAGCACTAATAGTTTCAGATTTGGCTTTTAGAAAATAAATCTAAGTGTATCTTGAGTATGTATCTACAAAAGCAATATAATACTTAAATCCAAAATCTGAACTTACAGGAGCTGGACCCCATAAGTTTGGAGCAATTAACTACAATGTTTTAGTATAAACTATTTCAGAGTCAATAAATGGTAGTCTATGACTTTTAAATACTTGACAATACTCACGAATATATGGTAAAGAGACATCATTATATTGAATATTGTTCTCAGCTAATATTTTCATTACAATCTTAACACTTAGATGTCCAAGTTTTAATGCCGAAAATCAAAGACTTTTTTGCTGTTATCAGCTTTGTCAAGAACATTCAAATTATAGTCTTTTTCCCTTTTTATCACACTGTTATTCTTAACAGTGTTGAACTTGTAAAGGCCTTCTGTCATGTTACCCTGTAAAATGGGTTCTCTAGTTAAAATGTTCCTAACTAAACAATATTCAGGATAAAATTCAAAGAAGACATTATAGTCATGAGCAAACTGAGAAACACTTATTAATTTTTTCTTGATCCTTGGAACTCTTAATAGATTGTGTAGATATAATTGTCTCTTACCACTTAAGCTAGCATTACCAATGTAAGTAATAATAACACTTTTACCATTGCCTAATAAAATAGAATTATTACCTTTGTAGTCTCTGCATTCAAGACTTAAACTGTCAAGATTGTTTGTAATGTGATGAGTAGCCCCTGAATCTGGATACTAGCTATCATCTAGTACAGTTTCAACCTTTTCCATTTCATTTTGATTACCACCTTTGCTAGTATTATCTAGAATGTTGTTTTCAGATTGAGATCAAGCCACGTTCACACTAGGATTACCATTATTTCTTTGATTCTGGTTAGATGTGTAATTAGTGTTGAATCCGAAGTAGTAGTTCAATGCTGTATAACCCATCCTTTCACAAATTTGACACTTTAGTCTGTTAGTATTAGTCCATCTACCTTTGTCATGTCCTCTTTTTGCATTACCACCTCTTTGGTAAGACTGATCATTTCTGTTGTTATTAATGTTTTGGTTTTTGCCATTGAATCCAATAGTAGAATTCACTACATACTCTATTTGTTGAGATTTCTTGGCATTTATTCTTGCCTCATGAGAAAGTAGAATAGAAATATACATCATCAATATCAGGCACAATTTTTTGATAAGTTATAATAGCAACAACAGCTTCATAATCATTGTAAATCCACCGACTAGGTATAAGACTTGATCACTATTAGATACTCTATTTCCAGTAGCATTTAGAAAATCACATAGTCTTTTAACCTTTGCAATATACTCTCTCATGGACAAATTTTCCATTTTAACACTTTGCAATTGGTTCTTGTAGTGAAGGACTTTTGTAGAACATTAATAACAACATAATTCAATGGCTGTCTTTGCTGTTGGATTTACAGGTCTAAGTTAACTGGACACATGAAGACCATTATCTGATGCCGCAGTGGATGTTTGGTCACCTATAACAAAAGGCAAATGATGACAGGGTTATCAAGAAGAAATCAGAACAAATGAATGCCGCTATCAATCAAGAACTTATGAATTTCTTAGGCAGGTATGCAGCAACCATAGATTTCTAATGATGAATAAAAGCTAATCCAATGTGTACTTATTCTTAAGATTTTTCTGGGCACGACACTTACTTGTTTTGATGATTTTCTTTAATTCTTGGTTTATTTCCTGGCGATCTTTGTTAGTGAAACAGAAGATATATCTAATTGTTTTGATGAAGCCTGGTCAATACGATTTCAGGCGAGGCACTGAACAATTGAGGTGTATCTTCTCTCGAATGATGAGGGATCCCCTCTGATGAGCCATATCCAAATGATGATGCTATACTCTGATGGATATGAAGATATACAAACTCAGTTGTAGGATTTCAAATGCAATGAGGCGGTTTTGCTACGATACCAAGAAAGCTTTTGAAGAATTTGTATTTTAATTTGCAAGAGAAAATGTAAATGCTTTTTATTCAAACTGAAAGAATGAATTGAAATGTACAAATGTGTACAAATATATAGGCATTTTCCTTGTACAATAAGGGGCAAAGAATAATGTAAAAAGATATGGGATAAAGGCCTAAAACAATGTCCAATGTAAATAATACAAGACTTTATCTAATGTGAGCTGCCGACATTCTTATTATCAGCACCCCCTGAATTCTACCTTTTTGCAATTAAACCCTCATTTATTCTTGGACTTAATTGCAGAAAGATGAAAATCAGGGATTCTTATTGGTTGGGTACAGAGGGACGAAGAATTTTGGGTATAGAAGATTAGCTCTCGCATTGATCATGCAATTTTATTTTATTTTATTTGTTCGGATTTCTATTAATTCCTCTGCTGTAACCCTTCAATATTTTTTGTAATCCCACTATCCTCATTTATCCCCTCTTTTCTTCCTCCATAATTAATGAATATAGGCTTTCCTGTATAACCATAAAACTAATGAATGAAGATGATAAACTACTTCAACGTCACTTCTGAACATTCATCAAGTTACACGCAACATAGTTTATAATTTAGTTAACAAAATAAAAAGACTTGAAAAATACAAATAAAAAAAGCATAATAAAGAACATGAGTAGTAAGGTTTGTAATGGAATCAACAAGGTGGGTAAGTAAACTTGGCAGTGGAGATTAGTTTTTAAAGATATAAAGTTAATTTGATGTATGCATGTGAAATATATGTTTGGCTTGTTATGACACTTACTGTTTTTACTTTTGGATTAACTGATAATTGTTTGTGTTTATTACTATTTTGGTAAAAGAAGGATATTGATTTTGGCAGTTTAGTGCACGTTTATTACATGGATGGACTGAAATACTATGGAGCAAAAGGTAATTTATTGTGTGTTATTATTGCAAGTTTTATTATTTACGTTATTTCTGAATCCCAAGTTGTCGCAATGTGTATATGTAAATTTGTATAAGCGGATTAAGTGTGCATTTGAAAAAATATTTAAAAAAGGATATTGACCACAAATACAATAGTATGCCTACATAATAAAAGGTCATCACATTGACTCTAAATTCATGTTTGCTTAATGTGTGCTTTACTTATGATAGTAAATGTGGTATTACAATTTTGACTAGACAGATTAATATACAACAAGAATGTGGGCTTACATACCATAAAAGATCACAACACAAAATTTTAGCTAACATAATAACTTTAAATCCTGGTGGACCAAATATAGAGAAGTAGATTTTGTGTAAATATTATCATAAAAAATTATCAACTGTTATAGTTATATCAAAGAATATTAAATGTAATTTGAGGTGTTCCTATTGTTAAGATAGTTAAAAAAAATATGAGTGTGTTTTAATTCTTATATAATTTATAATTAATTAGGTTTGAAAAATAGTGATAATGACACAAATTTAATCAAACAACTAACTGCAATTTGAAAATCACGAAAGGAAAATAATGTGGGTCTTAGTGCATTTAATGCATTTTGTTATTGCAATGCTAACGTATTTCATGCGTGCATACCTCAAATCTAGTTATTCCTACTACCAACCTTTCTATATTTGGATATGCATTAATTGTATATTTGGGAAGGTTATTTAAAAAGGATATTGACTACATGCCCAATATATGATCAAAAAATCAACCCCAAATTCATTTTTGGTTAAATCGATTTTAAACATAACAGTAAATGGAAAATCAAAAGATGAAAATAATGTGGGCCTTAGCATATTCAGTGCATGTTAATATATAATGTTAATGTATCATTTACATTATATATCTCGCTATTATGTTAATATATAATGTTAATATATATGTTCTCACCCCTTATTCATAAATGCAAACTGCAACACTCGAAACTCAATGCTTCCGTGCATCGCACAAGTTTCCACTCGTATATATATATATATATATATATATGAAAAAGGAGTATTTCTATTTTTCAACTAGTGTCAGGCTTTGAAAATTATGAGCTGTGGTTTAAATGGGAATGATTATTCACAACAACACAAAAAGTATTCCTTATCCCATTGATTTTTGTTATATATAAAGTTTTTTAGTTGTAACGACCCGTATTTTTGGTCGATTTATTTTAAATATTTAGTATGGTTTTAAATATTGAATTTAAAATATAAATGGTATTTTATTGGGTTATCGATTAAATAATCGAAATACGATTTATTTTGATTATCATCGTAATACGAGAATTTAAAATAATTCAATTCGAAGTTAGAAATTAAAATCAAAACAATTCAGATGATCAATATTAATTGTAATTGAATGTAGATGATAATAAAAATATTTATTAACAGAGAATTTATTTGTTTTGAATTTAAAATCATATTATATCAATTTAATATGTTATTTTAAATATGTTCGAATTAAATTATATAGTCTATTCTGTTGAGTTCAGAATAGTGTAATTACATTGGGACGACGGTCGGTACGCTAAAATAGCGGTTCATGATTTTTAACTATGAACCCCAAGATATTTGATTGTGGATAGGATCGAAATCAAATCGATATCTGTTTAAAAAGTATAAAGGATCTCTTTATATCGAATCAGAATCAAATCAATTAATTAGAAAATCTTTTTAAAACAATACAAAGATTTGTTGTGTACGTTCTATTTCCTTCTCCCTTATATAATCGCGAGGCCCCTTCCTTATTCATTTCATTCTCAGGCAAATCGAAACCGGGCTCCTGTTAAAATAAAAATGGTTTCTCTCTTAATCCCTAAAATCAGAAATTTGCCCTCGGTTATACTTTATCAAATCGAGGCTGCGGAGTCTCCAGTTCGAGTTTCAGGTGAACGCGGGAATGAAGGAGAAGAAGCAACGTCGGTCTCTGATGGGAATCGATCTGGAGTAGGGCTTTCTGGGTAGGAAGTTGGGTTCGACGCAATCGAGTTCATGACTGGAAATCGCGATTAACAAAATCAACGAGTTCAACATCAGAAGGGAGGCGCTCAGATTCATGTATACTTGAAGTTGAAGATTCCGATAGGGTTTAGTATCAGTGGCGATTTGGGGAGTTCTCGATTTAGGAATCTCAATGTCTGCAGAAACTCGATTTGATGTTATGGCACTCATGATTTGGAAGGTCCGATCTGTGTTTGAGGAGGACATGGGAAGATCGATGGTCTGTCCTTTGGGAGATGGAGTGAAGCTGTTGTGACGTCAGGTGTTCGGATGCCTGGGTTTTGGTGAAGACCAGAAAATGGATGAATCTTAGTTCGGTGTGGAGGTAAAATAGATGATAAGGAGTCCGGTCTGTTGACTGTGGGATGATGGATGGCAGTTCGATGGTAATAGTGGTAAATGAGGAACTGGGTGCTACTATTATATACAGCGATCTGCTATTTCACTTGGAAGAGGAGCTAGTTTGGTGGTTTTAAGGATGCTGTTTGATTTGGCAGCGGAGTTGTATTGTTGATCTGAGTTTAACAGGCCACTGTATTCAAATTATTGAAAGCAAAAGAAATTAAATTGGATTTTTCGTGTAGAAGGAAGTTTGGAATGGTGGTTTTGATCAAGCGACGGACGCTAGCTGTTTTGGTTAAGTGCAGGCTGAAGGGTTTGAAGTTGCGATAGGTATGAGATAGTGATTGCAGCATTTATTAAGGTATATGTTTTTAGAATTTTAAAAATACCTAGAGGATTTAATTAAAGTTTTCGTTTGTAGTTAATTAAAATCGATAAATGGTTAATCAAATTATTAAATTAAATAATCGTAGGTGTGAGATAAATTTGGTTGAGATGATTCGAGTAAGCTCGTAAGCATATCGATATGGAATTAAATGAGATTTATCTGGATATTCTGCAATTGAAATCACAGTGAGTAAAAATCTCACTCACCGGTTATTTAAAATTATTTTTGTCTATTAAAATTAATTGTTGTAGCTTGTTTGTACTTTTTTGGTTGCTTTAAATATATTAGTTATTTAGGGTTGACTATTATATATATTGGGTTGAAGATTGGTTGGATTGATCCCCGCAGTCTCATTAGCGGAAGCCCGCAGTATCATTAGCAGATGACACTACGCCCACGTATATAAGTGGATCCAGTTTTATACCGCTATATCCTGCCACGAAGCAGGATGGGTATTATTTATGTTGACTAACGTCTGTGGATGCAGGAAAACAGGTTGAAGGAATCCAACTGGATTCCTCAAAAATATATTATCTGTCTGTTTAATAGTTTGCATATATACTGTCCTATATGATGTGTTAGAAAACCAAAAATAAATTGGTTGTTTGGTGTTTAAATATCACTGGGCCTAAGTGTTGGTATTCAAAAATATCGAAAAAGGAAATTTCCAGAGTAAAAATGGGAAATTCTATTTTTCTAAAATAGAATTTGAAATTTGAATGGAATAAAAATATTATCTTGTTTAAAAGGAATAAAACAAGAAATTCATTTATAAACAAAGTTTATAAATGAAGGGAAGAGAATTATCATTGGATAATTCAGAAATAGATTATAAGTTGAATTTGAAAAAGGAAAAAAAACTATTTTTCCAAAGTAGAAATATCTATTTCAAAGGAAATTGAAATCGGGACTTGTTTAAATATATAAACAAGTAAAATAAATAGGGTTTGTAAATAAAAAGGGAAAAATTATCATTTGGATAATTTGAATATTTAAATTCAAATGTGAATTTAAAAATAGAAGTGGGGAAAATCGTTTAAAGGAATAAACGATGGAATTTATTCTGATGTCAGAATATAAATCGAACTAAAATAAATACCGTGAGGATTCATGATTTTGGATTCGATTAATTCGATTTATTTAAATAGAAGTTAAACTGAATATGGAAAAATAAAGGGAATTTAAATAGAATTTGAATGAGAGAATTGAGATAGAAAATAAATAAAGAAAATTCAAATAGAATTTGAATACCGAAATTCAAGTAGAATTTGAATAAAGGAAATTCAAATAGAAATTAAATATAGGATTTGAATGGAATTTGAATATAGAAATTCAAACGGGATTTGAATAGAGAATTTAAATATAGAATTTGAATATAAAAATTCAAAGAGGATTCAAATATAGAATTTAAATATAGAAATTTAAATAAATGTTGAATATAGAAAATTTAAAGGAAATTCAAATACATAATTTGAATGTAAGATTGTAAATAGAATTTGAACAAGGGAATTTGAAATAGAATTTGAATATAGCATTCATATGGAATTTTAAACAATGGGATTTAAATATAGCATTCAAATGAAATTTAAAATATGGAATTTGAATATAGGATTCAAACAGAAGTGAAATTGGAATTTGAATATAGAATTCAAATAAAAGTAAAAATGGAGTTTGAATCAAGAAAATTCAAATAGAGTTAAAATGGAGTTGAATTCGTTTTAAACGAAGTTAAAATGTGTATATATATAAATATAATTAAAACGAACTCGCCGCAGCGCTGCAGTTCGTAAATTGGCGATTCGAACTTCAATTCAGCATACAGAACTCAATTGAAGTTGGAATTCTTTGAAACAAGAAACGTCAGGACCGATTTGACAATAGTTTTCTAATGAAGGAGAAAAATCTGAATTTCGTCTTATATATTTTGAGTTATGTCAAAATCAAATTTTCAGAAAAGCAACGCCATAATCATTTAAAAATCATAACGGTTTATTTAATTTTATTAAAGGATTTCAAGAGAAAAAATCCAAGTTTCTATTTAGAAAATGTCAGATTTGAGTTGTAAATTATATGCGAACTCAAGTGGAGTAATGAATTGATTTTTGAAACAGAAATCAGATTTTTGATTTATTGAATAGAATTAACTAATTCGAGTAGTAATTAGTTAATGAGATTTTTAATTAATATTGGGCTTTGAATAAGTGAATTTGATTTGAAAATTTATATTCGAAATCGAAAAGAAAACTAGAATTGAAATTGAAAATTCAATTTGGTTATGAGTAAGTTAAATTTTTGTTTGAACATGTTATGTTCAAACAAAGAAATGAAATAGGCAAAGTAGCTCATTAAAGAATAAATGAGCGAAACTGAGTTCAAACAGTTGGATTGAATTGAAAACAGGTAAATATAGGTTGAGCAGTTATGGGGTGAAGTATATGAAGATTTTAATGTATGTGCCCGACAAAAAGGTACATGTTTAAATTCATATATGAGGTTTTATGCGCCGTATCGGCAAGCCGCATGGTTTTTGTCTTTTTCTTTTGGATTGGTGAGGGCTATGGGAGGCTATTTAAAATATCCCGATGCTCCGGGTACAAGGGAGGTTATGGCGAAATTTTCCGGAAATTTAAGAAGTTAGAATATTTTTAAGATAATTTGGTAGTTAGAAATCAATGTATCGATATATATAGAATTCGATAAGGAAACGAAATCAAAAATAGAATATTGTAAACAAAAAAGGAAATCTATAAATTAGAAGTAGAAAGCGAACCATATACATGTTTTAAAAATGAATAATTGGGTTTTATAGTGTGTTTATTCAAGTTAAGTGGTTTTGCCATTTTGAAGTTGAGGATGTTTTCAGTCAAGGCCTGAGAGGTAATTTTACCCCAACTTGATTGATTTCATTTTTAATTGATAAATAGCAGGATCCAGTCTCGAATTTGAAAAGGAGTTAGTTGAATAAAATATTTTGGGTTGCGATAACGCTGTTTAACATAGCATTCGTTTTAATCCAAGTGATGGAATTTTGGAAATATAACAGTAAATATTTCTTGAGTATAATTGAAGTAATCGGGAAAGAGATAAGTGATTGAAATTATTTTCAATTACAAATAGAATATATTTTCAAACTATAGAAAATAATAGTAGACGATATATGGAAATGTTTTCCAAATAGCGTAAGAGGCCAAGATGATTATCAAAATTATTTGGTTAACAAATATTGATAGAGAAATAGAGAAGTGAATTAATTAATGAAATATTAATTAAAGAGCCCAGTGATTTGTTGATATGTTGAATGAACACTTGTTTTCTTCGGTAGTTAAATCATTGACTATCGAAACACTTGTTTTTATTCGATAGTTAAATAATAGACTATCGAAGTTTTGACCATCGTTGTCAGTATGGAGAGACCGGTTGGATTATTATCCGAAGAACCACTCCGTATTGGCATAAGCATTGCGAACCAAATATGCTGAATATATTGAAGACGGTGTAAAGTGCAAGGGCTTTTTCTATTAATAGAAATTGTGCCTTCGGTTTCGTTCAGTCCCAGAACAAACGTAAATGGACGAATGTCTGATAGAGTATTTCCAATGATGAATGGGTTGGTCTGTACAAATATATATGGTTGTAATGGATTTATTCCCTTAGCATAACATCCAGAATATTTGTGCAAATCAATTAATGATTAACGGATCTGACAATGTGGCATTCAAAGTGATTGTGCTATAAATGAATGGCAAGTAAGCGTAGCCTCAGGCCTCAACAACCGGGGAATGACAAAAATCAGGCAGGCAGCAGGCCTATGTGTGTCGCTCCTATTAGGATGTATAATCATCTACCTAGAGATTCATTTAATTCCTTATTCTATTTGATGTTGTCCCATTCGGGAAACGGTTGTTGATCCCAACCATTGGTGATATACATTCGATACACTCAAGCGAAATGACTGGTCGGTCATGTGTGGGCCGGGTTGCAAGATGTTCTTGTTGAACCCAGTGTATTCCTCTTTGGAGATACACTATCGGATGGTGGTTCCATACCTTGTCATGTTGGAAATCCAATCTCCAATAAGCGCCATGCGGTTTTTGATTTTATATTATATATGGAGCGTGAGATGCAAGCGTTCCGCTAGACTGTTATTTATTTGATGTAGACATTATTATAATATCACTGGATTTTCGTATCAAAGTTTTTTGGGTTATCATAAGGTAAAAACCATCTGTGTTTATGTGTGGATCGGTCTTACGATTATCTTTTCTTTTGAAAGGATTTTCAAGTTAAACAATTGGTTGGAGTTTACTCACACCAGTCCCATGACTGACCCAGAGTTTATTTTGTTTTGTTTTTCCCTAAACTCTTGGGTGTCCAAATTTGTATGAGCAGTCAAGTTGTCGGGAATTTTCAGATTCATTTGGAGGAGCTGGAAGCAGGAAGCTTCACCTGTTAGCTACAGACTATAATATTTCCACTGTGCACTATCTGGTATCTGGAAACAGGTGTTTATAACTATTCCAGAAATAACTGTTGTGCTCTGATAATATATGTATATCCAGTTACTAATTTTATTTCAAAAGTTATGTTATATAATACATTTTATTCGTTACGTTGTGAGATTTGTCTTCTTTGTTTTCTTCTATTCTAATATTTCCTTCTTTCTATTTCTCATCCTCTAACTTCTTTCTAATGATGATTTGTATTTCTATGCATTTTGGGTTGGATGTGTGGTGTTATTAGTCCACTTAGATAGTACGGATTTGTGGGCCTTTACAATTGGTATCAGAGCTTAGGTAGAGCGAATACCTAGGCTTGTGTGGCATGTGCTCATTAGAGATAGGGTCAGTAGTACCCTAGAATGAGTTGAACGTATATATACGAGAGAGCGTATTTGTAAATTGATATAAAAATTATTTTTATTGTGTTGGCTAGTCTGTTTAGTAGGTTATGAATTCTGATCGAATAGTGGGATGCCGCAACGTCGATAAGAGTTTGTAAGTACTTGAACAGAAGATTGAACACGATATTTTTTTAAAGTGGGTGAATGAAATTATTTTACCCAAAATTCTATTTTGATATAGGAAGAATAATTTTTGAAATTATTTTATATGGATGTATTGGTTGTTATTATTATAATTAAATGAGATTATAAGAAATGAAATGGTTATATAGATCCAAATAGAATTTGTATATGAATGAAATACACAAATGAGATGAATTAAAATTGAATTCAAAATAGAATACAGAATTTAAATCCGGGGAAGTTGGAAAATATTTCTCAAAGTATAATAAAGTAATATAGATTTGTTTTGAAAGGATTTTTGAATAAAAATCATTTTGAATGGATCTTGGAAATGATAAAGCACTGAACACACTCCAGTGGCTGGAAAATAATTCTGATGATGACTACAGCATCATCAATGTTCAATTTCGAGTTTCTAATTGATGAATTGCTAACTTAAAAATGTTTTGATGGAAAATTATTTGAAAGAAAACAAGTGGTTTGAAAATTCAAATGTTTTGAATTTGAAATGGAAATAAATATATATATGTATATATTTATGTGATTTTAGAAGGATTCGAAAGGAAAACCCCAAGTATTTGAATTCTGGAATTTAAATTTAACTTAAGCAAGTTAAATGGATCGAGATAAATAAATTAGTGAAATTCAATTTGAATAAGATTGAATGTAATTTGAATTGGATGTAAATCATTTAGATTAAAGGTGTGAAAACCAAAAGTTTTGGTTGGAGCTAATTTGTTGAAATATAAAAGGTGAGTTTCAACATAAAGGAGTTTTGAAAGGTTAATGAGTGTGTACCTTTTTTCCTACCTTAGCAATTTTGAGGATGAAATTATTTTAAGGAGGGAAGAATGTTATGACTCGGATTTTTGGTCGATTTATTTTAAATATTTAGTATGGTTTTAAATATTGAATTTAAAATATAAATGATATTTTATTGGGTTATCGATTAAATAATCGAAATACGATTTATTTTGATTATCATCGTAATACGAGAAGTTAAAATAATTCAATTCGAAGTTAGAAACAAAAATCAAAACAATTCGGATGATCAGTATTAATTGTAATTGAATGTAGATGATAATAAAAATATTTTATTATCAGAGAATTTATTTGTTTTGAATTTAAAATCAAATTATATCAATTTAATAGGTTATTTTAAATATGTTCGAATTAAATTATATAGTTTATTCTGTTGAGTTCAGAATAGTGTAATTTACATTGGGATGACAGTCGGTAAGCTAAAATAGTGGTTCACGATTTTAAACTATGAACCCCGAGATATTTGATTGTGGATAGGATCGAAATCAAATCGATATCTGTTTAAAAGTATAAAGGATCTCTTTATATCGAATCAGAATCAAATCAATTAATTAGAAAATCTTTTTAAATAAATACAAAGATTTGTTGTGTACGTTCTGTTTCCTTCTCCCTTATATAATCGCGAGGCCCCTTCCTTATTCATTTCATTCTCAGGCAAATCGAAACCGATCTCCTGTTAAAATAAAAATGGTTTCTCTCTTAATCCCTGAAATCAGAAATTTGCCCTCAGTTATACTTTATCAAATCGAGACTGCGGAGTCTTCAGTTCGAGTTTCAGGTGAACGCGGTAATGAAGGAGAAGAAGCAACGTCGGTCTCTGATGGGAATCGATCTGGAGTAGGGCTTTCTGGGTAGGAAGTTGGGTTTGAGGCAATCGAGTTCATGACTGGAAATCGCGATTAACAGAATCAACGAGTTCGACATCAGAAGGGAGGCGCTCAGATTCCGGTATACTCGAAGTTGAAGCTTCCGATAGGGTTCGGTATCAGTCACGATTTGGGGAGTTCTCGATTTAGGAATCTCTATGTTTGCAGAAACTTGATTTGATGTTGTGGCACTCGTGATTTGGGAGGTCTGATCTGTGTTTGAGGAGGAAATGGGTAGTTCGATGGTCTGTCATTTGGGAGATGGAGTGAAGCTGTTGTGACGTCAGGTGTTCGGATGCCTGGGTTTTGGTGAAGACCAGAAAATGGATGAAGCTCAGTTCGGTGTGGAGGTAAAATAAATGACAAGGAGTCCGGTCTATTGACTGTGGGATAATTGTGACGGCAAGGAATTTCGCTCGGTCCGAACCAGTCGCTAAACCGATCCAGGCCGTTCGAAACGCCCTATCGTTGAGAACACGACAAAATAGAACGCATACAGAAGAACATCTCATTGTATATTACAACAATGCATCAGATTACAAGAATATACAGAGTATAATCAAATAAATATTACACAGAAATATCAGAGATTTAAATTACATTTTAATAAATTGCAGCGGAAAATAATACAATATACAACTAGAAGAGATATACGGATACAAAGCTTTCCGGATATCATTCCAGCTGTAAACCAGGATCCTGTGAATATAAATCTGCAAAACCAAAACTACTAGCTGCCCGTGTCAAAATAGGGGCACCCAGAGTTTAGGTTAAAACAATAAACTCCAGGTCAGTCATGTGACTGGTGTGAGAACTAAAACAGTTATTAATCTTTACTTTAAATCATTAGGTAAATCAAGGGACCACGCCGTATAACACGGAACGGGTTTCCTCCCAAGAATACCAGTGCATAAAACAAACAGCGCAATGCTAAATAAAGAAAAATGAAGCTGTTATAAGACCCAGGTCCTATCACACAATGCAACGCAAGCCGGGGGATAGGGTTTTCCCTTATAACAGCCAAAGAATGCTTGATACGGTTAAAACAAATCGTTTGATACTATTATAAGTGCATAGTGTATAAAACAACTTCAAATCATAAGTATCAATCATAGGCGACATGAGCGTCCCATGCCACTATGTCGCCATGTATAGGTTTACAAATAAAACCGCAAAGTCACGTATTTGGAAATTGGATTTCCATCTATGAACCGAGGCAAAAGATAGTCCTCAACCGATTCGAGACAATCTAGCCCATGTCTCAGGTCCCAGACTCAGGTGGGCCTTGGATCGTCAGGGCCGGTCCACCGATGTGGATTATTATGCCTGAACACTACGTCTCTCCGCCCTATGGGGCGTAAATGAGCCAACAAATGACTCCATCGGACCCGGATCATCCGATCAAACCGAGGCGCCTCGCAACAGCAACAACAACATAAGTCAAACTCGTCAGGGCGTGTAAAACCACTGACGCCACTTCTAACTAGAAAGAAACGCAAGTCCTCCCTAAGGTCCGTCTCCCGTTTTTGGTTCATACCGGGTGTGAAACTCGCGAATCAAACGTTACACAAAGCTACGCCACAAAGGCCGTGCTTTGATCATCACCACAAGACTTTGCTTTTCAACAGAAGCCTTGATCATTTGCATCTTAGCATGCCACACAGGCAAACCATCCTATGCAACCGATATCAGTCACACAGAATGAAATCCGATGTCAGACACACAGTCCATTTACAAGTCCGTTCTGGGTCTGAACGAAACCGGAGGCACCTAGTACCCCGCATATCCATCGATCTCCAAGTACGTCTGGACGATCACTAACTGTTTCCATCTTCTTGGGTGTACAGCCCAATCAAGATCATCAGTAATTACCCAAACGACGTGAAGACCTCTGGTCTTCGACCATCGTCTTCATCTTCGACTTATCGTCGTATCAGTTATTCAGAATGGGATAAACCCGGTCTTTCCGAATAACTCGCGTATATATTATAAAAGTGTTACACAAACACAACATACGCCTCATTCCAATTCATCAGTCACTAACCGTAAATTAATCAAGAGAATAATTCCCCAAATATTAACCCCGAAGGCCGAAACCAACATCAGATCAATATTCAGAAAACCATTCTGCTTAGCTAACCGACAGTTAGTTTCTGATTTCACATTCATAGGGAAAGATTCCCATTAATTTTATCAAAGATAAATTCCTTGAATTTATTCTTTAATCAACTTTTGAATATCAATTCAAACTAGTCGGGATTAGCGAACCACACCGAAGTAATCATTTATTTTATTTCCCAATTCCAACCTATTCATCCCATGAAGTAAAACTGGTAATACTTCATATCTAACACCACAGTGTTATCGGTAAATTCAATTACCATTACACGTTCAAATCTAATTAAAGATTTAACTATCGCCTGGAGCAAAACTGGTGATACTCCATTTTCGATCTTTTCAATCTATTTAAAGATTCATTAAAACTCCACTTAGTTTTAATCTTTAACTGGGTTAAAGAATCAGTGTCATTTAAAACACGGTTCACGATAAACCCAAAAAATCACATTCCATTAATTATCGGGCTAAAGAACGAGTGTTGTTTAAAACACTGTTCACGATAAACCCAAAAATCAATATCAATTCAATTCCAACTAAATATCATTTAATTGGTACACTTCATTAAATCTAAATAAAAAGATTTAATTTTTTCTCAACTGGGTTCAAGAACAGTGTTAGTGAAGCCACCATTCACGACAAACCCAAATCACATTCGATATTCAATACAAGGCTCTGAATAGAAAATATATCGGCTTATATTCAATATCGAATTCTACGACTAACAAATGTCGTATTGGAAATAACGATACAAATATATATCTTTCAAATTTCCATAACAACACCTGTAATATCACGAATTCCAACATCGAAATATTCCGAAGACAATTTCGATTCAAATCCACTCCAATGCAATCATTGGAAATTTTGGTTATTTTCAAAACCCTTTTCAAATTCAATTTATTTATTTAAAAATAAATAGAATTATAATTCTAGTTCAAAACTAGTTCATTTCGATAAAAATCTATTTTTATCTTTTCAAATATGGAGTTTTTCATCCCAAACTTTCACAAATCATTTCTTATGATTTTACACAAATTATTACTATTTTTAATAATTTTATCAAGGCCCGTACAGTCGATTTCCATTAACGGCCATCGAACTGCACTTATAGCGACCTTTTTCGAATTTGATTTGGTCGTATCTCCAAATCCAACCGCTAGATTTCAAATTTCTAACGTTCATTAGAAAGCTCTTTTCGATACGAACCCAACGGTTCCGGTTTTAGGAGAATCCGACGGTCGGATCTCCCGCAATGTCCGTTTGAAATAAATGGTCGAAATTCACGAACTGCCGCGGCGCGGCGCGTTCTATTCAGGCCATTATATTATATATATAATATATATAATATATACTTCGTCGATTTCTATTTAAAACGAATTATATAAATAGTTTTAAATTTGTTTCAAAAGCAATTTCAACTTCCTTTTCAATTCAAATCAAAATTGAATTCTTCTTTATAAATTCGTTTCAAAATTCATTTCTATTCAATTCAAATTTCAATTCAATTTGAATTCATTTCAATTCGTTTTCAATTCAATTCATTTCGAAATCGTTTTCAATTCAATTCATTTCGAAATCGTTTTCAATTCAATTCATTTCGAAATCGTTTTCAATTCAATTCATTTCGAAATCGTTTTCAATTCAATTCATTTCGAAATCGTTTCCAATTCAATTCATTTCGAAATCGTTTTCAATTCAATTTGAATTCGTTTTCAATTCATTTCATTTCGAAATCGTTTTCAATTCAATTCATTTCGAAATCGTTTTCAATTCAATTCATTTCGAAATCGTTTTCAATTCAATTCATTTCGAAATCGTCGATTTCGAAATCACTTTTCAATATTCATTTTAAAATGAATAAAATCGATATAGATATCGTTCACGTCAAAATGGCGTCAATCTAATCAACACGGCTTCATAAATTTCTATTTTCAAATTTTCTTTATTTTTCAAATTGGAATGAGGCCCAATCAATTACCATATAAAATTAATTATATGGATTTCCATACAACACATGTATATAATAGCATTGAAAAATAATCAACCATCAACCAAAGTGCACTACACTGTATAAGCATCAAATATAGATATTCAACACTTATAACAGCCTGTCAATCAATCGATCGACATATTTAATCAATCAGGATGAGTGAAATTCATATTTCATCCCAACACCCGTGTGGGGTTTCAAACAAACAAACACAGATTTTATTCGTGCAGTTGGGCGATGTGTAAAATTTATCGACCCAATCAATGTCCTTCAAATAGGTGTACATAAACAAACCGTCTGGTTTGTAAATGAATATTTATTTTATTCACTTTCACTATATTCATATTCACGTTAAAAATTATATTTTTAACGATAAAACATTTTATTCTATCATATGAATTTCTATTATTCATTTACACAATAAAATGATATTTTTATTTTCTAACATATTTTAGAAAATTTCGGCGGCATAACGGCACGATACTAGAAACGGGACGAGGCCTAGCCTTATCCCCGGCCTAGTGAAGGCCCACGCCATTCACACATCAATCAAATCAATTTCATTATGCAAACCACAAAATTTGGAGTAAGAGTCTAACCTAGCCTTACTCCTTCGCCTTATAACGGCGCACGTCTAATCCTAACCAATTTATCGATTCGATTTTTCACACCACAAACCACATTCAAACCAATATCGCAATCAATAACCAAACAGCCAAACAAACAAGTCCATGGTCTGTGGACGATTGTGTCGGGTGCTACTAAACACCGTCTGCATCCTAGTATATATATATAACTAGAAAAGAAATTGAAAGGTGAGAAATTCTCACATATAGCTATCCTAGCTCCACGGCTCTTCATCGATGGAAATCTTCATCGCTATCGCATCTTCGTCATCTTTATTGCCCGTAGCCACTACATATATAAAAATCACATTTTTATATTTTGATGTCTTTAAAATAAAAATCACATTTTTATTTATTCACTTTCAATTTAAAAGTCATATTTTTATAATCACTTCATATATTTAAAAATCGAATTTTTACTTCGATGTTCAATATATAAAAATTCTATTTTTCTATCGAAGTTCAATATATAAAAATTAGCATATTTTCACAACGCTACTATATAGATAAAAATTATATTTTTATCACCTTATTCTTCATATAAAAATTTCACCCTTTCAAAAATAAAGTTTTCACCTTTATAAAAACAAAGTTTTCGCCTTTTTAAAATAAAGTTTTCAACTTTATAAAAACAAAGTTTTCGCCTTTCTAAAATAAAGTTTTCAACTTTATAAAAACAAAGTTTTCTATTTTAAAGTTCGAATTTTTTTCCTATTTTAACATTTCAAAATAAAATCAGTTTTATTTATTTCTTTTCAAATCAGTTTTTAAAACTTTATAAAAATCAGTTTTTATTTTCTTATTAAAATTACAGTTTTTAAACCTAAAAAAAAAAAATCAATTTAGTTTTAAACCTAATTAATATTTTTTTTAATTACGCTTATATAAAAAAAATATAAAAAGAAAATAATAAAAATATAAAGAAATACTTACAGGGGGGGGAATCCTTCGTCGCCGATCAACAGCAGGGGGGGGGGGGTGGTTCACACCATCGCGAGGTGGGGGGGTTTCAGTCGGCGGTTTTCACGAGGGGGGGGGTCCTTCGATGCTCGCGAATGGTCAGAGGAGGGGAGAGGGAAGCATCGGCTTCGGGTAGGAGGAGGGAATCGGGAGGAGGGAGGTGTCGAGGCAAATGGTGGCGGCGATGCGCCCCCCCTGGGCGGCGACGTGGATCGACGGCCATTGTTTTCTTCTTTTTTTTCTTTCTTTTGCTTTTTCGATTTAGTTCTGAAATGATACAGGGGGGGCCAGAGAGGATGTAGGAGAAGGTTTTTTTTTTATTTAATTATTTAATTTGTCCTAAAGTTGACTTTTACATACGACCTCTAAATGAGGCCCACCGCCTGTCGCCCATAACGTTCTACCCCCATTCCGAGCACAATGGGATATGTGTCGTAGGCTGATTCGACTATTTGAATCAGTTTCCGTTAAATTTACATTTAAATCATTATACTGAATTTTAAACGTACATTTCAAATTACCGGGGTCACATACTAACTAGAAAAATTCCAGAAAAATATTTTCTAGCTTCGTATTAGCGATACGGTCCTAACAAAACTAGTTTCGTCGAATTCTGAGACCGTTGGAAAAATGGTCATTTTTCAGTCGATTAAAATCAACTGAAACTGGTCAAACACGTTTTCCTTTGCCACGCTCACATATTGATTCGAAAAATTATGAAATTTTAAACCTAGCAATAACTTGACATCACGGACCCAACAAAACCGGTTTCGTCAAAATCCGAGGTCGTTTGCAAATTGTCCATTTTTAAGGGCCTTATATATATAAAAATATATATAAATTCCACAGCGACTATTTCTAATTTTAAACTGGACATATCTTATCATTTCTAAGATGAAATCTCAGTTTGTTAACTTCGTTACAAAGATATAGTTATACAGATTCAAATATTTCTTGTTTCGTTCAATTCTGACTTATATTGAATTCTGTATATTCATTTGAAATTAGAAATCGAATTTTCGAACTACCGCGCCATTTTCTATTCTATTTATAATTATATATAAATATTTATATTCTAACGACGACGTATATAATATATACGTCGAATTATATTCAAAATAAATTTCTCGTCGATATTATTTAAAATGATTCATTTTAAATAATCAAAATTCGCTAAAATTGCCAAAATAAAAATTTTAAACTGGCCCAGATTTTCGGGTTGTTACAATCTCCCCCACTTAAAACTTTTCGTCCCCGAAAAGGAACAAAGTCGAAAGTGGTTTGATAATTCAACTCTACGCTCGATCTGGCTTTCATTCTCCAACTCTTCAGTTTCTGAGAATTTTCAAAATTTCAAAAATTTGGCTAACTCCCTAAATTTTCGAAAAATTTCGCCATAACCTCCCCTGCACCGGGAGCATCGGGGAATTTCAAATAGCTTCCCCGGTCCTTTAGATCTCAAAAAGAAAAAGAAAAAGCCAAGCGGCTAGCCAATAGGCTCACAAAATCATCATCACCCAAACAAAACAGGAAATTATGTAGTAAACATGTACCTATTTGTCGGGCAAACAAATTTTATTCTCTGGCTCTAGCCTCTTTGCTATGACCTATTCAAAGATATATATGTATATGCAAGCAAATGCAACCAATTTTCAATATAGTTCAATATTTGATTTAATTAGGCTAAATGGCTAAAAATTATCAAACAAATAAACATACAACACAAACATCAATCAATTAGTGAATTAGAGTTTCAAATTCATAATGATACATATACAAAAATCATGTTTTTGATGCCAAATCACAACAATAGGCCCTATCAAATTTTGGTTCTCACACCAGTCAATAGGAAATATATAGAAAGCCCACTTTCGTCACTCGAACATAAATTCTAATGATGGAGCTCCATCATCAAAATCATCTCCGGGCGATTAGAGTGTAATTCTATATCTATCCAGTATATTAAAATTTCGAATACACGCGGATCAGACGTATACGCAAAATCTATATATACTGGATTGTCCATATCAATATAAATAAATAATCAAATACGTATAATTGATTTAAATTTTCAAAACAAAATTTGTTTTCACTTTAAAAATATACTCTTCACACTCGTTCTAGAATACTACTGATCCCATCTCTAACGAGTCATTCTCATTGGATATTACTAATCCAATATCTGATGAATTCTTTCGTATGGTTCTAATGTGCCTTGTTCTCTAGCTTTGTAAACCAAAGCTCTGATACCAACTGTGACGGCAAGGAATTTCGCTCGGTCCGAACCAGTCGCTAAACCGATCCAGGCCGTTCGAAACGCCCTATCGTTGAGAACACGACAAAATAGAACGCATACAGAAGAACATCTCATTGTATATTACAACAATGCATCAGATTACAAGAATATACAGAGTATAATCAAATAAATATTACACAGAAATATCAGAGATTTAAATTACATTTAAATAAATTGCAGCGGAAAATAATACAATATACAACTAGAAGAGATATACGGATACAAAGCTTTCCGGATATCATTCCAGCTGTAAACCAGGATCCTGTGAATATAAATCTGCAAAACCAAAACTACTAGCTGCCCGTGTCAAAATAGGGGCACCCAGAGTTTAGGTTAAAACAATAAACTCCAGGTCAGTCATGTGACTGGTGTGAGAACTAAAACAGTTATTAATCTTTACTTTAAATCATTAGGTAAATCAAGGGACCACGCCGTATAACACGGAACGGGTTTCCTCCCAAGAATACCAGTGCATAAAACAAACAGCGCAATGCTAAATAAAGAAAAATGAAGCTGTTATAAGACCCAGGTCCTATCACACAATGCAACGCAAGCCGGGGGATAGGGTTTTCCCTTATAACAGCCAAAGAATGCTTGATACGGTTAAAACAAATCGTTTGATACTATTATAAGTGCATAGTGTATAAAACAACTTCAAATCATAAGTATCAATCATAGGCGACATGAGCGTCCCATGCCACTATGTCGCCATGTATAGGTTTACAAATAAAACCGCAAAGTCACGTATTTGGAAATTGGATTTCCATCTATGAACCGAGGCAAAAGATAGTCCTCAACCGATTCGAGACAATCTAGCCCATGTCTCAGGTCCAAGACTCAGGTGGGCCTTGGATCGTCAGGGCCGGTCCACCGATGTGGATTATTATGCCTGAACACTACGTCTCTCCGCCCTATGGGGCGTAAATGAGCCAACAAATGACTCCATCGGACCCGGATCGTCCGATCAAACCGAGGCGCCTCGCAACAGCAACAACAACATAAGTCAAACTCGTCAGGGCGTGTAAAACCACTGACGCCACTTCTAACTAGAAAGAAACGCAAGTCCTCCCTGAGGTCCGTCTCCCGTTTTTGGTTCATACCGGGTGTGAAACTCGCGAATCAAACGTTACACAAAGCTACGCCACAAAGGCCGTGCTTTGATCATCACCACAAGACTTTGCTTTTCAACAGAAGCCTTGATCATTTGCATCTTAGCATGCCACACAGGCAAACCATCCTATGCAACCGATATCAGTCACACAGAATGAAATCCGATGTCAGACACACAGTCCATTTACAAGTCCGTTCTGGGTCTGAACGAAACTGGAGGCACCTAGTACCCCGCATATCCATCGATCTCCAAGTACGTCTGGACGATCACTAACTGTTTCCATCTTCTTGGGTGTACAGCCCAATCAAGATCATCAGTAATTACCCAAACGACGTGAAGACCTCCGGTCTTCGACCATCGTCTTCATCTTCGACTTATCGTCGTATCAGTTATTCAGAATGGGATAAACCCGGTCTTTCCGAATAACTCGCGTATATATTATAAAAGTGTTACACAAACACAACATACGCCTCATTCCAATTCATCAGTCACTAACCGTAAATTAATCAAGAGAATAATTCCCCAAATATTAACCCCGAAGGCCGAAACCAACATCAGATCAATATTCAGAAAACCATTCTGCTTAGCTAACCGACAGTTAGTTTCTGATTTCACATTCATAGGGAAAGATTCCCATTAATTTTATCAAAGATAAATTCCTTGAATTTATTCTTTAATCAACTTTTGAATATCAATTCAAACTAGTCGGGATTAGCGAACCACACCGAAGTAATCATTTATTTTATTTCCCAATCCCAACCTATTCATCTCATGAAGTAAAACTGGTAATACTTCATATCTAACACCACAGTGTTATCGGTAAATTCAATTACCATTACACGTTCAAATCTAATTAAAGATTTAACTATCGCCTGGAGCAAAACTGGTGATACTCCATTTTCGATCTTTTCAATCTATTTAAAGATTCATTAAAACTCCACTTAGTTTTAATCTTTAACTGGGTTAAAGAATCAGTGTCATTTAAAACACGGTTCACGATAAACCCAAAAAATCACATTCCATTAATTATCGGGCTAAAGAACGAGTGTTGTTTAAAACACTGTTCACGATAAACCCAAAAATCAATATCAATTCAATTCCAACTAAATATCATTTAATTGGTACACTTCATTAAATCTAAATAAAAAGATTTAATTTTTTCTCAACTGGGTTCAAGAACAGTGTTAGTGAAGCCACCATTCACGACAAACCCAAATCACATTCGATATTCAATACAAGGCTCTGAATAGAAAATATATCGGCTTATATTCAATATCGAATTCTACGACTAACAAATGTCGTATTGGAAATAACGATACAAATATATATCTTTCAAATTTCCATAACAACACCTGTAATATCACGAATTCCAACATCGAAATATTCCGAAGACAATTTCGATTCAAATCCACTCCAATGCAATCATTGGAAATTTTGGTTATTTTGAAAACCCTTTTCAAATTCAATTTATTTATTTAAAAATAAATAGAATTATAATTCTAGTTCAAAACTAGTTCATTTCGATAAAAATCTATTTTTATCTTTTCAAATATGGAGTTTTTCATCCCAAACTTTCACAAATCATTTCTTATGATTTTACACAAATTATTACTATTTTTAATAATTTTATCAAGGCCCGTACAGTCGATTTCCATTAACGGCCATCGAACTGCACTTACAGCGACCTTTTTCGAATTTGATTTGGACGTATCTCCAAATCCAACCGCTAGATTTCAAATTTCTAACATTCATTAGAAAGCTCTTTTCGATACGAACCCAACGGTTTCGGTTTTAGGAGAATCCGACGGTCGGATCTCCCGCAATGTCCGTTTGAAATAAATGGTCGAAATTCACGAACTGCCGCGGCGCGGCGCGTTCTATTCAGGCCATTATATTATATATATAATATATATAATATATACTTCGTCGATTTCTATTTAAAACGAATTATATAAATAGTTTTAAATTCGTTTCAAAAGCAATTTCAACTTCCTTTTCAATTCAAATCAAAATTGAATTCTTCTTTATAAATTCGTTTCAAAATTCATTTCTATTCAATTCAAATTTCAATTCAATTTGAATTCATTTCAATTCGTTTTCAATTCAATTCATTTCGAAATCGTTTTCAATTCAATTCATTTCGAAATCGTTTTCAATTCAATTCATTTCGAAATCGTTTTCAATTCAATTCATTTCGAAATCGTTTTCAATTCAATTTGAATTCGTTTTCAATTCATTTCATTTCGAAATCGTTTTCAATTCAATTCATTTCGAAATCGTTTTCAATTCAATTCATTTCGAAATCGTTTTCAATTCAATTCATTTCGAAATCGTTTTCAATTCAATTCATTTCGAAATCGTCGATTTCGAAATCACTTTTCAATATTCATTTTAAAATGAATAAAATCGATATAGATATCGTTCACGTCAAAATGGCGTCAATCTAATCAACACGGCTTCATAAATTTCTATTTTCAAATTTTCTTTATTTTTCAAATTGGAATGAGGCCCAATCAATTACCATATAAAATTAATTATATGGATTTCCATACAACACATGTATATAATAGCATTGAAAAATAATCAACCATCAACCAAAGTGCACTACACTGTATAAGCATCAAATATAGATATTCAACGCTTATAACAGCCTGTCAATCAATCGATCGACATATTTAATCAATCAGGATGAGTGAAATTCATATTTCATCCCAACACCCGTGTGGGGTTTCAAACAAACAAACACAGATTTTATTCGTGCAGTTGGGCGATGTGTAAAATTTATCGACCCAATCAATGTCCTTCAAATAGGTGTACATAAACAAACCGTCTGGTTTGTAAATGAATATTTATTTTATTCACTTTCACTATATTCATATTCACGTTAAAAATTATATTTTTAACGATAAAACATTTTATTCTATCATATGAATTTCTATTATTCATTTACACAATAAAATGATATTTTTATTTTCTAACATATTTTAGAAAATTTCGGCGGCATAACGGCACGATACTAGAAACGGGACGAGGCCTAGCCTTATCCCCGGTCTAGTGAAGGCCCACGCCATTCACACATCAATCAAATCAATTTCATTATGCAAACCACAAAATTTGGAGTAAGAGTCTAACCTAGCCTTACTCCTTCGCCTTATAACGGCGCACGTCTAATCCTAACCAATTTATCGATTCGATTTTTCACACCACAAACCACATTCAAACCAATATCGCAATCAATAACCAAACAGCCAAACAAACAAGTCCATGGTCTGTGGACGATTGTGTCGGGTGCTACTAAACACCGTCTGCATCCTAGTATATATATATAACTAGAAAAGAAATTGAAAGGTGAGAAATTCTCACATATAGCTATCCTAGCTCCACGGCTCTTCATCGATGGAAATCTTCATCGCTATCGCATCTTCGTCATCTTTATTGCCCGTAGCCACTACATATATAAAAATCACATTTTTATATTTTGATGTCTTTAAAATAAAAATCACATTTTTATTTATTCACTTTCAATTTAAAAGTCATATTTTTATAATCACTTCATATATTTAAAAATCGAATTTTTACTTCGATGTTCAATATATAAAAATTCTATTTTTCTATCGAAGTTCAATATATAAAAATTAGCATATTTTCACAACGCTACTATATAGATAAAAATTATATTTTTATCACCTTATTCTTCATATAAAAATTTCACCCTTTCAAAAATAAAGTTTTCACCTTTATAAAAACAAAGTTTTCGCCTTTTTAAAATAAAGTTTTCAACTTTATAAAAACAAAGTTTTCGCCTTTCTAAAATAAAGTTTTCAACTTTATAAAAACAAAGTTTTCTATTTTAAAGTTCGAATTTTTTTCCTATTTTAACATTTCAAAATAAAATCAGTTTTATTTATTTCTTTTCAAATCAGTTTTTAAAACTTTATAAAAATCAGTTTTTATTTTCTTATTAAAATTACAGTTTTTAAACCTAAAAAAAAATCAATTTAGTTTTAAACCTAATTAATTTTTTTTTAATTACGCTTATACAAAAAAAATATAAAAAGAAAATAATAAAAATATAAAGAAATACTTACAGGGGGGAATCCTTCGTCGCCGATCAGCAGCAGGGGGGGGGGGTTTCACGCCATCGCGAGTTGGGGGGGTTTCAGTCGGCGGTTTTCACGAGGGGGGGGGGGTCCTTCGATGCTCGCGAATGGTCAGAGGAGGGGAGAGGGAAGCATCGGCTTCGGGTAGGAGGAGGGAATCGGGAGGAGGGAGGTGTCGAGGCAAATGGTGGCGGCGATGCGCCCCCCCCCCCCCCCCCCCCCCCCGGGCGGCGACGTGGATCGACGGCCATTGTTTTCTTTTTTTTTCTTTCTTTTGCTTTTTCGATTTAGTTCTGAAATGATACAGGGGGGGGGGCCAGAGAGGATGTAGGAGGTTTTTTTTTTTATTTAATTATTTAATTTGTCCTAAAGTTGACTTTTACATACGACCTCTAAATGAGGCCCACCGCCTGTCGCCCATAACGTTCTACCCCCATTCCGAGCACAATGGGATATGTGTCGTAGGCTGATTCGACTATTTGAATCAGTTTCCGTTAAATTTACATTTAAATCATTATACTGAATTTTAAACGTACATTTCAAATTACCGGGGTCACATACTAACTAGAAAAATTCCAGAAAAATATTTTCTAGCTTCGTATTAGCGATACGGTCCTAACAAAACTAGTTTCGTCGAATTCTGAGACCGTTGGAAAAATGGTCATTTTTCAGTCGATTAAAATCAACTGAAACTGGTCAAACACGTTTTCCTTTGCCACGCTCACATATTGATTCGAAAAATTATGAAATTTTAAACCTAGCAATAACTTGACATCACGGACCCAACAAAACTGGTTTCGTCGAAATCCGAGGTCGTTTGCAAAATGTCCATTTTTAAGGGCCTTATATATATAAAAATATATATAAATTCCACAGCGACTATTTCTAATTTTAAACTGGACATATCTTATCATTTCTAAGATGAAATCTCAGTTTGTTAACTTCGTTACAAAGATATAGTTATACAGATTCAAATATTTCTTGTTTCGTTCAATTCTGACTTATATTGAATTCTGTATATTCATTTGAAATTAGAAATCGAATTTTCGAACTACCGCGCCATTTTCTATTCTATTTATAATTATATATAAATATTTATATTCTAACGACGACGTATATAATATATACGTCGAATTATATTCAAAATAAATTTCTCGTCGATATTATTTAAAATGATTCATTTTAAATAATCAAAATTCGCTAAAATTGCCAAAATAAAAATTTTAAACTGGCCCAGATTTTCGGGTTGTTACAATAATGGATGTTAGTTCGATGGTAATAGTGGTAAATGAGGAACTGGGTGCTACTGTTATATATAGCGATCTGCTGTTTCACTTGGAAGAGGAGCTAGTTTGGTGGTTTTAAGGATGCTGTTTGATTTGGCAGTGGAGTTGTAGTGTTGATATGAGTTTAACAGGCCGCTGTATTAAAATTATTAAATGCAGAAGAAGTTAAATTGGATTTTTCGTGAAGAAGGAAGTTTGGCATGGTGATTTTGATCAAGCGACGGATGCTAGCTGCTTTGGTTAAGTGCAGGCTGAAGGGTTTAAAGTTGTGTTAGGGAGGAGATGGTGATTGCTGCATTTATTAAGGTATATGTTTATAGAATTTTAAAAATACCTAGAGGTGTTAACTAAAGTGTTCGTTTGTTGTTAATCAAATTATTAAATTAAATAATCGTAGGTGTGAGGTAAATTTGGTTGAGATGATTCGAGTAAGCTCGTAAGCATATAGATATGGAATTAAACGAGATTTATCTGGATATTCTGCAAATGAAATCACGGTGAGTAAAAATCTCACTCACCTGTTATTTAAAATTATTTCTATCTGTTAAAAATAATTGTTGTTGCTTGTTTGGATTTTTCTGGTTGCTTCAAATATATTAGTTATTTAGGGTTGACTATTATATATATTGGGTTGATGATTGGTTGGATTGGTCCCCGCAGTCTCATTAGCGGATGCCCGTAGTATCATTAGCGGATGACGCTACGCCCACGAATATAAGTGGATCCCCTTTTACACCGCGATATCCTGCCATGAAGCAGGATGGGTATTATTTATGTTGACTAACGTCTGTGCATGCAGGAAAACAGGTTGGAGGAATCCAACTGGATTCCTCAAAAATATATTATCTGTTTGTTTAATAGTCTGCATATATAATGTCCTATATGATGTGTTGGAAAACCAGAAATAAATTGGTTGTTTGGTGTTTAAATATCACTAGGCCTAAGTGTTGATATTCAAAAATATCGAAAAGGGAAATTTCTAGAGTAAAAAGGGGAAAATCTATTTTTCTAAAATAGAATTTGAAATTTGAATGGAATAAAAATATTAACTTGTTTAAAAGGAATAAAACAAGAAATTCATTTATAAATGAAGTTTATAAATGAAGGGAAGAGAATTATCATTGGATAATTCAGAAATAAATTATAAGTTGAATTTGAAAAAGGAAAAAAACTATTTTTCCAGAGTAGAAATATCTATTTCAAAGGAAATTGAAATCGGAACTTGTTTAAATATATAAACAAGTAAAATAAATAGGGTTTGTAAATAAAAAGGGAAAAATTATCATTTGGATAATTTGAATATTTAAATTCAAATGTGAATTTAAAAATAGAAGTGGGAAAAATCGTTTAAAGGAATAAACAATGGAATTTATTCTGATGTCAGAATATAAAATGAACTAAAATAAATACCATGAGGATTTATGATTTTGAATTCGATTAATTCGAATTTATTTAAATAGAAGTTAAATTGAATATGGAAAAATAAAGGGAATTTAAATAGAATTTGAATGAGAGAATTGAGATAGAAATTGAACAAAGAAAATTCAAATAGAATTTGAATATCGAAATTCAAGTAAAATTTGAATAAAGGAAATTCAAATAGAAATTGAATATAGGATTTGAATGGTGGGAATATAGAAATTCAAACGGGATTTGAATAGAGAATTTAAATATAGAATTTGAATATAGAAATTCAAAGAGGATTCAAATATAGAATTTGAATATAGAAATTTAAATAGATGTCGAATATAGAAAATTTAAAGGAAATTCTAATATAGAATTTGAATATAGGATTGTAAATAGAATTTGAATAAGGGAATTTGCAATAGAATTTGAATATAGCATTCAAATGGAATTTTAAGCTATGGGATTTAAATATAGTATTCAAATGGAAGTTAAAATATGGAATTTGAATATAGTATTCAAATAGAAGTGAAATTGGAATTTGAATACAGAATTCAAATAAAAGTAAAAAGGGAGTTTGAATCAAGAAAATTCAAAGAGAGTTAAAATGGAGTTGAATTCATTTTAAACGAAGTTAAAATGTTTATGTATATAAATATAATTAAAATGAACTCGCCGCAGCGTTGCAATTCGTAAATTGGCGATTCGAACTTTAATTGAGTATACAGAACTCAATTGAAGTCGGAATTCTTTGAAACAAGAAACGTCAGGACCGATTTGATAATAGTTTTCTAATGAAGGAGAAAAATATGAATTTCGTCGTATATATTTTGAGTTATGTCAAAATCAAATTTTCAGAAAAGCAGCGCCATAATCATTTAAAAACCATAACGGTTTATTTAATTTTATAAAAGGATTTTAAGAGAAAAAATCAAAATTTCTATTTAGAAAATATCAGATTTAAGTTGTAAATTATATGCAAACTCAAGTGGAGTAATGAATTGATATTTGAAACTGAAATCAAAATTTTGATTTATTAAATAGAATTAACTAATTCAAATAGTAATTAGTTATTGAGATTTTTAATTAATATTGGGCTTTGAATAAGTGAATTGGATTTGTAAATTTATATTCGAAATCGAAAAGAAAACTAGTATTGAAATTGAAAATTTTAAATTTGGTTATGGGCAAGTTAAATTTTTGTTTGAACATGTTACGTTCAAATAAAGAAGTGAAATAGGCAAAGTAGCTAATTAAAGAATAAATGAGCGAAACTGTATTCAAACGGTTGGATTGAGTTGAATTGAAAACAGGTAAATATACGTTGAGCAGGTATGGGATGAAGTATATGAAGATTTTAATGTATGTGCCCGACAAAAAGGTACATGTTTAAATATGAAGTTTTATGCGCCGTATCGGCAAGCCGCTTGGTTTTTTCTTTTTCTTTGGGATTGGTGAGGGCCATTGGAGGCTATTTAAAATATCCCGATTCTCCCGGTACAAGGGCGGTTATGGCGAAATTTTCCGAAAATTTAAGAAGTTAGAATATTTTTAAAATAATTTGACAGTTAGAAATCAATGTATCGATAAATATAGAATTCGATAAGGAAACGAAATCAAAAATAGAATATTGTAAACAAAAAGGGAAATCTATAAATTAGAAATAGAAAGCGAACCATATACATGTTTTAAAAATGAATAATTGGGTTTTATAGTGTGTTTATTCGAGGTAAGTGGTTTTGCCGTTTTGAAGTTGAGGATGTTTTCAGTCAAGGTCTGAGAGGTAATTTTACCCCAACTTCATTGATTTCATTTTTAATTGATAAATAGCAGGATCCAGTCTCGAATTTGAAAAGGAGTTAGTTGAATAAAATATTTTGGGTTTTTATAACGGTGTTTTACACAACGTTCGTTTTAACTCAAGTGATGGAATTTTAGAAATATAACAGTAAATATTTTTTAAGTATAATTGAAGTAATCGGGAAAGGGATAAGTGATTGAAATTGTTTTTAATTACAAATAGAATATATTTTCTAACTATAGAAAATAATAGAAGGTGATATATGGAAATGTTTTCCAAATAGCGTAAGAGGCCAAGATGATTATCAAAATTATTTGGTTAACAATTATTGATAGAGAAATAGAGAAGTGAATTAATAAATGAAATATTAATTAAAGAGCCCATTGATTTGTTGATATGTTGAATGAACACTTGTTTTCTTCGGTAGTTAAATCATCGACTATCGAAAATTGATAGTTAAATCACAGACTATCGAAGTTTTGACCATCGTTGTCAATATGGAGAGACCGGTTGGATTATTATCCGAAGAACCACTCCGTATTGGCATAAGCGTTGTGAACCAAGTATGCTGAATATATTGAAGACAATGTAAACTGCAAGGGCTTTTTCTATTAATAGAAATTGTGCCTTCGGTTTCGTTCAGTCCCAGAACGAACATAAATGGACGAAAGTCTGACAGAGTATTTCCAATGATCGAATGGGTTGGTCTGTACAAATATATATGGTTGCAACGGATTTATTCCCTTAGCATAACATCCAGAATATTTGTGCAAATCAATTAATGATTGACGGATCTTACAATGTGGCATTCAAAGTAATTGTGCTATAAATGAATGGAAAGTAAGCGTAGCCTCAGGCCTCAACAACCGGGGAATGACAAAAATCGGGCAGGCAGCATGGCTATGTGGTTCGCTCCCATTAGGATGTATAATCATATATCTAGAGATTCATTTAATTCCTTATTCTATTCGATGCTGTCCCATTTGGGAAACTGTTGCTGATCCCAACCGTTGGTGATATACATTCGATACACTCAAGCGAAATGAGTGGTCGGTCGTGTGTGGGCCGCTTTGCAAGATGTTCTTGTTGAACCCAGTGTATTCCTCTCTGGAGATACACTATCGGAAGGTGGTTCCATACCTTGTCATGTTGGAAATCCAATCTCCAATAAGCGCCATGCAATTTTTGATTTTATATTATATATGGAGCGTGAGATGCAAGCGTTCCGCTAGACTGTTATTCAATTGATGTAGACATTATTATAATATCACTGGATTTTCGTATCAAAGTATTTTGGGTTATCGTAAGGTAAAAACCATCCGTGTTTACGTGTGGATCGGTCCTATGATTATCTTTTCTTTTGAAAGGATTTTTAAGTTAAACAATTGGTTTGAGTTTACTCACACCAGTCCAATGACTGACCCAGAGTTTATTTTGTTTTGTTTTTCCCTAAACTCTTGGGTGCCCAAATTTGTATGTGCAGTCAAGTAGTTGGGAATTTTCAAATTCATTAAGAGGAGTTGGAAGCAGGAAGCTTCACCTGTAAGCAATAGACTATCATATTTCCGCTGTGTACTATGTGGTATCTGGAAATAGGTGTTTATAACTGTTCCAGAAATAACCGTTGTGCTCTGATAATGGTATGTATATCTAGTTACTTATTTGTATTTCAAAAGTTATGTTATATAACATATTTTATTCGTTCCGCTGTGAAATTTGTCTTCTTTGTTTTCTTCTATTCTAATATTTCCTTCTTTCTATTTCTCATCCTATAACTTCTTTCTAATGATGATTCGTATTTCTATGCAATTTGTATTGGATGTGTGGTGTTATTAGTCCACTCAGATAGTACGGATTTGTGGGCCTTTACATTAGTTTTAGAAGTTATAGTCAACAAGATTATTATTGTTGGCTTACAGTTTCAGGTTTGGCCTGGAATATTACTTTTTTTTAGCTTTGAAATTCATATGGCACTATTGTAATAATGCATTCATTTGCAAATAAAGTTGTTTTATACATTAAACGAGAATGTAAGTTATCCTAAGTGTTACAGATGCAAAAGTCTAGCCCTTAAAGAGGAGAGGTGCAAGAAGACGCACGTGCGTGTAAAGCTCGAGAAAAGCTGTAATTTTATAAAAACAAATTTATATTTTTTTTCCCGTTGTAAAAAAATTGTAATCTCTGATATTTATATAAAATTTTATTTTGCTACTATTGTTAAGCATTGTGATTCTGTATTAAGTTCCATTTTAAACCCTGTAAGCCAATAGCAATCCAATTTTTTGAATGCTCCGTGTTGGTTTAATCACCGATTTGGACGGTCAAAATGGCAGGCTATAACTTAAGGGTTTGGTTATTGTTTTCAAAGTAAATGGAACATGAGAAATTTGAGAATATCCTGAACCAATTGAGATAAGCTTATGGAGTCAATTTTAAAAATTAAGGAAATGATTTTAATGAATGGTTTTAATTTAAAAGGTCTTGATGTGATTACCCTAAACTCCCATGCCACGAAAGCAAGGATAATCTTTGGAATATAACACATAAACAAAAACAGCAGAACAGAAATATATCATTACACCAAATATGTACAAAAAATTGCAATGGAACAAATATTATCATCAGAGTTACACAGTATAACAGGACCATACTTAGTTCAAAAGACAGTTTTCGCTTTATATAAAATGTCTGCAGCGGAATCAAACATAATATACATAACAAAGTCTGAACAACATAATAGAAATGATAGAATCCATCTTCAGCTACATAGCTATCCAGAATGAGCCTGCTAAAATCTGAACACAAGGCTGCCCATGTAGAAAATAGGAGCACCCGAGTTTGCAAGTGAAAAAACTACGAGTCAGTCATGGGACTGGTATGAGAAATCTTACTTAACCTATTTAACAATAAGGTCAATCACAGGACAACGCCGCTAACGCGGAATGGGCTTACTCCATTGGATTGCCAGTGCATAAATAAAGTAAATCTTTTAAGCAACGCATTGCTTTATATAGAAAATGAAGTCGTTATAAGACTCAAGTCCCATCACACAATGCAACGCAAACTGGAGGATAGAGTTTTACCTTATAATGGCCAAAATATGCTTGATACGTATACAAAAAAAATCATTTGATATTATTACTAGTGCATATATGTTTCAAAAACAATTTCAATCATAATGTATCAATCATAGATGACATGAGCCTCCCTTGCCACTATGCCACCACATATAGGTTCACAATCAAAACCGCACAATGTCGTATTGGAAGTTGGATTTCCATCATGAACCAAGGCAAGGGATTGTCCTTACCGAATTTGAGACAATCTAGCCCATGTCTCAGGATTCATCCACAACTACACCTAGAGTGATAGGGCCGGTCCACATGTAGTGGATTATAATCCCTGGACAATGCATTTCCCTGCCCTATGGGGCGTAAGTCTAGTCAATATGTCGACCATATCATCCATCGGCCCTGTAGTGACCGATATAACCGAGGTGCCTTGCTTTCCACCATCCACATAAGTAAAAATGTCTGGGCTCCATATCATGACACCACTCTTAGCTAGAAGGAAACAAATGTCCTCCCTGAGGTCCTCTCACGTTTTTGGCTCACAACAGGGTGTGAGGCTCGCGAATTAACGCTATACACAAAGCTATGCTATATTAAAGTCGTGCTTTGATCATCAACCACAAGGCTCTGCTTTTCAACAAAAGCCTTGATCACTGCATCTATGCATGCCACATTGTCAATCCATACCATATCACTGATGTCTACTGATATATATATATATATATATATATATATATATATATATATATATATATATATTGTAGAGATCAACGAATACAGTACACAATAAAACGTTAAACATACATCCATTTACAAGTCTGTTCTAGGTCATAACGAAACTGAAGGAACCATATTCCTCGTCCCATATATCCAATACATGAGAGAGGCCCTCGCATATGCAGACAATCAACAAATACGTCCAGACCACTACCACTGTAACCTATTCCTGGGAGCTAACCAGTCCAAGGCATTAATAGTAATCCTTTCGATGTGAAGATCACCAGTCTTGCACTATCTTCATATCTTCGACTTTTAACCATTGATCAATTATTTGAAATGAGAATTAACTCGGGCTTTTCAAATAATTCATGTATACACGGAATTCAAATAAATTCTTTTCCATGGTTAAACTATTCGACATTCACGTTTTAATTCAGTATAATAATTTCATGTCAAATACATCTAACCATCATCATATCCAATAAACAAAGTAAAATTGGTTTATTTCCATTCCATATCGCTATATATATTTTATAACGATTTTTCACTATATATATATATATATATATATATATATATATATATATATATATATATAAATAGTCCATTTTCGTCGAACGACGTTTCAGGTCATTCGATGGCACTGGTGCTGCTCTCGTCCAAATTTGAATTGAACATTTCACAAAATCCAACCGTTGGATCTTAACGAACTTTAAATCTTTGGAAAGATCTTTCCAAAGCGAACCCAACGGTTCCGGTTTCGGGAAAATCCGACGATCGAATCTTCTGTAATAATCGTTTAAAATTACGATTTCAAAACGCGAACTCCAGCATTGTTATTCATTTTATTTTAATTTATATATATATATATATAAATATAATTCATTCGTCGATTTCCAAACCGTTTTCACTTCAAAATTTTGGCTAATGCCTTCAAATTTTGAAAAATTTCACCATAAACTCCTTTGTACGGGGAGGGTTTGGAAACTTATTTGGTCGTATTAGGCACCCAATAAATCCAGAAACAGCATACACAATTTTTGGTGAACTATTCTATGCCCGAGGGAGTGTGTAAATTATTCCAGAGATAAATCTCGTCACCTCATCCAGTGTTGGAAAATAAATAATCCATGTGCCATATCTAATAACTAGAGAGACGTGATTATTGTCAACTCCAGATCTGTGTGGGTTTTTTATTTAATCTGACAATTTACCGTTATATTTTATTAAGTCCATATCAGTCCTCAGTTCGACATGTAGTTCATTCATCGACATACGAGCATCTTGCCCGTATAGTTTGTCTTCGGATCAAGCTGAAATTCAGTCATCTCCATACAAGCGTCTCGCTTGTATGGTGATTCCAACCTCATCACATAAGCTCCAAATGCTTTTGGTATGTGATAGAGTATGCTATCTTCACAAAGTATTCCATGTAGTGAAGTTCAAAATTAATTGTTACTTGAGACATCTCGAACTTCACCGTGAAGGAAAGCCCGGATTGAATTGAGGACAAGACGAATCAAAACACAAACAGAATAACATTCAATTTCTTATTACAACAATTTCATCAGAATACAAGAATATACAGAGTATGACTAAATATTACACATTTACTAAATATCAGAGATTTACAAGTTACAATGAAGTGGAAAATAATACAAAACACAGCTGAAAAGAATATGCAGATGCAGAGCTTTCCGAATATCATTCCAGCTATACATCAGGATCTTGTGAATATAAATCTGCAAAACCCAACTACTAGCTGCCCATGTGGAAAATAAGGGCACCCAGAGTTTAGGTTAAAACAATAAACTCCAGGTCAGTCATGTGACTGGTGTGAGAACTAAAACAGTTGTTAATCTTTATTTAAAAGTTAGGTAAATCCAGGGACCACGCCGTATAACACGGAACGGGTTTCCTTCCAAGAATACCAGTGCATAAAACAACAACGCAATGCAAAATAAAGAGAAATGAAGATTTTATAAGACTCAGGTCCCATTACACAATGCAATGCAAGCCGGAGGATAGAATTTTTACCTTATAATAGCCAAGAATGTTTGGTACATAAATTTTCATGTTTTATTATTACTATAAGTGATAGTGTCAAAAAAATTTCAATTATAAGTATCAATCATGGGCGGCATAAGTGCCCTATAACACTATGTCGCCATATATAGGTTTACAATTAAAACAGCAAAATGTCGTATTGTGTAACACCCCACCTCCGCTAGGGTCACTCACAAAGGGAATGTACTAGCTTTGGTGGAGCATTATCTGGGTAAACATACACAGAAATATTACAAGATAGAACATATAAAACAGTGGAAGAAGAACCAAATTTTATTGCTTTAAAAATCTAGAAAGGTCTAGAGCCTTTTTACATCAAAATGCCATTAAATCCATTACATCGAAATCTGTCTTGCAAGAGTAAAGAAGCATAAAACCATGGTCATAAATCATTCCCCAAGTAAAACAGTAAAGCAGCCATAGCCAAGAAAGGTCCAAGCCATATATGATGATCTTGAAGCAGAAAGAAGTCCAAACTAAATCGTAGTGTTTCCTCCCTGAGAACCTAGGGGGGACGGAAGAAAAAGAGGCGAAACAAAATGGGTCGGTCATACAGACTGGTAAGTCCTAGTGACTTTCAGCATATAAACAAGTGAAGGTAACATGACAAGTATAAACTGAAAGTAAACATAAGAATGATGACAAGATAGGCAAGTTAAACTAAGATAACAAGATAAACTATGGTAACAAGATAAACTATGGTAACAAGATAAACTATGGTAACAAGATAAACTATGCAAACCAGATAAACTACGCATAGCATCGCATGTTTAACCTTCTCTGCACCAACTGTACTAGTACCCCAACCCGTATCATCCTTTCCATGTATATGTACAGTCCCTTGCCGTATATCGTACAGGTTTCATCACGTATTTCTATACTACTTCAAAGTAGTGCCACCATTCTTGAAATCGTTTGGACTGCCACCCTTGTTCTGGCTAGATTTCCTTATCATGAACTATCACGTGTTCAACTAGGATTTATGCCACCTAGGACCACTAAGGATTATGCTACCTATTGAACGTTTTCTAGATTCGATTAGGGTTTATGCCACCTAGGACCACTAGGGATTATGCTACCTAACGAATTCCATGTAACGATCTATTACTCAATCGGCTCCCTACAAGTCCTAGCTCGTTCATGTGTCTGTGTCATACGGCCCAATCACGAATGTAGTCACCTGTGCTAGGTCCACCATAGGGTGTATCAAGCCCTATGGTGCCAACCACCGACACGAATCAAGCCCGCACAGTGTAAATCTACCAGTGCCCAATGCCTGCTTTTTCAACTCCGGACAATGTGCCCGACCATAGTCCGCCTGAACATACAATGGCGCACCAACTCAGCCGTTGTTCTGGTCGCTTACAATCAGCCCAGTAATCGTGCCCACCCTGCCTAGTTCCAAGGTACCATGATACATCTAGTGGGTTACTGCTGAAAAGGACCGCGTAACTAAGGTTTCCGTCCAGTAGGTTAAGTTTTGTGATTTAAATTCGAGACTTAACCCATCAGTCTAGCATATCAAGTTGATTAAGTGTTGTCATTCAAGTTCATGACTTAACGCGCCTACGTGTCATGTCAAATTGGCTAATTTTTGTCGTTCAAGTTCATGACTTAGCGATACGAATCATGTGTCAAGTTGGTTAAGTATATTCAAGCAGTTCATGACTTAACCCTATCAAATCATCATGTCAAATTGGTTAAGTATATTCAAGCAGTTCATGACTTAACCCTATCAAATCATCGTGTCAAATTGGTTAAGTATATTCAAGCGGTTTATGACTTAACCCTATCAAATCATCATGTCAAATTGGTTAAGTATATTCAAGAGGTTCATGACTTAACCCTATCAAATCATCGTGTCAAAATGGTTAAGTATATTCAAGCGGTTTATGACTTAACCATATCATGTGACATTAACTTATTAATGTACCCCAACCTCTCACATCAGACCTGTTGTTGTGGTCACTGGATATGCCGGGTGGTTACGGGCAGAATTACACCACAACTTAGTCTGACCTCAGGTTTTCAAGTGCGATATGACCAACTACTCACATTGGATCCTATTGTTTGCAGTAACTGGATTTGCCGGGCGGTTCCAGGAACAATTACACTGCAAACTCAACCCAACCTCGAGTTGGCCATTTTCAAGTTCATTCTAAGTGTCATGACCATGTTCAAGTTCAATGTCAAGTTCGTGTCAAGTTTTCAAGGATAGTTTCATGTCAAGTCGTTGTCAAGTTCGTGTCCATATCCAGGGTCAAGTTATAACAGCGTTCATGTTTCAAGTTTTGCCTTTTATCAGGTTCATAATTCATGTTCATAACCAATTCATGTTTTGCCTATTCTACCCAAATCGTATTCCCATTGCACGTAAACGTGAATCGATCCATATTACAAATAAATCCAAACCTCAGAATAAAGGGGATAATCATCAAAACTATGATAAGCAAAAGAGACGAGCATAAAGCGATAAAAGGGTGTGACGGCAAAGAATTTCGCTCGGTCCGAACCAGTCGCTAAACCGACCCAGACCGTTCGAAACGCCCTATCGTTTGAGAACACGACAAAATAGAACGCATACAAAAGAACATTTCATTGCTTATTACAACAATGCATCAGATTACAAGAATATACAGAGTAAAAATGAATATTACACAGAAATATCAGAGATTTAAATTACATAGCAGCGGAAAATAATACAATACACAACTAGAAGTAGATATACGGATACAAAGCTTTCCGGATATCGTTCCAGCTGTAAACCAGGATCCTGTGAATATAAATCTGCAAAACCAAAACTACTAGCTGCCCGTGTCGAAAATAGGGGCACCCAGAGTTTAGGTTAAAACAATAAACTCCAGGTCAGTCATGGGACTGGTGTGAGAACTAAAACAGTTATTATTCTTTATTTTAAAAGTTAGGTAAATCAAGGGACCACGCCGTATAACACGGAACGGGTTTCCTCCCAAGAATACCAGTGCATAAAACAAACAGCGCAATGCTAAATAAAGAAAAATGAAGCTGTTATAAGACCCAGGTCCTATCACACAATGCAACGCAAGCCGGGGGATAGGGTTTTCCCTTATAACAGCCAAAGAATGCTTGATACGTTTAAAACAGATTATTTGATACTATTCTAAGTGCATAGTGTATAAAACAACTTCAAATCATAAGTATCAATCATAGGCGGCATGGGTACCATATATCATGTCGCCATACTAGTTCTACAATTAAAACCGCAAATGTCACGTATTTGGAAATTGGATTTCCGTCTATGAACCGAGGCAAAAGATAGTCCTCAACCGATTCGAGACGCTCTAGCCCGTGTCTCAGGTCAGAGCTCGAGTGACCTTGGAGCGACAGGGCCGGTCCACCGATGTGGATTAAACTTAAATCCTGAACATGCGTTCCCCCGCCCTATGGGGCGTCAATGAGCCAACGAATGACTCCATCGGTTCGAGAACGACCGATCAATCCGAGGCGCCTCGCAACAGCAACAACCACATAAGTCAAACTCGTCAGGGCGTGTAAAACCACTGACGCCACTTCTAACTAGAAAGAAACGCATGCCCTCCCTGAGGTCTGTCTCCCGTTTTTGGTTCATACCGGGTGTGAAACTCGCGAAGTAAACGTTACACAAAGCTACGCCACAAAGGCCGTGCTTTGATCATCACCACAAGACTTTGCTTTTCAACAGAAGCCTCGATCAATTGCCACTTAGGCATGCCACACAGACAATTCACTCCATGCGTTTGATATCCATCAATATATAACCCCTGAGCTCGTACGTCTCAGAGAAGGGCGTTAAGCAAGAGAATAAATTCTCCGCCGCCAAACAGATATATATTTAATAGAGATCAATCACACGGACTAAAATCCAATGTCAGACACACAGTCCATTTACAAGTCCGTTCTGGGTCTGAACGAAACCGGAGGCACCTAGTACCCCGCATATCCATCGATCTCCAAGTACGTCTGGACGATCACTAACTGTTTCCATCTTCTTGGGTGTACAGCCCAATCAAGATCATCAGTAATTATCCAAACGACGTGAAGACCTCCGGTCTTCGACCATCGTCTTCATCTTCGACTTATCGTCGTATCAGTTATTCAGAATGGGATAAACCCGGTCTTTCCGAATAACTCGCGTATATTTTAAATAAGTGTTACACAAACACAACATACGCCTCATTCCAATTCATCAGTCACTAACCGTAAATTAATCAAGAGAATAATTCCCCAAATATTAACCCCGAAGGCCGAAACCAACATCAGATCAATATCCAGAAAACCATTCTACTTAGCTAACCGACAGTTAGTTTCGGAATTTCACATTCATAGGGAAAGGTTCCCGTTAATTTTATCAAAGATAAATCCTTTAAATTTATTCTTTAATCTCCTTTTGAATTTCGATTCAACTAGTCGGGATTAACGACGCTTACCGAAGTAATCATTTGTTTTTAATTTCCCAATCCCAACCTATTTATCCCATGAAGTGAAACTGGTACTACTTCATATCTAACACCACGGTGTTATCGGTAAATTCAATTACCATTTCACGTTCAAATCTAATTAAAGATTTAACTAACGCCTGGAGCAAAACTGGTGATACTCCATTTCGATTATTTCAATCTAATTAAAGATTCATTAAAACTCCACTTAGTTTTTAATCGTTAACTGGGTTAAAGAATCCGTGTCATTTAAAACACGGTTCACGATAAACCCAAAGCCACATTCCATTAATTATCGGGTTAAAGAACGAGTGTTGTTTAAAACACTGTTCACGATAAACCCAAAAATCAATATCAATTCAATTCCAATTAAATATTATTTAATTGGTACACTTCATTAAATCTAAATAAAAAGATTTAATCTTTTCTCAACTGGGTTCAAGAACAGTGTTAGTGAAGACACCACTCACGACAAACCCAAATCACATTTGATATTCAATACAAGGCTCTGAATAGAAAATATATCGGCTTATATTCAATATCAAATTCTACGATTAACATATGTCGTATTGGAAATAACGATATAAATATCTACATCTTTCAAATTTCCATAACAACATCTGTATAATCCCGAATTCCAGCATCGAAATATTCCGAAGACAATTTCGATTCAAATCCACTCCAATGCAATCATTGGAAATTTTGGTTAATTTTAAAACCCTTTTCGAATTCAATTTATTTATTTAAAAATAAATAAAATTATAATTCTAGTTCAAAACTAGTTCATCTCGATAAAAATCTATTTTTATCTTTTCAAATATGGAATTTTTCATCCCAATCCTTTCTAAATCATTTCTTATGATTTTACACAAATTATTACTATTTTTAATAATTTTATCAAGGCCCGTACAGTCGATTTCCATCAATGGCCATCGAACTGCACTTACAGCGACCTTTTTCAAATTTGATTTGGACGTATCCCCAAATCCAACCGTTAGATTTCAAATTTCTAATCTTCGTTAGAAAGCTCTTTTCGATACGAACCCAACGGTTCCGGTTTTAGGAGAATCCGACGGTCGGATCTCCCGTAATGTCCGTTTGAAATAAATGGTCGAAATTCACGAACTGCCGCGGCGCGTTCTATTCAGGCCATTATATTATATATAAAATATATATAATATATATTTCGTCGATTTCTATTTAAAACGAATTATATAAATAGTTTTAAATTCGTTTCAAAAGCAATTTCAACTTCCATTTCAATTCAAATCAAAGTTGAATTCTTCTTTATAAATTCGTTTTAAAATTCATTTCTATTCAATTCAAATTTCAATTCAATTTGAATTCATTTCAATTTGCTTTCAAATCATTTTGAATTCGTTTTCAATTCAATTCATTTCGAAATCGTTTTCAATTCAATTCATTTCGAAATCGTTATATATTCAATTCATTTCGAAATCGTTATATATTCAATTCATTTCGAAATCGTTATATATTCAATTTATTTCGAAATCGTTTTATATTCAATTCATTTCGAAATCGTTTTATATTCAATTCATTTCGAAATCGTTATATAATCAATTCATTTCGAAATCGTTTTTTATTCAATTCATTTCGAAATCGTTTTATATTCAATTCATTTCGAAATCGTTTTATATTCAATTCATTTCGAAATCGTTTTATATTCAATTCATTTCGAAATCGTTTTATATTCAATTCATTTCGAAATCGTTTTATATTCAATTCATTTCGAAATCGTTTTATATTCAATTCATTTCGAAATCGTTATATATTCAATTCATTTCGAAATCGTTTTATATTCAATTCATTTCGAAATCGTTTTATATTCAATTCATTTCGAAATCGTTATATATTCAATTCATTTCGAAATCGTTATATATTCAATTCATTTCGAAATCGTTTTATATTCAATTCATTTCAAAATCGTTTTATATTCAATTCATTTCGAAATCGTTTTATATTCAATTCATTTCAAAATGAATAAAATCGATATAAATATCGTTTACGTCAAAATGGCGTCAATCTAACCAACACGGCTTCATAAATTTCTATTTCAAATATTTTATTTCAAATATTTCTTTTTCAAAATAGTTGTTATTATCAAAATATTTCGTTCAACACATGACCAATCTCAAAGGATGAGTACTGTCAACACATGAACTTATTTTATATTGATAAAGATGTAAATTTTATTATCAAAATATTTCGTTCAACATATGACCAATCTCAAAGGATGAGTACTGTCAACACATGAACTTATATTTTTTAATATTCTTTATTTTCTAAATTGGAATGAGTCCCAATCAATCACCATATAATGTTAATTATATGGATTTTCATACAACACATGTATATAATAGCATTGAAAAATAATCAACCATCAACCAAAGTGCACTACACTGTATAAGCATCAAATATAGACATTTAACGCTTATAACAGCCTGTCAGTCAATCGATCGACATATTCAATCAATCAGGATGAGTGAACTTCATATTTCATCCCAACACCCGTGTGGGGTTTCAAACAATCAAACAAATATTTTATTCGTGCAGTTGGGCGATGTGTAAAATTTATCGTCCCAATCAATGTCCTTCAAATAGGTGTACATAAACAAACCGTCTGGTTTGTAAATGAATATTTATTTATTCACATTCACGTTAAAAATTATATTTTTAACGATAAAACATTTTATTCCAACATATGAATTTCTATTAAGTTCATTCTTTAAATAAAATGATATTTTTATTTTTCTAACACATTTTAGAAAATTTCGGCGGCATAACGGCACGATACTAGAAACGGGACGAGGCCTAGCCTTATCCCCGGTCTAGTGAAGGCCCACGCCATTCACACATCAATCATATCAATTTCATTTCACCAAACAATTCAAATCAACTCAAACCATATAACTAAGCTATGCAACCAAACAAACAAGTCCATGGTCTGTGGACGATTGTGTCGGGTGCTACTAAGCACCGTCTGCATCCTAGTATATATATATAGTTAGAAAAGAAATTGAAAGGTGAGAAATTCTCACATATAGCTATCCTAGCTCCACGGCACTTCATTGATAGAAATCTTCATTGCTATCGCATCTTCGTCATCTTCGTTGTCCGCTTTCACTACCTATGTAAAAATCGAATTTTTACTATGCTATTCGATATATAAAAAAAACGAATTTTTACTTCAAAGTTCAATATATAAAAATCCCATTTTTATTTCAAAGTTCAATATATAAAAATCCCATTTTTATTTCAAAGTTCAATATATAAAAATCCCATTTTTATTTCAAAGTTCAATATATAAAAATCCCATTTTTATTTCAAAGTTCAATATATAAAAATCCCATTTTTATTTCAAAGTTCAATATATAAAAATCCCATTTTTATTTCAAAGTTCAATATATAAAAATCCCATTTTTACTTCAAAGTTCAATATATAAAAATCCCATTTTTACTTCAAAGTTCAATATATAAAAATCCCATTTTTAGTTCAAAGTTCAATATATAAAAATCCCATTTTTATTTCAAAGTTCAATATATAAAAATTCAAACTTTTCCTATACAAAAATCACAGCTTTTTTTCTATGTCATTTACATAAAAATCACGTTTTTATCTAGGGTATTCATATTCAAAACTGAAAAACAAATCAATGTTTTCATATGTAAAAACAGAAAAGTAAATCAATGTTTTCACTCACTGTTAATCGAGCCCGTTCTTCGTTGATGTCAAAATCCTCCTGCGCGCTTCACCAGAGAAGGCCGGAGTTCGATCCACGGCCGGCGAACGGAGCGCCTGAGCCTCCTCCACAATCGTCGTTGTCCACTTCCAGTCCGGAGCTTCGGTTGCGGGGTCAACGCCGCGGGTTCGAGTGTGGGTAGTCGGAGCTGGCGGTTTCAGTGGTGGTGCAGTGGGTTTTAAGGGGCTAGGGCTTCTCGATTTAGGGCGATGGCGAGCGCAATTGTGAAGGCGTCGATGTCTGGAGGAGGGCGATGAGGTTACGGGGTAGGGCGCCACCATCGACGGTGGCTGAGGGTGCAATGGCGTCTAGCTCCGTTCATTTTTTTTTTTTGGTTTGATTTGAATGAGGGAGGGGGGTAGGTTTGACTGGGTAAAAGGGGAGAAAAAGGGATGGAAGGGAATAATTTAATATTTATTTTATATTTAATTCCTATATATGTGCTTTCGCATACGAACTCAAAACCGGACCCAACGACTGTCGTCCCTAGCTAATTACCCTCATTCCGAACACAATGGGATATGTCCCATAAGCCAGTTTGGCCGTTTCGATCAGTTTTCGTCAAAATCAAAATATAACTTTATATATTGAATTTGAACGCGCATTTCAATTTACTGGGGTCACATACTAACACGAAAAATTCTAGAAAAATATTTTCTATCTTCGTATTGACGATACGGTCCTAACAAAACTAATTTCGTCAAATTCTGAGACCGTTTGAAAAATGGCCATTTTCCAGTCGATTAAAATCTACTGAAACTGGTCAAACGCGTTTAACTGCGCCACGCTCACATATTGATTCGAAAAATTTTGAATTTTGGAATCTAGTAATAACTTGACACTGCGGACCCAACAAAACTGGTTTCGTCGAATTCCGAGGTCGTTTGCAAAATGTCCATTTTTAAGGGCCTGAATTCCATAGCGACTATTCAGAATTTTCAACTGGACATATCTTTTGATTCCCGCTATGAAATTTCGATTCTTCGGATTCGCTGGAAAGATAGCATCAATTAGATCCCATCATTTTTGGTTTCACTAAAATCCGGATTGTTTTACACCTGGTACATTCAATTGAAGTTTGAAATCGAATTATCGAACTACCGCGCCATTTTCAATTCTATTTATAAATATATATAAATATTTATATTCTAACGACGACGCGTATAAATATATACGTCGAATTCTATTCAAAATAAATTTCTCGTCGATATTATTTAAAATAATCTATTTTAAATACTCAAGATTAGCTAAGATTGCTAAAATAAAAATTTTAAACTGGCCCAGATTTTCCGGGTTATTACAATCTCCCCCACTTAAAACTTTTCGTCCCCGAAAAGGAACAAAGTCGAAAGCGGTTTGATTATTCAACTCTACGCTCGATCTGGCTTCCATTCTCCAACTCTTTAGTTTCTGAGAATTTTCAAAACTTCAAAAATTTGGCTAACACCCTAAATTTTCGAAAAATTTCGCCATAACCTCCCCTGCACCGGGAGCATCGGGGAATTTCAAATAGCTTCCCCGGTCCTTCAGATCTCAAAAAGAAAAAGAAAAAGCCAAGCGGCTAGCCAATAGGCTCATAAAATCATCATCACCCAAACAAAACAGTAAATTATGTAGTAAACATGTACCTATTTGTCGGGCAAACAAATTTTTTTCTCTGCTCTAGCCTCCTTGCTATGACCTGTTCAATGTAAGTATATGTATATGCAAGCAAATGCGACCAATTTTCAATATAGTTCAATATTTGATTCAGTTAAGCATAATGGCTCAAAATTATCAAACAATTAAACAAACAACACAAACATCAATCGGTTAGTGGATTAGAGTTTCAAATTGATAATTTTGATACATATACAAAAATCATGTTTTTGATGCCAATTCACAACAATAAGCCCTATCTAATTTTGGTTCTCACACCAGTCAATAGGAAATATATAGAAATCTCACTTTCGTCACTCGAACATAAATTCTAATGATGGAGCTCCATCATTAGAATCATCTCCGGGCGATTAGAGTGTAATTCTATATCTATCCAGTATATTAAAATTTCGAATACACGCGGATCAGACGTATACGCAAAATCTATATATACTGGATTGTCCACATCAATATAAATATATAATCAAATACGAATACTTGATTTAAATTTTCAAAACAAAAATTGTTTTCACTTTTAAAAATATACTCTTCTTACTCGTTCTAGGATACTACTGATCCCATCTCTAACGAGTCATTCTAATTGGATATTACTAATCCAATATCTGATGAATTCTTTCGTATGGTTCTAATGTGTCTTGTTCTCTGAGCTTTGTAAACCAAAGCTCTGATACCAACTGTGACGGCAAAGAATTTCGCTCGGTCCGAACCAGTCGCTAAACCGACCCAGAAAGTTCGAAACGCCCTATCGTTTGAGAACACGACAAAATAGAACGCATACAAAAGAACATTTCATTGCTTATTACAACAATGCATCAGATTACAAGAATATACAGAGTAAAAATGAATATTACACAGAAATATCAGAGATTTAAATTACATAGCAGCGGAAAATAATACAATACACAACTAGAAGTAGATATACGGATACAAAGCTTTCCGGATATCGTTCCAGCTGTAAACCAGGATCCTGTGAATATAAATCTGCAAAACCAAAACTACTAGCTGCCCGTGTCGAAAATAGGGGCACCCAGAGTTTAGGTTAAAACAATAAACTCCAGGTCAGTCATGGGACTGGTGTGAGAACTAAAACAGTTATTATTCTTTATTTTAAAAGTTAGGTAAATCAAGGGACCACGCCGTATAACACGGAACGGGTTTCCTCCCAAGAATACCAGTGCATAAAACAAACAGCGCAATGCTAAATAAAGAAAAATGAAGCTGTTATAAGACCCAGGTCCTATCACACAATGCAACGCAAGCCGGGGGATAGGGTTTTCCCTTATAACAGCCAAAGAATGCTTGATACGTTTAAAACAGATTATTTGATACTATTCTAAGTGCATAGTGTATAAAACAACTTCAAATCATAAGTATCAATCATAGGCGGCATGGGTACCATATATCATGTCGCCATACTAGTTCTACAATTAAAACCGCAAATGTCACGTATTTGGAAATTGGATTTCCGTCTATGAACCGAGGCAAAAGATAGTCCTCAACCGATTCGAGACGCTCTAGCCCGTGTCTCAGGTCAGAGCTCGAGTGACCTTGGAGCGACAGGGCCGGTCCACCGATGTGGATTAAACTTAAATCCTGAACATGCGTTCCCCCGCCCTATGGGGCGTCAATGAGCCAACGAATGACTCCATCGGTTCGAGAACGACCGATCAATCCGAGGCGCCTCGCAACAGCAACAACCACATAAGTCAAACTCGTCAGGGCGTGTAAAACCAATGACGCCACTTCTAACTAGAAAGAAACGCATGCCCTCCCTGAGGTCCGTCTCCCGTTTTTGGTTCATACCGGGTGTGAAACTCGCGAAGTAAACGTTACACAAAGCTACGCCACAAAGGCCGTGCTTTGATCATCACCACAAGACTTTGCTTTTCAACAGAAGCCTCGATCAATTGCCACTTAGGCATGCCACACAGGCAATTCACTCCATGCGTTTGATATCCATCAATATATAACCCCTGAGCTCGTACGTCTCAGAGAAGGGCGTTAAGCAAGAGAATAAATTCTCCGCTGCCAAACAGATATATATTTAATAGAGATCAATCACACGGACTAAAATCCAATGTCAGACACACAGTCCATTTACAAGTCCGTTCTGGGTCTGAACGAAACCGGAGGCACCTAGTACCCCGCATATCCATCGATCTCCAAGTACGTCTGGACGATCACTAACTGTTTCCATCTTCTTGGGTGTACAGCCCAATCAAGATCATCAGTAATTATCCAAACAACGTGAAGACCTCCGGTCTTCGACCATCGTCTTCATCTTCGACTTATCGTCGTATCAGTTATTCAGAATGGGATAAACCCGGTCTTTCCGAATAACTCGCGTATATTTTAAATAAGTGTTACACAAACACAACATACGCCTCATTCCAATTCATCAGTCACTAACCGTAAATTAATCAAGAGAATAATTCCCCAAATATTAACCCCGAAGGCCGAAACCAACATCAGATCAATATCTAGAAAACCATTCTGCTTAGCTAACCGACAGTTAGTTTCTGAATTTCACATTCATAGGGAAAGGTTCCCGTTAATTTTATCAAAGATAAATCCTTTAAATTTATTCTTTAATCTCCTTTTGAATTTCGATTCAACTAGTCGGGATTAACGACGCTTACCGAAGTAATCATTTGTTTTTAATTTCCCAATCCCAACCTATTTATCCCATGAAGTGAAACTGGTACTACTTCATATCTAACACCACGGTGTTATCGGTAAATTCAATTACCATTTCACGTTCAAATCTAATTAAAGATTTAACTAACGCCTGGAGCAAAACTGGTGATACTCCATTTCGATTATTTCAATCTAATTAAAGATTCATTAAAACTCCACTTAGTTTTTAATCGTTAACTGGGTTAAAGAATCCGTGTCATTTAAAACACGGTTCACGATAAACCCAAAGCCACATTCCATTAATTATCGGGTTAAAGAACGAGTGTTGTTTAAAACACTGTTCACGATAAACCCAAAAATCAATATCAATTCAATTCCAATTAAATATTATTTAATTGGTACACTTCATTAAATCTAAATAAAAAGATTTAATCTTTTCTCAACTGGGTTCAAGAACAGTGTTAGTGAAGACACCACTCACGACAAACCCAAATCACATTTGATATTCAATACAAGGCTCTGAATAGAAAATATATCGGCTTATATTCAATATCAAATTCTACGATTAACATATGTCGTATTGGAAATAACGATATAAATATCTACATCTTTCAAATTTCCATAACAACATCTGTATAATCCCGAATTCCAACATCGAAATATTCCGAAGACAATTTCGATTCAAATCCACTCCAATGCAATCATTGGAAATTTTGGTTAATTTTAAAACCCTTTTCGAATTCAATTTATTTATTTAAAAATAAATAAAATTATAATTCTAGTTCAAAACTAGTTCATCTCGATAAAAATCTATTTTTATCTTTTCAAATATGGAATTTTTCATCCCAATCCTTTCTAAATCATTTCTTATGATTTTACACAAATTATTACTATTTTTAATAATTTTATCAAGGCCCGTACAGTCGATTTCCATCAATGGCCATCGAACTGCACTTACAGCGACCTTTTTCAAATTTGATTTGGACGTATCCCCAAATCCAACCGTTAGATTTCAAATTTCTAATCTTCGTTAGAAAGCTCTTTTCGATACGAACCCAACGGTTCCGGTTTTAGGAGAATCCGACGGTCGGATCTCCCGTAATGTCCGTTTGAAATAAATGGTCGAAATTCACGAACTGCCGCGGCGCGTTCTATTCAGGCCATTATATTATATATAAAATATATATAATATATATTTCGTCGATTTCTATTTAAAACGAATTATATAAATAGTTTTAAATTCGTTTCAAAAGCAATTTCAACTTCCATTTCAATTCAAATCAAAGTTGAATTCTTCTTTATAAATTCGTTTTAAAATTCATTTCTATTCAATTCAAATTTCAATTCAATTTGAATTCATTTCAATTTGCTTTCAAATCATTTTGAATTCGTTTTCAATTCAATTCATTTCGAAATCGTTTTCAATTCAATTCATTTCGAAATCGTTATATATTCAATTCATTTCGAAATCGTTATATATTCAATTCATTTCGAAATCGTTATATATTCAATTTATTTCGAAATCGTTTTATATTCAATTCATTTCGAAATCGTTTTATATTCAATTCATTTCGAAATCGTTATATATTCAATTCATTTCGAAATCGTTTTATATTCAATTCATTTCGAAATCGTTTTATATTCAATTCATTTCGAAATCGTTTTATATTCAATTCATTTCGAAATCGTTTTATATTCAATTCATTTCGAAATCGTTTTATATTCAATTCATTTCGAAATCGTTTTATATTCAATTCATTTCGAAATCGTTTTATATTCAATTCATTTCGAAATCGTTATATATTCAATTCATTTCGAAATCGTTTTATATTCAATTCATTTCGAAATCGTTTTATATTCAATTCATTTCGAAATCGTTATATATTCAATTCATTTCGAAATCGTTATATATTCAATTCATTTCGAAATCGTTTTATATTCAATTCATTTCGAAATCGTTTTATATTCAATTCATTTCGAAATCGTTTTATATTCAATTCATTTCAAAATGAATAAAATTGATATAAATATCGTTTACGTCAAAATGGCGTCAATCTAACCAACACGGCTTCATAAATTTCTATTTCAAATATTTTATTTCAAATATTTCTTTTTCAAAATAGTTGTTATTATCAAAATATTTCGTTCAACACATGACCAATCTCAAAGGATGAGTACTGTCAACACATGAACTTATTTTATATTGATAAAGATGTAAATTTTATTATCAAAATATTTCGTTCAACACATGACCAATCTCAAAGGATGAGTACTGTCAACACATGAACTTATATTTTATAATATTCTTTATTTTCTAAATTGGAATGAGGCCCAATCAATCACCATATAATGTTAATTATATGGATTTTCATACAACACATGTATATAATAGCATTGAAAAATAATCAACCATCAACCAAAGTGCACTACACTGTATAAGCATCAAATATAGACATTTAACGCTTATAACAGCCTGTCAATCAATCGATCGACATATTCAATCAATCAGGATGAGTGAACTTCATATTTCATCCCAACACCCGTGTGGGGTTTCAAACAATCAAACAAATATTTTATTCGTGCAGTTGGGCGATGTGTAAAATTTATCGTCCCAATCAATGTCCTTCAAATAGGTGTACATAAACAAACCGTCTGGTTTGTAAATGAATATTTATTTATTCACATTCACGTTAAAAATTATATTTTTAACGATAAAACATTTTATTCCAACATATGAATTTCTATTAAGTTCATTCTTTAAATAAAATGATATTTTTATTTTTCTAACACATTTTAGAAAATTTCGGCGGCATAACGACACGATACTAGAAACGGGACGAGGCCTAGCCTTATCCCCGGTCTAGTGAAGGCCCACGCCATTCACACATCAATCATATCAATTTCATTTCACCAAACAATTCAAATCAACTCAAACCATATAACTAAGCTATGCAACCAAACAAACAAGTCCATGGTCTGTGGACGATTGTGTCGGGTGCTACTAAGCACCGTCTGCATCCTAGTATATATATAGTTAGAAAAGAAATTGAAAGGTGAGAAATTCTCACATATAGCTATCCTAGCTCCACGGCACTTCATTGATAGAAATCTTCATTGCTATCGCATCTTCGTCATCTTCGTTGTCCGCTTTCACTACCTATGTAAAAATCGAATTTTTACTATGCTATTCGATATATAAAAAAAAACGAATTTTTACTTCAAAGTTCAATATATAAAAATCCCATTTTTATTTCAAAGTTCAATATATAAAAATCCCATTTTTATTTCAAAGTTCAATATATAAAAATCCCATTTTTATTTCAAAGTTCAATATATAAAAATCCCATTTTTATTTCAAAGTTCAATATATAAAAATCCCATTTTTATTTCAAAGTTCAATATATAAAAATCCCATTTTTATTTCAAAGTTCAATATATAAAAATCCCATTTTTATTTCAAAGTTCAATATATAAAAATTCAAACTTTTCCTATACAAAAATCACAGCTTTTTTTCTATGTCATTTACATAAAAATCACGTTTTTATCTAGGATATTCATATTCAAAACTGAAAAACAAATCAATGTTTTCATATGTAAAAACTGAAAAGTAAATCAATGTTTTCACTCACTGTTAATCGAGCCCGTTCTTCGTTGATGTCAAAATCCTCCTGCGCGCTTCACCAGAGAAGGCCGGAGTTCGATCCACGGCCGGCGAACGGAGCGCCTGAGCCTCCTCCACAATCGTCGTTGTCCACTTCCAGTCCGGAGCTTCGGTTGCGGGGTCAACGCCGCGGGTTCGAGTGTGGGTAGTCGGAGCTGGCGGTTTCAGTGGTGGTGCAGTGGGTTTTAAGGGGCTAGGGCTTCTCAATTTAGGGCGATGGCGAGTGCAATTGTGAAGGCGTCGATGTCTGGAGGAGGGCGATGAGGTTACGGGGTAGGGCGCCACCATCGACGGTGGCTGAGGGTGCAATGGCGTCTAGCTCCGTTCAATTTTTTTTTTGGTTTGATTTGAATGAGGGAGGGGGGTAGGTTTGACCGGGTAAAAGGGGAGAAAAAGGGATGGAAGGGAATAATTTAATATTTATTTTATATTTAATTCCTATATATGTGCTTTCGCATACGAACTCAAAACCGGACCCAACGACTGTCGTCCCTAGCTAATTATCCTCATTCCGAACACAATGGGATATGTCCCATAAGCCAGTTTGGTCGTTTCGATCAGTTTTCGTCAAAATCAAAATATAACTTTATATATTGAATTTGAACGCGCATTTCAATTTACTGGGGTCACATACTAACACGAAAAATTCTAGAAAAATATTTTCTATCTTCGTATTGACGATACGGTCCTAACAAAACTAATTTCGTCAAATTCTGAGACCGTTTGAAAAATGGCCATTTTCCAGTCGATTAAAATCAACTGAAACTGGTCAAACGCGTTTAACTGCGCCACACTCACATATTGATTCGAAAAATTTTGAATTTTGGAATCTAGTAATAACTTGACACTGCGGACCTAACAAAACTGGTTTCGTCGAATTCCGAGGTCGTTTGCAAAATGTCCATTTTTAAGGGCCTGAATTCCATAGCGACTATTCAGAATTTTCAACTGGACATATCTTTTGATTCCCGCTATGAAATTTCGATTCTTCGGATTCGCTGGAAAGATAGCATCAATTAGATCCCATCATTTTTGGTTTCACTAAAATCCGGATTGTTTTGCACCTGGTACATTCAATTGAAGTTTGAAATCGAATTATCGAACTACCGCGCCATTTTCAATTCTATTTATAAATATATATAAATATTTATATTCTAACGACGACGCGTATAAATATATACGTCGAATTCTATTCAAAATAAATTTCTCGTCGATATTATTTAAAATAATCTATTTTAAATACTCAAGATTAGCTAAGATTGCTAAAATAAAAATTTTAAACTGGCCCAGATTTTCCGGGTTATTACAAAGGGGTTACAAGACTAGCATGACATAACTTGAGATAATTGGTTGCAACATCACCGGCATAAAGGATTTCAAATCTAGCAAGATAAGGCGATAGTCACGGTAAATGCTGACATAAAAGAATAGGCATGCGAAAGCAAGCCAAATACAAGGATAATGGATCCAATGGTTTCAATGTACATAATATCGAATAAACTAAGCAAGTCACACCTCGGTATGAGGTCCAACAAACTGCAAATTCGGTATACAACATGGGTTTCAATAAACTATAATAGCCCAGGTAATTAACCCCAATAGTCATAGTCATGGTCATAGGTTGAAATCTCATAATTAAGAACCCTAAGCGATTAATTACAATAGTCATAGTTAATTATCCAAAATAGCTCTAGGCAATAGTCATAGGCAGTTAATAGTAATAGTTTCAAAGTCATGGTCATAGACAATGGCCTTATGTTCATAATCATAGATAATAATTCTCATAGTCAAGAGTCATGGTGATTAGCCACAATTGTCCTTGTCATAGTCATAGGCAATAGACTTATGTTCACTGTCATAGGCCTAGGCATAGTCATATGTTCATAGTCATAGGCATAGTTTTATGTTCTTCGTCATAGGCATAGGCATAGTCTTATGTTCATCATCATAGTCATAGGCATAGGCAAAACCTTTTGTCCACAGTCTCATAGGCATATTAAGGTTTATAGACATGAAAGAATTTGATTTACAACATGAATAGGCCCCAAATAGAAATATTCCCACAAGTCAAGATCCAAGAATTTATGTTACAATCTAGCGTTTGAATAATAAACTAGGTCCAACAACATGAATGGGCATGATTCAGTCGATAAGAAATAACCCAAAATCACAGATTCAAGAAGAGACAAGAACATATCCAAATAGATAATCAAGCTTAGGTCAAATTTCATTTTTATTCCATGTCCATATCAAATTTAACAAGTTTCAATCTCAAAGTAACTAGAACTTATAGAGCATGGATCGAGAATTAGAGTGCACAAATTTGATTCTAGAAACGGTTGTTGCAGTTGTTGAATCTATACTTGTTTAGTCCTGTTCTAGTTGAAAACCCCCAATTTGCAATTCCTAGATGTTGTCTTGACGAAGAAGAAGTAGCCATTCTCTCTTTAATTTAAATATTATCATTTTGATTTTCACAGAGGTAGAATAAGAACATAATGAAATAGTGTATAGAGAATGAGGCTAGGGAGCTGTTTATATAGGGTTAGGCAGACGAATCTGGTCACGAAACAAGTCTAAATACATCAGAATGCATCTGGTTCAGGAAATAGGTTCGGGAGGCAGGTCGACTCCCTGGTCGACACTATGGTCGACCTGGCCCCTGGGAGGTCGACACTATGGTCGACCCCCAGGTCGACCTGGTCTATGGGTGGGAGTTTTCCCGCCCTGCCTGCTGCGGGGTTCGAATTCGAATTTCGAAATCGAATTTCGAGCTATTTTTGATTCTGAAAATTCTTGAAACTTCGGAGGGTAATATCTCCCTCATACTGACTCCGATTCTCGCAAACTCGGACTCGTTTCCAAGCAGAATTTCGAGACGAACGCAATGGCGCAACTCATTTCCCTTGATTCTTGTTTTAAAAATTAATTCTGCCTTGATTTATAGTTTGAACATGTTATTAAAATACGGGTTGTTACATTCTCCCCTCCTTAAAGGATTTCGTCCCCGAAATCTTCAAGTTAAGAAGAATGTGTCCTACCACCCAATCATCCATCTACTCAATCATTAACCATAGGCATCCATTGTCCTTAAGAGATTTCTAATGCTGTATGAACATATGCAGAAAGTGTGTGTATATGTCCCTTATCTAATGCAAATGATCAGTCCTGATTGATCTTCTTAATGCAAAAATATGTTTAGTGCCATGAGTCCAACTTGTATGCAAATAGTCGTAGTCACATAGACACTATATGTGTGCACAAACATCCGTCCATATGCAACATCCACATGATAACACATTTAATTTCATCCATAAACAAGTATAAACACTCATGCATATGCAATATGAAAATGTGTCTGAGCCGGTCTAGTGCCTAATGTGTGTTATGCAACCACGAGCCACCACTTGTGACCACTTGCAACCATCAATCATAACATGTCTCAAACACATGTTTCACCCAATTGTTCCTACCTAAAGATATAGTCGAACGATTGAAGCAAGTAAAAACTTTGTGCCCATTAGGCAATGTCAAAGCTGGAAATCTACGTCACATATATACTGAATAGAAGAAGAACTCCCTAAGCACCAGCCCATATCCTATAAAACCCAAAGAGTTTAGTCAACCCAACGGACACCCTCAAGCCCAAACATGTATTACTAACAGATAAGTTATACTCCCTATGTGGTTTGCAATAGAAATAGGATTGAGAATAGGACCGACATGTTATACTTAAAAGATAGCATGCAAATAAGCTCTACAGGAAAAGAGGGATCAAGGATCTACTCTTAACAAGAGATATGATACGCGTATCTAGTCTTCAATCTTCTGAGTCGCATTTCCTTGAGCTTAACTCCATTGTGCTTTCACCGTCTTTAGCTTCATAATTTCGTAGCTTCTTAATTCTTGTTTCCAAAATATGAGTTGGAACTCATTTCACTGTTGTCTCTCGGTCCACTTTCGCTTATTCTCTTTCTAGTTACTCGATTCAAACATAACTGTGTACTCATGGTTTCATGCAAGCTCTCCAAAATTCACTAGTGAATCTCGGATCTCGTTCACTTACTAAAAGGTATTCCACATAAATGAATTATCTCTTGAAAATAAACAAATGCCAACCATGTTGCCAAGAGTACTTACTAAGGTGATTTTCTATAACTTATGCACAAGCGAATGAACCATCAACCTTAGTGGCGAACACTACTCGAGCAGATTGATAAATGTATCAAGAGATTCTAGGTAACTAAACTTGGCAGAACCCTAAGGATTACACTAGACTTCGAGGGTATTACCGAGGCAAGTCAAGAGTCTAACTACCCTCTTTTCATACTCGAGAATGGTATCATTTCTGGATAACCACTCCATCCCTAGAAACAACCCATAGCCCTAAAACATAAGCATTACTACTAAACTCAACACTTAGCATATACATGCTCAAATCTAAACAAGTCATGAATAAATGAGCCGATTCCCCAACAGGATTTGAGATAAAAAATGGGATCCTCTACTATGCTAGTACTAAGGTGCAGAGACTCAACTATCGAAGCAGAATTAAAAGGATGCGATGTTTAAAAACAAAGTTCCCACGGTATGATAGAAAAGAGTAGCTAAACTTTTAACAGAAACGTTACCCCCTCTCTTAGGTATGCTAGTAGTGAGAGCATACAATTGCCCTCTTGACGATCTTGTTCTTTGCCCTTGTCCTTGTCCTACGATCTTAACTACATGTCCCTTTTTTACCACACCAACGATGTTCTTTCTTATCATGGGTTTTATTATTCTTTTACTTTGACCTCTTACCTTTCACCTTTTCCTCCTTCGTGGATTACGCCTTATCAACAAGTTTCTCATTCTTAGGCTTGTGTTCTTTATCCCCGTTCTTACTATCCTTGTATAGCTTGTTGACAAGTTTCTCGAAAGCTACCTCCATCGCACGACAACTCTACAAAGCTTGAAATAAGATTAGACGCAGATGGAACTACTGCGGCTACAGATGGAAGTTGGGCACTTCTTTGCCCTCCTACATGTGTCGCATGCCTACAAACTATGGTGAAAAAGAGAGAGAGAAGAGACTCAAGGAGAGAATCAAAAGATAGTGCATATGGCTTTGGGGAATATGCCTTTCGTAAAACAAAACTTTTCTTTAGAAAAATGCTTCTTTGTAAACGTTTTGAAAATGATTTCAAAAGGTTTTTAAAAACTTTTGCCCAATCTGGTAACCTTCTGCTCGGATACCAAATGTAACACCCCGCCTCCGCTAGGGTCACTCACAAAGGGAATGCACTAGCTTTGGTGGAGCATTATCTAGGTAAACATACACAGAAATATTACAAGACAGAACATATAAAACAATGGAAGAAGAACCAAATTTTATTGCTTTAAAAATCTAGAAAGGTCTAGAGCCTTTTTACATCAAAATACCATTAAATCCATTACATCAAAATCTGTCTTGCAATAGTAAAGAAGCATAAAACCATGGTCATAAATCATTCCCCAAGTAAAACGGTAAAGCAACCATAGCTAAGAAAGGTCCAAGCCGTATATGATGATCTTGAAGCAGAAAGAAGTCCAAACTAAATCGTAGTGTTTCCTCCCTGAGAACCCGAGGGGGGAGGGGGGGACGGAAGAAAAAGAGGCGAAACAAAACGGGTCAGTCATACAAACAGGCAAGTCCTAGTGACTTTCAGCATAGAAACAAGTAAAGGTAACATGACATGTATAAACTGAAAGTAAACATAAGGATGATGACAAGGTAGGCAAGTTAAACTAAGATAACAAGATAAACTATGGTAACAAGATAAACTATGGTAACAAGATAAACTATGGTAACAAGATAAACTATGCAAACCAGATAAACTACGTATAACATCGCATGTTTAACCTTCTCTGCACCAACTGTACTCGTACCCCAACCCGTATCATCCTTTCCATGTATATGTATAGTCCCTTGCCGTATATCGTACGGGTTTCATCATGTATTTCTATACTACTTCAACGTAGTGCCACCATTCTTGAAATTGTTTGGACTGCCACCCTTGTTCTAGTTTGGTTTCCTTATCATGAACTATCATGTGTTCAACTAGGATTTATGCCACCTAGGACCACTAGGGATTATACTACCTATTGAATGTTTTCTACATTCGATTAGGGTTTATGCCACCTAGGACCACTAGGGATTACGCTACCTAACGAATTCCATGTAACGATCTATTAATCTATCGGCTCCCTTCAAGTCCTAGCTCGTTCATGTGTCTGTGTCATACGGCCCAATCACGAATGTAGTCACCTGTGCAAGGTCAACCATAGGGCTTGATACACCCTGGATTAAAATGCCTGAACACTGCGTTTCCCCGCCATATGGGGCGTCAATGAGGCAAATGACTCCATGGGCCCCGGATCGACCGATATAACTGAGGCGCCTCCTATCCATCATCCACATAAGTAAAATGCCAGGGCGTGCAAAACGCTGACACCACTCCGAGCTTGAAGGAAATGCATGCCCTCCCTGAGGTCCTTTCCCGTTTCTGGTTCACACCGGGGTGTGAGGCTCGCAAATCAACGCTACACAAGGCTATGCTATATCAAAGTCGTGCTTTGATCATCAACCAAAAGACTCTGCTTTTCAACAGAAGCCTTGATCATTTTCATCTCAGCATGCCACATAGGCAATTCACGCTCTGCAACCGATGTCTATCAATCACACAGAATGAAATCCGATGTTAGACATACATCCATTTACAAGTTCGTTCTGGGTCTGAACGAAAGTGGTGGCACCTTTTTCCTCCACCATACGTCCAATAGAGGCGAGAGGCCCTCGCATATCCATTGATCTCCAAGTACGTCTGGTCAATTACCACTTATTACCTTGCCTTAGGTGTACATCCCAATCAAGACATCAATAATCATCCAAATGATGTGAAGACCTCCGATCTTCAACCATCATCTTCATCCTTGGCACATCGTCGAATCAGTTATTCAGAATGGGATAAACCCGGTCTTTTTGAATAACTCACGTATATAATAAACAAGTGCTATAAACACACAACATACGTCTCATTCTAATTTAGAATATTTCTTTGTCCAAGTATTCATATACTTTGGGAAAGGTTCTCATTAATTTTATCAAAGATAAATTCTTTAAATTTATTCTTTAATCTTCCTTTGGATATCAATTCAATCTAATTAAAGATGCATTAAAACTCCACTTGGTTTTAATCTTCCCAGAAATAAATTTTAACGATTGTTTTTACTTGCGAAATCATATCCTGTCTTTAACTGGGTTAAATAACCAATGTCATTTAAAACATGGTTCATGATAAACCCAAAATCACATTTCCATTCCATCAGCCTTTAACCATAAATTAGCAAGTGAACAAATCCCCTAAGTATTAACCCCAAAGGCCAAAACCAACATCAAATCAATACCGAGGAAACCATTCAACTTAACTAATCTCCAGTTATTTTCTGATTGTCTTAACTCTGTTGGGTCTAAGAACAGTATTATTAAAGATACCATTCACGTCAACCCATAATCTTATTCCATTGTTAATCGGGTTAAAGAACAAGTGTTATTTAAAACATCGTTCACGATAAACCCAAAAATCCAATTTAATTCCATTCCGATTAATTCTATTTAATTGGGAAACTTCACTTTGGAAAATCCCCTTTAAATTTTAACGAAAGATTTATAAATTCCAAATCACATTTCACTTTAAATTAGGTTAAAGAAAGAATGTCGTTAAAAACAGTTCACGATAAACTCAATTCACGTCCCATCAGTCTCTAACCGTTAATTAGTAAGAGAACAATTCGCTAAGTATTAATCCCGAAGGTTGAAACCACCATTAGATCAATGCCCAGGAAATCATTCAACTTAGCTAATCTCTAGTTAGTTTCTAATTTTCTTAACTCCACTGGGTTTAAGAACAGAGTTAGTGAAGACACCGCTCACGACAACCCAAAGTCCTATTTGATATTAAATACAAGGCTCTGAATAGAAAATATATCGTCTTATATTCAATATCAAATTCTGAAATCAGCAAATATCGTATTGGGATAACGATATATATATATATATTTATATATTTATATATATATATCTTTCAAATTCCTCCACAATGTCTGTATAATCACGGAATCCAGTATCGAAATATTTCGAGTATAATTTCAATTCAAATCCATTCCAATTCATATATTGGAAATTACTATTATTTTTAAAACCATTTCAAATCCAATTTAATTATTTAAAAACATTGGATTTATTATTCTAGTTCATAACTAGTTCATTTCGATAAAAATACCTTTTTATCTTCTCAAATATGGAATTTTTCATCCCAATTCTTTCCAAATAATTTATTATGATTTTACACAAATTATAGATATTTTTAATATTTTTATCAAGGCCCGTACAGTCGATTTCCACAAACGGCCATCGAGCTGCACTTACAGCGACCTTTTCCAAATTTGATTTGGACATAATTCCAAATCCAACCATTAGATTTCAAATCTATAATAGTTTTAGAAATCTCTTTTCGATACGAACCCAATGGTTCCGGTTTTAGGAGAATCCGACGGTCGGACCTCCCGTAATGTCCATTTGAAGTCAATGGTCAAAATTCGCGAACTGCTGTTGCGCGGCGCATTCTATTCGGGCCATTATATTATATATATAATATGTATAATATATATTTTGTCGATTTCCATTTAAAACGTATTTTATAAATCATTCTAAATTCATTTTCAAAACGATTTCAACTTCATATTCAATTTCAAATCAAAATTGAATATTCCATATCATCGATATATAAATAACAGTATTTTCAAAACATTAGATTTTGGACAATTCCTTTTCAATATTCATTATAAAAATGAATAAAATCGATATGAATATCGTTAACGTCAAAATTGTGTTAATCTAATCAACACGGCTCTATATATTTAAATATATTCGTGTCCATGCCAAATCGGACATCAAATCAGATTTATTACTGAATATTAATTTAAAATATTCATTATTTTAAAATATTCGTTATTTTAAAATATTCATTCTTTCTGAACTAGAATCAGACACAGCCAATTACCATATAATGTTATTTATATGGATTTCATACACATATGTATACAACAGTAATCAAACACAGTCAACCATCATCCAAAGTGCATTCTAAACTGCATAAGCATCAAATATAAATATTTAACGCTTACAACAGTTTGTCAATCAATCAATTGACATACAGCTAATTATTGGGACTAGTGTATGTCAGATATCATCCTAATACCCGTGTGGGGTTTCGAACAATCAAACACAGGTTTATTTGCGAAGTTGGGCGATGTGTAAAATTTATCATCCCAATCAATATCAGTCAAATGTGTCTACATAAACAAATCATCTGATTTGTTTACGAATACTTATTTAATTCATACACACGTTAAAAAAAATTATATTTTTAACTATAAATTATTTTATTTCAACATAAGAATATTTTATTCATTCTATTCCACATCACACAATCAATTTTCACCACACAAACAAACAAACAAGTCGTCCATGGTCTATGGACGATGGGTGTCAGGTGCTGGTAAGGACGGTGTAATAACCCGGAAATCCGAGCCAATTTAAAATTTTTATTTTGGCAATTTTAGTGAATTTTGAATATTTAAAATGAATTATTTTAAACAGTAACGACCAGAAATTTATTTTTAATAGAATTAGAATGTATATTTTTATTTAAATCGATGTTAGAATATAAATAATTATTTTTAATTATAAAAGGAATTGAAAATGGCGCTGTAGTTTGAAAATTCGATTTCAAATTTCAAATGAATGTACAGGATTCAAAATAAACCAGATTTTGGCGAAACCAAAAATATTAGAGTCTATCTGAGAATATCTTTCCAACAAATCCGAAAAATTGAAATTTCATAGCGGGAATCAAAAGATATGCCCAATTGAAAATTCAGAATAGTCGCTATGGAATTCTGGCCCATAAAAATGGAAATTATGCAAACGACCTTCGTTTTCAATGAAACCACTTTTGTTGGATCCGGAATGTCAAATTATTTCCAGATTCCAAAATTCGCAATTTTCTGAGTCAATATGTGAGTGTGGCGAAGTAAAACGTGTTTTGACAGTTTTAGTCAGTTTGGATCGACCAGAAAGTGGCCCTTTTACAAAAAATCTCAGAATTTAATGAAATTAGATTTGTTAAGACCGAATCGTCAATACGAAGCTAGAAATAATTTTTCTGGAATTTTTTGGGTTCGTATGTGGCCCCGGTAAATTGAAATGTGCGTTAAAATTCAATATATTGATTTATATTTTGATTTTGACAGAAAATGATCGAAACAATTGAATTAGATTACGATACATATCCCATTGTGTTCGGAATGGGGGTAGTTAGCTATTGACGATAGTCGGTGAGTTCGATTTCAAGATCGAAATAAAAAGTTGCTTTTTGAAATTTAAAAATAATAAAATATATAGATTTTTATATACACCCTCTCTCCCCTCTTTTCCAAGTCACCCCCCCCCCCGTTTATTCTCATTTGAATGATAAAGAAAAAGAAAAAAAAAGAATCGAACCCTAAATCGCCCCGCTCAAACCATGACTGCCGCCGCCAGTGGCTTGCGCGCCTCTCCTGGCCTCCGTCGCCGATGACCGGACCGCTCCCCGTCCTCCCCTCCTCCCCGTAGCTTCTCTCCACCCTCCTCTTCTGATTTTGGCCGTAACCCCCAAACCCGTGTAGCCTGAACCCTAGCCACCTCCAGCGCCACCCCCTGACCCACTACGCCTTTCCGCCGCCTCCCTACCTCTGCGCCGACGAACAACACAGTGGCGCTGGTAGCTCCTTCTTCCATTCGAAACCTGAGGCAGTGACTAACGATGAACATGAAAGTAATTTAAATTAATTCAGTTTGTATGTTAGTTAATGTTGATAATAAAACTGGTTTATACAAACTAATTTATGAAATATGATTTTTATATATATTTAGCAAAGTAAAAATACAAATTTTTATAATAGAAAATTTCGAATTTTTGTTATAGAAAAGATCATATTATTTTTTTTAAGAAAAGATTAGATTTTTAGTTATGTAAAGGTATGATTTTTATTTATACCATAGCATAATAAAAATATGATTTTTATATTATAGAGATAATAAAAATATGATTTTTATAAGATAGAGTATATAAAAATACGATTTTTATATAGCGTCGAAATAAAAATTTGATCTTTATATAAGAAGTAGGAATATAAAAATATAATTTTTATATAGAAAGAAGCGTCGTAAAAATATATGAAGTAGAAATAAAAATGTGATTTTTATTTATTGGAATTAAGCAGTAAAAATATAATTTTTATTATGAACAGTGTGGCAAGGACTGCATTGGAATTTCAAACAAATCCAAATGGTTCAGAAGTTCAGGAGTAAAACTGATGGAGTGGAACCCTCAGTGAGAACTACTCACTTTTAATTTATTTTCTAGTTGAAATATATACTAGGATGCAGATGGTGCTTAGCAGCACCCGACACCCGTCATCCACAGACCATGGATGACTTGTTTGTTTGATTGATGTGTTGTGAAAATTGATTGTGTGATGTGGATTGAATAAATATTTTATAGTTAAAAATATAATTTTTAACGTGTATATAAAATAAACATTTATAAACAAATCGGATGATTTGTTTATGTACACCCATTTGACTGATACAGATTGGGACGATAAATTTTATACATCGCTCAACTGCACAAATAAAACCTGTGTTTGATTGTTTGAAAACCCCACACGGGTGTTGGGATGAAATTGGCCATACACTAGTCCCAATAATTAGCGGTATGTCGACCGATTGGTTGACAAACTGAGTAAGCGTTAATTATTTATATTTAATGCTTATGCAGTTGTGTCGTGCACTCTGGATGATGGTTGATGATTTATCGTTGCCATTATATACATGTGTTGTAGGGAATCCATATAATTAACATTATATGGTCATTGATTGGGCCTCATTCCAATTTGGAAAATAAAAAATATATTTATGTGTTGAATAAAAGAAAATTCATGTGTTCAATAAAATATATATTCATGTCTTGAATAAAACATATATTCAAGTGTTGAATATATATTCAAGCGTTGAAGAAAATATTCATTTGTTGAATAGAATAACGAAGTTATTGAAATATATAAAGTCGTGTGGATTAGATATGTGGCATTTTGACGTGAATGATATCTATATCAATTTTATTTATTTTTATAATGAATACCGAAAAGGAATGGATTTCAAAATATAACGTTTTGAAAATATTATCATTTATATATTAATGATATGGAATATTCAATTTTGATCTGAAATTGAATATGAAGTTGAAATCGTTTTGAAAACGAATTTAAAACAATTTATAAAATACATTTTGAAAGGAAATCGATGAAATATATAATATATAATATTATATATATATATATATATAATGGCCTGAATAAAACGCGCCGCGCTGCGGCAGTTATCAAATTTCGACCATTGACTTCGAATGGACTTTACGGGAGATCCGACCGTCGCATTCTCCTAAAACCGGAACCTTGGGTTCATATCGAAAAGATCTTTCTAAAGAATATAAGAAATTAGAAATCTAACGGTTGGATTTGGAGTTATGTCCAAATCAAATTTGGAAAAGGTCGGTGTAAGTGCAGTTCGGTGGCCGTTGATGGAAATCGACTGTACGGGCCTTGATAAAATTATTAAAAATAGCAATAATTTGTGTGAAATCATAAGAAATGATTTGGAAAGAATTGGGATGAAAAATTCCATATTTGATAAGATAAAAATAGATTTTTATCTCAATGACCTAGTTTTGAGCTAGAATTATAAATCTAATATTTTTGAAAATAAATAAATTGGATTTGAAAGGGTTTTAAAAGTAACCAGAATTTCCAATAAATTGGAATGGAATGGAATTCGATTTGGTAATAATCAAAGTGAATTTCTGTGGAGGAGGACTGCTAATATATCTGGAATTTAAAAGGCGTTGCCATTATTCCACTTATATTGTTAGCCGGACATGGAAGTTTATATCGATTAAATATATATGTATATATCAATTTGTTTTCCATAAAGATTCCATCGTTAATGGAATGTGATTTGGGTTGTTGTGAATGGTGTCTTTAATAATACTGTTCTAAGACCTAATGGAGTTAAGAAAATCAGAAACTAACTGGAGATTGGTTAAGTTGAATGGCTTCCTGGGTATTGATCTGATGTTGGTTTCGGCCTTCGGGGTTAATATTTAGGGAATTGTTCACTTGCTAACTTAGGGCTAAAGGCTGATGGAATAGAATGTGATTTTAGGTTTATCGTGAACCTTGTTTTAAATGACATTGGTTCTTTAACCCAGTTACAGACAGGATATGGTTTCCCAAGTTAAATAATCATTAATATTGATTTTTGGGAAGATTAAAACCAAGTGGAGTTTTAATGAATCTTTAATTAGATTGAAAATGAATTTGATAATTGAAATTATCAAATTTAAGAAATGATCGAGAATGGAGTATCACCAGTTTTGCTCCAGGCGATAGTTAAATCTTTGATTAGTTTTGAACGTGAAATGGTAATAGAATTTACCGATAACACCGTGGTGTTAGATATGAAGTATTACCAGTTTTACTTCATAGGATGAATAGGTTGGAATTGGGGAGTTAAAACAAATGATTACTTCGGTAAGGTTCGTTAATCCTAGCTAGTTTGGATAAACCATAATTTGGTTTGAATTGATGTTCAAAGGAAGATTAAAGAATAAATTTAAGGAATTTATTTTTGATAAAATTAATGGGAACCTATCCCAAAGTGTAAAAATATTTGAATAAAAGAATGTTCTGAATTGGAATGAGGCATATGTTGTGTTTGTGTAACATTTGTTTATTATATACGCGAGTTATTCAGAAAGACCGGGTTTATCCCATTCTTAATAACTAATTCGATGATGTGTCGAGGATGAAGACGGTGGTCGAAGACCGGAGGTCCTCACGTTGTTTGGATAATTACTGATGATCTTAATGGGCTGTACACCTAAGAAGAGGGAATCAGTTGGTGATCGTCCAGACGTACTTGGAGATCGATGGATATGCGAGGTACAAGTCGCCTCCGGTTTCATTCAGACCTAGAACGGAATTGTAAATGGACTGTGTGTCTGACATTGGATATCATTCTGTGTGATTGATGGATATCGGTTGCATGGAGTGGTTTGCCTGTGTGGCATGCTAAGATCCAAATGATCAAGGCTTCTGTTGAAAAGCAGAGTCTTGTGGTTGATGATCAAAGCACCGCCTATGTGGCACAGCTTTTTTTAGCGTTCATTCGCAAGCCTCACACCCCAGTTGTGAACAAGAAACGGGAGAGGACTTCAGGGAGGGCATGCGTTTCCTTCTAGCTAGGGTGGTGTTAGTGACCTACCATCCTTGACATTTATATTACTTTCACCTATGTGGTTGTTGGATTGCGAGGCGCCTCGGATATATCGGTGACTATGTGCAGCCAATGGAGTCATTTGGCTCATTGACGCCCCAAAGGGAGGGGAAACGCAGTGTTCAGGCATTTTAATCCACATTAGTGGACCGGCCCTGACGATCCAAGGGTTACTCGAGCTCTGATCCTAAGACACGGGCTAGAGCGTCTCGAAACGGTGAGGACTACTTTTGCCTTGGTTCACAGATGGAAATACAACTTCCAATACGTGACTTACGGTTTTGATTGTAGAACCTGTATATGGCGACATAGTGGTATGGGGGCACTTATGCTGTCTATGATTGATACTAATGATTGAAATTGTAACACCCCGCATTTTCAATATAATTAAAATTGTACAGAAATGTGTATATATATATACACGGATAGGTAAATAATGGTGATGTATAATGAAAATTAATTAATATATGAAAGAAAGAAAGGATTGGTTGCATGCGATGTAAATATGTTGCATGCACTGATTTGCAAACATAATGCATTAACATTAAAAGAAAAATAAAAGAAAAAGATTCATGCAATGGTTTAATTTAAGTATTGTAACTAACATGAAAAAGAGAAGTAAGGATAGAACAATAATTATCATTGTTCTAAGACTTATTAACAAAATACTTTGTAGCTCGGTTGGTTAAGGCATTGGATTTGTAACATAGAGGTCGGGGGTTCGAAACCCGGCGGCAGCATAATTTTTATCCCTATTTTAGAGAGGGCCAACTGAGCATGCAAATATATGTACATATACAAATTCAAAATTTGAAAGGATAAGAACGTATATATAAGGAAATAAAGAAAATATATGTATATATATGAGAATATATATATATATATATATATATGCAGAAATATACGTATACGAAAGATAAAATTTAAGATAAGATAGTAAATGAAATATGGCGAGAATTAAATAACGGTGCAACATCGTTTGAATTTTGAAAATAAAATGAAAGTTGTGCGTATATATATACGCGTCAAATGGTCGTTAGAGGAATTGTATACATATAAGAATATTTCATATGAATAAAACAGTTAAATAAATTCAAGAAATTCAAAAGTTCGAAAATCAAATTTCTACGCCAAAACAACTTGTGGGACCTAATGTTGACTCAGCACCGCGTGTACGATAAGATTTGGCTAGATTCATCTGCGAACCTGGACAATTTTCTTAACTGGGTTCAATGCTGACTCAGCGCTTCGCGTACGATAAGGTCTTGAGCACCTAGGCTCATTGTAAATCTCCACAACAATTCATGGCGAAGCCATGGCTCTCTTCTCTCTCATTATCTTCTTCTTCTCCAAAAAGATCTTGGATCTATTCTTCCCACTTTTCTCTACAACATCTATTCTTAAAAATTAAAAGAATGAGATCTAGAACAACGAATGAAATGGAAAAGAGATTCAAATCTAAAGAGAAGATAATGGATTCAGATTCACAAATTTATGCCGAAAAGAGAAATCAAAGATGATTCAAAACAGTAATTCGAGCTAAGCAAAAGAGGGAAAACAATTCAAGAGTTATCTAGTCCTTATTTTGAAGACGACTAGCAAAGTGAGTGGAATTACGATAAAATTTTGTATAATATATATTATTATCGTTCACCATTTCCCCAGTTATGAATTCAATGCAAGAATTATGTGATAGTAATTGTTCTTTATTCTCCTGCCTTTTTCATTGTGGATCTAGGATATCTCGAACCTAGACGAAAATATTATTATACATACGAACGGTTGAAATAGGGAAATTTTGGGGCATATTTCATTTTATGCAATCGAGAAACATAACCTAAAATTTGGGAATTTGTGACATAGCAATTATTATTGCGAATATTGGGAATTGTGGCATAGCAATTATTATTGCAAATATTGGGACTGTGGCATAACAGTTATTGTTGCAATTGTAAAATCATGGTGATAGAGCTTGAAGTTGGTAAATTTTGGGATGCAATCCATAGTGAATCTTTTATATGATTTGGGAATGTGAATAGCACATAATCATATACTCTAATTTATGATGTTAACATGAAATTATGTAAATTTATTTGGAATTATTTATTCCAAGTCTAATATTATGTGATTGGGGGTTTAAACTATAAGTTGAATTGAAGTAATAGGCATAACATATTAATGAGATTATAGGCATAAGCATAAATTGAGATAATTTACATTAGAAATTGACATGTTTAGGTGAGTAACATTCCATTTATGAATTTGGCTAAAATAAGATAATTTGGGTAATATGAAATTGGGCCAACTATTATGAAATTGACGTAGTTAATGACAAGCTAGAGATAGGCATGAAAATGAAATGTAATTAAGTTGAATTAGGAACAAGGCATAAATATGATTTGTAAATAAAGTTAATTTGTAGGTAATTAGTGACAAGTTGGAATAGGAAAAATTATAAACATGACTATATGTTGAATTTGGAACACATAACATGAAAATTGGGGTTTGGGTGAAATACGATGTTAATAAACCTTTGACACGAGGTTAGGCGCAATTGTGGTGTAAGACTGCCCGGAACCGCCCGGCGAATCCAGCTGCCACAATTGGACGTCTAATGTGAGAGGTCAAAGGCAGGAATTGTAGGCGTAATGGTTAGTGACACGAGGTTAGACCCGCTTTGTGGTGTAAGACTGCCCGGAACCGCCCGGCAAATCCAGCAGCCACAAAGTGTTCGGTCTAATGTGGGAGGTCATGCACCGTTCGTCATAATGAATAAATTAAGAAATACTAACCATAATAAAACATGTGGGTGACATGGGCATGGTTAGAAGATTAAGGGGATGGTATAAATGACATGTAAAACATGACTAATGTAGACTTAACCATAGTAAGACATGTGTAAGGCATGGAAACAATAATAAAGGGTTAAGTGGGACATGGGCGACATGTAAGACCTAAATAAATAAATGCTTAACCAAATGGGATCCGTAATGGTATTACAAATTAATTGAATTGGGTAAAGTTTAGGTAACGGGTTAAATAAATAGAAAGGGTTAAGTAAATCTAAATTAATGACAAAAGTGGGGGAATGGTAAATAACCTATTATGAATGAATTTGAATAAGAAAAGGAAGGATAATAGGTTAGACTTGTCCTAGGGACAAGTGGAAAGTATAACTTATAGGATAAGATAAGTTATAAGAAACGATAAAGGAAAATAAGATAACTTATATGTAAGGATATACTTAATTATAAATTAAGCAGTTTGGGAAGGAGAAGCGTGAAATATATGAGGATATAAGTTATACGAATGGAAAAGAAGTAAATTAGAATCATATATGTTAGTTGGGTTGAGCAATTCTCTGGGTGCCAGTCTGATGTTGATTTCGGTCTTCGGGGCTGGTGTTTAGGGGGTTATTCTCCTAATCAGCATATATGTGGGATAAGGCATACTTAAACTATGAATTAAGTATAACATGTTGTTGTAACCCAAAAAGGGAATAATTCATGAAATTGGAAAATAACATGCTGTGGGCTTATTAATGGACTTAAATGGGTTAAGTATAAATTGAATTAATAAGCAAGGGTAACTTGGTAAATACGAAAAAGGAAGCTAATGTGAATAACCAAGTTAAATGAGAAAGTTGACGAGGTGGCACAAGCGCGAAATGAATGGTTAGACTTAATATAAAACTAGGACGCTTGAAGCAGTCCATACGTTGTAGGATGAATAACTCAACGAGGTAGATCATCACGGTGTCGTAAGGCACGAGGAGAACGCAAGCTCATCATTTTGGCGGATCCAACGGACTGGAAGGGGAGGCAGGCGGCTTCCTGATACGTTAAAGGTGCTCCTGGTAGTCCTCTGTGGTGGTTTAGCTTCGGGCAAGGATTACAGAGGTTGGGTCTGCGCGGAACTACCAGGTGGGTGGGCCTTGACTGCACAAGTAGAGGGCAGTCAGAATGTTGTACGTGGTGGCATTAAGGGTGGTTCGGCGGTTGCCTCAGGCGGAGGTGGAGGGTCAAGACCAAATGATAGCAAGATCGTCGAACGCCTGTCACCAGCAGCCTAAGAAATGCGAAAAGCCAAGAGCTAACCCCTAGAGATCGTTAACCTTTGCTATCAAGGGACGATTGTGGGGAGACCCCCCATGGATGTTTAGATTGTTTGCTTGTTAGGGGCGGTCGCTTAGCTCGTGTGGTCTTTACTAGTTGAGGGAGGGGCCGAGGTGGGGCTATAGCCACCATAGAAAAACCAGACCCGAGGGATATCTGTACATTGGACACTCTTAGAGGCGGGCCAGTAACAGATATAGAAAAGCTCCCGACCGAGTTCCGTGTTTCCGGTATAGCCCTGCCACGGAACTCGGATGCACAAGTAGAGGTTATGTGCAGTAGAAACATCAAGTACGATTGATGATACGTACGTGAGAAAGTCTAGGTACAACCTTGTCTGCTCTGGGTGGTATATCGTAGACTAGAGGGCATTTTCGATGATGAAACCAAATTCGATCGAATAGTTCGAAGATGGCAGTCAGTACACTTACGTCAGCGGTTCTATGTGGATGTAGCATTGTTATATACATACAGAGATATGTACGTTACTATGGCATAGAATGAGGGACTGCGCGTTTTACCGTGGTGTTACGGAGGAGGCCGTGCGAATAGGGTATCACGGGGTGTACCTCGGTTTGGGGGTAGCTACATATACATTATATTAGGTTACTCTACTAGGGAGTAGGTGGGTGCGACGTGTGTGTAAACTTTGAGTAACACGTATAACCTAATAAGTAAGAAAATGTAACTGAACGGTATATGTAAGATTATACAGAAGTTTATTTTAAGTCCACTCACACAGAACTTATGTTCTGACCCCCTCCTCATTACATACTTCCAGGTTAGGTTCATGACAGAGATGGTATAGCTTTGGATACTGGTTAGACAGTATGATATATAAGGTAAAGCTATTTTTGAATATATTATATTTTAATTCCTTCCGCTGTGAGATGCTTTACGAGTTCTGACTTGTTTCTTTATCTCTGTCTTTTTCTGCAGGATACCAGAGCACCCAACTCGGGTTTTGATTGATCGAATTTTAAAAATTTGGTCTGTCGGAATCCGGGTTGTTACATCTGGTATCAGAGCTTCGGTTTAGTGATCTTAGGGCAATAATGAGTGAACGTATTTGTATTTTCTAAAATATAAATATATTATATATATATAAACCTAAATCCATAAAGTAGCCCACTAGGCATGAAAAGGGTTGGGATATCTAGTTTGTACACTCAAGGAATAAACATAGGAATTTGGAAACCATTAGGTGGTTGAGAAAGTGTACAATATGACTTGGCGTTGGAAAAAGAAAATATCCCATAGGATGGAAACAGAAATGTTAGTATTTCAGAGTAGTGGGTTTAGAAGGGTAACCTTATAAATTAGGAGAAGGTTAAAATGCGGAAAATGGACTAGGAATATATATATAGTTGAGAGAATTGGTTTGGAAAGTGCCTAGGAAAGCCTAGTTGAGTTGAGAGACCCGCTTTTAGTCTAACCCAATAATAAACTTTTAAGAACTTGAATTTATAAAAGAGTTTGGTATTTGAAAAATGCATATTGGGTTTTAAAATAAAGTAGGGTATATTGTGAAAAACCATGATTTCTTGTTTTTAAAGAATTCTCTCATGAAAAGGTGCATATTATGGAGCATATATATATATAGCTCACTAGTTCTCATATATCAAAATCTTGAAAGGAAAATGTTGCATTTTGAAAAAGGAATTTTTGAAATCTCTATTCTATTAAATTTTGATTATCGTTTTAAAAGTTTTGTTGGGTGAACAAAATAAGTGGTAATAAGAATGGAGTAGATGTTTGCACCATAGTAGCCAAGATTAACATTGTAAGTAGGAACAATGTAACCCATTAATTGTCCTTGTCTACTCCAGTTTCATGATTTGAAGAAAATGTTTTGCATTTTATTTTGTGACATGTTTTTTTTTTGTTTTGGCAAAAGCAAGTTTTTGAGAAAAGAATAAAAGTTTTACCACTTTTAGTTTATGGAAGGAGAATGTAATAAAAAGAAGAAGGCCAAACCATGTTTTAAAAATGGAGTAGTTAAGGATTAAGGCCTAGAAATAACGAGATGAAGTTAAAGCAATTAGAACCAACTGGGGATTGGTTGAGTTAAGTAATTCTCTAAGTGTCAGTCTGATGTTGATTTCGGTCTTCGGGGTTGATAATTAGGGAGTTACTTTCTTGCCAATTTTCAGTTAGGGATTGGAAAATATGGAACTAATGGAAAATTTCCCGTAGAATGCATAAGCCGTATGAGTCTAGGATTGTTTCTTGAAAGAGAAGTATAGGCTAGTAATACACAGCATTTGCTAGTAGTGACTACTAGGTAGTGAAGGGCAAACAAGCATATAGATCCTGTTGAGTGGACTCGTGACATAGTCCTAAGATGCATGGCCCATAGTTGTAGCTGTGTAGGATGCTGTTTGAGTTGAAAACAGAAAAAGCTTATATGAAATAATAAACTTAAGTAATTGGATTAAGTCAAATAAGATAAGAAAGAGAATAGCCTAACTAACAAGAAACAATAAATTCAGTAAAGCAACAAACGTGATGGGAAAAGAAAATGAAAATCTTAAGAAAAAGATAAATATGTATGAAATTACTCCAAGATAAGATGAAATAGAGAAGAAGGCTTTCTAATGTAGTTGTGCTTGGACAGGAAAATAGGAAATCTTTATAGAATAGTTATGTAAAAACCCAAGTACAATTAGAAAAGAAAAACGGAGGATGTGAGTTTTTCCGTTTTCGTAACATAAGAAATCAAATTTGGAAAATTAGATTTTTCTAAATTCCAAATTTAATGATGGTTGATAGGGTTTTGGATGCGACAATTGGATGAACTATGCTCTTATTTCGTAAGAGTATGGGAAAATTTGGGTGAAAAATGTTTTGATTTTTCAAAAATGTTGCATTCATATAGAACTGCAAGTATATTTAGGATGTGAGCATCATGTTTTAAAAAGAGTTTTTAAAATTTGCATGCACATAGGTGGATCCAAATTAGGCATACATACTTTACTATGATGTATCTCACTTTGCACATGTGCACAATGTTTGCAACAATTGGATGCACACTTGATGGATGGATATTGCGAGGGATTATCTATTTTACTCTTATCGAATTTCGGGGACGAAATTCTTTAAGGGTGGGAGAATGTAACACCCCGCATTTTTAATATAATTAAAAATGTACAGAAATGTGTATATATATATATACACGGATAGGTAAATAATGGTGATGTATAATGAAAATTAATTAATATATGAAAGAAAGAAAGGATTGGTTGCATGCGATGTAAATATGTTGCATGCACTGATTTGCAAACATAATGCATTAACATTAAAAGAAAAATAAAAGAAAAAGATTCATGCAATGGTTTAATTTAAGTATTGTAACTAACATGAAAAAGAGAAGTAAGGAGAGAACAATAATTATCATTGTTCTAAGACTTATTAACAAAATACTTTGTAGCTCAGTTGGTTAAGGCATTGGATTTGTAACATAAAGGTCGGAGGTTCGAACCCCGGCGGCGGCATAATTTTTATCCCTATTTTAGAGAGGGCCAACTGAGCATGCAAATATATGTACATATACAAATTCAAAATTTGAAAGGATAAGAACGTACATATAAGGAAATAAAGAAAATATATGTATATATATGAGAATATATATATATATATATATATGCAGAAATATATGTATACGAAAGATAAAATTTAAGATAAGATAGTAAATGAAATATGGCGAGAATTAAATAACGGTGCAACATCGTTTGAATTTTGAAAATAAAATGAAAGTTGTGCTTATATATATACGCGTCAAATGGTCGTTAGAGGAATTGTATACATATAAGAATATTTCATATGAATAAAACAGTTAAATAAATTCAAGAAATTCAAAAGTTCAAAAATCAAATTTCTACGCCAAAACAACTTATGGGACCCAATGTTGACTCAGCACTGCGTGTAAGATAAGATTTGGCTAGATTCATCTGCGAACCTGGACAATTTTCTTAACTTGGTTCAATGCTGACTCAGCGCTGCGCGTACGATAAGGTCTTGAGCACCTATATAAACACCCTAGGCTCATTGTAAATCTCCACAACAATTCATGGCGAAGCCATGGCTCTCTTCTCTCTCATTATCTTCTTCTTCTCCAAAAAGATCTTGGATCTATTCTTCCCTCTTTTCTCTACAACATCTATTCTTAAAAATTAAAAGAATGAGATCTAGAACAACGAATGAAATGGAAAAGAGATTCAAATCTAAAGAGAAGATAATGGATTCAGATTCACAAATTTATGCCACAAAGAGAAATCAAAGATGATTCAAAACAGTAATTCGAGCTAAGCAAAAGAGGGAAAACAATTCAAGAGTTATCTAGTCCTTATTTTAAAGACGACTAGCAAAGTGAGTGGAATTACGATAAAATTTTGTATAATATATATTATTATCGTTCACCATTTCCCCAGTTATGAATTCAATGCAAGAATTATGTGGCAGTAATTGTTCTTTTATTCTCCTACCTTTTTCATTGTGGATCTAGGATATCTCGAACCTAGACGAAAATATTATTATACATAAGAACGGTTGAAATAGGGAAATTTTGGGGCATATTTCATTTTATGCAATCGAGAAACATAACCTAAAATTTGGGAATTTGTGGCATAGTAATTATTATTGCGAATATTGGGAATTGTGGCATAGCAATTATTATTGCAAATATTGGGACTGTGGCATAACAGTTATTGTTGCAATTGTAAAATCATGGTGATAGAGCTTGAAGTTGGTAAATTTTGGGATGCAATCCATAGTGAATCTTTTATATGATTTGGGAATGTGAATAGCGCATAATCATATACTCTAATTTATGATGTTAACATGAAATTATGTAAATTTAGTTGGAATTATTTATTCCAAGCCTAATATTATGTGATTGGGGGTTTAAACTATAAGTTGAATTGAAGTAATAGGCGTAACCTATTAATGAGATTATAGGCATAAGCATAAATTGAGATAATTTACATTAGAAATTGACATGTTTAGGTGAGTAACATTCCATTTATGAATTTGGCTAAAATAAGATAATTTGGGTAATATGAAATTGGGCCGACTATTATGAAATTGACGTAGTTAATGACAAGCTAGAGATAGGCATGAAAATGAAATGTAATTAAGTTGAATTAGGAACAAGGCATAAATATGATTTGTAAGTAAAGCTAATTAGTAGGTAATAAGTGACAAGTTGGAATAGGAAAAATTATAAACATGACTATATGTTGAATTTGGAACACATAACATGAAAATTGGGGTTTGGGTGAAATACGATGTTAATAAACCTTTGACACGAGGTTAGGCGCAATTGTGGTGTAAGACTGCCCGGAACCGCCCGGCGAATCCAGCTGCCACAATTGGACGTCTAATGTGAGAGGTCAAAGGCGGGAATTGTAGGTGTAATGGTTAGTGACACGAGGTTAGACCCGCTTTGTGGTGTAAGACTGCCCGGAACCGCCCGGCAAATCCAGCAGCCACAAAGTGTTCGGTCTAATGTGGGAAGTCATGCACCGTTCGTCATAATGAATAAATTAAGAAATACTAACCATAATAAAACATGTGGGTGACATGGGCATGGTTAGAAGATTAAGGGGATGGTATAAATGACATGTAAAACATGACTAATGTAGACTTAACCATAGTAAGACATGTGTAAGGCATGGAAACAATAATAAAGGGTTAAGTGGGACATGGGCGACATGTAAGACCTAAATAAATAAATGCTTAACCAAATGGGACCCGTAATGGTATTACAAATTAATTGAATTGGGTAAAGTTTAGGTAACGGGTTAAATAAATAGAAAGGGTTAAGTAAATCTAAATTAATGACAAAAGTGGGGGAATGGTAAATAACCTATTATGAATGAATTTGAATAAGAAAAGGAAGGATAATAGGTTAGACTTGTCCTAGGGACAAGTGGAAAGTATAACTTATAGGATAAGATAAGTTATAAGAAACGATAAAGGAAAATAAGATAACTTATATGTAAGGATATACTTAATTATAAATTAAGCAGTTTGGGAAGGAGAAGCGTGAAATATATGAGGATATAAGTTATACGAATGGAAAAGAAGTAAATTAGAATCATATATGTTAGTTGGGTTGAGCAATTCTCTGGGTGCCAGTCTGATGTTGATTTCGGTCTTCGGGGCTGGTGTTTAGGGGGTTATTCTCCTAATCAGCATATATGTGGGATAAGACATACTTAAACTATGAATTAAGTATAACATGTTGTTGTAACCCAAAAAGGGAATAATTCATGAAATTGGAAAATAACATGCTGTGGGCTTATTAATGGACTTAAATGGGTTAAGTATAAATTGAATTAATAAGCAAAGGTAACTTGGTAAATACGAAAAAGGAAGCTAATGTGAATAACCAAGTTAAATGAGAAAGTTGACGAGGTGGCACAAGCGCGAAATGAATGGTTAGACTTAATATAAAACTAGGACGCTTGAAGCAGTCCGTACGTTGTAGGATGAATAACTCAACGAGGTAGATCATCACGGTGTCGTAAGGCACGAGGAGAAAGCAAGCTCATCATTTTTGCGGATCCAACGGACTGGAAGGGGAGGCAGGCGGCTTCCTGATACGTTAAAGGTGCTCCTGGTAGTCCTCTGTGGTGGTTTAGTTTCGGGCTAGGATTACAGAGGTTGGGTCTGCGCGGAACTACCAGGTGGGTGGGCCTTGACTGCACAAGTAGAGGGCAGTCAGAATGCTGTACGCGGTGGCATTAAGGGTGGTTCGGCGGTTGCCTCAGGCGGAGGTGGAGGGTCAAGACCAAATGATAGCAAGATCGTCGAACGCCTGTCACCAGCAGCCTAAGAAATGTGAAAAGACAAGAGCTAACCCCTAGAGATCGTTAACCTTTGCTATCAAGGGACGGGTGCGGGGAGACCCCACATGGATGTTTAGATTGTTTGCTTGTTAGGGGTGGTCGCTTAGCTCGTGTGGTCTTTACTAGTTGAGGGAGGGGCCGAGGTGGGGCCATAGCCACCATAGAAAAACCAGACCCGAGGGATATCTGTACATTGGACACTCTTAGAGGCGGGCCAGTAACAGATATAGAAAAGCTCCCGACCGAGTTCCGTGTTTCCGGTATAGCCCTGCCACGGAACTCACAAGTAGAGGTTATGTGCAGTAGAAACATCAAGTACGATTGATGATACGTACGTGAGAAAGTCTAGGTACAACCATGTCTGCTCTGGGTGGTATATCGTAGACTAGAGGGCATTATTCGATGATGAAACCAAATTCGATCGAATAGTTCGAAGATGGCAGTCAGTACACTTACGTCAGCGGTTCTATGTGGATGTAGCATTATTATATATATACAGAGATATGTACGTTACTATGGCATAGAATGAGGGGCTGCGCGTTTTACTGTGGTGTTACGGAGGAGGCCGTGCGAATAGGGTATCACGGGGTGTACCTCGGTTTGGGGGTAGCTATATATACATTATATTAGGTTACTCTGCTAGGGAGTAGGTGGGTGCGACGTGTGTGTAAACTTTGAGTAACACGTATAACCTAATAAGCAAGAAAATGTAACTGAACGGTATATGTAAGATTATACAGAAGTTTATTTTAAGTCCACTCACACAGAACTTATGTTCTGACCCCCTCCTCATTACATACGTCCAGGTTAGGTTCATGACAGAGATGGTATAGCTTTGGATACTGGTTAGACAGTATGATATATAAGGTAAAGCTATTTTTGAATATATTATATTTTAATTCCTTCCGCTGTGAGATGCTTTACGAGTTCTGACTTGTTTCTTTATCTCTGTCTTTTTCTGTAGGATACCAGAGCACCCAACTCGGGTTTTGATTGATCGAATTTTAAAAATTTGGTCTGTCGGAATCCGGGTTGTTACAGAAATTGTTTTCACACTATACGCTTATAGTAATAATAAAACATGAAATTTAGTGTATCAAGCATTCTTTGGCTATTATAAGGTAAAATCCTATCCTCCTACTTGTGTTGCACTGCGTGATGGGACCTGAGACTTATAATAGCTTCATTATTCTTTATTTAGCATTGCGCTGTTGTTTTATGCACTGGTATTCTTGGGAGAAAACCCGTTCCGTGTTATACGGCGTGGTCCCTTGATATAACATTACTTTAAAATAAAGATTAATAACTGTTTTAGTTCTTACACCAGTCACATGACTGACCTGAAGTTTATTGTTTTAACCCAAACTCTAGGTGCCCTTATTTTGACATGGGAAGCTAGTAGTTTTGGTTTTGCAGATTTATATTCACAGAATCCTGATTTACAGCTGGAACGATACTCGGAAAGCTCTGCATCCGTGTATTACTTTCAGTGGTGTTTTGTATTATTTTTCCGCTGCTATGTAATGTATTATAATCTCTAATATTTTTTCTGTTGTGTAATATTTATTTATACTGTATATTCTTGTATTCTGTTGGAAATTGTTGTAATTAACAATGAAATGTTCTTCTGTTTGTGTTCCGATTTGTCGTGTTCTCAAAACAATCAGGGGTTTCGAACGGTCTTGGTCGGTTTAGCGATCGATTCGACTCGAGTGAAATTTCCAATTGTTACACACCGTCTGCATCCTAGTATATATTTTAACTAGAAAATAAAATTAAAGTTAGAAGTTCTCACCTTTGGGATCCACTCCTCCATTCTCTGTTTCTGAATTATTTAGATTTGTTTGAAATTCCAACGCACCCTTTTCACGCTATTCATATATAAAAATCATATTTTTATCGTTACTATACATATATAAAAAATCACATTTTTATACCGCTATTATATAGATAAAAAAAATCAAATCTTTCTATCGCTAATGAATATATAAAAATTATGTTTTTACATTACCATTCAAATGATAAAAATCATATTTTTACTTTGCTACATATATGATAAAAATCACATTTTTATCTCTACTTCATATGAACAATAATCACATTTAATATTATGATGATTATATATTTAAAAATCTCATCTTTTTATTTTATCCGTACATGTATAAAGATCACATTTTTACTTTGCTACATATATGATAAAAATCACAATTTTTTCTCTACTTCATATGAATAAAAATCAAATCATTTTAATATCAAAAATCTCTCCATTACCTTTCATACATATAAAAGACCTCAATTTTAATTCACTGCTTAATTAAAAACAATGTCTTTAATTACATGAATATACAAAAATGAAAATAAAACTCACATATTCATACGAATAAAAATCATGACGTTTAAAATAAAAATCATGACTTTTATAAACTAAAAATCAAAACTCCTTACTATGAAAAATCAAATCTTTATCATTAAAAATCGAATCTATGTGTTATTAAAAATATGATCTTCATATTCATTAAAAAAAATCATTCCTTTGCTTTGTTTTTCATAGAAAATAAATAAGAAAATTTAAATAAACTTACATTTGCTAACGAAGAGGGAGGAGACTCGCTAGGGGCAGAGTTCGGCGGCTGCAGACGGTGGGGGTCCAGCGCCGGGTCTGGTGGTGACTGTGGGGCCTGCAGCGGGGGTCTTTTGTGCTGGGGCGATGGGGGTGAAGGGAGGGTTATGGGTCAGGGTTCGAAGTGGGGGAGTGAGGAGAGAGAAAGGGGGTCGAAGGAGAGAGGGAGTGCGCCTGAGAAGGCGGCGGTGCGGTGGATGGTGAACGACGGTGGCTGGCCCAAGGCATTAGTGCGACGGGGTTTCCCCCTTTTTGTTTTTTTATTTTAGTCGATCTGAAATGAGAGGAGAGGGAGGGAGAGAGAGGGGGTGAGGGTATTATTAATTTTATATTATATTCAATTTCCAAATGTTTACTTTACATATGAACTCCAAACGAAACCCGGCGACTATCGTCCCTAGCTAATTACCCCCATTCCGAACACAATGGATATACCCCGTAAGCCAATTCTATCATTACGATCAGTTCCCGCTAAATTTAAAATATAAATCATTATACTTTAAATTTAAATGCACATTTTAATTTACCAGAGGCACATACAGACTCTGAAAATTCCCAAAAAATATTTTCTATCTTCGTATTGATGATACGGTTCTAATAAAACTAATTTCGTTAAATTTAGAGACTGTTCGAAAAATGGTCGTTTTCTGGTCGATCCAAATTGACTAATACTATCAAAACACATTTTCCTTCGCCACGCTCACATATTAATCCCAAAAATTATGAATTTTGGAATCTAGCAATAACTTGACATCTCGGATCCAATAAAAGTGGTTTCGTCGAAAACGGAGGTCATTTGCAAAATTTCCATTTTTAAGGGCTATATTTCCATAACGACTATTCTGAATTTTGAACTGGGCATAACTTTTAATTCCTGCCATGAAATTTCAATTTTTTTTCGGATTTGTTGGAAAGATATCTTCAAATAGATTCAAATATTTTTGGTTTCGCTAAAATCCGGTTTATTTTGAATCCTGTACATTCATTTGAAATTTGAAATCGAATTTTCAAACTACCGCGTCATTTCCAATTCCTTTTATAATTAAAACTAAATATTTATATTCTATGACGATTCAAATAAATATATATACCTTCTAATTCCATTCAAAATAAATTTCTCATCACTATTATTTAAAAATGTTCAAAATTCATTAAAATTGCCAAAATATAATTTTTAAATTGCTTCGAATTTTCTAAGTTATTAAAATCTCCGCCACATAAAATTTTTTCGTCCTCAAAAAGGAATGGAGCTTTACTCAACTTTCATTATTTTCATTATGGCTTAAGTTTTTATACTTTCCAGTTTCTAAAAACTTTTCAAATTTTTCAAAAATTTGGCTAACACCCTAAATCTTCGAAAAATTTCGCCATAACCTCCCCTGTACGGGAGCACCGGGAAAATTCCGAAATCGCCATACAGGCCTTCTCATCTCAGAAAGAAAAAGAAAAAGCCAAGCGGCTAGCCAATCGGCTCATAAAATCATCCAAACCCAAGAAATTAGTAAACATGTACCTATTTGTCGGGCAAACAATTTTATTCCTCTGCTTAGCTTCCCTTATGACTTGTTCAATATATATACATGTATTTGCATGAAATTCCAATAAATTTCAATTCAGTTCAATATTTGGTTCAATTTGGCCTAAATTTACCTTTCTTTCACATGTTGATTTAAATAAATAATCACACACCACAATCATCAATTAGTTAGTTGATTAGCTTTTCAAATTCATAACTTCGATATATAGTCAAAAATCACATTTTTGGTACCAAATCACAATATATTCTAACTATATTTTGGTTCTTACACCAGTCTAATGGAAATATATAAACATCCTAATTTCAAAACTCGAACACAAATACTGATGATACTATAGTAATCATCAGGATCGTCTCCGGGCGACTAAAGTGTGATTCTATATCTATCGAATATATTTGAGGCTTCAAATACAGGTGGATCAGACGTATATTAAAATCTCTTTATACTTGATTGTCCAAATTGATTTAAAATAAATATTCAGATACGTATAAATAGGTTTAAATTTTCAAAACAAAATTGTTTTCATTTTTATTTTCAAAAATACACTCTTCACACTCATTCTAGGATACTACTGATCCTATCTCTAACGAGTTATTCCTATTGGATATTATTAATCCAATCGCTGATGAATTCTTTCATTTGGTTCTAACGTGTCTTATTCTCCGAGCTCTGTAGACCAAAGCTTTGATACCAAAATGAGACATCCCGAACTTCCCCATGAAGGAAAGCCCGGATTGAATTGCGGACAAGACGAATCAGAACATAAACAGAAGAACATTCCATTGCTTATTTCAACAATTTCATCAAAATACAAGAATACACAGAGTATGATTAAATATTACACATTTACTAAATATCAGAGATTTACAAGTTACAATGCAGTGGAAAATAATAAAAACACAGCCGAAAAGAATATGCGGATACAGAGCTTTCCGAATATCATTCCAGCTGTACACCAGGATCTTGTGAATATAAATCTGCAAAACCCAACTACTAGTTGCCCGTGTGGAAAGTAAGGGCACCTAGAGTTTAGGTAAAAACAATAAACTCCAGGTCAGTCATGTGACTGGTGCGAGAACTAAAACATTTGTTAATCTTTATTTTAAAGTTAGGTAAATCCAGGGACCACGTCGTATAACACAGAACGGATTCCACCCAAGAATACCATAGCATAAAACAACAGCGCAATGCTAAATAAAGAATAATGAAGCTATTATATAAGACTCAGGTCCCATCACACAATGCAACGCAAGCCGGAGGATAGAGTTTTTATCTTATAATAGCCAAGAATGCTTGGTATGTAAAATTTCATTTTTATTATTACTATAAGTGATAGTGTCAAAACAATTTCAATCATAAGCATCAATCATAAACGGCATAAGTGCCCCATACCACTATGTCGTCATATATAGGTTTACAATTAAAATCGCAAAATGCCATATTGAAAGTTGGATTTCCATCTGTGAACCAAGGTAAGGGATCGTCCTTACAGCTTCGAGACGCTCTAGCCCGTGTCTTAGAAACAGCCGCAACTGCACCTTGGATTGTCAGGGCCGGTCCAGTCGACATGGATTTAAATGCTTGAACACTGCGTTTCTCCGCCCTATGGGGCGTCAATGAGCCAAATGACTCCATCGGCCCCGGATCGACCGATATAACTGAGGCGCCTCATATCCATCATCCACATAAGTAAAATGCTAGGGCGTGCAAAACGCTGACACCACCCCTAGCCAGAAGGAAACGCATGCCCTCCTTGAGGTCCTCTCCCGTTTCTGGTTCACACCGAGGTGTAAGGCTCGCGAATCAACTCTACACAAAGCTACGCTTTATCAAAGTCGTGCTTTGATCATTAACCACAAGACTCTAATTTTCAATAGAAACCTTGATCATTTGCATCTCAGCATGCCATATAGGCAACTCACACTATGCAACCGATGTCTATCAATCACACAAAATGAAATCCGATGTCAGCCACACATCCATTTACAAGTTCGTTCTGCGTCTGAACAAAACCGGAGGCACCTTATTCCTCTCCCATAGTAGAGTGCAAGGGAGAGGCCCTCGCATATCTGTCGATCTCCAAATACGTCTGGACGATCACCACTTATTACCTGGCCTTATGTGTACAACCCAATCAATACATCTGTAATCATCCAAACGATGTGAAGACCTCGGGTCTTCAACCACCGTCTTCATCCTCGACACATCGCCGAATCAGTTATTCAGAATGGGATAAACCCGGTCTTTCTAAATAACTCGTGTATATAATAAACAAGTACTACAAAAACACAACATATGTCTCATTCCAATCTAGAATATTTCTTTATCCAAATATTCATATACTTTAGGAAAGGTTCCCATTAATTTTATCAAAGATATATTCTTTAAATTTATTCTTTATTCTTCCTTTGGATATTAATTCAACATAATTAAAGATGCGTTAAAACTCCACTTGGTTTTAATCTTGCCAGAAATCAATTTTAACGATTGTTTAACTTGGGAAATCATATCCTGTCTTTAACTGGGTTAAAGAAGCAATGTCATTTAAAACACGGTTCACGATAAACCCAAAATCACATTCCATTCCATCAGCCTTTAACCGTAAATTAGCAAGTAAACAAATCCCCTAAGTATTAACCCCGAAGGCCGAAACCAACATTAGATCAATACCCAGGAAACCATTCAACTTAACTAATTTCTAGTTAGTTTCTGATTTTCTTAACTCCGTTGGGTCTAAGAGAAGTATTATTAAAGATACCATTCACGACAACCCAAAATCTTATTCCATTGTTAATTGGGTTAATGAAAAAGTGTTATTTAAAACACCGTTCATGATAAACCCAAAAATCCCATTTGATATTAAATACAAGGCTCTGAATAGAAAATATATTGGCTTAAATTCAATATCAAATTCTAAAATAAACAAATATCGTATTAGAATAATGATATATATATATATATATATATCTTCCAAATTCCTCCACAACATCCATATAATCACGGAATCTAATATCTAAATATTCCGGGGATATTTTCGATTCAAATCCATTCAATTCATATATTGGAAATTCCTGTTATTTTTAAAACCATTTCAAATCCAATTTAATTAATTAAAAACATTGGATTTATTATTCTAGTTCATAACTAGTTCATTTCGACAAAAATACCTTTTTATCTTTTCAAATATGGAATTTTTCATCCTAATTCTTTCCAAATCATTTATTATGATTTTACACAAATTATTGATATTTTTATCAAGGCCAGTACAGTCGATTTCCATAAACGTCCATCGAATTGCAGTTACAACGACCTTTTCCAAATTTGATTTGGACATAATTCCAAATCCAACTGTTATATTTCAAGTCTCTAATATTCTTTAGAAAGCACTTTTCGATAAGAACCCAGAGGTTCCAGTTTTAGGAGAATCCAACGGTCGGATCTCCGTAATGTCCTTTCGAAGTCAATGGTCGAAATTCGCGAACTACCGCTGCACGGCGCGTTCTATTCAGGCCATTATATTATATATATATATATTATATAGTATATGTAATATATATTTCGTCGATTTCCATTTAAAACGTATTTTATAAATCATTTTAAATTCGTTTTCAAAACGATATCAACTTCATATTAAATTTCAAATCAAATTTGAATATTCCATATCATCGATATATAAATAATAGTATTTTCAAAACATTAGATTTTGAAATCAAATCCTTCTAAACATTCATTATAAAAATGAATAAAATCGATATGAATATCGTTCACGTCAAAATGGCGTCAATCTAGTCAACACGGCTTTATATATTTAAATATATTCGTGTCCATCCCAAATCAGACATCAAAATCAGAATTTGATTTATTACTGAATATTATTTTAAAATATTCACTGTTTTAAAATATTCGTTATTTTAAAATATTCATTCTTTCTGAACTGGAATCAGACAAAGCCAATTACCATATATGTGATTTATATGGATTTCATACACACATGTATACAACAATAATCAAACACAGTCAACCATCATCCAAAATGCATTCTGCACTACATAAGCATCAAATATAAATATTTAACGCTCACAACAGTTTGTCAGTCAATTGATCGACATACAGCTAAATATTGGGCTAGCGTATGTCATATATCGTCCCAATACCTGTATGGGGTTCCGAACAATCAAACACAGGTTTTATTTGTGCAGTTGGGCGATATGTAAAATTTATCGTCCTAATCAATATCAGTCAAATGTGTATACATAAACAAATCAACCGATTTGTTTATGAATATTTATCTAATTCATATACACATTAAAAAATTATATTTTTTACTATAAAATATTTTATTTCAACACAAGAATATTTTATTTATTCCATTCCACATCACACAGTCAATTTTCACCATAAAAACAAACAAACAAACAAGTCGTCCATGGTCTGTGGACGACGGGTGTCAGGTGCTGCTAAGCAAAGTCTGCATCCTAGTATATATTTTAACTAGAAAATAAAATTAAAGTGAGAAATTCTCACCTTTGGGATCCACTTCTCCATTCTCTATTTCTGAACTATTTGGACCTGTTCGAAATTCCAACGCACCCTTTTCACACTGTTCATATATAAAAATCATATTTTTATCATTACTATACATATATAAAAAATCACATTTTTATGCCACTATTATGTTGATAAAAAAAATCGAATCTTTCTATCCCTAATGAATATATAAAAACTACGTTTTTACATTGCCATCCAAACGATAAAAATCATATTTTTACTTTGCTACATATATATAAAAATCACATTTTTATCTCTACTTCATATGAATAAAAATCACAATTCATATTATGATGATTATATGTTTAAAAATCTCATCTTTTTATTTTATCTGTACATGTATAAAGATCACATTTTTACTTTGCTACATATATGGTAAAAATCACATTTTTATCTCTATTTAATATGAATAAAAATCACATTTTTATTTCTACTTCATATGAATAAAAATCAAATTTTTTCAAATCAAAAATCTCTCCATTACCTTTCATACATATAAAAGACCTCATTTTTAGTTCGCTACTTAATTAAAAACCATGTCTTTAATTACTTGAATATAAAAAATGAAAATAAAACTCACATATTCATACGAATAAAAATCTTGACTTTTATAAACTAAAAATCAAAACTCCTTACTATGAAAAATCAAATCTTTATCATTAAAAATCGAATCTTTGTGTTATTAAAAATATAATCTTTATATTCATTAAAAAAAAATCATTCCTTTGCTTTGTTTTTCATAGAAAATAAATAAGAAAATTTAAAAATAAACTAACATTTGCTAACAAAAAGGGCGGAGACTCGCTGGGGGCGGTGTTGGGCGGCTGTAGACGGTGGCGGTCCTGCGCCGGGTCTGGTGGTGGCTGTGGGGCCTGTTGCGAGGGTCTTTGGTGCTGGAGCGACAGAGTGAAGGGAGGGTTGCGGGTTAGGGTTTGAAGTGGGGGAGCGAGGAGAGAGAAAGGGGGTCGGAAGCGAGAGGGAGTGCACCTGAGAAGGCGGCGGCGCGGTGGATGGTGAATGACGGTGGCTGGTGCGAGGCGTTGGAGCGACGGGGTTTCCCCGTTTTCATTTTTTTTATTTTAGCCGATCTGAAATGAGAGGAGAGGGGGAGAGAGAGAGGGGGGAGAGGGTATTATTAATTTTATATCATATTCAATTTCCAAAGGTTGACTTTACATATGAACTCCAAACAAAACCTGCTACTGTCGCCCCTAGCTAATTACCCCCATTCCAAACATAATGGGGTATGCCCCGTAAGCCAATACAATCGTTACGATCAGTTTCCGCTAAATTTAAAATATAAATCATTATATTTTAAATTCAAACGCACATTTTAATTTACCGGGGGCACATACGGACTCTAAAAATTCCCGAAAAATATTTTCTAGCTTCATATTGATCATACGATTCTAAGATAACTAATTTCGTTAGATTTGGAGACTGTTCAAAAAATGGTCATTTTCTGGTCGATCCAAATTGACTAAAACTGTCAAAACACATTTTCTTTTAAAATGCTCACATATTAATCCCAAAAATTATGAATTTTGGAATCTAGCAATGACATGACATCCCGAATCCAAAAAAAGTAGTTTCGTCGAAAACGTTGGTCATTTGCAAAATTTCCATTTTTAAGGGCTATATTTCCATAGTGACTATTCTGAATTTTCAACTGGGCATAACTTTTTATTCCTTCTATGAAATTTCAATTTTTCGGATTCGTTGGAAAGATATCTTCAAATAGATTCAAATATTTTTGGTTTCGCTAAAATTCAGTTTATTTTGAATCATGTACATTCATTTGAAATTTGAAATCGAATTTTCAAACTACCGCATCATTTCCAACTCCTTTTATAATTAAATATAAATATTTATATTCTGCGGGGATTCAAATAAATATATATACCTTCTAATTCTATTCAAAATAAATTTCTCATCTCTATTATTTAAAATAATTCATCTTAAATGTTCAACATTCATTAAAATTGCCAAAATAAAAATTTTAAATTGGTTCAGATTTTCCGGGTTATTACATTGCTATTCTATGGTGTCGTTTATAATATCACACAGAACAACCAAACACAGCATCCAATGTCATTCACTGGAGTTTATATAATAAATAAAACTGCGCAAACAACTCATTAAGGCTTACCTATTTGTCGGGTATGCAAATAAATTCTTTACTCAACAGCTAATCCATTTTCCTGTTCAGCCTATGCATATATATGCATATCTACGCTAAAAAAATAATATTTTTAAAGAACAAATAATTATTTCCATACATGGTCCATTTTAACACTTCGTATACATGTTAAAAATAATATTTTCAATCTGCAAATATTTGTTTCAACCTATGGTTATTTTTATCACTTCATATACATGTTAAAAATATTATTTCCAATCAACCAATATTTATTTCAATCTATGGCTATTTTTAGCACCTCATATACATGTTCAAAATATTATTTTCGACCCACAAATATTTATTTCAACCTATGGTTATTTTTAACTCCTCATATACATGTTAAAAATATTATTTTCAATCCACAAATATTTATCTCAACTTATGGTTATTTTAAAGGTTCATACATACAATAAAAATGTGATTTTCATTGTTCAAACAATTTATTTTAAACATGAATATTTTTATTGATTCTTATATACAATAAAAATGTGATTATTATTGGTCAAACAATTTATTTTAAAAATGAATATTTTTAGTGGTTCATATATGCAATAAAAATGTGATTTTTATTGTTCAAACAATTTTTTTCAACCATGAATATTTAACAACACTTGAATATTTCAGAAAATTTCGGCATAATAAGCAGGGTAATTAAAACCAACACCGTCCCTAGTACGGCTCTTCTGCTATCTTAGGCCTCGCAAAGTGATACAAGGGTTTCATTTTCATAATACAATTTCTTTTCACAACACAATGAATTTACCACAAACACAAACAACTTCGTTACAACCACAATCGATTATCCAAAATCACAATCAATTCCCATCATACAACCAAACAAATCGTCCATGGTCTGTGGACGATGGTGTCAGGAGCTACTAAACTCCGTCTACAACCTATATATATTTTTTATTTATTTTTGAATTTAGATAGCTTACTTTGGGTTCCGCTCCTTCAAAAATTGTAGAGAGCTCTAAATACGTTCCAGTCTCTTCTAGAATGTAGAAGATGTTGCCACGAGTCCAATGTCTCTTTCACTGGATTTCGACAACATATGGAAAAGATATGATTTTTATTCCATTTTATAACTTCACAACGCTTTAAAGTGTTAAAAACAGTTAAATTAATTAAAGCTGTTACCTTCAGCAAAAGGTTCAAAACTAGGTCGCCATTTATCTCGAAATCCATGCAGCTAGATGATGATCGGGTTTCACCATGTTGAAGGGGAGGACGGGCGTGCAGATCTATAACAACCCACCTCCGTTAAGGTCAGTAGCGAAGGGAATGCCTTAACTTTGGTGGAGCATTTTAGTAGACATAACAGAAAGTTACAAAAAAGATAAAGTAGTACCTGAAAAATTTATAACTTTATTACAACAGAAACAGAAATAAGTTTGGTTACATCTTTCAAAACCACAATATTGGAATTCAAGTACATAACTTTCAGTCTTGTACAAAAGCCTTCAGAATGCATAGTTTTTAAAGCCCTAATCCCCAATATAAACTGCCATGGAAAGATAGTGCCAAAGTCAAGAAATACTTCAAACACTTCAAGCAAAGAGAATCTGAATCAAGCTCCTATGTTTCCACCCTGAAAACCGGGGGAGGGGGGAACGGAAAGAAAAGAGGCGAAACAAACTAAGTCAGACATAAGTCTGGTGAGTCCAGTGACTTTCAGCATATAAACAGATAATAGTATCATGACATGTAAATAAAAATGGATGAGAGAAAAACGTAGCAGGAATAGCAGGTTAACAAAAGAAACAGAATGATATAGGCTAAGCTTTTCACTTCCCTACACTAATACTAGTATAACAGGATTAGGTGTTACCCTAATGTCTAAACAGAAACAGAAACGGAAACAGAATAATCTCTACAGAAACAGAATGCTAGTAATGGGCCTTTACCACCCGAACAGACAGAAGGTACAGAAGCAGAATACTAATAATGGGCCTTTACCACCCAACAAATGGGACTTTACCACCCCAACAGACAGAAGGTACGGAAACAAAATCAGAAACAAAATCAGAGACGAAAACAGAATAATCCCTATGGAAACAGAATGTTAGAATTAGGTTTACACTAGTAATGGGCCTTTACCGCCCCAACAAATGGTACCACGCAGAAATAGACAACTGTTACCACCCAACAGAAACAGACGGTACCAACAGAAACAGACAGAACTAAGTGTACCCTAAGTCCTACCCCCAAGCGATCGGCTCCCTAATACATAAATACCCTATGTCGGCCCCACAGTAGGGTGTATCACTCTCTAAAGTAGCAACCTATTGTTGTGTCTTACATCCTCAGAGTAGACCGGATCCATGCACGCACATGACCTGGTTGGAACGCGCCATCAACACCCCTTGCCATTATCAGAATGAACCGCTTATAATTAGTTCAGTAAGCGTGCCCGTACCCCTACATAGTGTGGAGTCAAAGTTCTGATACCAGAAAGGGTTACTGACTAATATGGGTCCCAAACTACAGATGACACAAGTATTTCCCCTCCTAACCTTGTGTCCCCAGACTAGCAGATTTCAGATTAACTTGTTTACAAGTTTCAGACAGAGTTCAGATTACTAGTTCATAGATCAGACATTCAAGTTAACAAGTTTTCAGATTAACAGATCAGATGTACGGATTTAACAGACTTACAGATTGTCTAACTTTGTATTGGGCCTACTGATTCACGAAACATGTTTATTAGATTCAACAGTCCAGTTGGTTTAACCCTATCCACCCAACACATTTCTAAACACCACATTTCTCTTAAATTTGCATTAATTAAGTATTAATGCATAGACCGCTCACATTAGGTCGGTAGCTTGTGGCCACTGGATGTGCCAGGCGGTTCGGGCAGACTACTACCACAAGCCAGACCTAACCTTGTGTCTAAGCATATTTTAGTTATTCCTACGACCTCTCACATTAGACTGACAGTTTGCGGTTGCTGGTTAAGCGGTTTGTTCTGGGCAGGCTTCTACCGCAAACAAAGTCTAAACTCGTGTCATAGCCAATTTATTCCAATACAGATTATACAGATAACAGATTAAACTTATTTACAGGTTACAGCAGATTAATCAAATTTCCATGTTTTACTCAATCTTAGATCGAGCCTCCGGATTTTCATACCCAAATTACAATTATTCAGTTTTCAACAGATTAGGCAATTCAACAGATAACAGATCTAGCAGATTAGGCGATTCAACAGATTTAGCAGATAACAAATTTAGTAGATTAGGCAATTCAACAGATTTAGCAGATAACAGATTTAGCAGATTAGGGAATTCAACAGATTTAACAGATAACAGATTTAGTAGGTTAGGCAATTCAACAGATTATATATTTCTAAAACTCTATTTACCTATCTTGCCTAATCATAAATTTAGCCTAAACTTACATGCCTAAATCATGGTCATAATTCATAATACAACATATGCCCAAATCTTTAGTAAAAATTTGCACAGTACATAATATTCTCTAAAAGCCCAAATCATGATATACCATATGAATTATGCCAAATTATAGCCTTTAATGCCAAATATCCAAAAATTTACTTTTAGGCGTATTCACATTGGTAGTTATCCTATTATAATATAGGTCTATACGCCTAAGTCACATATTCCTTTTTCAAGTCATGAATCGTCACATAAAATTTACCCAAAAGTCTAGATCTTTAAATTATAACATCTCAAAATCAGATCTTAACTTTAAACATGCATTATGCCCCCTAAGTTTCAAGTCATATGTTATCATACAATGATTTCTCTTTTCCAAATTACAGAGTATACATAGATCTAGATCTAATTTACAACATATGTCCATTTCTCAAATCAGTCAAAGATCAGTCATGTCTAATTTTGCATTATCCATTATTTGTCCCAAAATTTAGCGTTCGTGCGTTAATCTCTTATGATATTTGGCACAGGCTCGTGGTAGCCTGGCTATAGACAAAACGAAAGAAAAGGGGGAACAGATACAAAAAAGTCACAATAATATTAATAAGATAGATCCACAGAAAAGTATGCATAACTTCAGATCCAGATTCACAAAAATGTCGAGATAATTATTAAATTTCATATCCGAAAATAACTCCACTCACAAAAAAGGAACGATTCTTGATTTCCGAGATCTGTATTCTGACACTGAAGAGCGCTTCTTTGGCATAGACTATCAATTAGATTAGAAAATATTTGCTCTCTTTATTCAGATTGGAAGAAGATGCACTAGTTCTAGTTTTGATTCTAGCCGAGTAGCGACGTCATTTTTATTTTTAATTAGCATAGAGGTAGAGTATAGGCAGAATGAAATTGTGTGGAGAGAAAGCTAGGTTTAGGGGTGTTTAAATAGGTTAGAGCTCACGAATCCGGTCAGAAAGGCGTCCAGGTCGACCCTAGTGTCGACCTACGTCCTAGGCGGGAATTTTCCCTCCCAGCCCGGGTGTTTGTTTTGAATTTCGTAATCTGAATTTTTGAATTTCGGACTGGTTTTCATTGAAACTTCTGAAGGCCATATCTTCTTCATACGGAGTCCATTTTACGTAAACTTAGACTCTATTCTAAGAAGAACTTCGAGACGAATGCAATGGCGTAACCAGTTTCCCTTAATTATTCTGTTACAATTTAATTATACTCTGGTTTGTCATTCTTATTTCATAGAAAATACCGGGTGTTACAAGATCGAGGGCGATGCAGTCACGTGCACAATCAGATGGTGATATGGCAGCGTTTCGAAGACGCGGACTTCAGGGCGTCGATCCGGCGAAAATACTCAATGAAAGTTGGCAAATCAGGTATGGATTTGAAGAGGAGGAGCTCTACTGAATCCTCAACTAGAGCATTCGATTTTATAGCGTGGTTTGGTCAGAATCGAAGAGAGAAGGGAAGAAATGGTTTTTCGCCGTCAGTCGAGGGTTTACGGGGGTTTTTCTCGATTTTTGGAAATTAAAAATAATGAAAGGAATTATTTGATTGGACCATATGTATTTAAATTCCAAAAATAGTGTATTCATATCCAAACTCCAAATCCAACCTAACGAGTGTCGCCCATAGATAAATACCCCATTCTGGACACAATGGGATGTGTTTCGTAAGCTCATTCGACTGTTTCAGTCAGTTTTTCTTCAAATTAAAATATAAAACATTTAAATTTGGATTTCAATGTACATTTTAATTTGTCGCAGCCACATACTGATTCCAAAAGTTCTCGAAAAATAAATCTAGCTATGTTTGGATGATACAATCCTGACAAAGTTAATTTCGTAGAATTTGGAGACCGTTTGAATAATGGCCATTTTCTGGTCAATCCAATTCAAACTGAAATTACCAAAATGCGTTTTCTTTTTCCATGCTCGCATATTAATTCCAAATATTATGGAATTTTAAACCTAACAATAAATTGGCATTCTGGATCCAACCAAAGTGATTTCGTCAAAAACGGAGGTTGTTTGCAAAATGGATATTTTTAAGGGCTATATTTATATTAAGTTCCATAACGACTATTGTGAATATTTAACTGGCCATAACTTTTTATTACCGCTATGAAATTTGGATTTTTCACATTCGTTAGAAAGATATAATCATATAGATTTAAATATTTTTGGTTTTACTGAAATCCGATTTATTTTGAATCCTTTACACTCAGTCAAATTTCAAATTCAAAATTTCAAACTACCGCTCTATTTCTAACTCCTTTTATAATTAAAATAAATATATTTATTCTAACTTCATTTAGAATAAATTTTTATTCGTTACTATTTAAAAACTATAAATTCTGTAAAATAGCCAAAATAAAAAATTTAAATTGGTTCTGATTTTTCGGGTTGTTACAATCTCCCCCACTTAAAACTTTCCGTCCCCGAAAAGGAAACAATAGTAAAGTAGGAAACAAAACGGAAAATAGAATATATTGTAAAGGTACCTTGCACCAGAGTTAATCAGAGAAGTCCACTCTGCACTTGGGATAAGCCTATTTGATGCTGTCTTTTGTATCCCATGTACAGTCTCTAGGATCTCCGCTCCATTGCACTTTGACTAAATGAACCTTCTTGATCCTTAGCTCTTTGGTTTCTTTGCCAATAATCTTTATCGGCTCTCTTCTCACTGCTAATTTTGGAGTAATATCCAAATCTTGTTGTGCGGCTTCTTCCATGACCAAGTCTGGATCGTGCACATGCTTACAAAGTTGAGAAACGTGAAACACATCATGTACTCCCGGCAACCAGTCCAGCAATTGAACCCTGTAAGCAAAAGTTCCAATTCTTTCGAGTATGGGAAAAGGACCAATAAATCTAGGTGCCAACTTCCCTATTTTGCCGAATCGGACTACTCCCCTCATTGGAGAAACTCTCAAATATACATAATCACCAACAACAAATGCTAAATTTCTCCTTCTAGAGTCTGCATAACTCTTCTGTCGGCTTTGAGCTGTTTGCAGTCGCTTATTAATGAAATCGACTTTATCCGAAGTTTCACGAATCATGTCGGGACCCAATACTAATCGATTGCCTGATTCTGCCCAACATGCAGGAGATCTACATCGACCATACAATGCTTCGAATGGTGACATTTTCAAGCCCACTTGATAGCTGTTATTATATGAAAACTCAGCCAAATGCAAGTGATCTTCCCATGATCCACCAAAATCAATAATACAAGCCCGCAATAAATCTTCTAATATACGATTTACCCTCTTAGTTTGGCCATCTGTTTGAGGATGATATGCGGTGCTATGGTTTAACTTTGTTCCCAGCTCTTCCTGGAATGCTTCCCAAAATTTACTAGCAAATATTGGATCACGATCATTAACGATACTACTGAGAACTCCATGTTGTCTAACAATTTCTCTAAAATAAATTGGCACTAGACTCTAAGCTGTTCTATTTGATCTGACTAGTATAAAATGGGTAGTCTTTGTGAAATGATCTACGATCATCCATATATTGTCATTTCCTTTCTTGGTTCAGGGCAAACCATCTATGAAATCCATGGAGATTTGATCCCACTTCCAACTTGGAACCTCCAATGGTTGTAACAATTCGGCAAGTTTCTGTTGACCTCTCTTGACTTGTTAGCAAGTAGAACACCTGCTAATATATATAGAAATATCTCTTTTCAACAACTTCCACCTAAATGTTCGCTTGAGGTCATTATAGATTTTACTCACACTAGGATGGATACTCATCTTAGATTTGTGACATTCATCCAGTACCACTCTTCTGAGATCTAGAACTTCTGGAACACAAAGTCGCATTTGTAATCTTAGAATCCCTTTACTATCTAGGTAAAAATATGAAGTCTTACCTTCTTGAATCCGTTGGCTAATTCTTTGAATAAATTCATCGTCTTTTTGGAGAATAAAGATCTTGTCAATCAATGAAGGCGTAAGGATAAGATTGGCGATAATCGCATTCTTTCTCCTGAGCATCAGCTACAACATTGGCTTTCCCCAGAGTATACAAAATATCTTGATCGTACGCTGCAAGGAATTCTAGCCAACGCTGCTGTCTCAGATTTAAATCCTTCTGGGTGAACAAATACTTTAATGACTTGTGATCGATGAGTAATTCGAGCTTCTCACCAAATAAATAATGCCTCCAGATTTTCAAAGCGAACATGACGGCTAACAAGTCAAGATCATGAGTAGCGTAACTCTTCTTATGTGGTTTCAACTGACGGCTAGCATAAGCAACTACTTGGCCTTTCTGCATTAATACCGCACCAACACCTTTAAGAGAAGCATCTGTATAAACTGTCAAATCTTGATTGCCATCGATAATAGTTAACACTGTAGCAGTGGTCGATCTTAATTCAGCTCTTGGAAAGCCGCATCAAACGCCGGAGACCAATAAAATTATGTGTGCTTCTTAGTAAGCTAAGTTAATGGACTAGACAGCTTCGAAAAATCTTTAACAAATTTCTGATAATAACTAGCCAATCCTAGAAAACTTCGGACTTCCATGGGTTTACTAGGCTGCTTCAAATCTTGAATAGCTATAATTTTACTTGGATTTACTGAAATTCTTCCTTTAACACAACGTGACAAAGGAACTTGACTTCTTCTTGCCAGATTATACACTTAGAAAGTTTAGCTTTTAAAACATTCTTCCTTAGAATTTCCAAAACTTGTTCCAAATGTTTAACGTGCTCGTTATCTGATTTAGAGAAGATCAACATGTCATCAACGAAGACCAGTACAAATTTATTCAAGAATTCACCGAATACTCTATTCATTAGATCGACAAAATAAGCTGGAGCGTTACATAAACCGAACGACAATACTAACCACTCATAGAATAAGTCTGGACCTCTGAATGTTGTCAAAGGAACACATTCTTCGGCAATACAAAGTTGATGGAAACCTATTGCTAGGTCCATTCTTGAAAATACTTGCGCTCCATTCAAACGATCCAACAAATCATCAACTCACGGCAATGGATATTTTTTCTTTAATATCTGCTTATTCAAGTCATGATAATCCACGCATAGCCTGAGAGTACCTTCTGACTTTGGGACAAACACCACTGCTGCTCCCCAATTAGAGAAACTAGGACTAATCAGACCTTTCCATAGTAATTATCGAGTTTGGTCCTCCAATTCTTCTTTCTTGTTTAAAGTCATTCTCCGAATAGCGTGCACTACTGGCTTGGCATTCAGAATTAAATCGATTATGAAATCAATTTCTCTACGTGGAGGTAAGCTATCCACTTCTTCAAACACTTCCGCAAATTTTTGACGATAGGAATATTTTATGTGACGACAGAAATATTTTCTATTGGAGCAGGAGAAACATCAAGAGCTGACCAAAATTTGTTTCTATCCGAATTTGGACCTTCGCATGGTATGGTTATATACTTCCCTGATTTATTCTTTGCCTTAACAACTCTCTCGGCGCATTTAACCTCAGCTACATATTTGGTTAACCAATCCAATCCTAAAATAAGATTAAATTCGGTAAAATTCATGATGATCGAGATGGTAGGGAACCGATAATAGGAAAAAGAGACAAGCACCCCCCAAATCCAACTACGATTGATTGAACCCCCAATCGGATTATGGACACTGATGGGTTCTTTGAGCTTTTTCAATTTTAAATCCAATTTCTTAACCACATTACTTGCAATAAAGCTTCGTGACGCACCTGTATCAAATAGTAATTTAACTGGAATATTTTTGACAATAAGCATTCCTTCCAAAACATCTGGCCTTCCCTGACTAGCTGAGGGTGTTGCAGCATCCGTCTTGTTATTAACTTGAGCCACCTTGGCGATTTTTAAAAGCCGACAATCTTGCTTTACGTGACCAGTCTGATGGCAAAGATTGCACTTTCTAGTCTCTTCAAACTTCTTATTGGATTTAGATCCAACATTCCTTTACTTCTTTAAAGACTTGCAATTTCCTTGCAAATGCCTTGCTTATTGCAGTTATTGCATATGGTCGTCGTTATCGGTTCTTCCTTAGATTTAACCCCTTTTATAGTGGCTTTAGGCTTCTTATTGACCTCAGGCTTTGTACTTGCCTCAGGCTGTGTACTTATCTCTGGGCTATCAATTTCAAACTTCCTTTCGCTACTAGAACTGACTTCCTCTTTTTCTTCCAAACCACCTTGCTTATAAAGATTCTCATAGTGACAAGCCATTTATATCATCTTAGAAAAAGGAAGATTGACATGTGCAGTTACTCTACCTTCATACTTTCTTTGAAATCCGCTAATAAATCTTAGATTCTTCCTCAAAGGATCTTGAATTAGTTCTGGGCCAAAGCAGGAAAGTTCATTGAATTTATTTTGATACTCCCTACTGGTCATATCTACTTGTTTCATGTAGTATAACTCATCATGTAGCTGCTCAGTTGCTTCTGGAGGAATAAATCTTTCTCGAAAAATTTCTTTAAATCTATCCCAGGTAATATTACCTTCTGGATTTTCCCTTGTAACAGTTTCCCACCAGATTAAAGCTTCGTCTTTGAGTGCCCAAGATGCCAGTAATCTTTTCTGATCATCTTTCAGCTTTGACCTTCAAAAATTTTCTCAGAAGAACGCATCCATGCTTGTGTTTCAATAATGGATTCTTTGCCCAAGAATGGTACTCCACCCAGATTTCGATATTTCTTCACTGGAATTTCTATATTTTATTCAGGCTGTGGGAGCACAATTGGTTCATTAGATTGCTGAACCATAGAATTACTTCTTCTGCTTCTGCACTTATTTTATATTATGTCTACGAGTAGCAGACAAAGAGTTAGGCCAACATAAAAGGTTTTGTAAAGCATAGAGACATATATTTAAGTATAAATGCATTTATAGGAGTGTATTTAATTCTGCTACACTCATTCTAGGACCTTACTGATCCTATCTACAATGAGTTACTCGCCCTAGAATACTACTGATTCTATTTCTGACGAGTTCGTTAATATGTTATATTCTGGAACCAAGGTTAACTAAAGCTCTGATACCAACTGTGATGACCCCAAACTCCCATGCCACGGAAGCAAGGATAATCTTTGGAATATAACACATAAACAATAATAGTAGAACAGAAATATATCATTACACTAGATATGTACAACAAATTACACTGGATAAAATATAATCATCAGAGTTACACAGTACAATAGGACCATACTTAGTGCAAAATACAGTTTCAGCTTTATATAAAATGTCTGTAGTGGAATCAAACAGAATATACATAACAAAGTCTTAACAACATAATAGAAATGATAGAATCCATCTTCCGCTCCATAGCTATCCAGAATGAGCCTGCTGAAACCTTAACACAAGGATGCCCATGTAGAAAATAGGGGCACCCGAGTTTGCAAGTGAAATAAACTATGAGTCGGTCATGGGACTAGTATGAGAAATCTTACTTAACCTATTTAACAATAAGGTCAATCACAGGACGACGCCGCTAACGCGGAATGGGTTTACTCCATTGGATTGCAAGTGCCTAGATAAAGTTAATCTTTTAAACAACGCAATGCTTTTTATAGAAAATGAAGCCATTATAAGACTCAAGTTCCATCACACAATGCAATGCAAACCGGAGGATAGAGTTTTACCATATAATGGCCAAAATATGCTTGATACGTATATAAAACAAAATCATTTGATATTATTACTAGTGCATATATGTTTCAAAAACAATTTCAATCATAATGTATCAATCATAGATGACATGAGCGTCCCATGCCACTATGACACCACATATAGGTTTACAATCAAAACCACACAATGTCGTATAGGAAATTGGATTTCCATTATGAACCAAGGCAAGGGATTGTCCTTACCGAATTTATGGTAATCCAGCTATCTCTCAGAATTCAGCCGCAACTGCACCTGAAGCGGCAGGGCCGGTCCACACGTAGTGGATTATAATGCCTGAACAATGCGTTTCCCCGCCCTATGGGGCGTAAGTCTTGTCAATATGTCGACCATATCATCCAGCGGTCCCGTAGTGACCGATATAACCGAGGTGCCTTGCTTTCCATCATCCGCATAAGTAAAAATGTCTAGGCTCCATACCATGACACCACTCCTAGCTAGAAGGAAACGCATGCCCTCCCTGAGGTCCTCACCCATTTTCGGTTCACACCGGGGTGTGAGGCTCGTGAATTAACAATATACACAAAGCTATGCTATATTAAAGTCGTGCTTTGATCATCAACCACAAGGCCCTGCTTTCCAATAAAAGCAAGATGACCCAAACTTCCCCGTGAATGAGAGCCCGGATTGACTTTGAGAACACGACGAATCAGAACTCAAATAGAAGAACATTTCATTGCTTATTACAACAATTCTATCAGAATACCAGAATATACAGATTATGAATAAATATTACACATTTACTAAATATCAGAGATTTACAAGTTACAATGCAGCGGAAAATAATACAAAACATAACTGAAAAGAATACACTGATACCGAGCTTTTTAAATAACATTCCAGCTGTAAACCAGGATCCTATGAATATAAATCTGCAAACCAAAACTACAAGCTGCCCGTGTGAAAAAATAGGGGCACCTAGAGTTTAGGTTAAAAATAAACTCCAGGTCAGTCATGTGACTGGTGTGAGAATTAAAACAGTTATTAATTTAATTTTAAAGTTAGGTAAATCAAGGGACCACGCCGTATAATATGGAATGGGTTTACCCCCAAGGATACCAGTGCATAAAACAAACAGCGCAATGCTAAATAAGGAACAATGAAGCTATTATAGGACTCAGGTCCCATCACACAATGCAACGCAAGCCGGAGGATAGAATTTTTACCTTATAATAGCCAAAAATGCTTGGTACGTGAAATTTCATATTTTACTATTACTATTAGTGCATAGTGTCAAACAACTTCAAATATAAAGGTATCAATCATAGACGGCATGAGTGCCCTATCCTACTATGTCGCCATACTAGGCTCTACAATCAAAACCGCAAAATGTCATGTTGGAAGTTGGATTTCCATCTGTGGACCAAGGCAAGGGATCGTCCTTACCACTTGGAGATGCTCCAGCCTGTGTCTCACGCAAGTACTCTGTCAAGCCTTTGGAATGTTAGAGCCGGTCCACACGGAGTGGATTAAAATGCCTGAACACTACGTTTCCCCACTCTATGGGGCGTAAATCTGGTCTGTATAAAGACCATCCATCGGCTTCGCAAAGAGCGAAATAACCGAGGCGCCTCACTATACATCATCCACATAAGTAAAACGTCAGGGCTTGCAAAACCCTGACACCACTCCTAGCTAGAAGAAAACACAAGTCCTCCCTGATGTCCTCTCTCGTTTCTGGTTCACACCGGGGTTGAGGATCGCAAATTAACGCTACACAAAGCTATGCTATATTAAAGCCATGCTTTGATCATCAACCACAAGACTTTGCTTTTCAACAGAAGCCTTGATCATTTGCATCTCTGCATGCCACATAGGCAATTCACGCTATGCAACCTATGTCTATCAATCACATAGAATAAAATTCCATTCAGACACACAACCATTTAAAAGTTCATTCTGGGTCTGAACGAAACCGGAGGCATCTTATTCCTCGTCCCATATGTCCAATACAGGAGAGAGGCCCTCGCAAATTTGGTCGATCTCCAAGTACGTTTGGACGATCACCACTTATTACCTTGTCTTGGGTGTACAGCCCAATCAAGACATCAATAATCATCCAAATGGTGTTAAGACCTCTGGTCTTCAACCACCGTCTTCATCGTCGACTTATCGTCGAATCAGTTATTAGAATGGGATAAACCTGGTCTTTCCGAATAACTCGCGTATATAATAAACAAGTGTTATAAAAACACAACATATGCCTCATTCCAATTTAGAATATTCTTTTATTTAAATATTCATATCCTTTGGGAAAGGTTCCCATTAATTTTATCAAAGATAAATTTTTTAAAATTTATTCTTTAATCTTTCTTTGGATACCAATTCAAACCATTTTAAGGGTTTTAAACTAGTCAGGATTAGCGATCCTTACTGAAGTAATCATTTGTTTAATTTCTTAATCCCAACCTATTCATCCCATGAAGTAAGACTGGTAATACTTCATATTTAATACCACGGTGTTATCGGTAAAATTAATTACCATTTCACGTTCAAATCTAATTAAAGATTTAACTATCGCTTGGAGTAAAACTAGTGGTACCCCATTCTTGATCATTTCTTGAATTTGATAATTTTAGTTATGAAATTCAGCTTTCAATCTATTTAAAGATTCATTAAAACTCTAATTCAGTTTTAATTTCCAAAAATCATTACTTAAAGATTATTCCAAGTTAATAAATTAATCTTATCTTTAACTGGATTAAAGAACTAATGCCATTTAAAACACAGCTCATGATAAACCCAAAATCTCATTCCATTAACAATGGAATATTCACGGAATATATATATATATATAATCGATATAAACTTCCATATCCAATTGATAATATAAATGGAATAATGGCAAAGCCTTTTAAATTCCATATTTATTATCAGTCTTCCTCCACAGAAGCTCACTTCGATTATTACAAAATCAAATTCCATTCAATTCCAATTTAATATGTTAAATTGGAAAACTTTACTTTGGAAAATCTCTTTTAAATCTTAACAAAAGATTTATAAATTCCAAATCACATTTTACTGTAAATCAGGTTAAAGAACGAATGTCATTAAAACATAGTTCACAATAAACCAAATTTACATTCCATTTTAATTCCAATTAAATGTTCATTAATTGGTAATTCTTCTTTGAATCTTAATTAAAAGACTTATTATTTTCACATGGGTTTTCAGAACATTGTTAATGAAGCCACCATTCCATTAGTCTTTAACCATAAATTAGTAAGAGAGCAGTTCCCTATGCATTAATCTCGAAGGCCGAAACCAACATCAGATCAATACTTAGGAAACCATTCAACTTAGCTAACCACCCGTTAGTTTCTAAAATCCTTAACTCCATTGGGTTTAAGAACAACATTAGTGAAGATACTGTTCACGACAAACCCAAAATCCCATTTGATATTAAACACAAGGCTCTGAATAGAAAATATATTGGTTTATATTCAATATCAAATTCTAAATTCAACAATCATCGTATTGGAGTAATGATATATATATATATATATATATTTATCTTCCAAATTCCTCCACAACGCTCATATAACCACGGAATCCAATATCGAAATATTCTGAAGATAATTTCAATTCAAATCCATCCCAATTCATATATTGGAAATTCTGGTTATTTTTAAAACCATTTCAAATCCAATTTATTTATTTAAAAATAATTAGATTATAATTCTATTAAATAACTAGTTCATTTTGATAAAAATCTATTTTTATCTTTTCAAATATGGAATTTTTCATCCCAATTCTTTCTAAATCATTTCTCATGATTTTACACTAATTATTGATATTTTTAATAATTTTATCAAAGCCAGTATAGTCGATTTTCATAAACGGCCATCGAACTGCACTTACAACGACCTTTTCCAAATTTGATTTGGATATAATTCCAAATCCAACCGTTAGATTTCAAATCTCTAATATTCAATAGAAAGCTCTGTTTGATACGAACCCAACGGTTTCGGTTTTAGGAGAATCCGACGGTCGGATCTCTCTTCATGTCCATTCGAAGTCAATGGTCGAAATTTGCGAACTGCCGCAATGCGGCGCGTTCTATTCAGGCCATTATATTATATATATATATCATATATATAATATATATTTCGCCAAATTCTATTCAAAACGTATTTTATAAATCGTTTTAAATTCTTATAAAAACGGTTTCAACTTGATATTAAATTTTAAATCAAATTGAATATTCCATATCATTAACATATAAATGATAATATTTTCAAAACATTAGATTTTGAAATCACTTCCTTTTCAATATTCATTATAAAAATGAATAAAATCAATATAAATATCGTTCACATCAAAATAACGTTAAACTAATCAACACGACTTTATATATTTGAATATATTCGTGTCCATCCCAAATCGGACATCAAAATCAGATTTTGATCTTTTACTGAATATTATTTTAAAATATTCATTATTTTAAAATATTCGTTATTTTAAAATATTCATTCTTTCTGAACTGGAACCAGGCACAGTCAATAACCATATAATGTTGATTATATGGATTTCATACAATACATGTATACAACAACAACGATACACAATCAACCATCATCTAGAGTGAATTCTGCACTGCATAAGCATTAAATATAAATAATTAACGCTTACAACAGCCTGCCAACCAATCAGTCGACATACTACTAAACAATTTGGATTAGTGTACGTCAAATATCATCCCAATATCCGTGTGGGGTTTTCAAACAAAAAACACATATTTTATTTGTGTGGTTAAGTGTAAAATTTATCGTCCCAATCAACATCAATCAAATGGGGGCACATAAACAAATCGTTCGATTTGAAAATGAATATTTATTTTATTCACATACACATTAAAAATTATATTTTTAATGATAAAATATTTTATTTCAACTGATGAATATTTTACATTCCATTCCACATCACATCAATCACAACCACGCAATACAATCAAACAAACAAGTCATCCATGGTTTGTGGACGACGGGGAGCAGTTCATATACAGGCAGTTATAAAATAAATAACTATCTAAAGAAAATTATAGTGAGAAGTTCTAACCTTGGGGATCGACTCCTCCATTCTTTATTTCTGAACGGTTCGGATTTTCATCTGATTCCCGTTGGTTCCATCGCAATCTGTTTTCACACTGTTCATAGTAAAATCGCATTTTTTATATGATTTCTATTTAAATAATCGCATTTTTATATCGCTATGTATATATGAAAATCGTATTTTTATAAAACTTCTCATATATATATATATATAATTTAATTTTTACATAGCTAAAATTTATATTTTTACTTTGCTAAAAATTATATTTTTACTTTACCATTTAAATAACAAAAATCATACCTATCTATTTGTAAAAATCATACTTTTCCTATATAAAGATTCAAACTTTTCTAATACAAAAATTCAAGCTTTTCTAATATAAAGATTCAAGCTTTTTCCAATATAAAAATTCAATATTTCTAATATAAAGATTGAATCTTTCTTGCATATAAAATATATAACAATGCAATTTTTCTTTAGCTATAATATATATATATATATATAATCTGATTTCATTATATAGAAGAAAATAAAAATAAAAAAATAAACTTATAGTTAAAGGGCAAAGTGGGAGGGGGGAAGAATGTTGCGTCAGAGAGGCGGAGGTGGAGCGCCGGAGCGGCGGCCTGGGTCTGTGGTCAACGGGAGGGGATAGCGTTGGCGTTGGACGGCGGTTTAGGGTTTCGGGGGTGAGGGATTTTTGGGGATCGCGCATTGAAGGGAGGGAGGAGGGGGTCGGAGTGAGGAGGAGAAGATGGAGAAGAGGAGGACGAGGATGGTGGCTGCTGCGACGGAGGAGGGTGGACGATGAAGGCGGCCTCCATTTTTTTATCTCACGAAATCGATTTTTTTTTTTGGGGGTGAGGGGGGGGGTTCTGAGAAAAATGAAATGGGGGAAGGGTTTTAAGTGAAAATAGGTTTATATATATTATTATTTTATTATTTAATTCCCTAAAAGGTTGACTTTCAATTCGAATCCCAAATCAAGCCCAAAGACTGTCGCCCCTAGCGTAATACCCCAATTCCGAACAAAATGGGATATGTTTCGCAAGCAAATTCGAATGTTACAATTAATTTTCGTTGAAATAAAAATATAAATCTATATATTGAATTTGAACCCAGATTTCAATTTATTAGGGCCACATTCGGACCCCAAAAATTCCAGAAAAATTATTTCTAACTTCGGATTGACGATACGGTCCTAACAAACTAATTTCTTCAAATTTGAAGACGGTTTGAAAAATGGCCATTTTCTGGTCAATCCAAATTGATTGAAACTGATAAAACACATTTTCTTTTGCCATGCTCACATACTAATCCCAAAAATCATGAATTTCGGAACCTACCAATTATTTGACATCCCAGATCCAAAAAAGCGGTTTCATCGAAAAAGGAGGTCATTTGCAAAATGGCTATTTTCAAGGGCTATATTTCCATAGGACTAATCTGAATTTTCGACTGGGCATAACTTTTTATTCCCACTATGAAATTTTGATATTTTGGATTCATTGGAAAGATATTTTCAAGTAGATTCAAGTTTTCTGTTTCGCTAAAATCCGATTGATTTTGAATCCTATACATTTAATTGAAATTTGAAATCGAGTTCTCAAACTACCGCGCCATTTTCAATTCCTTTTATAATTAAAATAAATATTTATATTCTAACGTCGATTTAAATAAAATTATACATTCTAATTATATTCAAAATAAATTTCCAATCATAATTATTTAAAATAAATCATTTTAAATATTCAAAATTCATCAAAATTGCAAAAACAAAAATTTTAATTTGGTTCTGATTTTCTGGATTGTTACAAAAAGCCTTAATCACTACATCTCTGCATGCCACATTGTCAATCCATACCATATCATTGATGTCTACCAATATATATATATATATATATATATTATAGAGTTCAACGAATACAATATACAATACAACGTCAGGCACACATCCATTTACAAGCCCGTTTTGGGTCTGAACGAAACATGAGGCACCTTATTCCTCGTTCCATATGTCCAATACAGGAGAGAGGCCCGTGAATATCCGGACAATCAACAAATACGTCCAGACCACTACCACTGTAACCCCTTCTTGGGAGCTACCCAATCCAAGGCATTAGTATTAATCCTTTCGATGTGAAGATCATCGGTCTTGCACCATCTTATATCTTTGACTTTTAATCGTCAATCAATTATTTGAAATGAGAATTAACCCGGCCTTTTCAGATAATTCACGTATACATGGAATTAAAATCAATTCTTTTCCACGGTTAAACTATTCGACATTCATGTTTCAATTCAATATAATAATTCCATGTCAAACACATCTAACCATCAGAATATCCAACAAGCCAAGTAAAATCGGTTTATTTCCATTCCATATCGCTATATATATTATAACGAATTTCACTATTTTTGTATATATCGAATGATGTTTCAGGTCACTCGATGGCATTGGTGCTGCTCTTGTCCAAATTTGAATTTAACATTTCACAAAATCCAACCATTGGATCTTAACGAATTTTATATCGTTGGAAAGATTTTTCCAAAGAGAACCCAATGGTTCTGGTTTCGGGAAAATCTGACGACCGGATCTTCCGTAATAATCGTTTAAAATTACGATTTCAAAATACGAGCTGCAGCGTCATTGTTCATTTTATTTTAATTTATATTTATGTATATAAATATATACACATAAATATAATTCATTCGAAGATTTCCAAGCCGTTTTCACTTCAAAAATTTGGCTAACACCCTTAAATTTCGAAAAATTTCATCATAACCTCCTTTATGCAAGGAGGAGTTATGAAAATTATTAGGCCGTATTAGGCACTTAATAAATCCAAAAATAGTATACACAATTTTTTGTGAACTAACCTATGCCCGAGGGAGTGTGTAAATTACTCCAGAGATAAATCTCGTCACCTCGTCCAGTGTTGGAAAATAAATAATCCATGTGCAGTGTCTAATAACTAGAGAGAGGTGATTATTGTCAATTCCAGACCCGTGTGGGCTTTTTATTTAATTGGGCAGTTTACCGTTATATTTTATTTAGTCCATATTAGTCCTCTGTTCAACCTGTAATTCAGTCATCGCGATTCGAGCGTCTTGCCCGTATGGTAATTTCAACCTCGTCACAAAAGCTCCAAATGCTTAAATGGAATATGATATGCAATGAAATCAATAGTTTGTCTTCGGTTGAACCTGAAATGTAGTCATCTCCATACAAGTGTCTCACTTTTATGGTAATTCCAACCTCGTCACATAAGCTCCAAATGCTTATGTGGTATATGATATAGTATGTTATCTTCACGAAGTATGCCATGCAGTGTAGTTCAAAATTAATTGTTGTTATTCTATGGTGTTGTTTATAATCTCACAAAGAACAACCAGCACACCACATCCAATGACATTCACATGATTTTATTTAATAAATAAAATTGCGCAGGCAACTCATTAAGGCTTACCTATTTGTCGGGCATGCAAATAAATTCTTTACTCAACAGCTAATCTATTATCGTGTTTAGCATATGTGTATATATATGCATATCTACATTAAAAAATAGTAATATTTTTAGTGAACAAATAATTATTTCCATACATGATCATTTTTAACACTTTATATACATGTTAAAAATAGTATTTTCAATCCATAAATATTTATTCCAACCTATGGTTATTTTTAACACTTCATATACATGTTAAAAATATTATTTACAATCAATAAATATTTATTTCAACCTATGGTTATTTTTAACACCTCATATACATGTTAAAAATATTATTTTCAATCCACAAATATTTATTTCAACCTGTGGCTATTTTTAACACCTTATATACATGTTAAAAATATTATTTTCATTCTATAAATATTTTTTTCAACTTATGGTTATTTTTAAAAGTTCATACATACAATAAAAATGTGATTTTTATTGTTCAGACAATTTATTTTAAACATGAATATTTTTAGTGATTCATGTATACAATGGAAATGTGATTTTTTTGTTCAAACAATTTATTTTAAACATGAATATTTTTAGTGATTCATAAATACAATAAAAATGTGATTTTTATCGTTCAAACAATTTATTTCAACCATGAATATTTAACAACACATGAATATTTCTAAAAATTTCGACATTATAACGGCAAGGTTATTAAAACCGGCACCATTCCTAGTATAGCTTCTCTGCTATCCTAGGCCTTGAGGAGATACAAGGGTTCCATCTTCATAATATAATTTTTTTCACAACACAATGAATTTACCACAATCACAATCAACTTCGTTTCAACCACAATCAACCATCCAAAGTCACAATCAATTCCCACAATACAACCAAACAAATCTCCATGGTCTGTGGACGATGGTGTCAGGAGCTACTAAACTCCATATGCAACCTATATATTTTTATTTATTTATTTTTAAATTTTGATTGCTCACTTTAGGCTCCACTCATTCAAATATTGTAGAGAGCTCCAAATACATTCCTGTCTCTTCTAGAACGTAGAAAATGTTGCCAGGAGTCCAATGTCACTTGTTTCACTAGATTTCGACGACATATGGAAAAGATATGATTTTTATTCCATTATCTTACTTCGCAACACTTTAAAATGTTAAAAACAATCAAATTAATTAAAGCTATTACCTTCAGCAAAGGGTTCAAAACTAGGTCGCCATTTATCTCGAAATTTGTGCAGCCAGGTTATGATCGGGTTTCACCATGTTGAAGGGGGAGGGCAGGCGCATAGATCAAGGGTGGTGCGGTCTGGTGCGATGGTCAGACGGTGGCACAGCGGTGGTTCAAAGTTGCGGACTTCAGGGCGTCGATTCGGCGAAAATACTCAACGAAATTTGGCAAATCAGGTATAGATTTGAGAAGGAGGAGGAGCTCTACAAAATCCTCAAGCAGAGCATTAGATTTTATAGTGTGGTTTGACCGGAATCGAAGAGAGAAGGGAAGAAAGGGTTTTCGCAGTCAGTCGAGGGTTTATGGTGGTTTTTCCCGATTTTTGGAAATTAAAAATAATGAAAGGAATTATTTGATTGGCCCATATATATTTCCAAAAATAGTGTTTTCCTATTCGAACTCTAAATCAAACCCAACGAGTGTCACCCGCAGCCAAATACCCCGATTTCGGACACAATGGGATATGTTTCGTAAGCTCATTCGATTGTTTCAGTCAGTTTTTCTTCAAATTAAAATATAAAACATTCAAATTTGGATTTGAATGTACATTTTAATTTGATGGGGCCACATACTGATTTCAAAAATTCCCGAAAAATAAATCTAGCTATGTTTGAATGATACGGCCCTGCAAAAATTAATTTCGTCGATTTGGGGACCGTTCGAAAAATGGCCATTTCTGGTCTGAAATTACCAAACGCGATTTCTTTTGCCACGCTCACATATTAATTCCAAAAATTATGGAATTTTAAACCTAGCAATAAATTGACATTCCGGATCCAACCAAAGTAGTTTAATCGAAAACGGAGGTCGTATGCAAAATGGTTATTTTTAAGGGCTATAATTATAATAAATTCCATAGCAATTATTCTGAATATTTAACTGGCCATAACCTTTTATTCCCGCTATGATATTTCGATTTTTCACATTCGTTAGAAAGATATAAGCAAACAAATTTAAATATTTTTATTTTTACTAAAATCCGATTTATTTTTAATCCTATACATTCAGTCAAAGTTCAAATTCAAATTTTCAAACACCACGCTATTTCTAACTTCTTTTATAATTAAAATAAATATATTTGTTCGTTTAACTTCATTTAAAATAAATTTTTAGTCGTTATTATTTAAAAAATATATTTTAAGTATTCAAAATTCCTTAAAATAGCCAAAATAAAAATTTTAAATTGGATTTGATTTTCCGGGTTGTTACACCTGAGCTGCTGATGTACTTAACTATACTGTTTTTATTTGAAAGTTAAAGAACCAACTACCAATGAATTCCCTTGTTGACTTTTAACATGTTCGTTCGAGTAGACCAGGATGGGAACTGCTTGCCGTGTGGTTTTTTACGTGATAGGAGGATCTCGCTTCGTGTTTGATGGCGAGCAGGAGAATCTTGCCCCTACACATCCTAGTGAATGTTTCATGGGTTGGTTGTGTAATAATCCGGAAATGCGAGCCAATTTAAATTTTTTATTTTGGCAATTTAACGAATTTTGAATATTTAAAATGATTTATTTTAAATAATATCGACAAGAAAATTTAGTTTTAATAGAATCCGAACATATATATTTATATAGATCATCACTAGAATATAAATAATTATTTATAATTATAAAAGGAATTGAAAATGGCGCGGTAGTTCGATAATTCGATTTCAAATTTCAAATGACTATACAGTATTCAAAATAAACTGGATTTTAGCGATACCAAAAATATTTGAATCTAAATGAGAATGTGACGGCAAGGAATTTCGCTCGGTCCGAACCAGTCGCTAAACCGATCTAGACCGTTCGAAACCCCTGAACGTTGAGAACATGACAAACCAGAACACAAACAGAAGAACATTTCATTGTATATTACAACAATGCATCAGATTACAAGAATATACAGAGTATAAATGAATACATATTACACAGAAATATCAGAGATTTAAATTACATTTAAATACATAGCAGCGGAAAAATAATATAAAGCACAACTGAAGGTGATATACGGATACAGAGCTTTCCGGATATCATTCCAGCTGTAAACCAGGATCCTGTGAATATAAATCTGCAAAACCAAAACTACTAGCTGCCCGTGCGGAAAATAGGGGCACCCAGAGTTTAGGTTAAAACAATAAACTCCAGGTCAGTCATGTGACTGGTGTGAGAACTAAAACAGTTATTTAAAACTTTACTTTTTAAGAGAGTAATTCAAGGGACCACGCCGTGTAACACGGAACGGGTTTCCTCCCAAGAATACCAGTGCATAGAATAAACAACGCAATGCTTTTTCGAAAAATGAAGCTATTATAAGACCCAGGTCCTATCATACAATGCAACGCAAGCCGGGGGATAGGGTTTTCCCTTATAATAGCCAAACATGCTTGGTACGCTTAAAACAAATCATTTGATACTATAATAAGTGTATAGTGTCAAAACATTTCAATCATAAATATAAATCATAGACGGCATAGTATCCCATGCTACTATGTCGCCATACTAGGCTCTACAAATAAAGCCGCAATACACGTATTGGAAATTGGATTTCCGTCATGAGTCGAGGCAAGGGGCAAGCTCCTCTCCGCGTTCGAGACACTCTAGCAAATGTCCCCGGGATTACGCACACTGGGTAACCCCTGGATCGGTTGGGCCGGTCCTCACTTACGTTAGAGGATTGGCAATTCCTGAACACACGTTTCCCGGTCCTTACAGACCTATAATCGAGGCGCCTCGCATCCAACAACCACAAAGGTGAAAAGTATATAAATGTCAGGGCTGGTAAGTCACTGACACCACCAAAGCTAGAAAGAAACGTGCGCTCTCCCAACGGCCCGTATCCCGTTTTTAACTCATACCGAGGTGTGAGGCTCGCGAATACACGCTACACACAAAGCTGCCACGTAGGCGTGCTTTGATCATCAACCACAAGACTTTGCTTTTCAACAGAAGCCTTGATCCATGCAACTCAGCATGCCACACAGGCAATTCATGCCATGCGATTGATATCTATCGATATATAACCTCTAAGCTCGTACGTCTCAGAGAAGGGCGTTAAGCAAGAGAATAAATTCTCCGCCGCCAAGCAGATATATATTTAATAGAAATCAATCAACACAGAATAAAATCCAATGTCAGGCACACAATCCATTTACAAGTCCGTTCTGGGTCTGAACGAAACCGGAGGCACTTTCCTCGCATATCCATCCATCTCCAAGTACGTCTGGACGACCACCAACTATTTCCATCCTCTTGGGTGTACAGCCCAATCAGGATCGTCAGTAATTATCCCTACGATGTGAAAACTTCCGGTCTTCGACCACCGTCTTCATCTTCGACTTATCGTCGAATCGGTTATTCAGAATGGGTATAAACCCGGACTTTCCGAACAACCCGCGTATATTGAAAACAAATGTTACACAAACACAACATACGCCTCATTCCAATTCATTAGTCACTAACTGCAAATTAGCAAGAGAACAATTTCCCAAACATTAACCCCGAAGGCCGAAACCAACATCAGATCAATACCCAGGAAACCATTCTTCTTAGCCAACCTACAGCTAGTTCCTAAATTCCACATTCTCAGGGAAAGGTTCCCATTAATTTTATCCAAAATAAATTCTTTAAAATTTATCCTGAAATCTTCCTTTGGATGTCATTTAAAACCAAATTATGGTTTTTTCCAACTAGTCGAGATTAGCGAACCGTAACGAAGTAATTATTTATTTTATTTCCCAATCCCAACCTATTCATCCCATGAAGCAAAACTGGTAATACTCCATATCTAACACCGTGGTGTTATCGGTAAAATTAATTACCATTTCCCGTTCAAATCTAATTAAAGATTTAACTATCGCTTTGGAGCAAAACTGGCGATACCCCATTCTCGCTCATTTCTAAATTTGGTAATTTAGATTATTAATTCGAATTTCAATCTAATTGCAGATTCAATAAAACTCCTTTTACTGGGTTAAAGAACTAGGTGTTATTTAAAACACAGTTCACGACAAACCCAAATCACATTCTATTCGTTATCGGGTTAAAGAACTAGTGTTATTTAAAACACTGTTCACGATAAACCCATTTCAAATTTAATCAAATATATTAGAAATTCGATGATTTAAAACCCCTTTTTAAATCTAATTCATTTATTTAAAAATGATTGGGTTTTAAATTAGTTCAAAACTAGTTCATTTCGATAAAAATCTATTTTTATCTTTTCAAATATGGAGTTTTTCACCCCAATTTTTCCCAAATCATTTCTTATGATTTTACACAAATTATTGATATTTTTAATAATTTTATCAAGGCCCGTACAGTCGATTTCCAACAATGGCCATCGAACTGCACTTACAGCGACCTTTTTCGAATTTGATTTGGACGTATCTCCAAATCCAACCGTTAGATTTTGAATTTCTAATATTCGTTAGAAAGCTCTTTTCGATACGAACCCAACGGTTCCGGTTTTAGGAGAATCCGACGGTCGGATCTCCCGTAATGTCCGTTTGAAATAAATGGTCGAAATTTACGAACTGCCGCGGCGCGGCGCGTTCTATTCAGGCCATTATATTATATATATAATATATATAATATATATTTCGTCGATTTCTATTTAAAACGAATTATATATTTAGTTTTGAATTCGTTTCAAAAACGAAGTCAACTTCTATTTCAATTCAAATCAAAATTGAATTCTTCTTTATAAATTCGTTTTAAAATTCATTTCTATTCAATTCAAATTTCAATTTAATTTGAATTCATTTCACTTCATTTTAAATTCAATTCGAATTCGTTTTTCAATTCAATTCAATTCAATTCAATTCAAATTGATTTTCTATTCGATTCAAATTCATTTTCTATTCAAATTAAATTCGTTTCGTTTTCTATTTGAATCAAGTTCATTATATATTCAATTTGAAATCAAATTGGTTTTCTATTCCATTCAAATCGAAATCGTTTTATATTCAATTCAAATCGAAATCGTTATATATTCAATTCATTTCGAAATCGTTATATATTCAATTCATTTCGAAATCGTTATATATTCAATTCATTTCGAAATCGTTATATATTCAATTCATTTCGAAATCGTTATATATTCAATTCATTTCGAAATCGTTATATATTCAATTCATTTCGAAATCGTTATATATTCAATTCATTTCGAAATCGTTATATATTCAATTCATTTCGAAATCGTTATATATTCAATTCATTTCGAAATCGTTATATATTCAATTCATTTCGAAATCGTTATATATTCAATTCATTTCGAAATCGTTATATATTCAATTCATTTCGAAATCGTTATATATTCAATTCATTTCGAAATCGTTATATATATCGTTCGCGTCAAAATGGCGCATCACTAATCAACACGGCTTTATATATTCTATTTCAAATATTTCTTTTTGTCAACACACGACTAATCTCAACGAATGAGTACCGTCCCTGTGTGACTATTTTTGGTTAAATTATTTCGTTCAACACATGACTAATCTCAACGAATGAGTACCGTCAACACATGAACCTTTATTTTATATTGATAAAGATGTAAATTTTATTATAAAAATAATTCGTTCAACACATGACTAATCTCAACGAATGAGTACCGTCAACACATGAACTTTTATTTTATATATTCTTTATTTTTCAAATTGGAATGAGGCCCAATCAATCACCATATAAAATTAATTATATGGATTTTCATACATCACATGTATATAATAGTATTGAAAAATAATCAACCATCAACCAAAGTGCACTACACTGTATAAGCATCAAATATAGATATCTAACGCTTATAACAGCCTGTCAATCAATCGATCGACATATTTAATCAATCAGGATGAGTGGACTTCATATTTCATCCCAACACCCGTGTAGGGTTTCAAACAATCAAGCACAGATTTTATTTGTGCAGTTGGGCGATGTGTAAAATTTATCGACCCAATCAATATCAATCAAATAGGTGTACATAAACAAACCGTCCGGTTTGTAAATGAATATTTATTTTATTCACTTTCACTATATTCATATTCACGTTAAAAATTATATTTTTAACGATAAAATATTTTATTTCGACATATGAATATCTATTCAGTTCATTCTTTAAATAAAATGTTATTTTTATTTTTCTAACATGTTTTAGAAAATTTCGGCGGCATAACGGCACGATACTAGAAACGGGACAAGGCCTAGCCTTATCCCCGGTCTAGTGAAGGCCCACGCCATTCACACATCAATCAAATCCACTTTCGTTATGCAAACCACAAAATTTGGAGTAAGGGTCTAACCTAGCCTTACTCCTTCGCCTTATAACGGCGCACGTCTAATCCTAATCAATTTATCGATTCGATTATTCACACCACAAACCACATTCAAACCAATATCTCAATCAATCACCAAACATCCAAACAAACAAGTCCATGGTATGTGGACGGGTGTCGGGTGCTACTAAACACCGTCTGCATCCTAGTATATATATATATAAATATAACTAGGAATAAAATTGAAAGGTGAGAAATTCTCACTTATAGCTATCCAAGCATCTTGACTCTTCTTTGATAGAAATCTTCATTGTTTTCGCATCTTCGTCAGCTTCGTCGTCCGTAGCCACTACATATATAAAAATCGAATTTTTACTTCGCTATTCAATATATAAAAATCCATTTTTCTATCGAAGTTCAATATATAAAAATTCTATTTTTCTATCGAAGTTCAATATATAAAAATTCTATTTTTCTATCGAAGTTCAATATATAAAAATTCTATTTTTCTATCGAAGTTCAATATATAAAAATTCTATTTTTCTATCGAAGTTCAATATATAAAAATTCTATTTTTCTATCGATATGTCAAATAGTTAAAAATTATATTTTTATCACGCTATTTTCCACTTAAAGATTTCGCCATTTCTAAAATAAAGATTTAGCCTTTTCAAAAATAAAGTTTTTGCCTTTATAAAAATTACCATTTTATCTCAACGTATATAAAATAAAAATCAGATTTTTATTTCGTTACCTACACAAAGACGATATCTTTATATTCTCTATCCTATAAAGATTATATTTTTAATACTTAAAAAATATAAAAATCATATTTCTAATATTCCTATATAGTAAAGACTATATTTTTAATACTTTAAAAATATAAAAATCATATTTTTACACTTTAAAAATATAAAAATCATAATTTTTTTCTATTTTAAAGTTTAAACCCTTTAAAATAAAATCAGTTTTCTTTATTTCTTACAAGGAAAAACAGTTTTTAAAATAAAGAAAATTCAGTTTTTATTTTCTTTTAAAAATCCAGGTTTTATTTTCGTATAAATCAGTTTTAAACAACTTTTATAAAATTGCAGTTTTTATCTTTTTTCTAAATTCTGTTTTTAAAACTAAAGAAAATTCAGTTTTAAATATAAATAAATAAAACAGTTTTTAAACTAAAATTAAAAAATCAGTTTTATAAATTAAGATAGATCAGTTTTATAAATTAAGATAAAAGTAAAAATAAATAAAATAAAATAAAAAAAATACCAGGGGGGGGGCGCTGTCGGCTTTGTCGAGGGGGGGGGCTTCGCTTCGTCGCTGGAGGTGGAGCTCGCGGTGCGGTGGGGCTATTGCGGTGACTGGGGGGCTCGGGGTCCTCAGATCCATCGATGGGGGAAAGGGCGCGTCGGCTAAGTGAGGAGGAGGGGGTGCGGTCTAGGGAGGGGAGGGGCCGGAGGGAAGGGGGGTGGCGTGCGATCGTCGGCGGCGAGGGGAGCCAGGGCACAGCGGCGGCGGCTTTCTTCTTTTCTTTTTTTTTATTTTTATTTTTTTTATTTCTGTTCGATTTTGAACTGGAAAAGCATAGGGGGGGGTTTATAGAAAATTATATATATTAATTAATTTATTTAACTCCCAAAATTCTTGTTTATTAATACGAACACCAATACGCACCCAACGACTATCGTCCCTAGCTAAATACCCCCATTCCGAACACAATGGGATATATATCGCAAGCTGATTCGACTGTTTGAATCAGTTTCCGTTTAATTTACATTTAAATCACTATATTGAATTTTAAACGTACATTTCAAATTACCGGGGTCACATACTAACTCTAAAAATTCTCGAAAAATATTTTCTAGCTTCGTATTGACGATACGGTCCTAACAAAACTAGTTTCGCCGAATTCTGAGACCGTTAGAAAAATGGCCAATTTCCAGTCGATTAAAATCAACTGAAATGGTCAAAACACGTTTTCCTTTGCCACGCTCACATATTGATTCGAAAAATTATGAAATTTGGAATCTAACAATAATTTGACATCACGGATCCAACAAAAGTGGTTTCGTCGAAATCCGAGGTCATTTGCAAAATGGCTATTTTTAAGGGCTATATATTATATTAAAATATATATAAATTCCACAGCGACTATTTCTAATTTTCAACTGGACATATCTCATCATTTCTAAAATGAAATCTCAGTTTGTTAACTTCGTTACAAAGATATAGTTATACAGATTCAAATATTTCTTGTTTCGTTCAATTCTGACTTTTATTGAATTCTGTATATTCATTTGAAATTAGAAATCGAATTTTCGAACTACCGCGCCATTTTCTTTTCTATTTATAATTATATATAATTATTTATTTTCTAACGACGACGTATATAATATATACGTCGATTCTATATTAAAAATAAATTTTACGTCGATATTATTTAAAATACTCTATTTTAAATATTCAAAATTCGCCAAAATTGCCAAAATAAAAATTTTAAACTGGCCCAGATTTTCCGGGTTATTACAATCTCCCCCACTTAAAACTTTTCGTCCCCGAAAAGGAACAAAGTCGAAAGTGGTTTGATTAATCAGCTCTACGCTCAATTTGGCTTCCATTCTCTAACTTTTTAGTTTCTGAGAATTTTCAAAATTTCAAAAATTTGGCTAACACCCTAAATTTTCGAAAAATTTCGCCATAACCTCCCCTGCACCGGGAGCATCGGGAAATTGCAAATAGCGTTCCCGGTCCTTCAGATCTCAAAAAGAAAAAGAAAAAGCCAAGCGGCTAGCCAATAGGCTCACAAAATCATCATCACCCAAACAAAACAGTAAATTATGTAATAAACATGTACCTATTTGTCGGGCAAACAAATTCTATTCTCGGCTCTAGCCTCCTTGCTATGACCTGTTCAATGATATATATATATATATATGCAAGCAAACGCGACCAATTTTCAATACAATTCAATATTTGATTATATTAGGCATAAATGGTTAAAAATCAGCAAACAATTAAACAAACAACACAAACATCAATCAATTAGTGGATTAGAGTTTCAAATTCATAAATTTTGATACATATACAGAAAATCATGTTTTTGATGCCAATTCACAACAATGTGTTCTAACTATATAAGTTTTGGGTTCTCACACCAGCCTAATGGAAATATATAGAAAATCACGCCTTCGTCACTCGAAAATAAATACTGGTGATGGTATACTTCATCATCAGGACCATGTCCGGGTGCCTAGAGTGTGACTCTATATCTATCTAATATATTAAAACTTCGGATATACGTTCATGACGCGTATATGCAAAACCTTTATATACTAGATTGTCCACATTCAAAATAAATAAATATTCAAATACGTATAGCATGATTTAAATTTTCAAAACAAAATTGTTTTCTTTTGAAAAATATACTCTTCACACTCGTTCTAGGATACTACTGATCCTATCTCTAACGAGTCATTCTAATTGGATATTACTAATCCAATATCTGATGAATTCTTTCGTATGGTTCTAATGTGTCTTGTTCTCGAGCTCTGTAAACCAAAGCTCTGATACCAAATGTGACGGCAAGGAATTTCGCTCGGTCCGAACCAGTCGCTAAACCGATCTAGACCGTTCGAAACCCCTGAACGTTGAGAACATGACAAACCAGAACACAAACAGAAGAACATTTCATTGTATATTACAACAATGCATCAGATTACAAGAATATACAGAGTATAAATGAATACATATTACACAGAAATATCAGAGATTTAAATTACATTTAAATACATAGCAGCGGAAAAATAATATAAAGCACAACTGAAGGTGATATACGGATACAGAGCTTTCCGGATATCATTCCAGCTGTAAACCAGGATCCTGTGAATATAAATCTGCAAAACCAAAACTACTAGCTGCCCGTGCGGAAAATAGGGGCACCCAGAGTTTAGGTTAAAACAATAAACTCCAGGTCAGTCATGTGACTGGTGTGAGAACTAAAACAGTTATTTAAAACTTTACTTTTTAAGAGAGTAATTCAAGGGACCACGCCGTGTAACACGGAACGGGTTTCCTCCCAAGAATACCAGTGCATAGAATAAACAACGCAATGCTTTTTCGAAAAATGAAGCTATTATAAGACCCAGGTCCTATCATACAATGCAACGCAAGCCGGGGGATAGGGTTTTCCCTTATAATAGCCAAACATGCTTGGTACGCTTAAAACAAATCATTTGATACTATAATAAGTGTATAGTGTCAAAACATTTCAATCATAAATATAAATCATAGACGGCATAGTATCCCATGCTACTATGTCGCCATACTAGGCTCTACAAATAAAGCCGCAATACACGTATTGGAAATTGGATTTCCGTCATGAGTCGAGGCAAGGGGCAAGCTCCTCTCCGCGTTCGAGACACTCTAGCAAATGTCCCCGGGATTACGCACACTGGGTAACCCCTGGATCGGTTGGGCCGGTCCTCACTTACGTTAGAGGATTGGCAATTCCTGAACACACGTTTCCCGGTCCTTACAGACCTATAATCGAGGCGCCTCGCATCCAACAACCACAAAGGTGAAAAGTATATAAATGTCAGGGCTGGTAAGTCACTGACACCACCAAAGCTAGAAAGAAACGTGCGCTCTCCCAACGGCCCGTATCCCGTTTTTAACTCATACCGAGGTGTGAGGCTCGCGAATACACGCTACACACAAAGCTGCCACGTAGGCGTGCTTTGATCATCAACCACAAGACTTTGCTTTTCAACAGAAGCCTTGATCCATGCAACTCAGCATGCCACACAGGCAATTCATGCCATGCGATTGATATCTATCGATATATAACCTCTAAGCTCGTACGTCTCAGAGAAGGGCGTTAAGCAAGAGAATAAATTCTCCGCCGCCAAGCAGATATATATTTAATAGAAATCAATCAACACAGAATAAAATCCAATGTCAGGCACACAATCCATTTACAAGTCCGTTCTGGGTCTGAACGAAACCGGAGGCACTTTCCTCGCATATCCATCCATCTCCAAGTACGTCTGGACGACCACCAACTATTTCCATCCTCTTGGGTGTACAGCCCAATCAGGATCGTCAGTAATTATCCCTACGATGTGAAAACTTCCGGTCTTCGACCACCGTCTTCATCTTCGACTTATCGTCGAATCGGTTATTCAGAATGGGTATAAACCCGGACTTTCCGAACAACCCGCGTATATTGAAAACAAATGTTACACAAACACAACATACGCCTCATTCCAATTCATTAGTCACTAACTGCAAATTAGCAAGAGAACAATTTCCCAAACATTAACCCCGAAGGCCGAAACCAACATCAGATCAATACCCAGGAAACCATTCTTCTTAGCCAACCTACAGCTAGTTCCTAAATTCCACATTCTCAGGGAAAGGTTCCCATTAATTTTATCCAAAATAAATTCTTTAAAATTTATCCTGAAATCTTCCTTTGGATGTCATTTAAAACCAAATTATGGTTTTTTCCAACTAGTCGAGATTAGCGAACCGTAACGAAGTAATTATTTATTTTATTTCCCAATCCCAACCTATTCATCCCATGAAGCAAAACTGGTAATACTCCATATCTAACACCGTGGTGTTATCGGTAAAATTAATTACCATTTCCCGTTCAAATCTAATTAAAGATTTAACTATCGCTTTGGAGCAAAACTGGCGATACCCCATTCTCGCTCATTTCTAAATTTGGTAATTTAGATTATTAATTCGAATTTCAATCTAATTGCAGATTCAATAAAACTCCTTTTACTGGGTTAAAGAACTAGGTGTTATTTAAAACACAGTTCACGACAAACCCAAATCACATTCTATTCGTTATCGGGTTAAAGAACTAGTGTTATTTAAAACACTGTTCACGATAAACCCATTTCAAATTTAATCAAATATATTAGAAATTCGATGATTTAAAACCCCTTTTTAAATCTAATTCATTTATTTAAAAATGATTGGGTTTTAAATTAGTTCAAAACTAGTTCATTTCGATAAAAATCTATTTTTATCTTTTCAAATATGGAGTTTTTCACCCCAATTTTTCCCAAATCATTTCTTATGATTTTACACAAATTATTGATATTTTTAATAATTTTATCAAGGCCCGTACAGTCGATTTCCAACAATGGCCATCGAACTGCACTTACAGCGACCTTTTTCGAATTTGATTTGGACGTATCTCCAAATCCAACCGTTAGATTTTGAATTTCTAATATTCGTTAGAAAGCTCTTTTCGATACGAACCCAACGGTTCCGGTTTTAGGAGAATCCGACGGTCGGATCTCCCGTAATGTCCGTTTGAAATAAATGGTCGAAATTTACGAACTGCCGCGGCGCGGCGCATTCTATTCAGGCCATTATATTATATATATAATATATATAATATATATTTCGTCGATTTCTATTTAAAACGAATTATATATTTAGTTTTGAATTCGTTTCAAAAACGAAGTCAACTTCTATTTCAATTCAAATCAAAATTGAATTCTTCTTTATAAATTCGTTTTAAAATTCATTTCTATTCAATTCAAATTTCAATTTAATTTGAATTCATTTCACTTCATTTTAAATTCAATTCGAATTCGTTTTTCAATTCAATTCAATTCAATTCAATTCAAATTGATTTTCTATTCGATTCAAATTCATTTTCTATTCAAATTAAATTCGTTTCGTTTTCTATTTGAATCAAGTTCATTATATATTCAATTTGAAATCAAATTGGTTTTCTATTCCATTCAAATCGAAATCGTTTTATATTCAATTCAAATCGAAATCGTTATATATTCAATTCATTTCGAAATCGTTATATATTCAATTCATTTCGAAATCGTTATATATTCAATTCATTTCGAAATCGTTATATATTCAATTCATTTCGAAATCGTTATATATTCAATTCATTTCGAAATCGTTATATATTCAATTCATTTCGAAATCGTTATATATTCAATTCATTTCGAAATCGTTATATATTCAATTCATTTCGAAATCGTTATATATTCAATTCATTTCGAAATCGTTATATATTCAATTCATTTCGAAATCGTTATATATTCAATTCATTTCGAAATCGTTATATATTCAATTCATTTCGAAATCGTTATATATATCGTTCGCGTCAAAATGGCGCATCACTAATCAACACGGCTTTATATATTCTATTTCAAATATTTCTTTTTGTCAACACACGACTAATCTCAACGAATGAGTACCGTCCCTGTGTGACTATTTTTGGTTAAATTATTTCGTTCAACACATGACTAATCTCAACGAATGAGTACCGTCAACACATGAACCTTTATTTTATATTGATAAAGATGTAAATTTTATTATAAAAATAATTCGTTCAACACATGACTAATCTCAACGAATGAGTACCGTCAACACATGAACTTTTATTTTATATATTCTTTATTTTTCAAATTGGAATGAGGCCCAATCAATCACCATATAAAATTAATTATATGGATTTTCATACATCACATGTATATAATAGTATTGAAAAATAATCAACCATCAACCAAAGTGCACTACACTGTATAAGCATCAAATATAGATATCTAACGCTTATAACAGCCTGTCAATCAATCGATCGACATATTTAATCAATCAGGATGAGTGGACTTCATATTTCATCCCAACACCCGTGTAGGGTTTCAAACAATCAAGCACAGATTTTATTTGTGCAGTTGGGCGATGTGTAAAATTTATCGACCCAATCAATATCAATCAAATAGGTGTACATAAACAAACCGTCCGGTTTGTAAATGAATATTTATTTTATTCACTTTCACTATATTCATATTCACGTTAAAAATTATATTTTTAACGATAAAATATTTTATTTCGACATATGAATATCTATTCAGTTCATTCTTTAAATAAAATGTTATTTTTATTTTTCTAACATGTTTTAGAAAATTTCGGCGGCATAACGGCACGATACTAGAAACGGGACAAGGCCTAGCCTTATCCCCGGTCTAGTGAAGGCCCACGCCATTCACACATCAATCAAATCCACTTTCGTTATGCAAACCACAAAATTTGGAGTAAGGGTCTAACCTAGCCTTACTCCTTCGCCTTATAACGGCGCACGTCTAATCCTAATCAATTTATCGATTCGATTATTCACACCACAAACCACATTCAAACCAATATCTCAATCAATCACCAAACATCCAAACAAACAAGTCCATGGTATGTGGACGGGTGTCGGGTGCTACTAAACACCGTCTGCATCCTAGTATATATATATATAAATATAACTAGGAATAAAATTGAAAGGTGAGAAATTCTCACTTATAGCTATCCAAGCATCTTGACTCTTCTTTGATAGAAATCTTCATTGTTTTCGCATCTTCGTCAGCTTCGTCGTCCGTAGCCACTACATATATAAAAATCGAATTTTTACTTCGCTATTCAATATATAAAAATCCATTTTTCTATCGAAGTTCAATATATAAAAATTCTATTTTTCTATCGAAGTTCAATATATAAAAATTCTATTTTTCTATCGAAGTTCAATATATAAAAATTCTATTTTTCTATCGAAGTTCAATATATAAAAATTCTATTTTTCTATCGAAGTTCAATATATAAAAATTCTATTTTTCTATCGAAGTTCAATATATAAAAATTCTATTTTTCTATCGATATGTCAAATAGTTAAAAATTATATTTTTATCACGCTATTTTCCACTTAAAGATTTCGCCATTTCTAAAATAAAGATTTAGCCTTTTCAAAAATAAAGTTTTTGCCTTTATAAAAATTACCATTTTATCTCAACGTATATAAAATAAAAATCAGATTTTTATTTCGTTACCTACACAAAGACGATATCTTTATATTCTCTATCCTATAAAGATTATATTTTTAATACTTAAAAAATATAAAAATCATATTTCTAATATTCCTATATAGTAAAGACTATATTTTTAATACTTTAAAAATATAAAAATCATATTTTTACACTTTAAAAATATAAAAATCATAATTTTTTTCTATTTTAAAGTTTAAACCCTTTAAAATAAAATCAGTTTTCTTTATTTCTTACAAGGAAAAACAGTTTTTAAAATAAAGAAAATTCAGTTTTTATTTTCTTTTAAAAATCCAGGTTTTATTTTCGTATAAATCAGTTTTAAACAACTTTTATAAAATTGCAGTTTTTATCTTTTTTCTAAATTCTGTTTTTAAAACTAAAGAAAATTCAGTTTTAAATATAAATAAATAAAACAGTTTTTAAACTAAAATTAAAAAATCAGTTTTATAAATTAAGATAGATCAGTTTTATAAATTAAGATAAAAGTAAAAATAAATAAAATAAAATAAAAAAAATACCAGGGGGGGGCGCTGTCGGCTTTGTCGAGGGGGGGGGGGGCTTCGCTTCGTCGCTGGAGGTGGAGCTCGCGGTGCGGTGGGGCTATTGCGGTGACTGGGGGGCTCGGGGTCCTCAGATCCATCGATGGGGGAAAGGGCGCGTCGGCTAAGTGAGGAGGAGGGGGTGCGGTCTAGGGAGGGGAGGGGCCGGAGGGAAGGGGGGTGGCGTGCGATCGTCGGCGGCGAGGGGAGCCAGGGCACAGCGGCGGCGGCTTTCTTCTTTTCTTTTTTTTTTTTTTTATTTTTTTTATTTCTGTTCGATTTTGAACTGGAAAAGCATAGGGGGGGGGGGTTTATAGAAAATTATATATATTAATTAATTTATTTAACTCCCAAAATTCTTGTTTATTAATACGAACACCAATACGCACCCAACGACTATCGTCCCTAGCTAAATACCCCCATTCCGAACACAATGGGATATATATCGCAAGCTGATTCGACTGTTTGAATCAGTTTCCGTTTAATTTACATTTAAATCACTATATTGAATTTTAAACGTACATTTCAAATTACCGGGGTCACATACTAACTCTAAAAATTCTCGAAAAATATTTTCTAGCTTCGTATTGACGATACGGTCCTAACAAAACTAGTTTCGCCGAATTCTGAGACCGTTAGAAAAATGGCCAATTTCCAGTCGATTAAAATCAACTGAAATGGTCAAAACACGTTTTCCTTTGCCACGCTCACATATTGATTCGAAAAATTATGAAATTTGGAATCTAACAATAATTTGACATCACGGATCCAACAAAAGTGGTTTCGTCGAAATCCGAGGTCATTTGCAAAATGGCTATTTTTAAGGGCTATATATTATATTAAAATATATATAAATTCCACAGCGACTATTTCTAATTTTCAACTGGACATATCTCATCATTTCTAAAATGAAATCTCAGTTTGTTAACTTCGTTACAAAGATATAGTTATACAGATTCAAATATTTCTTGTTTCGTTCAATTCTGACTTATATTGAATTCTGTATATTCATTTGAAATTAGAAATCGAATTTTCGAACTACCGCGCCATTTTCTTTTCTATTTATAATTATATATAATTATTTATTTTCTAACGACGACGTATATAATATATACGTCGATTCTATATTAAAAATAAATTTTACGTCGATATTATTTAAAATACTCTATTTTAAATATTCAAAATTCGCCAAAATTGCCAAAATAAAAATTTTAAACTGGCCCAGATTTTCCGGGTTATTACAGAGAATATCTTTCCAACGAATCCAAAAAAATGAAATTTCATAGCGGGGATCAAAAGAAACGTCCAGTTGAAAATACAGAATAGTCGCTATGGAATTCTGGCCCTTAAAAATGGAAATTTTGCAAATGACCTCGGTTTTCGACGAAACCACTTTTGTTGGATCCGTGATGTCAAGTTATTGCTTGATTCCAAAATTCGTAATTTTTCGACTCAATATGTGAGCGTGGCGAAGGAAAATGTGTTTGACCAGTTTTAGTTGATTTTAAATCGATTGGAAAATGGCCATTTTTCAAACGGTCTCAGAATTCGATGAAACTAGTTTTGGTAGGACTGTATCGTCAATACGAAGTTAAAAAATATTTTTCGGGAATTTTTAGAGTCCATACGTGGCCCCGATAAATTGAAATGTACGTTTAAAATTCAATATAACGATTTAAATGTAAATTTGACGAAAACGGATCGAAACGATCGAATTGGTTTATGAAACATGTCCCATTGTGTTCGGAATGGGGGCAATTAGCAAGGGGCGACAGTCGCTGGACTTGATTTTGAGTTAGTATGTAAAGTCAACATAAATGAATAATAAAATAATAAATAAATTATAAAAAAACTCTTATACCCTCTCCCCTTTCCCCATTGAAATTCATTTCAGTAAAGTAACTAAAGAAAAAAAAGAAAGCGGATCGAATACCCGTCGCCCCCCCCCCCGGCGACGGCGCCTCCGCCTAGAGCCCCCTGCTCGCGCCCAGTCCGACCACGACCTCCCCCTCTCGTCGGCGTTGCCTTCTCCGCTGATTTGAAGACCCCACACTCGATTCGAGGTCCCCGCACCCTCAGCTCTAGGCGCCGCCCCCCTGCGCACCCGACTCCGCACCCCCCTTCTTCTCCACTTCCCTTCCTCCTTCCTCCAGCTCAACGCCTGAAACCCCGAGATCCCCAACGCCGAGCACCCTCAAACCATCCTCCTTCACTGAAATGAAAGCATGTTTTATTTTAAATTAATTTATTTAATTTCTATAGGATTTTTGTTCAATGCGGAAAGATTTGATTTTGGTTCAATTAAAAAGATTTGACTTTGTTCGATTAAGTAGAGTAATAAAAGTTCGATTTTCATAATAGAAAACGATTAGATTTTTAGAAATAGAGAGTTATATTTTAAATAACGAAAAGATACGATTTTTCATTATATAAAAGTATTATTTTTATATAAGTAGAGAATTAAAAATATGATCTTTATAGATGTATCGATATAAAAATACGATTTTTATATTATATAGATAGTAAAAATATGATTTTTATATAATAAAAATATTATCTTTATAGAAGCAGCAAGGTAAAAATACGATTTTTATATATGTTTTAGCGAAAAGATTTGATCTTTATATCATAGGAAGAATAAAAATGTGATTTTTAATCATGTAGAGTAATAAAAATATAATATTACTAGCAACGTAAAAAAATAGAATTTTTATCTTTGTAGTAGCAAAGATAAAAATGGGATTTTTATCTATATAGTAGCGGTGTAAAAATGTGATTTTTATATACATGGCAACCATATAAAAATGTGATTTTTATATATGTAGTGGCTACGGGCAACGAAATTGACAAAAGGCGAGCATGACAAAGATTTCTACACAAGAAGAGTCGTGGCGTTTGGTATAGATAGTCGGTGAGAACTTCACACTTTAACTCTTCTTTTCTAGTTAAAAAATATATACTAGGATGTAGACGGTGCTTAGCGGCACCCGACACCCATCGTCCATAGACCATGGACGGCTTGTTTGTTTAGTTAATTGGTTGGTGATTGATGTATTTGTTTGGTTGATAAATTTGATTGAATTGATTGTGTGATGTGAAATAAAATAAAATATTTTATCGTTAAAAATATAATTTTTAACGCGAATGTGAACAAATAAATATTCATTTACAAACCGGACGGTTTGTTTATATACACCTATTTGAAGGACAATGATTGAGACGATAAATTTTACACATCGCCCAACTGCACAAATAATATTCAGCGTTTGTTGATTTGAAATCCCACACGGGTGTTGGGATGATATTTGGCATACACTAATACCAATTATTTAATTGTATGTCTATCGATTGGTCGACAGACTATGTAAGTGTTAATTATTTATATTTGATGCTTATGCAGTTGTGTGGTGCACTTTGGATGATGGTTGATTATTTATCGTTGCTATTATATATGTGTGTTGTATGGAATCCATATAATTAACATTATATGGTAATTGATTGGGTCTCATTCCAATTTGGAAAAGAAATATATATTCATGTGTTGAATAGAAGCAAATATATATTCATGTGTTGAAAATATTCATGTGTTGTGTAAAATATTTTAACAATAAAATTTACATCTTTATCATATTTAAGATTAGAAACTAACTGGAAACAAGATAAGATGAGTGGTTTCCTGGGTATTGATCTGATGTTGGTTTCGGCCATCGGGGTTAATACTTAAGGAATCATTCTCTTACTATTTTACAGTTGGAGTCTAATTAAAAATCAAACGATAGATACCATAATTTTATAAAATATATTGAGTAGGATAAATAGTCATGTGTTGACGATTCTCATGTGTTGAGAATATTCTTGTGTTGAAAGAAATATAGATTCATGTGTTGAATAGAACAAATATTCCTTTGTTGAATAGAATAACAAAGTTATTAAAATATATAAAGCCGTGTTGATTAGAGATGTGCCATTTTGACGCGAACGATATTTACATCGATTTTATTCGTTTTTTAACGAACATAGAAGAAGAACTGATTTCAAAGTATAACGTTTTGAAAATACTATCATTTGTATATCGATGATGTGGAATATTCAATTTCGATTCGAAATTGAATATGAAGTTGAAATCGTTTCGAAAACGAATTTAAAACGATTTATAAAATACGTTTTAAAAAGGAAATCGATGAAATATATATATATATACATATATATATATATATATAATGGCCTGAATAGAACGCGCCGCGCTGCGGTAGTTCGTGAATTTCGACCATTGACTTCGAATGGACATTACGGGAGATCCGTCCATCGGATTCTCCTGAAACTGGAACCGTTGGGTTCGTATCGAAAAGAGCTTTCCATTGAATACTAGAAATTTGAAATCTAACGGTTGGATTTGGAATTATGTCCAAATAAAATTTGGAAAAGGTCATTGTAAGGGCAGTTCGAAGGCCGTTGATGGAAATCGACTGTACGAGCCTTGATAAAATTATTAAAAGTATTAATAATTTGTGTAAAATCATAAGAAATGAATTGGAAAGAACTGGGGTAAAAATTTCCACATTTGAAAGGATAAGATTATATTTATATCAAAATGAACTAGTTTTGAACTGGAAATAAAAATCCAATTATTTTTATATAAATAAAATGGATTGAAAGTGGTTTTGAAAATAACCAGAATTTCCAATATATAAAGTGGAAATGGATTTGAATCGAAATTGTCTTTGGAATATTTCGATGTTGGATTTCGTGATTATACATATATTGTTATGGAAATTTGAAAGATATATTTAGATCGTTATTTCCAATATGATATTTGTTGGTCGTAGAATTTGATGTTGAATATAAGCCGATATATTTTCTATTCAGAGCCTTGTATTTAATATCAAATGTGATTTAGGTTTGTCGTGAATGGTGTCTTCATTAACTAACCCAGTTTAGAAAAAGATTAAATCTTTCTATTTAGATTTAATGAGGTGTACCAATTAAATAATATTTAATTAGAATTGAATTTGAAAGTGATTTTGGGTTTATCGTGAATCGTGTTTTAGGTGACATTGGTTCTGAGTGAATCGTGTTTTAGGAACCTTTCCCTAAGAGTGTGAAACTTTGAACAAAAGAATATTCTGAGTTGGAATAAGGCGTATGTTGTGTTTGTGTAACATTTGTTTATTATATACGCGAGTTATTCGTAAAGGCCGGGTTTATACCCATTCTGAATAACTGTTTCGACGATAAGTTGAAGATGAAGACGGTGGTTGAAGACCGTAAATCTTCACACCGTTTGGATGATTATTGATGATCTTGATTGGGTTGTACACCCAAGAGGATGGAATCAATCGGTGGTCGTCCAGACGTACTTGGAGATCGATGGATATGCAAGGAAAGTGCCTCCGTTTTGGTTCAGACCTAGAACGAACTTGTAAATGGACTATGTGTCTGACATTGGATTTTATTCTGTGTTGATTGATCTCTATTAAATATACATCTTTTTGGTGGCGGAGAATTTATTCTCTTGCTTAACGGCCTTCTCTGAGACGTATGAGCTCAGAGGTTGTATATCAAAAGACATCAATCGCATGGAGTGAATTGCCTGTGTGGCACGCCTAAGTGGCAAATGATCAAGGCTTCTGTTGAAAAGCAAAGTCTTGTGGTTGATTATCAAAGCATGGCCTATGTGGCGCAGCTTTGTGTATAGCATGAATTCGCGAGCCTCACACCTCGGTATGAGTCAAAAACGGGATAAGGACCCTAGGAGTGCACGACGTTTCTTTCTAGCTAGTAGTGGTGTCAGTGCTTTAAACTGGCTGACATTTATATACTTTTTCACCTGTGTGGTTGTTGGAATGCGAGGCGCCTCGAATATATGGTCGATAACTGGCACTATGTGAGACGACGTACAAACCATTATATATAGGTCCTACAGGACCGGGAAACGTGTATTCAGGAATTGCCAATCCTCAAAAGTAAGAGAGGACCGGCCTTGGAGTTTCCAAGGGATCGATGTCTGTGGTCCTGAGACATTAGCTAGAGTGTCTCGAACCGGAGAGGAGCTTGCCCCTTGCCTCGACTCATGATGGAATCCAATTTCCAATATGTGATATTTCAGTTTTATTTGTAGAACCTAGTATGGCAACATAGTGGTATGGGTCATTAATGACGTCTATGATTGGTATTTATGATTGAAATTGTTTTGACACTATACCCTTATAATAGTATCAAATGATTTGTTTTAAACGTACCAAGCATGTTTGGCTATTATAAGGGAAAACCCTATCCTCCGGCTTGCGTTGCATTGTGTGATGGGACCTGGGTCTTATAATAGCTTCATTTTTCCAAAGAGCATTGCGCTGTTTTGTTATATGCACTAGAATTCTTGGGAGGAAACCCGTTCCGTGTTATATGGCGTGGTCCCTTGAATTACTCTCTTTTAAAATAAAGATTAATAACTATTTTAGTTCTCACACCAGTCACATGACTGACCTGGAGTTTATTGTTTTAACCTAAACTCTAGGTGCCCCTATTTTCTACACGGGCAGCTAGTATTTTTGGTTTTGCAGATTTATATTCATAGGAACCTGGTTTACAGCTGGAATGATATCCAGAAATCTCTGTATCCATATATCTCTTTCAGTTGTGTTTTGTATTATTTTTCCGCTACAGTACTGTATTTAAATCTCTGATATTCTTTGTTGCATAATATTTATTCATACTCTGTATATTCTTGTATCTAATGGAATTGTTGTAATAACAATGAAATGTTCATCTGTTTGCGTGTTGATTCATCTTGTCCTCAACGCAATCCGGGCTTTCCATACCGGGGAAGTTACGGGTCGTGGCAGGTTGTGAGTCAAGAGGCTAGTCGTAAAAGTTGCTTCCAAGTACCAATGTGTGCCGTGGTGGGTGTTTCCCATTGGTTGGTGGTTGAAATCCTAGACCCATTACAAAGTGGAATCTAAGTAGAAGGTTAAGTAATAACCTTGACTCTGTGGCGTAACTCAATAGAGATGAAGTTAGTAATAACCTAGATTGATTTTGAGTGTATATGTATATATGCGAGAGAGTGTACTTGTTAGTGTTATTAAAAAGTGTTTTATATTGCGTTGATTGGTTTGTTGAGTGGTTTACGAATTCTGGTCGATACAGTATGATCAACTATATTGATAGGTGTTTTTAAACACTTAAAAGGAGAAATTCGATACAATATTGCTTTTAAGTGGATTAATGTAATAATTTACCCAGAATTATATTTTTTATAAAAAGGAATAATTTTTGAAATAATCATGCAGTTGGTTGTTATTATTATAATCAAATAAGATTATAATTTTGATACGGTTATAAATAACCAAATAAAATTTGTATAAGAATGTAACATACAAATGAGCTAAATCAAGATTGGATTCAAACCAAAATTAAGAATTTAAATCTAATGTTTAGAAAAAGTATTTTATGAAGTATTATAAGTACTATAACATTACTTTGAAAAAAATATTGAATAAGAAATGATTTAAATGAACTTTGAAAGTGACAAAGCTCTAAACTTACATCAGTCATCAGAAAATAATTCTGATGATGACTACAACATTATCAATATTCATTTTCGAGTTTCTAAGTGATGGATTGCTACCATAGTATAATTAAGAATGGAAAGTTGTTTGAGAAAAACAAGTTTTAGAAATTCAAATGTCTTGAATTGCAATTGGTAATAAATATATGCATATATTTATATTATTTTAAGAGAATTTGAAATAAAAGCTTGGAATGTGAATTCAGAAATTTAAATTTAATTTGTGTAAGTTACATAGATTAGAATGATGAAAGTGAATCAAATGGGTTAAAATTTAACATAAGTTGAATGAAATTAGGTTGGATTAGAAATAATATCAGGTGGAATCGAATATAGCAAATGGAGTTGTAAATGATTTTTATAACTCAGTTATGAATCTTGGATGAAATATTCAATGGTTTTGGACAGTCAAAATTTTCTAGTTGGATTTAAAAAACTAGCTTAATTTGTATTTTACTATTCGAGAATGTAAATAAAATTTATTAATTAAATGAAAATAAATATGTTAATTAAATTCAATTGAAAACAATCTCGTCGTCGTGGTACTTCGTAATTTTACATTTTGAACTTCAATTGGAAGTGCAAGATCCAATATAAGTCGAAATTCTTCGAATAAAAGAATCTTTTAGATCTATTGGATTGTTGTTTTCTAATGGTAGAGAAAACTCAATATTTCTTATTGTAGATTTTGAGTTATGTTCAAATCAATTTTCCGGAAAAATCGTCAGATGGTCGTTTATAAACTATAACGATTTATTAAATAAAATGGAAGGATTTTAGGTAAATTAAATTACATAGTAATAAATTAAATTAAATAAATTGATTCAGAATCAATTTGGATGACTGTGAATATGTGTGCGGAATATGAAGTGAATATAAAATTTTGATTGGAAATCATTCAAAACTATGTGAAATGGTATATAGATCGATCTGAATGAAAATCGAATGATGGAATTCAAAGATTCCTTATAAATACATGTATGACATATAAAACATGGAAATTTTGTATTTTTCCAAATTAAAAGAATGAATGTTATGTAAACTTCATATATTGAGACTTATATGTCTAAATTGAGTAAGTACAGGTACACGGAGTTGTGTAACTCGGTTTTGCATGCGTAAATTACATAAATATTAAGCGAACTCGCTTAATAATGCTTATATAAGGTACGCCTGCGTAAATATACAAAATAAGATATAGAAACTATTATATAATGTGTTTTCTAACCGTGTGGGTGGATTTATATATATCTATCCTTTTGTTATATTGAGAAAGTGCCTCAGTATGTAGGAGAATCTGTCAAAAAATTTTTAAACATAGGGAGTTAGAAAAAAATTCAAAATTTTTATAAGCTAAAGGTATGATTTTTAAATTGTAATTTTAAAGGATTCTGAATTAGAAATGGAAAAATAATTATTTGCATGTAAACTAAAAGTTTTTTATGGGACTAAAGTTGCATAAATATGAAGTGTCGGGTTTCAACTAAGTGGGTTTTTGAGAAGTTAATGAGGTTGAAGCATTTTTTGCCTTAGTAATTTAAGGGGCTAAATTCTTATAATGGGGGAGGAATGAAACAATCTAGATTTTTAACCATTTAACTTTAAACATTTTTTTTAAATGTTGAATGAGATATATAAAAATATGGAATTTATCAATTTAATAAATGAAATACGATTTTATTATGAAATTATTGATTATTGTAATATGAGAACGAGAAATAATTGAATTCTAAGTTAAAAATGAATTGAAAGTGATTCTAAAAAGTAATATAAGTTCCATTTGAATATATACAATAATAATTTGTTATCAATGGATTTGATTGTTTTAAAATCGATTTATGTTTTACTGATTTAATTTAACACTTAAGAATAGCCAATTTTCAAATGCCTCAGATTTCAATGAAACCAATTTTATAAAATTTTAAATGGTTAATTTTTTTAGGATTTCATGTCAGTCGGAGTTATTATGGGATCATGCATGATATAAACGTGTATCTTTTCACGTTTTGAAATTAAAATGGGAGTTTTCCAAAAAGTCTTGGAATTTGACAAAACCAGTACCATCGTGTCTGGAATATTTGGTTTTTGTAAGGTTTTGAATTTCATTTCGATGGAATGTTTTATGTTCTCATACGAGCTATAAATGTCGAAAGTTAATTACAGGTTAACTAATATTATAAAAAAGGGTATCTTTCAAAAAAACCAAAACAAAATATTTTAAAAAATCTCCGCATAATCTTGCAAAATCTTTACAATATCTAGAATATGGATTTGGCTGTCCTGTGTTCAAAATTTTTGGCTGAAAGGGACTGAGAATTTTGACTTTAAAAATATGCCTTTGTCTTCTTTCTTTGACTCAAACCAACATATATAAAATGAAGTTGCCACTTTCTCTGTGTGAAATCAATGGTCACAAACGATTAGGCTAATCCAGGCATTCTCGAGCTATGTGTTCAACATGAAAGTGGTGTGGGTGATTAGGCGAGTTCATTGGCGGTCATTAATCTTGGATCGGAGAAGTAAGGAAGCGTCGATCTAGAGTTGAACACGGTTGTATTAGTAGCGAATTTTCTATTTTATCTTGTCGTTGGTCAGGTATCGGCAAGTAATGTCCAAAGAAGAAAAGTTGGTGAAGGGGAGATCGACCCTCAGACGGAATCTTATGGGTCCCGTGGACCAAGGTTGGTTGGAATGGAGAGTTGAATGTGTTTTGTCCTTTTGGAAATTTCTGGTCATTAGCGAAGAGGCAGCAGGTAAGGCTAGCAGGCGTAGGTAGCTTGGATATGACGTAGCCGGTGGTGGTACTAGGCCAATGACCAAAGCAACGATGGTGGCATTGGGGATCAATGGAAGGAGGGGCATGGGTTTACTTTGAATTGAGGTCGAGATCCGGGAGAATGATTAGCGTTTATTAAACGTGATTAACAGGGTAATGCAGGATTTAGGGCTACTTATAATTTAGGTTAATTAATTATTAAAAATTTACTAACCATGCTTTATTTAATTTAACTTGTAAAATTCATAATTTGTTTGTACGATAACAGAATTGCACGAATTGAGATGCATTGGAATCATATTGGAAAACGCTATACATACGAGTTGGTTTGGAATGATTCAGTGCCTATTGGAATTTTGAGGAATTTTAAATGATCGTTTAAAAATAATGAAACAACATGAAATCATCGATCGAGAATGAAATGTGAGTTAACTCTCATGCTTTCTATGATACTGTGATGTGGTAAAATTCGTATAATTATAATATTTATCGTTAATAGTATAAATTGTGTAATTGGATGATTTATTGTTTGTTGATATTGTTGGATGATTCGATTAAATTTCCATTTTATCTGAAACTATGAACTGATATTATGAGCTGTGATGCAGGGAAACTGGTTGGAGAGATGCAACTGGATTCCTCAAATTTAATTTCATGTTATTTATATATGGAGTGTATAACCCAAGTAACATTAACTTCTTTATGAATTTTTATTGTTAAACTGGATGTTAATTATTGAATTTAAAATTCAACATTTGATGTGTTATTGATCAATAAAAAGTATTGATTTAGTAATTGGCAACAGATGGCTTGAAATCCATCTTTTTTAGACGTCGATTCTACGTCAGGTGAATTGATGAAGTTTAAGTTATAATATCCACATTTATAACTAAAGCAAGATTTTAAATTATATTTTGTTATAAGTTATATAAAATAGTGGTTTTATAAATAAATCAGTAATTTAAATTAATTTTTAATAAAGTAATTACTAAATATTTTATTTACAAATTCTTGTGTATAAAAATAAGATTTATAAGTAAAAAAATCAGAAATTAACCTGTGGGTTAATAATATGGGATAATTGTTTTTATGAAAACAATTAAGTGTGATATTATTAAATTAATTATATTATTAATTAATTTAAGAGAAAGGATTAGCATAAATCAGTTAACAAGTCAATTGATGCTTTCAAATTGACTGTGTCAACTGTTTAAATTAAAAATTAGTTATTAAATTAATTTGTTCTCAATTAATCTAATAAAAATGGTTTTGAAAAATAGTTGTTTAAACTTAATGAATGTTCCTAAAAGTTAATTAATCCTTTAGATAACTATATTTAAAGATAATTATCGAGTTGTTTATTATTAATGAAATTAGTTATTATTCTAATAAGGTTTAAAATGGAGTAACAATTTTATTTTTAGGTAATAAGGAAGTTAACACTCCTACTTTAGCTATTGATGAAGTTAATTATTGTTTAATTAATAATAATTAAAGCGATTATTTTTTAATTTGAATTCATTTTAGAAAGTAATCAAGTTGGTAATGAGATTTGAATTGAATATTGTAAAGGATTTGGAAAGGGATTTAAAAATAAAATCCAAATGTTGTAACCAAGGGATGTAAAAGTGGTTTTAAAGCTAATTTGATAATTTAGATGGGCATTTACTTAATTGAATTAATTAAAATGTTTGTAATTGAAAGAAGAATATCAAGAATGAATAAAAGAGGATGTTTAATTGGTTTATGTAAAGAATAATAAATGGATTTTGCATTTGTTGATACTTGTGGAACTAAAGGAGATGAAGAACTTGGATCAATATTGATTCGGGACCTGGTATCCATAACTGGATCAACAACTAGATCTACAACTGGATCTAAAGGAGGAATGTTTGATTTCCCAATCAGAGGATCCATAACTGAATTTGGCAATACCGGATCGTCTGGATATGAATTACATTGATTATCAGAATTGGTTGATTTCCAAAACAAATCTGGGTTAAGAGATGCTCGATCAAAAGGGTTTGAATTAATTTGAATATCAGGGTTTGCAAGATTTGATTTCAACGCTCAATATGGATTAGTACCAAAAGTTTTAGATGAGGGGTTGACAGAGAGGGAGTTGACAGATGGGTGTGGATCAGGGGGACGAAAAGGTAGAGGTGGAAAGGCTTGATCGAAGATGAAAGAAGAAGAGGACGAGATTGAGGAAGTGGTAGCTGCCATTACAAGCGATTGCTCCATTCAAAAGCTGGTTTTCCTTGATAGTTTTCCTTCCTTGAGCACGAACAATCCTTGGATTGTACGTGGTGATTTCAATTGTATGCACTCCTCATATCAAAAATCAGGCGGTTATCCACTCACAACAAAACAAATCGCTCCTCTCAATCAAGCCTTGATCAATTCTTGTCTCACTCCTCTTGTTAGTTCAGGTCTTGAATTTATTTGGTCAAATAAAAGTAAATCACTCCCTCAGACTCGTTGTAAGCTTGATCATATTTTTGGGAATGCTTTTTTCATAAATCTTTGGCAACACTCCTCTAATCATATCTTTCCTTTCTCCTTATCTGACCATTGCTCGCTTCTTTTACATTATGGAAGTGTAAATGCCACTAGTGATCGTTATTCCTCTTCTTTTTTTTTAACTTTTTGACTAATATTATCGATTTTCAAGATATTTTACTGCAAGTATGGTCTCAGCATTCCCCTGAAAATCCGCTTCAGTCTCTTCTGAAGAAAAAATCAAATCTCTGAAAATGAATCTCAAAGTATGGTCTTCTCATACTTTTGGTTATGGATCAAAGCAGTCTTCTATTATTAGGAAGGAGCTTCATAGAGTTCAAGTTGAACTTAGCAAGCATCCTAGTGATGTTGAACTTCTAATTGCTGAGCTTGCACTGCAAAGTAACTTGAAGAATGCATTGGATTTGGAGATTCAAGGCCTTAAATAAAATGCAACGTTTAGAAAAGAACTAGAGGGGATAGAAATACAAAATATTTTCACAACTCTATCAAAATAAAGCAGTACAGGGACTCGATCTTTTCAGTTAAGGATATGCACGATGTCTTACAAACCTCTGATGATGGAACTAGCAGTGCTTTTGTAGAATACTTCTCCTCAATTCTAGCCTCATTGCCATTAACTATTAATGTGCTGCCACTTTTCAATGTTAACATTCCTTCGCTTTCTGATGATCAATCGCAAGGCCTTATCAGAATAATTGACAATGAGGAAATCAAGAGTGCTTCCTTCAGCTTGGATGCTAGTAGTTGTGGAGGCCCTGATGGTTTCAATGCATTTTTCATCCAAAAGTGTTGGTCAATAATTGGTGATGACATTACTGCTGCTCTTAAATTCTTCTTTATGACTAATGTTCTTCCCAAAGGTATAAATGCGATTTCTATTGCTTTAATCCCCAAGATTGAAAATCCCAACGTAGTAGCTAACTTTCGTCCAATTTCATGTTGTAATATACTTTATAAAATTATTTCCAAGATACTGGCGTATAGGCTGCAACCTGTGCTTCATTCCATCATCTCTTTAAATCAATCTGCATACATTAAGGCTAGATCGATTACTGATAACATTTTGATTACTCAAGAGTTGTTGTATGGATACAATAGGAAAAATATATCCCCGAGATGTATGATTAAATTGGACATCAGAAAGGCGTTTGACTCAATTTCATGGCATTCTATCTTAGTTGTTCTATCATGTATGAACTTCCCTATGCCTTTCATTGCATGGATATACACTTGTATCTCAACCCCTTCATATTCCATCATTAGAAATGTCAGGCTTCATGGTTTCTTTGATGGCACTAAAGGCGTGAGGCAAGGAGATCCTTTTTCAGCGTATTTATTTATCATCATTATGGAATTATTAAATTCTCTGATCATTGAGAAGATTCAAAATGGTAATTTGGAGCTTCATCCACGATGTAAGAATGCTTTAATTACTCATTTTCTCTTCGCGGATGACTTAATCATTTTTACAAAGCAAGATATTAGGAGCATTAGATGTATTTTTGAAATATTTGATCACTTTCATAGAATAAGTGGCCTCAAAATAAATATCAAGAAATCTCATATCATGATTGCTGGTGTATTAAATGAAAAGAAATTAGTGATTGTGAATTTCTCAGGCCTTGCTGAACTACCGCCTAATACTTTCTACTTGGGTATGCCATTAATTAGCTCAAGAATTACTAAACAGCGATGTACTCCGCTATATGAGAAGATTATAAGTAAGCTTCTTCATTGGCCATCCTGTAATCTCTCTTAAGCTGGCAGGCTTACAATTGTTCAATCCATTGCCAATGACATGATTACTTATTGGTCCAAACATTATTTGTTACCTACAAAGATTATTGATATGATCACTAGCGCTTTAAATAAGTTCTTATGGCATGGCATCCCTTTCTCCCAAAAGATGATTCCATTTGCATTTCACAAACTATATGATGAGAAGAAATTTGGAGGACTTGGCATTACAAACTTGATGGTGTGGAATAAAGCGGCTATTTCTATTTATTTTGAAAAGATTTTTGCTGGAGAAAGGTTTATGGGCTTTGTGAGTACAAAGAAATCTAATAGGCAACAAGAATTTTTGGACTATGTCAATACAGCAAAATTGTAGTTGGAGTTGGCGTAGCATTCTAAAGCTTAGAGAAACTTTCAAGACATTTGTGCAGTGCAATTTTAAAGTAATCCCTAATCTCTCCTTTTGGCACAGTCCTTGGACAAGACCAGGATTGTTATTAAGTGAGGTGGTAGACTACAATCTCATGATGAACTCTGGTATTCCTCAATCTATGATTGTTTCTGATTATATTCATGATGGTTCACTGATATTTCCTTATTCTAGCTCGTCAGTCTTAAGAAATTTATGGAGTGAGATAAGTTCAAGTTTTGATGTTAACGATGAAAAGAAATTGTTGTGGATGGGTAAAGCCCACTCAATCAAAGTAGTGTATGATTTGTTACAATCTCGAAGGCAACACTTTCCTTGGCACACAGGGATATGGAATTGTGGTAGCTCAGCAAAAGAAAATCTCTTTCTTTGGAAGTTCATGGAAAATGCAGTCAACACCAAGAATAAGTTATTCAACCATGGCATAATCGCGGATGATGTTTGTGTTCTATGTAACTTAAACTCTGAGACTAATGTCCATATATTTTTTGAGTGCCCCTTTGTTCACAATATTTGGTCACGGCTGCTTGCAGCTGCTGGATTTTATAGGCCTTCACATTCTAGTCATGGAATGGCATAATGTTTTTAAAGCTACACGATGGAAGGATAAGAAGACATGTGTTTTTACTAAAGTTGCTGAAGAAATTTGTATATAAAATATGGCATGAGAGAAATAATCGTATCTTTGGTTTGGAGAAGAGAAATGCTGATCAATTGTGCATGCAGATCATTCGCAACATGTCAAGATCTTCTTTGGCATCTGTGGGATAATGTCGCAAGTTATTTGCATTCTCTGCTTTCTTTGTAATTAAATAAGTGATCTCAGTTTTGTTTTTGGTTTATTTTATAGTTTGCTTCATCTTGTAATTGTAAATCACGATGTCAATTAATAAAATTTCTTTGCCTTTCAAGAAAAAATTATAAATGGATTTTTGTAGGAAATCCAAAGGTAAACGGATCTTTTAAGCTAAGGGTTAGGGTTTAAATAAGAGTTACCTTATAGACAAGTAAGTTAAAGCAATTTTAATTGAATAGAGATGTTCAAAGTGCAAAGGTAAGTTGTTTAAATGAATTTCATAAAAAAATAGTAAATAGATTCGAGGTAATAAATCCGAATTAAATTTTACTAGAAGACGCTTAATGGTTTTTGGGTAAAGGATTTGATAAATGGGTTTTAAATCCAAGCCGTAAATAAATTGAATAAAAATGGTTTAAGGCTAAAAGGTGTGTTTTTAGTAATTATTTACTTAATAAACAAATTAAGTTAAAGTGACTGAAAGTGGTAGGAGATTTTCAAATATAAGAAATGGTGCATAAAACGATTTTTAAATGAAACAATAAATGAGATTTTGTATGTTACTATAATTAATATCAACTTTTGAGTACTAAGTTTTATCTATCTTAAGATAAAAACGTTGTCGAGTCAAGGTCTGAGAAGTAAATAAAATACCCTGACTTGAACAACTTCACTATTATCAAGAGATGATACTAGTTTGTAGTGGTAAATAATGTTGGAAATAATTTATTATTTCCATAAGAAATATTACAACTTATTTTACAAAAGTTTATAAGTTTGAATAAATTGTTGGGTCTATATAAACAATGAATTACTTGACTTGTTAACCCAGATATGAAGTGTGACTATTCTAATAACATTTGATTAAGTATATAGTACTATTATCAAAGTAATGAAAATAGTATGGTTTTGGAAATACACTTATTCCAACAAATAGGAAATGGCTAGAGTATTCAAGGAAATGAAACAAGAGGTTACGACGGTTTGAAAATGGGAGCGGATTTGGAAAATAAATTATTATTTCCATAACTGAATTTTTAAACTTAAATCTACAAAGTTGTATAGTTAAATAAAATAGTTTGGGGTCATATAATAACAAATATGTCTCTTGACATTATTTAGGCCCATATAAGATTTGGTGATTAGATATATACCAATAAGCTATGTGTGTGTGTGTATATATATATGTATGTATCTCAAAATTCAAAAATTAAAGGGAATAAAAAGTGGATTTTGTGAATATGTTATTTTGAAGAGGTAAGGGTTTGGTTATTGTTTTCAAAGTAGATGAAACAGGAGAAATTTGGGAATATACTTATCCAGCTGAGATAATTGTATGGAATCAATTTTTAAAAATCGAGAAAATGGTTTTGTTGAATTTTTTTAACTGAAAAGGGTCTGAGCTGCTGATATACTTAACTGTATTATTTTGATTTGATAGTTAAAGAACCTGCTATCAATTAATTCTCTTGTTGACTTTTAACGTGTTAGTTTAGGGAGTCCGGGATGAGAACTAGACCCAAAACCACCTTGAACTGACTTTGAGTTCGATAACTGATTTACAATAATGCTTATGCATATTAAGATGATTCAAAGCCGTAGGCCTTTGGATCGGGTGGGATGCACACAGATGTCTCTGGTTAATTATTAGGATTAAACTTGTAGCGGTATCCCCTACGTTGTAGGGTTTCTTCGGTTTCGTTCAATCCTAGAACGAATTTGTATACACAAATGTCTAACAGAGTACTTCCTAGATCCAAATAAGTTTTTTACAAAAATACTAAGTATGGCGGCGGAGAAGGCAACTTTGTTTATGTAACAACCCGGAAATTCTGAACCAATTTAAAAATCTTTATTTAAGAAATTTTAATGGATTTTAATATTTAAAATAATTTATTTTAAATAATAATGATGAAAAATTTATTTAAAACGAAGTTAGAACGAATAAATTTATTTTAATTATATAACGAACCTGAAATGTCGCGGCAGTTTGAAAATTCGATTTCAAATTTCAAATGAATGTACAGGATTCAAAATAAATCGGATTTAGTTAAATGAAACATATTTAAACCTATTTAAAAATATCTTTTCAGCGAATCTGAAAAATTGAAATTTCATAGCAGGAATAAAAAGTTATGCCCAGTTTAAAATTCAGAATAGTCGCTATGGAATTTATAACCATATTTTAATATAATATATAGCTATTTCACAAACGACCTCTGTTTCCGACGAAACCACTTTGATTGGATCCGGAATGTCAATTTATTTCTAGATCCCAATTTTTATAATTTTTGGAATTAATATGTGAGCGTGGCAAATTAAAATGTGTTTTGTCAATTTCAAACAAATTGGATCGACCAGAAAATGACAATTTTTAAAACAGTCTCCAAATTTGACGAAATTATTTTTGTTAGGACTGTATCGTCAAAATAAAGCTAGAAATACTTTTTTTGGAATTTTTAGAGTCAGTATGTGGCCCCGATAAATTAAAATGTATGGCTAAATTCAATATATAATGATTTATATTTTAATTTTGATAAAAACTATTCGAAATGATCGAATTGGCTTACGGGACGTATCCCGTTGTGTCCGGAATGGGGGTATTTGGCTAGGGGCGACAGTCGTTGGGTTTGATTTGGAGTACGTGGCATTAAACTGGAATTATCGGAATTAAAAGAAAATTATATATATATATATATATATATATATATATATATGTGTGTGTGTGTGTGTGTGTGTGTGTGTGTGTGTATACACACTAGTATATATAACCCCAAGTACGAAAACCCTAGTTCGTATTCTTCAGCCGCCACCATACTGAAATGAACGATGATGGCGTTCCCAAATTATTCTCAAGTCACTCCATATTATTTCATCAACCCAAAGACAAAATCGAAGAGCACCTCACGGACTTTCTAATCAATGGTAGAGATTTGTTTTTGTACCAAGAATTGGCCGAATTCCTACTTGCAACTGCCGTCGTTTTCTGGCCTAGGAGAATCTCGAGTTGGCCATGGTGGGGGCAAACGGGTAGGTGGCGATAGGGGCTATGATGTGGCGCTTTTTGATGTGGCTCTGGGGCATTGAAGTGACGAGCGACAGCGGGTTTAGAAGCTCGATGAAGGGTTATCGTTACAAGCTTTAACAGAAGAAGAAGGAGAAGGCCAGAGGCCTTTGGATCTAGAGATGAACAACCTGGATTTAATTATATGGTAATTAGGACTTATTGGTTAATGAATTATGTTATTAAATTAGCAAATGTTTTAGAATAAAATAGCTAATGTTTTAAAATAAAAATTAGCAAATGTTTTAAGATAAATAAGCAAATGTTTTTAAAATAAAAATAATATTGTTTTGAGAAATATAAATAACATTGGTTTATTTTTAGACTTTTAATATATGAATAACATACAAATAAAGATGGGAATTTTATATAGGTAACCAAGAAATAAAAATGAGAGTTTGTAAAATAAAATTGCATTTGTTTTATAAAAAATAAAATTGCTTTGTTTTACAAAATAAAATCGCATTGTTGTGTAAAATAAAATCGCACTACTATTGTAAATAAAATATACATTGTTTTTGTAAATAAAATATACGTTGTTTTTGTAAATAAAATATACATTGTCTCTGTAAATGAAATATGCATTGTTTTTTTTTTAAATAAAATTCGTGTTGTTTTTCAAATAAAATTTTCACTGTTTTTCAAATAAAATTCGCTTTTGTTTTTACAAAATAAAATTCGCATTGTTTTTATGAAATAAAAATGGAATTGTTTTCAAAATAAAAATAGTATTGTTTTTAAAATATAAACATTGTATGAAAATGGAATTTTTAAATATTGGAAGAGCTATTAAAAATGAGATTTTTAATATATATGCCGCGTGAAACAGATTGCAATGGAACTGAATGGAAGTAGAACGGAATCTGAATTGTCCGCTAAAGAATGAACGAGTGGAAATCAAGGTGAGAACTCTTCACTACAATTTGTGCATAGTTATTTATTTATTTATTTTCATAACTGAAAAATATATAGAATTGCCAATGTGGATTTATATCGGTTTTAATCATTATAAACTGTATGTAATGCCTGTTAGATCACTCTTCTCGTCCACAAACCATGGACGATTGAAATTGACTGTATTGCATGTGTTTGTGTTGTTGAAATGTTTTAACACATTAAAAATGTTAATATTAATGTGATAGTGGTATCAAATTATAAATATTCATTTATAATTTGAATAGTGAAAATTGGTTAAATAGAAAATGATTTTAACTGAACTAGAAACTGTTAAATTTTGTTAACCAATAATTTACTTAAATAAACTGTTGTTGGTTGAAAACCCCACATGAGTATTGGGATAATATTTGACATACACTAATCCCAATATTTAATTATATGTCAATCGATGGATTAACAGGCTATGATGAGCGTTATTTATTTATTTTAATGCTCATACAGTTGTAAATTTCACTTTGGATGTGAATGGACTGTTTAATGATTATTTATCATTATTTTGAATACATGCGGTGTGTGAAATCCATATAACTAAAATTATATGGTAATTGATTGAGTCATATTCCGATTCAGTAATAAATAACGTTTTATAATAAATAATGTTTTATAATAAATAATGTTTCATAAATATTGTTGAATAAAACATCATTTTATAATAAAATATCTTATTAGAATAAAAGAAATATTTTCATGTAAAAGATGATTTTTATATAAAAGAATCATTTTCAATGTAAAAGAAACATTTTTATGTAAAGGAATCATTTTTATATAAAAGAATCATTTCAATGTAAAAGAAACATTTTAAGGTAAAAGGACCATTTCAATGTAAAATAACATTTCTATGTAAAAGAATATTTTTATGTAAAAGAACAATTTTATGTAAAAGAACATTTTAATGTAAAAGATCATTTTAACATAAAGAATATTTTTAAATAAAGAATATTTTAAAATAACGTATATTTTAAAATTATGTTCAATGAAGAATAAGATTATGATTTGATGTTCAATTTTGAATTGACGCAAAAATATAAAAATATGAAACCGAGTTAAGTAGCAAATGCCATTTTAACCCGAATGGGTTTATCGATCGATTTTACTCATTTTACAATGAATATCGAAAGGAAGTGATTTCAAAATATAATATTTTGAAAATATTATCATTTTAATAAGATAAAGATATAGAATATTCAATTTTTATTTAAAATTGAAAATGAAGTTGGAATGGTTTTGAAATGAAATTATAAATATTTTATAAATACGATTTAAATGGAAATCGATGATACATATATAATATATATTATATATATTTAAATAGCCTGAATAGAACGCGTCGCGCAACGACTGTTCGCGAATTTCGACCATTAAATTCAAAATGGAATAATGGGAGATCCGACCGTCGGATTCTCCTAAAACCGGAACCATTGGGTTCGTGTCTAAAAGAGTTTTCAATGAATATAAGAAGTTTGAAATCTAATGGTTAGATTTCGAATTATGTCCAAATCAAATTTGAAAAAGGTCGCTATGGATGCAGTTCGGTGGCCGTTATTCGAAACCGACTGTACGGGAGATAATAAAATTATTAAAAATATGAAAAAATTTATGTAAAATTATAATAAATGGCTTGGAAAGATTTTGGATGAAAAATTCCATATTTAAAAGATTAAAATATATTTTTATTGAAATGAACTAGTTATTAACTAGAATAAATCTTTAATCAAGATTTAATGGAGTTTCCCAATTAATTAATATTTATTTGGAATTAAATAAAGTAAATTGGATTTTGGGTTTGTCTTGAATGGTGTCTTCAATAACACTGTTCTTAAACCCCATATGAAAAGAATAAATCTCTTAATTAAGATTATTAGAGTTTCCAATTATATTTGGTAATTGGAATAAACTGAAATATGAATTGGATTTATTGTGAACTGTGTTTTTAAAGACATTCGTTCTTTAACCCGATGACCAGTGAAAATATAATTTTGGAATTTATAAATCTTTTATTAAGATTTAAATGGAAAATTTCCAAAGTAAGGTTTGCCAACTTAATATTTAAATTGGAACTGAATGGAATTCGATTTGGTAATAATCGAGATGAGCTTCTACGAATGAAGACTGTTGCTATATATGGAATTTAAAAGGCCTTGCCGTTATTCCATTTATATTATTAGTCTGATACAGAAATTTATATCGATTTCATATTGATCTGATTTCTGTGAAGATTCCAAATTTAATGGAAGAATAATTTGGGTTTGTCGTGAATTGTTTTTTAAATGACATTGGTTCTTTAACCCAGTTAAAGATAAGATTAATTTCTTAAATTTGAATAATCATTAAATAATGATTTTTGGAGATTAAAACCAAACTGGTGTTTTAATGTATCTTGTTAATTTCAGGAAGATTAAAGAATAAATTTAAAAGAATTTATCTTTGACAAAATTAATGGGAACTTTCCCCTGATCATTGAATCTTTTCTTAAAAGAATATTCTGAATCGGAATGAGGCGTATAATGTGATTTTATAGCACTTGATAGTAAAATATGCGAATTATTCGGAAAGATTAGTGTAACGACCCGAACTTCCCCGTGAAGGAAAGCGCGGAGTGAGTTGAGAACACGACAAATCAGAACACAAACAGAAGAACATTTCATTGCTTATTACAATAATTTACATCATAGTACAAGAATATAACAGAGTATGAATAAATATTATAAATTTGACAAATATTAGAGATTTACAAATTACAATGCAGCAGAAAATAATACAAAAACACAAGTGAAAGAGATACATGGATACAGAGCTTTCCGAATATCATTCTAGTTTTTAACCAGGATCCTGTGAATACAAATCTGCAAAACCAAAACTACAAGCTTCCCATGTCAAAAATAAGGGCATCCAGAGTTTAGGTTAAAACAATAAACTCCAGGTCAGTCATGTGACTGGTGTGAGAACTAAAATAGATATTTAATACTTTACTTCAAAATCAGATATATCAAGGGACCACGCCGTTAACACGGAACGGGTTTCCTCCCAAGAATACCAGTGCATATAACAAAATAGCGCAATGCTTTTTGGAAAACTGAAGCTATTATAAGACCCAGGTCCCATCATATAATGCAACACAAGCCGGAGGAAAGGGTTTTCCCTTATAATAGCCAAACATGCATGGTACGTTAAAACAAATCATTTGATACTATTATAAGTGCATAGTGTTCATAACAACTTCGAATATAGATGTATCAATCCTAGACGGCATGGGTACCATATATTATGTCGCCAATACTAGGCTCTACAATCAAAACCGCAAAGTCACATATTGGAAGTTGGATTTCCATCTATGAACCAAGGCAAAGGGATCGTCTTGTGCTAATTTGAGACTCTCTAGCCCGAGCCTCACGAAAAACCGCAACTGCACCTTGGATCGTCAGGGCGGGTCCACTCGATGGGGATTAAAATGCCTGAACACTACGTTTCCCCGCACTTTAGGGCATAAAATTAGTCTGTATAAAGACCATACCATCCATCGGCCCCGTAGTGCCGATCTATCCAAGGCGCCTCACTATCCATCATCCACATAAGTAAAACATCTGGGCTTACAAAACCCAGACACACTCCTAGCTAGAAGGAAACGCATGCCTTCCTTGAAATCCTCTCCCGCTTCTGGTTCACAATGGGGTGCGAGGCTCGCGAATTAACGCTATACACAAAGCTATGCTATATTAAAGCTGTGCTTTAATCATCAACCATAAGACTCTGCTTTTCAGCAAAAGCCTTGATCATTGCATCTCAGCATGCCACACAGGCAACTCATGCCATGCGACTGATAGCTATTGATATATAACCTCTGAGCTCGTACGTCTCAGAGAAGGGCGTTAAGCAAGAGAATAAATTCTCCACCGCCAAATAGATATATGTTTAATAGAAATCAATCAACACAGAATAAAATTCAATGATAGACACACATCCACTTACAAGTTCGTTCTGGGTCTGAACCAAACCGGAGGAACCTTATTACTCGTCCCGTATGTCCAATACATGAGAGAGGTCCTCGCATATCCTGTCGATCTCCAAATATGTCTGGACGATCACCGCTTATTACCTCGTCTTGGGTGTATAACCTAATCATGACATTAGTAATCATCCAAAAGATGTGAAGACCTCTGGTCTTCAACCACTGTCTTCATCGTCAACTTATCGTCGAATCAGTTATTAGGAATGGATATAAACCCGGCCTTTCCGAATAACTCGCGTATATAATAAAAGAGTGTTATAAAAATACAACATACGCCTCACTCCAATTCTGAATATTCTTTTATTTAAATATTCATATCCTTTGGGAAAGGTTCCCATTAATATTATCAAAGATAAATTCTTTAAATTTATTATTTAATCTTCCTTTGGATATCAATTCAAACCATTTTAAGGTTTTCTAAACTAGTCGGGATTAGCATACCTTACTGAAGTAATCATTTGTTTAATTTCTCAATCCCAACCTATCCATCCCATGGAGCAAAACAGATAATACTCCATATCTAACACCACGATATTATGGTAAATTTAATTTCCATTTCATGTTTAAATTTAGTTAAAGATTTAACTATTGCTTGGAACAAAACTCTTGATACTCCATTCTCGATCATTTCCCAAATTTGATAATTTAAATTATCAATTTCTCTTTTCAATCTAATTAAAGATTCATTGGAACTCCACTTAGTTTTAATCTTCCCGAAAATCAATATTAATGATTATATAACTTGGGAAATCATAATCCGTCTTTAACTGGGTTATAGAACCAATGTCATTTAAAACACGGTTCATGATAAACCTAAAATCACATTCCATTTTATTCCAATTACTAAATATAATTGGAAATTCTAATAATCTTAATTAAAAGATTTATTCTTTTCACACGGGGTTTAAGAACTACATCACTGAAGACCCCATCCCATCAGTCTCTAACCGTAAATTAGTAAGAGAACAATTCCCTAAGTATTAATCCCCAAGGCCGAAACCAACATCAGATCAATACCCAGAAAACCATTCAACTTAGCTAATCTCCAGTTAGTTTCTAATGTTCTTATCTCCATTGGGTTTAAGAGCAGTATTTCTAAAGATACCATTCACGACAAACCCAGAATCCAATTTGAGATTAAATACAAGGCTCTGAACAGAAAATATATCGGCTTATATTCAATACCAAATACGGAAACCAACAAATATCGTATTAGGAATAACGATATATATATATTCCAAATTCCTCCATAATGTCCATATAATCACGGAATCCAATATTGAAATATTACGAAGATAATTTCGATTCAAATCCATTCCAATTCATATATTGGAATTTCTGGTTATATTAAAAACCCTCTCAATTGAATTTATTTATTTAAAAATAATTGGATTATAACTCTAGTTAATAACTAGTCTATTTCGATAAAAATATATTTTTATCATTTCAAATATGAAATTTTTCATCCCAATTCTTTCCAAATCATTTATTATGATTTTACTCAAATTATTAATATTTCTAATAATTTTATCAAGGCCCATATAATCGATTTCCATAAACGGTCATCGAACTGCACTTACAGCGATCTTTTCCAAATTTGATTTGGACATAATTCCCCGTTAAATTTCAAATCTCTTATATTCTTGGAAAGCTCCATTCGATACGAACCCAAGATTCCGGTTTTAGGAGAATCCGATGGCCGGATCTCCCGTAATGTCCATTCGAAGTCAATGGTCGAAGTTCGCGAACTGCCGCGGTGCGGCGCATTCTATGTAGACCATTAAATATATTTAATATATATTATATATATTTCGTTGATTTCAATTCAAAATGTATTTTATAAATCATTCTAAATTCGTTTTGAAAACGATTTCAACTTCATATTCAATTGTAATACAAAATTGAATATTCCATATCATTAATATATAAATGATAATATTTTCAAACATCAGATTTTGAAATCAATTCCTATTTTATATTCATTATAAAAATGAATAAAATCGATATAAATATCGTTCACGCCAAAATGGCGTTAATCTAATCAACACTGCTTTATATATTTAAATATATTCGTGTCCATCCCAAATCGAACATCAAAATCAAATTTTGATCTTTTATTGAATATTATTTTTGAATATTCATTATTTTTAAATATTCGTTATTTTAAAATATTTGTTAATTTAAAATATTCATTCTTTCTGAACTGGAATCAGATACAGTCAATTACCATATAATGTTATTTATATGGATTTCATACAATACATGTACATAACAATACTGATAAATAATCAACTATCATCCAGAGTGCATTCTACACTGTATAAGCATTAAATATAAATATTAATGCTTACCACAGTCTGTCGAACAATCGATCGACATACAACTAAATAATTGGGATTAGTGTACGTTAAATGTCATCCCAACACTCGTGTGGGGTTTTAACCAACAAATACTGAATATTATTTGTGCAGTTGGGCGAAGTGTAAATTTATCGTCCCAATCCATATCAGTCAAATGGGTGTAAATAAACAGATCGTCCAATTTGTAAATGAATATTTATTCTCGTTTCATTTACTCGTTAAAAATTATATTTTAAATGATAAAATATTTTACTCAACATACGAATATTTTATGTAATCCATTTCACATCACAAACAATTTTAAACAACATAATACAATCAAGCAAACAAGTCGTCCATGGTCTGTGGACGACAGGGAGTAGTTCATATATGTAGTTATAAAATAAATAACTGTACAAGGAAAATTATACTAAGGAGTTCTCACCTTGGGTTTCCACTCTGCCATTTTTATTTTTGAATTTCAGAACAGTCCTGACTTGCCTGAAATTCCAACCTAATTTTCTTCACGTTGTTCATAGTAAAAATCACATTTTTATTTCAATTCTAAAAATTAAATTTTTACTTCGTTAAAAATTATAATTTTTCCTTGCTAAAAATTATATTTTTTCTTCGCTAAAAATTTTATTTTTACTTCTCTATGTAAATAAAAATCATATTTTTATATTGTTAAAAATCATATCTTTACAACGCCATTATATGTATAAAAATCGTTGTAACACCCCACCTCCGCCAGGGTGGCTCTTGCAAGCACTCTGACTTTGGAGGGGCGTTTGAATTGGGTAAACATGCATAATGATATATCAAGGCAGAACAAGAACATATGTATATATGTAAACAGAGTAAACAAGATAAGTAAAACAGCGGAAGATTTCAAACTATTTCATAACAAGTCTGGTACAACATAATGTTAACTTTCCAAATACACAAGCCTAGATAAAAACAATATCACTGAAAAACTGAAATACATAAGTACTATCCCCAAAATAAGTGATAACCATAGCTAGCTTCATGTCAAGATCGTACATGAGCTAAAATCCCAAGAGCAAGCGATCAGAAATCCAAGTTAAGCTCCAATATTCCCACCCTGAGAACCTGGGGGGGGGGGGGGGAACGGAAGAAAAGAGGCGAAAGAAAAACAGGTCAGTCAAAAAGACCGAGTAAGCCCTACTACAATCAATGTAAATGTAACAACCCGAAAATCTGGGCCAGTTTGAAATTTTTTATTTCGGCGATTTTAGCGAATTTTGAATATTTAAAATGAATTATTTTAAATAATATCGACGAGAAATTTATTTTGAATAAAATTCGAACGTATATATTATACGCGTCGTCGTTAGAATATAAATATTTATATATAATTATAAATAGAATTGAAAATGGCGCGGTAGTTCGATAATTCGATTTCAAACTTCAATTGAATGTACCGGGTGCAAAACAATCCAGATTTTAGTGAAACCAAAAATAATGGAATCTAATAGTGGATATCTTTCTATCGAATCCGAAAAATTAGGATTTCATCTTAGGAATGGTAAGATATGTCCAGTTGAAAATTCTGAATAGTCGCTATGGAATTCAGGCCCTTAAAAATGGACATTTTGCAAATGACCTCGGATTTCGACGAAACCACTTTTGTTGGGTCCGCAGTGTCAAGTTATTGCTAGATTTCAAATTTCGTAATTTTTCGAATCAATATGTGAGCGTGGCAAAGGAAAACGCGTTTGACCAGTTTCAGTTGATTTTAATCGACTGGAAATTGGCCATTTTTCTAACGGTCTCAGAATTCGACGAAACTAGTTTTGTTAGGACCGTATCGTCAATACGAAGCTAGAAAATATTTTTCTGGGATTTTTCGTGTTCGTATGTGGCCCCGGTAATTTAAAATGTACGTTTAAAATCCAATATAATGATTTAAATGTAAATTTAACAAAAACTGATTGTAACGATCAAATCAGCTTGCGATACATATCCCATTGTGTTCGGAATGGGGGTAGAACGTTATGGGCGACAGGCGGTGGGCCTCATTTAGAGGTCGTATGTAAAAGTCAACATTTTTACAAATTAAATAATTAAAAAAAAAAAAACCTTCTCCTACATCCTCTCTGGCCCCCCCCCCTGTATCATTTCAGAACTAAATCGAAAAAAAAAAAAAAAAAAAAAAAAAGAAAAAAAAAAACGTCGCTCCTCCACGATCTGGCCACCGCGCCTCCTCTCTGGCGGCGTGCCCCCTTCCTCCTCTGCCTCGCCCTCTTCTTCCTCGAGCTCGAGACCCCTGAAACCCCGAAGAACCCCCAATCGAACCGCACCTCCCTGGGTCCCACGCCACCTGCGAGTTCCACCACCGCCACCCCACAACGGCCGTCGCGCCTCCCTCTACCCAATTCGAGCACCCTCTGAACCCGCGACCCCCCCCCCCCCCTCCGATCTGAAAACCTCGACGAAGCCCCCCCCCCCGACCACTCGACAGCCCCCCTGTAAGTTCCCTGCTTTTTTATTTATTTATTTACTTTTTCTGATTTTTTTTATTTTACTTCAACTGTTTTTTTTATTTTATTTTACTTTAAACTGTTTTTCTTTTTTTTTATTATTTACTTTTTCTGTTTTTTTTATATAAAAGAATTTAAAAACTGCATTTATATAAAAGAATTTAAAAAACTGCATTTATTTAAAAGGAAAAAAAAAAAACTGCATTTATTTAAAAGGAAAAAAAAACTGCATTTATTTAAAAGGAAAAAAAAAACTGCATTTATTTAAAAGGAAAAAAAAACTGCATCTTTTTAAAAAAAGAAGGAAAAACTCTATTTTGAAAAAGATATAAAAACTGCATTTTCAAAAAGATAAAAGAAAAAGGGTAGATCTTTTAATAGAAAAAGATTGTTTAGAAAACATATATGAAATTGTTTTGAAAATATATGTTGTTTTAAAAATAAAGATAACAACTTTGTTTTTATAAAGATAACAACTTGGTTTTTAGAAAGATGAAAACTTTAAATTGAAAAGTTGAAAACTTTATTTTAAAAAGGCGAAAACTTTAAATTGAAAAGTTGAAAACTTTATTTTAGAAAGGCGAAAACTTTAAATTGAAAAGTTGAAAACTTTATTTTAGAAAGATGAAAACTTTAAATTGAAAAGTTGAAAACTTTATTTTAGAAAGATGAAAACTTTAAATTGAAAAGTTGAAAACTTTATTTTAGAAAGGCGAAAACTTTAAATTGAAAAGTTGAAAACTTTATTTTTATAAAGGCGGAATTTTTAAATATATGATAGTGAAATAAAAATTCGATTTTTATATATTGAACTTCGAAGTAAAAATTCGATTTTTAGATATTGAACTTTGAAATAAAAATTCGATTTTTATATATTGAACTTTGAAATAAAAATTCGATTTTTATATATTGAACTTCGAAATAAAAATTCGATTTTTATATATATTGAACTTTGAACTAAAAATATGATTTTTATTTATTGAACTTTGAAATAAAAATTCGATTTTTATATATTGAACTTCGAACTGAAAATTCGATTTTTATATATTGAACTTCGAAGTAAAAATTCGATTTTTATATATTGAACTTTGAAGTAAAAATTCGATTTTTATATATTGAACTTTGAAGTAAAAATTCGATTTTTATATATTGAACTTTGAAATAAAAATTCGATTTTTATATATTGAACTTTGAAATAAAAATTCGATTTTTATATATTGAACTTCGAAATAAAAATTTGATTTTTATATATATTGAACTTTGAACTAAAAATATGATTTTTATTTATTGAACTTTGAAATAAAAATTCGATTTTTATATATTGAACTTCGAACTGAAAATTCGATTTTTATATATTGAACTTCGAAATAAAAATTCGATTTTTATATATTGAACTTCGAAATAAAAATATGATTTTTATTTATTAAATAGCGAGGTAAAAATATGATTTTTACATATGTAGTGAAAGCGGGCAACGAAGATGACGAAGGTGCGATAGCAATGAAGTTTTCTATCAGTGAAGTGTCGTGGAGCTAGGATAGCTATATGTGAGAACTTCTCACTCAAAATTCTTTTTCTAGTTATATATATATATATATACTAGGATGCAGACGGTGCTTATTAGAAGCACCCGACACCCGTCCACATACCATGGACTTGTTTGTTTGGATGTTTGGTGATTGATTGAGATATTGGTTTGAATGTGGTTTGTGGTGTGAAAAATCGAATCGATAAATTGGTTAGGATTAGACGTGCGCCGTTATAAGGCGAAGGAGTAAGGCTAGGTTAGACCCTTACTCCAAATTTTGTGGTTTGCATAACGAAAGTGAATTTGATTGATATGTGAATGGCGTGGGCCTTCACTAGACCGGGGATAAGGCTAGGCCTTGTCCCGTTTCTAGTATCGTGCCGTTATGCCGCCGAAATTTTCTAAAATAAGTTAGAAAAATAAAAATAGCATTTTATTTAAAGAATGAATTGAATAGAAATTCATAGGTTGAAATAAAATGTTTTATCGTTAAAAATATAATTTTTAACGTGAAGTGAATAAAATAAATATTCATTTACAAACCAGACGGTTTGTTTATGCACACTTATTTGAATGACATTGATTGGGACGATAAATTTTACACATCGCCCAACTGCACAACTAAAAAAAATCAGTGTTTGATTGTTTGAAACCCCACACGGGTGTTAGGATGAAATTTGAAGTTCACTCATCCTGATTGATTAAACATGTCGATCGATTGATTGACAGGCTGTTATAAGCGTTGAATATCTATATTTGATGCTTATACAGTGTAGTGCACTTTGGTTGATGGTTGATTATTTTCAATGCTATTATATACATGTGTTGTATGAAAATCCATATAATTAATTTTATATGGTAATTGATTGGGCCTCATTCCAGTTTTGAAAAAGAAATATTTGAAAAAGAAATATTCGAAATAGAATATTTGAAAATAAAGGAATATATGAAGCCGTGTTGATTAGATTGACGCCATTTTGACGTGAACGATATTTATATCGATTTTAGAAAACGATTTCGAAATGAATTGAATTGAAAACGAATTCGAAATGAATTGAATTGAAAACGATTTCGAAATGAATTGAATTGAAAACGATTTCGAAATGAATTGAATTGAATATGAATTCAAATTGAATTGAAATTTGAATTGAACAGAAATGAATTTTGAAACGAATTTATAAAGAAGAATTCAATTTTGCTTTGAATTGAAATGGAAGTTGAAATAGGTTTTGAAACGATTTTAAAACTATTTATATAATTCGTTTTGAATAGAAATCGACGAAGTATATATTATATATATTATATATATAATATAATGGCCTGAATAGAACGCGTCGCGCCGCGGCAGTTCGTGAATTTCGACCATTTATTTCAAACGGACATTGCGGGAGATCCGACCGTCGGATTCTCCTAAAACCGGAACCGTTGGGTTCGTATCGAAAAGAGCTTTCTAATGAATGTTAGAAATTTGAAATCTAACGGTTGGATTTGGAGATACGTCCAAATCAAATTCGAAAAAGGTCGCTGTAAGTGCAGTTCGATGGCCGTTGATGGAAATCGACTGTACGGGCCTTGATAAAATTATTAAAAATAGTAATAATTTATGTAAAATCATAAGAAATGATTTAGAAAGAATTGGGATGAAAAACTCCATATTTGAAAAGATAAAAATAGATTTTTATCGAAATGAACTAGTTTTGAACTAGAATTATAATTCTATTTATTTTTAAATAAATAAATTGAATTTGAAAAGGGTTTTAAAAATAACCAAAATTTCCAATGATTGCATTGGAGTGGATTTGAATCGAAATTGTCTTCGGAATATTTCGATGTTGGAATTCGTGATTATACAGGTGTTGTTATGGAAATTTGAAAGATATATATTTATATCGTTATTTCCAATACGACATTTGTTAATCGTAGGATTTGATATTGAATATAAGCCGGGATATTTTCTATTCAGAGCCTTGTATTGAATATCAAATGTGATTTGGGTTTGTCGTGAATGGTGTCTTCACTAACACTGTTCTTGAACTCAGTTGAGAAAAGATTAAATCTTTTTATTTAGATTTAATGAAGTGTACCAATTAAATGATATTTAATTGGAATTGAATTGATATTGATTTTTGGGTTTATCGTGAACAGTGTTTTAAATAACACTTATTCTTTAACCCGATAATTAATGAATGTGACTTTGGGTTTATCGTGAACCGTGTTTTTAAATGACACGGATTCTTTAACCCAGTTAACGATTAAAACTAAGTGGAGTTTTAATGAATCTTTAATTAGATTGAAAAGATCGAGAATGGAGTATCACCAGTTTTGCTCCAGGCGATAGTTAAATCTTTAATTAGATTTGAACGTGAAATTTAGAAACTAACTGTCGGTTAGCCAAGCAGAATGGTTTTCTGGATATTGATCTGATGTTGGTTTCGGCCTTCGGGGTTAATATTTGGGGAATTATTCTCTTGATTAATTTACGGTTAGTGACTAATGAATTGGAATGAGGCGTATGTTGTGTTTGTGTAACACTTATTTAAAATATACGCGAGTTATTCGGAAAGGCCGGGTTTATCCCATTCTGAATAACTGATACGACGATAAGTCGAAGATGAAGACGATGGTCGAAGACCGGAGGTCTTCACGTCGTTTGGGGGATAACTGATGATCTTGATTGGGCTGTACACCCAAGAAGATGGAAACAGTTAGTGATCGTCCAGACGTACTTGGAGATCGATGGATATGCGGGGTACTAGGTGCCTCCGGTTTCGTTCAGGCCCAGAACGGACTTGTAAATGGACTGTGTGTCTGACATCGGATTTCATTCTGTGTGACTGATATCGGTTGCATAGGATGGTTTGCCTGTGTGGCATGCTAAGATGCAAATGATCAAGGCTTCTGTTGAAAAGCAAAGTCTTGTGGTGATGATCAAAGCACGGCCTTTGTGGCGTAGCTTTGTGTAACGTTTACCTCGCGTGTTTCACACCAGGTATGAACCAAAAACGGGAGACGGACCTCAGGGAGGACTTGCGTTTCTTTCTAGCTAGAAGTGGCGTCAGTGGTTTTACACGCCCTGACGAGTTTGACTTATGTGGTTGTTGCTGTTGCGAGGCGCCTCGGTTATATCGGTTTCGGCCGAATGCATTCTGGTCGGCTGACGGACCAGACTTACACCCCATAGGGTGGGGAGACGTATTGTTCAGGCATAATAATCCACTCCGTGTGGACCGGCCCTGACGATCCAAGGCTTGCCTGCGCGCTTGCCTGAGACATGGGCTAGATTGTCTCGAATCGGTTGAGGACTATCTTTTGCCTCGGTTCATAGATGGAAACCCAATTTCCAAATACGAGACTTTGCGGTTTTGATTGTATATCCTATATATGGCGACATAGTGGGATGGGGCGCTCATGCCGCCTATGATTGATACTTATGATTTGAAGTGTTTTATATACTATGCACTTATAATAGTATCAAATGAGTTGTTTTAAACGTATCAAGCATTCTTTGGCTGTTATAAGGGAAAACCCTATCCTCGACTGCGTTGCATTGTGTGATGGGACCTGGGTCTTACAACAGCTTCATTTTTCTTTATTTAGCATTGCGCTGTTGGTTTTATGCACTGGTATTCTTGGGAGGAAACCCGTTCCGTGTTATACGGCGTGGTCCCTTGATTTACCTAATGATTTGAAATAAAGATTAATAACTGTTTTAGTTCTCACACCAGTCACATGACTGACCTGGAGTTTATTGTTTTAACCTAAACTCTGGGTGCCCTTATTTTCGACACGGGCAGCTAGTAGTTTTGGTTTTGCAGATTTATATTCACAGGATCCTGGTTTACAGCTGGAACGATATCCGGAAAGCTTTGTATCCGTATATCTCCTTCTAGTTGTGTATTGTATTATTTTCCGCTGCTATGTATTTAAATGTAATTTAAACCTCTGATATTTCTGTGTAATATTCATTTATACTCTGTATATTCTTGTAATCTGATGCATTGTTGTAATATACAGAGAACAAGACACATTAGAACCATACGAAAGAATTCATCAGATATTGGATTAGCAATATCCAATTAGAATGACTCGTTAGAGATAGGATCAGTAGCATCCTAGAACGAGTGTGAAGAGTATATTTTTCAAATGAAAACAAATTTCGTTTTGAAAATTTAAATCAATTATTCGTATTTGATTATTTATTTTATATTGATTAGGACAATCCGATATATAAAGATTTTGTATATATGTCTTGCAAACGTGTATTCGAAGTTTTAATATATTGGGTAGATATAGAATCCCTCTAGTGCCCGGGAATGATTCTGGTGATGGGGCACTGTCGCCAGTATTTATTTTCGAGCGACGAAAGTGAGATTTCTATATATTTCCTATTGACTGGTGTGAGAACCAAAATTAGATAGGGCCTATTGTTGTGATTTGGCATTAAAAATCTGATTCTTGTATATGTATCAAAATTATGAATTTGAAACTCTAATTCACTAATTGATTGATGTTTGTGTTGTTTGTTTATTTGTTTGCTAATTTTGAACCATTTAGCCTAACTGAATCAAATATTGAATTGTATTGAAATTTGGTCGCATTTGCTTGCATATACATATACTTACATTGAACAGGTCATAGCAAGGAGGCTAGAGCCAGAGAATAAAATTTGTTTGCCCGACAAATAGGTACATGTTTACTACATAATTTCCTGTTTTGTTTGGGTGATGATGATTTTGTGAGCCTATTGGCTAGCCGCTTGGCTTTTTCTTTTTCTTTTTGAGATCTGAAGGACCGGGGAAGCTATTTGAAATTCCCCGATGCTCCCATTGCAGGGGAGGTTATGGCGAAATTTTTCAAAAATTTAGGGTGTTAGCCAAATTTTTGAAATTTTAGAAATTCTCAGAAACTGAAAAGTTGGAGAATGGAAGCCAGGTCGAGCGTAGTGTTGAATAATCAAACCGCTTTCGACTTTGTTCCTTTTCGGGGACGAAAAGTTTTAAGTGGGGGAGATTGTAACAACCCGAAAATCTGGGCCAGTTTGAAATTTTTTATTTCGGCGATTTTAGCGAATTTTGAATATTTAAAATGAATTATTTTAAATAATATCGACGAGAAATTTATTTTGAATAAAATTCGAACGTATATATTATACGCGTCGTCGTTAGAATATAAATATTTATATATAATTATAAATAGAATTGAAAATGGCGCGGTAGTTCGATAATTCGATTTCAAACTTCAATTGAATGTACCGGGTGCAAAACAATCCAGATTTTAGTGAAACCAAAAATAATGGAATCTAATAGTGGATATCTTTCTATCGAATCCGAAAAATTAGGATTTCATCTTAGGAATGGTAAGATATGTCCAGTTGAAAATTCTGAATAGTCGCTATGGAATTCAGGCCCTTAAAAATGGACATTTTGCAAATGACCTCGGATTTCGACGAAACCACTTTTGTTGGGTCCGCAGTGTCAAGTTATTGCTAGATTTCAAATTTCGTAATTTTTCGAATCAATATGTGAGCGTGGCAAAGGAAAACGCGTTTGACCAGTTTCAGTTGATTTTAATCGACTGGAAATTGGCCATTTTTCTAACGGTCTCAGAATTCGACGAAACTAGTTTTGTTAGGACCGTATCGTCAATACGAAGCTAGAAAATATTTTTCTGGGATTTTTCGTGTTCGTATGTGGCCCCGGTAATTTAAAATGTACGTTTAAAATCCAATATAATGATTTAAATGTAAATTTAACAAAAACTGATTGTAACGATCAAATCAGCTTGCGATACATATCCCATTGTGTTCGGAATGGGGGTAGAACGTTATGGGCGACAGGCGGTGGGCCTCATTTAGAGGTCGTATGTAAAAGTCAACATTTTTACAAATTAAATAATTAAAAAAAAAAAAACCTTCTCCTACATCCTCTCTGGCCCCCCCCCCCTGTATCATTTCAGAACTAAATCGAAAAAAAAAAAAAAAAAAAAAAAAAAGAAAAAAAAAAACGTCGCTCCTCCACGATCTGGCCACCGCGCCTCCTCTCTGGCGGCGTGCCCCCTTCCTCCTCTGCCTCGCCCTCTTCTTCCTCGAGCTCGAGACCCCTGAAACCCCGAAGAACCCCCAATCGAACCGCACCTCCCTGGGTCCCACGCCACCTGCGAGTTCCACCACCGCCACCCCACAACGGCCGTCGCGCCTCCCTCTACCCAATTCGAGCACCCTCTGAACCCGCGACCCCCCCCCCTCCGATCTGAAAACCTCGACGAAGCCCCCCCCCCCCCCGACCACTCGACAGCCCCCCTGTAAGTTCCCTGCTTTTTTATTTATTTATTTACTTTTTCTGATTTTTTTTATTTTACTTCAACTGTTTTTTTTATTTTATTTTACTTTAAACTGTTTTTCTTTTTTTTTATTATTTACTTTTTCTGTTTTTTTTATATAAAAGAATTTAAAAACTGCATTTATATAAAAGAATTTAAAAAACTGCATTTATTTAAAAGGAAAAAAAAAAAACTGCATTTATTTAAAAGGAAAAAAAAACTGCATTTATTTAAAAGGAAAAAAAAAACTGCATTTATTTAAAAGGAAAAAAAAACTGCATCTTTTTAAAAAAAGAAGGAAAAACTCTATTTTGAAAAAGATATAAAAACTGCATTTTCAAAAAGATAAAAGAAAAAGGGTAGATCTTTTAATAGAAAAAGATTGTTTAGAAAACATATATGAAATTGTTTTGAAAATATATGTTGTTTTAAAAATAAAGATAACAACTTTGTTTTTATAAAGATAACAACTTGGTTTTTAGAAAGATGAAAACTTTAAATTGAAAAGTTGAAAACTTTATTTTAAAAAGGCGAAAACTTTAAATTGAAAAGTTGAAAACTTTATTTTAGAAAGGCGAAAACTTTAAATTGAAAAGTTGAAAACTTTATTTTAGAAAGATGAAAACTTTAAATTGAAAAGTTGAAAACTTTATTTTAGAAAGATGAAAACTTTAAATTGAAAAGTTGAAAACTTTATTTTAGAAAGGCGAAAACTTTAAATTGAAAAGTTGAAAACTTTATTTTTATAAAGGCGGAATTTTTAAATATATGATAGTGAAATAAAAATTCGATTTTTATATATTGAACTTCGAAGTAAAAATTCGATTTTTAGATATTGAACTTTGAAATAAAAATTCGATTTTTATATATTGAACTTTGAAATAAAAATTCGATTTTTATATATTGAACTTCGAAATAAAAATTCGATTTTTATATATATTGAACTTTGAACTAAAAATATGATTTTTATTTATTGAACTTTGAAATAAAAATTCGATTTTTATATATTGAACTTCGAACTGAAAATTCGATTTTTATATATTGAACTTCGAAGTAAAAATTCGATTTTTATATATTGAACTTTGAAGTAAAAATTCGATTTTTATATATTGAACTTTGAAGTAAAAATTCGATTTTTATATATTGAACTTTGAAATAAAAATTCGATTTTTATATATTGAACTTTGAAATAAAAATTCGATTTTTATATATTGAACTTCGAAATAAAAATTTGATTTTTATATATATTGAACTTTGAACTAAAAATATGATTTTTATTTATTGAACTTTGAAATAAAAATTCGATTTTTATATATTGAACTTCGAACTGAAAATTCGATTTTTATATATTGAACTTCGAAATAAAAATTCGATTTTTATATATTGAACTTCGAAATAAAAATATGATTTTTATTTATTAAATAGCGAGGTAAAAATATGATTTTTACATATGTAGTGAAAGCGGGCAACGAAGATGACGAAGGTGCGATAGCAATGAAGTTTTCTATCAGTGAAGTGTCGTGGAGCTAGGATAGCTATATGTGAGAACTTCTCACTCAAAATTCTTTTTCTAGTTATATATATATATATATACTAGGATGCAGACGGTGCTTATTAGAAGCACCCGACACCCGTCCACATACCATGGACTTGTTTGTTTGGATGTTTGGTGATTGATTGAGATATTGGTTTGAATGTGGTTTGTGGTGTGAAAAATCGAATCGATAAATTGGTTAGGATTAGACGTGCGCCGTTATAAGGCGAAGGAGTAAGGCTAGGTTAGACCCTTACTCCAAATTTTGTGGTTTGCATAACGAAAGTGAATTTGATTGATATGTGAATGGCGTGGGCCTTCACTAGACCGGGGATAAGGCTAGGCCTTGTCCCGTTTCTAGTATCGTGCCGTTATGCCGCCGAAATTTTCTAAAATAAGTTAGAAAAATAAAAATAGCATTTTATTTAAAGAATGAATTGAATAGAAATTCATAGGTTGAAATAAAATGTTTTATCGTTAAAAATATAATTTTTAACGTGAAGTGAATAAAATAAATATTCATTTACAAACCAGACGGTTTGTTTATGCACACTTATTTGAATGACATTGATTGGGACGATAAATTTTACACATCGCCCAACTGCACAACTAAAAAAAATCAGTGTTTGATTGTTTGAAACCCCACACGGGTGTTAGGATGAAATTTGAAGTTCACTCATCCTGATTGATTAAACATGTCGATCGATTGATTGACAGGCTGTTATAAGCGTTGAATATCTATATTTGATGCTTATACAGTGTAGTGCACTTTGGTTGATGGTTGATTATTTTCAATGCTATTATATACATGTGTTGTATGAAAATCCATATAATTAATTTTATATGGTAATTGATTGGGCCTCATTCCAGTTTTGAAAAAGAAATATTTGAAAAAGAAATATTCGAAATAGAATATTTGAAAATAAAGGAATATATGAAGCCGTGTTGATTAGATTGACGCCATTTTGACGTGAACGATATTTATATCGATTTTAGAAAACGATTTCGAAATGAATTGAATTGAAAACGAATTCGAAATGAATTGAATTGAAAACGATTTCGAAATGAATTGAATTGAAAACGATTTCGAAATGAATTGAATTGAATATGAATTCAAATTGAATTGAAATTTGAATTGAACAGAAATGAATTTTGAAACGAATTTATAAAGAAGAATTCAATTTTGCTTTGAATTGAAATGGAAGTTGAAATAGGTTTTGAAACGATTTTAAAACTATTTATATAATTCGTTTTGAATAGAAATCGACGAAGTATATATTATATATATTATATATATAATATAATGGCCTGAATAGAACGCGTCGCGCCGCGGCAGTTCGTGAATTTCGACCATTTATTTCAAACGGACATTGCGGGAGATCCGACCGTCGGATTCTCCTAAAACCGGAACCGTTGGGTTCGTATCGAAAAGAGCTTTCTAATGAATGTTAGAAATTTGAAATCTAACGGTTGGATTTGGAGATACGTCCAAATCAAATTCGAAAAAGGTCGCTGTAAGTGCAGTTCGATGGCCGTTGATGGAAATCGACTGTACGGGCCTTGATAAAATTATTAAAAATAGTAATAATTTATGTAAAATCATAAGAAATGATTTAGAAAGAATTGGGATGAAAAACTCCATATTTGAAAAGATAAAAATAGATTTTTATCGAAATGAACTAGTTTTGAACTAGAATTATAATTCTATTTATTTTTAAATAAATAAATTGAATTTGAAAAGGGTTTTAAAAATAACCAAAATTTCCAATGATTGCATTGGAGTGGATTTGAATCGAAATTGTCTTCGGAATATTTCGATGTTGGAATTCGTGATTATACAGGTGTTGTTATGGAAATTTGAAAGATATATATTTATATCGTTATTTCCAATACGACATTTGTTAATCGTAGGATTTGATATTGAATATAAGCCGGGATATTTTCTATTCAGAGCCTTGTATTGAATATCAAATGTGATTTGGGTTTGTCGTGAATGGTGTCTTCACTAACACTGTTCTTGAACTCAGTTGAGAAAAGATTAAATCTTTTTATTTAGATTTAATGAAGTGTACCAATTAAATGATATTTAATTGGAATTGAATTGATATTGATTTTTGGGTTTATCGTGAACAGTGTTTTAAATAACACTTATTCTTTAACCCGATAATTAATGAATGTGACTTTGGGTTTATCGTGAACCGTGTTTTTAAATGACACGGATTCTTTAACCCAGTTAACGATTAAAACTAAGTGGAGTTTTAATGAATCTTTAATTAGATTGAAAAGATCGAGAATGGAGTATCACCAGTTTTGCTCCAGGCGATAGTTAAATCTTTAATTAGATTTGAACGTGAAATTTAGAAACTAACTGTCGGTTAGCCAAGCAGAATGGTTTTCTGGATATTGATCTGATGTTGGTTTCGGCCTTCGGGGTTAATATTTGGGGAATTATTCTCTTGATTAATTTACGGTTAGTGACTAATGAATTGGAATGAGGCGTATGTTGTGTTTGTGTAACACTTATTTAAAATATACGCGAGTTATTCGGAAAGGCCGGGTTTATCCCATTCTGAATAACTGATACGACGATAAGTCGAAGATGAAGACGATGGTCGAAGACCGGAGGTCTTCACGTCGTTTGGGGGATAACTGATGATCTTGATTGGGCTGTACACCCAAGAAGATGGAAACAGTTAGTGATCGTCCAGACGTACTTGGAGATCGATGGATATGCGGGGTACTAGGTGCCTCCGGTTTCGTTCAGGCCCAGAACGGACTTGTAAATGGACTGTGTGTCTGACATCGGATTTCATTCTGTGTGACTGATATCGGTTGCATAGGATGGTTTGCCTGTGTGGCATGCTAAGATGCAAATGATCAAGGCTTCTGTTGAAAAGCAAAGTCTTGTGGTGATGATCAAAGCACGGCCTTTGTGGCGTAGCTTTGTGTAACGTTTACCTCGCGTGTTTCACACCAGGTATGAACCAAAAACGGGAGACGGACCTCAGGGAGGACTTGCGTTTCTTTCTAGCTAGAAGTGGCGTCAGTGGTTTTACACGCCCTGACGAGTTTGACTTATGTGGTTGTTGCTGTTGCGAGGCGCCTCGGTTATATCGGTTTCGGCCGAATGCATTCTGGTCGGCTGACGGACCAGACTTACACCCCATAGGGTGGGGAGACGTATTGTTCAGGCATAATAATCCACTCCGTGTGGACCGGCCCTGACGATCCAAGGCTTGCCTGCGCGCTTGCCTGAGACATGGGCTAGATTGTCTCGAATCGGTTGAGGACTATCTTTTGCCTCGGTTCATAGATGGAAACCCAATTTCCAAATACGAGACTTTGCGGTTTTGATTGTATATCCTATATATGGCGACATAGTGGGATGGGGCGCTCATGCCGCCTATGATTGATACTTATGATTTGAAGTGTTTTATATACTATGCACTTATAATAGTATCAAATGAGTTGTTTTAAACGTATCAAGCATTCTTTGGCTGTTATAAGGGAAAACCCTATCCTCGACTGCGTTGCATTGTGTGATGGGACCTGGGTCTTACAACAGCTTCATTTTTCTTTATTTAGCATTGCGCTGTTGGTTTTATGCACTGGTATTCTTGGGAGGAAACCCGTTCCGTGTTATACGGCGTGGTCCCTTGATTTACCTAATGATTTGAAATAAAGATTAATAACTGTTTTAGTTCTCACACCAGTCACATGACTGACCTGGAGTTTATTGTTTTAACCTAAACTCTGGGTGCCCTTATTTTCGACACGGGCAGCTAGTAGTTTTGGTTTTGCAGATTTATATTCACAGGATCCTGGTTTACAGCTGGAACGATATCCGGAAAGCTTTGTATCCGTATATCTCCTTCTAGTTGTGTATTGTATTATTTTCCGCTGCTATGTATTTAAATGTAATTTAAACCTCTGATATTTCTGTGTAATATTCATTTATACTCTGTATATTCTTGTAATCTGATGCATTGTTGTAATATACAGTGAAATGTTCTTCTGTATGCGTTCTGTTGTGGTTTGTTCTCGAACTATCCGACGCTTTCCCTTACGGGGAGGTTGCGGGTCTTTACAGGATTAAACTGATAAAGTTAACTGGCATGAGAAGCAGGGATGAACATAAGGATAACTACATACTGGCATGATAGATAAAGGTGTCATCGCATAATCAGGTTTAAGGTTTTGCACCACAGGTGTACTAGCAAACTAACATGACTTGAATAAACACGTATTGATCCCTTGGCCCAAGCTTTGACCCAATAACATGAAATGACCCTAATACGAGGTCCAATAACATGAAGTGACCCTAATACGAGGTCCAATAACATGAAGTGACCCTAATACGAGGTCCAATAACATGAAGTGACCCTAATACGAGGTCCAACCAAACGGTCTAATCAATCGGCTCCCTAAGCCTAACTCGTCACGTGTTGGTGTCAATACGGCCCAAACATAATTGTAGTCGGACTGTGCCGGGTCTCTCGTCGGGTGTATCAAGCCCTAGGGTGTCAACACATGGACACCATAAACATAAGTGCACAGTTTCGATCTACTGGTACCCATGCTTGACTTCTCCAAATACGGACTACGTGCACGACCATAGTCCGTCCGGAACTACATCGGCGTACCACTTTGCCGTCGTTTTTGGTCACATACCTTAAGTCCAGTAATCGTGCCCCACCCTAGCCTAGTCCCTATGGTCTTAATGATACAAACTTGGGATTACTGCTGGAGTGGACCCCCATTGCTAGGATTTTCTAGTAGCTTAAGTACGGTTTAACCCTTTTACTAATCATGGATTAACTTGGTTAAGTGTAACGATGAGTTCACGACTTAACCCTGATTAATCTACCAAGCCCAAATTGGTTAAGTATTAAGTGGACCATGACTTAAACCTAATCATGAGGCATTAACTAATTTAATGTGCCTTAACCTCTCACATTAGACCTTGTTGTGGTTACTAGTTAAGCCGGGCGGGTCCGGGTGGCTTTACACCACAACTTGGTCTAACCTCGGGTTCAAGGTACAACATGACCAACTTCTCACATTGGGTCCTATTGTTTGTAGCAACTAGTTAAGCCGGTCGGTTCCAGGTAGTTTTACGCTACAAACTCAACCCAACCTCGAGTTGGTCACACTTATATTTTCTAAGTGTCATGTCCATCATGTTTCCAAAACATATTACAAGTTTTCAAGAATTTGGGTAGACCTAACTTAATAGGTAAATTCCCAATGGGTAGACCTAACTTAATAGGTAAATTCCCAATCTTATGTCTTCATGTCTTTTAAGTTTACCCAACCCCAAACGCAATCCCATCGCTTACATAATCGCAATAACGCATAAAGGATAGAAAGAGGGAACTTGGCATAAAGACGACAAATGGTGTTGAAGCCACAAGTTTAACATGGTGGCATATGAAATGTACATATGTTCATAAACTTGCATATTGCATCATTAGGCCTCAAAAGTATGCATAAAACCAAACTTAGCATATAAGTGATACATGGTGATAAATGACATGTAGAAGTTGCCATAAGTTCGCATTTAGCCTCACATGCAAGTTATCATAAGGGATATGATAACTTACATGTTGCCAAATGCAACCTTTAGCATAAAGCTTGAAGCTTTAAGCTCATAAACCCAAGATAAGCTTGCATAACATGATAACATGAGCAAAATGATCAACCCAAACTTGCATAACATAACTTGCATATCATATGGCAAACTTGCATATCATAACATAGCAAACTTGCATAACATAACATGATAAACTTGCATATCATAACATGGCAAACTTGCATAACCTAACATGATAAACTTGCATATCATAACATGGCAAACTTGCATAGCATAACATGGTAAACTTGCATAGCATAACATGGCATACTTGTATATCATAATGATCAACCAAACTTGCATCATTCATTTAACTTTAGAGTTTAAATATGAAAGTAGAAAAGGGCTTACAATGCTTATGAAGACACAAATATATTAATAGATTGAGACAAACCCTTATGCAATCAAATAAACCCAAAATGCAAGCTCCAATAGAAAAACCCTTGAGCCAAAATGATCAAAACTCTTGCTTTATGATGTAAATATGGAAACTTGACTTGAGTGCAAGCTAATGATGCTCATACAAGCTTGAAAACACTTGTATGCATTGAAAATCTCTCATAGAAATAACTTAGGAATTTTATGAAGAGAGTGGAGGCCATGAGAGGAATGATTTTGCCATAGTTTAGTTACTTGAATGAATAATGATGATTTAGGGTTAGGTTAGGGGCTTATTTATAGAGATTAGGATTAGTTTCAACCTTAGGATTTAACCCTAATTCCAATCTCAGCCCTTAAAACCGAATCTGGCCCCAAAACCTAACCAAAACCCCAAAATGGTGCACCAGGCAAAACTGCCCGGCTGAGCCAAGTCGACACCCAAGTCGACAGGGCTGTCGACTTGGGCCTAACCATGTCGACTGCCCAGTCGACAGGGCTGTCGACATGGGTGGTCTAGCGGGAAATTTCCCGCCTGCGCCCAACAGCCCTAACTTCCAAATTCAAACTTGAATTTGAAATCTGTTTTTACTTTGAATTTTTCTGAAAACTTCGTTGGGCCTTAATCGGGTCATACGGACTCCGATTTTCGAAAACTCGGACTCTATTTCGCGTATTTTTCCGAGACGAACGCAATGGCATAACCCGTTTCCCTTGATTCAGATTTTAGAATTAAATTATGCCTCGATTTACGTTATAACAAGTTATTGAAAATACGGGTTGTTACATTCTCCCCTCCTTAAAGGATTTCGTCCCCGAAATTTCTAAGTTAGGAAGAACATATCCTACCATACAACATCCATCTACTCAAAACATCATCCACGAGCAATCATTGTCCTTACAAGATTCTAAACGTTGTATGAACATATGCAAAGGTGTGTGTATATGTACTTATCTAATGCAAATATCATCAATGCAAATTATGTTAGTGAAATGAATCCATATGTATGCAATTCCTAACATAATGTATAACATCTATATGTGTGCACATAACATACATCCATATGCAACATCCATGTGATAACACAAAAATTTTCATCCATGAATAAGCGTAAACACTCATGCATATGCAATATGATGAGTGTGTGAGCCGATCTAGTGCCTAATGTGTATAATGCATCCACGAGTAACCACTTGCAAACACTTGCAACCACTTGCAAACATCAAGCATAACATGTTTCAAACACATGTTTCATCCAAAGGGTTTCTACCTAAGGTTCTCATGACAAGATTAACACGATATAGATAGCGAAAGAAAGATATGCTACAAAGAGATCGGGAAGATAAGCAAGATATACTCCTTTTGGATTACAAGAAATCCTTTCCTAACCCAACCCCAATCCTATAAAAGCCCAAAAGGTTTAGTCAACCTAACGGACCCCTTCAAACCTTGACATGTATTACTAACCGATGAGTCATACCCCCTTATGGAGTTTACAACAGAAATGGGATCGAGAACGGGACCGAGAGGATATATGTAAAAGATAACATGCGAGTAAGTTCCATCGGAAAACAAGGATCAAGGATATGCTCTTAAAAAGAGATATGATGCGCGTATCTAGCCTTCAGTCTTATAAGTCACGTTTCCTTGAGCTTAACTCCACTGTGCTTTGACCGTCTTTTACCTCATGATTTCTTAGCTTCTTAACTCTTATTTCCAAATATGAGTTGGAACCCATTTCATTGTCGCCTCTCGTCTTCCTCTTTCACTTACTCTTCTATCATTCTTGGCTTAAACATAACTATGACCTCATGGTTTCATGCAAGCTCTCCAAAATTCACTAGTGAATCCTGGATCTCGTTTACTTACTATAAAGTATTCCACGCAGCAGAAATTTTCTTGAAAATACCAATCCACGTTTACCAATTGCTCTTACTAACGTAATTTTCTATAACTCATGCTTGAACGAAATGAACCATCTGCCTGTGAATGATAGGACGTTCTTAGATTAAGCCGTTTTCCCATGACTTCCCGTAGACTATCTCAAAACTGGCTAGTGAAAATTGAGTCATGGTTACTAACTATCCTTTAGGGAACCCCGTGCAACCGCTTTATTTCCTGAAAGTAAACTGTCGCTAGCTATGATGCAGTACTTTCGCTCTTTACCGGAGTGAAATGAGCACTCTTCGTGAGTCTACCTACTATGACCCACATGCTCGTATTCCCTTTCCTTGATCTAGGCAGTCCATTCACGAAATCCTTCGTGACGCTTTTCCCTCTTCCATTGCGGGGACCTCCAATGGATGTAATAGCCCACCGGGCTTTTCATGACTCGGCTTAACCTGTTGGCACAACATGCACCTTGGGACAAACTTGGCCACCTCCTCGGATGATGTGCATCTTCAAGAACCTTCTTTCTCTCATCGCGTCTTAGCCATCCCTTGTTATCTATGGCGAGGTGACTTAACATCCTTCCTCTAATCAACTTGTCCATGATCTCGACTAACTGCGGGTCTTCTTCTGCGAAGTCCCTACTTGGTCCGTAAGGGTAGGTCTAAGCTCAAGGGACGCTAACTAACTAATTAAACTGAGAAAGCTTCTTACTTCAATTGTCCTGGTCAGGGCTTTCTGGTCTTGAACCGCGACCACTTTAGCGGGATCCACTGCTAAGCCTTGCTTAGTAACTATGTGCCCAAGAAATCTAACTCCTTTTTCTCCAAAATGACATTTGGAGGACTTGGCTTTCAACTGATGCGCTCTAAGCGTATCCATCACCTCCTTGAGATGTCTAGCATGTTCTTCCTCGTTCTTTAAGAAAGTCAGGATATCATCTACAAAGACTACAACAAACTTGTTCAGGAACTCCCTAGGCACCCTACTCATCAAGTCCACCAAGTAGGCGGGTGCATTAGTCAAACTAAATGGCATGACAAGCCATTCGAAGAATCCATCTGGAGTTCTGAACGCAGTTTTGTCTATACTATCCTCAGCTACTCTGAGCTGATGGAATCCAGTAGCAAGATCAAGAGAAAACAGATGTTCCTACAAGCTGATCAAACAAATCATCGATCCTTGGTAATGGTTGTCTATTCTTCTTGTTCTACTCACGATAATTAACATACGAGCGAAGCGAACTATCCACATTACTAGCGAATACTACTAGAGCACCCTCCTCGGAAATGCTTCATTGTATGAAGTTCTTCTCAAGTAACTCCTTGACTTGCTTTCTTAACTCTCATCTTGCGGGACCATGTGCCTAACCGGCCACGTAACTGGCTTGGCATTATCAACCAGATAAATGCGGAAATCAATCTCTCGCTTAGGGGTAACTCCCTTCACTTCACCCAAGATATCAGGATATTCCCGGACCACCCTCATCGATTGCAAACTATCGATAGATGAGTTGAGGGATTCAAGATAACACAACATGACGGGACACATAGGGTTACAAGAAATTTTTAGGGTATTACCGAGGCGAGTCATGAGCCTCACAACCCTATGCTCTAAAATCGAGGATGGCTCCAAAACTGGACAACCCATCCATGCCCAAAATCAATCCATACCCTATGAAACCGAGAATATAAGCATCACACGAGAATTCTACACTCAAGATAGAAATTTTCAAATCCACGCAGATCATAGATAAATGGGAGGAACCCCTAATTGGATTTGAAACACACACGGGATCATTAACTAGACTAGTACTTAGGCGCAAACTTTCAACTAGATCAGATGAAATAAAGCTATGCGATGCACCAGAATCAAACAAGGTACGAACTGGAAAATCAGAAATATATGCAAGGCTCTCAACAGAAATACTACCTCGATCGGGTACTGGAGCGGCATTGAGAGCATGAACTTGCCCTCCTGAAGGTCCAGCACGCTGAGTCTGACCCTGGCCTTGCCCTTGCTTCTTCGGGCAATCCTTACTGAAATGTCCAGTCTCACCGCAGAAAAAGCATTCACCATTCTTCCTTTTTCTCTTCCTACAATCCTTAATAAGATGAGTCGAACTTCCACAAGTAAAGCACTTCTTTTCCTTCTTATCTTTAGACTTCTCCTCCTTCTTTTTCATTTCCTTTTTGGGCCCCGTTTTCTTGTTTTGAGACTCATTCACCTTGATTTCCTTCTTGTCACTCCTATTCTCTTCTTTGAGTAGGGCCATATTCACCAAACTCTCGAAAGTTGCCCCCAAGGGTATATGAGTCACGGTTAAACCATGTAATGGCCAGTTTAATCCTAGAGCAAAGTATAGGGCCTTCTTCCGAGCTGTGTTAACCAAGTCTAAACCGACCCGAGCCAGTTGATTAAACTTATCTATGTATTCCCTAATAGTCATGTCCCCTTGCTTCAGTGATAGGAACCTTAGTCCAAACTTTCCCCGAAAGTCATCCCAAGTCTCAATTGGCCTAGTAGCGGTGGTGACCACCCACCAACGTGCGGATTCTTCCTTTAGCAACCACACTGCCAATAAAACCTTCCTACGGTCATCTATATCAAAGAAGGCAAAAAGATCTTCGGTTTCTTTCAACCAATTCCTTGCCTCTACATAAGTCTCGGTTCCAATGAAATTCTTGCCACCCATCGTCTTAAAGTTCTTACAAGTTTCCGCAAAATCCGCTTGTGGAGGTTGAGGGGGAGGAGAAACATCAGCTATGGGAGGAGGAGGAGAAACATTAACCACCGGAGGAGGAGGAGGAGGAACATCTGCGGGGCCGGCGTCGGTCGCCCTAGCCTCCAAAAGTCTCCTATACCAAACAGGTACATGTACTCCCTCCGGAATGGCAAAGTTATTGGCCATACTGAAAACGAAGAAAAAGATAGATAGATTCAGAACGAAGGAACGAAGGATAGTGCTATGGCTTTTGGGGAATAGCCTTTTTTTTAAAAAAAATAACTAGACTTTTCTTTGGAAAATACTTTATACTTGGTTTTGAAAATAGTTTTCCAAAAGTTTTCTAAAAACCTTTTTGTTCCTTCTCGTAAACCATATGCTCTGATACCAAATGTAACACCCCACCTCTGCCAGGGTGGCTCTTGCAAGCACTCTGACTTTGGAGGGGCGTTTGAATCGGGTAAACATGCATAATGATATATCAAGGCAGAACAAGAACATATGTATATATGTAAACAGAGTAAACAAGATAAGTAAAACAGCGGAAGATTTCAAACTATTTCAAAACAAGTCTGGTACAACATAATGTTAACTTTCCAAATACACAAGTCTAGATAAAAACAATATCACTGAAAAACCGAAATACATAAGTACTATCCCCAAAATAAGCGATAACCATAGCTAGCTTCATGTCAAGACCGTACATGAGCTAAAATCCCACAAGCAAGCGATCAGAAATCCAAGCTAAGCTCCAATATTCCCACCCTGAAAACCTAGGGGGGGGGGAACGGAAGAAAAGAGGCGAAAGAAAAACAGGTCAGTCAAAAAGACTGAGTAAGCCCTACTACAATCAATGTAAACTAATAAAGTTAACTGGCATGAGAAGCAGGGATGAACATAAGGATAACTACATACTGGCATGATAGATAAAGGTATCATCGCATAATCAGGTTTAATGTTTTGCACCACAGGTGTACTAGCAAACTAACATGACTTGAATAAACACGTATTGATCCCTTTGCCCAAACTTTGACCCAATAACATGAAATGACCCTAATATGAGGTCCAATAACATGAAGTGACCCTAATACGAGGTCCAATAACATGAAGTGACCCTAATACGAGGTCCTACCAAACGGTCTAATCGATCGGCTCCCTAAGCCTAACTCGTCACGTGTTGGTGTCAATACGGCCCAAACATAATTGTAGTCGGACTGTGCCGGGTCTCCCGTCGGGTGTATCAAGCCCTAGGGTGTCAACCCCTGGACACCATAAACATAAGTGCACAGTCTCGATCTACTGGTACCCGTGCTTGACTTCTCCAAATACGGACTACGTGCACGACCATAGTCCGTCCGGAACTACATCGGCGTACCACTCTGCCGTCGTTTTTGGTCACTTACCTCAAGTCCAGTAATCGTGCCCCACCCTAGCCTAGTCCCTAGGGTCTTAATGATACAAACTTGGGATTACTGCTGAAGTGGACCCCCATTGCTAGGATTTTCTAGTAGGTTAAGTACGGTTTAACCCTTTTACTAATCATGGATTAACTTGGTTAAGTGTAACGATGAGTTCACGACTTAACCCTGATTAATCTACCAAGCCCAAATTGGTTAAGTATTAAGTGGACCATGACTTAACCCTAATCATGAGGCATTAACTAATTTAATGTGCCTTAACCTCTCACATTAGACCTTGTTGTGGTTACTAGTTAAGCCGGGCGGGTCCGGGTAGCTTTACACCACAACTTGGTCTAACCTCGGGTTCAAGGTACAACATGACCAACTTCTCACATTGGGTCCTATTGTTTGTAGCAACTAGTTAAGCCGGTCGGTTCCGAGTAGTTTTACGCTACAAACTCAACCCAACCTCGAGTTGGTCACACTTATATTTTCTAATTGTCATGTCCATCATGTTTCCAAAACATATTACAAGTTTTCAAGAATTTTGGTAGACCTAACTTAATAGGTAAATTCCCAATCTTATGTCTTCATGTCTTTTAAGTTTACCCAACCCCAAATGCAATCCCATCGCTTATATAATCGCAATAACGCATAAAGGATAGAAAGAGGGAACTTGGCATAAAGACGACAAATGGTGATGAAGCCACAAGTTTAACATGGTGGCATATGAAATGTACATATGTTCATATACTTGCATATTGCATCATTAGGCCTCAAAAGTATGCATAAAACCAAACTTAGCATATAAGTGATACATGGTGATAAATGACATGTAGAAGTTGCCATAAGTTCGCATTTAGCCTCACATGCAAGTTATCATAAGGGATATGATAACTTACATGTTGCCAAAATGCAACCTTTAGCATAAAGCTTGAAGCTTTAAGCTCATAAACCCAAGATAAGCTTGCATAACATGATAACATGAGCAAAATGATCAACCCAAACTTGCATAACATAACTTGCATATCATATGGAAAACTTGCATATCATAACATAGCAAACTTGCATAACATAACATGATAAACTTGCATATCATAACATGGAAAACTTGCATAACCTAACATGATAAACTTGTATATCATAACATGGCAAACTTGCATAGCATAACATGGTAAACTTGCATAGCATAACATGGCATACTTGTATATCATAATGATCAACCAAACTTGCATCATTCATTTAACTTTAGAGTTTAAATATGAAAGTAGAAAAGGGCTTACAATGCTTATGAAGACACAAATATATTAATAGATTGAGACAAGGCCTTATGCAATCAAATAAACCCAAAATGCAAGCTCCAATAGAAAAACCCTTGAGCCAAAATGATCAAAACTCTTGCTTTATGATGTAAATATGGAAACTTGACTTGAATGCAAGCTAATGATGCTCATACAAGCTTGAAAACACTTGTATGCATTGAAAATCTCTCATAGAAATAACTTAGGAATTTTATGAAGAGAGTGGAGGCCATGAGAGGAATGATTTTGCCATAGTTTAGTTACTTGAATGAATAATGATGATTTAGGGTTAGGTCAGGGGCTTATTTATAGAGATTAGGATTAGTTTCAACCTTAGGATTAAACCCTAATTCCAATCTCAACCCTTAAAACCGAATCTGGCCCCAAAACCTAACCAAAACCCCAAAATGGTGCACCAGGCAAAACTGCCCGGCTGAGCCAAGTCGACACCCAAGTCGACAGGGCTGTCGACTTGGGCCTAACCATGTCGACTGCCCAGTCGACAGGGCTGTCGACATGGGTGGTCTGGCGGGAAATTTCCCGCCTGCGCCCAACAGCCCTAACTTCCAAATTCAAACTTGAATTTGAAATCTGTTTTTACTTTGAATTTTTCTGAAAACTTCGTTGGGCCTTAATCGGGTCATACGGACTCCGATTTTCGAAAACTCGAACTCTATTTCACGTATTTTTCCGAGACGAACGCAATGGCATAGCCCGTTTCCCTTGATTCAGATTTTAGAATTAAATTCTGCCTCGATTTACGTTATAACAGGTTATTGAAAATACGGGTTGTTACAATCGTATTTTTATACCGTCAATATATATATATATATATTGTATTTTTATAATGCTACATACATAATAAAAATCATATTTTTATTATAAAATAAAAATCATAACTTTATAAATTCGTTTACATTATAAAAATCAAAAAATTTCAACGCTACTTACATAAAAATCAAATGTTTATGTGAATAAAAATCAAATCTTTCTTCTATAGAAAATAAAATCTTGTTCATGATAAAAGTCTAATCTTTTTATTTTTAAAGATCTAATTTTTATCGTATTAAAAACCTATTCTTTTATGTTTCTAAAAATCATATTTTTTTGTTGTTCCATACATATAAAAATAGCATTTTTATTTTCAATGCTTTTCTACTAAAATATGATCTAAAACGATATTTTGTAGAAATTAAAAACCGAATTACTTCTTAAACAATGTATTATATAATTTAAAAACTCATCTTTGGGCTGAAGAGGTGGAGGAGAGGTCGACGTGGGGTCGGGGGGGGGGGGGGGGAGCTGTGACGGCCCGCCCCGCACCAACCGACATTTACTCCAAAGGTGCGCTGTACACATGTCCAGTTAGCATGGAACTGGTCGCCAGAAGGGAAAAAGGAAGGAGGAAAAGAACATACAAAGAACCTGTAGAATGTCTCACAGCGCATAGAACAAAATATAATAGTAACATACTTGACATAAAACAGGAGAGACATTGCATAAGCTGAAAATCAGAACTAAACATCATAGCAGCGGAAATCCAAAATACAGCTTATTACAACTTTCAAACTGTCCCAAAGCAAAAGTAAGATAAATGAGGTACACTACTAATGCCCAAGTAGCGACCACCAACGACACAGGGAGAATGTGTACATATATATATCATACGTGGAAGCCTCCTGCCCGCCTCCGAATCAGCTACTCGCACATCACCAGCTAACCTGTCTCTAGTCTGCTCGTGTGAGCACCCAGAGTAATAAGAGGAGACATAAAACTCTGGGTCAGACATAAAGTCTGGTATGAGCGATAAGCATCTAAAGTGAACAATAACAGGTAGACTAAAACATACATGAACCTGGACCTGCAACCAAAGAGTTAGCACTACATACTGTACAACACTCTAAGGTATCATATCAAACAGTGTAAAGATACGGAGGTGGGGGAGGTGTGCATGTCATAATGATGGCAAACAATCAAGCATAGCATCCATCCTCACATCTCTCACTCAGTGCGTAAAGCATACGATATTCACCACTTCGATCACCCAACATTCCTTGCTACGATCACTTTGCCCCATGAAGTCATAATTGGCTTCACTGCACTGATAACATAGCCACTAATCCTTTGTTATGTCCACTTTGCCCCATGGAGTCACAAGAACCCCACTGCACTGGCTCATCGCCTTACCAATCTTTACTATGTCCACTCTGCCCCATGGAGTCACAAGAACCCCACTGCACTGGCTCATAGTCTTACTACGCATCACCTTGCCCCTCGGGTCGTAATGACCCTACTGCACTGATAATGTAGTCTTGCTACCATCACTTTGCCCCTCAGGTCATAATGACCCTACTGCACTGATAAGTAGCTCATCATTCCTTTTTAGTGGTGAATCGAAGTTATAAACGTCGACAACTCCTTAGCATACGTCCCGTAGCAAAGTCCAATCATGAAGTGAACTCATTGGTTCCCAACTGGTTCCGGGATCCTGAGCTCTAACTTCCATTTGGACTACCTTTGCATCTCGGGTTATTGGTCATCATAATCGAATCGGATCGGATCAGCCTTCACATTCTTCGTCGGATCGGATCGGCGCCTACATTCGGATTGGGTCATGCCTCTTGCATCGGATCGGGTCGTGGTCCTCCAGCTCGTGGCTCCTCTTCCTGATTCGGATCGGCGTCACCACTTCGGATCGGATCGGGTTGCTTCATCCGGGTCGGGTCGTGTCTTCTGATCGGGTCGGATCGTCTCGCCTAGTACCCATCGACTCGTGAGCTCCCCACCCTCCTCTGGTTCGGATCGGAAATACTCGTTGGTTCGGATCGTGCTTCCACTACCGGATTGTGCCACCTAACTTAAGTCGTGACCAACTCCTTCAAACGGATCGTAATGCCCATGCTGGAACGGTTCGGGTCGCGCTCCCCTCCACCGATCCGATCCGGATTCTGGGTCATGTCCTGCATGTTTCCTGCGACTGTTTTTACGCCATTCGACGGCGTTTTTGACCAATCTAACACTTCTGAACAACCAAAAAGCATACCATACAGTCATAGCAACATGTGGTGTCGATCCCAAACATCAAAACATAAATCATAGCATATAAAATGGATCAAACATACCCAAAGTCCCAAATTTCCCCTTAAGCATACTTAGGTGAAACTAATGATAGGATTATCAAAACTTAACCAAATTAACCCAAATTCATATCAGAGGTCTAAAACATTATTCCGAATTTTATAAATATTTTTCCAGAATTTTATCATGTTTAAATTCGCTAATTAACACTAATCAACCCTAATTAGCCATAATTAGTGCAAAACTAAGCAAATCACTCACCTTAGCCACAAAACAAACTAAGATCTGAAATGATTCTCTGATTTGGTGCGAATTTCAATACCAAACAGCAGCTCCTTTGTTGATTTGGTGAAGATCTTCCTCGATTAGGGGTTGCTAAGCCAAATCCTTAACCTAAAGGTGATTTGGAGGTGCTTTAGAGGTTGGAGGTCATTTTTAGGGATCCTTGGTGATAAGTGGAGGCTAGAAAACTGAAATGGAATGATTCTCCATCTCATTTCAGCCCTCTCATAACCCTAATCCCGAAATGGGTTATGTGCCTACTCACTAATCACCCGATTTGGCCCGGTTAAGCATTTTTTCACCCTCCAAACCTTGTTTTAGCCATATCTCCCAAACGGTAAGTCCGTTTGGCTAATGTGACCACTCTACGGAAAGAGAAACCATCATTCGAATCCAATGGAAGTGGTTTCAGGTCAAAATTCCTTTCCAATCAAAAGTTATGGCCAAAACAGTACCAACTAGGGGGCAAAATGGTCATTTAAAAATCGACAAAAATCATGGACATGGGAAATGACTCTAATAGATGTTTCCCAAAGTTACATGACCATACGACTTCACATGGGAAAGAAATAAATATTCTGCGATCCTATGATGTATAGAATACGGGTCGTTACACTCTCCCCCCCTTAAGAAATTTCGCCCCCGAAATTCCCTAATCCAAACACACACAAAGGTCCCACATGTCTATCAATCATAAAACAACAATCAACCATGCAAAACAAGCAAAACAAGTCTATCCTAGCATGCGGAATAACTAAATCGCAAAGTAAATCTTACCAGGCAAAGAGTTCTGGATATGCCTTCCTAATGCTCTCCTCTGTTTCCCAAGTACAATCATTCTCGTCCTCGCCCCACTGAACCTTGACTAGCTTCACCGACTTTCTTCGAAGTTGCTTCGTATCGTGCCCCACAATACGAATCGGCTTGCGGTTCCCAACCGCCTCGGGTTCTACTTCGAAGTCCTCTAACTGATCAGGTGAAATAGTCATATCTGAGTCGTGAACGAACTTCCTTAGTTGGGAAACATGAAATACATTATGAACTCCCGCCATTTTCTCTGGTAAGCCAACTCTATATGCCAAATTCCCGACTAGTTCAAGAACAGGGAATGGCCCAACAAATCTTGGTGCCAACTTGCCTCTCCTGCCAAATCGAATCACTCTCTTCAACAGAGAGATCTTTATAAACACCAAGTCACCAATGGAGAATTTCAAGTCTCTTCTCCTCTTATCGGCATAGCTTTTCTGCCTATCTTGAGCAGCTTTCATTCGTAGCTGAATGATCTTGATCTTATCGGAAGTTTCTCTCACCACATCAGGTCCAAACGCAAACTTCTCGCCAGTCTCTATCCAACATGATGGTGAGTTGCACGGTCTTCCGTACAAAGCTTCATATGAAGCCATACCGATACTGGATTGGTAGCTATTATTATATGCAAACTCTACTAGATGCAAATGGTCATCCCATGATCCACCAAAATCCAATATACACGTTCTCAAGAGATCTTCCAATATACGATTCACCCTCTCCGTCTGACCGTCGGTCTGAGGATGATATGCGGTACTGAGATGTAATCTTGACCCTCGAGCTTCTTGTAAGCTCTTCCAAAACCCACTAGTGAACAACGGGTCTCGGTCACTCACAATGCTTTTGGGTACTCCATGAAATCTCACTACCCACTTCATATACAATTCGGCCAACTTGGCTGCCGTTCTGGTCGATTTGACTGGTATAAATCTTGCGCTCTTAGTCAATCGATCCACAATTACCCAAATGCTATCATATCCCGATCTAGTCCTTGGTAAACCATCGATGAAATCCATCGATACTTGCTCCCATTTCCATTCGGGAATTTCTAATGGGTGTAATAACCCACTAGGCTTCTTTTGCTCGGCTTTAACTAGCTGGCAATTCATGCATTTGGATATAAACTTCCCAACGTCTCTTTTCATCCCTTCCCAGTAGTAAGTCTGTCTCATGTCTCGATACATCTTATTACCACCGGGGTGTATAGTCAGTTTTGAGTGATGACATTCTCTAAGCACTTCATCTCTCAAACCATTCACGTTGGGCACAACTAGTCTTCCATTCTTTCAAAGCCATCCATCCCGATCAAGCCCATACACATTCATCTCCTCATCAATACCCATCTCTAACTTGGAGATGATTTCTAATAGAATAAGATCGTCTCTCTGGCTAGAACCAATCTGCTCTATCAAAGTGGGTCTAATCGTCAAACTAGCTAGCATAACTGGATCTAATTCGCACCTTGGTCTGAAATCAAACCCCGCGATATACTCCAGTTGCTTCCATTCAAGAAACATTGCCCCCAAGCTGGCATGTCTCCTACTCAAGGCATCGGCTACCGCATTACCCTTCCCAGGTGTATACGCGATATCAAAGTCATACGAAGCCAAGAACTCTAACCATCTCTGCTGACGGAGATTCAGATCTTTCTGAGAGAAGAGATACTTTAACGATTTATGATCGGTAAACAACTCGAATCTTTCTCCCAAGAGATAGTGTCTCCACATCTTCAGCGCAAATACAATCGCTGCTAATTCCAAATCATGGGTAGGATACTTCTTCTCATGCGGCTTTAGCTGTCGACTAGCATAAGCTACAACCCTACCTCCTTGCATCAATACTGCACCTAGTCCGGTACCACAAGCATCCGTGTATACCGTCATCTCTTCATTCCCTTTAGGAATGACTAACACTGGCGCACGCGTCAACCTCTCCTTTAGACTTTTGAAGGCATCCTCACACACTCCGTCCCAGACGAAGGACTAATTCTTCTTAGTCAATTGAGTCAACGGTGCTGCTATCTTGGAGAAGTCCTGGATAAACTTACGATAATATCCAGCTAATCCCAAGAAACTTCTTACATCTGTAGCATTCTTGGGCGTAGGCCAATCCTGTACCGTAGCCGCCTTCGCAGGGTCCACGGCAATACCACTCTCTGAAACAACATGGCCCAAGAATCTTACTTCCCTTCTCCAAAAATGACACTTAGAGAATTTCGCTTTCAATTGGTGTTTCCTCAACACCTCCATCACTATCCTCAAGTGTCCTTTGTGTTCCTCCTCTGTCCTTGAGTAAACAAGGATATCATCCACGAACACAAGAACAAACTTATTCAACTGATCTCTGAATACTCGATTCATAAGATCCACAAAGTAGGCTGGTGCATTGGTCTACCCAAACGGCATGACCAACCACTCATAAAATCCAGACGGCGTCCTAAATGCCGTTTTCGGAACACTCTCATCTGCTACTCGAAGCTGATGAAATCCTGTCGCGAGGTCCAACTGGGAGAACACTCTAGCTCCTTCCAGCTGATCAAACAAATCATCTATCCGCGGTAGAGGATACTTATTCTTCCTCGTCACCTTATTCAACTCGCGATAGTCCACACACAAACGAAGGGAACCATCTGCCTTAGTGGCAAACACAACTGGTGCTCCCCACTCGGAGACACTCCTTCTAATAAATCCCTTCTTCAATAGATTGCTGACTTGCACCCCGAGCTCTCGCTGCTCCCTTGGTGCCATACGACGAAGTGGCATCACTATAGGTCTGGCATCTTTCACTAAATCAATACGGAACTCAATCTCTCAGTGTGGTGGAAGCCCGGTCACCTCCTCGAAGACATCCGGATACTGGCCAACCACGGGCACATCTGACAACTCATCCTGCGGGATGTTGAGGGAATTTACAAAACTAGCCATAACCCCGTCACTAGGTAGGTTACCAAACACTACCCTCCGCCCATCATCCGCCCTCACTGTCACCAAAAAGCCCTCACAGTCTACCACCACCCCGTATCTTTGGAGCCAATCGACTCCCAATATAATGCCATACCCAGTAAAGCCCAAAACAAAGCAATCACATACAAACATACATCCATGACTCGATAAGACCAAATTCCTGCAAATCATGCTAAGGCTAGTCGAACCACCAATCGGGTTCGTCACTATCAAAGGTCTATCGACTATCTCGGGTTCCAGTCCCAACCTATCTACCAGGTCACTAGATATGAAGGAACGGGAAGCCCCAGTATCAAACAAAACTCGAACTGGTATATCATAAATAGAAAGCATACCTTGAATAACAACATTCTTTCCTTTCTCCGCCGCAGTTGGGGCATTCGACGAACAAGGAACAACATCAAGAGCATATGCTTTCACAATCTGCTTCTCCTTCAGAGGTTGCGGACACTTATCCTTCTGATGTCCCACTTGACCACAGTTGTAGCACTTCCTTTCCGCTGGCTTGGCCCGACATTCTTTAGCATAATGGCCCTTCTTTCCACAGCTGAAGCACTCAACATCCTTCTTGCTCTTTTTCTGGCCACCTTTAGATTGGTCCTGCTTCCTCTTATTCTGAGAATTATTCTTGCCTCCACCGCCTGCTTGCGGCTTTGGCCCTTCTGCAGATACAGCCTCAGTTTTTGACTTAGGGTAAAGACTCTCTGATCTCAAAGCTTTTCCCACAATCGATTCAAAAGTCTCATCGATGTGGTTGATAAGCCTTTCCCCCAAGTATCCATCCAAACCAGTAATGAACTTCTCATTCTTCTTCTCAGGAGTATCGATAAGAGACAGTCCATACTTCGACAAAGTGTCGAACTCAGCAATATAATCAGAAACTGCCCTTCCATTTTGCTTGAGTTCCAAGAACCTCTTAAACAACACCGATTTCTGGGCAGCTGGGATAAACTTCTCGCTAAAGCGAGCCTTGAATTGATCCCAAGTAACTTGATCCTCTGGAGTAGCTGTTCTGATAGCATTCCACCAATTCATCGCTCGCCCTTGCAGCTGACGAGACGCTAGCCTTCTCTTCATCGCATTCTCAAGACCCAAGTCATCAAAGATACGGTCACAGCTATCCATCCAGTCTTGAACATTCGTGGCCGACTCCGTCCCGTGGAATGGCTTCCCACCAAGATTGGTGTAATCCTTGCACAACTTGGCGAAATCGACCCTAGGCGCCTGCACTACTGGGCCAACACCAACTCCGGGATTGGGAATTGCCCCTTGCACTTCTCTAAGCATGTCTCTCATGAGGTTAGTAAACATAGCCCTCATGTCAGCGGCATTCCCTTGGTTGGTCCCTCTACCAGCACCCCTCATCTCTCGGCTCATCGTTAATCTGTAAAAGGGAAACGATTAACGACCCCATAGTGGTGCTAGTGCAGTGCGACTTCATCTTTATACTACTAATAGTATATACATACATAGCTTTTGAAAACCAAAGTAATCAAAAATACGCACTCTCTTATACGTACTATCTCTCCCCGGTGTCTTTCCCTAGGTTAACTACGCAACCTAGAGCTCTGATACCAAGTGTGACGGCCCACCCCGCACCAACCGAGATTTACTCCAAAGGTGCGCTGTACACATGTCCAGTTAGCACGAAACGGGTCGCCAGAAGGGAAAAAGGAAGGAGGAAAAGAACATACAAAGAACCTGTAGAATGTCTCACAGCGCATAGAACAAAATATAATAGTAACATACTTGACGTAAAACAGGAGAGACAGTGCATAAGCTGAAAATCAGAACTAAACATCATAGCAGCGGAAATCCAAAATACAGCTTATTACAACTTTCAAACTGTCTCAAAGCAAAAGTAAGATAAATGAGGTACACTACTAATGCCCAAGTAGCGACCACCAACGACACAGGGAGAATGTGTATATATATATCATACGTGGAAGCCTCCTGCCCGCCTCCGAATCAGCTACTCGCACATCACCAGCTAACTTGTCTCTAGTCTGCTCGTGTGAGCACCCAGAGTAATAAGAGGAGACATAAAACTCTGGGTCAGACATAAAGTCTGGTATAAGCGATAAGCATCTAAAGTGAACAATAACAGGTAGACTAAAACATACCTGAACCTGCAACCAAAGAGTTAGCACTACATACTGTACAACACTCTAAGGTATCATATCAAACAGTGTAAAGATACGGAGGTGGGGGAGGTGTGCATGTCATAATGATGGCAAACAATCAAGCATAGCATCCATCCTCACATCTCTCACTCAGTGCGTAAAGCATACGATATTCACCACTTCGATCACCCAACATTCCTTGATACGATCACTTTGCCCCATGAAGTCATAATTGGCTTCACTGCACTGATAACGTAGCCACTAATCCTTTGCTATGTCCACTTTGCCCCATGGAGTCACAAGAACCCCACTGCACTGGCTCATAGCCTTACCAATCTTTACTATGTCCACTCTGCCCCATGGAGCCACAAGAGCCCCACTGCACTGGCTCATAGTCTTACTACGCATCACCTTGCCCCTCGGGTCGTAATGACCCTACTGCACTGATAACGTAGTCTTGCTACCATCACTTTGCCCCTCAGGTCATAATGACCCTACTGCAGTGATAAGTAGCCCATCATTCCTTTTTAGTGGTGAATCGAATTTATAAACGTCGACAACTCCTTAGCACACGTCCCGTAGCAAAGTCCAATCATGAAGTGAACTCATTGGTTCCCAACTGGTTCCGGGATCCTGAGCTCTAACTTCCATTTGGACTACCTTTGCATCTCGGGTTATTGGTCATCATAATCGAATCGGATCGGATCAGCCTTCACATTCTTCGTCGGATCGGATCGGCCCCTACATTCGGATTGGGTCGCGCCTCTTGCATCGGATCGGGTCGTGGTCCTCCAGCTCGTGGCTCCTCTTCCTGATCGGATCGGCGTCACCACTTCGGATCGGATCGGGTTGCTTCATCCGGGTCGGGTCGTGTCTTCTGATCGGGTCGGATCGTCTCGCCTAGTACCCATCGACTCGTGAGCTCCCCACCCTCCTCTGGTTCGGATCGGAAATACTCGTTGGTTCAGATCGTGCTTCCACTACCGGATCGTGACACCTAACTTAAGTCGTGACCAACTCCTTCAAACGGATCGTAACGCCCATGCTGGAACGGTTCGGGTCGCGCTCCCCTCCACCGATCCGATCCGGATTCTGGGTCATGTCCTGCATGTTTCTTGCGACTGTTTTTACGCCATTCGACGGCGTTTTTGACCAATCTAACACTTCTGAACAACCAAAAAGCATACCATACAGTCATAGCAACATGTGGTGTCGATCCCAAACATCAAAACATAAATCATAGCATATAAAATGGATCAAACATACCCAAAATCCCAAATTTCCCCTTAAGCATACTTAGGTGAAACTAATGATAGGATTATCAAAACTTAACCAAATTAACCCAAATTCATATCATAGGTCTAAAACATCATTCCGAATTTTATAAATATTTTTCCAGAATTTTATCATGTTTAAATTTGCTAATTAACACTAATCAACCCTAATTAGCCATAGTGAGTGCAAAACTAAGCAAATCACTCACCTTAGCCACAAAACAAACTAAGATCTGAAATGATTCTCTGATTTGGTGCGAATTTCAATACCAAATAGCAGCTCCTTTGTTGATTTGGTGAAGATCTTCCTCGATTAGGGGTTGCTAAGCCAAATCCTTAACCTAAAGGTGATTTGGAGGTGATTTGGAGGTTGGAGGCCATTTTTAGGGATCCTTGGTGATAAGTGGAGGCTAGAAAACTGAAATGGAATGATTCTCCATCTCATTTCACCCCTCCCATAACCCTAATCCCGAAATGAGTTATGGACCTACTCACTAATCACCCGATTTGGCCCGGTTAAGCAGTTTTTCACCCTCCAAACCTTGTTTCAGCCATATCTCCCAAACGGTAAGTCCGTTTGGCTAATGTGACCACTCTACGGAAAGAGAAACCATCATTCAAATCCAATGGAAGTGGTTTCAGGTCAAAATTCCTTTCCAATCAAAAGTTATGGCCAAAATAGTACCAACTAGGGGCAAAATGGTCATTTAAAAATCGACAAAAATCATGGACATGGGAAATGACTCTAATAGATGTTTCCCAAAGTTACATGACCATACGACTTCACATGGGAAAGAAATAAATATTCTACGATCCTATGATGTGTAGAATACGGGTCGTTACAGGAGCTTAGGTGCGGCAGACCCAGGCAGTTGCGGCGGTGGTGGTTCTAGGGGGGCTAGGGTTAGGGGCTTGCGGATTGGGGGTTTGCTGAAGAAACCGGGAGGGAGAGGGAGAGAAGGGAGATCCGAGGGGGGGTTTGGGTAAGCGCCATCGTCGGCGGTTTGGAGGGGGGAATTGTGGCGACGCGCAGGTTGCTATCGCGCTAGGGCGTGATGGATTTCTCTTTTTTTTTGGTCTGCGTTGACCGCAGAAGGAAAGGAGTGGAGCTGAATATATATATTATTTTAATATTATTTTAATATTTAATTTTCTTTAAAACTCAACATCGTAACGAACTCCGAACGAATCCCAACAAATGTCACCCCTAGCTAATTATTCCCCATTTCAAACACAATGGGATATGTTCGGTAAGCCAATTCGACTGTTATGATCAGTTTTCGTCAAAATTTAAATATAAATCTATATAACTTTCAAAATTGATTTCAACGTACATTTTTAATTTACCTGGGCCATATACTGACTAAAAAATTACAGAAAAATAAATCTGGCTATGTTTAGATGATACGGTCCTAATAAAACTAATTTCATTGAATTTGGAGACCGTTTAAAAAATGGTCATTTTGCAGTGGATTAAATTCAAACTGAATTGACCAAACACGTTTAAATCCGCCATGCTCACATATTGATTCCAAAAATTATGAAAATTGGAATATAACAATAATTTAACATTCCGAATCCAACAAAAGTGGTCTCGTCAAAAACGGAGGTCGTTTGCCAAATTTCTTCTTTTAAGGGCTATATTTCCATAGCAACTATTATGAATTTTCATTTGGACATAACTTTTTATTCCTGCTATGAAATTTAGATTTTTCAGATTTGTTGGAAAGATAATTTTAAATGAATTCAAATATTTTTGATTTCACTAAAATCTGGTTTATTTTGAACCCTGTACATTCATTTGAAAATTGAAAATCGAATTTACAAACTGCCATACCATTTCCAATTCCTTTTATAATTAATATAAATATTTATATTCTAACTTCAATTTATATAAATATATACGTTCCAATTCTATTCAAAATAAATTTCTAGTCGTTATTATTTAAAATAAATCATTTTAAATATTCAAAATCCATTAAAATTGCCAAAATAAAAATTTTAAATTGGTTCTGATTTTTCGGGTTGTTACAACCGGGTTTAACCCATTCTGAATAATTACTATGACGACCAAGAGTCGAAGATGAAGAAGGTGGTTGATGACCGGATTTCTTCTCATCGTTTGGATGATTACAGATGCCTTGATTGGGCCGTACACCCAAGACAAGTTAATAAGTGGTGATCGTCCAAATGTACTTGAAGATCGTTGAATATGCGAGGACCTCTCTCCTGTATTGGACATATGGGATGAGGAATAAAGTGCCTCTAGTTTCGTTCAGACCCAGAACGGACTTGTAAATGGATGGTATGTCTGACGTTGTCTTCCTTTATGTTGTATTCGTTGATCTCTGCTAAATATATATATATATCTGTTTGGTGGTGGAGAATTTATTCTTTTGCTTAACACCCTTCTCTGAGACGTACAAGCTCAGAGGTTATATATTGGTAGAAATCAGTGTAGTATGGACTGACAATGTGGCATGCTAAGATGCAAATGATTAAGGCTTTTGTTGAAAAGCAGAGTCTTGTGGTTGATGATCAAAGCATAACTTATTTAGGCATAGCTTTGTGTATAACTTTACTTTGCGAGCCTCACACCCCGGTATGAACCAGAAACGGGAGAGGGACCCCAGGGGAATGGACATATTTTAGTTTCTACTAGGAGTAACGTCATGGTATGAAGCCTAGACTGTTTACTCATATGGATGTTGCTTATTACTTGATGGATAGGGAGGCACCTCAGGTATATATATCGATAGATGTTCTGGTCGACATTACTGACCAGAATATTTTATGCCCCATAGGGCAGGCAAAAATATAGTTTATGGTATAACTAATCATCAATGGATGACTGGCCCTGGAACTCCTAGGGTCACTCGAGCTGTGATCCTATGGCATGGGCTAGAGTGTCTCGAATTCGGTGAGGACTATCTCTTGCCTTGGTTCATGATGGAAATCCAACTTCCAATATGACATCATGCGGTTTTGATTGTAGAACTAGTATGGCGACATGATATATGGTACCTGTGTCGTCTATGTTTGATACATTTATATTTGAAGTTGTTTTTAACATTATGCACTTATAGTAATATAAAATTTGCTTTATACGTATCAAGCATATTTTGGCTATTATGAGGGAAAACTCTGTCCTCCGGCTTGCGTTGCAATGTGTGATGGGAACTTAGTCTTATTTGCTTTATTTTTCCAAAAAAGCATTGCGTTGTTTTATTTTAAACTAAGATTCATGTGGAGTAAACTCGTTCCATGTTATATGGCGTGGTCCCCTGATTTACCACTTTAAAATCAAGCTAGTAACTATTTTATTTCTCATACCAGTCCCATGACTAACCTGGAGTTTATTGTTTTAACTTAAACTTTGTATGCCCATATCTTCCATACGGGCTGCTAGTAGTGTTGGTTTTTTCATATATTATATTCACAGGATCCTGGTTTACAGCTGAAGCAATATTCAGAATGCTCTGTATCCGTGTATTTCTTCCGATTGTGTTATGTATTATTTTCCTCTGCTATGTAATTTTAAATCTTTGATATTTTCCAGTGTAAATTATTTATTCTTACTCTGTTATATTCTTGTACTCTGATGTAAATTGTTGTAATAAGCAATAAAATGTTCTTCTATTTGTGTTCTAATTCATCGTGTTCTCAATTCAATCCGTACTTTCCTTTACGGGGAAGTTTTGGTCGTTTCAGTTAGTATCAGAGCTTTGGTTTACAGAGCTCAAGAACAAGACACATTGGAACCGAACGAATTCATCGGAGATTGGATAAATAATATCCAATAAGAATTACTCGTTATAGATGGGATCAGTAGTATCCTAGAATGAGTGTGAAGAGTATTATTTTCTTTAAAATAAAAATGAAAAAAAAAATAGTTTTGAAAATTTTATCTTAAAATACGTATTTGATTATATTATATTATTTTATTTTGGGCAATCGAGTATATAAAGATTTTGAATATACTCGTAATTAATGTATATTAGAAGTTTTAATATACTGGATAGATATAGAATCACCCTCTAGTCACCCAGGGATAGTTCTGATGATGATGCTTCATCATCAGCATTTATGTTCGAGTCTCGAATGTGGAATATTTATAAATTTCCAATTGACTAGTGTGAGAACCAAAACCTAGTTAGAATTTATTGTTTGTGATTTGACACTAAAAATATGATTTTTGACTGTATATAAAGGCTATATATATCTAAAAAGTTGATCAACTAATTGATTGCTGGTTGTAATGTTTGATTATTAGTTTAACTGATCAAAATATTGGAATGATAATTAATTCAACCAATATGAGAAGGAATGATAAATTTAGCTAAATCGAATTTAATATTGAACTGACTTGAAATTTTATTAGAATTGAAAGTTGAGTTGATTAGTAAAACAACTTATAGCTCCATTCCTTATCGAGGATGAAAAGATTTTAAGTAGGGGAGATTGTAACAACCCGGAAATGCTAAACCAATTTAAAAAAAAAATATTTTAGAAATTTTAATGGATTTTAATATTTAAAATAATTTATTTTAAATAATAACGACGAAAACTTATTTAAAACGAAGTTAGAACGAATAAATTTTTTCAATTATATAACGAGCCTGAAATGGCGCAGCAGTTTGAAAATTCGATTTCAAATTTCCAATTTCAAATGAATGTACAGGATTCAAAATAAATCGGATTTCAGTAAAACTAAAAATATTTAAATCTGTTTAAAAATATCTCTCCAATGAAGCTGTAAAATTGAAATTTCATAGCAGGAATAAAAAGTTATACCTAGTTTAAAATCTAGAATAGTCGCTATGCAATTTATATATATATATATATATATATATATATATATATTTAATATAATATATAGCTATTTTACAAATGACCTCCGTTTCCGACGAAACCACTTAGGTTGGATCCGGAATGTCAATTTATTGTTAGAACCCAATTTTTATAATATTTGGAATTAGTAAGTGAGCGTGGAAAATTAAAATGTGTTTTGTTAATTTCAGTCAAATTGAATCGACCAGAAAATGAATATTTTTCAAACGGTCTCCAAATTCAATGAAATTAGTTTTGTTAGGACCGTATCATCAAAACAAAGCTCGAAATAATTTTTCTGGAATTTTTAGAGTCAGTATGTGGCCCCGGTAAATTAAAACGTACGATTAAATTCAATATATACTGATTTATATTTTAATTTTGACAAAAACTATTCGAAATAATCGAATAGTCTTACGAGATATATCCCATTATGTCCGGAATGGTGGTATTTAGCTAGGGCGACAGTCTTTGGGTTTGATTTTGAGTACGTGGCATTAAATAGGAATTATCGAAATTAAAAGAAATATATATATATATATATATACTAGTATACATGCCCCCAAATAAGAAAACCCTAGTTTCTATTCTTCACCCGCCACCACAATGAAATAAACGACGATGGAATTCCCAAATTCATTCCCAAATTATTCTCAAATCACTCCATATTGTTTCATCAACCCAAAAACAAAATCGAGGAGCACCTCACAATCTTTCTAATCAATGGTAGAGATTTGTTTTCGTACCCTGAATTGGCCGAATTCCTGCTTGCAACCACCGCTGTTAGGAGGGGTTTTTCTGGCCATGGAGAATCTCGAGTTGGCCATGGTGGAAGTATGTGGGTAGGTGGCGATCGGGGCTACGACATGGCGGTTTCTGATGTAGGTCTGGGGCGTTGAAGTGATGAGCGACAGCGGGTTTAGAAGCTCGATGATGGGTTATCGTTACAGGCTTTATCAGAAGAAACAGGAGAAGGCCAGAGGCCATTGGATCTAGAGATGAACGGCTTGGATTTAATTATATGGTAATTAGGACTTTTGGTTAATGAATTATGTTATTAAATTAGCAAATGTTTTAGAATAAAATAGCTAATGTTTTAGAATAAAAATTAGCAAATGTTTTGAAATAAATAAGAAAATGTTTTTAAAATAAAAATAGTATTGTTTTGAGAAATATAAATAGCATTGGTTTATTTTTAGTTTTTTAATATATGAATAACATACAAATAAAGATAGGATTTTTATATAGGTAACCTAGAAATAAAAATGAGAGTTTGTGAAATAAAATCGCTTTGTTTTATAAAATAAAATCGCATTAAAAATAACAATTTTGTTTTAAATAGAATATACAATGTTTTTGTAAATAAAATACACATTATTTTTGTAAATAAAATATACATTATTTTTGTAAATAAAATATACATTGTTTTTGTAAATAAAATATACATTGTTTTTTTTAAATGAAATATGCATTGTTTTTTTCAAATAAAATTCGCATTGTTTTTGAAATAAAATTCGCATTGTTTTTTAAATAAAATTTGCATTGTTTTTCAAATAAAATTCTCATTGTTTTTATAAAATAAAAATGGAATTTTTTTTGAGAATAAAAATAGTATTGTTTTTAAAATATAAACATTGTATGAAAATGGGATTTTTAAATATATGAAGCGCTATTAAAAATGTGATTTTTAATATATATGCTGCGTGAAACAGATTGCGGTGGAACTGAAAGAAGTAGAACGGAATCTGAATCGTCCGCTAAAGAATGATGGAGTGGAAATCAAGGTGAGAACTCTTCACTAAAATTTCTACATAGTTGTAATATCCCGGAAAATCTGAGCCAGTATAATAATTTTATTTTGGAAATTTTAGCGAATTTTGAATTTTTAAAATGAATATTTTAAATAATAACGACGAGAAATTTATTTTGAATAGAATTCGAACGTATATATTTGTATACGTCGTCGTTAGAATATGAAAATTTATTTATAACTATAAAAGGAATTGAAAATGGCGCGGTAGTTTGATAAATCGATTTCAAATTTCAAATGAATGTATAGTATTCAGAGTAAACCGGATTTTAGTGAAACCAAAAATATTTGAATCTATTTGAGAATATCTTTCCAAGAATCCGAAAAATCGAAATTCCATAGCGGGAATCAAATGATAGGCCCAGTTGAAAATTCTGAATGGTCGCTATGGAATTCAAGCCCATAAAAATGGAAATTTTGCAAACGACCTTGAATTTCGACGAAACCACTTTTGTTGGATCCGTGATGTCAAGTTATTGCTAGGTTTCAAATTTCATAAATTGTCGAATCAATATGTGAGCATGGCAATGGAAAACGTGCTTGACCAGTTTCAGTTGATTTTAATCGACTGGAAAATGGCCATTTTTCAAACTTGTCAGAATTTGACGAAATTAGTTTTGTTAGGACCGTATCGTCAATACGAAGCTAGAAAATATTTTTCGGGAATTTTTCTAGTTAGTACGTGTCCCCGGTAAGTTGAAATGTGCGTTCAAATTCATTATATAGAGTTGTATTTTGATTTTGACGAAAACTGATCAAAACGATCGAATTAGCTTACGATACATATCCCATTGTGTTCGGAATGGGGGTAATTAGCTAGGGACGACAGGCGATGGGTTCGATTTTGAGTTTGAATTTTAATGTTGCTTTTTAGAAATAAATAAATTAAAATATATATTTTTTTATTTAAGCCCTTACCTTTCCCTTCTCTCTCCATTTCAGAAAAACGAGATAAAATATAAAAAAACCGATCCTTCCTCCCCCCGTTGACCTGTCACCCTTCCATCTTCCACCTACCGCCGCCGCAGATCGCCACTGCCCCTTCTTCATCACCTCGGATCCCCCTTCTTCCTCTCTCCTCTTCTTCGAACAAAAGCCGCCGTTCCCCATTCAGGCCAACCCCAAATCGAACCACGCCGGGCCCGCTGCTCCCCTGCCGCCGACCTTCGCCCGTGCCTGGCCCCCACCGACCCTCCACAGCTCCGACGCGAGCTCCGTCAGCTCGAGACCCCCCTTCGATTCATCCCTCCTCGTTCCAAGAAACCGCGACCCCCCTAGTTACAGAAACCCGTTCCAGCGCAGCCATCCACCTCCCTCTCGAACCGCGCACCCCTATAAGTTTTTTCCTCATCTATTTTATTTATTTTCTGTGGAAATTAGTTTTTAAAATTATAAAATCAGTTTTTTTTAGCGTAGTAAGAAAAATATGAATTTTGTTTATATAAAAGAACATGAAGTTTATGGTATGAAAAAGGTTTGAATTTTTATAAAGAAAAAGGAGATTGGATTTTTAAATATATAAAAGATTTGATTTTTATATGAAAATTCTTTGAATAAAAATATAATCTTTATATGAAATGGTTCAATATAAAAACAGGATTTTTATAAAATAGGAGGTATAAAAATATAATTTTTATATTATAGGAATAATAAAGATATGATTTTTATATAGTAAAGATTATAAAAGTATAATTTTTATAAGGTATAGGAAATAAAAATTCGATTTTTATTTGAGTAGCGAAGTAAAAAATTCGATCTTTATATATGTAATAGAAATATAAAAATATAATTTTTATATAGAATAAAGCGTCGAAAAAAATATATGAGGTAAAAATAAAAATATGATTTTTATTTATCGGGATGAAGCAATAAAAATGTAATTTTTTTTGTGAACAGCGGGACAAGGACTATATTAGAATTTCAAACAGATCCAGATGGTTCAACAGTACAAAAGCAAAGCACGGCTGAGTGAAACCCTCAGTGAGAACACCTCGCCTTTAATTTCATGATATATGGTACCCATGCCGTTTATGATTGATACTTATGATTTGAAATTGTTTTGACACTATACACTTATAATAGTATCAAATGATTTGTTTTAAACGTACCAAGCATGTTTGGCTATTACAAGGGAAAACCCTATCCCCCGGCTTGCGTTGCATTGTGTGATAGGACCTGGGTCTTATAATAGCTTCATTTTTCCAAAAAGCATTGCGCTGTCTTGTTATATGCACTGGTATTCTTGGTAGGAAACCCGTTCCGTGTTATACGGCGTAGTCCCTTGATATATCTGATTTAAAGTAAAGTTTTAAATAACTGTTTTAGTTCTCACATAAGTCACATGACTGACCTGGAGTTTATTGTTTTAACCTGAACTCTGGGTGCCCTTATTTTGACACGAGCAGCTAGTAGTTTTGGTTTTGCAGATTTATATTCGCAGGATCCTGGTTACAGCTGGAATGATAACCGGAAAGCTTTGTATCTGTATATCTCCTTCAGTTGTGTATTGTATTATTTTCTGCTGCTATATAATTTATTGTAATCTCTGATATTTGGTAAATGTGTAAATTGATTTATACTTAGTATATTCTTGTATTCTGATGGAATTGTTGTAATAAACAATGAAATGTCCTTCCGTCTGCGTTCTAATTTGTCGTGTTCTCAAAACAATCAGGCGTTTCGAACGGTCTGGGTCGGTTTAGCGACTGATTCGGATCGAGCGAAATTCGTGGTCGTGACAACTTGGTATCAGAGCTTTGGTTTACAAAGCTCAGAGAACAAGACACATTAGAACCATACGAAAGAATTCATCAGATATTGGATTAGTAATATCCAATGGGAATGACTCGTTAGAGATGGGATCAGTAGTGTCCTAGAACGAGTGTGAAGAGTATAGTTTTGAAAATTTAAAACAATTTTTGTTTTGAAAATTTTAATCAACTATTCTTATTTGACTATTTATTTTATATTGAATTTGGAAAATCCAGTATATAAAGATTTTGCATAAACGTCTGATCCGCGTGTATTTGAAGTTATAATATACTGGATAGATATAGAGTCACACTCTAATCGCCCGGAGATGGTACTGATAATTGTCATGACATCATTCGTATTTATATTCGAGTGACGAAAGTGGGATGTCTATATATTTCCATTAGACTGGTGTGAGAACCAAAATCAGATAGGGCTTATTGTTGTGATTTTGCATCAAAAATCTGATTTTTAGACTATGTATCAAAGTTATGAATTTGAAAAGCTAATCAACTAATTGATTGCTGATTGTGTTGTTTGATTATTGGTTGATTAATTAAAATGTTGAACCTTTAACCAAATTGAACCAAATAGTGAATTATATTGAAAATTTGTGGCATTTGCATATATGTACATGTGCTTACACTGAACAGGTCATAATAAGAAGGCTAGAGAAGAGGAATAAAATTGTTTGCCCGATAAATAGGTACATGTTTATTGTATTTCTTGGGTTTTGGATGTTTTGTGAGCCGATTGGCTAGCCGCTTGGCTTTTTCTTTTTCTTTTGGATTGAAGAAGGCCATGGGAGGCTATATGAAATATCCCGAAGTCCCCGGTGCAGGGGAGGTTATGGTGAATTTTTTCGAAAATTTAGGGTGTTAACCAAATTTTTGAAAAATCTGAAAAGTTCTTAGAAACTTAAAAGTTGAAGAACTTAAGCCGTAATGAAAATAATGGAAGTTGAGTTGGTTTGTGAAACCACTTTCGGCTTCGTTCCTTTTCGGGGACAAAAAGTTTTAAGTGGGGGAGATTGTAATAACCCGGAAAATCTGAGCCATTTTAAAATTTTTATTTTGGCATTTTTAGAGAATTTTGAATATTTAAAATAATAACGATGAGAAATTTATTTTGAATATAATCAGAACGTATATATTTATTTGAATCGTCGTTATAATATAAATATTTTATTTTAAATATAAAAGGAAATGAAAATGGCGCGGTAGTTTGAAAATTCGATTTCAAAGTTCAAATGAATGTACAGGATTCAGAATAAACCGGATTTTAGTGGAACCAAAAATATTTGAATCTATTTGAGAATATCTTTCCAATGAATCCGAAAAATCAAAATTTCATAGCTGGAATCAAAAGATAGGCCCAGTTGAAAATTCTGAATGGTCGTTATGGAATTCAGGCCCTTAAAAATGGAAATTTTGCAAATGACCTCGGATTTCGATGAAAGCACTTTTGTTGGATCCGTGTTGTAAAGTTATTGCTAGGTTTCAAATTTCATAATTTGTCAAATCAATATGTGAGCCTGGCAATGGAAAACGTGTTTGACCAGTTTTAGTTGATTTTAATCGACTGGAAAATGGTCATTTTTCAAACGTTCTCAGAACTTGATGCAATTAGTTTTGTTAGGACCGTTTCGTCAATACGAAGCTAGAAAATATTTTTTGGAATTTTTCTAGTTAGTACGTGCCCTTGTAAGTTGAAATGTGCGTTCAAATTCAAATTGAGTTATATTTTGATTTTGATGAAAACTGATCGAAACGATCGAATCAGCTTACGATACATAACGCATTGTGTTCGGAATGGGGGTAATTAGCTAGGGACGACAGGCGGTGGGTTCGATTTCGAGTTCGAATTTTAATGTTGCTTTTTAGAAATAAATAAATTAAAATATTTTTTTTATTTAAACCCTTACGTTTCCCTTCTCTCTCCTTTTCAGAAAAAAGAGATAAAATTAAAAAACCTGATCCTCCCTCCCCCCGTTGACCTGTCGCCCTTCCATCCGCCACCTACCACCGCCGCAGATCGCCACCGCCCCCTCTTTATCACCTCCGATCCCCCTTCTTCCTCTCTCTCCTCTTCTTCGAAGAAAAGCGGCCGTTCCCCATTCAGGCCAACCCCAAATCGAACCACGCTTGGCCCGCCGCTCCCCTACCGCCGACCTCCGCCCGTGCATGGCCCCCTCCGACCCTCCACAGCTCCGACGCGAGCTACGTCAGCTCGAGACCCCCCCTTTGATTCATCCCTCCTCGTTCCAAGAAACCGCGACGCCCCTAGTTCGAGAAACCCGTTCCAACGCATCCATCCGCCTCCCTCTCGAACCGCGCACCCCTGTAAGTTTTTTCCTTAAATATTTTATTTAATTTCTATGGAAATTAGTTTTTAAAATTATAAAATCAGTTTTTTATAGCGTAGTAATAAAAATATGAATTTTGTTTATATAAAAGAACATGAAGTTTATGGTATGAAAAAGGTTTGAATTTTTATAAAGAAAAAGGAGATTTGATTTTTAAATATATAAAAGATTTGATTTTTATATGAAAATTCTTTGAATAAAAATATAATCTTTATATGAAATGGTTCGATATAAAAATAGGATTTTTATAAAATAGGAAGTATAAAAATATAATTTTTATATTATAGGAATAATAAAGATGTGATTTTTATATAGTAGAGATTATAAAAATATAATTTTTATAAGGTATAGAAAATAAAAATTCAATTTTTATTTGAGTAGCGAAGTAAAAAATTCGATCTTTATATATGAAATAGAAATATAAAAATATAATTTTTATATAGAATAAAGCGTCGAAAAAAATATATGAGGTAAAAATAAAAATACGATTTTTATTTATCGGAATGAAGCAATAAAAATGTAATTTTTTTTGTAAACAGCGGGGCAAGGACTACATTATAATTTCAAACAGATCCAGATTGTTCAACAGTACAAAAGCAAAGCACGGCGGAGTGGAACCCTCTGTGAGAACTCCTCGCCTTTAATTTAAATTTCTAGCTTGAAATATATACTAGGAAGCAGACGGTGTTTAGTAGCACACGACACCCGTCGTCCACAGACCATGGACGGCTTGTATGCTTGTTTGTTTGATTTTGATGTGTAGTTGATTGTGTGATGTGAAACGAAATAAAATATTTTATAGTGGAAAATATTTTATAGTTAAAAATATAATTTTTAACGTGTATATGAAATGAATATTTATAAACAAATCGACAATTTGTTTATATACACTGATTTGACTGATATTGATTGGGACGATAAATTTTACACATCGCCCAACTGCACAAATAAAATCTGTGTTTGATTGTTTGAAACCCCACATGGGTATTAGGATGATATTTGACGTACAGTAATCTCAATAATTAGTTGTATGTCGATCGATTGATTGACAGACTATTATAAGCGTTGAATATTTATATTTGATGCTTATACAGTGTAGAATGCACTTTGGATGATGGTTGATTATTTGTCGTTGTTGATATATACATGCGTTGTATGGAAGTCCATAGAAATAAAATCTATGGTAGTTGATTTGGCCTCATTCAATTTTGAAATAGAATATTTGAAGAGAACAATTTGAATAAAATATTTGAATAGAAATATTTGAAAATAGAAATATATGAAGCCGTGTTGATTAGATTGATGCCATTTTGACATGAATGATATTTATATCGATTTTATTCATTTTATAATGAATATCGAAAGTGATATCAAAATCTGATATTTTGAAAAGAATTGAAATTTGAATTAAATTGAATAGAAATGAATTCGAATTGAAATTGAATAGAAATGAATTCGAATTGAAATTGAATAGAAATGAATTCGAATTGAAATTGAATTGAAAACGAACTTGAATTGAATTAGAAATCAATTTGAATTGAAATCAATTTGAAATGAATTTAAAACGAATTTATAAGGACAAAAATTAATTTTGATTTGAATTTGAAAAGAAGTTGAAATCGTTTTTGAAAACGAATTTAAAATGATTAATATAATATATTTTAAAAGGGAATCAACGAAATATATATACATATATATATTTTGAAAAACGAATTTAAAATGATTTATAAAAATACATTTTAAAAGGAAATCGACGAAATATATAATATATATATTATATATATAATAGACTGAATAGAACGCGCCGCGCCGCGGTAGTTCGCGAATTTCGACCATTGACTTTGAATTGACGTTGCGGGAGATCCGACCGTCGGATTCTCCTAAAACCGGAACTGTTGGGTTCGTATCAAAAAGAGCTTTCGAGTGAATATTGGAGATTTGAAATCTAACGGTTGGATTTGGAATTATGTCCAAATTAAATTGGGAAAAGGTCGCTGTAAGTGCAGTTCGATGGCCGTTGATGGAAATCGACTATATGGGTCTTGATAAAATTATTAAAAATAGTAATAATTTGTGTAAAATCATAAGAAATAATTTGGGAAGAATTAGGATGAAAAAATCCATATTTGAAAAGATAAAAATAGATTTTTATCGTAATGAACTAGTTTTGAACTAGAATTATAATTCTATTTATTTTTAAATAAATAAATTGAATTTGAAAAGGGTTTTAAAAGTAACCAGAATTTCCAATAATTGAATTGGAATGGATTTGAATCAAAATTGTCTTTGGAATATTTCGATGTTGGATTTTGTGATTATACAGGTATTGTTATGGAAATTTGAAAGATATATTTATATCGTTATTTCCATTACAATATTTGTTGGTCATAGAATTTGATATTGAATACAAGCTAATATATTTTCTACTCAGAGCCTTGTATTTAATATCAAATGTGATTTTGGTTTGTCGTGAATGGTGTCTTCATTAACACTGTTCTTAACCCCAGTTGAGGAAAAGATTAAATCTTTTTATTTAGATTTAATGAAGCGTACCAATTAAATGGAATTTAATTGGAGTTGAATTGGTATTGATTTTTGGGTTTATCGTGAACAGTCTTTTAAATAACACTTGTTCTTTAACCCGATAACTAATGGAATGTGATTTTGGGTTTATAGTGAATCGTGTTTTAAATGACATTGATTCTTTAACCCAGTTAAAGATTAAAACTAAGTGGAGTTTTATAGAATCTTTAATTAGATTGAAATGATCGAGAATGGAGTATCACCAGTTTTGCTCCAGGCGATAGTTAAATTTTTAATTAGATTTGAACGTGAAATGGTAATTGAATTTACCGATAACACCGTGGTGTTAGATATGAAGTATTACCAGTTTTACTTCATTGGATAAATTGGTTGGGATTGGGAAATAAAATAAATAATTACTTCGATGTGGTTCGCTAATCCCGACTAGTTTGAATTGATATTCAAAAGAAGATTAAAGAATAAATTTAAAGAATTTATCTTTGATAAAAATTAATGGGAACCTTTCCCAATGTATGAGGATATTTGAATAAAAGAATATTCTGAATTGGAATGAGGGGTATGTTGTGTTTGGTTAACACTTGTTTATTATATACGCGAGTTATTCAGAAAGACCGGGTTTATCCCATTCTGAATAACTGATTCGACGTGGTGTCGAAGATGAAGACGGTGGTCGAAGACCGGAGGTCTTCACGTCGTTTGGGTTATTACCGATGATCTTGATTGGGCCGTACAACCAAGAGGAGGGAATCAGCTAGTGGTCGTCCAGACGTACTTGGAGATCGATGGATATGTGGGGTACTAGGTGCCTCTATTTTCGTTCAGACCCAGAACGAACTTGTAAATGGACTGTGTGTCTGACATTGGATTTCAGTCTGTGTGATTGATTTCTATTAAATATATATCTGTTTGGCGGCGGAGAATTTATTCTCTTGCTTAACGCCCTTCTCTGAGACGTACAAACTCAGAGGTTATATATTGATGGATATCAAACGCATGGAGTGAATTGCCTATGTGGCATGCCTAAGTGGCAATTGATCGAGGCTTTTGTTGAAAAGCAAAGTCTTGTGGTTGATGATCAAAGCATGGCCTGTGTGGCATAGCTTTGTGTAACGTGAATTCGCGAGCCTCACACCCCGGTGGTGAACCAGAAACGGGAGAGGACCTCAGGGAGGACATGCGTTTCTTTCTAGTTAGAAGTAGAGTCAGTGGTTTTACATGCCCTGACGAGTTTGACTTATGTGGTTGTTGCAGTTGCGAGGCGCCTCGGTTAGATCGGACGATCCGGGTACGATGGAGTCATTCGTTGGCTCATTTACGACCCAAAGGGCGGGGAAACGCAGTGTTCAGGCATTTTAATCCACATAGATGGACCGGCCCTGACGATCCAAGGGTCACTTGAGCTTTGATCGTGAGGCTCGGGCTAGAGATTCTCGAATGGGTAGAGGACTATCTTTTGCCTCGGTTCACAAATGGAAATCCAATTCCCAAATACGTGATTTTGCAGTTTTAATTGTAGAACTAGTATGGCGACATGATATATGGTACCCATGCCGTCTATGATTGATACTTATGGTTTGAAATTGTTTTGACACTATACACTTATAATAGTATCAAATGATTTGTTTTAAACGTACCAAGCATGTTTGGCTATTATAAGGGAAAACCATATCCCCCGGCTTGCATTGCATTGTGTGATAGGACCTGGGTCTTATAATAGCTTCATTTTTCCAAAAAGCATTGCGCTGTCTTGTTATATGCACTGGTATTCTTGGGAGGAAACCCGTTCCGTGTTATACGGCGTGGTCCTTTGATATATCTGATTTAAAGTAAAGTTTTAAATAACTGTTTTAGTTCTCACACCAGTCACATGATTGACCTGGAGTTTATTGTTTTAACCTAGATTCTGGGTGCCCTTATTTTGACACGGGCAGCTAGTAGTTTTGGTTTTGCAGATTTATATTCATAGGATCCTGGTTACAGCTGGAATGATATTCGGAAAGCTTTGTATCCGTAAATCTCCTTCAGTTGTGTATTGTACTATTTTCCGCTGCTATGTAATTTATTGTAATCTCTGATATTTGGTAAATGTGTAATATTGATTTATACTCTGATGGAATTGTTGTAATAAACAATGAAATGTCCTTCTGTCTGCGTTCTAATTTGTCGTGTTCTCAAAACAATCAGGCGTTTCGAACGGTCTGGGTCGGTTTAGCGACTGATTCGGATCGAGCGAAATTTGTGGTCGTGACAACAATATTTATTTTCATAACTAAAAAATATATAGAATTGCCAATGTAGATTTATATCAGTTTTAATCACTATAAACTGCATGCAGTGCCTGTTAGATCACTCTTCTCGTCTATAAACCATGGACGATTTAAATTAACTGTATTGTGTGTTGTTGAAACGTTTTAACACATTTAAAATGTCAATATTAATGTGATAGTGATATTAAATTATAAATATTCTTTTATAATTTGAACAGTGAAAATTGGTTAAATAGAAAATGATTTAAGCTGAATTAGAATCAGTTAAAATTTGTTTGTCAATAATTTATTTAAATAAAATGTTGTTGGTTGAAAACCCTACATGAGTATTGGGATGATATTTGACATACACTAATCCCAATATTTAATTATATGTCAATCAATAGATTGATAGGCTATGATGAGCGTTATTTATTTATTTATTTTATTGCTCACACAGTTGTAAATTTCACTTTGGATGTGAATGCACTGTTTAAGGATTATTTATCATTAGTGTTGAATATATACGGTGTGTGAAATCTATATAACTAAAATTATATGGTAATTGATTGAGTCGTATTCCGATTCAGTAATAAATAACGTTTTATTATAAATAATGTTTTATGATAAATAATGTTTCATAAACATTGTTGAATAAAATATCATTTTAGAATAAAATATCATATTAGAATAAAAGAAACATTTTCATGTAAAAGATCATTTTTATATAAAAGAGTCATTTTCAATGTAAAAGAAACATTTTTATGTAAAGGAATCATTTTTATATAAAAGAATCATTTCAGTGTAAAAGAAAAAAATTTAGGTAAAAGGAACATTTTAAGGTAAAAGGACCATTTCAATGTAAAAAAAACATTTCTATTTAAATGAACATTTTTATGTAAAAGAACAATTTTATGTAAAAGAACATTTTATTGTAAAAGATCATTTTAACAAAAAGAATATTTTTAAATAAAAATATTTTAAAATAACGAATATTTTAAAATAATGTTCAATGAAGAATAAGATTATGATTTGATGTTCAATTTTGAAATGACACAAAAATATAAAAATATGAAACCGAGTTAAGTAGCAAATGCCACCTTAACCCGAATGGGTGTATCGATTGATTTTATTCATTTTACAATGAATATCGAAAGGAAGTGATTTCAAAATATAATATTTTGAAAATATTATAATTTTAATAAGATAAAGATATAGAATACTCAATTTTATTTAAAATTGAAAATGAAGTTGGAATCGTTTTGAAACGAAATTATAAATACGATTTAAATGGAAATCGATGATATATATATATAGTATATATATTATATATATTTAATTAGTCTGAATAGAACGCGCCGCGCAGCGACTGTTCGCGAATTTCGACCATCAAATTCAAAATAGCGTAATGGGAGATCCGACCGTTGGATTCTCCTAAAATCGGAACCGTTGGGTTCGTATCTAAAAGAGCTTTCCAATGAATATAAGAAGTTTGAAATCTAATGGTTAGATTGGGAATTATGTCCAAATCAAATTTGAAAAAGTTCGCTATGGATGCAGTTCGTTGGCCGTTATTCTAAACCGACTATACGGGCAATAATAAAATTATTAAAAATATGAAAAAAATATGTAAAATTATAATAAATGGCTTGGAAAGATTTTGGATGAAAAATTCCATATTTAAAAAGATTAAAATATATTTTTATCGAAATGAACTAGTTATTAACTAGAATAAATCTTTAATTAAGATTTAATGGAGTTTTCCAATTAATTAATATTTATTTGGAATTAAAGAAAATAAATTGGATTTTGGGTTTTTCGTGAATGGTGTCTTCAATAACACTGTTCTTAAACCTCGTATGAAAAGAATAAATCTTTTAATTAAGATTATTAGAGTTTCATATCATATTTGTTAATTGGAATAAAATAAAATGTGAATTGGGTTTATCGTGAACTGTGTTTTTAAAGACATTCGTTCTTTAACCCGATGAGCAGTGAAAATATAATTTTGGAATTTATAAATATTTTATTAAGATTTAAATGGAAATTTTCCAAAGTGAAGTTTTCCAACTTAATATATTAAATTGGAATTGAATGGAATTTGATTTGGTAATAATCGAGATGTAATCACCCGAAAATTCTGGGCCAATTAATTTTTTTTTATTTTGGCAATTTTAATGAATTTTGAATATTTAAAATGAATATTTAAATAAAAACGACGAGAAATTTAGTTTGAATAGAATCGAACATATATATTTATTCGAATCGTCGTTTGAATATAAATATTTAATTATATATATAAAAGGAATTGAAAATGGCGCGGTAGTTCGATAATTCGATTTCAAAATTCAAATGAATGTACAGGATTCAAAATAATCCGGATTATAGTGAAACCAAAAATATTTGAATCTAATTGGGAATATCTTTCCAATGGATCCGAAAAATTGAAATTTCATAGCGGGAATCAAAAGATATGCCCAGTTGAAAATTCAGAATAGTCGCTACGGAATTCTGGCCTTTAAAAATGGAAATTTTGCAAACGACCTCGGTTTTCGACGAAACCACTTTTGTTGGATCCGTGATGTCAAGTTATTGCTAGGTTTCAAATTTCGTAATTTTTCGAATCAATATGTGAGCATGGCAAAGGAAAACGCGTTTGACCAGTTTTAGTCGATTTTAATTGACTGGAAAATGTCCATTTTTCAAACGGTCTCAGAATTCAACGAAACTAGTTTTGTTAGGACCGTATCGTCAATACGAAGCTAGAAAATATTTTTCTGGAATTTTCGAGTTAGTATGTGGCCCCGGTAAATTGAAATGCGCGTTCAAATTCAATATATAGAGTTATATTTTGATTTTGATGAAAACTGTTCGAAACGATCGAACTAGCCTGCGATACATATCCCATTGGGTTCAGAATGGGGGTAATTAGCTATGTACGACAGGCGGTGGGTCTCGTTTAGAGGTCGAAAATAAAAAGTTGCTTTTTGGAATTCTAAAATATAAAATATATATATTTATAATAACCCCCCCTGATTCATTTCTTTCAGATAAAAAAAGAATAAAAGAACCCCCACTGTCGTTCTGAAATTGCCCTCACTCCAGGCGATCAACGCCGTCGCCCGGACCACCCACCGTCGGCGAGCCTCACCGTAGCCCCCCTAGCCATTGCCACCTTCCTCCGCTCCTCTCCCCTGCGATTTCCGCTAACCCTAGCCCCCCAGTCATGAAAACCACGCCGCCAGCCCTCCTCAGGCACACCGTCAGCCAGTGCCGCCTCCACCATGCCACCACCACCTACTGCGACCCCCCCTCCTCCCTTGAACGCACCGCCGAGACCCCCCCTCCAATGACGCTGTAAGTTTCTTTTCTTTTATTTATTTCTTTTATTTTTATTTTTTTAATGATTTTCGGTTTATATTTATATAAATTATAGTATAAAACAGTTTTATATATAAAAAGTATTAATTTTAAAAATAAGTTTGTATATGAAAAACATAGGAAAGATTAGATTTTTACCATTAAAAAGATACGATTTTTAATCGAGAAAAGATGGAATTTTTATTGATGAAAGCAATGATTTTTAGCAAGTGAAAGATTAGATCTTTGTTTAGGAGAAAAGATTTTATTTTTATATTCGATAAAGATATAATTTTTATGAAGTAATAGCAAATATAAAAATATATTTTTATATAGTAGAGACAATAAATTTTTGATTTTTATATTATAGAAAGGTTAAAAATATAATTTTTATATCATAGAAAGAATAAAAAAACGATTTTTATGGTTGTGGAGTAATAAAAATGTAATTTTTATTATATTACTAGCGAGATAAAAATAGGATTTTTATCTATATGGTAGCGGTGTAAAAATAGAATTTTTATCTATATGGTATAAAAATGTGATTTTTATCCATAGAGAGTGATTATAAAAAAGTGATTTTTATATAAATAGCAACAATATAAAATTTGATTTTTATATATGTAGTGGCTACGGACAATGAAAGTGACAAAAGGCGAACACGGCGAAGATTTCTACATAAGAAGAGTCGTGGCGTTTGGTTTAGCTAGTCGGTGAGAACTTCTCACCTTTAATTTAATTTTCTAGTTAAAATATATACTAGGATGCAGACGGTGTTTAGTAGCACCAGGCACCCGTTGTCCACAGAACATGGACGGCTTGTATGCTTGTTTGTTTGATTTTGATGTGTAGTTGATTGTGTGATGTGATGTGAAATGAAATAAAATATTTAAGTAGTTAAAAATATTTTATAGTTGAAAATATAATTTTTAACGTGAATGTGAATAAATAAATATAAACAAATCGGATGATTTGTTTATATACACACATTTGACTGATATTGATTGGGACGATAAATTTTACAAATCGACCAACTGAACAAATAAAATCAGTGTTTGATTATTTGAAACCCCACATGGGTATTGGGATGATATATGACGTACACTAATCCCAATAATTAGTTGTATGTCGATCGATTGATTGACAGACTGTTATAAGCGTTGAATATTTATATTTGATGCTTATACAGTGTAGAATGCACTTTGGATGATGGATGATTATTTGTCGTTGTTGACATATACATGCATTGTATGGAAGTCCATAGAAAAAAAATCTATGGTAATTGACTGAGCCTCTTTCCAGTTTTGAAATAGAATATTTGAAGAGAACTATTTGAATGAAATATTTGAATAGAAATATTTGAAAAAGAAATATTTGAAATAGAATATTTGAAAATATAAATATATGAAGCTGTGTTGATTAGATTGACGCCATTTTGACGTGAACGATATTTATATCGATTTTATTCATTTTATAATGAATATCGAAAGTGATTTCAAAATCTGATATTTTGAATAGAATTGAAATTCGAGTTGAAATTGAATAGAAATGAATTCGAATTGAAATTGAATAGAAATGAATTCGAATTGAAATCGAATTGAATTGAAAACGAACTGAAATTGAATTAGAAATCAATTTGAAATGAATTTAAAATGAATTTATAAGGAAAAAAATCAATTTTGATTTGAATTAGAAATGAAGTTGAAATCGTTTTGAAAATGAATTTAAAATGATTTATAAAAATACATTTTAAAAGGAAATCGATGAAATATATAATATATATATTATATATATAATGGCCTGAATAGAACGCGCCGCGCCGCGGTAGTTCGCGAATTTCGACCATTGACTTTGAATTGACGTTGCGGGAGATCCGACCGTCGGATTCTCCTAAAACCGGAACCATTGGGTTCATATCGAAAAGATATTTCTAATGAATATCAGAGATTTGAAATCTAATGGTTGGATTTGGAATTATGTCCAAATCAAATTTGGAAAAGGTCGGTGTAAGTGCAGTTCGATGACTGTTGATGGAAATCGACTGTACGGGCCTTGATAAAATTATTAAAAATAGTAATAATTTGTGTAAAATCATAAGAAATGATTTGTGAAGAATTGGGATGAAAATTCCCATATTTGAAAAGATAAAAGTAGATTTTTGTCGAAATGAACTAGTTTTGAACTAGAATAATAATTTGTTTATTTTTAAAATAAATAAATTGGATTTGAAATCGTTTTGATAATAACCAAAGTTTCCAATAATTGAATTGGAATGGATTTGAATCGAAATCGTCTTGGGAATATTTCGATGTTGGATTCCATGATTATACAGATATTGTTATGGAAATTTGAAAGATATATTTATATCGTTATTTCCAATACGATATTTGTTGGTCGTAGAATTTGATATTGAATATAAGCCGATATATTTTCTATTCAGTGCCTTGTATTTAATATCAAATGTGATTTTGGGTTTATCGTGAACCGTGTTTTAAATGACATGGATTCTTTAATCCAGTTAAAGATTAAAACTAAGTGGAGTTTAAATGAATCTTTAATTAGATTGAAAAGATCGAAAATGGAGTATCACCAGTTTGCTCCGGGCGATAGTTAAATCTTTAATTATATTTGAACATGAAATGTTAATTGAATTACCGATAACACCGTGGTGTTAGATATGAAGTATTACCAGTTTTACTTCATGGGATGAATAGGTTAGTATTGGGGAATAAAATAAACAATTACTTCGGTGTGGTTCGCTAATCCCGACTAGTTTGAAGTGATATTCAAAAGAAGATTAAAATCTAAAAGAATTTATCTTTGATAAAATTAATGGGAACCTTTCCCTAAGAATGTGAAATTTAGAAACTAACTGTAGGTTAGCTAAGCAGAATGGTTTCCTGGGTATTGATCTGATGTTGGTTTCGGCCTTCGGGGTTAATATTTGGGGAATTATTCTCTTGTTAATTTACGTTAGTGACTGATGAATTGGAATGAGGCGTATGTTGTGTTTGTGTAACATTTGTTTATTATATAAGCAAGTTATTCAGAAAGATCGGGTTTATCTCATTCTGAATAACTGATTCGACGATTACTCGAAGATGAAGACGATGGTTGAAGACCGGAGTTCTTCACGTCGTTTGGGTGATTACTGATGATCTTGATTGGGTCGTACACCCAAGAGGAGGGAATCAGTTTGTGGTCGTCCAGACATACTTGGAGATCGATGGATGTGCGGGGTACTAGGTGCCTCCAGTTTCGTTCAGACCCAAAACGAACTTGTAAATGGACTGTGTGTCTGACATTGGATTTCTGTCTGTGTGATTGATTTCTATTAAATATATATCTGTTTGGTGGCGAGGAATTTATTATCTTGCTTAACACCCTTCTCTGAGACGTATGAGCTCAGGGGTTATATATTGATGGATATCCATCACGTGGAATGAATTGCCTGTGTAGCATGCCTAAGTGGCAATGGATCAAGTCTTCTATTGAAGAGCAAAGCTTTGTGGTTGATGATCAAAGCACGTCCTGTGTGGCGTAGCTTTGTGTAACGTGAATTCGCGAGCCTCACACCCCGGTGTGAACCAAAACGGGAGAGGACGTCAGGGAGGGCATGCATTTCTTTCTAACTAGAAGTGGCGTAAGTGGTTTTACACACCCTGACGAGTTTGACTTATGTGGTTGTTGCTGTTGCGAGGCGCCTCGGTTTGATCGGAAGATCCTGGTCCGATGGAGTCATTCGTTGGCTCACTTACGCCCTATAGTGCGAGGAAACGCATGTTCAGGGTTTAAGTTTAATCCACATCTGTGGACTGGCCCTGAGGATCCAAGGGCTCACCTGTGTCTGGGTCTTGAGACTCTGGCTAGACAGTCTTGAATCGGTAGAGGACTATCTTTTGCCTCGGTTCACAGACGAAATCCAATTTCCAAATACGTGACTTTGCGGTTTTATTTGTAGAGCCTAGTATTGGCGACATGATATATGGTACCCATGCCGCCTATGATTGACACTTATGATTTGAAGTTGTTTTATACACTAGGCACTTATAATAGTATCAAATGATTTGTTTTAAAACGTACTAAGCATGTTTGGCTATTATAAGGGAAAACCATATCCCCCGGCTTGCGTTGCATTGTGTGATAGAACCTGGGTCTTATAATAGCTTCATTTTTCCAAAAAGCATTGCGCTATTTTGTTATATGCACTGGTATTCTTGGGAGGAAACCCGTTCAGTGTTATACGGCGTGGTCCCTTGCTATATCTGATTTAAAGTAAAGTTTTAAATAACTATTTTAGTTCTCACACCAGTCACATGACTGACCTGGAGTTTATTATTTTAGCCCATACTCTGGGCGCCCTTATTTTGATACGGGAAGCTAGTAGTTTTGGTTTTGCAGATTTATATTCACAGGATCCTGATTTACAGCTGGAACGATACTCGGAAAGCTCTGTATCTGTGTATTACTTCTAGTTGTGTATTGTGTTATTTTCCGCTGCGATGTATTTAAATGTAATTTAAATCTCTGATATTTCTATGTAATATTCATTTATACTTTGTATTTTCTTTTAATCTAATGGAATTGTTGTAATTAACAACAAAATATTCTTCTGTCTGCGTTCTTTTGTGTGTTGTTCTCGAAGTATCTGCGCTTTCCTTATCGGGGAAGTCACGGGTTTTTCATGAGATGAGCTTCTGTGAATGAAGACTGTTACTATATATAGAATTTAAAAGGCCTTGCCGTTACTCCATTTATATTATTAGTCTGATACAAAAATTTATTTCGATTATATATTGATCTGATTTCTGTGAAGATTCCATATTTAATGGAAGATGATTTTGGATTTGTCATGAACTGTGTTTTAATGACATTGGTTCTTTAACCCGGTTAAAGATAAGATTAATTTCTTAAATTTGAATAATCAATAAGTAACTATTTTCGGAGATTAAAACCAAATTGGAGTTTTAATGTATCTTGTTAATTTCAGGAAGATTAAAGAATAAATTTAAAAGAATTTATCTTTGATAAAATTAATGGGAACTTTTCCCTAATAATGTAAATATTTTATTAAAAGAATATTCTGAATCAGAATGAGGCATATGTTGTGATTTTATAGCAATTGATTATAAAATACGCGAACTATTCGGAAAGACCGAGTTTAAAATATTCTGAATAATTACTACGACAACCAAGAGTCAAATATGAAGACGGTTGTTAAAGACCGGAGTTCTTCACATCGTTTGGAAGATTACTGATGTCTTGATTGGGCCGTACACCCAAGACAAGGTAATAAGTGGTGATCACCAAAACGTTCTTGGAGATTGACGGATACGTGCGGACCTCTCTCCTATATTGGACATATTGGACGAGGAATAAGGTGCCTCCGGTTTCGTTCAGATCCAGAACAGATTTGTTAATGGATGGTATATCCGACGTTTTATTCCTTTATGCTATATTCGTTGATCTCTGCTAAATATACATTTGTTTGGTGGTGGAGAATTTATTCTCTTGCTTAATACCCTTCTCTAAGACGTACGAGCTCAGAGGTTATATATTGGCAGAAATCAATGGCATGGTATTGACTGACAATGTGGCATGCTAAGATGCAAATGATCTAGGCTTTTGTTGAAAAGCAGAGCCTTGTGGTTGATGATCAGAGCACAGCTTATTTAGGCATAGCTTTGTGTATAGCGTTACTTTGCGAGCCTCACACCCCGGTATGAACCAGAAATGGGAGAAGGGCCCTTGGGAAATGGACATATGTTAGTTTCTAACTAGGAGTAATGTCATGATATGGAACCCAGAATGTTTACTCATGTGGATGTTGCTTATTACTTGATGGATAGAGAGGTGCCTTGGATATATATATCGATAGATGTTCAGGTCGACATTACTGACTAGACTATTTTACGCCCCATAGGGCAGGCTAACATATAGTTTATGGTATAATTAATCATCGACGGATGACTGGCCCTGGCGCTCTTAAGGTCACTCGAGCTCTGATCCTAAGGCATGGGCTAGAGTGTCTCGAATTTGGTAAGATACGACATCATGCGGTTTTGATTGTAGAACTAGTATGGCAAAATGATATATGGTACCCATGCCGTCTATGTTTGATACATTTATATTTGAAGTTGTTTTTAACACTGTGCACTTATAGTTATATCAAATTTACTTTATACGTACTAAGAATATTTTGTCTATTATAAGGGAAAACTCTATCCTCCTGCTTGTGTTGCATTGTGTGATAGGACCTGAGTCTTATAATAGGTTCATTTTTCCAAAAAGCATTGCGTTGTTTTATTTTAAACTAAGATTCATGTGGAGTAAACCCGTTCCGTGTTATACGACATGGTCCCGTGATTTACCACTTTAAAATCAAGCTAATAACTGTTTTAGTTCTCTTACCAGTCCCATGACTGACCTAGAGTTTATTGTTTTAACTTAAAATCTGGGTGCCCATATCTTCCACAAGGGCAGCTTGTAGTTTTGGTTTTTGCAGATATTATATTCACGAGAACTTGGTTTATAGCTGAAGCGATATTCGGAAAGCTCTGTATCTGTGTATTTCTTCCAATTGTGTTATGTATTATTTTCTGCTGCTATGTAATTTTAAATATATGATATTTTCCAACGTAAATTATTCATTCATACTCATTTATATTCTTGTACTCTGATGTAAATTGTTGTAATAAGCAATAAAATGTTCTTCTGTTTTTGTTTTAATTCGTCATGTTCTCAATTCAATCCGTACTTTCCTTTATGGGGAAGTTTGGGTCATTTCAATTTAGCTTAACTCCTAGAGTATCTTTGTGCAAATCAATTAGTGATATAAAGGATCAGATAATGTGACATTCAAAGTTTGATGTGATGATTCTGAAATAGGTACTTGTGATCTTAAGCCATATCAAGTGGAAAATGACTGAAATCGGGCAGTTGACATAGTTATGTGGGTCATACCCATTAGGGTATATCATCACCTGATCTAAACAAACTGGTTGTCCCTTTTTGTATGCTAGCTTTGGAATGATACGGTTGTTGATCCAAACTGTTGCGATGATATATTCGGTACACTCAAGTTGAATGAGTGGTCAGTTCTGTGTGGTCGGGTTGTCAGATGTTCTTATTGAACCTCAATGTTTTATTTCTAGAGGACACTGATCGGAAGGTGGTTCTGTGTAATAATCTGCGAATCCGTATCATTTGAGCTGACTGAATACAACGCACATCCAACCCAAATTGCACGAAAATACGAATCATTAATAGATAGAAGTTGGAGGATGAGAATAGAAAGATAGAAAATTAGAATAGAAGAAAATAGATAGAACATCGAACTGAACAATAACACAGAATCTCACAATCACAGTGGAATAAAATATAATATATATAAATAATCACTTTTGAAGTTCAAAATGTACTTGAACTTACATACATGATCAGAGTATATTACATATACAACACAACAGAATATACTCTATACGTCTAACACTGAGCCTTCTGCTCCAAGGTCCTTCAGAAAATCTGTAAAATCCTGAACTATTGGACTACCCGTACAAATTTAGGCACCCAAGAGTCTAGGGAAAACAGAGAAAAATAAACTCTGGGTTAATCGTGGGACTGGTGTGAGTAAACAATTCTTAAACAGCTTGATTAGTAAAGGATATCTCATAAGACCACGCTGTAAAGACAGAACGGGTTTTTCCCTTATGAGAATACAAAACAATTTGTTTATCTTTTCAAAAATAATTTGAAAGAAAATATAATCGTAAGACCGACCCAAACATAAACATGGATGGTTTTTACCTTACGATAACCCAAAACATTTTAGAATCATATCTTATTCTGATATTGTGATAGTGTCTATCAACCACACATAAATAATCATCTAGCAGAATGCTTGCATCTCACGCTCTACATATATAGTATACAATCCAAACCACATGTGCTTATTGGAGATTGGATTTCTGACTATGACTAGGTATGGAACCACCTGCCGATAGTGTATCTCTGGAGGGGAATACACTAGGTTCAACAAGAACGTCTTGCAACCCGACCCACCCATGACCGACCACTTATTTCGCTTGAGTGTATCTAATATATTGTCACCAACGGTTGGGGTCTACCCACCGTCTCCCGAAAGGGACAACATCGAAAGATTTATGAAGCAAAAGGAATTTCTCTAGATAGGTGAAAATACACCCTAATAGGACTGACCCCATAGCCATGCTGCCTGCCAGATTTTTGTCATTTCCCGCTTGTGTGGCTTGAGGCTGAACTTACCTTTGGATATAACATGTCTTTATTCACTTTGAATGCCACATCGTCAAACCCATCAAACCACAAATTGACTCCTCCCAAAATATTCTAGGTATAAAGCTAAGAAAAACGAATTCCTCCGCCACTAAATGTAAATACGTTTGAAGAAATCAACATACGCGATTTCTTAGGCATATATTGTCAAAAATTCGCCCATACAAGTTTTCCTGGGACTAGACAAAACGAAGGCACTATCTTGTAAATCCATCTTAGGCAATTTTTACCAAGGACCGATAGAGTAGCCCTTGCATAAACTCCGTCTTTAATGGTCTTCAATAATCTCTAACACGCAACGTATATATCATATCGAAGTGGAATTTAGATTCCGGTCTCTTCGAAATGACAACGTAAAAGGTCCTAATTTGATAGCCGGTAGTTCAACTATAAAATATAAATTAAAATAACAGATTTATCTCCAATGAATCTACTAAGCCATATTTAAATATCTTTAAATATTTCTATATAGTACTAACTTTGTGAGCATAAGAAATTATTATTTAAAAAGAACTCTTATTATAAATCTTATGTAATAATCTCACTCTCGAATATCCGTTTCATAACTAAAAACGGTGCTTAACTCTAACACTCATTCTAAACACCAACTAATACGATCTATCAAATAATGGTGAGATCGATTAAGTTGGGGTATTATAATTACCTCTCAGACCTTGTGTCGAAATCATTCCTATCGTAAAGATTCGTAGAAGATTGATATCCAACATATTAGACAAACTAGCATTTGTAAATCCAATTGGTTTCCAAATCTTAAACCATTTCAAACACGTGTTTTGTACCATTTTTCAATTTAACTTGATAATAAATCAAGGGAATATAATCAAATGATTAACTTGATTTCCTTTCCATTAAAACTAAATTATCTTCTTCGCTTACTTAATCAAAAGATTAATCAAGTTTAAAACATTCTTTAGAGATAATTTATCCAAATTAAAATTTCTATTTGACTGCAGTATTTTCTTACCAAAATTCAATGATTAGAAACTAATTAACTTCTCACAATCTATTTAACAAATCGAATATTCAAAATGATTACAATTGATCTTTCCTTTCAAAATTAATATAATTAATTTATATTAGTCTATTTAATTATTTCTAAAAAGACAATTTATATTAATTACTAAAAACATAAGTTTGTTTCTGAGTTACTTTACAGAAAATGGCTTAGCAATTCCAACGGTATTTAACAGTTCTTATAACAAAGGACATTCAAGACATAACCCAATTTGCACAAGCACACATATGAATACAATTCTATATTATCAACTGATAGTACAATATCTCAACATCATATATTAACTGATAAAATATGTCTAGTTGATATAATAGTATAACAGTGTTTATTTCTAATAATAGGGTGTTCAAATAATTTAGTCAGTCAAATGTATAGTGGAACGGTGTTTATTTCTACTAACAGATGTCCATACAATATATAATTACAATCAACGTAAATAAATACAACTTAATTAATAAATCAATTAACTTAACAACCAATTCAGAATGTACAAAATTACGATAATTACTAGTCGATTATTAATTTAGTTCGATGTCCAATAAATTTTAAATGACATATAGTATTAAAACTATTTTCAATAAATCAATTTATTTTGGATTAAATTTATTTAAGCTCGATACTTATGTTGAGTTACTGACATAAACCATCGATTGACTCAACTATACTAACACGAACCAAACTTCCTGCAAACATCAGTTCTCGACCTACAATATACATTTAAAAATGTATTTACATCATAATTTAACTTAAAAGTAGCTTCTATATTTTCCCTTTTAATTTGTAATGGGCTGAACCCAGTTTAAACAGCTCGTGTCCTTCTATACATTTCTACTAACATATATGTTGGTTTAAAGGAAATTATATTTAATAAAACAAATTTCACTGGGCTGAAGCCAAAACTTAATGGCCCAACATTCTAACGCACCATGTACTGGCTGCATATCCCTTTACCCTTCCTTCTGCTGAACCTTTTCTTCCTTCGTCTGTATCATATATATTCCGTCCATTTGTTCTATGATTTTTTTAATGAAACATGGCTGAAGCCTATGTACCCATGCAGGTTTCCCCCCATAAAGGAAAAACGCACTGTACCCTTCAAAGCTCCACACAAACCCAAAAAAACGCTGCATCACTTCTTGCATTCCCCATCTTCCCTTCTTGCATTACCATACAAAGTATGCAAATTGAAGCTGCATGTCTTCCTACTATTTCTCCTCTAGTCTGCCACCTTTTGTTTTCCCATTTTTTTCATTCTTGCTTCTTCCTTTTTCTATTAAGAGCTTTCCGCAAAAACAAGTGTCCACGTAATATCTCATGTACATACTTCCTGTGCACGTGCACGTCATCACCAACCATCAGCAGACTGCCGAACCACCACCCACAAGTGTGTTAACTCCTCCTGACCTTGTTGCCATTGTCTAGACGCTTTAGTTCCTTTTGATCGGAAAACGAGTGCCACGGCCGAGCCTTCCTTTCAACCTTCAGTCTTAAACCCCCTGCTGCTATCACCTCAATGCACGAGGACCCATCCACCTTCACCAGTATGACGTCCCTCTGGGGCACAATCTCCTCCCCATGTACGGTGACGCTCGATGAATCCAATATGATGCAGTTTCCGGATGAACAGAAGCTAGAAAAAGGGACCCATAAACCTAAATCTATGTCGTTTCCATGGATAACGTTATAGAAAATTTATTTAACATTTTTTCCAAGTTCTTTGTTCCACCCCAGTGATCTGGTTCCATCCTTATATCCTATGACCACGAAATGGCCAGAATTTACTCAAACTACATTTTTTCGACCATCTCGTAATATCTCGATAACCCTATTCTAAAAATTACTAAAATACCTTCAAAATTAAGGATTTACTAACACCAAAACACTAGTATACCTGGATATTTGTATTTCGATGATCAAATTTTTTGAGTTAAAAATTACTTTTTCTATAATATATATATATATGTGTGTGTATATATATATATGTATACTTATTTGAAGTGAAGCTATTTTATCTTTTAGATTAACAAAGTAGTAGTAAAATTAAACATTTGACGGGTTTAAATACATACAGTATATCATTTCAACTGAACATAGCATGATTAGTAGTTTACAGATACATATATCTAGAGACAAAATAGAAGCATATGTGAATGTATCTTAGTTTGAGTCCAGTTTAAATTTAGTTTAACACATCAACACATTCACAGCTGCACACATATATATTGCCGAATCAGTGAAACAAGGAAGAAGGGGATTTACTCACCTTTGCTCAATGATTTTGGTTATTGTTCACTGGTTTCTGGGTTTCCTTCGTCTGCTATGTTTTCTCCCATGTCTTCAGTTTTGAGGAAAAAGTGTCAATGAATTTTGTAAAGTATGTGCTATTAAATCGGTGATACAAAAACACAAATTGATTGGAACAAATTTGCAAATAATGGAAAGTAAATATTTTTATAATAGGAATGCATTAATTGCATTTGATGATATGGTAGAGAACTAAATGAAGGGATTAATTTCTTCCATCTATGAAAAAGAAACGAATTTCTTTACTTTCTATCTATGCACATTTGTTGCTATGGTAATTTTCCTCCATTATATTATTACCATATGTTGGTTGGTAATGTAATTGATGACTCACATGGATTTGCACTGGCTATATAATGAGGGGTAAACTTTAGTGTAAACCTATCCTAGCATGGAGCCAGCGATCCCTAAATGGAGTGTGTCTTCTTGTTAAGCCTATTTGAGGTTTGTATATGTAAATTCTTATTTTGTAATCTCTTGTAATTCTCTCATGTTGAATAAAATCTCTTTCTTTTGGACTGGACGTACACTATCTTATGGAGGATAGTGGAACCAATATAAATATTGTGTCTCTTTGTTTCTCCGTTATAGTTATTTACTATTTGTTTGATGTAATAGGATAATTGCTATCAGATTAGATTGATGTTCAATTGGCAAATCTAGATTCTGCTTATTGCGCTTTCGCATTTGTGCAATTTTTTGCATAACAGATTGGTATCAGAGCCAGGTTATTTGTTTTAAATTGTGCATTAATTATTTCTACAAAGGTTGGTAGATTCAGTGATGATTATGCTATTACTATTTTGGGAAAAAAGGAAGACTTTTGTGGAGGAGATTATGTTGAGAGAGAATAATGTTCCAATCTAGGAACTTTGACGTGATATGGAGTTTACTGCATTGAAGGGACCATTGGATTTAGGAACTTTTGATCATGTTTTAGATAGGGTTCTTCATGTTGATGCTGCTCGAGGGATCCAAGATGATTATGAAAGGAGCCCAGGTCATGTGATAGACGTGTGTCAAGACAGAGATCATGGTGGTTTAGACAGGGGTCTTCACGTTGATGATGCTCGAGGGATCTGGGGTGATCGAGGAAGGATCTCAGGTCAATTGTTAGATGGTTGTCAATGTTATTGCAAGCACTTTTAGACCGACAGTTTATGCGCGGTGCAGCTCAGGGTCGTAGATGCATCTTTTACAGACGGTGGGTGAAGTTTGTAATAAATAAGTGGCAGGAGAGAGATTTTTTGTGCGTACAGAGATTTGGATTTTGGCATTTTATTTGAATTGGTGATTGAGAGCATTATTTTTGGCCTTGGCGGTGTTGATATTACTTTGGTGTCTGCCTTCTTTTTTATTTTAGATATTAGCAACATTTTATGGCGGGCGGGGACGTAGTCTGAGCTTGTTAACATGGTGTGATGGGGGGTAGCTTTGCTGGAACCCATCAGGAAAATATTCATTTTTGGTTTCTATCTCATTGTGAGATTTGATTGAAGGTGGAGTTCTTTTCGAAGAGTTTTATGTTGTGAGGAGAACTTGACTCAAGGTGGGGTGCTGGAGACATGTGATTTTGCATCAAGGTGGAGTGTTAAATTTGGTGATACAAAATCAAAAATTGATTGGAATAAATTTTCAAAGAATGGGAAGTATATATTTTTATAATAGGAATGCATTGATTGCATTTGATGAGGTGGCAGAGAAATAAATGAAGGGATTAATTTCTTCCATCTATGCAAAAGAAACAGATTGATTTACTTTCTATCTTTGCACATTTATTGCTATGGTAATTTTCTTCCATTATATTATTACCATATGTTGGTTGGTAATGTAATTGATGAGTCACATGGATTTGCACTGGCTATATATTGAGGGGTAGACTTTAGTGTAAAGCCAACCTGGCATGGATCCAGTGATCCCCGAATGGAGTGTCTCTTCTTGTTAAGCCTATTTGAGGTTTGGATACGTAAACTCTTATTTTGTGATCTCTTGTAATTCTCTCATGTGGAATAGAATCTCTCTTTTTTGGACTAGACGTAAACTATCTTATGGAGGATAGTGAAACCAGTATAAATACTGTGTCTCATTGTTTCTATGTTGTAGTTATTTACTATTTGTTTGATGTAATAGAATAATTGCTACCAGATTAGATTGATGTTCTATTGGCAAATATAGATCCTACTTATTGCGCTTCCGCATTCGCGCAATTCTTGCGTGCATTTTTTGCATAACATGTGCATGTATATATTGGCAAGAACAATTAATAAAATAGTTCCTAGTTCATAGCTCTTGATCCTAGACTATACTAGGTTGTACCACGAATTGATTGAAAAATGTATTGGTGCTCTGTATTCATCTTTTGTAGGCATATTATGACTATGCACATATGCTAGGCAGTCTATAAAAATTTATATATGCACATGTACTTCCCTGTGCACATATGCTTTAAAAACTCATGCTTAATGATTAAGAACTACATTGATTTTAGGGTATTTATTCTACGCTGCCTATGCTATGAACAAACTATGTAAAACAAATGAAAACCAAACCTTTGTTCCTAAGTAATACTAGCTACTAAGAATTTGGTAGAAAATGTGTAGGCTGGAAGAGTTGATTGAGTGTAGTGACATAGGCTAACTTATCACTCACTTCAGGTTCAACCGCACGGCCATGTGCAATCTTCTTGCCAAAACTTAAACTTCTTCCGTAAGCAATACTAAGTCAGACCACCAACTGGTCTACTGATTTGTTTTCACTAGAAGAGATACAATTTTTATGCAGCAAAATGGTGTAGATTGTCTAAAATTTTGACTTTGCTCCTAAGGTTTCTATGCTAAAGTAGTATACAGATACTAACCTTCGGATGCTCAGTAACTTGGTTGAAAGGATGGTGGCTTAGCTACTAACTTTGGTAGTGTAGAGTATAAGCATATACTATGAAGTGTAGTGTAAAATCATGTGTTAATAGCCTTAAGGGCTAGGTTTGTGTAGGGAAAAAATGATCATTCTGTATTTACTGGTTTGTTCATTTCTGCAAATCGCACAGTATATTAATTTACTGCAAATTGTGTTTACTACACCTTCAGTGCAAGTTTAGATGTAGATGCAATAAACTTTGGGAACCTTTTATTCTAGTACAAGTTGTGGACTAACATTTACTTCTGTTGCATTTCAGCAAAGCATATAACAGTAAATCAAACCCGCATACTTCGTCACCTATTAATAGTTAATGGTGAGATATGGATTAGTTAGATGTGCACTAACAATATTTGTTGGTTAATTAGAAATACACAACAAAAATCTCATGCAAAGTACTAGTGTGAATTTGAAATCCCTGTTAAATAAATTTGATGCTGAGAGGCATTGATGCTAACAAGCTTTGGCCAAGAATGAAGTGTAATAGCATGTACGATTTGAAAATATACAATAGGTATTGTTGTGTGATTGAAAAAGGTGTTGAGAATCTTACAAATCCTACTACCCAGAACATGCGTGCACATCATTGATTTGAACCAATTTGGTCTGAATATTGTTACTTAGCTACTAAGGTAATTCGAATTATTTATGTACATCATTGATTTACTTAGATGTGGAGAAATTTAGATTTCATATTAGTTGTAATAACCCAGAAAATCAGAACCAATTTAAATTTTTTATTTTGGCGACTTTAATGAATTTTGAATATTTAAAATGAATTATTTTAAATAACTACAACAAGAAATTTATTTTGAATAAAATTGGAATGTATATATTTATTTGAATCGACGTTAGAATATAAATATTTATTTCTAATTACAAAAGGAATTGGAAATGGCGCGTTAGTTCGAAAATTCGATTTCAAATATCAGATTAATGTACAGGATTCAAAATAAACCGGATTTTAGAGAAACCAAAAATATAAGAATCTAAATGAAAATATCTTTCCAAGAATCTGAAAAATCAAAATTTCATAGCGGGAATAGAAAGTTATGCCCAGATGAAAATTTAGAATAGTCGCTATGGAATTTTGGCCCTTCAAAATGGAAATTTTGCAAACGAGCTCCGCTTTCGACGAAACCACTTTTGTTAGATCCGGGATGTCAATTTACTGTTGGATTCCAAAATTCATATTTTTTGGGATTAATATGTGAGTGTAGCGAAGGAAAATCTTTTTTGATAGTTTTAGTCAATTTGGATCGACCAGAAAATGGTCATTTTTCAAACGATCTCCAAATTTGACGAAACTAGTTTTGTTAGAACCGTATCATCAATACGAAGCTTGAAACATCCCACCTCCATTAGGGTCACTCTCAAAGGGAATGCCCTAATTTTGGTGGAGGTTTATAAGTATAAGTCACAGATATACAAGACATATATAATAACACATATTTTTGAACAGCGGAAAACAACAACTTTTATTTCTTCAAAATACGTGTTACACAAACCATGCCATAATACTTCCCAAAATCATAACTGTCTTGATTACATTATTTAAAGAAGCATGAAGAAAACATAAATAAACTGCAAAAGTCCCCTAATTGCTGTCCAAAGCCATAGTCCAAAACGGAAAAGATCCAAGCAATACATTCTTTCTCTTCAAGCTGGATGTGAAAACTGGTCAAGCCGCGGTATTCCCTCCCTGAGAACCTTGGGGGGGGGGGAAACGAAAGAAAAAGAGGCGAAAGGAAAAGGGTCAGTCATAAAGACTGAGTAAGTTCTAGTGACTTTCAGTGTAGAAACGGTTAAAGCAACCTGTCATGTATGAACTAGAACTAAACTTAAAAATGGTGTCAAGGTGAACAAGATAGACCAAGGTGATCAGGATAAGTCAAGACAAGTCAAGTAAAGCATCACATGTTCGAGATTCGTTGCATCGACTGTACTAGTATACTAAGCCCATATCACAAGTTAATCACGAAATAAATCCCACGGCCCAATGTCATGAAATGACCCTGAAACGGGGTCTGACCCAAGTACGGGGTCCTACGGAGCGATTATCTAGTCGATCGGCTCCCTACAAGTTCTAGCTCGTCAAGTGTTCGTGTCATACGGCTAATCACGAATGTAGTCACCTGTGCTGGGTCCACCTTCGGGTGTATCAGCCCTAGGGTGTCAACCCCTGACACGATTCAAGATGCACAGATAAATCTACGGATACCCAGTGTCTGCCCCGGATACATGCACGATCGTAGTCCACCGAACCTACACTGGCGTACCCCACTGCCGTCGTTCACCTCTTACAATCAGCTCAGTAATCGTGCCCCACCCGGCCTAGCCCCAGGGTACCTTGATACATCTAGAGGGTTACTGCTGAAAGGGGTCGTGTCTAGGGTTTCGCCTAATAGATTAGGTCATGTAATTCGTGACCTAACCCGCCTAACAGATTAAGTCATGTAATTCGTGACTTAATCCTTTTCCAGTCTAGTCATGTCAAGATGGTTAAGTATGTCATTTCAGTTCACGACTTAACCCGCCTACGTGTCATGTCAAGTTGGCTAAGTGTTGTCGTTTTCAAGTTCATGACTTAGCCCTACAAATCGTGTTCAAGTTGGTTAAGTTGTCTTTTCATGTTCATGACTTAACCTTAATTGGCATTAATTGATTCGTTAATGCACCGAACCACTCACATTGGATCCTATTGTTCGTAGCCACTGGATTTGCTGGGCGGTTCCGGGCAGGTTTACGCTACGAACTCAACCCAACCTCGAGTTTCAAGCGCGATGTGACCAACTACCCACATTGGATCTTATTGTTTGTAGCAACTGGATTTGCCGGGCGGTTCCGGGCAGATTTACACTACAAACTCACCCCAACCTCGAGTTGGCCACTTTCTTGTTTTCTAAAGTCATGCCCATGTTCTTATCAGATTTTGCTATTTCCACATCATGTTCATATATCAACTTCGTGCCCAACTAAGGCATGTTTAAAGTCAAGTTATGGCATGTTCAAGGCAAGTTTTCGTGCCATATTTCATGTTCTACTTATGCCAAATTTCACAGTTTATGCTTATAATTAATTCAAGTTTTTCCTATTCTACCCAATCGTATCCCCAACGTATATAAACGTACTTCGTTCACAAGCATAAACAATTCAAGAGATAAAGGGGAATAACACCAAACATGTGATAGGCATATGTGACAATTCCAACATTACTTGCATAATAAACAGGCTATAACATATCACATGGTTTCAATACTAGCATGATGATAACTTGGCATAGTAATGATTCCAACTTAATTTAACATGATGATTTCAACTTTACATCATAGGCATAATAATCATTGCGGGCATAATAATAATTTAATTATAAACATGAAACATTAAAGGCATAGTAATCCTAATAGGCATAGTGGATTCCAATTTAGCATTTTTAACATAATAATTCTCATAGACATAATGATTCCAAATTATCATAATGATTCTCATCTAACATTATAAACATAATGGTTCCAACTTAGCATTTTTAACATAATGATCCTCAACTAACATTATAGACATAATGATTCCGATTTAGCGTTTTTAACATAATGATTCTCAACTAACATTATAAACATAACGGTTCCAATTTAGCATTTTTAACATAATGATTCTCAACTAACATTATAGACATAATGATTCCAATTTAGCGTTTTTAACATAATGATTCTCAATTAACATTAAAGACATAATGATTCCAATTTAGCATTTTTAACATATCTAACATTATAAACATAATAATTCCAACTTTTCATCATAACCTAGCAATACCCAATTTTTCATTAATCATGATGGGTATATTAACATCACAGGCATAATTCCATCAATAGTCATAGCCATGGTTTAATTAGCATCATAGGCATGGTTTAATCAACATAAAGATTTCAATAAACATAGTGATTCCATGGACATGTATTAGTCCAACTTGCCAAACAATTAAGCCCAAGTGATTCATAACAACATCAAAATCATGACAAGTTTAACTTGCAACGTTGCCATAGCAATATCCCCAAATTATAATTCAAAGATAAACAATATAAACAATGGATTAACAATAGTTCCTAAATCCGGTTTCAATTCATGGCATGTCCATATTGTTTTAGCGTTTTTGCCTAAAAAGTAACATAGAACTTACAATATGAAGCAAATAATCCAAATAAAAATCCCAAATCAATTAGTCCCAAATTCGTTGTCTATAGCGTCGTAGTTGTTGTATCTTCTAGTTGTAGCCTTCAAGAATCGTCCTCCATCTTCTATAATTTTATTCTTTGTATTTTTAATTCAGAGCTCTAGGTTTAATGGCGGCGGCCTGAGGCTAAAATGAAATAGTATGATTTAGGCTAGGTCTTAGGTCCTTTTTATAATGTTTGCAAGTTGTTTTAGACCGTCGATGGAGCTTGATTCAATAATAGCCATTCGTTTGAAGGAGAGGCCAATCCGGAGCTGACACCTAGCCCTAGTGACAAGGCAAGGCTCAGAAAATCGACCAAACATAGACCAGGCCAGCCAAGACCTGACCAGCCAGCACATTCTGACCTGGGCGCACTTGGCAGGTGCGCCAGGCTAAAAATGCACTGGCGCACTTCCCAAGTGCGCCAGTTCATTTTTGTTATGCGCACTTCCCAAGTGCGCCAGTGCATTCTGACCCGTTTTCTGGTTTTTTTCCCAACTTCGTCCGTCCATATCTTCTTCATACGATATCCGTTTTACGCAAACTCGGACTCTATCTCAAGCAGAATTCCGAGATGAACGCAATGGCGTATCCCGTTTCCCTTAATTCTTTGATTTGAAATTAGTTATACTTTAATTTGTGAATCTCATTGTTATAGAATACACGGGGTGTTACAAAGCTAGAAAATATTTTTTGGGAATTTTCAGAGTCAGTATGTGGCCCCAATAAATTGAAATATACGTTTAAAATTCAATATAATGATTTAAATGTTAATTTTGATGAAAACTGATCTAAACAGTCGAATAGGCTTACGAAACATATGTCGTTGTGTTCGGAATGAGGGTATTTGTTTAGGGACGACTGTCGGTGGGTTTGATCTGGAGTTCGAAATAAAAAGTAACTTTTTGGAGTATAATTAAATTAATTATATATATATATATATTTATAAAGCATGGTCAACTCTCTCTCTCCCTCACTTCTCTCTCCCGACATTATCTTTCAGGAAGAAGAAAAAAAATATGTCGTGCGCTCCTTCTCCTGCCCACCACCAGAAGCCGCCACACTCCTCTCCTCCTCCTTTTCTTCTTCCTCCTCTTCCTCCTCCTTCTCTCTCCCTCCAATTTCTGAAAACCTAACCCCCTAAATCAACCCAATCCACCGCCGCCAGTCCCCAATCCACCGCCGCCAGTCCCCAATCCACCGCCGCCACTCCCTAATCCACCGCCGCCAGTCCCCAATCCACCGCCGCCAGTCCCCAATCCACCGCCGCTGGTCATGGCGCCACCCCCTCTCAGCACCCCTCCACCTCGAACACGCAGCAGCCTCCTTGACCTCTCCTCCAACAACCGCAGTGAATTATTTTTATTGACTAAAAAATCATTTTTAATATAAAAAGCAATGAAAAAAATCAGTTTTTATTACGAAAAGCAGTGCAAAAAAACAGTTTTTTATATGAAAAGCAATGAAAAAAAATCAGTTTTTTTATATAAAAGCATAATAAAAATGTGATTTTTTACATATGAAGTAGCAAAAAAAAATATGATTTTTACACATGAAGTACCGAAGAAAAAAAATATGATTTTTACATATGAAGTAGCGAGGAAGAAAATGTGATTTATTACATATGAAGTAGCGAAGAAAAAATATATTATTTTTATGATATGAAAGTTATGATTTCTAAACATGTAAAGTATTATTTTTAATTCATAAAGTTATGATTTTTATGAACATAAAGCTATGATTTTTAGTTCTATAAAAAAAATTTGATTTTTATATATATGAATAGCGAATAAAAATTGGATTTTTATATTGATAGAATATAATCTTTTATGTACATGCAACGAAGTAAAAATAGAATCTTTTATGTACATGCAGCAAAGTAAAAATATAATCTTTTATGTACATGTAGCGTAGTAAATATATAATCTTTTATATACATGTAGCGTTATAAAAATATGATCATTATATATATAGTAGTGAAATAAAAATATGATTTTTAAATTATATATATCATAGTTGAAAATATGATTTTTAATATAAATTTCGTGAAATAGATTGCATTGGAATGAGAACAAAGAATTTAGGCGATAACAAAGCACGGCGGAGTGAATCACAAAGGTGAGAACTCCTCACTAAAATTTTCTGTTTAGATATTTATTTTATAACTGTAAATATAAAATGCTCCCCGTCATCCACCGACCATGGACGGCTTATTTGTTTGGTTCTGTGTTTGGATTTATTTTTTTGTGTGAATTTGGTTTTCAATGTGAAATGAAGTATATAAAAATATTCATGTGTTGAATAAATTCTTTGAACGATAAAAATAACATTTTTATCATGTATGTGAAGTAGTAAAAATAGTCATGAGTCGAAATATATTTTTATTCGCCAAAAGTAACATTTTTATCATGTATATGAAGTGTTAAAAATAGTCATGAGTCGAAATATATTTTTGTTTGCCAAAAATATTATTTTTATCATGTATATGAAGTGTTAAAAATAGTCATGAGTGGAAATATATTTTTGTTCGCCAAAAATATCATTTTTATCATGTGAAGTAATAAAATAGTCATACGTTGAAATGAATTTTAGTTTATTAAAAATAACATTTTTAACACATATATGAGTATATAAAGTAGTCACACCTTGAAATAAATACTAGTTCGCTAAAATTATCATTTTTAGTGTATATATGAAATATATAAAATTGTCATACGATGGAAATATTATTAGTTATCTAATAATATTATTTTTGGCTTACATATGGGTTATGTGAAATTATATATGCGTTGAATGAATATATAAAAACGTCATATGAAAATGTATATATGGGCGTTGTATGAAAATATACATATATGATATATTGAACAGGTCACAGCAAGGAGGCTAGAGAAAACGAATAAAATTGCATTCCTGACAAATAGGTACAAATTTACTGTTTTGTTTGGGTATGATTATTTTATGAGCCGATTGGACAACTGCTTGGCTTTTTCTTTTTCTTTTGAGATGAGAAGGCGTGTATGGTGATTTCGGGATTTTCTCGGTGCTCGGGGGAGCATATGGTGAAATTTTTCAAAAATTTAGGGTGTTAGCCAAATTTTTGAAAAAACAGAAAGTTCTTAGAAACTGAAAAGTGGAAGAACTTGAGCTAGAATAGAAAGTGAAATCGTTTTCAAACGATTTATAAAATATGTTTTAAAATGGAAATCAACGAAATATATATATATATATATATATATTATATAGCCTGAATAGAATGCGTCGCGCAGTGACTGTTCGTGAATTTCGACCATTGACTTCGAATCGACGTTATAGGAGATCCGACCGTCAGATTTTCCTAAAACGGGAACCGTTGGGTTCGTATCGAAAAGAGCTTTCAAATGATTATGAGAAATTCAAAATCTAATAGTTGGATTTGGAATTATGTCCAAATCAAAATAGGAAAAGGTCGTTGTAAGTGAAGTTCGATGACCGTTTATGAAAATCAACTGAAAGGGCCTTGATAAAATTATTAAAAATATCGATAATTTATGTAAAATCATATTAAATGATTTGGAAAGAATTAGGATGAAAAATTCCATATTTGGAAAGATAAAAATAAACTTTTATCAAAATGAACTAGTTATTAACTAGAATTATAATCCGATTATTTTTAAATAAATAATTTGAATTGAGAAAGGATTTTAATATAACCAGAAATTTCCAATGAATATATTGGAGTGGTTTGGAGTGGAAATAATATCCAGAATATTTCGATATTGGATTCCGTGATTATACGGATATTGTGATGGGAATTTGGATGATATCGATATCGTTATTCCCGATATGATGTCTGTTGGTTTCAGGATTTGATGTTGAATATAAGTCAATACTAACTCTATTCAAAACCTTATATTTAATGTCAAATTGGATTGATTGATTGTTTGGATTGTGCTCGACCAGTTTATGAGCAAAATATGCTTTTACATCTAGCATTGGGTTGGGTAAAAATATCTGTGTGCTAACACCCTGTGAAACACTTCACGATTTGACGATAAGGTGTGTTGCAATGTTGAGTTCATTTCAAATTTAATGAATGATTTTGAAATGATGTTTTTCTTAAGTGAAAAGAAATATATTCCCGATTATGGACAGGGAATGTTTTATAAAAAAAGTTTACAAAACAGAAAGGATTTCGAGGCTTAAAACCCGATGATTTCTAAAACGACTTAGAAATGTATTATGGTATTACATTGTGGTTCATCGCATATCCGATTATTTACTATTGATGATGTATCATTTTGGTGGCGGAGAATTTATTCTCTTGCTTAACACTCTTCTTCGAGACGTACGAGCTCAAAGGTTATGTGATTAATATTGACTAATCATATGTGTGAACTGATGATGTGAAGTACTATATTGTGAAAGTACTTGTGATTATTATGTTGTGAAATGATTTTCCCTACTTCGGGATATGAAATGATTTGGTATGTGGCTAATGATTTGGTAACCCAGTCTACTAAAAGTATGGGTAGGATCCAGTGCCTTAGGACGAGTGGTCAGTGCGTAGCCTGCTCCATGTGTGGGGGGTGCATATATATATATATATATATATATATATATATATATATATATATCGAGTTTCTTAGGTATGTGCCCTTTGCCTGGTCTGAGTGGAACCCGATATTTGGCTGCATACTTGTTTGTATGCATTTATTTTGGAATTCATATTTCCAAATGATTTGATTTGAGATCCTGAAGTGAGATCTACTTTGATATAAAAGCTAGATATGTATTTCAAATGATTTGAAATAGAAATCGGGAAATAAAGTCCAAAGGAATAATTTCTGTAAATTAAATTGGATTTAGAAAATCTAAGTGTGGCGATTAATCTAAATGGGTAGATTGGGATATCGCATGTTGATTGATGCATAGTAGATCCATATATCTATATTGATTATTGTTTATACACTAGAATTCATGGGGGTGAACCCGTTCCGCGTTAGCGGCATGGTTTTGCCTTATCATTTTGATAAGTTTATTTTAACTGTAGAGTTTCTCACACCAGTCCCATGATTGACCTGTAGTTTGTTTTTCCCTTGCAAACTCTGGTGCCCCTATTTTCCTCACGGGCAGTCGAGTAGTTTATTTTGCAGATATATAAGCAGGATTCTGGATCGAAGCTTAAAGTTGTGTCCAAAGCATTGTTAGTCTTCCGCTGTGTAGTTTATATTTCCGCTGTGCATTGTATTACATTTATTAAAAATTAATCTTCCATTGTATTATATGATTCGATGTACTCTGATATTATGTACTCTGATGTAATATTATTATGATGTTTATAGAAGTCTTTTGTTATTTGTTTTGCTGTGTTGTATGCCCAGAGTTAGCGTATCCGGGTTTTGAACGATCTTGGTCGATTTAGCGATTGATTAGGTCGGACGAAATCCGTATCGTTACAGCTGGTATCAGATCTTTGGTTAACTCAAATCTTTGGGGTGCAACTATTTTGAACATAATAAAAGACTATTCAGAGGTATGATCAGTAATATTCTATAGAAGAATCCTCATTAGAGATAGAATCAGTAGATTTCTAGAATGAGTGACTCATTAGTTATAGGTTTAGAAATGACATAGAATGTAAGCCATAATTAAAATAATGAAAGTTGAGTTGGTGTGTAAAACAACTTTCAGCTCCGTTCCTTTTCGAGGACGAAAAGATTTTAAGTGGGGGAGATTGTAATAACCCGGAAAATCAAAACCAATTTAAATTTTTTATTTCGGTAATTTTAATGAATTTTGAATATTTAAAATGAATTATTTTAAATAATTATGACGAGAAATTTATTTTGAATAGAATTGGAACGTATATATTTATTTGAATTGACGTTAGAATATAAATATTTATTTTTAATTATAAAAGGAATTGGAAATGGTGCGGTAGTTCGAAAATTCGATTTCAAATATCAAATGAATGTACAGGATTCAAAATAAACCGAATTTTAGCGAAACCAAAAATACTAGAAATCCAAAAAATCAAAATTTCATAGCGGGAATAAAAAGTTACACCCAGATGAAAATTCAGAATAGTCGCTATGGAATTTTGGCCCTTAAAAATGGAAATTTTGCAAATGACCTCCGTTTTCGACGAAACCACTTTTGTTGGATCCGGGATGTCAAGTTATTGCTAGATTCCAAAATTCATAATTTTTGGGATTAATATGTGAGCATGGCGAAGAAAAACGTGTTTTGACAGTTTAAGTCAATTTGGATTGACCAGAAAATGAACATTTTTCAAACGGTCTCCAAATTTGACGAAATTAGTTTTGTTAGAACCGTATCGTCAATACGAAGCTAGAAAATTTTTTCGGAAATTTTTAGAGTCAGTATGTGGCCCCAGTAAATTGAAATGTACGTTTAAAATTCAATATAATGATTTAAATGTTTATTTTTATGAAAACTGATCAAAATAATCGAATGGGCTTACGAAACATATCCCGTTGTGTTCGGAATGGGAGTATTTGGTTAGGGGCGACAGTCGGTGGGTTCGATTTGGTTTTCAAAATAAAAAGTAACTTTTTGGAATATAATTAAATTAATTATACATATTTATAAAGCATGGTCAACTCTCTCCCTCACTTCTCTCTCCCGTCGTTATCTTTCAAAAAGAAGAAAAAAACGTCGCGCGCTCCTTCTCCTGCCTGCCACCAGAAGCCCCTGCACTCCTCTCCTCCTCCTCCTCTTCTTCTTCCTCTTCCTCCTTCTCTCTCCCTCCGATTTCTGAAAACCTAACCCCCTAAATCAACCCAATCCAGCGCCGCCAGTCATGGCGCCACCCCCTCTCAGAACCCCTCTACCTCCAACGCGCTGCCGCCTCCTCGACCTCTCCTCCAATAACCGCAATGAGTTTTTTTTATTGAATAAAAAAAATCAGTTTTTTTTAATGAAAAGCAATGAAAAAAAATCAGTTTTTTCATATACAAAACATGATAAAAATGTGATTTTTTACATATAAAGTAGCGAAGAAAAAATATGATTTTTTCATATGAAGTAGCGAAGAAAAAATATGATTTTTACATATGAAGTAGCGAGGAAGAAAATGTGAATTTTTACATATGAAGTAGCGAAGAAAAAATATGATTTTTATGATAAGAAAGTTATGATTTTTAATGTGATGGCCCGCCCCGCACCAGCCTGCATTTCCTCCGAAAGTGCGCTGTACACATGCCCGACTAGCACGGGACGGTCGTCAGAAGAAAGGCAAAAAGGGAATTAACTTATGAGGAACCTGTAGAATGTCTCACAGTGCATGGAATAAAATATAATAATAACATACTTGACATAAAACAGGTGAGACAGTACATAAGCTGATAACTAAAACCAACATCAACATCAGAGCAGTGGAAATCCAAGTACAGCTTATTACAACTTTTCCAAATTAACTGTCTCTAAAACAAAAGAAAGTTAAAGTAGAAGATGCGCTACTAATGCTCAAGCAGTGATCTTCAGCAACACGGGAATAATACTATATGTATTACGTGGAAGCCTCCTGCTCATCTCCGGATCATCTAGCCGTGCATCACCAGCTAACCTGTCTCTAGCTGCTCGTGTGAGCACCCAGAGTAATAAGAGGAGATATAAAACTCTGGGTTAGACATAAAGCCTGGTATGAGCGATAAGCATCTAAACAGAACAATAACAGGTATACTAAACCATACCTGAACCTGGACCTGCAAACAAAGAGTTAGTACCACATACCGTACAATACTCTAAGGTGCCATAATAAATAGTGTAAAGAATACGGGGGTGGGGTGTGCATGTCATAATGATAGCAAACAAATCATCCATAGCAACCATCCTCACATCTCTCACTCAGTGCGTAAAGCATACGATGTCCACCACTGTCAATCACTAGACCCATCGAAGTAGTGACCGAGTTCAACTTGTACAACTACTGCTACTACCAAGCTTACCACATGGAGTCATGACCAAATCTTTACAAATGACCCCACTTCATTGGTTTATAGCCCTTTAGTCGTACCTAGGCCATTGCATCCCTGAATCCGTTCACGTACTTCCCATACATAGTGATCCAAAGTCATAAACATCGACTGCCCCTTGGCACACGTCCCGCAGCAAAAGCCCAATCATGAAGTGAACTCATCGGTTCCCAACTGGATCCTGAGCTCTAACTTTCCATATTGGACTACCTTTGCATCTCGGGTTGTTGGTCAATACTGGGTCAGGTCGGGTTTCCCTCCTAGCCATCGGTTCGGGTCGGGTGTCTATTCTGAGTCGGGTCGGCGTGTTGTCCTCCCTTGTAGCGGTTCGGTTCGGGTTTCCAGCATTGTATCGGTTTGGGTCGGGTGTCCTCCTCCGGGTCGGGTCGGGTGCCATCTCCCTTCCAGTTCGTGCTTCCGATCCGCTCCCTCGTTCTTCACGTGCTCTGATCTGATCCCTCCTTCTTCATCTGATCCGATCCCTTCGTCCCTAAGTCGATCCGATCCCCAGCTTAACCAACATGGACTTCCTTTTTGACAAGCCTTTTGTGCCAGACTCTAGTTTGGGTTGGGTTCCTTGCCCAGGTCTCCAATCCGATCCGAGCCCATATCCGATCCGATCCGAAACCCTGCACAACTTTCTGCAACTTTTTCCAGCAATTTGTTTATGCCATTCGACGACGTTTTCGACAAATCTAACTATACTAATCAATCACAAATCATATCAAATAGTCATAGCAAACTAACCACAAACACCAAAACAATGAATTTACATGTCAAAATGGATCAAATATACCCAAAACCCCTTATTTTCACTTAAGCATGTTTAAGTAAAACTAATCATAGGGTTAACAGAACTTAACCAAATTGAACCAAATTTCTACCAGAGGCATAAAATATTATTTTCGAATTTATAGATATTTTTCCAGAATTTATTAGTGTATAAATTCGCTAATCTTCACTAATAACCCTTAATTAAATGTAATTAGTGTCAAAACGATGCTAATCACTCACCTTGGCCACAAACGAAATTCTCAGAACTGAAACCTTGCTGATTTGGGCGAATACTGATGTCTAACAGCAGCTCTAGCCTTGCTTTCGTGTTTCCTCTCCTTAATTTGATGTAGATTAAGCCAAAACATGATTAGAAAGTGATTAGAAAGTGATTAGAAGGTGATTTGGGTGTTGGAGGCCATTGCTAGAGTTGCAAGAAAGAAAGTGGCGGCTGGGAAATGAGGATGAGATTGCTCTCTAACTGATTTCAGCCTCCTCCTTACCCTAATCCCGAAATCCCCCATTGGGCCTAGCTGTTAATCACCCGGTTAAGCCCAATTAAGCTGTTTTTCACCATTTGAAACTTGTTTCAGCCATATCTCCCAAACGGTGAGTCCGTTTGGCTAATGTGAACACTCTACGGAATTGTAAACCATCATCCTGAGCCAATGGAAGTGGCTTCAAGCCAAATTCCTTTCCAGTCAAAAGTTATGGCTAAAACAATACCAACTAGGGGTAAAATGGTCATTTAAAAATCGGGAAAAATCATGAACATGGGAAATGACCCCAATAGTCGTCTCCCAAAGTTACATGACCATACGACTTCATATGTGAATGAAATAAATATTCTACGGTCCTATGATGCGTAGAATACGGGTCGTTACACTCTCCCCCCTTAAGAAATTTCGTCCTCGAAATTTCTTAACCCAAAACATACAAAAGATCCCACATACCTAACAGTCACATACAACAATCAAACATGCAAAACAAGCAAACAGGCCTATCCTAGCATGCGGAAAACTAATATCGAAGTCTAATTCTTACCAGGCAAAGAGTTCTGGGTATGTCTTCCTAATGTCCTCCTCTGTCTCCCAAGTGCAATCATTCTCCTCCTCGCTCCACTGTACCTTGACTAGCTTCACCACCTTCCTTCGAAGTTGCTTCATGTCGTGCTCGACAATACGAGCCGGCTTGCGGTTCCCAACCGCCTCGGGTTCTACTTCGAAGTCCTCTAACTGATCACGTGGAATAGTCATATCTGAGTCGTGGACGAACTTCCTTAGTTGGGAAACATGAAATACATTGTGAACTCCCGCCATCTTCTCTGGTAAGTCAACTCTATATGCCAAATTCCCGACTGGTTCAAGAACAGGGAATGGGCCAACAAATCTTGGTGCCAACTTGCCTCTCCTGCCAAATCGTATCACGCTCTTCAACAGAGAAATCTTGACAAACACCAAGTCACCAATGGAGAATTTTAGGTCTCTTCTCCTCTTATCAGCATAACTCTTCTGCCTATCTTGGGCAGCCTTCATTCGTTGTTGAATGATCTTGATTTTATCTGAAGTTTCCCTCACCACATCTGGTCCAAGCATGAACTTCTCGTCAGTCTCTATCCAACATGATGGTGAGTTGCACGGTCTTCCGTACAAAGCTTCAAACGGAGCCATACCGATACTGGATTGGTAGCTTTTATGCGAACTCTACTAGATGCAAATGGTCATCCTATGATCCATCAAAATCCAATATACATGCTCTCAAGAGATCTTCCAAAATACGGTTCACCCTCTCCGTCTGACCGTCGGTCTGAGGATGATATGCGGTACTGAGATGTAACTCTGACCCTAGAGCCTCTTGTAAGCTCTTCCAAAACCCACTAGTGAACAACGGGTCTCGGTCACTCACAATGCTTTTAGGTACTCCATGAAATCTCACTACCCACTTCATATATAATTCTGCCAACTTGGCTGCCGTTCTAGTCGATTTGACTGGTATAAATCTTGCACTTTTAGTCAATCGGTCCACAATCACCCAAATGCTATCATGTCCGGATCTAGTCCTTGGTAAATCATCGATGAAATCCATCGAGACTTGCTCCCATTTCCATTCGGGAATTTCTAATGGCTGTAACAACCCACTAGGCTTCTTTTGCTCGGCTTTAACTAACTGGCAATTCATGCATTTAGATATAAACCTTCCAATGTCTCTTTTCATCCCTTCCCAGTAGTAGGTCTGCTTCATGTCTCGATATATCTTATTACCACCGGGGTGTATAGTCAGTTTTGAGTGATGACACTCTCTAAGCACTTCATCCCTCAATCCATTGACATTGGGTACAACAAGCGTTCCACTCTTTCTAAGCCATCCTTCTCGATCAAGCCCATACTTGTTCATCTCCTCATCAATACCCATCTCTAACTTGGAGATGACTTCCAATAGGTTAGGATCGTTCCTCTGACTAGAGCCGATCCGCTCAATCAAAGTTGGTCTGATCGTCAAACTTGCTAACATTTCTGGATCCAATTCGCACTTTGGTCTGAAATCATACCCAGCGATGTACTCCAGTTGTTTCCATTCTAGAAACATAGCCCCTAAGCCGGCATGTCTCCTACTCAATGCATCAGCCACCGCGTTGCCCTTTCCCGGTGTATATGCGATGTCAAAATCATAGGAAGCCAAGAATTCTAACCACCTTTGTTGCCGGAGATTTAAATCCTTCTGGGAGAAGAGATACTTCAACGACTTATGATCTGTAAATAGCTCAAATCTTTCTCCCAAGAGATAATGTCTCCACATCTTTAACGCGAACACAATCGCTGCTAATTCCAAATCATGGGTAGGGTATCTTCTCTCGTGCGGTTTAAATTGCCGACTTGCATAAGCTACAACCCTACCGCCTTGCATCAATACAGCACCCAGTCCAGTACCATAGGCATCCGTGTATACCGTCATCTCTTCATTCCCCTTAGGAATGACTAACACTGGTGCGCATGTCAACTTGTCCTTTAGACTCTTGAATGCATTCTCGCACCTTTCATCCCAGACAAAAGCTTGATTCTTCTTGGTCAACTGGGTCAATGGTGCTGCTATCTTGGAGAAACCTTGGATAAACTTACGATAATATCCAGCTAACCCCAAGAAACTTCTTACATCTGTTGCATTCTTGGGCGTAGGCCAATCCTGTACCGTAGCCACCTTCGCCGAGTCCACGGCAATACCATTCTCTGATAAAACATGGCCCAAGAACCTCACTTTCCTCCTCTAGAAGTGACACTTAGAAAACTTTGCTTTCAATTGGTGTTTTCTCAACACCTCCATCACTATTTTTAAATGTTCCTTGTGTTCTTCCTCTGTCCTCGAATAGACCAAAATATCATCAACGAACACAAGGACAAACTTATTCAACTGATCTCTGAATACCCTATTCATAAGATCCACAAAATATGCTGGGGCATTGGTCAGCCCGAATGGCATGACCAACCACTCATAAAATCCAGACGGCGTTCGAAATGCCGTTTTAGCTACACTCTCAGCTGATGAAAACCTGTCGCGAGATCCAACTGAGAAAATACTCTCGCGCCACTCAACTGATCGAACAAATCATCTATCCGCGGTAGAGGATACTTGTTCTTCCTCGTCACTTTATTCAACTCGCGGTAGTCTACACACAAACGAAGGGAACCATCTGCCTTGGTAGCAAACACAACTGGTGCTCCCCATTCAGAAACACTCCTTTTGATAAATCCCTTCTTCAAAAGATCGCTGACTTGCACCTCGAGCTCTCGCTGCTCCCTTGGTGCCATACTACGAAGTGGCATCACTATAGGTCTGGCATCTTTTAGCAAATCAATACGGAACTCAATCTCTCGGTGTGGTGGAAGCCCGGTCACTTCTTTGAAAACATCTGGATACTGGCCAACCACGGGCAAACCTGACAACTCACTATGCGGAATGTCGAGGGAGTTTAGAAAACTAGCCAATACCCCCTCACTGGGTAGACCACCAAACACTATCATCCGCCATCATCCGCTCTAGCTGTCACCAAAAAGCCCTCACAGTCTACCACCACCCCGTATCTTCGGAGCCAATCTACTCCCAAAATAATGCCAAACCCAGTAAAGCCCAAAACAAAGCAATCACAAACAAACATGCATCCATGACTCGATAAGACCACATTACGACAAATCATGCTAAGGCTAGTCGAACCACCAATCGGGTTCGTCACTACTAAAGGTCTATCGACAATCTCGGGCTCTAATTCCAACCTATCTACCAGATCACTGGATATGAAAGAATTTGAAGCTCCGGTATCAAACAAAACTCTAACAGGAACATCATAAATAGAAAGCATACCTTGAAAGACGACATTCTTTCCCTTCTCCGCCGCAGTTGGGGCATTCGACGAAGAAGGAATAGCATTAAGGGCATATGCTTTCACCATTTGCTTTTCTTTGGGGGGTTGTGGACACTTGTCCTTGTGATGTCCCATTTGGCCACAGTTGAAGCACTTCCTGTCCGCTGGCTTGGCCCGACAATTACTAGCATAATGGGCCTTCTTACCACAGCTGAAGCACTCAACATTTTGCTTATTCTTTTTCTTCTGGCCATCCTTAGTCTGATTCTGCTTTCTCTTATTCAGGGAACCACCCTTGCCTCCACCACTTGCTTATGGCTTTGGCTCATCTGCGGATGCAACCTCAGTCTTCGGCTTAGGGTAGAGAATTTCTGATCTCAATGCTTTCCCCACAATCGATTCAAACGTCTCATCGATGTGGTTAATAAGCCTTTCTCCCAAGTACTGATCCAAACCAGTTATGAATTTCTCATTCTTCTTCTCGACAGTATCAATAAGAGATAACCCATATTTTGACAAAGTGTCGATTTCAGCGATATACTCCGAGACAGCTCTGCCATTCTGCTTGAGCTCCAAGAATTTCTTAAACAGCACTGACTTCTGAGCAGCTGGAATGAACTTCTCGCTAAAGCGAGCCTTAAACTGCTCCCAAGTAATCTGATCTTCGGGAGTAGCTGCCTTTATAGCATTCCACCAATTCATTGCCCGCCCTTGCAGCTGACGGGACGCTAGCTTTCTCTTCATCGCATCCTCGATACCCAAATCCTCGAAGATACGTTCGCAACTATCCAACCAATCCTGAACATCTGTGGCCGACTCCGTTCCGTGAAATGGCTTCCCACCAAGACTAGTATAATCCTTATTCAGCTTGGCAAAGTCGACCCTCGGCGTCTGCACTATCGGACCACCACCATTTCCACCATTGGGAGCTGCCTTCTGCACGTCTCTAAGCATCTCTCTCATGAGGTCAGTAAACATCGTCCTCATGTCAGCATCATTCCCATTATTTGTCCCTCTACCGGTACCTCTAGCATATCGGCTCATCGTCAATCTGGAAAAGGAAACGATTAACGACCCCATAGTGGCGCTAGTGCAGTATGGCTTCACTCTTTTACTACTAATAGTATATACATATATAGCTTTTAAAAACCAAAGTAATCACAAATACGCTCTCTGATATACGTATATTATCTCTCCCTGATAACTTCCCTAGGTTAACTATGCAACCTAGAGCTCTGATACCAAGTGTGACGGCTCGCCCCGCACCAGCCTGCATTTCCTCCGAAAGTGCGCTGTACACATGCCCGATTAGCACGGGGCGGTCGTCAGAAGAAAGGAAAAAAGGGAATTAACTTATGAGGAACCTGTAGAATGTCTCACAGCGCATGGAATAAAATATAATAATAACATACTTGACATAAAACAGGTGAGACAGTACATAAGCTGATAACTAAAACCAACATCAACAGCAACATCAGAGCAGCGGAAATCCAAGTACAGCTTATTACAACTTTTCCAAATTTACTATCTCTAAAACAAAAGAAAGTTAAAGTAGAAGATGCACTACTAATGCCCAAGCAGTGATCTTCAGCAACACAGGGAGAATACTATATATATTACGTGGAAGCCTCCTGCTCGTCTCCGGATCATCTACCCGTGCATCACCATCTAACCTGTCTCTAATCTGCTCGTGTGAGCACCCAGAGTAATAAGAGGAGACATAAAACTCTGGGTTAGACATAAAGCCTGGTATGAGCGATAAGCATCTAAACAGAACAATAACAGGTATACTAAAGCATACCTGAACCTGGACCTGCAACCCAAGAGTTAGTACCACATACCGTACAATACTCTAAGGTGCCATAATAAATAGTGTAAAGAATACGGGGGTGGGGTGTGCATGTCATAAAGATAGCAAACAAATCATCCATAGCAACCATCCTCACATCTCTCGCTCAGTGCGTAAAGCATACGATGTCCAGCACTGTCAATCACTAGACCCATCGAAGTAGTGACCGAGTTCAACTTGTACAACAACTACTACTACCAAGCTTACCACATGGAGTCATGACCAAATCTTTACAAATGACCCCACTTCATTGGTTCATAGCCCTTTAGTCGTACCTAGGCCATTGCAGCCCTGAATCCGTTCACGTACTTCCCATACACAGTGATCCAAAGTCATAAACATCGACTGCCCCTTGGCAAACGTCCCGCAGCAAAGCCCAATCATGAAGTGAACTCATCGGTTCCCAACTGGATCCTGAGCTCTAACTTCCCATATTGGACTACCTTTGCATCTTGGGTTGTTGGTCAATACTGGGTCAGGTCGGGTTTCCCTCCTAGCCATCGGTTCGGATCGAGTGTCTATTCTGAGTCGGGTCGGCGTGTTGTCCTCCCCGTAGCGGTTCGATTCGGGTTTCCAGCATTGTATCGGTTCTCGTCGGGTGCCCTCCTCCGGGTCGGGTGCCGTCTCCCTTCCAGTTCGTGCTTCCGCTCCGATCCGCTCCCTCGTTCTTCGCGTGCTCCGATCCGATCCCTCCTTCTTCATCCGATCCGATCCCTTCGTCCCTAAGTCGATCCGATCCCCAGCTTAACCAACATGGCTTTCCTTTTTGCCAAGCCTCTTTTGTGCCAGACTCCAGTTTGGGTCGGGTTCCTTGCCCAGGTCTCCAATCTGATCCGAGCCCATATCTAATCCGATCTGAAACCCTGCACAACTTTCTGCAACTTTTTCCAGCAACTTGTTTACACCATTCGACGACGTTTTCGACAAATCTAACAATACTAATCAATCACAAATCATATCAAATAGTCATAGCAACATAGCAAACTAACCACAAACACCAAAACAATGAATTTTCATGTCAAAATGGATCAAATATACCCAAAACCCTTATTTTCCCTTAAGCATGTTTAAGTAAAACTAATCATAGGGTTAACAGAACTTAACCAAATTAAACCAAATTTCTACCAAAGGCATAAAATATTATTTTCGAATTTATAGATATTTTTCCAGAATTTATCAGTGTATAAATTCGCTAATCTTCACTAATTACCCTTAATTAACTGTAATTAGTGTCAAAACGATGCTAATCACTCACCTTGGCCACAAACGAAATTCTCAAAACTGAAACCTTGCTGATTTGGGCGAATACTGATGTCTAACAGCAGCTCTAGCCTTTCTTTTGTGTTTCCTCTCCTTAATTTGATGTAGATTAAGCCAAAAATTGATTAGAAAGTGATTAGAAGGTGATTTGGGTGTTGGAGGCCATTACTAGGGTTGCAAGAAAGAAAGTGGCGGCTGCAAAATGAGGATAAGATCGTTCTCTAACTGATTTCAGCCTCCTCCTTACCCTAATCCCGAAATCACCCATTGGGCCTAGCTGTTAATCACCCGGTTAAGCCCAATTAAGCTGTTTTTCACCATTTGAAACTTGTTTCAGCCATATCTCCCAAACGGTGAGTCCGTTTGGCTAATGTGATCGCTCTACGGAATTGTAAACCATCACCCGGAGCCAATGGAAGTAGTTTCAGGTCAAAATTCCTTTCCTTTCAAAAGTTATGGCCAAAACAGTATAAACTAGGGGTAAAATGGTCATTTAAAAATCGGGAAAAATCATGAACATGGGAAATGACCCCAATAGTCGTCTCCCAAAGTTACATGACCATACGACTTCATATGAGAGAAATAAATATTCTACGGTCCTATGATGCGTAGAATACGGGTCGTTACATTTAAACTTGTAAAGTATGATTTTTAATTCATAAAGTTAAGATTTTTATGAACATAAAGCTATGATTTTTAGTTACATAAAAAATTTGATTTATATATATATGAATAGCGAATAAAAATTGGATTTTTATTTGTATTGAAGAATGATAAAATTTGGATTTTTATATTGATAGAACGGTAATATAATCTTTTATGTACATGCAGCGAAGTAAAAATATAATCTTTTATGTACATGCAGCGAAGTAAAAATATAATCTTTTTTGTACATGTAGCGTAGTAAAAATATAATCTTTTATCTACGTGTAGCGTTATAAAAATATGATCATTGTATATATAGTAGTGAAATAAAAATATGATTTTTAAAATATATATATATATCATACTTAAAAATATGATTTTTAATATAAATTTCATGAAACAGATTGCATTAGAATCAGAACAACGAATCTAGGCGATAACAAAGCACGGCGGAGTGGATCCCAAAGGTGAGAACTCCTCACTAAAATTTTCTGTTTAGAAATTATTTTATAACTGCAAATATAAACTGCTCCCCGTCGTCCACAGACCATGGACGACTTGTTTATTTTGTTGTGTGTTTGGATCGATTTTTTTTATGTAATTTGCTTTTTGACGTGAAATGAAGTATATAAAAATATTCATGTGTTGAATAAATTTTTGAACGATAAAAATAACATTTTTATCATGTATGTGAAGTAATAAAAATAGTCATGAGTCGAAATATATATTTTTTCTCCAAAAATAACATTTTTATCATGTATATGAAGTGTTAAAAATAGTCATGAGTCGAAATATATTTTTGTCTGCCAAAAATATTATTTTTATCATGTATATGAAGTGTTAAAAATAGTCATCAGTGGAAATATATTTTTGTTCACCAAAAATATCATTTTTATCATGTATGTGAAGTAATAAATATAGTCATGCGTTGCAATGAATTTTAGTTTGTTAAAATTAACATTTTTAACACATATATGAGTATATAAAATAGTCATACCTTGAAATAAATACTAGTTCGCTAAAATTATCATTTTTAGCGTATATATGGAATATATAAAATTGTCATACGATGAAAAATTTATTAGTTCTCTAATAATATATTTTTTGGCTTATATATGGGTTGTGTGAAATTATATATGCATTGAATGAATATACAAAAATGTCATATGAAAATGTATATATAGGCATTGTATGAAAATATACATATATGATATTTTGACCAGGTCATATCAAGGAGGCTAGATAAGAGGAATAAAATTGCATGCCCAACAAATAGGTACATATTTACTGTTTTGTTTGGGTATGATGATTTTATGAGCCGATTGGCTAGTCGCTTGGCTTTTTCTTTTTCTTTTGAGATGAGAAGGCCTGTATGGCAATTTCGAAATTTTCCTGATGCTCCCGTACAAGGGAGGTTATGGAGAAATTTTTCGAAAATTTAGGGTGTTAGACAAATATTTGAAAAATTAGAAAGTTCTTAGAAACTGAAAAGTTGAAGAACTTGAGCAAGAATAGAAATTGAAATCATTTTCAAACGATTTATAAAATACGTTTTAAAATTGAAATCAGCGAAATATTTATAATATATATTATATATATATTATATGGCCTGAATAGAACGCGCCGCGCAGCGACCGTTTGCGAATTTCGACCATTGACTTCGAATTGACGTTATGGGAGATCCGACCGTCGGATTTTCCTAAAACTAGAACCGTTGGGTTCGTATCGAAAAGAGATTTCTAACTAATATGAGAAATTCAAAATCTAACTGTTGGATTTGGAATTATGTCCAAATCGAAATAGGAAAAGGTCGTTGTAAGTGCAGTTCGATGACCGTTTATGGAAATCGACTGAAAGGGCCTTGATAAAATTATTAGAAATATCGATAATTTATGTAAAATCATAATGATTTGAAAAGAATTAGAATGAAAAATTCATTTTTTCGAAAGATAAAAATATATTTTTATCGAAATGAACTAGTTATTAACTAGAATTATAATCTGATTACTTTTAAATAAATAATTTGAATTGAGAAAGGATTTTAATATAACCAGAAATTTCCAATGAATATATTAGAGTGGTTTGTAATGGAAATAATCTCCGTGATATTTCGATATTGAATTTCGTGATTATATGGATATTGTGATGGGAATTTGGACGATAACCATATGTTATTCCCGATATGATGTCTGTTGGTTTTGGGATTTGATGTTGAATATAGGTCGATACTAACTCTATTAAAAACCTTGTATTTAATGTCAAATTGGATTGATTGATTGTTTGGATTGTGCTCGACCAGTTTATGAGCAAAATATGCTTTTACATTTAGCATTGGGTTGGGTAAAAATATCTGTGTGCTAACTCCCTGTGAAACACTTCACGATTTGACGATAAGGTGTTTAGCGATGTTGAGTTCATTTCAAATTTAATGATTGATTTTGAAATGATGTTTTTCTTAAGTGAAAAGAAATATATTCCTAATTTTGGACAAGGAATGTTTTATAAAAATGGTTTATAAAACAGAAAGGATTTCGAGGCCTAAAACCCGATGATCTCTAAAATGACTTAGAAATGTATTATGGTATTACATTGTGGTTCATCGCGTATCCGATTAGTTGCTATTGATGATGTATCATTTTAGTGGCTGAGAATATATTCTCTTGCTTAACACCCTTCGTTGAGACGTACGAGCTCAAAGGTAATGTGATTAATAGTGACTAATCATATGTGTGAACTACTGATGTGAAGTACTATATTGTGAAAGTACTTGTGACTATTATGTTGTGAAATGATTTTCCCTACTTCGGGATATGAAATGATTTGGTATGTGGCTAAAGATTTGGTAACCCGGTCTACTAAAAGTATGGGTGGGATCCAGTGCCTTAGGGTGAGTGGTCAGTGTGTAGCCTACTCCATGTGTGGGAGGTGCATATATATATATATATATGTATGTATGTATGTATGTATATATATCGAGTTGATTAGGTACGTGCCCTTTGCCTTGTCTGAGGGGAGCCCGATATTTGGTTGCATACTTGTTTTTATGCATTTGTTTTGGAATTCATATTTCCAAATGATTTGATTTGAGATCCCGAAGTGAAATCTACTTTGATATAAAAGGTAGATATTTATTTCAAATGATTTGAAATAGAAATTGGGAAATAAAGTCCAAAGGAATAATTTCTGTAAATTAAATTGGATTTGGAAAATCTAAGTGTGGCGATTAATCTAAATGGGTAGATTGGGATATCGCATGTTGATCGATGCATAGTAGATCCATATATCTTTATTGATTGTTGTTTATACACTGGAATTCATGGGGGTAAACCCGTTCCGCGTTAGTGGCATGGTTTTTCCTTATCATTTTGATAAGTTAATTTTAACTGTAGAGTTTCTCACACCAGTCCCATGATTGACCTGTAGTTTGTTTTCCCTTGCAAACTCGGGTGCCCCTATTTTCCACACGGGCAGTCGAATTGATTATTTTGTAGATATATAAGTAGGATTCTGGATCGAAGCTTAAAGCTGTGTCCAAAGCATTGTTAGTCTTCCGCTGTGTAGTTTATATTTCCGCTGTGCATTGTATTACATTTATTGTAAATTAATCTTTCGTAGTATTATATGGTTCGATGTACTCTGATATTCTATACTCTGATGTAATATTATTATGATGTTTATAGAAGTCTTTTATTATTTGTTTTGCTGTGTTGTATGCCCAGAGTTAGCGTATCCGGGTTATGAACGATCTAGGTCGATTTAGCGATTGATTAGGTCCGGGCGAAATCTGTATCGTTACAGCTGGTATTAGAGCTTTGGTTAACTCAAATCTTTGATGTGCAACTATTTAGAACACAATAAAAGACTAATAAGAGGTATGATTAGTAATATCCTACAGAAGAATCCTCATTAGATCTAAAATCAGTAGCATTCTAGAATGAGTGACTCATTAGAGATAGGGTTAGAAATGCCATAGAATGTAAGCCATAATTAAAATAATGAAAGTTGAGTTGGTTTGTAAAACAACTTTTAGCTCTGTTCCTTTTCGAGGATGAAAAGATTTTTAGTGGGGGAGATTATAATAACCCGGAAAATCAGAACCAGTTTAAAATTTTTATTTTGGCAATTTTAATGAATTTTGAATATTTAAAATGAATTATTTTAAATAACTAGGACGAGAAATTTATTTTGAATAGAATTGGAACATATATATTTATTTGAATCGACGTTAGAATATAAATATTTATTTCTAATTACAAAAGGAATTGGAAATGGAGCGGTAGTTCGAAAATTCGATTTCAAATATCAAATTAATGTACACGACTCAAAATAAACCAGATTTTAGAGAAACCAAAAATATAAGAATCTAAATGAAAATATCTTTCCAAAGAATCTGAAAAATCAAAATTTCATACTGGGAATAAAAAGTTATGCCCAGATGAAAATTCAGAATAGTCGCTATGGAATTTTGGCCCTTAAAAATGGAAATTGTGCAAACGAGCTCCGCTTTTGACGAAACAACTTTTGTTGGATCCGGGATGTCAAGTTATTGCTAGATTTCAAAATTCCTAATTTTTGGGATTAATATGTGAGCGTGGCGAATGAAAACATTTTTTGATAGTTTTAGTCAATTTGGATCAACCAGAAAATGGTCATTTTTCAAATGGTCACCAAATTTGACGAAATTAGTTTTGTTAGAATCGTATCGTCAATACAAGGCTAGAAAATATTTTTTGGAATTTTTAGAGTCAGTATGTGGCCCCAGTAAATTGGAATATAAATTTAAAATTCAATATAATGATTTAAATGTTAATTTTGATGAAAACTGATCTAAACATTCAAATGGGCTTGCGAAACATATGCCGTTGTGTTCGGAATGAGGGTATTTTGGTTAGGGACGACAGTTGGTGGGTTCGATTCGGAGTTCAAAATAAAAAGTAACTTTTTGGAGTATAATTAAATTAATTATATATTTATAAAGCATGGTCAACTCTCTCTCCCTCACTTCTCTCTCCCGGCGTTGTCTCTTAGAAAGAAGAAAAAAAACGTCGTGCGCTCCTTCTCCTGCCGACCACCAGAAGCTGCCACACTCCTCTCCTCCTCTTCTTCTTCCTCCTCTTTCTCCTCCTTCTCTCTCCCTCCAATTTCTGAAAACCTAACCCCCTAAATCAGCCCAATCCACTGCCGCCAGTCCACAATCCACCGTCACTAGTCATGGCGCCACCCCCTCTCAGCACCCCTCCACCTCCAACGCACAGCAGCCTCCTCAACCTTTCCTCCAACAACCGCAGTGAATTTTTTTTATTGACTAAAAAATCAGTTTTTTTTTATATGAAAAGCAATGAAAAAAATCAGTTTTTTTAATGAAAAGCGACGAAAAAAATCAGTTTTTTATATGAAAAGCAATGAAAAAAAATCTGTTTTTTTAATATAAAAGCATGATAAAAATGTGATTTTTTACATATGAAGTAGTGAAGAAAAAAATATGATTTTTACATAGATAATTGCTAAAAGTACCCGGCTATATTCTTCCGACCACCATTTGGCTATTAATACAGCAACAAAGAAGCTGGGTGCTGGAAGAAGGAAGCCGGGTGCTTTTATCATCACTCTTTACATATGAAGTAGCGAAGAAAAAAATATATATGATTTTTACGTATGAAGTAGCGAGGAAGAAAATGTGATTTTTTACATATGAAGTAGCAAAGAAAAAAAAATGATTTTTATGATAAGAAAGTTATGATTTTTAAACATGTAAAGTATGATTTTTATTTCATAAAGTTATGATTTTTATGAACATAAAGCTATGATTTTTAGTTATATAAAAAAATTTGATTTTTATATATATGAATAGCGAATAAAAATTGGATTTTTATTTCTGTTGAAGAATTATAAAAATTGGATTTTTATATTGATAGAACGATAATATAATCTTTTATGTACATGCAGCGAAGTAAAAATATAATCTTTTATGTACATGCAGCAAAGTAAAAATATAATCTTTTATGTACATGTAGCGTAGTAAAAATATAATCTTTTATATACATGTAGTGTTATAAAAATATGATCATAATATTATGGTAGTGAAATAAAAATATGATTTTTAATATATATATAGCATAGTCAAAAAATATGATTTTTAATATAAATTTCATGAAATAGATTGCGTTGGAATCAGAACAACGAATCTAGGCAATAACGAAGCACGGCGGAGTGGATACCAAAGGTAAGAATTCCTCACTAAAATTTTCTGTTTAGATATTTATTTTATAACTGCAAATATAAAATGCTCCCCGTCATCCACCGACCATGGACGACTTGTTTGTTTGGTTATGTGTTTGGATTGATTTGTTTATGTGAATTTGGTTTTTGATGTGTAATAAATTATATAAAAATATTCATGTGCTGAATAAATTCTTTAAACGATAAAAATAACATTTTTATCATGTATGTGAAGTAATAAAAATAGTCATGAGTCGAAATATATTTTTATTCGCCAAAAACAACATTCTTATCATGTATATGAAGTGTTAAAAATAGTCATCGCCAAAAATATTATTTTTATCATGTATATGAAGTGTTAAAAATAGTCATGAGTGGAAATATATTTTTGTTCACCAAAAATATCATTTTTATCATGTGAAGTAATAAAAATAGTCATAAGTTGAAATGAATATTAGTTTGTTAAAAATAACATTTTTAACACATATATGAGTATATAAAGTAGTCACACCTTGAAATAAATACTAGTTCGCTAAAATTATCATTTTTAGCATATATATGTAATATATAAAATTGTCTTACGATGAAAATATTATTAGTTCTCTAATAACATTATTTTTGGCATATATATGAGTTGTGTGAAATTATATATGCGTTGAATGAAAATATAAAAACGTTATATGAAAATGTATATATAGGCGTTGTATGAAAATATACATATACGATATATCGAACAGGTCATAGAAAGGAGGCTAAAGAAGATGAATAAAATTGCATGCCTGACAAATAGGTACAAACTTACTGTTTTGTTTGGGTATGATGATTTTATGAGCCGATTGGCCAGCCGCTTGGCTTTTTCTTTTTCTTTTGAGATGAGAAGGCGTGCATGGCGATTTCGGGATTTTCCCGGTGCTCCCGTAGAGGGGAGGATATAGCGAAATTTTTCGAAAATTTAGGGTGTTAGCCAAATTTTTGAAAAAATAGAAAGTTCTTAGAAACTGAAAAGTGGAAGAACTTGAGCTAGAATAGAAATTGAAATTGTTTTCAAACGATTTATAAAATATGTTTTAAAATGGAAATCAACGATATATATATATATATATATATTATATGGCTTGAATAGAATGCATCGCGCAGCGACTGTTCGTGAATTTCGACCATTGACTTCGAATTGACGTTATGGGAGATCTGATCGTCAGATTTTCCTAAAACCGGAACCATTGGGTTCGTATCGAAAAGAGCTTTCTAACGAATATGATAAATTCGAAATCTAATGGTTGGATTTGGAATTATGTCCAAATCAAAATACGAAAAGGTCGTTGTAAGTGAAGTTCGATGACCATTTATGGAAATCGACTGAAAGGGCCTTGATAAAATTATTAAAAATATCGATGATTTGTGTAAAATAATAATAAATGATTTGGAAAGAATAAGGATGAAAAATTCCATATTTGGAAGGATAAAAATATATTTTTATCGAAATGGAGTAGTTATTAACTAGAATTATAATCCGATTATTTTTAAATAAATAATTTGGATTCAGAAATGGTTTTAATATAACCAGAAATTTCCAATGAATATATTGGAATGGTTTGGAATGGAAATAATCTCCGGAATATTTCGATATTAGATTCCGTGATTATACGGATATTGTGATGGGAATTTGGAAGATATCGATATCGTTAATCCCGATATGATGTCTGTTGGTTTCAAGATTTGATGTTGAATATAAGTCGATACTAACTCTACTCAAAACCTTATATTTAATGTCAAATTGGATTGATTGATTATTTGGATTGTGCTCGACTAGTTTATGAGCAAAATATGCTTTTACATTTGGCATTGGGTTAGGTAAAAATATCTGTGTGCTAACACCCTATGAAACACTACACGATTTGACGATAAGGGGTTTAGCGATGTTGAGTTCACTTCAAATTTAATGAATGATTTTGAAATAATGTTTTTCTTAAGTGAAAAGAAATATATTCCCGATTTTGGATAGGGAATGTTTTATAAAAATGGTTTATAAAATAGAAAGGATTTCGAGGCCTAAAACCCGATGATTTCTAAAATGATTTAGAAATGTATTATGGTATTACATTGTGGTTCATTGCGTATCCAATAAGTTGCTATTGATGATGTATCATTTTGGCGGCAGAGAATTTATTCTCTTGCTTAACACCCTTCCTTGAGACGTACGAGCTCAAAGGTTATGTGATTAATAGTGACTAATCATATGTGTGAGCTGCTGATGTGAAGTACTATTTTATGAAATTACTTGTGATTATTATGTTATGGAATGATTTTCCCTACTTCGGGATATGAAATGATTTGGTAACCCGGTCTACTAAAAGTATGGGTGGGATCCAATGCCTTAGGGTGAGTGGTCAGTGTGTAGCCTGCTACATGTGTGGGAGGTGCACACACACACACACACACACACACACACACATATATATATATATATATATATATATATATATATATATATATTGAGTTGCTTAGGTACGTGCCCTTTGCCTTGTCTGAGGGGAGCCCGATATTTGGTTGCATACTTGTTTGTATGCATTTGTTTTGGAATTCATATTTCCAAATGATTTGATTTGAGATCCCGAAGTGAAATCTACTTTGATATAAAAGATAGATATGTATTTCAAATGATTTGAAATAGAAATTGGGAAATAAAGTCCAAAGGAATAATTTCTGTAAATTAAATTGGATTTGGAAAATCTAAGTGTGGCGATTAATCTAAATGGATAGTTTGGGATATCGCATGTTGATTGATGCATAGTAGATCCATATATCTATATTGATTGTTGTTTATACACTGGAATTTATGGGTGTAAACTCGTTCCGCATTAGCGGCGTAGTCCCGTGATTTACCTTATCATTTTGATAAGTTAATTTTAACTGTACAGTTTCTCACACCAGTCCCATGACTGACCTGTAGTTTGTTTTTCCCTTGCAAACTCGAGTGCCCCTATCTTCCACACGGGTAGTCGAGTAGTTTATTTTGCAGATATATAAGCAGGATTCTGGATCAAAGCTTAAAGCTATGTCCAAAGCATTGTTAGTCTTCCACTATGTAGTTTATATTTCCGCTGTGCATTGTATTCCATATACTGTAAATTAATCTTCTGTTGTATTATATGATTCGATGTACTCTAATATTTTGTACTTTGATGTAACATTATTATGATGTTTATAGAAGTCTTCTGTTATATGTTTTGATGTGTTGTATGCCCAGAGTTAGCATATCCGGGTTTTGTACGGTCTTGGTCAATTTAGCGATCAAATAGGTCCAGGTGAAATCCATATCGTTACCTTAGTATTCTTATTGGTTATGTAATCAAAAACAAATTTTAAATTTACATGTATTAAGAATGAGTTTAATTACAAAAAAACATTTAAAACAATATTTACTTGCAAATATATATATATATACACACACACACACACACCAGATTCTGAATAGTTATTATTCAAATTTTCGATAATTTTTAGTAGTATTATCTATTTTTACACAAGTTTAAAATAAATTACAAAAAAAGTTAACAAATATTATTTACTTGGTTTTATATACATATATACACTGATTAATACATTTTAAATCATTAAAATATATTATGGGAATTTCCCAAAATCTATAACTCATAGTTTATTATTTATCTCAATTATTAAAATAAATCCAAAAAAAATTAACACAAAAGTAGTCAAAATTCAGGTCGTTACAATCTACGCACCTTAAAATAATTTCATCCTCGAAATTGAAGGGCAACGAAAAGATTCTAGTTATATCTGTATTTATAGACTTATACACACATGGGTCATCCCATAGTAATTACAACAAACACGTCATCCAAAATACACATACCTATCAGAACATTTCACAAAAATAAAACCATCCAATATATTTGCAATTATCAATCTCAGCTATTTGCATAACTTGAAATATCTATTACTTATAGTTGTAAAACATTTCCATTTATTGCTATTCTTCAATATTCATCAGTCCAAAACCGTAAAATGGTAAGAAAATAATCCTATAAATATCAACATTGAAGACCGAAATCAATATCAGATTAGTACTCAGAGAATCACTTAACTTAACAAGTCACCAGTTAGGTTCCAATTACTTAACTCCAGTTAAATTTCCACATTCCAGAATCCAAATTTCTAGTTTTAAGTTCCAAACTGGAAATCACTTATCTTAATCCCACTGTAAATTCAAAACCTTTGAATTTTCCCATAACATCTTGTCTTCCTCAAAAAAATTTCCACATTGTCATATTTGTATATCTTATCCTTATACAATTTCAATTTGGTTTCATACATAACCATTTCAATGTTTATAATCTTATTTGATTATAATCAAAACAATCGACACATACATATATAATAATAATTCCAGAAATTATTATTTAATAACAAAAATATAATTTTGGGAGGAATTATTTCATCTACCCAGCTTTGAAAACAATAATGTGTCGAATCACTTTGTCCAAAAGTTTACAAAAATTGTTCGATACAGTATGCACCCTGCATCGACTAGGATTTTTAAACCACTCGACAAACCAATCAACACAACATAAAGCAGTTTTTATATTAATTAACAAATATGCACACATATGTATACACTCAAACTCAATCTAGGATATTACTAATCCTATCTCTATCGAGTTACGCCATAAAGACAAGGTTACTACTCGACCTTAAACTCTGATACCAAGTGTAACGACCCACAAATCCATATCATTTGAGCTAACTAAATACGACGCAAGTCCAACCCAAATTGCATGAAAATACGAATCATTAATAGAAAGAAGTTGGAGGATGAGAATAGAAAGATAGAAAATTAGAATAGAAGAAAATAATAGAAGATCGAACTGAACAATAACATAGAATCTCACATTCGCAATATAATAAAATATAATATATATAAATAATCACTTTTGAAATACAAATTGTATTTGAACTTATATACATCATCATAGTATATTACATATACAACACAACGGAATAAACTCTATATGTCTAACGCTGAAGCCTCCTGCTCCAAGCTCCTTTTAAAAAATCTTTAAAATCCTGAACTATCGGACTGCCCGTACAAATTTAGGCACCCAACATTTTAGGGAAAACATAGAAAAATATATCCTAGGCCAGTCACGGGACTGGTGTGAGTAATTGATTTTTAAACAGCTGGATTAGTAAAGGATATCTCATAAGGCCACTCTGTAAAGACGGGACGAGTTTTTCCCTTATAAGAATACTAAACAATTTGTTTAACTTTTCAAAAACGTTTTGAAAGAAAAGATAATGGACCGACCCATACATAAACATGGATGTTTTTTTACCTTACAATAACCCAAAGCATTTTGAAATCATATCTTATTCAGATATTATGATAGTTTCTATCAACCACACATAAATAATCATCTAGCAGAACGCTTGCATCTCACGCTCTACATATAAAGTATACCATCAAAATCCATGGGCGCTTATTGGAGATTGGATTTCCGACTATGACAAGGTATGGAACCACCTGCCAATAGTGTACCTCTAGAAAGGAATACACTAGGTCCAATAATAACGTCTTGCTATCTGGCCAATACATGACCGGCCACTCATTTCGCTTGAGCGTATCGAATATGTTGTCGCCAACATTTGTGAGCTACCCACTGTCTCTCGAAAGGGACAACATCGAAAGATTTAATAAGCAAAAGGAATTTCTCTAGATATATGACAATACTTCCTATAGGGAACGACCAACATAGCCATGTTGCCTGCCCGATTTTTTTCATTTCCCGGTTGTGAGGCTTGAGGCTGAACTTACCCTTAGATGTAACACATCTTTATTCACTTTGAATGCCACATCTTCAAACCTGCCAAACCACAGATTGATTTCTCCAAAAATATTCCGGGTATAAAGCAAAGAGAAATGAATTCCTTCGCCACCAAACATAAATAAGCTTGAAGAAATCAACTTATGCGATTTCTTAGGCATATTCCATTAGACATTCGTCCGTACAAGTTGTCCTGGGACTGGACAAACCGAAGGCACTATCTTGTAAATCCATCTTAGGAAATTTCTACCTAGGATTGATAGAATAGCCCTTACATAAACTCCATCTCCAATGGTCTTCAATAATCTCTGACATGCAAATTATATGGAACAACCCGCATTCTACGCATCGGAGGATCGTAAAATATTTATTTGTTTTTCGTATGAAGTTGTATGGTCGTGTAACTTTGGGGGACGACTATTGGGGTCATTTCCAATGTTCACGATTTTTGCTGATTTTTAAATGACCATTTTTCTCTTGACGAATCTTGTTTCACTTATAACTTTTGGTTGGTAAAGATTTTTGACCTGACACCACTTCCATTAGATTCGGATGATGGTTTACCTTTCCGTGGAGTGGTCACATTAGTCAAACGGACTTACCGTTTGGGGGATATGATATGGCTGAATTAAGGTTTAAAAGGTGAAAAACAGCTTAATTGGGCTTAATAGGGTAATTAATAGCTAGGCTCGTTTGGGAATTTTGGGATTATGGTTATGTGGAGGTTGAAATGAGTTAGATTTTCATTCTATTTCAATTTTCTAGCTGCCATTTACCTCTTAGAAACTCTAACAATGGCCTCCACCTTCTAATTTCATCCCAAATCGCTCTCTAAATAAGGATTAAGCTAATTAGCATCAAATCAAGTCAAATCAACATAAAATTAGAGGCAAAAGCTACTATGTGCATTAGAATTCATTTCATTTAAAGAATCATTTTAGATCTGAGTTTATATTTTGGCTAAGGTGAGTGATTTGCATCGTTTTTCACTAATTAGGACTAATTAGTGATAATTAGTGAAATTATGACCCAACAAAATCTGGAAAAATTTGTAAAACTCTAAAATATTATTTTAAGCCTCTGTTCGAAATTTGGGTTAATTTGGATATGTTTTGCTAATCCTATCATTAGTTGGGGTTAAGCATGATTTAGGGGAAAGTATAGGTTTTGGGTATGTTTGATCCATTTTGACAGAGTTAATTATCATTTTGGTGTTTATAGTTGATGTTATATGTTGTTATGACTATTTGGTATGATTTATGATTACTTAGAAGAGTTAGAATGGTCGAAAACGCCGTCATGTGGCATAAATAGTTGCTGGAAACAAGTGCAGGAAACCCGAACCGAACCAGTTCATGATCGAGGTGCCACGATCCGATCCGGTTAAGAATTCACGAGCCGACCCGTTCAAGGCGCCAAGGCCGACCCCGAGTCGCAAGCCATTTTTCTGGAGAAGCACTCGTGTCGTGTGGCACGAACCACCCTAGAGGAGGAACACGAACCAGAAACTCCGAACCGACTTGAGCTCACGATCCGAGCCACCGGAGGGAGGACATCACGACCCGATCCGGATGATCTTGCACGAGTCGAACAGGTGTCCCATGATGTAGACTGGATGTTTCCACGAGCAAGAGCCAGGGTGTGCTACGAGCCGAACCGAGGAGCTTAGCATGAGTTGTCTATCACGAACTGAACCCAAGTGATGATCACGAACCAAACAGAGATCGAAGAAAGATGAAGATTAAAGCCCGAGATGCATAGGTAGTCCTAATGGGAAGTTTGTACTCGGGATCCAGTTGAGAACCAAGAGTTAACTTCACGAGTTGGGCTTTGCTGCGGGACGTATGTTAAGGGGTTATCGACGTCCATAACTTTGATTCACCATCAAGACAGATGTTAGGCTACAGATCAGTGTAGTGCGGTAGTTATTACTCCATGGGGAAGAGTGATCGTAGCAAGGCTATGAGCGAGTGCAGTGGAGTTATTATGACTTCATGGGGCATAGTGGACATAGCAAAGGATTAGTGGCTATGGATCAGTGCAGTGGAGCCATCATGACTCCATGGGGCAGAGTGATCATAGCAAAGAAATTGGGAGGTCAAAGCGGTGGATAGTGGATATCGTATGCTTTACACACTGAGTGAGAGACGTGAGGATGGTTGCTATGCTTGATTGTTTGCCATCATTATGACATGCAGATCCCTACCCCCGTATATTTACACAATATGTTAGTGTCACCTTAGAGTATTGTACATCTTTGTGCTAACTCTTTGGTTTCAGGTCCAGGTTCAGGTATGGTTTAGTATACCTGTTATTGTTCTATTTTGCTGCTTATTGCTTATACCAGACTTTTGTCTATCCTAGAGTTTTATGTTTCTTCTTTTTATTTCGGGTGCTCTTAAACGGGCAGACTAGAGACAGGTGAGGTGACAATGCACGAGTAGCTGTACCGGCGACGAGCAGGAGGCTTCCACATATGATATATATATAATCTCCCGGTGTTTTTGCTAGTAACTACTTTGGGCATTAGAAGTGCACCTTTTTCTTTGGTTTAGAGACAGTATGTTGGAGTTGTAATAAGCTGTATTTTGAATTTCCGCTGCCATGATGATTATGGTTTAGTTGTCAGCTTATGCAATGTCTTGCCTATTTTATGTCAAATATGTTATTATTATATTTTATTCCCTATGCTGTAAGACATTCTACAGGTTCCTTGTTAGTTCAAATTCCTTTCTTTGGTGACCGTCCCGTACTATTTGGGCATTGGCATAGTGCACTTTCATTGGAAATGTCGGCTGGTGCGGGGCGGGCTGTCACACTTGGTATCAAAGCTTTATGTTGCATAGTTAACCTACAGAAACATACTAGGGAGAGATAGTATGTATATGAGAGCGCATATTTGTGATATCTTGGTTTTAAAAAGCTATATATATATATATATGTATGTATATCTAGGGATGAAGTCGCACTGCATTGGTACCACTGAAGGGATAGTTAATTGTTTTCTCCTTTCAGATTGAATGATGAGCCGATATACGAGGGGTATTGGTTGAGGAGCTAATAATGGGAATGCCCCTGATATGAGGACGGTGTTCACTGACTTATGAGGGAGATTCTTAGGGATGTTTAGAGGGCAGATCCTAATGCTGCAAATGGTGGTGGTGCAGCAGTGTAGGCTCCTGGGGCTGATTTCGCCAAGCTCTGTAAGGACTACACTAGTCTTGGTGGGAAGCCGTTCCACGGAACAGAATCGACTACAGAAGTTCAGGATTGGCTTGATAGTTGTGAGCGTATCTTCGAAGATCTGGGAATCGAAGACGCGATGAAGAGGAAGCTAGCATCCCGTCAGCTGCAAGGACAGGCTATGAATTGGTGGAATGCTATTAAGGCAGCTACTACTGAGGATCAAGTTACTTTGGATTAGTTTAAAGCCCGATTCAGTGATAAGTTCATCCCAGCTGCTCAGAATTCAGAATTGTTTAGGAAGTTCTTGAAGCTTAAGCGGAATGGTAGGGCAGTCTCGGAATATATTGCCGAGTTCGATACTTTATCGAAGTATGGATTATCCCTCATTGACACTCCTGAGAAGAAGAATGAGAAGTTCATAACATGCTTAGATCAGTACTTGGGGGAAAGGCTTATAAACCACATTGATGAGACTTTTGAATCGATTGTTGGGAAAGCACTGAGATTAGAGAGCCTTTATCCTAAGCCTAAGACTGAAGTCGCTGTTGTATCCGCAGAGGGGCCAAAGCCGCAAGCAAGCGATGGAGGCAAGAATAATTCTCAGAACAAAAGGAAACAAAATCAGGTTAAGGATGGTCAGAAAAAGGGCAAGAAAGATGTTGAGTGATTTAGCTGTGCCCAAGTGAGACATCACAAGGATAAATGTCCGCAACCCCCCAAAGAGAAGCAGATAGTGAAAGTGTAATAACCCGGAAAATACGAGCCAATTTAAAATTTTTAAATTGGTCATTTCAAAGAAATTTGAATAATTGAAATAGAATATTTCAACAAAAATAGTGAATTAGAAATAGTGAGTCAGTTTGAAAATTTGAATTCAAACTTTGACTGACTGTGCAGGGTGGAAAATATAACGGATTTTAGCGAAACCAAAAATATTTAAATCTGATAGTCAATACCTTTCTAACGAATTTGAAAAATCGAAGTTTCATAGCGGGAATCAAAAGTTATGGTCGAGTGAATTTTCAGAATGGTCACTATATAGATTATATAGCCCTGGAAAATTGATATTTTGCATACGACCTCGGAATTCAACGAAACCAATTTTGTTGGTCCGGGATGTCAAACTATTGCTAGGTTTCAAATTTCATAATTTTTGAAGCTAGTATGTGAGCGTGGCAAAAGAAAATGTGTTTGGTCAATTTCTGTTAAATTGGATCGACCAGAAAATGGCCATTTTTCAAACAATCTCAGAATTCGGTGAAACTAGTTTTGTTGGGACCGTAGAGTCAAAACATAGCAAGATTTATTTTTCTGGAATTTTTCGAATCAGTTTGTGGCCCTGGCAAATTGAAATGTACGTTCAAAGCTAAAAATTAAATGTTTTATACTTTAATTTGAAAAATAACTTATTGTAACAGTCGAATTGGCCTACGAAACATATCCCATTGTGTCCGGGATGGGGGTATTTATCTAGGGGTGACAGTCGTTGGGTTTGAAAAGGAGTTCGTTTGAGAAAACATTATTTAAAATTTTATTAAAACCATCGACCAATCATATTTCTCCATTCATTATTTTAAAAATAAAATAAAAAAAAACTAAAAAACCCTCGCTCTCGACGATCATAGTCGTTCCAACCTTCCAGGCCCGATGGCCGCTGCTACAGCCGCTTCCAGACTCCGCCGCCACCGCTGTTCGCTTCGCATCCGCCCCCTCGTCAGATCCGACCCTAGCTAGACCACCCTCGATGCCTCCTCCGCCTGAATCGAGGCCAGAAAGTTCCGACCTTTCTGGAGCCGCCGCCGACGATCACGACCACCGAACGCCACCAAACCACCACCGATAGGTAGTCCTCTCCTCCCTCTTCCACGTCCCACCCGCCGATCATCCCCTTGTGCCTCGGTTCTCGCGGAAACCGTAAACCTAGTTTTGAACCATCGTGAAAGGTGAGTTCTTTTTGCTGTTTGAACTTTGAAAAATCATATCTTTTTAGTGTGTTGACGAAATACGATGATACAGGAAACATCGGGACCGCAAGGAAGCTCTCTACACTCTAGAAGAAGCCGCGGATTTTTCTGACATCGTATCTATTTTTAGCGAAGCAACAAATCAATGTAAGAAATCTAAATTAAATAAATTTGAATGGAAAATGTCGTGTATAAATTATATTAGCGTAATATAAATTACACACGTGTTGTATACCTCATGTACATGCGTAGTGTAAGCTATATAAGCGAAGTATGAATTATACATGCATAGAATAATTGATATATGTGTTGAAATGCAAGTGAAACATAGCAATAAAATATATATATATATACTCCCCTCGTCCACAAACCATGGACGATATTTATTGTTGTGAATTGGTGTGAAATATTGGATGAAAAATACAAATGGTTGAACAATTGTTTGTGGTTGAAAAATACCCATTGGTGATTGAAATGAATTGGAAATATCTGTGGAAATAAAATAAACATGCCGTCTGCATGCGAATTAGATGCATGAATCCCCATTGTCAAAAACCGCGAGGTTTTAAGGTAGAGCGAGGAGCCGTACTAGGGACGGTGCCGGTTTAAACTACACTGCCGTTATGCTGCCGAAATTTTGAATAATCTTTGGGTGTTAGAATTATTTTCGTATGTTGAAATTATCTTCCTGCGTTGAAATTAAAGTCATGTGTTGAAACTATATTCATGTGTGGAAATGTACATGTGTTGAAAAGTGATGTGTGAAAATTAAATTCATTTGTGAATGAATGAAGTGTTTAAAAAATAAAAATCACATTTTTATAATATATATGAAGTATGAAAAATATTCGCCTTATATATAAATAGTTTTAACAATAAAAATCCTATCTTTCTTATATGAACAACATAAATAAAATATCCATGTGTGGAAATGCTCATGTGTTGAGAAGTGTGTGTAGTGGAAAAGTTCATGTGTTGAATAAAAAGATCGAACAATAAAAATTACATTTTTATTGAAACTATGAAGTGTTGAAAACATCCATTTGTCGAATAAATATTTTAAATGATAAAAATATCATTTTTATCATATATGTGATGTGCTAGAGATATGCGGACGTTGAAATAAATATTGGTGAAGGAATATTATTTTTAACATGCATAGGAACTAAATAAAATAGTCATGTGTTGAAATCTATTTCAGTTCGCCAAAATTATCATCTTTGAAATGTGAAGTGTTTAAAATAGCCACTTGTTCAAATAAATGTGCATGATTTGAAATATACATTAATTAGCTAATGATATGATTTTAGCCTATGCATGCAACATTAGAATGAATGGTGTTTTTAAACTAAAGTAAATCAAATATGAAGTTGAATGGAAAATGATAAGTGATATAAATTGTATAGATGTACATACATATTTATTGAACAGGTTATAGCAAAGGGGCTAGAGAAGAGGAATAAAATTTTGTGCCCGACAAATAGGTACACATTTACTGTTTTGTTTGGGTGATGATTTTATGAGCATGTTGGCTAGCCGCTTGGCTTTTTCTTTTTCTTTTTGACATGAGACGCCCGTGTGGCTATTTGGGAATTTTCCCAGCCCCTCCCGTACAAAGGAGGTTATGGAGAAATTTTCTAAAATTTAAATGCGTTAGTGAAATAATTGAATTGAAAGCGATATAGGAATTTTTGAATGAACTATATTATATAAATATATCAATATAAATAAAATTAAAACGAAACGTGGCCGTGCAGTTCGTGTTTTGAAACCGTGATTTCAAACGACTAGTGAGGGAAATCCGACCATTGGATTTTCCCTAAAGCGCAACCGTTGGGTTCGCCTTGGAAATATCTTTCCAACGTCACCAACTTTTTGAAGATCCGACGGTTAGATTGTCTGGAATGTTTAATTCAAATCTGAAGAAAAACAGCGCCAGAAATGATTATATATATATATAAATATAATTAAATTAAATTGAATAACGATGCTGCAGTTCATAAATTGAAATCGTAATTTCAAATGGCTAGTGTGGAAGATCGGACCGTCGGATTTTCCCAAAACTGAAACCGTTGGATTCGTTTTGAAATGACCTTCCTAATGATATAAAATTTGTGAAGATCCAACGGTTAGATTTTCAGATGTGTAAAACAAAATTAGTGAAAAGCAGCGCCAGTGCATCGATACGACCTGAAACATCGTTTAATTAAATTTGGCCGTTTTAAATTAAATAAAAATGGCGATATATCGTTATAAAATACTATAGACGATATAGAGTGAAAATAATCCCATTTTGTTGTGTTTGCTTGATATGTGATGGTTGAATGTATTTAACATGAAAATTATAACTAAAGAACTGAAATGTGAATGTTGAATAGTCCAACCATGTGACAAATTGATTTGAAAATCTAAATATACGTAGATTACTTGAAAAGGCCGAGTTCAACTCATTTCAAATAATCGATCAACATTGAGAAGTCAAAGAGTCGAAGATGGTTGAAGACCGACGATCTTCACATTGGATGGATGGGCGCTACTGATGCTCGTGATTGGAGTAGCTACCATGAAGGAACTGAAGTAGTAGCCGTCCAAACATACTGTTGATTGTACGGATATGCGAGGAATTGGTGCCTCCGGTTTCGTTTAGACCCAGAACGGACTTGTAAATGGACTGTGTGTCTGACATTGGATTTTGTTCAGTGCTGATTGATCTCTGTTAAATATATATCTGTTTGGCGACGGAGAATTTATTCTCTTGCTTAACGCCCTTCTCTGAGACGTACGAGCTCAGAGGTTATGTATTGATAGGAATCAATCGCATGGAGTGGATTGCCTGTGTGGCACGCCTAAGTGGCATATGATCAAGGCTTTTGTTGCAAAGCAAAGTCTTGTTGTAGATGATCAAAGCATGGTCTGTGTGACGTAGCTTTGTGTATGACGTGAATTCGCGAGCCTCACACCCCGGTAGGAGTCAAAAACGGGAGAGTGACTGCAGGGAGAACACGACGTTTCTTTCTAGCTAAGGTGGAGTCAGTGACCTACCAGCCCTGACATTATATATAATTTTCACCTGTGTGGTTATTGGAATGCGAGGCGCCTCAATATAGGTCTGTAAGGACCGGGAAACGTGTGTTCAGGAATTGCCAATCCTCAAAAGTAAGAGAGGACCGGCCCTGAAGATCCAAGGATCATAGTGGGGTCCTGGGACATTTGTTAGAGTGTCTCGAATCGGAGAGGAGCTTGCCCCTTGCCTCGACTCATGAAGGAATCCAATTTCCAATACGAAATATGCGGACATGATTGTATTACTACTACGGCGACATAGTGGTATGGGTCATTTATGCCGCCTATGATTGATATTTATGATTGAAATCGCTTTTGAAATATATATGAACTAGTAATAATATCAAACACTTTTGTTTAATTCATATGAGGCATTTTTGGCCATTATAAGGTAAAAACTCTATCCTCCGGCTTGCGTTGCATTGTGTGACGGGACCTGAGTCTTATAATGGCTTCGTTTTATAAAAATCATTGCGATTATTTAACCATTTACTTTATTTCATGCACTAGCACTCATTGGAGTAACCCGTTCCGTGAAAGTGGCGTGGTCCTTTGATTTGCCTTATTATTGTTGTTAATAAGTTAAGTAGATTTCTCATACCAGTCCCATGACTGACTTGTAGTTTGTTTCACCTTGCAAACTCGGGTGCCCTCATTTTCACACGGGCAGCCTAGTTACAGGTTTCTTACGCACTTTTGGCTCATGGCGAGGCTTGACTACACCGTGCTGACTTGGATTTTCTCCGCCATTATTGTATCTATATTATGATTCCGCCATTGGCGATGTAGACTGATATTTATTTTGTGTACTCTTTATGCATGATTCCGCCTCAGGCGATGGTGACTGATTATGTATCATTATGCACTAAGTAGTATCATGTACTATGCTTCTCTGATGTGATGATATCTATATGATTCCGCTGTCATATGTGTGTAAATTATTCTATTTTCTGTTTATGCTATTATCTGTGATCTGCTAACGATGATTAATGTGTTATATTCCAATGATTATCCTTAACACCGTGTCACGGGGTTTTGGGATCGTCACAGCTGGTATCAGAGCTTTGGTTAACCTTAGTTCAGGGGTCTAACACATTAAACATTTCGTCAAAATAGAATCAGTAGTATTCTAAGGCGAGTCGCTCATTAGAGATGGGACTAGTAAAGTCCTTGAATGAGCCGAGCAGAATAGCAAAAACAATTTGATCAGTCCATCGTTATCTTTCCGTAAATTTTCTGCTTAATCATGCAAAAAACTATCATTTCTGTTAGCTAACTCTTTTCTTGCTTATACAGAATTTGACAAATGGCTACCAGAGCACCCGCCGCTAGAGGAGGCCGTGCCGGCCGAGGCCGAGGAAGGGGAGAAGCCCCAATTCAAGAAAGACCTTTGATACAACCTACGGCAGCTCAATACTTCGAGCTAGACCGTGTAACTAAGAGATATAAGAACTTAGGAGGCAAGACCTTCTTGGGAAATGGCACCGTAATAGAGGCCCTTGCATGGCTCAAAACATGCGAGAAAATTCTTGAAGGCCTAAGGCTGGGAGACGAAGATAAAGTTATTATGGGCGCCTGGCTTATGCAGGAACAAGCTGAACTATGGTTGGAATCTCTCACCGCCGGGAATAGAGAAGCTAGAAGAAAATGGGATGGATTCAAAGAACTATTCAAGGAGAAATATGTCGCAGAACAAGCTTTGGAACGAATGCACGATGACTTCGCCAATCTCCAGCAGGGGGATCTTTCTGTGCAAGATTATCTGAATAAATTTACACTGTTGTCGCCCTATGCTCCGGAGCTCGTCGCCACGGCAAAATCCAAAAATAAGAGGTTTATCCTTGGGCTAAGACGACAATACCATGATAGAGCCATGGCCCATGTCAAGCTGGAATTCAATGAACTGGTGGAAATGACATGCAACTACGAAGACCTTGATCAAAGGCATCTGGATCAGGATCGCGCTAGAGGCCAAGTCGGAAACAAACGCAAGCCTGCTGCAAATCAAGGCGAGTCAAGCCAAGCAGCATCTTCAAAACCTCAGACTGGCAAGCCGCCAAGAGGAAACTGGTTTAACTGTGTCAAGCCGGGGCACTACTCAAATGTCTGAACAGCTTCGAAGAGGCAGAAGACAAATTCTCAAGGCTCGAGCCAAGGCTCCCAGAACCCTCGCTCGTGCTTCAACTGTCGCAAGACAGATCATCTTGTTAGGGACTGTCCTTTGCTGAAGAAAGCCACAGTAGCTCACGTCTACGATGGGTCGAGCCCGCCAGCTGCTTCCGACGGAGCAGGTAAACCTGATGTTTTGGGAGGTACCCTTACACTTAAAAATATTCCTGTTTCTGTATTGTTTGACACGGGTGTGTCGCGTAGTTTTATTGCTAATAACACAGTGCACAAATTAAAGTTAAAACAGCAAAAGCTCAAAGAATCGGTGGAAGTACATAATCCGATAGGGGGTCCTATTACTCTCGGTTCATATTGTAGAGTGCCAGTCTCTTATTCTACCTACAAGTTTCCCTTTGATTTAATCGTTATGGATTTTCCCGAATTCGATATCATTCTCGGGCTAGATTGGTTAACGAAATATGAAGCCGAAGTGAAGTGTGCGGAAAGAATCGTAAAAATTCGAACGAAGCTTGGATATATTACGGTACCCTGTCATGGTTCGAATCCGAATAGAGAAGAATTTTGGTCGGCATTAGAACTTATCCCCACTTCCATAGAAAAGATTCCAATTGTTAGAAACTATGCGGATGTGTTTGAAGAAGTTGAAAACTTACCTCTGCAAAGAGAAATAGAATTCCGAATTGATCTAATTCCCAATGCCAGACCAGTGGTACATCCAATTCGCAGAATACTCCGAAAGAAAAAGAAGAATTAGGCGATCAAACTCGTCAACTGTTGTGGAAGGGTCTAATCAGACCTAGTTTTTCTAATTGGGGTGCAGCTGTTGTGTTTGTCCCAAAGTCAGACGGTACCCTTCGATTATGCGTTGATTACCGAGACCTCAACAAACAGACGCTCAAAAACAAGTATCCATTACCCCGCATAGATGATTTGCTAGACCAATTGAATGGGGCGAAAGTATTTTCCCGAATGGACCTAGCTACAGGTTTTCACCAATTGAGAATAGCAGAAGAGTGTGTTCCTTTGACAGCTTTCAGAGGTCCAGACATATTTTATGAATGGTTAGTAATGTCGTTTGGCCTATGCAACGCTCCAGCATACATTTTCGATCTAATGAATAGAGTGTTCAGGGGAGTTCTGAATAAATTTGTCCTCGTATTCATCGATGATATTTTAATCTACTCCAAATCAAAACCCGAGCATGAAAAACACTTAGAACAAGTATTGGAGATTCTAAAAAAGAACATCTTCAAAGCCAAATTCTCTAAATGTGTCTTCTGGCAAGAAGAAGTCAAATTTCTTGGCCATGTGGTGTCAGAGAAAGGGATTTCTATTGACCCAAGCAAAATAACAGCGATTCAAGACTGGAAACAACCCACTACTCCCAAGGAAGTTAGAAGTTTTATGGGGTTGGCTAGTTATTATCGAAAGTTCGTTAAGGATTTTTCGAAGATATCTGGTCCGTTAACGAAGCTCACAAAGAAACATGAGAAGTTCAAGTGGACTTCCGACTGTGAAGAAGCTTTCCTGGAATTGAAATCAAAATTGACCACTGCTCTGGTGTTAACCATTATTGATGGCAATCAGGATTTGACGGTTTGGACAGATGCTTCTATTAGAGGTCTTGGTGCAGTTTTAATGCAAAGAGGCCAAGTAGTCGCTTATGCAAGCCGCCAACTGAAACCGCATGAGAAGAATTATGTGACTCATGATCTTGAGTTGCTAGCCATCGTTTTTGCCTTGAAAATCTGGAGGCATTATTTATTGGGCGAGAAATTTATACTATACACAGATCATCAATCATTGAAGTATTTATACACCCAGAAAGATCTGAATTTGAGACAGCAGCGTTGGCTAGAATTTCTTGCAGCGTATGATCTTGATATCCTGTATACGCCGGGGAAGGCTAATGTTGTAGCGGATGCGCTTAGTAGGAAAACCGCAATCGTTGCCAATCTTATAATTATGCCAGGATTGATTGATAAAACATCTGTGCTTCAGAAAATTGACAATTTTGTGAAAGAAATGATAAGAAATATTCATAGCGGCAAAGGCTCCAGTTTCCAAGTGGATAGTGAGGGAGTTCTGAGGCTGAATAGAAGAATATGTGTTCCCGACATTCCTGAGCTCAAAAGAGAAGTGCTGGATGAATGCCATAAATCCAAATTTTGCATCCATCCTGGGGTGAGTAAAATGTACAACGATATCAAACGCACTTTCTGGTGGAAGGCAATGAAAAGGGATATTTCTTTGTATGTGAGCAGATGCCCTACTTGTCAATTGGTCAAGAGCGACCAACAGAAGCTAGCTGGATTGTTGCAACCGTTGGAAGTCCCAAGTTGGAAATGGGAACAGATTTCCATGGATTTCATAGATGGCTTGCCGCGAACCAGGAAAGGTAATGACAGCATTTGGGTAATCGTAGATCGCTTCACGAAGACTGCCCATTTTATACCTATCAGATCCAATAGAACCGCTCAAAGTCTAGCGCAGATATATTTCAAAGAAATTGTTAAGCTGCATGGAATTCCCATCAGCATAGTCAGTGATAGAGACCCGATATTTGCTAGCAAATTCTGGGAGGCTTTCCAGACAGAATTGGGAACGAAACTGAATATGAGCACCGGTTATCACCCTCAAACAGATGGACAAACTGAGCAGGTGAATAGAATTCTAGAAGATTTATTTCGGGCTTGTATAATTGATTTTGGTGGGTTATGGGAAGATCATTTGCATTTGGCAGAATTCTCATATAACAATAGCTATCAAGCAAGTTTAGGAATGTCGCCGTTTGAAGCATTATATGGCAGACCCTGCAGATCTCCAGCATGTTGGGTAGAACCTGGCAATAGACTTGTGTTAGGACCCGATATGATTAGAGAAGCATCTAATAAAGTCGACTTTATCAAAAAGCGTTTGAGAACCACGCAAAGCCGACAGAAAAGTTATGCAGATTCTAGAAGGAGAGATTTGACATTTGGTATTGGTGATCATGTTTATTTGAAGGTTTCTCCGATGAGAGGAGTAATCAAATTTGGCAAAACTGGGAAGTTGGCACCGAGATTTATTGGTCCCTTTCCTATACTCGAACGAATTGGAATTCTTGCTTAAAGGGTTCAATTGCCAGATTGGTTGCCTGGAGTGCATGATGTATTTCACATATCTCAACTTAGAAGACATGTGCATGATCCGGATCTTGTTGTAGAAGTAGCAGTGCAATAGGATATAGACATAACTCCAGAATTAACACTCAGAAGAGAGCCATTAAAGATTGTTGGCAAAGAAACTAGAGAACTAAGAAGCAAAAAGATTAATTTAGTTAAAGTGCAGTGGAGCAGTGATCCTAGAGACTGTACTTGGGAGACTGAGGAAAGCATTAAGCAAGCTTACCCCAAATGCAGAGTGGATATTTCTGACTAACTCTGGTGCAAGGTACCTTTACAATACTTTGCATTTACATTTTGTTTCCTACTTTACTGTTGTTTCCTTTTCGAGGACGAAAAGTTTTAAGTGGGGGAGATTGTAATAACCCGGAAAATACGAGCCAATTTAAAATTTTTAAATTGGTCATTTCAAAGGAATTTGAACAATCGAAATAGAATATCTCAACAAAAATAGTGAATTAGAAATAGTGAGTCAGTTTGAAAATTTGAATTCAAACTTTGACTGACTGTGCAGGGTGGAAAATATAACAGATTTTAGCGAAACCAAAAATATTTAAATCTGTTAGTCAATACCTTTCTAACGAATCTGAAAAATCGAAGTTTCATAGCGGGAATCAAAAGTTATGGCCGAGTGAATTTTCAGAATGGTCGCTATATAGAATATATAGCCCTGGAAAATTGATATTTTGCATACGACCTCGGAATTCGACGAAACCACTTTTGTTGGGTCCGGGATGTCAAACTATTGCTAGGTTTCAAATTTCATAATTTTTGAAGCTAGTATGTGAGCGTGGCAAAAGAAAATGTGTTTGGTCAATTTCTGTTAAATTGCATCGACCAGAAAATGGCCATTTTTCAAGCGATCTCAGAATTCGGCGAAACTAGTTTTGTTGAGACCGTAGAGTCAAAACATAGCTAGATTTATTTTTATGGAATTTTTCGAATCAGTTTGTGGCCCTGGCAAATTGAAATGTACGTTCAAAGTTAAAAATTAAATGTTTTATACTTTAATTTGAAAAATAACTGACTGTAACAGTCGAATTGGCCTACGAAACATATCCCATTGTGTCCGGGATGGGGGTATTTAGTAGGGGCGACAGTCGTTGGGTTTGAAAAGGAGTGCGTTTGAGAAAACACTATTTAAAATTTTATTAAAACCATCGACCAATCATATTTCTCCATTCATTATTTTAAAAAAAAACTAAAAAACCCTCGCTCTCGACGATCACCGTCGTTCCAACCTTCCAGGCCCGATCGCCGCCGCTACAGCCGCTTCCAGACTCCGCCACGACCGCTGTTCGCTTCGCCTCCGCCCCCTCGTCAGATCCGACCCCAGCTCGACCACCCTTGACGCCTCCTCCGCCTGAATCGAGGCCAGAAAGTTCCGACCTTTCTGGAGCCGCCGCCGACGATCTCGACCACTGAACGCCACAAAACCACCACCGATAGGTAGTCCTCTCCTCCCTCTTCCACGTCCAACCCGCCGATCATCCCCTCGTGCCTCGGCTCTCGCGAAAACCATAAACCTAGTTTTGAACCATCGTGAAAGGTGGGTTCTTTTTGGTGTTTGCACTTTGAAAAATCATATCTTTTTAGTGTGTTGACGAAATTCGATGAAACAGGAAACATCGGGACCGCAAGGAAGCTCTCTACACTGTAGAAGAAGCCGCGGATTTTTCTGACATCATATCTATTTTTAGCGAAGCAACAAACCAATGTGAGAAAACTAAATTAAATAAATTTGAATGGAAAATATCGTGTATAAATTATATTAGCAAAATATAAATTACACACGTGTTGTATACCTCATGTACATGCGTAGTGTAAGCTATATAAGCGAAGTATGAATTATACATGCATAGAATAATTGATATATGTGTTGAAATGCAAGTGAAACATAGCAAAAATATGTATATATATATATATATATATACTTCCCTCGTCCACAAACCATGGACGATATTTATTGTTGTGAATTGGTGTGAAATATTGGATGAAAAATACGAATGGTTGAATAATTGTTTGTGGTTGATATTGTTTGGTTGTGGTTGAAAAATACCCATTGGTGATTGAAATGAATTGGAAATATTTGTGGAAATAAAAATAAACATGCCGCCTGCGTGCGAATTAGATGCATGAATCCTCGTTGTCAAAAACCGCGAGGTTTTAAGGTAGAGCGAGGAGCCGTATTAGGGACGGTGCCGGTTTTAACTACCCTGCCGTTATGCTGCCGAAATTTTGAATAATCTTTGTGTGTTAGAATTATTTTCATATGTTGAAATTAAAGTCATGTGTTGAAACTATATTCATGTGTGGAAATGTGCATATGTTGAAAAGTGATGTGTGAAAATTAAATTCATTTGTGAATGAATGAAGTGTTTAAACAATAAAAATCACATTTTTATAATATATATGAAGTATGAAAAATATTCGCCTTATATATAAATAGTTTTAACAATAAAAATCCTATCTTTCTTACATGAACAACATAAATAAAATATCCATGTGTGGAAATGCTCATGTGTTGAGAAGTGTGCGTAGTGGAAAAGTTCATGTGTTGAATAAAAAGATCGAACAATAAAAATTACATTTTTATTGAAACTATGAAGTGTTGAAAACATCCATTTGTCGAATAAATATTTTAAATGATAAAAATATCATTTTTATCATATATGTGATGTGCTAGAGATATGCGGACGTTGAAATAAATATTGGTGAAGGAATATTATTTTTAACATGCATAGGAACTAAACAAAATAGTCATTTGTTGAAATCTATTTTAGTTCGCCAAAATTATCATCTTTGAAATGTGAAGTGTTAAAAATAGCCACTTGTTCAAATAAATGTGCATGAGTTGAAATATACATTAATTAGCTAATGATATGATTTTAGCCTATGCATGCAACATTAGAATGAATGGTGTTTTTAAACCAAAGTAAATCAAATATGAAGTTGAATGGAAAATGATAAGTGATATAAATTGTATATATGTACATGCATATTTATTGAACAGGTTATAGCAAAGCGGCTAGAGAAGAGGAATAAAATTTTGTGCCCGACAAATAGGTACACATTTACTGTTTTGTTTGGGTGATGATTTTATGAGCCTGTTGGCTAGTCGCTTGGCTTTTTCTTTTTCTTTTTGACATGAGACGCCCATGTGGCTATTTGGGAATTTTCCTGGCCCCTCCCGTACAAAGGAGGTTATGGCGAAATTTTCAAAAATTTAAAGGCATTAGTGAAATAATTGAAGTGAAAGCGATATAGGAATTTTTGAATGAACTATATCCATATAAATATATAAATAAAATTAAAACGAAACGTTGCCGTGCAGTTCGTGTTTTGAAACCGTGATTTCAAATGACTAGTGCGGGAAATCCGACCATTGGATTTTCCCGAAACCACAACCGTTGGGTTCGCCTTGGATATATCTTTCCAACGGCACCAACTTTGTGAAGATCCGACGGTTGGATTGCCTGGAATGTTTAATTCAAATCTGAAGAAAAACAGCGCCAGAAACGATTATATTTATATATATATATATAAATATAATTAAATTAAATCGAATAACGACGCTGCAGTTCGTAAATTGAAATCGTAATTTCAAATGGCTAGTGTGGAAGATCCGACCGTCAGATTTTCCCAAAACTGAAACCGTTGGATTCGTTTTGAAATGACCTTCCTAATGATATTAAATTTGTGAAGATCCAACGGTTAGATTTTCAGATATGTGTAAAACAAAATTAGTGAAAAGCAGCGCCAGTGCATCGATACGACCTGAAACATCGTTTAATTAAATTTGGCCATTTTAAATTAAATAAAAATGGCGATATATCGTTATAAAATACTATAGACGATATAGAGTGAAAATAATCCCATTTTGTTGTGTTTGCTTGATATGTGATGGTTGAATGTATTTAACATGAAAATTATAACTAAAGAACTGAAATGTGAATATTGAATAGTCCAACTATGTGACAAATTGATTTGAAAATCTAAATATACGTGGATTACTTGAAAAGGCCGAGTTCATCTCATTTCAAATAATTGATCGACATTGAGAAGTCGAAGAGTCGAAGATGGTTGAAGACCGACGATCTTCACATTGGATGGATGGGCGCTACTGATGCTCGTGATTGGAGTAGCTACCATGAAGGAACTGAAGTAGTAGCTGTCCAAACATACCGTTGATTGTACGGATATGCGAGGAATTGGTGCCTCCGGTTTCGTTCAGACCCAGAACGGACTTGTAAATGGACTGTGTGTCTGACATTGGATTTTGTTCTATGCTGATTTATCTCTGTTAAATATATATCTGTTTGGCGGCGGAGAATTTATTCTCTTGCTTAACGCCCTTCTCTGAGACGTATGAGCTTAGAGGTTATGTATTGACAGTAATAAGTCGCATGGAGTGGATAGCCTGTGTGGCACGCCTAAGTGGCATATGATCAAGGCTTCTGTTGCAAAGCAAAGTCTTGGGGTTAATGATCAAAGCATGGTCTGTGTGACGTAGCTTTGTGTATGACGTGAATTCACGAGCCTCACACCCCGGTATGAGTCAAAAACGGGAGAGTAACTGCAGGGAGAACACGACGTTTCTTTCTAGCTAAGGTGGTGTCAGTGACCTACCAGCCCTAACATTATATATACTTTTCACATGTGTGGTTGTTGGAATGTGAGGCGCCTCGATATAGGTCTGTAAGGACCGGGAAACGTGTGTTCAGGAATTGCCAATCCTCAAAAGTAAGAGAGGACCGGCCCTAAAGATCCAAGGATCATAGTGGGTCCTGGGACATTTGCTAGAGTGTCTCCAATCGGAGAGGAGCTTGCCCCTTGCCTCGACTCATGAAGGAATCCAATTTCCAATACGAAATATGTGGACGTGATTGTATTACTAGTACGGCGACATAGTGGTATGGGTCATTTATGCCGCCTATGATTGATATTTATGATTGAAATCGCTTTTGAAATATATATGCACTAGTAATAATATCAAACACTTTTGTTTAATTCGTATGAGGCATTTTTGGCCATTATAAGGTAAAACCTCTATCCACCGGCTTGCGTTGCATTGTGTGATGGGACCTGAGTCTTATAATGGATCCATTTTATAAAAAGCATTGCGATGATTTAACCATTTACTTTATTTCATGCACTAGCACTCATTAGAGTAAACCCGTTCCGCGAAAGTGGCGTGGTCCTTTGATTTTCCTTATTATTGTTGTTAATAAGTTAAGTAGATTTCTCATACCAGTCCCATGACTGACTCGTAGTTTGTTTCACCTTGCAAACTTGGGTGCCCTCATTTTCACACGGGCAGCCTAGTTACAGGTTTCTGACGCACTTTTGGCTCATGGCGAGGCTTGACTACACCGTGCTGACTTGGATTTTCTCCGCCATTATTGTATCTATATTATGATTCCGCCAATGGCGATGTAGACTGATATTTATTTTGTGTACTCTTTATGTATGATTCCGCCTCAGGCAATGGTAACTGATTATGTATCATTATGCACTAAGTAGTATCCTGTACTGTGCTTCTCTGATGTGATGATATCTATATGATTCCGCTGTCATATGTGTGTAAATTATTCTATTTTCTGTTTATGCTATTATCTGTGATCTGCTAATGATGATTAATGTGTTATATTCCAATACCGTGTCATGGGGTTTTGGGATCGTCACAGAAAGCATATGCTATTAATGTTGTCCCTTCTTCATCGAATGCCACAACTATGGTGGAGAAAGCAAAGAATGTCATCATTCAAGGTATGCTTTCTGTTTACGATGTTCCTGTTCGAATATTGTTTGATACAGGGGCTTCCCGTTCCTTCATATCTAATGACCCGATAAATAGGTTAGGATTGGAACTCGAGATAGTCGATAGACCTTTAGTGGTGACGAACCTGATTTGTGGTTCGACTAGCCTTATTATGATTTGTCATAATGAGGTCTTATCGAGTCATGGATGTATATTTACTTGTGATTGATTTGTTTTGAGCTTTACTGGGTTTAGCATTATTTTAGGAGTCGATTGGCTCCAAAGATACGGGGTGTTAGTAGACTGCGAGGGATTTTCAATGACTATTAGGGCGGATGATGGACGGAGGGTAGTGTTTGGTAGCCTAGCTAGTGAGGAGGTGATGGCTAGTTTTCTAAATTCCCTCCACATCCCGTAGGACGAGTTAGCAGGAATTCCCATTGTTGGCCAGTATCTAGATATCTTCGAGGAAGTGACCGGACTTCCACCGCACCAAAAGATTGAGTTTCGTATTGATTTTGTGAAAGATGCCAGACTTATAGTGATGCCTCTTCGTCATATGGCACCAAGGGAGCAGCGAGAGCTCGGGGTGGAAGTAAGCGATCTTTTGAATAAGGGATTTATCAGAAGAAGTGTTTCTGAGTGGGTAGCACTAGTCGTATTTGGCAATAAGGCAGATGGTTCCTTTCGTTTATGTGTGGACTATCGCGAGTTGAATAAAGTGACTAGAAAGAATAAGTATCCTCTTCCGCGGATTGATGATTTGTCTGATCAACTGGAGGGAGCAAGAGTGTTTTCCTAATTGGACCTAGCGACAGAATTTCATCACCTCCGACTAGTTGCTGAGAGTATTCTTAAAACGGCATTTTAGACGCCGTTTGGATTCTATGAGTGGTTGGTCATGCCATTCGAGTTGACCAATGCACCAACATATTTTGTGGATCTTATGAATAGGATATTCAGGGATCAATTGAATAAGTTTGTTTTGTGTTCATGGATGATATCTTGGTTTATTCAAGGACAGAGGAAGAACACAAGGAACATTTGAGGATAGTGATGGAGGTGTTGAGAAAACACCAATTGAAAGTAAAATTTTCTAGGTGTCACTTCTGGAGGAGGGAAGTGAGATTCTTGGGCCATGTTGTTTCAGAGAATGGGATTGCCATTGATCCTGCGAAGGTGGATATGGTACAAGATTGGTCTATGCCCAAGAATGCAATAGACGTTAGAAGTTTCTTAGGATTAGCTTGATATTATCATAAGTTTATCCAAGATTTCTCCAAGATAGCGGCACCGTTAACTCAGTTAACCAAGAAGAATCAAACTTTCGTTTGGGACGAAAGGTGTGAAAATGCATTCAAGAAAGTTGATGCATGCGCCAGTGTTAGTCATTCCTAAAGGGAATAAAGAAATGACAGTGTAAACGGATGCATGTGGTACTAGACTAGGTGCTGTATTGATGCAAGGAGGTAGGATTGTAGCTTGTGCAAGTCGGCAACTGAAATTGCATGAGAAAAGATATTCTACCTATGATTTGGAATTGGCAGCGATCGTGTTCGTGTTGAAGATGTAGAGACATTATCTCTTGGCACAAAGATTTGAGTTGTTTACCAACCATAAATCATTAAAGTATCTCTTCTCTCAGACGGATTTAAATCTCCGACAGCAAAGATGGTTAGAATTCTTTGCTTGCAATGATTTCGATATCACATATACACCTGGAAAGGGCAATGCAGTAGCTGATGCATTGAGTAGAAGACATGCCCGTTTAGGGGCTATGTTTCTTGAGTGGAAGCAACCAGAGTATATTGCAGGTTATGATTTTAGACCAAAGTGCAAATTGGATCCAGAAATGTTAGCAAGTTTGACGATTAGACCCATTTTGATTGAGCGGATTGGTTCCAGTCAGAGGGACGATACTAACCCATTGGAAATCATCTCCAAGTTAGAGATGGGAATCGACAAGGAGATGAACAAGTATGGGCTTGATTGAGTTGGATGGCTTAGAAAGAATGGGGAATTAGATGTACCCAATGTTAATGGATTGAGAGATGAAGTGCTTAGAGAATGTCATCACTCGAAATTGACTATACATCCCGGTGGTAGTAAAATGTATCGAGACATGAAGTAGACCTACTACTGAGAAGGGATGAAGAGAGACGTTGAAAAGTTTATATCCCAATGCATGAATTGCCAACTAGTTAAATCTGAGGAAAGGAAACCTAGTTGTCTGCTACAACCATTGGAAATTCCCAAATGGAAATGGGAACAAGTTTCAATGGATTTTAGTGATGGTTTACCAAGGACTAGATCTGGTCATGATAGCATTTGGGTAATTGTGGACCAATTGACCAAAAGTGCAACGTTTATACCCGTCAAGTCGAATAGAATAGCAGCTAAGTTAGTAAGACTGTATATGAAGTGGGTAGTGAGATTTCATGGAGTACCCAAAGGCATTGTGAGCGACCGAGATCCGTTGTTTACTGGCGGGTTTTGGAAGTGCTTTATTTCGTCAATTTCTATTTAAAACGAATTTTATAAATCGTTTAAAATCGTTTCAAAAACAATTTCAACTTCCTTTTTGATTTCAAATCAAAGTTAAATTTTTCCTTATAAGTTCGTTTTAAATTCATTTCAATTCAAATTCGATTTCAATTCAATTCGATTCGATTTCCATTTCAATTCGTTTCAATTCAATTCAATTCGATTTCAATTTCAATTTCTATTCAATTTCAATTTCTATTCAATTCAATTCGATTCAAATTTCTATTCAATTTCTATTCAATTCCAATTTATATTCAATTTTCAATTCTATTCAAGTCAATTCGAATTTATTTTCAATTCTATTCTATTCGAATTCAAATTTCAATTCTATTCAAATCAATTCGAATTTATTTTCGATTCTATTATATATTTTTACATCTCTTTCTAAATATTCACTTTAAAAACGAATATAATCGATATCAATATCGTTCGCGTCAAAATAGCACATCTGTAGTCAACATGGCTTTATATTTTTCAATAACTTCGTTATTCTATTCAACAAATGAATATTTATTCTATTCAACACATGAATCTATATTTCTTTCACCACATGACTGTAACGATCCAGAATTTTTAACCAATTTAAATTTTTAATTTAAATTTGAATTTGAATTTGACATAAAAATATATGGTTAAGAATATTTAATAATTTTGATAAGTTATATGATAGATTTTACTTGAATTATAAATGAGAATGATTATTAATAAGATTGGATTTATTGATACTATTGCCGTTCGATCGGATTTGTCAAACTATAACATGAATTAGTAGCATTAGAATTAAGTGTTGCCCTTAGTTTTCATAGCATTTAAGGGAAAATGCTACCAAAAGTTCACCTTCTCTTCTTAAGACAAGTGTATGGACACTTGTAATTTTGCATGTATGCTTTCAGCATGCCTTCCATGTGCCCCCTTATGTGTCATCACCTCCTTAACTCTCTATTCCTATATAAGGAGACCTTTTCTCCATTTTCTTACCATTCCATTCCATTTCCTCCTTTCCACCTTCTTCTTAAAGCTTATGGCCATGGTTTCCATGGCATAAGTCTTCCTCTTTTCCACCAACACCTTGCCAAAGTTCGTCATTCTCCTCCTCCTCTTATAATATATAAAGAGAGATTAGTATATATTATATTATATATATTTTGATAAAGAAGACGGTGCACCGAAATACTGTCAGACGGTTCACTCAGCTAGGTTCGCCTACCGTGAAGATTGGAAAGCTGTTTGGTGAGAACTCTTTAACCACGGTTTATTATTTAATTAGTAGTTAGACTAATTTAAATATAGTAATGGATTATTAATGGTTAATGATAGTCGATGTTTGTTATGATGGATGATGGATGCATAGTTTAGAACACACACACTATTAAGCATTAGTGTTATAACGCTTGTGCACAGTTATGATTTATTTAATCATATTGATGATGGTTGCTATGGATGTTTAAATAGTTGTTGATGTTGTATTGCAAACACTATGACACAACAGTTATGGTATCACATTGGTGATCAGCAAATGTCCTTCGTAATTAGAAATAATATCGTTATTGAAATTGAAGGCTAATAATCGGGAAAGACCGTATTCATATATGTGGATAAAATTCTTTAAATGAATAAATTAATACCGCAACATTTTAGGATGACAGAGAGAATAGTGTCTAGGCTTGGGTTTGGAAATGAAGTTTCCTGCTCTCCCTGGCTATCCCTAACTGGTCCGACGAATGGGATGGTTAATTTGAAGTTATTTGAATTTATAAATGAATTGGAATTTGATTTATTAAGTAAAAAGTAAAAGTTGAAATTTGAACCCAAAATAAATTTGGAAAGTCAATGTAAATTACTTTAAATGGTTTAAAGAAGTATATAATGGTTTTATAAGGTATTTTGAAGTATTGAAGAATAATTTTTATTGCGGTCAAAATAGGGCTTGTTGCACAACGGCAATTAGTGTATTTTAGATGCAAACTTTAAACGCTTATAACTTTTGCAATCTAAATCGGATTTGCATGAAACGAAAACGTTAGATTTATATTAACAAGAGCTTTAAAATGAGTGAAAGCAGATTTTAATTTTGAGTTATAATTTTCAAGATATGTTTAAAACCGTTTTGGGGAAAGGTCGCTATAAGAGAAGTTATCGACCATAACTATAAATAGCCATTTTTAATGTTTCTAAAATATGGAAAAAAAAAATTGTAAAATCATTATTAATTATGTAAAAGTGTTTTGAATTGTAAAGTTTAAGTTTTGACCAAGATAAATGATATTTGATCAATGTAGTTGAGATAACTATTTTGTGACGCTTTTGTAACACTTTCGAAACACTATTGTAACGCTTTCTTTGAAATAATCTATTTTGAAGTTTTTAAACCACGAACTAAAAGAAATCATTTGTAAATGATTGGTGGAATGTTTTCAAAGGTTCAAAAGTATTGGAAATACTTTATATGGGATTCAAATTGATTTATTTAATATTAAAATAGGTTTTTAATAGTTGGATATGGTTGGAGATAAATCTTCGGATGTTTGATATTAATCCGGTAGATGATGACTCTTACTATTGGAGGAATTTAAAAGGTAGTTCACCGTTATTCCGCTTATAGTGTGAGTTGGATACAGAGATTAATATTAGTGAATATTAGGCTCACATCCCTATTTTGAAACTTAATTAGGCTCACATCCGGTCATAAACTTATTGTTAATTAGGTCCCTATTTTCTGAAAAGTCATCAAAAAAATATAAAAAATATATAAAAAAATCACGTAAATTCGTATTTAAATAAAACATGTAAACACTAAAAAATTCAGAACAAAAAACCATCAACGAAGGCGTCAAAAATAAAAAAAAACCAAAAAAAAAAAACGAAATTTCCAGTTAAATGCATAATAGTATGCACATATATCACTTTCCTGCATACATCCGTGCATATTTTTCACTACATACATCTTCATTGATTTTTATTCATGCAAATAAATGCATACATGTGCGCAAAAATTTCAAATACTTGCATACATTTGTGCAGGTTTATTTTCAGATTTTAATCTGAAAACAGCTTACAGAAAAGTTGCATACATATATGCAATTATCAGTAATAATTGCATAAATGTATGCAACTATTTTTTTTCGATTTCCGTAGATTCCTGACATTATTTCCATATTTTAGAAAAAAAAATTTATGAACGTACGCACATTTTTTAAAAAAAATACAAAAAGGCGGAAAAAATAAAATAGGGGGCGGGTTTAAAAATTTTCAGAACTTTGTTTTTTTTTATAAATTAGGTCTCTACTTTTTATCCTATAAAAATGTTGCACACATGTGTGCATTTTTTTGAGAAATTTGCACATTTGGATGCAAATAAAAATGAACTGAAAAATTATGTTAAATCTATCCGCTGGAAGAACTGCAATAATTGCATATATGCATGCAATAAAATCAAAAAGGTGCATAATATTATGCATTTAACTGCAGTTTTTTCTGTTTTTTTGCTATTTTCTTCTTTCTGACATTATTTTTGTTGTTTTTTGAACTGAATTTTTTTTATAATGCGTAATATATTTTATTACTAATTTACGAATTTTTTTTTAATTTTTTAATTATTATTTTATAAGTTTTGAAAACAGGGACCTAATTTACAATAAGTTTATGACCGGGTTTTTTTATATTTTGAAACTTAATAGGGACCTCTAAAAAACGCACCCTTAATATTAAGTATAAGTGGATGATATTTCTATCCAGATCTAATGTCAAAGGTTTGGATAAATTTTTAAATTAAGATACGAGTTTCCCAATTTGATTGGGATAAGTTGGATAGAAATAATCTTCGGATATTTCGTATGAGATTCTTTGGTGTAAACGTATACTATTTGAGGAATTTGGAAGATATTATTATATCGTTATTCCACTTATAGTATTCGTTGATTATGAGAATTGATATCAAATATAAGTAGATACAATTTTTGTGTAACTTATGTTCAATATCAATTGATTTGGGTTTTGTTGTGAATCATATCTTCAATAATATCATTCTTGAAACCCCATGAGATTGAGTTATGGAAATTCATATCGTAATTTGAGGATTCAATCAGATCTTTGATTTGAGAAATTAAAAATAAGGAACTGGAAAGAAAGTATAATCTTTTAGTTAAGATTAAAGAATGGAATGTTGGAAAATCAATTTAATTGGAAACTATGGTTGAAATGTGGATTAAGGATTTTCAAAGGAAACTGAATTTTGATAACAAGTTATCAAATGGAAAAATAATTAAGGCTTTAAGGCTAAACCATCTTTGATTTAAAGGATGTGTTTTAAAAGAGAAAGGTTAAATATGGATTTCGTAATAATTTGAGAACGGGTTTACAGAAGTTTAATTTTGACAAAATCCAAGACGGAAGGAGATTGGTAGAAAGCCTGTGTGTTCTATAATTGTTTTTTTTTAATTGCGCCTATTATTTGGAAAGACCGGGATCGGATGTATGTCCGAAAACCATTCCAAGTAATAATACGACGTTATAAAGCAATTGAAGACTTCGAAACCACCGAGTAAAGCCTGGGAGTTTTCGAATCATTAGGGTTGAATGCCAATATCTCGGACTGGTTCGTACAACCAAACGAGGAGTGGCACGATATCTGAATGTATTTGGAGATTTTTGGATGATGTTCATTCAGACCCAGAACGGACATTTATGGATACTGTTTCTGACATTATAATTAACTGCGTAACACTGTTTTATCAATATATATCTGTTTGGTGGCGGAGAATTATTCTCTTGCTTAACACCCTTCTCTAAGACATATGAGCTTAGAGGTTATATATTGGAAATCAGTGATGCGTTGTTAATGGATAATGTGGCATACTTAAGATATGTGGTGAGCTATGGATGATCAAAGCATGGCTTATTTAAGAGTAGCTTTGTGTATCGTGACCTCGGCAAGCCTCACAACCCGGTAAATGGCTAAAACAGGAAAGATGCAGCGAGGTTAAGGGTAGTCATTTCCTTCTAGATAAAAGGTGTACTATGGTATAGAGCCCAGGTATTAACCTATGTGGATGACTTCTATTTTTATGGATGTTGATGTTGCGAGACCTCAGTTTAAAGGTTGGTAATGACCGGGAAGTGATATACTCAGGCGTGCTCTAAGTTACCCAGTTAAGGGGTAACCCGGCTTCGTGTTGGCAGAGAGTCCGATTTGGTTCTCGGGGCGTCCCTCTAGAGGCGTACCCATTGGTTTGGTAAGGAAGTTCCTTTGCCTGGTCATTTGTTGGAAATCCAATTTTCCACTACGAGCCCGTACGGTTTTGATTGTATAGCCTGCTGGTTACCGGCAGGACTGTTAGTATAATGGGATGGGGCATTATGCTGGCTAGGTTTAATACATTTATTTGCGAAAAGGTTTTCCACACTGTATAGTAGTAAAAGAGGATTTCCACGTATGAATGCATTTTTGGTTATCATAAGGAAAAACTCGCTCATCTGGTGTGCGCTTGCATTGTGTGATGTGGGACGAGCTTATGGTAGCTTCATTTTTTTCAAAAGGTCATTGCGGATTTCTATGCACTGGTATGCACATGGAGTAAACCCATTCCGCATTAGCGGCGTGGTCTGGAGAATTACCTAACTTTAAAATAAACCCTAAAATAACTGTTTTGAGTTCTCACACCAGTCCCACGACTGACCTGGAGTTTATTGTTCCCTCACCTAAACTCTGGGTGCCCATAATTTTTACACGGGCAGCCTAGTAGTTTTGTTCACAGATTTAGCCTTGGAGTTGGTTGGAGCAGGATTCTGGTTTTAGCTGAAGCTATTATGACTTGGAGCATTCACATTCTTCCGCTGAGTTTAGTATCTTTTCCGCTGTGTAATCGATGTACTCTGATGTATCTCTGATGTAATATTATTGTAATGATAATGGAAAAGTTCTTTTTATTTTGTGCAAATGTGTAAGTACCCCTAACAATCCGTCTTTATGAACGGTTTAAGTTGGTTTAATTACCAGCGAAAACCGAGCAAAAAGTCGGGTCATTACAATGACTAATCTCAACAAATGAGTACCGTCAACACGTGAATCTTTATTTTATAATATTCTTTATTTTCCCAATTGGAATGAGGCCCAATCAATTACCATATAATGTTAATTATATGGATTCCATACAACACATTTATATAATAACAACGATAAATAATCAACTATCATCCAAAGTGCACCACACAACTGCATAAGCATTAAATATAAATAATTAACGCTTACATAGTCTGTCGACCAATCGATCGACATACAATTTAATAATTGGAATTAGTGTACACCAAATATCATCCCAACACCCGTGTAGGGTTTCAAACAATCAAACACATATTTTATTTGTGCAGTTGGGCGATGTGTAAAATTTATCGTCCCAATCAATATCAGTCAAATGTGTGTATATAAACAAATCGTTCGATTTGTTTATATCTAGTTCATTTTAAATACCCGTTAAAAATTCTATTTTTAACCATAAAATATTTTCCACTATAAAATATTTTATTTCGTTCCACATCACACAATCAAATTTCACAACATAGCAACCAAACAAACAAGTCATCCATGGTCTGTGGACGCCGGGTGTCGGGTGCTGCTAAGCACCGTCTGCATCCTAGTATATATTTTAAACTAGAAATAGAAAATTAAAGGTGAAAAGTTCTCACCAAAGCTGTCCCAACTCCATGACACTTCATATGTGGAAAATCTTCGTCGTGCTCGCCCTTGTTACTTTCGTCTTTCGTATCCACTACACATATAAAAATCACAATTTTATATTCTCTATTATATAAAAAATCTATTTTTGCTTCACTACATATATAAAGATCAAATCTTTACTTCGCTACTCAAATAAAAATCAAATTTTATTTACTTTATACTATAAAAATCCTATTTTTACTATCCATATTATATAAAAATTATATTTTTAATATCTCTACATTATAAAAATTATATTTTTAATTTAAATAAACATCTTAGCCTCCTTTAAATAAAATTCAAGCTTTCTTTGATAAAATTTCAAACTTCCTTTGTTTAAAAATCACGCCTTTCTAACTACATAAAAATCAAACCTTTTCCTTGCTAAAAATCATAGCTTTCTACCAATAAAAATCGTGTTTTATTTTGCTAATACATATAAACTGATTTTAGAATATGTTTTATAATTAAAATTGATTTTATAAACTAAAAACTGATTCTAAAACCAATTACATTAATTGAATAAATAAATAGAATAAAATAAAAAAACTTACTGGCGGTCCTAGGGTAAGGGATGGCGGCTCAGGTCGGAGGGGAGATGGCAGGGGTTCGCTGGCGGCTTGCGGTCCTTTCTGGTGGCGGTGGCGTCCCTTCAGGGCGGCGGCGCTGGTTAGAATCGGCTAGTGTTTTTTTTTTTGGAGGGCGACTGGAGGAGGAAGGAGGCGAGCGAAGGGGAGGAGGGGCTGAGGGGGTCGGAGCTTCCCGTCGGAGGCGGCTTTCGTTGGAGGTGGGCGACGACGGGTTTTGATCGACGAGAAGGTTTTTTTTTTTTTAATAATGAGCGTTGACTTCTAATTCAAAAGGGGGAGGAGAGATATGAGAGAGAGTGGATTATATTATAATAATTAATTAATTAATTAATATCTTAAAGTAACTTTTTATTTTGAATTCAAAATCGAACCGACCTACTGTCGTCCCTAGGGTAATACCCCCATTCCGAACGCAATGGGTTATGTATCGTAAGCTGATTCGATTAGTTTCCGTCAAATTTAAAATATAAATCTATGTATATTCAATTCAAACACACATTTCAATTTACCGAGGCCACACCCTAACTCTAAAAATTCCCAAAAAATATTTTCTAACTTCGTATTGACGATACGGTCCTAACAAAACTAGTTTCGTCAAATTCTGAAACTGTTTGAAAAATGGCCATTTTCCAGTCGATTAAAATCAACTAAAACTGGTCAAAAGCGTTTTCCTTTGCCACGCTCACATATTGACTCAGAAAATTACGAAATTTGAAACCTAGAAATAACTTGACATCACGGATCCAACAAAAGTGGTTTCGTCGAAAACTGAGGTCGTTTGCAAAATTTCCATTTTTCAATGCTAGAAATCCATAGCGACTATTCTGAATTTTCAACTAGATGTAACTTTTGATTCCCGCTATGAAATTTTGAATTTTCGGATTCTTTGGAAAGATATTCTCAAATAGATTCTAATATTTTTGGTTCCGCTAAAATCCGGTTTATTTTGAATCCTGTACATTCATTTGAAGTTTGAAATCGAATTATCGAACTACCGCACCATTTTCAATTCCTTTTATATATATAAATAAATATTTATATTATAACGACGACGTATGTAAATATATACATTCGAATTCTATTCAAAATAAATTTTTCGTCATTATTATTTAAAATAATTCATTTTAAATATTCAAAATTCATTAAATTCGCCAAAATAAAAATTGGCTCGGATTTCCGGGTTGTTACAATCTCCCCCACTTAAAACTTTTCGTCCCCAAAAAGGAACGTAGCCAAAAGTTGTTTAACTAATCAACTCAACTTCCACTTTTTCCGTTACGGCTTAAGTTCTTCAACTTTTCAGTTTCTAAGAACTTTTCAAATTTTTCAAAAATTTGGCTAACACCCTAAATTTTCGAAAAATTTCGCCATAACCTCCCCTGCACCGGGAGCACCGGGAAAATCCCGAAATTGCCATATAGGCCCTCTGATCACAAAAAGAAAAAGAAAAAGCCAAGCGGCTAGCCAGTTGGCTCATAAAATCATCATCACCCAAACAAAACAGTAAATTATGGTAAACATGTACCTATTTGTCGGGCAAACAATTTTATTTCTCTGCTCTAGCCTCCTTGCTATGACCTGTTCAGTGTAAATACATGTATATGCAAGCAAATGCGATAAATTTTTAATACAGTTCGATGTTTGGTGCTAAATTCAACTTGGTTCAACATTTTTCTTACCTTAGTTATATTATACCATACCAATACATTTTAAAACAAAAAGCATAATTACGTTCGTACAAGCATCATACATAAATACATATATCCAAAATGCTAGTTCATTACATTAAAACCCAGCTTTATAGGAAGTCGTGCCTTCTTCTTACATGATTTCCAAAGTTGATAGGTCCTTTCCCTTGGATTTCTTATCACCCTTCTTTAACGGGCAATCTCGGGCTAGATGCCCTACTTCTTTGCATCGAAAGCACTTCTATACCTTTCCTAAATTTGTGGGTTTCTTCTTTACCTTCAGGCACTTATGTACGAAATGCCCCGTCTCTTTGCATTTGAAACACACTATGTCCATTCTCATCATTTTCTCCCTGCTTTTCTTTCTCTCAGGGCACCGAACGGCATAATGTCCTTCTTTTCTGCATATACGGCAATAAATACCCACGTACATTCCTAAGTTCAACTTACGTTCTTTTTCTGCTTTCTGGTGAGCTTTACTCGCTTGTTTCGGGGTCATCCAGAATTCAGTATGAGATACGCCATAGTATTCCATATCCTATATAATATTTTTAGGATTTTTGTTAAGAGAGTTTGCATTATTTTTCACTTAATAATCATCTTGATTATACTTTATTTATCATTCCAGTATTTTTATTAGTTGAAACAATAATCAAACATCACAGCCATCAATCAATTTGTTGATTAGATTTTCAAATATATACGATTTTTATATACTCAAAAATCAGATTTCAGCGTCAAGTCACAAACAGTAAATTTCAGTTAAGTTTTGTTCTCACACCAGTCGATTGGAAATATATTGAAATCTCACTTTCGAAACTCGAAAACAAGTACTGGCGATGGGGCCCCATCACCAGAATTATCCCCGGGCAACTAGAGTATGTTTCTATATCTATCCAGTATATTAAAACCTCGAATACACGCTTGCAAGGCGTATATGAAAAATCTTTATATATTGGATTGTCCAAAACAATTTAAAGTAAATAGTCAAAAACTTATGATACGATTTAAATTTCAAAACAAAAATGGTTTTCATTTTAAAAATATACTCTTCACACTCGTTCTAGGATACTACTGATCCCATTCTAATGAGTCATTCCCATTGGATATTACTAATCCAATTTTTGATGAATTATTTCATTTGGTTCTAATGTGTCATGTTCTCTAGCTTTGTAAACCAAAGCTCCGATACCAACTGTGATAGCCCGTAACTTCCCCGTGAAGGAAAGCCCGGATTACCTTGAGAACACGACCAATCAGAACGCAAACAGAAGAACATTTCATTGTATATTAAAACAATTCCATCAGAATACAAGAATATACAGAGTATGAATTAATATTACACAGAAAATATCAGAGATTTAAATTACATTTAAATACATCGCAGCGGAAAAACAATACAAAGCACAACTGAAAATAATACACGGATACAGAGCTTTCCGAGCATCGTTCCAGCTGTAAATCAGAATCCTGTGGATATAAATCTGCAAAACCAAAACTACTAGCTGCCTGTGTGGAAAATAGGGGCACCCAGAGTTTAGGTTAAAACAATAAACTCCAAGTCAGTCATGTGACTAGTGTGAGAACTAAAACAGTTATAAATCTTTGTTTTTAAAGTTAGGTAAATCAAGGGACCACGCCGTATAACACGGAACGGGTTTCCTCCCAAGAATACCACTGCATAAAACAAACAGCGCAATGCTAAATAAAGAACAATGAAGCTATTATAAGACCCAGATCCCATCACACAATGCAACGCAAGCCGGAGGATAGGGATTTCCCTTATAATAGCCAAATATGCTTGATACGCGAAATTTCATGTTATATAATTACTATAAGTGAAGAAAACAACTTCAAATATAAATATATCAATCATAGGCGGCATGGGTACCATATATCATGTCGCTAATACTATGCTCTACAATCAAAATCGCAAAATGTCATATTTGGAAATAGGATTTCCATCATGGTGGCTCCTGATTCGAAAGATCGATCGCGTAGTGCCATCTACAACGGCTTAGGTCTCAGCTAGAGAAAACATCATAATGCACATCCGCACTTTTGGGAAATCGAGTATCACTGCGGCTTACGTCTCGGCGAGAGAAAACACCGCTTACCCTATCCCTCTGAGCACTAAGCTCAATCTCAATCGACCGAATCCACGACACCACTAAGGTGCCCATCCACTAAAAAGCATACTGATCAACCCATCAGTTTACCACCATACCGGGGTGCGAGGCTCGCGAATCAACGCTATACACAAAGCCGTGCTATATTAAAGCTACGCTTTGATCATCATCCACCAGACATTGCTTTTCAACAAAAGTCAGGATCACTGCATCTCAGCATGCCACACAATCAATCCATATCGTACCACTGATTTCTGCCAATATATAACCTCTGAGCTCGTATGTCTCAGAGAAGGGCGTTGAGCAAGAGAATAAATTCTCCGCCGCCAAACAGATATATATTTAGCAGAGATCAACGAATACAATATAAAGGAATACAATGTCAGACACACCATCCATTTACAAGTCCGTTCTAGGTCTGAACGAAACCGGAGGCACTTTCCTCGCATATCCATCGACCTCCAAGCACGTCCGGACGGCTACAACTTTAGCTCCCTTCAAGGTAGCTACTCCCATCGTGAGCATCAGTAGCAGCCATCCATTCGATGTGAAGATCGTCGGTCTTGCATCGTCTTCAATCTCTTCGATTCGTCGTCGAATCAGTTATTCAGAATGGGTTATACCCGGACTTTCTGAATAACTCGCGTATCTTAATCAACAGTGCTATAAAACACAATATACGCCTCATTCCAATTCAGAATATTCTTTTATTCAGATATTCACACTCCTAGGGAAAGGTTCCCATTAATTTTATCAAAGATAAATTCTTTTAAATTTATTCTTTAATCTTCCTTTGGATATCATTTCAAACCATATTATGGTTTTCCAAACTAGTCGGGATTAGCGAACCACACCGAAGTAATTATTTATTTTATTTCCCAATCCCAACCTACTCATCCCAAGGAGCAAAACTGTTATTACCCCATGACTACTACCATGGTGTTATCGGTAAATTTAATTACCATTTCATGTTCAAATCTAATTAAAGATTTAACTATCACTAGGAGTAAAACTGGAGATACTCCCCTTTTGATCATTTCCCAATTTTGATAATTTAAATTATCAATCCACATTTCAATCTAATTAAATATTCATTAAAACTCCTTTTACTGGGTTAAAGAACTAATGTCATTTAAAACACAGTCCACGATAAACTCAAATCACATTCTATTTCAATTCCAATTAAATATATTAGAAATTCTGGTTATTTAAAACCCATTTCAAATTCAATTTATTTATTTCAAAAATAAATTGATTTTTATTCTAGTTCAAAACTAGTTCATTTCGATAAAAATCTATTTTTATCTTTTCAAATATGGAGTTTTTCATCCCAATTCTTTTCAAATCATTTATTTTGATTTTACACAAATTATAGATATTTTTAATTATTTTATCAGGGTCCATATAGTCGGTTTTCAATAACTGCCACCGAACTGTACTTGCAGCGACCTTTTCCAAATTTGATTTGGACATAATTCCAAATCCAAAAGTTAGATTTCAAATTTCTAATATTCATTGGAAAGCTCTTTTAGATATGAACCCAACGGTTCCAGTTTGGGGAGAATCCGACGATCGGATCTCCCGTAATGTCCGTTCGAAGTTAATGGTCGAAATTCGCGAACTACCGCGGCGCGGCGCATTCTATTCAGGCCATAATATTATATATATATATAATATATATAATATATATTTTGTCGATTTCTATTTAAAACGAATTTTATAAATCGTTTAAAATCGTTTCAAAAACAATTTCAACTTCCTTTTCAATTTCAAATCAAAGTTAAATTTTTCTTTATAAGTTCGTTTTAAATTCATTTCAATTCAATTCAAATTTGATTTCAATTTCAATTCAATTCGATTTCCATTTCAATTCGATTTCAGTTTCTATTCAATTTTTATTTAGTTTCAATTTCTATTCAATTCAATTCGATTCAAATTTCTATTCAATTTCAATTTCTATTCAATTTCAATTTCTATTCAATTTTCAATTCTATTCAAATCAATTCGAATTTATTTTCAATTATATTCTATTCGAATTCAAATTTCAATTCTATTCAAATCAATTCGAATTTATTTTCAATTCTATTATATATTTTTACATCTCTTTCTAAATATTCACTTTAAAAACGAATATAATCGATATCAATATCGTTCGCTCAAAATAGCGCATCTCTAATCAACACGGCTTTATATTTTTCAATAACTTCGTTATTGTATTCAACAAATGAATATTTATTCTATTCAACAAATGAATCTATATTTCTTTCACCACATGACTAATCTCAACAAATGAGTACCGTCAACACGTGAATCTTTATTTTATAATATTCTTTATTTTCCCAATTGGAATGAGGCCCAATCAATTACCATATAATGTTAATTATATGGATTCCATACAACACATGTATATAATAACAACGATAAAAAATCAACTATCATCCAAAGTGCACCACACAACTTATATAAATAATTAACGTTTACACAGTCTGTCGACCAATCGATCGACATACAATTTAATAATTGGGATTAGTGTACGCCAAATATCATCCCAACACCCGTGTGGGGTTTCAAACAATCAAACACAGATTTTATTTGTGCAGTCGGGCTATGTGTAAAATTTATCATCCCAATCAATATCAGTCAAATGTGTGTATATAAACAAATCGTTTGATTTGTTTATATTTATTTCATTTTAAATACCCGTTAAAAATTCTATTTTTAACCATAAAATATTTTATTTCGTTCCACATCACACAATCAAATTTCACAACATAGCAACCAAACAAACAAGTCATCCATGATCCGTGGACGACGGGTGTCGGGTGTTGCTAAGCACCGTCTGCATCCTAGTATATATTTTAAACTAGAAACAGAAAATTAAAGGTGAAAAGTTCTCACCAAAGCTATCCCAACTCCATGACACTTCATATGTGGAAAATCTTCGTCGTGCTCGCCCTTGTTACTTTCGTCTTATAAAAATCACATTTTTATATTCTCTATTATATAAAAAATCTATTTTTGCTTCACTACATATATAAAGATCAAATCTTTACTTCGCTACTCAAATAAGAATCGAATTTTATTTACTTTATACTATAAAAATCCTATTTTTACTATCCACATTATATAAAAAATATATTTTTAATATCTCTACATTATAAAAATTATATTTTTAATTCAAATAAACATCTTGGCCTCCTTTAAATAAAATTCAAGCTTTCTTTGATAAAATTTCAAACTTCCTTTGTTTAAAAATCACGCCTTTCTAACTACATAAAAATCATAGCTTTCTACCAATAAAAATCGTGTTTTATTTTGCTAATACATATAAACTGATTTTAGAATATGTTTTATAATTAAAATTGATTTTATAAACTTAAAACTGATTCTAAAACCAATTACATTAACTGAATAAACAAATAGAATGAAATAAAGAAACTTACTGGCGGTTCTAGAGTAGGGGATGGCGGCTTAGGTCGGAGGGGAGGTGGCAGGGATTCGCTGGCGGCTTGCGGTCCTTTCTGGTGGCGTCCCTTCAGGGCGGCGGCGTTGGTTAGAATTGGATAGTGTTTTTCTTCTTCTTTTTTCCTTTTTTTTTTTTTGGGAGGGCGACTGGAGGAGGAAGGAGGCGAGCGAAAGGGAGAAGGGGCTGAGGGGGTCGGAGCTTCTCGTCGGAGGCTGCTTTCGTTGGAGGAGGGCGGCGGCGGGTTTTGATCGACGAGAGGGCTGTTTTTTTTAATAATGAGCGTTGACTGCTAATTCAAAAGGGGGAGGAGAGATATGAGAGAGAGTGGATTATATTATAATATATAATTAATTAATTAATTTCTTAAAGTAACTTTTTATTTCAAATTCAAAATCGAACCCACCGACTGTCGCCCCTAGGGTAATACCCCCATTCCTAACGCAATGGGTTATGTATCGTAAGCTGATTCGATAGTTTCGATCAGTTGCCGTCAAATTTAAAATATAAATCTATGTATATTCAATTCAAACGCACATTTCAATTTACCGGGGCCACACCCTAACTCTAAAATTCCCGAAAAATGTTTTCTAACTTCGTATTGAAGATATGGTCCTAACAAAACTAGTTTCGTCAAATTCTGAGACCGTTTGAAAAATGGCCATTTTCCAGTCGATTAAAATCAACTAAAACTGGTCAAACGCGTTTTCCTTTGCCACGCTCACATATTGACTCAGAAAATTACAAAATTTGAAACCTAGCAATAACTTGACATCACGGATCCAACAAAAGTGGTTTCATCGAAAAATGAGGTGGTTTGCAAAATTTCCATTTTTCAACCCCAGAATTCCATAGCGACTATTCTGAATTTTCAACTGGACGTAACTTTTGATTCCCGCTATGAACTTTTGATTTTTCGGATTCGTTGGAAAGATATTCTCAAATAGATTCTAATATTTTTGGTTTCACTAAAATCAGGTTTATTTTGAATCTGTACATTCATTTGAAGTTTGAAATCGAATTATCGAACTACCGCGCCATTTTCAATTCCTTTTATATATATAACTAAATATTTATATTCTAACGACGACGTATGTAAATATATACATTCGAATTCTATTCAAAATAAATTTTTTGTCGTTATTATTTAAAATAATTCATTTTAAATATTCAAAATTCATTAAATTCACCAAAATAAAATTTTTAAATTGGCTCGGGTTTCCAGGTTGTTACAGTCTATCACAACGGTATGCTTACTTCTATCGACAACAGTTTGTAAAGGAATGAAATTCTATTTTTGTTAACTTAACAACAAAAGGTGATTTCCTTCATGGTTAAACTTGCGCCCACCTACCTGGGAAAAACACACTAGCAAACTTGTTCTTCTTTTCCTTCACTGCTAAGTGGAAATACTTGGATACACTTAAGAGACGCTGCAGCTTACAATGGACGTGAGCTTATATATATATATATATATATATATATATATATATATATATATATTCCCTTTTGTTTATGGTACTGGAAACAAAAATGTGGCCTTCTAATGTCCTTAAGAAAACTCTATAAAATACCCTTAATTCTCCCTTAACCTAATCTACCTCATTCTCTAAGTCGGCAGATATTTTTTCCGCCGTCACTCAATTCTCCTTCGCAAAAAATTTTGGGAGCAAACAAAATCAAAAGAAATAGAGAAAAATCCTATAAATTAGCAAATTGGTATAAACGAGTTTGCACACCAATTGCCTACGTTCTGATGTCAAATTGGAGTGGCTCGGTTTTGTTTTGGGGAGTATGAAGGTGACAGGAAGTGGAAACCGCGAGCAGGATAATGGAGCGAAAGATGTAAGATGATGATCGGGTTCCAGTTGATCTCGTTGGTGTTGGAGAGGTCGCGGTCTCTGATGGAGCACGAGATGGAGTAGTTTGGGGCGAAACAGGTAAACGGATGTAAGGAAGGAAGGTGAACGTGGTAGTGAAGGTTGTTTGTTGAATGGTGGAGCTGAAGATCTATAGAGTGTAGTGTATGTATGGGTTGCGGCAAGCTAGTATTTGAGAAATGGGGATGTGAGACTGAGGCGTGAAGACTGTTTGCTTGCGATTCAAAGGAGGCACATGTAAATGGAGTCTAAGTCTCCACTCGATTTCGCTGAAAAATATTAAAGGAGAGGGAGGATAGAATTAGCTAATGTTGCATTGTGATGGGAAGAAACGTGATTTAGCAGTAGGTGAGTTTGAAGTGGAAGTTGTGTTGGGATTTAATGAGGAAAGAGCTAGGTCTGGAATGAAACGAGAAAGATGGAGTTGAAATTATTGTTGTGTTGCTCATGGAAAGGGTGACGTTCTGTACGGTGTGAAGGTTTTGGGCTGAATTGGATAAAGGGTGAGGCCCAATTAAGTTAAAAACAATTTGTCTATGTTTAGTTAATTAATGTGTGAACTAAATATTTTAATACCATCCATGCTATATCAGAACTTCGAACGATCTGATCCGTTAAGATCTTATGGACGACGACTGCAACATGGAACCACGTTGGAATGATTTGGAGCTCGTCTCCATTTACAGCCGAATGAAACGACTAAACTGAATCAACGTCCGTTTATCGTTTTTAATGATAAACGTCATATGTGAGTAAATCTCACTAACTCTGAACAGTTTATAATTTCATGTTGTATTTTTAGAACTGTTAAATATTGGCTGATTGACTGTGTGTTGACTGTTTGATTGAACTGCTAGTCAGTTAGTTGAATTTCTATATTGATTATGTTTAACAGAATATATCATATGGAACTGAAAGTGATGTTGATTTTATATTGTATAACATCTATGGATGCAGTGAAACAGGTTGGAGGAATCCGACTGGATTCCTCAACATTTATTTTACTATTTTTCATATATTGTGATATATGATGTGATATATAATCTGTTGTCAATTATATGTGTTTGGACGATATTGATCATCGTGATTTGATATGTTGAACACCATAACATACCGAAATGTTGATAAGGGAATATTTTCAAAGCGGTATTTGAAAATAAAATGTTTATAAATGGAATATTTATAAATAAGAAATATTTATAAATTGGAATATTAATAAATAGGAGATATTTAGAAAAGGGAAATTATAAAATCAAAGAATAGATTTGAAAAGGAAATATTTGCAAACCATTTGCAAATTGAAAAATAGAAAAGGAAATATTTGTAAATCATTTACAAATAGAATTGATATGAAATATTAGAAAATAAATAGAGTTAAAAAGGGAAATTTATTTATAACGGAATAGGACGTTACAAAAGGGAAAACGTTATAAAAAGGAAACTGTTATAAGAAGGAAATCATTTTAAAGTGGAAAACCATTACTAAAAGTAAATTTTTAAAAATGAATAAACGTTGTTAAAAAGGAAATCTTTATAAAGCGAATAAAGGAGTTAAATCGAATATGGTATTCGAAAGGAGTTAAATCGAATATGGTATTCGAAGGAGTTAAATCGAATATGATATTCGAAAGTAAGTAAATCGAATATGTTATTCGAAAGGGGTTACTCGAGTCGAGTTAGCTGAATAGAGTTAACCAGCTAGAGTTAATCAATTAGAGTTAACCAGTTAGAGTTAAACCAGTTAGAGTAAATCAGTTAGAGTAAATTGATAGAGTTAATCGAACTAGAGTTATTCAATTGAGTTAATCGAATATTAGTGATTCGAATAAAGTAAAAGGAGTTATCGAATATTAGTTATTCGAATAAGAGTTAAATAGAGTTATCGAATATTAGTTATTCGAATAGAGTTAAATGGAGTTAAAGGAATAAATTGAATATAGTTTATTCGAATGGAATTAAAGGAGTTAATTGAACATTAGTTATTCGAATAGAGTTAAAGGAGTTATGGACTAGAGTTAAATCGAATAGAGTTAATCCAATAGCGTTAGTCCAATAGAGTAAATTGAATAGACTTATCGAATATACCTTATTCGAAGGAAAGAATTATCGAATAGAGATGATTCGAAAGAGAGTTACGTAAGGGAGTTTGTTAAAGAATTAAAAGGTGAACTTTGTCTATTTCAAGGTTAGAAAGGTTGTTCAGTTAAGGTCTGAGAGGTAGTATTACCCCAACTTGATTGACTTCATTTTTAACTAAGGAATGGTTAAGGTTAGATAGTGAAGGTGGGTTAAAGGAATTTAGTTAATAAGCGTAATGGTTTGAGTTGGCACCGCGATGGTTTGTTTAAACATCTGTCTAAGTCCAATGAAGGAGTTTTGGAAATGTTTTCCAAATAAGAACCAGAAATGTTTTCTGATATAGAAAACAAGAAATGGAAATGTTTTCCAATGGTAATAACATATATTTTCTAAACATAGAAAATAAGGAAATATGAATATATATATATATATATATATATATATATATATACAGATATATATATGACTGATGATTGATTGATAAAATTTCCATCTGGAAATAATATCGTTGTTTGCACACGTATTTTTCTTTGATAGTTAACTCACCGACTATCGAAGTTTTTGACCATTTTAACGTTGTTAATATGGAGAGACCGGTTGGATTATTATCCAAAGAACCATTCTGTATTGGCATAAGCGTTGCGAATCATATATGCCAAAGATAATTGAAGACGGAGTAAAGTGCAAGTGCTATTGTATAAGTCTTAGATAACAGTGCCTAAGATGGATGTACTGAATAGTGCCTTCGGTTCATCTTGTTCCTGGGTGACTTGTATGGATGAATGTCTGACAGAGTATTTCCAGAAAGGTCACGTACATTGATTTCTTCAACCGTACCAAGAGTGGAAGCGGAGAAGGAAATTCTTTAGCTAACACGTAATGTACTATTGTAGGCGTCAATTAGTGATTTTTGATGGATCTGACAATGTGGCATTCGAAGTGAATCTGGTGTGATGATAAGGCGTAACCTCAAGCCTCATCAAACCGGTAAATTACAGAAATCGGGCAGGCAGCATGGCTAAGTCAGTCGCACCGAAGTAGGGTGTATAATCACCTGATCTAGAGTTTCATTTACTTCTAAAAATCTATTGTTGATGCTGTCCCATTCGGGAAACGGTTGATGATCACAACCGTTGGTGATATACATTCGATACACCCAAGCGAAATGAGTGGTCGGCCATGTGTGGTCGGGTTGCAAGATGTTCTTGTTGAACCCAGTGTATTCCTTTCTAGAGATACACTAGCGAAAGGTGGTTCCATACCTTGTCATAGTTGGAAATCCATTACCCAATACGTGCTTGCGGTTTTGATTGTAGACTATATATGTAGAACGTGAGATGAAAGCGTTTCTGCTAGATGATTATTATATTGTGGTTGATAGACATGATTATAATATCAAAAGGTTTTTGTTATAAAGATATTTTGGATTCTCATAAGGGAAAAACCCATTCCGTTATACGACGTGGTCTTATGAGACATCGTTTACTTATTCAAACCGTTTAAAACTGTTTTACTCATACCAGTCCCATGACTGACCTGGAGTTTATTTTGTTGTTTTCCCTAAACTCTTGGGTGCCCAATTTTGTACGGTCAGTCAAGTAGTCAGGATTTACAGATATACTGGAAGAGCTTGGAGCAGGAGGCTTCAGGATTATATAGCTATAGTTATTTCCGCTGTGTTGTAAGTGTTGTACTTTGATAATGATGTATATTCAAGTACAGATGTAAATTTCAATTTATGTTATATATATATTATATGTTACTCGTTCTGCTGTGAGATTCGTGTTACTCTGATGTTGTGTTGTTCTTCTTCTTCTATTCTAAGTTTCTATCTTATCTATTCTCACCCTCTAATTTCTTTCATCAATGACCGGTATTTTCGATCCTTGGATGTTCGATATGTGTTGTATATGGGATAACCAAGATCGCCAAATTTCCGGGTCGTTACATAAACACTTCACAACCATTTTTATAAAATATATATAATCATCTTTGAACATTCGTTCCAGTCCTTTATCTTCAAAATCACATATTTCATTGTACAGTCCACTTTAATATTATTCTAATGAATAAAATATTTCATTTTACGTTTAAATTTTTGTTATAGACTTTATAAAAATAAACAAAGAACTTTCGAAATAAAACATCTTTTAAAACATTTGCTACATAGCTTAACTAAACTTAACTTTGAAAAGTTACTATTTATTTTCGAATTAAAAATTTCAATGGGCCTTAAGTGAATATAATTTACTTCAGAACTATTTGTTACAGTTACGAATATTCATCGATATTTATATATCTAGGCGTCCATCCAAAATTGGGCATTGAAGTCAAACTTTGATTTTTCACTGAATATTATATTATTAGAGTATTCATATTTATTCCAGATTGAAATAACATTCCACAAGTGCCATGTAATTTCACTTATATGCATTTTAACATCCAAAAATTGTTCTAAACAAATATCACACATCTAATTAACATTTAGTGTGCACCTACTCCATACAAGCTTTAAATTAACTATTTAATGTTTGTGCTAGTCTGTAAATCAACTGATCAATATACAACTACATAAAAGGGAGATGTGTAAGTCAAATATCATCTCCTGACCCATATGGGGTTTTCGTCCAATAAATAATCGATTCAAATCCCACAGATTCAAGAATTTAATCATAACCAATTCATTCCAGGTTGTTTTTTAATCTAACCAATTTCACTTAAACTACTGATGATAATTTCATTATGGGAATTACAAATGGATATTTAATCCAATTTCAACTACCATAAATATATTAACATCGTTTTAACATGTTAATAAACCAAAATCACATCCAAATCATAATACAATAAATCAACCATTCATCCATCTTATTCGCAAATAATTTGTGATGTGAGCTACCATATATTCCGTATAACAATTTGCGATAATTAACCAAATTAAAACTACATTACTTGCAACTATTTAACTAACTAACTATCATATATTTCAACATCGTATTTGCTATATGATTAAACAATTTCTAACTTCAAATTCATATTAATTTCAATCTTAACTTCGATCACTTAACAACTAACTACTTAACTGTTTAGTCATAATTAAACTACACAAACATAATATTTTGACTAAGAAGCTCTAACCCTAGCCATCTAACAACAAGATACTTCAACATTGGATCTTTTCAAGCTTGCTACGAGCTAAAAATGTCGCCTTTCACTTTGAATCAACTTAACACTTCACGAGAACACTCGAATACGCACACTAATATACGTTATACAAAGGAAAGTTGTGATTTTTAGTGGCATTTGGGCTTGTTCAGGCAAGGAGGGCACACGATCGTGCTGGACAGCGAAGGAGGTTACATGGCAGTGGTCTAGGGTAGTGACGTGGAGGGTAGGCCCTACAAGGAGGAGCTAGGAGGTGGTAGAAGTTGGTTTATTGCTTAATGGAGGTGCCTTTATAAACGAAAGAGAATTGGAAGGATTTTAACGAGGATTGGGGCCCACGGCTTTGCGCCACCTGGAGGGAGTTGGTGGTAGCCTGCTCAGGCGGAAGAGCGGTGGTGGTGGGGTCCTAGGGACGACGGTTGGTCCTAGAGTAGGAAGGTGCCATTAGTGAGTTTTAAGCTCTTCGGAAGATAGTTTAGCAAATGAAAGTGTAGTTCAATTAATTTAAAATCCACTTAAGCTTAAATCAAGTCATGAATGACCAATGAAGAAGAATGCGACATATGGCAGAGAGAGAGGGGAAGAGGTGACTAATTCCTATTGGTTAAGGATTGTTGCTCGACTTGAATAATTAAGTCCAGCCGTTAATTGCACGTTGCAAACTTCACTCTAGTCGCACATCTACACGTTAACTCCTAAAATTATGAAATTTAAAATCCCGCTACATTATGGAATTACACTTCCAATGAACTTGGTATCGTCGAATTTGGGGATCGTTTGAAAATCAAGTTATTTCAAGCTTAAATCGAATTCTGACTGAATTTTCAACATACGTGTAGATATCGTTCTCTTGCATATGAACTCCGTTTGACTTGAAATTTTAAATCCTGACATGTTTCAACATTCCGGATCCGATAAAAGTGGTTTCGTTGGCTTCCAAGACTGTCTCAAAAATGGTCCCTTCATAGTGATCAATGTAGACTTCAAATATAGATTTTCAAAACCTAACTTTTGAATTGATTTAAAAAAATTTATTGGCCCTGTATTAAGTCAAATAAAACATTAAAACAAATTTTAAAATTATTATCAAAGTTTATCAGGTCAAAATCATCATTTTCTATTTCAAAATTCATTAAAGTAGATCAAAATTCAAATTTTAAATTACCAAAATTACGGGACGTTACAGTCTCCCCTACATAAAACTTTTCATCCTCGAAAAAGAATGTGGAATCAGAGGTCATTTACTTTAACTAACTCAACCTTCATTCTTAATCAAGTTCTTTAACTCTTCGGTTTCTAAGAACTTTCCAATTTTTCAAAATTTGGCTAATTCCATAAATTTCTGAATTTGTTTCCATAACCTTGTTTGTGTGGGTTGATCGATATAACTATAACTTGCCACTACAAGCTCTCATAAATCAAAATAAAATCTAAAATCCAATCAGTTTGCTAATCGGCTTATATAAGAATCAAACACTTACATGCTCATATGGTTATCATGTCCTCTTAATATAAGCATCAAACACTTACATTCTCATGTGCTTATGCTATCCTCATAATATAAGCATCAAACACTTATGTGCTCATATGCTTATGCTATCCTCATAATATAAGCATCAAACACTTATGTGCTCATATGGTTATGTTGTCCTCATCATGTAAGCATCAAACACTTACATGTTTACATGGTTATGCTGTTCTCATCATATAAGCATCAAACACCTACATGCTTATATGGTTATGTTGTCCTCATCATATAAGCATCAAACACATATATGGTTATGTTGTCCACCATATATGTTTATTAAGTTCAATCGCACATTTTCAAGCATATATCTTATAACGTCAAGTCATATATCATATCATGGTGAAGTCACAACAAAAAATATCAACTATAATCATAGACACAATGTGTACCCAAGTGTGTTGTGCCACTTAAGGTACAAACCATGTATATGCATCTGACTATCCATATTTATGCCCACTCGAGCACAACTATGTACTTGTGGTGGCCTACATCACAAAATATATCATATATAAAATATACAAAGTTTGCCTAGACCGCACCAAACCGAGACTACTACATATACATCCTATATACAACTAACGACTATCAGTACTACACATCATTGGAGCTAGGCACCGAAGGTCTAGATGATGTCAACTCCTCCGGTTCTTGTCCGAACTCATCATCTTGATCAAGAGGCATATCGATCCAATCATCTGGTAACCCTTCATCTACCCAAAATCGTCAGGCTGGTCGTCATCGCTGTTGTGGTTTGACCAATATATGACCAACTCATCCTCATCATCCTCCTCTACTTGCTCAAGCTCAGGCTCTATCAGCTGCTCTATTGGCATCTCTATCGGTAGCTCAACTATATCATCTTGCATCTGTAAATCCTCAAGCTCGGGCCACTCTAAAGCAATCTATGGCTCTATAATATCAAGTACTAATGGAGCTATAAGCAGCTCAAAAGGATCCTGCAGCCTCGGAGCTAAATCCCAGACTAGTGGCTCCTCGGATATAAAAAATTGAGCGTAACCCTCAATCATCATATCCATCTATGGTCCAATATGCATATCAAGCCACATAAGTGCATCAAACTCAAGGTGTGGCAAAATATGAAAGGCAGGACCTACATCATGGAAAACTATATCTAAATCAGCCCCAGGAATAAGATTAGGGATATCCTCTAATGTCGGAGGTGTCTGGTCCTCTATAATGACATCCGTCTCTGGTACCAACATCATATTCTCCCACATAAACGCGTCCAACTCAGGATGTGGTAAGATAGGAAAAGCAGGGCCAACATCATAACATACTATATCTAGATCATCCTCGGGGATATAAACCACAACAATCTGCAACTCTGGAGGTGGCTGCTTCTCAACTACTGCTGGAGGTATGGGAACTGGGTTTCTCATAACCACATGGCCATATTATTGATATATATAAACCGATCGTCTTCCTCAATCATCCAAGCGTCATAATCTCCATAATTCTCAGTCTCGTGAGAGTCTAAGTCCATGGAGTGATCATCAGAACTAGAATCGGAATCTGTGTCCAAGAGCACAAACGGTACATAAGCAGTGGTAGCATACTACATGTAATCACTGCCACTACCATAATCATGAACACTCTCAACATCGCTAGGGTATGATGAAACTAAAGGGCTACTATCCATACTGTCAAACAAACTATAACTATCAGGACCATAAATAGTATTTATGCTATGCAGAGAAACTGAGGAAATGTCACCCACACTATAGGATGACCTACCGCTAGAAGAAGAAGATGAAGACTAAATAAACAGAGTCATATACTGTCCGATGGGTACAGGCTTACCTCTCTACAATTTGAAACAAAGAATTTCAATTAAGAACGTAAGTCTAAACCAAATCATTTTAAATAAATAACAAGTGGTTTTACATATATTCATTATCTGAAATTGTGAATATAATTCCTTTATAAGTTTAAACTCGAAGGTGTGTCAGAATTCATCGACTTCCCAACATCACCGAAGATTCCATTTACTTACCCTAATCAGATGATTTAAGTAGTTAAATAAGAAATCAAGCATCACATCCAACAACCAGTGGATTTGTTAACTTTCAAAAACATATATGGTTTCAAAACATAAATTTTTGATATACTCAAAGCATACTTTCAAAATCTGATTATATATATAATAATCAAAAATACATTACTTATAAATATATAACTCTGAAATCATTCTAGAGAAATACTAACCCCATCTCTAATGAGTCACTCATTCTAGGATACTACTGATCCCATCTGTGATGAGTATTCTTTCATAGGATATTACATATACTATCTCCAACGAGTTCCTTTGTATGATTCTAATGTGTCTTGTTCTCGAGCTTTGTAAACCAAAGCTCTGACACTAACTGTCATGAACCAAATTCTCGGCCAGCCTAAAACGAACAAAAGACGGATTGCTATGAGAACACGACGCATTGGATAACAGAACAAGAGAACTTTTCGTTGCTATTACTACAATTTACATCAGAGTACAAGAATATGAGAGTGCGAAAAAATAAATACACAGCGAAAATACAATTATCAAAGATTAAATTATAGAACAATGAAAATGTAAATATATAAAAGAATACAATGTGCAATGGAAAGACATCAATTAACACAGCTGGAGGAAATACACGAGTACAATGCTTTCCGGAGTATCGCTCCAGCCATAATCTAGGATCTTGTGAAAATAAAAGATCTGCAAAACAAAAACTACTAGCTATCCGTGTGGAAAATATGGGCACCCAGAGTTTAGGTGAAAACAATAAACTCTGAATCAGTTATTGGACTTATGTGGGAAATAAAAATAGTTATTAAAACTTTACTCTAAATGTTGGAAAAATCATGGGACCACGTCATATGACACGGAACAGATTTATCTACATGAATATTATTTAAAACAAAACTCGCAATGTTTTCTTAAAAAATGAAGCTATTGTAAGACTCAGGTCCCATTATACAGTGCAAACACAAGCTGCAAGATAGAGTTCTACCTTATAATAGCGAAACATGCTTGGTACACTTTAAAACAAGTACTTTTGATATTATTATTATTATTATTATTATTATTATTAGTGCATAGTGCAACAAATAACTTCAAAAATAAATGTATCAATCTTAGACGGTATAGTACACCATCCTACTATGTCGCCATAGGTATACAACTAAAACCATAAAGTCACATATTGGAAATTAGGTTTCCATCATGAGCCAGGGCAAGGGATCTCACCTCACTGAATTTCAGACTATCTCTAGCAAGTTTTCTAGGACAACACGCATGTGACTCTTAGAGCGCATGGGCCGGTCAGCAGTACGTCCCTGATTAGCATCATCTGAACAATACGTTTCCTAGTTCTGTTGGACCTCTTGGTCAGTACGTCGACCATCCTGGCCTTATGCGGCCATGTACGAGGGCCCTCGATTCCAACATCCACATAAATAAAATGTCTGGGCAGCATACCATGACTAGCTAGTAGGAAATGCATGTCCTCTCTGTTGTCCTTCATCCCGTTTTGGACTCATACCTAGGTACGAAGCTCGCGAATTAATGCCATACATAAAGATAAGCTATATAAGCTATGCTCTGATCATCATCCACAAAGCTCTACTTTTCAACAAAAGCTTTGATCCATGCATCTCAACATGCCACATTTTTATTCCATACCATTCCATTGATTTCCACTAATATATAACTTCTAAGCTCATGCGTCTGTGTTAAGCAAGAGAATAAATTCTTTGCCCCCCAAATTGACATATATTAAAGCAAAGATCACTGAATACATCATAAAGTATAATATCAGACTTACAATCCCTTCTCAAGTCTGTTTTGGGTTTGAAAGAAACCAAAGGCATTTATTGCTCATCCCATATATCCAATATAGGAGAGAGATCCTTGCATATCTGGTCGATTTCCAAGATCGTCTAGACGACCACCACTTATAACCTCTACATGGGTGTACTTTCCAAGCGAGACATCAGCAATAGCCCAAACAATGTGAAGATCTTTGGTCTTAAACCACCGTCTTCATTCTTCGACTTTTAATCGTCATAATGGTTATTCATAATGGGTTAAACTCGGTCTTCTGAATAACTCGCGCATCTTTAAAATCATGTGATAATACACCAAGATAGCACACATCTCATTCCAATCTAGAATATTATTTTATTCAAATATTCATTTCTCTAGGAAAGGTTCTCATTAATTTATCAAAGATCATCTCATCTAAACTTATTGTTTAGTCTATTCCAAAAGATTTTGTAATAATTTATTTTATTGTTCCAATCCTAACATATCCATTCCAGGGAGCAAAACTGGTGGTGCTCCATATCTAAGAACCATCGTGTTATCGGTAAATTTAGTTACCATTTAACGTTCAAATCTAATTAAAAAATCATTAAAACTCCAACTTAGTTTTGATTTCAAAAGCCATTATTTAATGATTATTTAACTTTAAACAATTAATCCTGCCTTTACTCGGGCTAAAGAACAAATGTCATTTAAAATAAAGTCCACGATAAATCTAGAATCATCTACCATTTAATACCAACTTAATTAATTAAATTGGGAAACTTCACTAAATCTTAATTGAAAGATTTATTTCATTCTCAACTGTGTTTTAAGAACAATATTATTAAAGATACCATTCACAACAAATCCAACATCTAATTTGATATTAAATACAAGGCTTTGAATAAAAATCATTCTACCTATATTCAACATCAAATTCTGAAACAAACAGATACCATTTTGGAAATAACAATATATATATATATATTCCAAATTCCTTAATGATAAATGTATAACACAGAATCCAATATCGAAATATCCGAAGATAATTTCCATTCAAATCCTTTCCAATTTATATATTGGAAAACTCTAGTTATATTGAAACCATTTGCAATTTGATTCGTTATTTTAAAACTAACGGGTTCTTTATTCCATTTATCAACTAGCTCATCCAGATAAAATGTTATTTATCTTTTAAAACCTAAAATATTTCATTAAAAATATTTCAAACTCATGAATTATGATTTAACATAATTTATTCATATTTTCAATAATTTTATGAAGGCCCTTACAATTGGTTTCCAATTTCGGCCACAGAATTGCATCCAAAACAACCTTTTCCAAAACTGACTTGTACATAATTTAAAATAAAACTGTTCGATTTCAAAAATTCTTATTTCATTGAAAATCTCTTTTCAATATGGATCTAATGTTTCCAATTTCAAGAGAATTCAATGGTCGAATCTCTCATTATGTCAATTCGATATTACGGGTTGACGTTCGCGAACTATCGCTGCGTGACACATTCTATTCAAGTCTGAATCGATTTATAATTCAAAAATTAATTGAAAAACTTCCAAACTATTTTTATAAAATATATATAATCGTCTTTGAAAACTCGTTTTAGTCGTTTATCTTCAAAATCACATATTTCACTATGCGGTCAATTTTAATATTATTGTAATGAATAAAATTTTATTATTTTTTGAAAGTCATTATTTTACGTTTAAATTTTTGTTACAGTCATTATAAAAATAAACGAAGAATTTTTGAAATAAAACTTCTTTTAAAACGTTTGCTACATAGTCTAACCGAACTTCACTTTGGAAAGTTACTACTCATTTTCGAATTAAGCCTTAGGTGCACTCAATTTACTCCAAACCTGTTCGTTATAGTTATGAATATTCATCGATATTTTTATATCTACATGTCCATCCAAATCGGATGTCGAAATCAAGCTTCGATTTTTCACTGAATATTATATTACAAAAATATTCGTATTTATTCTGGATTTAAATAACATTCAACCAAACACCATATAATTTCACTTATATGCATTTTATACATCCAACAATAGTTGTAAACAACTATCACACATCCAATTAACATCCAGTGTGCACCTACTATGTACAAGCTTTAAAATAAATATTTAATTCTTATGTCAGTTTGTCAAATAATCGATCAATATACAACTACATACAAGGGAGATGTGTAAGAAAATTATCATCACAAGACCCATATGTGGTTTTCATCCAACAAATAATCAATTCAAATCAACTACAGATTCATGAATTTAATCATAACCAATTTCACTTAAACAAGGGATTATAAATTCATCGTTGGAATTACAAATGGATATTTAATCCATTTTGAACTACCGCAAATATATTAACATTGTTTTAATATGTTAATAGTCTCAAGATCACATCCAAATCATAAAACAATAAATCATTCATTCATCCACCCGGTTTGCAAACAATTTGTGATGTGAGCTACCATATACTGTATAACAATTTGCGATAGTTAACTAAATTAAAACTACAATTCTCGCAACTGTTAAACTAAGTAATTGTCATATATTTCAACATCTTACTCGCTATATGATCAACTAATTTTTAACTTCAAATTCATATTAACTTTGATCACTTAACAACTATCCACTTAATTATTTAATCATAATTAAATTGCATAAATATAATATTTTGAGTGAGAAGCTCTCACCCCAGCCATCTAACAACAAGATACTTCAATACCAGATCTTTACGACCTTGCTATGAGCGAAAAATGTCATTCTGAATCAACTCAACACTTCACGAAAACTCTCGTACACACACTAATATATGTTATACGAAGGAAAGTTGTGTTTTTTGGTGGTGTTTGGGCTTGTGGAGGCAAGGGAACCCACGACCACGCTGGAAAACGAAGGGGGTGGCATGGCAGTAGGCTAGGGTGGTGACGTAGATGGTAGGGCCCACAAGGAGGAGCTAGGAGGTGGTAGAAGTTGGTTTAGTGCTTAAAGTAGGTGGCTTTGTAAACAAAAGGGAAGTGGAAGGGTTTTAATGGGAAGGGGGGCTCATGAACTTGCATTACCCAGAGGTGGTCGGCGACTGCCTCCTCGGGTGGAGGAGCGACGGTGGTGGGTCATTAGTGGCAACGGTTGGTGCTAGAGAAGGATAAAGGTGCCATTATTAAGGTTTAAGCTCAGTTGAAGATAGTTTTGCAAATGAAGGTTAAATTAAATTAAAACCCACTTTAGCCTAAATCAAGTCATGAATGACCAATGAAGATGAATGCAACATGTGAAGGAGAGAGGGGAAGAGGTTGGTAATTCCTATTGGTTTAGAATTGTTGCTCAACTTGACTAGTTAAGTCCAGACAATAATTACACATTGAAAACTTCATTCTAGTCGCTCGACGACACGATAACTCCAAAAATTACGAAATTTTAAATCTCTGTATGTTATGGAATTACTCTTCTAACGAACTTAGTCTCCTCGAATTTGGATATTGTTTGAAAAATCGCCTTTACTTAAATCGGATTCAGACAAAAAATTTAACGTATGTTTGGATATCGTTCTCTTTCATATGAACTCCATTTGATTTGAAATTTTAAATCCTGGCATTTTTCTACATTCCAGATCGAATAAAAGTGGTTTCGTCGGATTCTGAGACTGTCTTAAAAATGGTCCCTTTATAGGTGATCATTATAGACTTGAAATATCGATTTTCAGAATCTTAGCTTTTAAATAGATTTTATTTTTTTATTGACCCTACTTTAAGTCAAATAAAAGATTAAAACAATTTTTAAAATTATTCTCAAAATTTATCGAGTCTAAATCAAAATTTTCTATTTCAAAATTTATTAAAATAGATTAAAATTCAATTTTTAAATTGGCCAAAATTACAGGTCGTTACATAGCCCTTCTATACTTAAGTCTTTATAACATTTACCGAGCTCATATATGTTTATTTTCCATTTTACACTTAATTTATAATTTATTAATTTCTCTTCTACTTCCTCCATGTTAATTAACCTAATTGGCTCTGTAGATTCAAAAAAATTATCAACTTACAACTTTTGCAACTTTTAAGCTATAAACTTAATTTCTTAAGTTTGCTCTAAACAATTGCTTAATTTTCCTATTTAACTAGGAAATTTGAATTGTCTAAAATCATCAAAAATTTCATTAAAATTTTATAATTGAAATTAACCGAACTACAACTCAATACAAGATATTAAAACCAAATTTCTGAGATGAATATGATACTTTAGTTAATACATTATATAGTTGAGAATTTCAGTACTCAATCACTTGGATCTCTTTCATACTATTTTGAAATAAAAATAATAATATAATAGATTCTTTTATACTTCAAATCAATTTATAAAATCTAACAGAATTTTTTTTTAATATTATGAAAATTCCCATAGTAGTAATTCCTCACTTTGAAAATCGACGTATACTGTGATGTCGCAATCATCATCAAAATTATCTTCCATCAACTGAAGTGAGTTTAGTGCTTATTTTAATCCTCAAAATCCATTTGTACTCAAAAATATTATTAAAATATAATATATACACTTTCCTTCTCTTTTCTAAATTTGAAACACTATTTTCCAAAAATCCACTTTTAAGTTCTCCTGTTTCCAACTTTAAACAATTTCTGTTTGTGAATCGTACTTATAAGATACACATTTGTAGATAATTTCCTTAAATGAAGTCATTTCATAATCTTACTACATTCGTTCATTAAAATAATTTATTTTAATTAAAATTAGAGTTCAATTAAACATTCATATCAAGTATTATGAAAATGAATTCACAAGTGTTCATATTTAATTTAATCAAAAAAGAAAAGCCCATAAATTGACCAAGCAAATTAATCAACCGATAACTTGATAATAAATAAAATTATCTTCCCCTAACATACACTTATCTTATATCTATTAATATATGAAAAATAATTACTTCTATATATGAAATACAATTTAGTGAAATCATTTTATTTGCCTAATTTTAAAAAAATACAACATCAATTTGCCTTGTTTAAAAGTATAGAAATCTCTATCGATACTATGGTGTCCCATATATCAACCAGATTTCATAAATCACTAAATAAATAAATTAACACAATTTAAATACTTTTTACAACACAAACAAATATACACTCCATATATACATTAAATTTGTTATTATGGATTTAATTACCATATCTCAAATGAGTAATCCACACTAAATCTTAGGTTTTATCTCAACCTAAGCTTTGATACAACTCTATAATGAATCGCCTTTTTGACCCTCTGAAGTCGACGCTAATACATCCACAATATTCATATTTCAGACATTTAAATTGCGAAAAGGCAAATTTATAAGAGACAAGAAAGAAAAGAGAAAACATAGTATCATAGTGAAATGTATAATCTACAGTATGAAACATAATATTTACCTAATATAAAGACTTTTTTATAACAACAAATCGAGCATACATCAAAGTGCTGACAATCAATCTAGTAGTCATAACAACATGTCCTCACAAATGATGATGAATACAACAATGAACACAGCGAAAGTAACAACCACTGGAAAATGTTTCAGCCTCCGGCTCCTCTTTCTAAAGTTCCAAGAAATCTAAACTATCATATAAATATTCTTGGTCTAACCCGAGTATTGTAATAAAATAAAACCTAGATTAGTCTGGTAAACTAGCAAGAGAAAAAATAAAGTCCTAAAGGATTTAATTGTTTAACTTATAAAATATTTTTAATCATAAGTATCTCATAAGGGAACACCGCACAATAACACATACGGGTTTTTCTCTTAAGATAACTAAAGACTTTTACTATAAATCCAATGATATTATAATATGTATAAAAATCCACAAATAAAATAGAAAAATAGTTGAAATTCTAGCATCTTACGTTTTAGCATAGTTGAACCAACAAAATCTGTACCACACTTATTGATTTTTGGATCCCATACAATGATTAGCTATGAGACCAATGCGGAATAGTATACCTACAAAGAAAATGGACTTAAGAGCCTTAATGGCCTTCCTAAAAATCAGCACCAACCTACCCCCTGGATAGTACTGAATCTTTCACCATCACTGATATAATCAGCAACCACACCAAAGCATACATAATTAAGGTCAATTATGAATCTGGATTGGTGATGACCATACCCTATTTGGGTCCTACCCACGTAGCCTTAAAGCTTATCCATAATTTAGCCATTATCAGTTGATGAGATTTTGAGGCTATGTTTACAGTTTAAATAATATAAAATTTCACTGGGAATGTCACATCGTCATTTCCAACATGCTAATTTATTCACATAAAAATAAAATTCCAAGTTCATGAGCCTCACGGAATGATGTTAAGTATATATGGGTTTTTCCTATATACTACCAAAATATGTATGTTTGTAAAGACCAATGTACATGGGTTTTAGAAATGCAATATCAAACACTTACCCATACAAGCTGTCTAGGAATATGATGAAACAAACGCATTACCTTCGCAACATCCGCTTGGGAATTACACTAAGGGTTCGAGATAGATAGCCCTTGCACTTTATCCTTATCTTTATTTCTTTATATTCAATAAATCTTCCACATTCGTCGCACGTTCGGATTTACGTGCTTTTCAGATAGATTGGTTCATTTATGGTCTCTTCGAAATTACGACCAATAGATTAAAAATGGCTAACATTAAATAGTTGGCTACTGTACTATAAATTACAAAAACACAATGTAGTTAAAGATTTATTACCCAAAGCAATTCAGTAAGTCTCATTAAATTAATCTCTTATTAATTAAATCTCTTTATAACTTGCATGACATTTTCATATACTTATCTCAATAGTTTCACTATTCTCACAAATCATTATTTTCATTATCTAGAAATAATTATACATATATTATTTCATGGAACTAAATATATGCAATAAACAATACATGTATCACCGACCTAGTTATATTCACAAAGCGTAGTTCTACACTTAGAAGGTATACATATACATATATGTATATAAAACATCATATTTTTACTTAGAGAATATATTCATGTACATATCTCACCATTTATATATATTCAAGAAGCATAGTTTCTCTACTTAGACATACAAATAAGTATATACATCATCGACCTAAACATATGTATAGAACATCATTTTTTCAATACTTAAAAAATATACTCACGTACTTATCTCTATCTCATCAGCCTAGGTATATTCACAAAACATAATGATTTCTATACTTAGAAATCTATATCCATATACTTATCTCAATAGTATAAGTATATTCATGAATCAAATTGGAAAGCTTTCTTACTTCTAAAATATATTTAATGGCTAAAATCCATTAATATTCAAAATACGGTTTGCTAAACACTTATATAAAATACTCAAGTTAAACTATTATTTGCAAAATTTCTTTATGAAATGGTGTTGACGAATTTTCTTTACAAAAAATTTACATAAATAACTTCTATATGAAATATTATCAATATGATAAAAATCCTTACTAAACCAGTTTATTTATTTAAAACATTCACAAAATAGCATGCCCGAACGCTTATTTAAAATCTTTATATATAATAAATTAATACAATTTTGAAAAAATAAACACAAAACTATTTAAACCATTTAGCCATTTTAAATAAATAATTGTGAACATTTTTCGACATATAATTATTAGAAAAGAATTTAATATCATTTTAATATTATTAATAGTTAATTTACAATCCTTTAAATGAGCAATTATTAACCTTAAAATATGATTAATAAAACCAATATTATTTTGAAACATCGTTATATAATGATTTTTCTTTTAAAATATAATGAACTAAAAAAGTGATTTGAAGACATTTTTTGAATAAACTTATTGACTATGTTATGCAAAAAAATCCTCTATCCTAGAGAACCATAAGCAATCGTATCCCAATTCTATAATTTAAAACATTTGTTCAGCATGGTTTGGTGATCGTAATGGTACTTAAATAATTTAGCATTAATCTAATTCATTTTCCATCTAACATGCGTATTAACATAAGTAGAAAAATATGTAAATAAATCAATAATTAGCTATTAGCAGCTAATATCACATTCATCAATATTATTATTGGCAATTCAAAATTAATACAATAGAAAAAGGGATTTTTTTGTACTTGACATACGACATTACAAATAAATCCATCTAATGCATTAAATAGTATTTATTTAGTGAACACCAACATATATCTCATTTAATTATGTCATTAACAAACAGTGTAATTAAAACAACATTATCCATCTATTTAGACATCATCAAATATTCAAAACACATTTGAAAAAAAGTAAAATCAAATAATTTCTTATAGCAATTCGATATACTATATCATGGTCCTAGACCAGATTCAAATAAAGAGATAACATTTCAAGATGTTATATTGCAATCCTAGATTAAATTTAAAACAATCTATCAATGTAGCAATTCAAACATGCAATTAAAAATATGATTATTTTAACCACCATATAGCTAGAAAATTCAATAATCAATATATGATCAATAATTTAACCTATTTTATACTATAATGATAAATCAGAAAAGTGAATTTTACTCACTACCACTCCAATTGTTGTTTTCACGCTCTGATTTAGTTTAATTTTCAAACAACGTTCGAAATTAGCCAAAATTCTAACTTTCTCCAAATGCAATAAATCTAATTACGCAGTGTAGATATCGTCAACATGAATCCAACGTAACCCACATTGAATTTGGACCTCATACAAATGAGTTGCATCATTTATAAAGTTAGGATCACTAAATAATTTAGCTACTATATTAAATCACTAATTACATTTTAATCCACTAATTAACTATTTAGAACTACTTCTTTTTCATTTAAACCAAACTGAGATTTGTTCCCAATCTCCTCCCTCAACATCAATGTTTCTCAACAAAGTCTTCCTCTCTTCATATTAAACAATACATGACACCACAAATCTCTTATTCATTGACATATCCACCTCTACCACATGAAAAGAACCTGCACTCCCTTAGGAAAAACTGACCTGACCATTCAAAACTGCTATATTGTATTAATGGAATTCCCCCAATACCACTGCTCTCACATAACTGAACGACTAACTCCTCCTTTAAATTTACGAGATGCAATAATCCCCGAGGCATAACACCCCTCCAAACTCAATTAAAATGCAACCCTAGCTGCTAGAAGCTAATGGATACTACTGAACTAACCACACATTAGTTTGTCACATTCGAATAAAGATTAAAGAACTTCTAATCTAAAGATTTTTGCTACAGATATATGATGGATTTTAATTTGAATTTAGGAAGGAAGTTCATTTCGTTAATCACATATATATTCTTTCATTCGGATTCCTAATTCGTGCAAGGAAAAGGAATAAAAGGGTAGAAAAAAGAAATGTTGTGTGTTTTCTGATTCTCGGGGGAAGTTTAAGTTTAGTTATGCCAAGAATTTAGATATCTAATTGCATATAGTTTTATTTGTCTATGAACCTATAAAGATAATCAATTTTTTAGTTATGCTTTAAATAGTGAGATGATCTCAAAACAATAAAAAAACTAACTGGTTATTTGATTCTAAAGAATCTCAAAAACACTACTATTTGCTTGAGAATCTTTGAAATAAATTCTCTAAACTAAATGCTATATTCTTCAAGCTTGTAGGACCACAAAGTATTCTAATCCTTATGAGACTTGTAACAACCCGAATTTCGACAGACCGAATTTTTCAAATTCGATCCATCGAGACCCGAGTTGGGTGCTCTGGTATCCTGTAGAAAAAGACAGAGAAAAAGAAATATGTCAGAACTCGTAAAGCATCTCACAGCGGAAGGAATTAAAATATAATATATTCAAAAATAGCTTTACCTTATATATCATTCTGTCTAACCGGTATCCATAGTTATACCATCTCTGCCTTGAACCTAACCTGGAAGTATGTAATGAGGAGGGGGTCAGAACATAAGTTCTGTGTGAGTGGACTTATAATAAACTTCTGTGTAATACTACATATATCGTTCAGTTATATTTTCTTGCTTATTAGGTTATTAGCGATATTAGCTCTCTAGGTTATACTCATGTCTCACTAGTACGTTAACCTAATACAATGTATATGTAGATACCCCCAACTCGTCTAATCCTTTTCCATGTATATATACAGCCCCTTGTCGTATGTCGTACGGGCTTCATCACGTAAATATATACTACTTTAGTGTAGTGCCACAATTCTAGAAATCGTTTGGACTGCCGCTCTCGATCTTGCTAGATTCCGTGTATCATCTATATCTAATCTAAGGTATACTATCGAGCACTTCTTAGATTCAACCAGGGTTTACGCTACCCAGGGTCATTGGGGTTTATGCTACCTATTGAACGCTTCTCGGATTTTAGGTTTACGAGACCTAGGTCCAACTAGGGATTATGCTACCTATCGAACGATGCCCCTTAGTCTAGAACACACTACCCAGAGTGATAAGTGTTCCTAGACTTGACGTCCCAATCGTATCGTAAACGTGCTAGATATCTAGTTGCACATGTCCTCTATATGTGCGGCCCGAGTCCCGTGGCAGGGATAATCAAGAAACACGGAACTCGGTCGGGAGCTTTAAGTTATCTGCCGATGCAGATGCTAAGGTCTGTTTTTCCAGTGGCTATGGTCACTCTTGACCCCTCCCTCAACTAAAGAAAGGCACACCTTGAAAAATGAGAACTATACGCATGCCCCCCTATGCCCCCACAAACCTATTGGCCAACCTCACCCATAACTAGATAACAAGTATATGGTCTTTTGGAGTTCTCCGCCTTTCCGTTTTACGTATCTCGACTGACTCAAGATGGTAGGTAGACGACGAGTCGCTATCACAGGGCCACTTGTCTCGCCGAATCACGCAGGTCCATCCTAGTCTTTAGGTTGCCCTATATTGCAACCAAGGCATACTCTTGGTTCTTCTAACGCAGACCTTAACCTCTGTGAGCCCAGGCGGACCATCTGCATTCTCACAGAGGGATACTAAGAGTACCCTCACGTCCCCTTGAAGCTGCGTTCTTCGTAACCCAAGACGTTGGAGCCTTTTTCATGATCAGACGGACGTTCGCTCCTTCTCGTGTTCTACTTGAGTTTCTTGACTAAGGTTTAGTACTTAGTTCTCTTAACTAAGGTTTACCACTTAGTTTCCTGAATCGTTCATTTGTTTAACTAAGGTTTACTACTTAGCCCTCTTAACTAAGGTTTACTACTTAGTTCTCTTTCTCGTTACTTAGTTATCTTAACTAAGGTTTATTACTTGGTTCTCTTAACCAAGGTTTGATACTTAGTTTATGTTACTTAGTTCTCTTTTCAACTAAGGTTCGTTACTTAGTTCGTTTTTAACTAAGGTTTTTCAACGAATTCAAACATGACTTAAGTTTTCTTTATCAAATGATAACGTACGGGTGTTTTCCCACATTTTCAACTTAGATTAACTTATTTCATAGTATAAGTCGTCCCACCCTTCAAGTCTTGTATTATATCTTAAGTCATAATCTTCCCTTGTCCCTAGGACAAGTTTTACATATTTAATTCAAGTTTATAATAGGTAGTTATCATTCCCCCATTACTGTGTCGTTAATTTTAGGTTTGACTTAACCCTTCCTTTTACTTAACCCGCTACTTAAACTTTACCCAATTCAATTAATTTCTAATGCCATAACGGGTCCCCTTTGGTTAAGCATTATGTACGTATGTCTTAAATGTTGCCCATGTCCCACTTAACCTCTTTTATTATTGTATCCATGTCTTACACATGCTGTACTACGGTTAAGTCCACCTTATTCATGTTTTACTTTACGTATCTTACTATAGTTAAGTCCACATTTACATGTTTTACATGTCTTGTCTTACTATGGTTAAGTCCATATTTACATGTCCTATTTTACATGTCACCCACTTAACCCTCTAACCATACCCATGTCACCCACATGTCTTATTATGGTTAGTATTCCTTAATTCATTCATTATGACGAACGGTGCATGACCACCCACATTAGACCGAACACTTTGTGGCTGCTGGATTCGCCGGGCGGTTCCGGGCAGTCTTACACAACAAAGAGGGTCTAACCTCGTGTCACCAACCGTTACGCCTACAATTCATGCCTTTGACCTCTCACATTAGACGTCCAATTGTGGCAGCTGGTTTTGTCGGGCGGTTCCGGGCAGTCTTACACCACAATTGCGCTTAACCTCGTGTCAAAGGTTCATTAACATCGTATTTCATCTGAACCCTAATTTTCATGTTATGTGCTTCCAATTCAACATATAGTCATGTTTACAATTTTGCCTATTCCAACTTGTCACTAATTACATATTAATTAGCCTTAATTACAAATTTCCAATTATAGGCAATTTCATCAATTCCATGTAATTCCTACCCAAATATGCCAATTTTATATATATATATATATATATATATATATATATATATATATATATTCCAATTATCCAAAATATCCAATAATACTCACTTTCATAAAATCAATGTTATCAAATTACATGACGTTCATACCAATTTATTCATATTAAATTATACCAACACCATAGTCAATTAGAATTATTCCCAATTTGCATAAATTTAATATTGCAATATAATTATGTCCATATTCCAAATCATACACAAATCCTTCCAATCCATGTTATGCCCAAACATGTAAATTTCCAATGTCCAATTATACCTAATTTCGTATAATCCATATCCAATGACAATTGTGTCAAACTTACTTAAATCCAACATTATAGATTACATTCCTTGACTGTATAAAATAGATTATGCCCAATATATGAGATAACAATTGTTATGCCACAAACCCCAAAATTACGAATTATGTTCTTCGTTCGCATAAAATAAGTTATGCCCCAATATTTTCATATTTCAACCGTACGTATACATAATAAGATTTCATCTAGGTTCGAGATAACCTAAATCTCAAAAATAAAAAGGGGCAAGAGAATAAAGGAACAATTATTTTAACATAAATTTTTGCATTGAATTTATAACTGGGGAAATGATGAACGATAGTAATACTATTATACAAAATTTTATCATAATTCCACTCACAATGATTTTTGTGCTTTAATCCGTAGATCTTGGATTGATTTTCCTCCTTTTTGTGTTGCATAGCTTGAATTTCAGATCTGGATTTCTTTTATGTTCTTGCGCAATACTTGAATCTCCCCTTTATTTTGTTCATAGTAATAGAATTCCTCAATCTAATTCTTTTTAAATTTAAGAATAGTTTTGTGAGGAGAGAGGAGAGAAGAATAGATCAGAGATTTAGTGAGGAAGAAGAAGAATATGAGCTAGAGTAGAGCCATGGCGTTGCCATGAACTTTAGTGAAGATTACAATAGGCCTAGGGGTGTTTATATAGCTGCTCAAGACCTTATCGTACACGCCGCGCTGAGTCAGCATTGAACCTAGTTAAGAAAATAGTCTAGGTTCGCAGATGAATCTAGCCAAATCTTATCGTACATGCAGTGCTAAGTCAGCATTGGGTCCCACAAGCTGTTTTGGCGCAGAAATTTGAATTTCGAATGTTTGAATTGTTTTGACGTAGAAATTTGATTTTCGAACTTTTGAATTTCTGGAATTTATTTAACTGTTTTATTCACATGAAATATTCTTATATGTATACAATTCCTTTAACGACCATTTTACGCGTATATATATATATATATGCACAACTTTCATTTTATTTTCAAAATTCAAACGATGTTGCACCGTTATTTTAATTCTTGCCATATTTCATTTACTATAGCCTTATCTTAAATTTTATCTTTCGTATACATATATTTCTGCATATATATATATATATATATATATATATATATATATTCTCATGTATATACATATATTTTCTTTATTTCCTTATATGTACGTTCTTATCCTTTCAAATTTTGAATTTGTATATGTACATATATTTGCATGTTCAGTTGGCCCTCTTTAAAACAGAGATAAAAATTATCCTGCCGTCGGGGTTCGAACCCCCGACCTCCATGTTACAAATCCAATGCCTTAACCAACTGAGCTACAAAGTCTTTTGTTAATAAGTCTTAGAACAATGATAATTATTGTTCTCTCCTTACTTCTCTTTTTCATGTTAGTTACAATACTTAAATTAAACCAATGCATGAATCTTTTTCTTTTATTTTTCTTTTAATGTTAATGCATTATGTTTGCAAATCAGTGCATGCAACATATTTACATCGCATGCAACCAATCCTTTCTTTCTTTCATATATTAATTAATTTTCATTATACATCACCATATTAATCCTATCTATGGATATATATACATTTTTAATTACATTAAAAATACGGGGTGTTACATTCTCCCATTCTTAAAGAATTTCGTCCCCGAAATTCGATAAGAGTAAAATAGATAATCCCTCGCAACATCCAATAAGTGTTCATCCAATTGTTGCAGCTTTGTGCACATGTGCAAAGTGAATTACATCATAGCAAAGCATGTATGCCTAATTTGGATCCACCTATATGTATGCAAATTTTAAAAACTCTTTCGAATCATGATGCTCACATCCTAAATATACTTGCAGCTCTATATGAATGCAATATTTTTGAAAAATCAAAACATTTTTCATCCAAATTTTCCCATACTCTTACAAAATAAGAGCATAGTTCATCCAATTGTCGCATCCAAAACCCTACCAACCATCATTAAATTCGAAATTTAGAAAAATCTAATTTTCCAAATTCGATTTCTTATGTTATGAAAACGGAAAAATCCACATCCTCCGTTTTTCTTTTCTAATTGCACTTGGATTTTTACATAACTATTCTATAAAGATTTCCTATTTTACTGTCCAAGTACAACCACATTAGAAAGCTTCCTTTTCTATATTAACTTATCTTGGAGTAATTTCATATTTATTCATCTTTTTCTTAAAATTTTCATTTTCTTTTCCCATCTTGCTTTGTTGCTTGATTGATTCAGTTGTTTTCTTTGTTAGTTAGGCTAGTCTTCTTCTTAAGTTTATTTTTCAACTAAGCTCTTCTGTTTTCAACTCAAACTGTATCCTACACAGCTACAGCTATGGGCCATGCATCTTAGGACTATGCCACGAGTCCACTCAACAGGATCTATACACTTGCTTGCCCTCCACTACCTAGTAGTCACTACTAGTCCATGTTGTGTATTACTAGCCTATACTTCTCTTTTCAAGCTACAATCCTAGACTCACACGGCTTATGCATTCTACGGGAATTTTCCATTAGTTCAACACTGGCTAATCCTTGACTGTAAATTGGCAAGAAAATAACTCCCTGAGTATCAACCCCGAAGACCAAAATCAACATCAGATTGACACTCAAAGAATTACTCAACTCAACCAATCCCCAGTTGGTTCTAATTGCTTTAACTTTATCTCGTTCTTTCTAGGCCTTAATCCTTAACTACTCCATTTTTAAAACATGGTTTGGCCTTCTTTCTTTTTTTATTACATTCTTCTTCCAAAAACTAAAAGTGGTAAAACTTTTATTCTTTTCTCAAAAACTTGCTTTTGCCAAACCCAAAAAAATCATGTCACAAAATAAAATGCAAAACATTTTCTTCAGATCATGAAACTGGAGTAGACAAGGACAACTAATGGGTTACATTGTTCTAATGTTAACTTTGGCTGCTAAGGTGCAAATATCTACTCTATTCTTACACTTTACCGCTTATTTTGTTCACCCAACAAAATTTCTTTTTAAAACAATAATCAAAATTTATTGTTAACAGAATAGAATTTCTTTTACAAAACGCAACACTTTCTTTTCAATCCTTTCATATATTATAATATGAAAACTAGCGAGCTATATATGCTCTATATTATGCACGTTTTAAATGAGAGAATTTTTTTAAAATCATTGTTTTATACCCCACTTTACTTTCAAAACCCAACATGCACTAAATAATTTTTCAAACATCATAAATTACTTTTAAGAATAAAACTTGAAAAACACCACAAACTCTTTTACAAATTCAAGTTCTTAAAAGTTTATTATTGGGTTAAACTCAAAGTGGGTCTTTCAACTCAACTAGGCTTTCCTAGGCACTTTCCAAACCAATTCTCTCAACTATATATATATTCCTAATCCATTTTCCACATTTTAACCTTTTTCTAATTTCTACGGTTTCATTTCTAAACCCACTAATTTGAAATACTAATATTTCAGTTTCCACCCTATGGGATACTTTTCTTTCTTTAGCTCTAAGCCATATTATACACTTTACCAACCACCTAATGGTCTCAAAAATTTCTATGTTTATTACTTTTGTGTACAAACTAAATATCCCAACTCTTTTCATACCTAGTGGGCTACTTTATGGATTTATGTTTATATATAATATATTTATATTTTAGAAAATACAAATACGTTCACTCATTATCTCCCTAAGATCACTAAACCGAAGCTCTGATACGAGATGTAACAACCCGAATTTCGACAGACCGAATTTTTCAAATTCGATCCATCGAGACCCGAGTTGGGTGCTCTGGTATCCTGTAGAAAAAGACAGAGAAAAAGAAATATGTCAGAACTCGTAAAGCATCTCACAGCGGAAGGAATTAAAATATAATATATTCAAAAATAGCTTTACCTTATATATCATTTTGTCTAACCGGTATCCATAGTTATACCATCTCTGCCTTGAACCTAACCTGGAAGTATGTAATGAGGAGGGGGTCAGAACATAAGTTCTGTGTGAGTGGACTTATAATAAACTTCTGTGTAATACTACATATATCATTTAGTTATATTTTCTTGCTTATTAGGTTATTCGCGATATTATCTCTCTAGGTTATACTCATGTCTCACTAGTAGGTTAAACTAATACAACGTATATGTAGATACCCCCAACTCGTCTAATCCTTTTCCATGTATATATACAGCCCCTTGTCGTATGTCGTACGGGCTTCATCATGTAAATATATACTACTTTAGTGTAGTGCCACAATTCTTGAAATCGTTTGGACTGCCGCTCTCGATCTTGCTAGATTCCGTGTATCATCTATATCTAATCTAAGGTATACTATCGAGCACTTCTTAGATTCAACCAGGGTTTACGCTACCCAGGGTCATTGGGGTTTATGCTACCTATTGAACGCTTCTCGGATTTTGGGTTTACGCAACCTAGGTCCAACTAGGGATTATGCTACATATCGAACGATTCCCCTTAGTCTAGAACACACTACCCAGAGTGATAAGTGTTCCTAGACTTGACGTCCCAATCGTATCGTAAACGTGCTAGATATCTAGTTGCACATGTCCTCTATATGTGCGGCCCGAGTCCCGTGGCAGGGCTAATCAAGAAACACGGAACTCGGTCGGGAGCTTTAAGTTATCTGCCGATGCAGATGCTAAGGTCTATTTTTCCAGTGGCTATGGTCCCACTTGACCCCTCCCTCAACTAATGAAAGGCACACCTTGAAAAATGAGAACTATACGCAGGCCCCCCTATGCCCCACAAACCTATTGGCCAACCTCACCCATAACTAGATAGCAAGTATATGGTCTTTTGGAGTTCTCCGCCTTTCCATTTTACGTATCTCGACTGACTCAAGATGGTAGGTAGACGATGAGTCGCTATCACAGGGCCACTTGTCTCGCCGAATCACGCTGGTCAATCCTAGTCTTTAGGTTGCCCTATATTGCAACCAAGGCATACTCTTGGTTCTTCTAACGCAGACCTTAACCTCTGTGAGCCCAGGCGGACCATCTGCATTCTCACAGAGGGATACCAAGAGTACCCTCACGTCCCCTTGAAGCTGCGTGCTTCGTAACCCAAGACGTTGGAGCCTTTTTCATGATCAGACGGACGTTCGCTCCTTCTCGTGTTCTACTTGAGTTTCTTGACTAAGGTTTAGTACTTAGTTCTCTTAACTACGGTTTACCACTTAGTTTCCTGAATCGTTCGTTTTCTTAACTATGGCTTACTACTTAGCCCTCTTAACTAAGGTTAACTACTTAGTTCTCTTTCTTGTTACTTAGTTATCTTAACTAAGGTTTATTACTTGGTTCTCTTAACCAAGGTTTGATACTTAGTTTATGTTACTTAGTTCTCTTTTCAACTAAGGTTCGTTACTTAGTTCCTTTTTAACTAAGGTTTTTCAACGAATTCAAACATGACTTAAGTTTTCTTTATCAAACGATAGTGTACGGGTGTTTTCCCACATTTTCAACTTAGATTAACTTATTTCATAGTATAAGTCGTCCCACCCTTCAAGTCTTGTATTATATCCTAAGTCATAATCTTCCCTTGTCCCTAGGACAAGTTTTACATATTTAATTCAAGTTTATAATAGGTAGTTATCATTCCCCCATTACTGTGTCGTTAATTTTAGGTTTGACTTAACCCTTCCTTTTACTTAACCCGCTACTTAAACTTTACCCAATTCAATTAATTTGTAATGCCATAACGGGTCCCCTTTGGTTAAGCATTATGTACGTATGTCTTAAATATTGCCCATGTCCCACTTAACCTCTTTTATTATTGTATCCATGTCTTACACATGTTGTACTACGGTTAAGTCCACCTTAACCCTCTAACCATACCCATGTCACCCACATGTCTTATTATGGTTAGTATTCCTTAATTCATTCATTATGACGAACGGTGCATGACCACCCACATTAGACCGAACACTTTGTGGCTGTTGGATTCGCCGGGCGGTTCCGGGCAGTCTTACACCACAAAGCGGGTCTAACCTCGTGTCACCAACCGTTACGCCTACAATTCATGCCTTTGACCTCTCACATTAGACGTCCAATTGTGGCAGCTGGTTTTGTCGGGCGGTTCTGGGCAGTCTTACACCACAATTGCGCCTAACCTCGTGTCAAAGGTTCATTAACATCGTATTTCATCTGAACCCTAATTTTCATGTTATGTGCTTCCAATTCAACATATAGTCATGTTTACAGTTTTTCCTATTCCAACTTGTCACTAATTACATATTAATTAGCCTTAATTACAAATTTCCAATTATAGGCAATTTCATCAATTCCATGTAATTCCTACACAAATATGCCAATTTTATATATATATATATATATATATATATTCCAACTATCCAAAATATCCAATAATACTCACTTTCATAAAATCAATGTTATCAAATTACATGACGTTCATACCAATTTATTCATATTAAATTATACCAACACCATAGTCAATTAGAATTATTCCCAATTTGCATAAATTTAATATTGCAATATAATTATGTCCATATTCCAAATCATACACAAATCCTTCCAATCCATGTTATGCCCAAACATGTAAATTTCCAATGTCCAATTATACCTAATTTCGTATAATCCATATCCAATGACAATTGTGTCAAACTTACTTAAATCCAACATTATAGATTACATTCCTTGACTGTATAAAATAGATTATGCCCAATATATGAGATAACAATTGTTATGCCACAAACCCCAAAATTACGAATTATGTTCTTCGTTCGCATAAAATAAGTTATGCCCCAATATTTTCATATTTCAAACGTACGTATACATAATAAGATTTCATCTAGGTTCGAGATAACCTAGATCTCAAAAATAAAAAGGGGCAAGAGAATAAAGGAACAATTATTTTAACATAAATTTTTGCATTGAATTTATAACTGGGGAAATGATGAACGATAGTAATACTATTATACAAAATTTTATCATAATTCCACTCACAATGATTTTTGTGCTTTAATCCGTAGATCTTGGATTGATTTTCCTCCTTTTTGTGTTGCATAGCTTGAATTTCAGATCTGGATTTCTTTTATGTTCTTGCGCAATACTTGAATCTCCCCTTTATTTTGTTCGTAGTAATAGAATTCCTCAATCTAATTCTTTTTAAATTTAAGAATAGTTTTGTGAGGAGAGAGGAGAGAAGAATAGATCAGAGATTTAGTGAGGAAGAAGAAGAATATGAGCTAGAGTAGAGCCATGGCGTTGCCATGAACTTTAGTGAAGATTACAATAGGCCAAGGGGTGTTTATATAGCTGCTCAAGACCTTATCGTACACGCAGCGCTGAGTCAGCATTGAACCTAGTTAAGAAAATAGTCTAGGTTCGCAGATGAATCTAGCCAAATCTTATCGTACATGCAGTGCTATGTCAGCATTGGGTCCCACAAGCTGTTTTGGCGCAGAAATTTGAATTTCGAATGTTTGAATTGTTTTGACGTAGAAATTTGATTTTCGAACTTTTGAATTTCTGGAATTTATTTAACTGTTTTATTCACATGAAATATTCTTATATGTATATAATTCCTTTAACGACCATTTTACGCGTATATATATATATACGCACAACTTTCATTTTATTTTCAAAATTCAAACCATGTTGCACCGTTATTTAATTCTTGCCATATTTCATTTACTATAGCCTTATCTTAAATTTTATCTTTCGTATACATATATTTCTCCATATATATATATATATATATATATATATATATATATTCTCATGTATATACATATATTTTCTTTATTTACTTATATGTACGTTCTTATCCTTTCAAATTTTGAATTTGTATATGTACATATATTTGCATGTTCAGTTGGCCCTCTTTAAAACAGAGATAAAAATTATGTTGCCGCCGGGGTTCGAACCCCCGACCTCCATGTTACAAATCCAATGCCTTAACCAACTAAGCTACAAAGTCTTTTGTTAATAAGTCTTAGAACAATGATAATTATTGTTCTCTCCTTACTTCTCTTTTTCATGTTAGTTACAATACTTAAATTAAACCAATGCATGAATCTTTTTCTTTTATTTTTCTTTTAATGTTAATGCATTATGTTTGCAAATCAGTGCATGGAACATATTTACATCGCATGCAACCAATCCTTTCTTTCTTTCATATATTAATTAATTTTCATTATACATCACCATATTAATCCTATCTATGGATATATATACATTTTTAATTACATTAAAAATATGGGGTGTTACAAGACTCGACGATAGACAATAATATACTTGATGAAGCTAATAAGATTGCTTTCATTGAAATTCAAGATAGTTTGCAAATTTACTAAACTTTCACATTAAACAGTCTAAATCATCTATACTCAAGATAATTTCTTATTATCATTCTAATTCAATCAAATCTTAAATGCATTCTTCAAACTACTCTAATTTTCATTAGATTCCAAATTCAATAAATTTTCATAATTCCGTTATTTAAATCGCCATTCAAATAGATCAAATAACCCATTAATTTGAATTCAAGTTTTTTAAATTCTTGAACTAATATTTTAATTTTAAAATATATTAATATCTAACCACATAAAATATGGATTGTTACAATTTTCTAGTGCAAAAGATGCTCACCCCAATTTTAGATGTTGAGAATCCATTGATTGATTTAAAGCACGTAGTTAAAGTTGTTTCAATGCTTTCTCCAGCCATTGAGAAAGTCTTAACTGAGCAGTCTAACGGACATTTTGGAAGCGCTTTAGAGGAAAGAGAGAGAGCCTGATTAAGTTATGCCCTACTACAGGTACCTAGTGTGGAAAATTGCCAATGATCACTAAACAGTTCCTATGCTCGAGTATCAAATGCCTCCAACTGATTGATAGACATAATTATGCCTCCAGCATGGATGATATAATGATCGAGGTCCTTATAGATAGGGACAACCATGGCATTCAACTCGAAGGCAAGGGAGGATGCATCATATTCCAAGGCATAACGAGGCGATCCAGATCACTCAAAATAGAAGATAAAATTAAGGAATAAACAAAACAGCTAGCTCTAGAGAGAGAAGCATCATTCCATATGCCAGCCACTTGAGGTGATCACTCTGAGTGACCCTAATTATGAGAAAAATGAGACTTAGACCTATGAGGAGTTCGATGTAGAGCCCTCCTTCTCGCCCAAGTGCATGCCCAACAAAGTCAATCAAAGTGGCATAGGAAAGTTCTCGAAAAGAAGGAAATAGTAGGGCTCTAGAAGTAAGTCGCTCAAAAAGCCCAAGAAACGAAAGTTGAAGAATGTCATTAGGTGGACTCTGTTTTAGCCTGGCTGATTTTATCTTTTTATTGGTTTCATTTGGACGAGTTCAACCCTCATTTTCATATATTAAACTTTTCCTAGCTATTTTCCAAGATTTCATGTGTAAAAAAATACCTTTTTGTCCAAGTGTTTCGAACATTTATGTTTTTCCTTCAATGTACTTGCAAAAATTTACTCATCACCAACACTTAAGTCATTCATGATCTCTCGTTAAGCCGAGTGTTAACCTAAGGAGTCTACCTTGAGACTTCTTTTTAGTCATCGCCTTAAGTCATGTGACAAGTTAATTGTATTGCCTTATGTGTGGATATCACAATCAACCCTCTAAGTCTCTATATTTATGACCTCTACCAAGTAGAGTTCACATGGATGTCAGGATTCGTTCCCACACTTATACTTACCTATCAGGTTTGCGGTTTGTATTAGGGTACGAGTGGTCGAATCACCCTCATTCCTGCTTTATAATCCTATCCAAGCTATGAGGATCGAAATTCATTTGGTTAACAGCTGAGTTATATTTACCTAGGTTTCATTCCCTTCCCTCTCGTTGAATATGAAAGCCGCTTTAAGGATGATCTAGTCACATCCATACCAATTTTATACTCCTCCCATTGAAATGTTGGATAGAATTGTGGATTCCATCCAATAAATGGTCAGATCACATTCACCGTTGTCATAGAATTGTTCTTTTGCCCCACGTAAACAACAAAAGTAGGTTAGTGATTAGTTATATTATATCAACTGTATTGTTTGTCATGTCACGTTGTGTTTTAAGGCATTATTTGGTAAGTGAATAGTCAATTCATGTCTACTTTTAAGTCCATGCTTCGCTCCTCGAATAGAAAGAAAGAGTTAGTCATTGAGTGGTCGAGTCATGCTCTTATAACTATACGTATACACTGGCTGGTCATATCACAACTATTATTCTATTCACTAAGCCATGGTCATTTTAGAACCAAGGGCTTTTATCGCAATCGAAAAAGTGTTGGCATGTCTTGCCTTATTATATTGTACAAAAATAAATTTAAAACTATGAAAGCATAAAGTAAATAAAATAAATTCTAAGTGAAATAGCAACAACGATCCTCGTCATTTCATGCTCTTGTTAATTCAATGCCATCAACAGTCGCTAGCATAATATCTCTTTTAAGTCCTTCATTAAACGATGTATCGTCCTTCCCATTTTGTACCCAAATTTGTTAAGCTAAAGAAGATTCTCTTCAAGATGATGTCATCAATGTCGAAGGTCCTAAATCGAACCTTATTGTTGTAGTATTTGGTGACTTGGTGTTATGTGCATCTACACTCAAGTCCGTTTCTTAACTTTTCTCATCGATCATGTCCAAAAGATTGCATTTGCATATCTTTATTCGTCAAGAGGTCATACTAAGTTACGATGGAAATGGACTTCCAATTCAACTAGGATGATGGCTTTCGAGCCGTAAGATAAGGCAAACAGAGTTTGACTAGTTGTTGACTTGTGAATTGTTTTGTAAGCCCGTCATGCTAACGGTGGTTAGTCGACTCATTTTCCTTTAGCCTTTTTAAAACTCTTATTCATGGTGGACTTGAAAATTTAATATACAACTTCGTCTTGTTCATCTAATTGAGGATGAGAAACTGCGGAATATCACTTGTCAATGCAATGGAATCAATGGAAGTTTTTAATTCGACACTATCGAGTTGGGTGCCATTTTCTATTATGCTAGTTTGAGGGAGACAAAGACAACATATGATGTTCTAAAAGACAAAGTTGATTACCTTCATTATTGAAATATTATTCATTGGTTTATCTTTATCCAAATTGGTGAAGTAATAAACTCTATCGATGGCCTAATTTGCATAACCTTTGGAGATCAGTAGAGTGCCAGTAATGTCAATTCACATACGACAAATGGCTATAGACTGACCAAGTTAGCAAGTTTCCTTGGAGGGGCTTCTTAGATCTTAGCAAACCTCTTATATTTATCACAACATCGCATGTAATCAACTCCATCCCCATTGAAAATTGGCTGGAAATCACTATAGAGAAGTATCTTCTTTGCCAAGATTTTCCCTCTAGTGTGGTCATGTTGTGTACCTCAACACTCATTTGACGTCTTTGTGGGTGACACATCGAAAGAGCATAATAGAGAAACCTTTCATGTACAATGTTCCTTCTTGAAGAAAGTAGCATGTAGCTTAACGTTTAACTGCTCGTTTCCCATTCATTCTTTCGAGTAGACTTCACATTGTAGGAAATTATAGGTTAGATTCGCTTGTGATTACCCCTTTGGTTATGTCGCTTATACTTGATCAACATCCATCTGATCGATACTCATTGCATCTAATACGTTTGCTGAAACCATGCCCATGTGTTGTGCTTTCCCAGAGCTAGCTAACACTAATAAAGAATTAGCCTTTTCATTTTGTCTTGTGAGAAATATGCAAGATAGTGAATTTCTCAAAGTTAGATAACAACACATGGACATGGTCTGGATGAGGTGCTAGTCACGCTTTTTTTAACCTTAAACTCTAATTTAACTTGATATAAATGATTTGCAAATCATAAAAAATTTGAATTGACCCACTATCAGTTCGTTGGAAAGTTCAAGCCTAACAATAAAAGATCCGTGATCGGATACATTTTTTGTTACAAGGAAATTGAGCTTCATGGCATAGAAGATCAATTGTTCCTTAGGAAGTACTTGTACAACTTTGATGCTAGAACATCGATCGTTGTGTTTTCCATTTATAAATATCTTCCAATAGATGAGTGACTACTCACTTCTCATGGGAGAGTCGTCTAGTATAGTGAACTTGGCAATAAAGTCCGGAAAACACATTTTCATGGATAGCCCTGAGGGATATAAGTAGTGAAAAGCTGGCTTATTTCTATGTTCCATTTGAATAGCATTCCTAATGCCGCAAACCACTATAGGATCCGTCATAGTGGCTGGTTAGTGTAAGCTTTGATTGGGTATGCCTAGACGTAGTAGTAGGGATTCCTAAATGTGATTAACATGAAGTAAGCTAGCTTATCAAGCTTTAGGGAGTTTGGTTCAGCTCTTATTAACCTTTTTCTTAAATACTAGATATTGTTTAAGATCTGATAGTCTTCATGCATAAATACTTAAATAATGGCATGTTATTAAACAACCAAATAAACATACAAGTCTTTATGATCCATTAAGCTTCCATATGTTGGAGGTTTGTCGAAGTGATTCAACAGATTTTGGAAAATGTCAATATAATATTGTAGCCATGCTTCCCACTTTTAGTTGGGTGAAAAAGGGAAATATATTTATTAATCGCATTAGAAATGAATTAAGTTAGGGTAGAAAACTTACCATTTGAATTATGCACGTCCTTATCTTAATTGGAACTCGATATTTTGAATAGTTGTGGTCTTCTTTGTGTTGACATCAATTCCATAATAACGGATATTGAAATCTATGAAATTTCCCAATGCAACACCAGATAAGTATTTTTAGAAGATTAAGTTTCATTCCATATTTAAAAGAGCACTAAATATCACTGTAAATTATCGACATGATCAACCAATGATCATGACTTCACGAGCTTATAATCCACGAATGCTACATAAATCTCATGGTGTGGTCTTTAAACATGTGGTGAACCAGTCACTAGTAAGGTGATCTTGCATTTGGTAATCCAAAGGGTGTAACAACAAATGGATCCCAAAATCAGCAATGAAACTATTGTGATCACGTTCTAGGATGTGCATTAAAAGGTGATTGTACTTGGAATATATCTGTATATACATGTATATATCAATGAATGATAAAATCTTATTTATATTCCCCGAGTTTACAAGGTAATTTATCTTTGGAAGTGGAAAACTTTCATTTGGGCAAGCTCTGCTCAAGTAAGAATAATATTCAAATATCTTTCAATGGCCGTTATCTTTCTTTACCAAGATTGGATTGGGGTCCCAATCTGAATAGAGGGCATCATGGATAAGGCCATTTTACTTCAAATTATATGCCTCTCTTTGAGTGCACTCGATCTCTCTGGACATAGGATACATATCTTTTGCTTCGTTAGCACAAACTTCAGGTTGATATTCAATATAAGGTCTCAAAGGTCGATGAGATACAACAAATTTTAGCAAGAGTCAAGGCGATCACGTTTGGGTTCCCTCGAAAGTAATTCAAAATTTCCTTCATTTTATGTGATTGGGATGAGATCCAAATTTTAAGATCTTAAATATGTCATCATTATCAATCGAATTTTCAATTGTTTTCTCGAATGAGGCATCTCTCTGATATCTTGGCTCCTCGCTTTTTCAAGATTTTGTCTTTAAAAAATCGGTTGTGTTGCCGAGCTTGGACCTAGATGTGTCATTGTCCTTGATGCAGAGAGAAATCCCCAGAAACTTACCCTTTTCTTACTAATGGGCATCTTTCCAATCAGCCACGTAGCATGCCCTTCCGATAACCTGATCTCTTTGAATCACTCCAACGTCATTGTCAATAGGAAACTTAATCGGTAGTCACTACATGACAATTCATTCCCTAAAGTCAGCAAGGTCCGATCAATGTAAGAATGCATTAAAAATAAAGTAGATATTCAAAAATAGGAAGGATATGGGATCACCAATGGCCTACATCTTTGAGTTATACCAATAACTCCACCATTCCTATTAGTTCATTAAATGTCCCATTGAAGCCGTGAATACGAGCTGTTTATGGCCTCAAGTCCTTATCCTCCAGCATCATCTAGTTATAGGCCTTTTTAAATAGTATATTGAAAAAATCCTGATATCTACAAGGACTTTATGTATAAATGTTAGGACAACTATGGTCAAGCTGACCGACAGGTCTATTAGTGGGGCTCCACACTGTACGCTTCTCTATTTCTGAAGAAGACATCATCAAATATCATCCTCATTTACTTTTATAGTTCTGGTTTTTCTGTTGTGTATACATTCCTCATATGCAATGTTTTTTGCCACATTGGTGGACTACTTCATGGTTCTCGAGATTGTTCCACTAGGATAGGGTCCACTGACTAAAATGTAACAATGATTCCTTTCTGCTTTTACAAAGGGTAGCTCTGGGTGCTCTCTAAACTTGAATGTTGTAACTTGACATCCCTTGCTCTTATATCATGAGGCATTCTTATACTGCTCTAGCTTTTCTTATTTGATCAACTTCTCTATCAGATCTCTTAAATGACTACACTCATTTGTTGTATGATCAAAATTTCAAGAATAGAAAAAACTTCCCTAATTGTTTTTCCCTCTTCATTAGCACCTTAAGAGTAGGCTTCTTATACTCCATCATGTGCATTTGTCCATATATGTATTTCCCATTGAGTCATTAAGGGGGGTATAGTAATCGTGTTTAATGCTTCCATGAATCTCTTTACTAATCGTGACCTTCGTCTCCACTATATTCTCGACTCTAATATTGTTTTGCTTATTTTGATTTTCGCTTAAATTTACCAAAGGTCCCTCCGAATTACTCTACTGTTATATATCTCTGTGTACACTCATTGTTTAGTCCAATAGGCTCCCTTTGATGGGTCCTTATAGCATCCCCCATTCTCAAGACATGTATTACTTTTTTATGGGACTAGTTCAATGTGGATGGAAGCTTTTCGTTAACTAGTCTCCAAGTTCATAATCAGGGTCAACAATCCTATTTAAATCCAAAAAAATTGTTAACCCCAGTGAGTACAACATAAAACCTCTCAAAAATTCTTTTAAGCAATCCCCATGCGCTTAATGTATACTTGAGAGTGCCATGACATGCTTAGGGTGTGCCAAGTGAATATGGAATTGATTGAGAAACTTAATTTTTAGCAATTTTTAGCACCTTAATTGATGAAATCGAAATAGGTGGTAGCTTAATAAGCCACATTGTAGATACAACTTCCAAGTAAAATTAAAAGTCCTTACATTTAATCATGTCATTACCCTAAACAGAGTCCAGGTACCACTAATAGCTAGCAAGATATTGCAATAGGTTAGTCTTTCCCATGTAGTTCGACATCACAGGTAACTTGAATCAACATGGGATATTCAACATTTAATATGGTTGCCAATGAATGGAGCATGACTCCTCTGTTCTCCCTTATCCTAATTGGAATAAACTTGACTACCCCTCATTATTTGTCTAACCATAGCTGTTAGGTCTAGCGTCAGGATCGTTGAATGTTGATATTCAGGCTTCACCCTACGTCTTTGTCTCCTTGGCTTATGTCTGGCTGATGGAATCACTTGAGCAATATTTCCAACAATGTATCCTTGATCTCTCGCATTTTGGTTGATCATAAAATGAGCGGGGAGTAAGGCGACAACACATGAAAATCCGAGAATATTTCAGTTCATCCTAGAGCTTGGGAGTTCGTATCATGTGCGATAAATTCCCTAAATCGGCACATATTTTATTATCTAGGTTGGCTCTCTATAAGTGTATCGATTCAACTAGAGCAGTCTACTCTCGATTAGTACGTCCCAGCTTGATACCGATATAGAGTTCTTTGCCTTAGTTTCTAGCCTTTTCCCACCTGTTTTATTATGTTGACTCCTATAGCCTTTCTCTAAAGAAGATGTACGCTCCGACTCAAAGTATTGTTGGGTCGGAGAAGGTCTCCTTTGCTCGTTTCATTCAATATCCAACTTATTGACATGAATCCTCAACTAAATGCTATATCATATATGCTGGTTCAATGCCTCATTAGACTCTTCCGGCTTCCTCGTCAAAGACATGAAATTGACATATGTAACCAGATCTAATTGTATTAGAGAAGAAATGGTGACAATAACAACAATTTGGTTTCCCTAATGTTTACTAGTCTCTTCTCAAGCTTCAGTGTTAGAATGCAATGCAGATGTAGCACTTTATTCTTCCATTGCTAAACTTTCCTTAGTGAATATGTCAACAAAGATCTGGATCTTCCCTCAATGAACCCAGATATTATCCGGTAGATGAAAAAATTCATCATTTGAGAATGACTTATTTCTTATTGTAAACAGCAAAATGTTTGCAAAAAAATTAGCAAAACCACCCAGATGTATGATATGGAGAAAGCTAGAATGAAAACAGAGGAAATTGCAAGTAAATAGCAAAAAAAAACACAACAATTTGTAGTGGTCTGACATTAAGGAGCCAATGTTCACATACAGATTTCAACTCTTTATTGATGATTTTTGTAGTTACAGTGATTTATAGTGATGAAGAATCAAATTTATAACGATAGTGGCTAAAGAAACAAGCAGCTAAAATTTCTTAAACTCTCGAAGGTAATCAATATTCATAGGTAGAGATGAGCTTGGATCAGTCATAAAATTTGTTGAGAAAGTGGAGCGACCAAATCAATGAAGTACGAGTCTATTAACTTCAAAAATGGCGATAACACTTAGTTTGTTGCGAAGCACCACCTAACGATGGGGAAAGCAGAATACAATAAATAAAATGGGAAAGGAATGAAACGAAAAGTAAAAGAGAGAAACACAATTTTATAGTGGTTCAGCTTGAAATTAAGCTTATGTACACTTTGAATAATTTTATTATTATCCTTGCCAAACCAAATACAATGAATTAAAGATGATTACAATGTCTCCACACTAGGGATTTACAGGAAACCACAACGACAATTGATTATTGGAGTAGAACTCAACAATCCACCTAGGTGACCTAAGGTTATTATCCCTAGAGATAAAGTATTGTTGTTGAAAATGAAAAGTGGCTACTGGCGATGAATAACGGCTAAAGATTTACTTTGTTAGCGCTTTTGTAGGCCAAGACTCTATGCAGAAAGACCTAGAATTGTGCTCAGAATCTCCTTAGAAACCTACGATTTAAAACAATATTGATGGGTATTGGTCCATGGATAATGGACCAGTATCGATCCATAGAGATAGGGTATTTTGTACTTGAGTTTTCAGAAATACCTTCTCCATGTTGCCTTTAATCTTCGGGTATAATATGGCTTCAATTGGACTTAGTTTGATAGTGTATCGAGCTTTGGTGCTTTATTGCCTTTTCTTTTCCTTTCGGTCCATCGAGTATTTGTATTTGGACGGGTCATACTGGCTTTGAACTTTTCAATGGGATTCTTTAATAATATTGATTACATTGGCACAATCCTTCTGCCCAAATACCCTGATTCCATGGATCGGTACCGGTCTATGGTGTTAGGTTATTTAGGGCTTTAATTCCTTGTGCTCCGCAATTTCTATCTCAAGTCTCTTTCTATCAAGTTTCATCTGATTTTAGGGTTAAATGATCCTACTTCTTACTTAGATTATGCACATATCTCTTTCAGGTTTATATCTGGGTTAACATTTTCCACTCGAAGCGCATTCGTGTTGAAAACATGATATGCTCTGGAATGATGATCCTACGTTCTACATGATGAACTTAGCTAGAGCCGACAACTTGACATTCTTAAAGCATCATTATCGAACAGGAGTTAGTAACTCAACACCGTTGGATTCATACTTTACAAGTATATCCAAATAAGCTATCTTGACTCAGAAATCTTATCGTAGACTGGAATTACAAATGCATGTAGTTGGAACAAAAGTACCAAACTTTTGACAAGAAGTGATTTTTCGATACCGGTCCATGGGTTATGGACCAGTACTAGACCTAGTACTTAGCAGAATTTTCTGCTAACTTCTCCCACTTTATATATGGTCTAACCCTTTCTTTATTTTACTATTTCCTATTGTAAAAGATTTAGGGTTCCTGTCAATCCTTCTTCTCAAGTGTTGGCCCATTGATTTCAGCGCCGCCACCAATCGTCTCACATCGTCGCCGTCCATCAGAGACTCTAGATCTCGCCTTTGACCTCCTACCACCAAGTCGACCAAGATTTGTGCTTTAATTTCTTGATTCTAGTCAACAAATTTTAAATCAACCTCATCCCTTACTCAACCGCTATTGAGGCATAATCTGACCAACTCCAACCTTTCCCATCACTTCAATTCTTGTAGGCGATTCCCTTTGTTAATTTCAACCTTTCCCATCACTTCAATTCTTGTAGGCAATTCCCCTTCTTAATTTCACCAAATCACAATTAGGAATATACTATTTTTTCAATTAGGGTTTACTGTGTCAATTTGGGCATTGAACTTACTAATTGGTTTTGACCGAAACAATATCGACTATGTCCAAAATTTGGTGCTTGAACTTATTGACATAATATCTTGCGCATAATTCTTACCTTAACTAGATGACAGATGTTGGACTTGACTTGAATGTCGTTTCGAACTTGTACACGATTTCAAACTTGGCTAATATGACTTAGATTGGACTTAGTTGGTGATACTATCATGCAAGCTTCATATCAAGAAAATAAGCTTGACGAATTCTAGACCATTCGTTGTACAAAATGCAACCTTTGTCACCTAATTAAACTGAGTAGTGAGGTATTGCATATTAACCAAATGAAATAAGTTTATGAATTATTCTAAACGAACAAATTCGCTTTGTCTCAACTTAATCCTTGTTAGCTAAATTAATCGCTACTACTTGTTTATATATTATCAGCACACGTGCATATCCAACAGACCTGTACCAAAGGACAAAAGAGCTTCTCTCGCCAATTCGGGCATTGCATTTGTTGTCGGTTACTCAAGTCGACAATGGATTAGTCTAGTTAAAGAAAATAAAGCGTAGGAAGTTCTTTTATACTAAAGTGGGCTATTTCTGACCCATTCCAATTAAGAATTTACACTATGATCGATACGGTTCATGTAAATATGGAAATGCTCTTGCACTAACCTGACATTTGGGACTAGCAGACTGACTGACACACATCGGCTTTGAATTCCAAGCATCACCTTCTCATATAACACTTTACGCTTAGGGGGGGTGCGTACCTAATTATTCTGAATACAAAGTTCATTATGGAGAATAGCCTCTCGACGTTATGAGCACCTTCGATCTAGGGAAGGTGATTTTTCTCAAATCCAAATTCTATCAACCTCCGATGCCATTCACTATCTATACAAACATGAGCTTCCTCACATGTGCCCATTCAACGAGCTATCATCATTACGAGGACCATGGTCGACTTGTCCCATCTTGTACTCGGACTTATCCCAAACCCGTCGATGTGGTTCTCTTCAACAGTAATCCATAAGATGCTTAAGCACGTCTACATATAGTTTGGCATTCCAGAAGAAGATGTCCAACTCCCCGAAAAAGATGAATTGGTTGACCGTCCTCCTGCCAGATTTACAGCCTGCCACTGCTAGATGTGTTCACAGTGTTGTTCCCCATTTTAATCCCTTCCACCTGTCAGTCCTTCATGTGCTAGGAGCCACGCCTTATCAATTGCACTAAAATAGCTATGTTGTGCTCACTGGCCTATATATGCTTTTCTTGCAAACCCTACAGCGCATGCCTCTGTTCGAAGAAATTTGCTAACTATGTGTTTTAGAAAGGAGGAAAGACAACCCTTCCTTAGTTTACGTCGAGGCTGCCAGGAGCCGAAAGCTCATTCTCAGTCTACAAGATAAGATCCCTTCTTTCATGAATCTGCGATTCTATGTCAAATGTCCAGAGGATTCAACATGTTCTGGACAAAATGAGGCAAGTTGGCGTTGCATTTCTTATTGAATTCATAAATTATTGGCATTCTAAATCAGCTTCTTTTTTGTCTCTTAACTTTGCAAATTTGTCTTCTCAAGCTAAGGATCCTAAACACTTCACAATGTTCGAATCTTTAAAGGCTATCGAGGCAGACGAGAGGCAAAATAATTTCTTGCTTCAAGAAGAGTTTCTCCATCAATATGGATTATTTGAGGATTCTAGATTAATTATTCCTCGAGAGATCTTGACTTCTTCTTGCACGGCGATCGATGGTCAATCTACTCAATAAATAGGGAAGGACAGACCAGATGTAACTTCTCCTGGAGATGCCTTAGTTATCAAATAATTGGGGCAATATATTAATGTGGAACAACGTACTTTGCACCAGATGTCGCCCATCAATGAAGGCAGTGAGAGGGAATTTATACAATGCAAAGGCAAAGCACTTACGGACCCCAAAATGGACAGAGGATGGAGAATTTTTGAGTGATAGTGATACCTGTATCGGAACCAGTGAGCATGGCCCTCGGTTTGCGAACTCATCTAGCGGAGAATCCAGTAGTAGCGAATCCAATACCGACTTCGTAGATCTATTTACCGACAGTAACCAATTTACTTCACCTCATACTCCTCCCGTTGATGCCTTAGGAAAATATGATCAAGGAATCTTTGGGGACTTAAGCAATACATAAGCGAGACCCATAGAGATTTTCAAGGATGATCCAAATCCTATTACTTACGCAACGTGTAGATTGGGTGCCCCAAGGACGCCGTTTGTAAGGACCCGTTACTTCCCCGTGAAGGAAAGAGCGGATACTTTGAAAACAACACACAAATGAACGCAGACGGAAGAACATTTCATTGTTATTACAACAATTCCATCAGATACAAGAATATACAGAGTATAAATGAATGAATTACATTCGATAAATATCAGAGATTACAATAAATTACAAAGCAGCGGAAAATAATACAAAGCACAACTAAAGGTGATATACGGATACAGAGCTTTTCGGATATCATTCCAGCTGTAAACCAGGATCCTGTGAATATAAATCTGCAAAACCAAAACTACTAGCTGCCCGTGTCGAAAATAAGGGACCCAGAGTTTAGGTTAGAACAATAAACTCCAGGTCAGTCATGTGAATGGTGTGAGAACTAAAACAGTTATTTAAAGCTTTACTTTAAAAGAGAGTAATTCAAGGGACCACGCCGTATAACACGGAACGGGTTTCCTCCCAAGAATACCAGTGCAAAGGATAAACAACGCAATGCTTTTTCGAAAAATGAAGCTATTATAAGACCCAGGTCCCATCACACAATGCAACGCAAGCCGGAGGATTTTCCCTTATAATAGCCAAACATGCTTGGTACGTTTAAAACAAATCATTTGATACTATTATAAGTGTATAGTGTCAAAACATTTTCAATCATAAATATCAATCCTCGGCGGCATGGGTACCATCTATCATGTCGCCATACTAGGCTCTACAAATAAAACCGAACTACATGTATTGGAAATTGGATTTCCGTCATGAGTCGAGGCAAGGGGCAAGCTCCTCTCCGCTTCGGGACACTCTAGCAAATGCTCAGGACTACGCACTCTGGGCAGCCACTTGGATCGGTTGGGCCGGTCCTCTCTTACGTTTGAGGATTGGCAATTCCTGAACACACGTTTCCCGGTCCTTACAGACCTAAAATCGAGGCGCCTCATCCAACAACCACAAAGGTGAAAAGTATATAAATGTCAGGGCTGGTAAGTCACTGACACCACCAAAGCTATAAAGAAACGTCGTGCTCTCCCAATGGTCTGTATCCCGTTTTTGACTCATACCGAGGTGTGAGGCTCGCGAATTCACGTTATACACAAAGATACGCCACAAAGGCCGTGCTTTGATCATCAACCACAAGACATTGCTTTTCAACAGAAGCCTTGATCCATGCAACTCAGCGTGCCACACAGGCAATTCATGCTATGCGATTGATATCTATCGATATATAACCTCTAAGCTCGTACGTCTCAGAGAAGGGCGTTAAGCAAGAGAATATATTCTCCGCCATCAAACAGATACATATTTAAAAAAATCGATCAACACAGAATAAAATCCAATGTCAGACACACAATCCATTTACAAGTTCGTTCTGGGTCTGAACGAAACCGGAGGCACTTTCCTCGCATATCCATCGTTCTCCAAGTACGTCTGGACGACCACCAACTGATTCCCTCATCTTGGGTGTACAGCCCAATCAAGATCATCAGTAATCACCTAAACGATGTGAAGACTTCCGGTCTTCGACCACCGTCATCGTCTTCGACTTATCGTCGAATCAATTATTCAGAATGGGTATAAACCCGGCCTTTCCGAACAACCCGCGTATATAGTAAACAAATGTTACACAAACACAACATACGCCTCATTCCAATTCAGCAACCACTAACCGTAAATTAGCAAGAGAGCAATTTCCCAAATATTAACCCCGAAGGCCGAAACCAACATCAGATCAATATCCAGGAAACCATTATTCTTAACTAACCTACAGCTAGTTTCTAAATTTCATATTCTTAGGAAAAGGTTCCCATTAATTTTATCCAAGATAAATTCTTTAAAATTTATTATTTAATCTTCCATTGGATGTCATATCAAACCAAATTATAGTTTTCCAAACTAGTCGAGATTAGCGAACCACACCGAAGTAATTATTTATTTTATTTCCCAATCCCAACCTATTCATCCCATGAAGCAAAACTGATAATACTCCATATCTAACACCATGGTGTTATCGATAAATTTATTACCATTTCACGTTCAAATCTAATTAAAGATTTGACTATCGCTTTGGAGCAAAACTGGTGATACTCCATTCTCGCTCACTTTCTAAATTTGATAATTTAGATTATCAATTCACATTTCAATCTAATTGCAGATTCATTAAAACTCCCTTTACTGGGTTAAAGAACTAATGTCTTTTAAAACACAGTTCACGACAAACCCAAATCACATTCTATTTATTTATCGGGTTAAAGAACAAGTGTCATTTAAAACACCCTTCACGATAAACCCACAAATCAATTCTATTTACAACCCATTTCAAATCCAAATTATTTATTTAAAAATAAATGGGTTTTAATTTTAGTTCAAAACTAGTTCATTTCGATAAAAATCTATTTTTATCTTTTCAAATATGGAGTTTTTCATCCCAATTTTTCCCAAATCATTTCTTATGATTTTACATAAATTATTGATATTTTTAATAATTTTATCAAGGCCCGTACAGTCGATTTCCAACAACGGCCATCGAACTGCACTTACAGCGACCTTTTCCAAATTTGATTTGGACGTATCTCCAAATCCAACTGTTAGATTTCAAATTTCTAATATTCGTTAGAAAGCTCTTTCCGATACGAACCCAACGGTTATGGTTTTAGGAGAATCCGACGGTCGGATCTCCCGTAATGTCCGTTCGAAATAAATGGTTGAAATTCACGAACTACCACGGCGCAGCGCGTTCTATTCAGGCCATTATATTATATATATAATATATACTTCGTCGATTTCTATTTAAGAAGAATTTTATAAATAGTTTTAAATTCGTTTCAAAAACAATTTCAACTTTCAATTCAAATTCAAATCAAAATTGAATTTTCCTTTATAAATTCGTTTTAAATTCATTTCAGTTCAATTCAAATTTCCAATTCATTTCAATTCGAATTCATTTTCTATTCAATTCAAATCAAATTCGTTTTCTATTCAATTCAATTCAAATTCGTTTTCTATTCAATTCAATTCAAATTCGTTTTCTATTCAATTCAATTCGAATTTGTTTTCTATTCAATTCAATTCAAATTCGTTTTCTATTCAATTCAATTCAAATTCGTTTTCTATTCAATTCAATTCAAATTTGTTTTCTATTCAATTCAATTCGAATTTGTTTTCTATTCAATTCAATTCAAATTCGTTTTCTATTCAATTCAATTCCAATTCGTTTTCTATTCAATTCAATTCAAATTCGTTTTCTATTCAATTCAATTCAAATTCGAATATAATCGATATAAATATCATTCGCGTTAAAATAGCATATCTCTAATCAACATGGCTTTATATATTTCAATAATTCTGTTATTCTATTCAACAAATGAATATTTATTCTATTCAATATGTGAATCTATATTTTTGTCAACATATGACTAATCTCAACGGATGAGTACTGTCCACGTGTGACTATTTTTTGTTGTTTAATATATTTTATAAAAATTATGGTATCTATCGTTTGATTACAAATCAGACTCCAACCGTAAATTAGTAAGAGAATGATTCCCTGAATATTAACCCCGAAGGCCGAAACCAACATCAGGTCAATATACTAGAGACCACTCATCTTATCTATTTTCCAGTTAGTTTCTAATTTTATATATGATAAAGATATAAATTTTATTGTTAAAATATTTCGTTCAACACATGACTAATCTCAACGGATGAGTATTGTCAACACATGAACCTTTATTTTATAATATAAAGATGTAAATTTTATTGTTAAAATATTTCGTTCAACACATGACTAATCTCTACGGATGAGTATGGTAAACACATGAACCTTTATTTTATAATATTCTTTATTTTCTAAATTGGAATGAGGCCTAATCAATTACCATACAAAGATAATTATATGGATTCCATACAGCATATGTATATAATAGCAACGATAAATAATCAACCATCATCCAAAGTGCACTACATTGTATAAGCATCAAATATAGGTATCTAACGCTTATAACAGCCTGTCAATCAATCGATCGACATACGACTAATTATTGGGATTAGTGTATGTCGTATTTTATCCCAATACCCGTGTGGGGTTTCAAACAATCAAACACAGATTTTATTTGTGCAGTTGGGCGATGTGTAAAATTTATCGTCCCAATCAATGTCATTCAAATAGGTGTACATAAACAAACCGTCCGGTTTGTAAATGAATATTTATTTATTCACATTCACGTTAAAAATTATATTTTTAACGATAATTAATTTATTTCAACACATTAATCTATATTATCGATTTCACATCAATATCACAAACAAATTTCACAACACATCAAACAAGCATACAAGCCGTCCATGGTCTGTGGACGACGGGTGTCGGGTGCTACTAAACACCGTCTGCATCCTAGTATATATTTATATAACTAGAAAAGAAAAGTTAAAGTGAGAAGTTCTCACCGATAGCTAATCCAATACCATGACTCTTCTTATGTAGAAAATCTTATCATTCTCGCCTTCTGTCACTTTCGTTGCCCGTATTCACTACATATATAAAATCACATTTTTATATTCTCTCTACTTCACGATAAAATAAAGTTCAGATTTTTATTTCACTTCATATATTTACAACGCTTCTTACTATATAAAAATTATATTTTTATATTTCTACTTCTTATATAAAGATTGAATTTTTATTATCTTAATTATATAAAAATCGAATTTTTATACTTCTCCTTCATTGTAAAAAAAACACATCTTTATGTGATAAAAACCATCACTTAATATGTATAAAACCCCGACCTTTTTTCTCAAAAAAAAATCCTAACTTTTCTACAATAAAAAAAAATCAAATTTTTATTCGCTATAATACACATAAAAAATCTGATTTTTCTTCGCTATAATACACATAAAAAAAATATGGTCCTTTATCTATGATAAAAATCAAAACCTACATGTATTAAAAATTAAAACTTTACATACAAAAATCACTTCTTTATTTACAAAGATATTTCGTATAAAAATCGCAGCTTTACTATCCTAAAAATCAAAGTTTTAAGGAGTTAAAATCGAAAGGAAAACTCACCGATCCGACCTTTACAGAGAAGGAGGGGAGCTGCTGCAATTCGCCGGAGGGTGGAGGAGCTCCTGGGTCTGCAGTGCGTCGGTCTTCAGGGTGGAGCGGAATTTGGGACGATTCAAATAGGGGAGAGAGAGAACGAGGGGAGCGAGAGGGGTCGGAGGTCTTCAGGGTGGAGCGACGTCAGGTGGGGGCGCCAGGAAGGGAGGGGATGATTGGGCGGTTGCGCTAGGGTTTCGGGTAGGGGTGTCGTTGGGTTCACGGCGTAGAGGTTCTAGGGCTGGAGGGTCTTCAAGGGGAGAACGGGGCGAGACGATGGGAGGAGGAGGAAGGGGGAGCGACGTCAGGCGGAGGGCGGTGGTCCAGGGGAGGAGAGGCGGGGTTCCACGACGAGGAGGAGGCGCGTTCTTTTTTCTCTTTTTTTTTTTTGATTTTGACTGAAGGGTTTGACTGTGTGGAGGAAGAGAGAGGGGGTTGGGAGATATTATATAATTATAATTATTTATTTAATTTAACACTCCAAAAGTTGACTTTGCATTTGAACTCAAAACGAGGCCCACCGACTGTCGTCCCTAGCGTTCTACCCCCGTTCTGAACACAATGGCTTATGTTTCATAAGCCAATTTGATTGTTATGATCAGTTTTCATCAAAATCAAAATATAACTCTATATATTGAATTTGAACGCACATTTCAATCTACCAGGGCCACATACTAACTCGAAAAATCCCAGAAAAATATTTTCTAGCTTCGTATTGACGATACGGTCCTAACAAAACTAATTTCGTCGAATTCTGAGACCATTAGAGAAATGGCCATTTTCCAGTCGATTAAAATCAACTAAAACTGGCCAAACGCGTTTTCCTTTGACAAGCTCACATATTGATTCGAAAAATTACGAAATTTGAAATCTAGCAATAACTTGACATCACGGACCCAACAAAAGTGGTTTCGTCGAAATCCGAGGTCATTTGCAAAATTTCCATTTTTAAGGACCTGAATTCCATAGCGACTATTCAGAATTTTCAACTGGACATATCTTTTGATTCCCGCTATGAAATCTCAATTTTTCGGATTCGTTGGAAAGGTATTATCATATAGATCCTATTATTTTTGGTTTCGCTAAAATCCGGTTTATTTTGCACCCGGTACATTCAATTGAAATTTGAAATCGAATTATCGAACTGCAGGGCCATTTTCAATTCCTTTTATAATTTAAAATAAATATTTATATTCTAACGACGACGTATATAAATATATACGTCCTAAATATATTCAAAATAAATTTCCCGTCGTTTTTATTTAAAATAATCTATTTTAAATGTTCAAACTTCGCTATAATTGCCAAAATAAAAATTTTAAACTGGCTCGCATTTCCAGGTTATTACAATCTCCCCCACTTAAAACTTTTCGTCCCCGAAAAGGAACAAAGCCGAAAGTTGTTTAACAATTCAACTCAACTTCCAGTATTTTGATTACGGCTTAAGTTCTTCAACTTTTCAGTTTCTAAAAACTTTTCAAATTTTTCAAAAATTTGGCTAACACCCTAAATTTTCGAAAAATTTCGCCATATTCTCCCCTGCACCAGGAGCACCAGGAAAATCCCGAAATTGCCATACATGCCTTCTGATCTCAAAAAGAAAAAGAAAAAGCCAAGCGGCTAGCTAATCGGCTCATAAAATCATCATCACCCAAACAAAGCAGTAAATTATGGTAAACATGTACCTATTTGTCGGGCAAACAAATTTTATTCTTCTGCTCTAGCCTCTTTGCAATGACCTGTTCAATGTAAGTGCATGTATATGTAAGCAAATGCAACTAATTTTCAATACAGTTCAATATTTGTTACAATTAGGCGTAATGTTTCAAAATTATCAAACAAATAAACAAACAACACAAACATCAATCAATTAATGAATTAGAGTTTCAAATTCATAATTTGATATATAGTCAAAAATCATGTTTTTGATGCCAAATCACAACAATGTATTCTATCTATATTAGTTTTGGTTCTCACACCAGTCTAATGGAAATATATAGAAATCACACCTTCGTCACTCGAATATAAATACTGATGATGTCATGACAATTATCAGTAACATCTCAGGGCGGCTAGAATGTGATTCTATATCTATCCAGTATATTAAAACTTCGAATATACGTTCATGACGCGTATATGCAAAATCTTTATATATTGGATTGTCCAAATTCAAAATAAATAAATATTCAAATACGTATAAAACGATTTAAATTTCAAAACAAAATTGTTTTCATTTGAAAAATATACTCTTCACACTCGTTCTAGGACACTACTGATCCCATCTCTAATGAGTCATTCTAATTGGATATTACTAATCCAATATCTGATGAATTCTTTCGTATGGTTCTAATGTGTCTTGTTATCGAGCTCTGTAAACCAAAGCTCTGATACCACTGTAAGGACCCGTTACTTCCCCGTGAAGAAAAGAGCGGATACTTTGAGAACAACACACAAATGAACGCAGACGGAAGAACATTTCATTGTTATTACAACAATTCCATCAGATACAAGAATATACAAAGTATAAATGAATGAATTACATTCGATAAATATCAAAGATTACAATAAATTACAAAGCAGCGGAAAATAATACAAAGCACAACTGAAGGTGATATACGGATACAGAGCTTTCCGGATATCATTCCAGCTGTAAACCAGGATCCTGTGAATATAAATCTGCAAAACCAAAACTACTAGCTGCCCGTGTCGAAAATAAGGGCATCCAGAGTTTAGGTTAAAATAATAAACTCCAGGTCAGTCATGTGACCGGTGTGAGAACTAAAACAGTTATTTAAAGCTTTACTTTAAAAGAGAGTAATTCAAGGGACCACGTCGTATAACACGGAACGGGTTTCCTCCCAAGAATACCGGTGCAAAGGATAAACAACGCAATGCTTTTTCGAAAAATGAAGCTATTATAAGACCCAGGTCCCATCACACAATGCAACGCAAGCCGGAGGATAGGGTTTTCGCTTATAATAGCCAAACATGCTTGGTACGTTTAAAACAAATCATTTGATACTATTATAAGTGTATAGTGTCAAAACTTTTTCAATCATAAATATCAATCCTAGGCGGCATGGGTACCATCTATCATGTCGCCATACTAGGCTCTACAAATAAAACCGAATTACACGTATTGGAAATTGGATTTCCGTCATGAGTCGAGGCAAGGGGCAAGCTCCTCTCCGCTTCGAGACGCTCTAGCAAATGCTCAGGACTACGCACTCTGGGCAGCCACTTGGATCAGTTGGGCCGGTCCTCTCTTACGTTTGAGGATTGGCAATTCCTGAACACACGTTTCCCGGTCCTTACAGACCTAAATTCGAGGCGCCTCATCCAACAACCACAAAGGTGAAAAGTATATAAATGTCAGGGCTGGTAAGTCACTGACACCACCAAAGCTAGAAAGAAACGTCGTGCTCTCCCAACGGTCCGTATCCTGTTTTTGACTCATACCGAGGTGTGTGGCTCACGAATTCACGTTATACACAAAGCTACGCCACAAAGGTCGTGCTTTGATCATCAACCACAATACTTTGCTTTTCAGCAGAAGCCTTGATCCATGCAACTCAGCGTGCCACACAGGCAATTCATGCCATGCGATTGATATCTATCGATATATAACCTCTAAGCTCGTACATCTCAGAGAAGGGCGTTAAGCAAGAGAATAAATTCTCTGCCGCCAAACAGATATATATTTAATAGAAATCGATCAACATAGAATAAAATCCAATGTCAGACACACAATCCATTTACAAGTTCGTTCTGGGTCTGAACGAAACTGGAGGCACTTTCCTCGCATATCCATCTATCTCCAAGTACGTCTAGACGACCACCAACTGATTCCCTCATCTTGGGTGTACAGCCCAATCAAGATCATCAGTAATCACCCAAACGATGTGAAGACTTCCGGTCTTCGACCACCGTCATCATCTTCGACTTATCGTCGAATCGGTTATTCAGAATGGGTATAAACCCGTCCTTTCCGAACAACCCGCGTATATAGTAAACAAATGTTACACAAACACAACATACGCCTCATTCCAATTCAGCAGCCACTAACCGTAAATTAGCAAGAGAGCAATTTCCCAAATATTAACCCCGAAGGCCGAAACCAACATCAGATCAATATCCAGGAAACCATTCTTCTTAACTAACCTACAGCTAGTTTCTAAATTTCATATTCTTAGGGAAAGGTTCCCATTAATTTTATCCAAGATAAATTCTTTAAAATTTATTCTTTAATCTTCCATTGGATGTCATATCAAACCAAATTATAGTTTTCCAAACTAGTCGAGATTAGCGAACCACACCGAAGTAATTATTTATTTTATTTCCCAATCCCAACCTATTCATCCCATGAAGCAAAACTGATAATACTCCATATCTAACACCATGGTGTTATCGATAAATTTAATTACCATTTCACGTTCAAATCTAATTAAAGATTTGACTATCGCTTTGGAGAAAAACTGGTGATACTCCATTCTAGCTCACTTTCTAAATTTGATAATTTAGATTATCAATTCACATTTCAATCTAATTGCAGATTCATTAAAACTCCCTTTACTGGGTTAAAGAACTAATGTCTTTTAAAACACAGTTCACGACAAACCCAAATCACATTCTATTTATTTATCGGGTTAAAGAACAAGTGTCATTTAAAACACCCTTCACGATAAACCCACAAATCAATTCTATTTACAACACATTTCAAATCCAAATTATTTATTTAAAAATAAATGGGTTTTAATTTAAGTTCAAAACTAGTTCATTTCGATAAAAAACTATTTTTATCTTTTCAAATATGGAGTTTTTCATCCCAATTTTTCCCAAATCATTTCTTATGATTTTACACAAGTTATTGATTTTTTTAATAATTTTATCAAGGCCCGTACAGACGATTTCCAACAACGGCCATCGAACTGCACTTACAGCGACCTTTTCCAAATTTGATTTGGACGTATCTCCAAATCCAACCATTAGATTTCAAATTTCTAATATTCATTAGAAAGCTCTTTCCGATACGAACTCAACGGTTCCAGTTTTAGGAGAATCCGACGGTTGGATCTCCCGTAATGTCCGTTCGAAATAAATGGTCGAAATTCACGAACTGCCGCGGCGCGGCGCGTTCTATTCAAGCCATTATATTATATATATATATATATATATATAATATATATTTCATCGATTCCTATTTAAGACGAATTTTATAAGTAGTTTTAAATTCGTTTCAAAAACAATTTCAACTTCCAATTCAAATTCAAATCAAAATTGAATTTTCCTTTATTAATTCGTTTTAAATTCATTTCAGTTCAATTCAAATTTCCAATTCATTTCAATTCGAATTCATTTTCTATTCAATTCAAATCAAATTCGTTTTCTATTCAATTCAAATTCATTTTCTATTCAATTCAAATTCATTTTCTATTCAATTCAATTCGAATTTGTTTTCTATTCAATTCAATTCAAATTCGTTTTCTATTCAAATTCATTTTCTATTCAATTCAATTCAATTCGAATTTGTTTTCTATTCAATTCAATTCGATTTTGTTTTCTATTCAATTCAATTCAAATTCGTTTTCTATTCAATTCAATTCAAATTCGTTTTCTATTCAATTCAATTCAAATTCGTTTTCTATTCAATTCAATTCAAATTCGTTTTCTATTCAATTCAAATTCGAATATAATCGATATAAATATCGTTCGCGTCAAAATAGCGCATCTCTAATCAACACGGCTTTATATATTTCAATAATTCCGTTATTTTATTCAACAAATGAATATTTATTCTATTCAATATGTGAATCTATATTTTTGTCAACACATGACTAATCTCAATGGATGAGTATTGTCCACGTGTGACTATTTTTGTTGTTTAATATATTTTATAAAAATTATGGTATCTATCGTTTGATTTCAAATCAGACTCCAACCGTAAATTAGTAAGAGAACGATTCCCTGAATATTAACCCCGAAGGCCGAAACCAACATCAGGTCAATATACTAGAGACCACTCATCTTATCTATTTTCCAGTTAGTTTCTAATTTTATATATGATAAAGATATAAATTTTATTGTTAAAATATTTCGTTCAACACATGACTAATCTCAACGGATGAGTATTGTCAACACATGAACCTTTATTTTATAATATAAAGATGTAAATTTTATTGTTAAAATATTTCGTTCAACACATGACTAATCTCAACGGATGAGTACGGTCAACACATGAACCTTTATTTTATAATATTCTTTATTTTCTAAATTGGAATGAGGCCTAATCAATTACCATACAAAGTTAATTATATGGATTCCATACAACACATGTATATAATAGCAACGATAAATAATCAACCATCATCCAAAGTGCACTACACTGTATAAGCATCAAATATAGGTATCTAACGCTTATAACAGCCTGTCAATCAATCGATCGACATACGACTAATTATTGGGATTAGTGTATGCCGTATTTTATCCCAATACCCGTGTGGGGTTTCAAACAATCAAACACAGATTTTATTTGTGTAGTTGGGCGATGTGTAAAATTTATCGTCCCAATCAATGTCATTCAAATAGGTGTACATAAACAAACCGTCCGGTTTGTAAATGAATATTTATTTATTCACATTCACGTTAAAAATTATATTTTTAACGATAATTAATTTATTTCAACACATTAATCTATATTATCGATTTCACATCAATATCACAAACAAATTTCACAACACATCAAACAAGCATACAAGCCGTCCATGGTCTGTGGACGATGGGTGTCGGGTGCTACTAATCACCGTCTGCATCCTAGTATATATTTATATAACTAGAAAAGAAAAGTTAAAGTGAGAAGTTCTCACCGATAGCTAATCCAATACCATGACTCTTCTTATGTAGAAAATCTTGTCGTTCTCGCCTTCTGTCACTTTCGTTGCCCGTATTCACTACATATATAAAATCACATTTTTATATTCTCTCTACTTCACGATAAAATAAAGTTCAGATTTTTATTTCACTTCATATATTTACAACGCTTCTTTCTATATAAAAATTATATTTTTATATTTCTACTTCTTATATAAAGATTGAATTTTTATTATCATTACTATATAAAAATCGAATTTTTATACTTCTCCTTCATTGTAAAAAAAACACATCTTTATGTGATAAAAACCATCACTTTATATGTATAAAACCCCGACCTTTTTTCTCAAAAAAAAAAATCCTAACTTTTCTACAATAAAAAAAAATCAAATTTTTATTCGCTATAATACACATAAAAAATCTGGTTTTTCTTCGCTATAATACACATAAAAAAAATCTGGTCTATTATCTATGATAAAAATCAAAACTTACATGTATTAAAAATTAAAACTTTACATACAAAAATCACTTCTTTATTTACAAAGATATTTCGTATAAAAATCGCAGCTTTACTATCCTAAAAATCAAAGTTTTAAGGAGTTAAAATCGAAAGGAAAACTCACCGATCCGACCTTTACAGAGAAGGAGGGGAGCTGCTGCAATTCGCCGGAGGGTGGAGGAGCTCCTGGGTCTGCAGTGCGTCGGTCTTCAGGGTGGAGCGGAATTTGGGGCGATTCGAAGTAGGGGAGAGAGAGAACGAGGGGAGCGAGAGGGGTCGGAGGTCTTCAGGGTGGAGCGACGTCAGTTGGGGGCGCCAGGAAGGGAGTGGTTGATTGGGCGGTTGCGCAAGGGTTTCGGGTAGGGGTGTCGTGGGGTTCACGGCGCGGAGGTTCTAGGGCTGGAGGGTCTTCAAGGGGAGAACGGGGCTAGGCGATGGGAGGAGGAAGAAGGGGGAGCGACGTCAGGTGGAGGGCGGTGGTCCAGGGGAGGAGAGGCGGGGTTCCACGACGAGGAGGAGGCGCGTTCTTTTTTCTCTTTTTTTTTTATTTTGACTGAAGGGTTTGACTGTGTGGAGGAAGAGAGAGGGGGTTGGGAGATATTATATAATTATAATTATTTATTTAATTTAACACTCCAAAAGTTGACTTTGCATTTGAACTCAAAACGAGGCCCACCGAATATCGTCCCTAGCGTTCTACCCCCGTTCCGAACACAATGGGATATGTTTCATAAGCCAATTCGATTGTTACGATCAGTTTTCATCAAAATCAAAATATAACTCTATATATTGAATTTGAACGCACATTTCAATCTACCGGGGCCACATACTAACTCGAAAAATCCCAGAAAAATATTTTCCAGCTTCGTATTGACGATACGGTCCTAACGAAACTAATTTCGTCGAATTCTGAGACCATTAGAGAAATGGCCATTTTCCAGTCGATTAAAATCAACTAAAACTGGCCAAACGCGTTTTCCTTTGACAAGCTCACATATTGATTCGAAAAATTACGAAATTTGAAATCTAGCAATAACTTGACATCACGGACCCAACAAAAGTGGTTTCGTCGAAATCCGAGGTCATTTGCAAAATTTCCATTTTTAAGGACCTGAATTCCATAGCGACTATTCAGAATTTTCAACTGGACATATCTTTTGATTCCCGCTATGAAATCTCAATTTTTCGGATTCGTTGGAAAGGTATTATCATATAGATCCTATTATTTTTGGTTTCGCTAAAATCCGGTTTATTTTGCACCCGGTACATTCAATTGAAATTTGAAATCGAATTATCGAACTGCAGGGCCATTTTCAATTCCTTTTATAATTTAAAATAAATATTTATATTCTAACGACGACGTATATAAATATATACGTCCTAAATATATTCAAAATAAATTTCCCGTCGTTTTTATTTAAAATAATCTATTTTAAATGTTCAAACTTCGCTATAATTGCCAAAATAAAAATTTTAAGCTGGCTCGCATTTCCGGGTTATTACACCGTTATTAGCTTTGTGCACCCCGATATTCGCTTCCGCATTCTTTGAGACTCCAACGACCCCTCTGTCCTGAGCGATTCGTATGGGAACTGGGTTTAGATAGCACTCACGCACCTTGCACCACAACTAATTAACACATGTGCTTCTTCTATTCAGTTGCCCATTCTTCTGACTCTGTTACTAATCCAATCTTCATTTTTGCAGATTCTGTCATGAGCCTTCAATACCAATATTACGACGATTTTGAGCATTGTGTTTCTAGAGGCTTTAAGAGCTTAGGTCTTTTTTGTCCTAGTAGCTCTGAGATGGAAAAGGAAAGAAGAGAGAGGAAGGCTCATGAGGAGCACGATCGTAGAGATCGGGGAGAGCGCGAGTGGAGAGTCCATGAAGAGCCGGACAAGAGGGATCGCGAAGAGCAAGATAAGAGATAGCATGAAATTAATTCTCGAAATCGCATCCGGGAGGATGAGAAACATTGAAAGCGAAAGATAAACGACAGGACGAAAGATGCTGACATAGGAGAGGTGTCCAAGCATCCTAAGACCGATCAAAGCTCAAATCCTCCTACAGCAACATCTACCGATCGTGCTCCTATTTTCACTTTCGATCCCACTCCCCCTACTGCTACCTCGGCCGAGATAGTCGTTCACAAAATTCGTCCTATTCACTTCTAAAGGAACCCAGTCGATTGTCATATATATTTCCGAGATGGTTCTTGGATGAAGTGTGAATTGATTTGGATATTACCCAAATAGATTGAGAGGAGATGCTAAAGAATATTAAGGTTTTCAAAAATGATGAGAAACTATTAAATTGGCAAAAATTAGTCTCGGAGATTTAGAGAGTTAACAAGATTAACTACGAAGTGCAGCTTACAATAGAAAGTGACCTAATGGAGAAAGCTACCAAAGAGCAAGAACCAGAAATTGAGCACACTGTTTTTGCTAACGTTGAAGTCATAGCTACTAAGAGGAAAGTTGAAGAAGTGCTAGTGACCGCGATCTAGTCCTATCAGAGAAAGGAGGCTTTGCAAAACTCTCAACTGTTTGATGCTCAATCCGCATAGAGACTGGCCGAAAACTCACTAGAAGTGGAGAAAAGGACCGTTGAAAATTATCGCAAGAAAGTGGCAAGTCTTATTATAGTGGTCAATGCTGAGACTCTTGAAAATAAAAATATGGAAGATCAGCTTGCCAAGTCCCAACGAGAGTGTGATTTAATGAGGCAAGAGAGCGATCATGCCATGCTTGAAATGACGGTTGTTGAAAGTAATCACACCAAAACTATGAGCAAACTCAATTCGATCATGTTCAAGTTTTATGTTCTTCATGTTATGGGGAGAGGTAGCTTGGAATTCTTGGATGAAAGGTACCCTCACACCTTGGCTGAGATATGGGAGGAAGTGGTAAGATGGGAAGTCATTGATCATGGTTACACTGAAGAAGAGCTCCCATCATTTTACCTAAATGATGATTACTGGGCCGCTCTCGCCCGTAGGCTAGAGCAACTAAGATAGGAAAGAGAGATAGTCATTTTCAAGGGGCTGAGCCCTCGGGAGGACCCCACCTTGATTCTCAAACTGCGTTGGAGACTTTTGTTGCCCTCCATGGTGCTTTCGGACTAATAGGTTTTAAGTTGCGCCAATTTGAACTTGCTCGATCTGTTCAACTGCGACTATATAATGCAATCGCATTCTCTGGTCCAATTGTTGTCTCTATTCCCCCTAGTACCTCTTATGTTCTCAAGCTACCCATCGAGATTGCTGCTAGCATCACCGTCACTTCTAATGAAGCTACTCTTGCTACCATAGCCATTGTTGATGTCTCTACCGAAGCTACTGCTGCCTTGACTATTGTTGGTGATGACGTAAATGCTGAGGCGAACCTTTCAAGTGGCTAGGAAAATGGCCAATGTAGGCAGGATTTTGAGATTATGGCATGGATATCCTTGGACGTAGGTAATGCTAATATCATTTATGACCTAGGGGACCACATTCCTTCCTTATTCAAGTTTGATGATTTACTCGCTTAATTTTCACTTGATATAGGACTGGACTTGCCGGCCTCTTTTTTTTCTACTGCGTTGCGGGGACTGTATCGATTTTTACTTCTTCATTGCTTATTTCGAAGGGTCTTGCATCAGTAGTTATTGCCCCTCAAACAACGTTTGTTCCCACTGTTCTCACCTCGACTACAACTCCTGCCCCTTATACAGGGTCACATACCTTAGTGACCCGACAGTTTCCTTCAAAAGAGGTGGAGACACAGTTGAAGAGAAAGATACCATCAATGGTGGTTCGGTTGCCAAGTGCAAGGACCCCTCTTTAGGAAGCGATAAGAAGTCTGACACGACCTGAATTCCCCCTTATGGGAAATCGCGGATTGAGTTGAGAACAAGACCAATCAAAACGCAGACGGAAGAACATTTCATTGTTAGTTACAACAATTCATCAGAGTACAAGAATATACAGAGTATAAACAAATAATATACATCAGAAAAATATCAGAGATTACAATACATTAAATAGCAGCGGAAAAATAATACAATACACAACTAGAAGAGATATACGGATATAGAGCTTTCCGGATATCATTCCAGCTGTAAACCAGGATCCTGTGAATATAAATCTGCAAAACCAAAACTACTAGCTGCCCGTGTCAAAATAGGGGCACCCAGAGTTTATGTTAAAACAATAAACTCCAGGTTAGTCATGGGACTGGTGTGAGAACTAAAACAGTTATTTAAAACTTTACTTCAAATCAGATATATCAAGGGACCACGCCGTATAACACGGAATGGGTTTCCTCCCAAGAATACAAGTGCATATAACAAAATAACGCAATGTTTTTTGGAAAAATGAAGCTATTATAAGACCCAGGTCCTATCACACAATGCAACGCAAGCCGGGGGATATGGTTTTCCCTTATAATAGCCAAACATGCTTAGTACGTTTAAAACAAATCATTTGATACTATTATAAGTGCATAGTGTATAAAACAACTTCAAATCATAAGTATCAATCATAGACGGCATGGGTACCATATATCATGTCGCCGTACTAGTTCTACAATTAAAACCGCAAAATCACGTATTTGGAACTTGGATTTCCATCTGTGAACTGAGGCAAGGATCGTCCTCTACCGAATTCGAGACAATCTAGCCCATGTCTCAGGGACAGAACGCATCGACCCTTGGAGCGACAGGGCCGGTCCACCGATGTGGATTAGACGAAATCCTGAACACTACGTCTCCCCGCCTTATGGGGCGTAAATGAGCCAACGAATGACTCCATCGATTCGAGAACGACCGATATATCTGAGGCGCCTCGTAACAACAACAACCACATAAGTCAAACTCGTCAGGGCGTGTAAAACCACTGACGCCACTTCTACCTAGAAGGAAACGCACATTCTCCCTGAGGTCCTCTCCCGTTTCTGGTTCACAACCGGGGTGTGAGGCTCGCGAATCAAAGCTACACAAAGTTGTGCCACACAGGCTGTGCTTTGATCATCAACCACAAGACTCTGCTTTTCAATAGAAGCCTTGATCATATTGCCACTTAGGCATGCCACACAGGCAATTCACTCTATGCGTTTGATATCCATCAGTATATAACACCTGAGCCCGTACGTCTCAGAGAAGGGCGTTATCCATGAGAATAAATTTTCCGTCGCCAAACAGATATAAATTTAATAGAAATCAATCACAAAGAATAAAATCCAATGTCAGATAGACAGTCCATTTACAAGTTCGTTCTGGGTCTGAACGAAACCGGAGGCACCTAGTACCTCGCATATCCATCAATCTCCAAGTACGTCTAGATGATCACCAATTGATTCTCTCCTCTTGGGTGTACAGCCCAATCAAGATCATCAGTAATTATCCAAACGACGTGAAGACCTCCGATCTTCAACCACCGTCTTCATCTTCGACACCACGTCGAATCAGTTATTCAGAATGGGATAAACCCGGTCTTTCTGAATAACTCGCGTATATAATAAACATGTGTTACACAAACACAACATACGCCTCATTCCAATTCAGAATATTCTTTTATTCAAATATTCTTATACTTTGGGAAAGGTTCCCATTAATTTTAACAAAGATAAATTCTTTAAATTATTCTTTAATCTTCTTTGAATATCAATTCAAACTAGACGGGATTAGCGAACCACACCGAAGTAATCATTTATTTCCCAATCCCAACCTATTCATCCCATGAAGTAAAACTGGTAATACTTCATATCTAACACCGCGGTGTTATCAGTAAATTCAATTACCATTTCACGTTCAAATCTAATTAAAGATTTAACTATCGCCTGGAGTAAAACCGGTGATACTCCATTCTCGATCTTTTCAATCTAATTAAAAATTCATTAAAACTCCACTTAGTTTTAATCTTTAACTGGGTTAAAGAATCAGTGTCTTTTAAACACGGTTCATGATAAACCCAAAATCACATTCCATTAATTATCGGGTTAAAGAACAAGTGTTATTTAAAACACTGTTCACGATAAACCCAAAAATCAATACTAATTCATTTCCAATTAAATATTATTTAAATTGGTACACTTCATTAAATCTAAGTAAAAAGATTTAATCTTTTTCTCTACTGGGCTTAAGAACAGTGTTAATGAAGACACCATTCACGACAAACCCAAATCACATTCGATATTAAATACAAGGCTGTGAATAGAAAATATATCGGCTTATATTCAATATCAAATTCTACGACCAACAAATATCGTTTTGGAAATAACGATATAAATATATCTTTCAAATTCCCACAACAATACCTTTATCATCACGAAATCCAACATCGAAATATTCCAAAGACAGTTTCGATTCAAATCCATTCCAATTCAATTATTGGAAATCCTGGTTATTTTCAAAACCATTTCAAATCCAATTTATTTATTTTAAAAATAAACAAATTATTATTCTAGTTCAAAACTAGTTCATTTTGATAAAAATCTACTTTTATCTTTTCAAATATGGAGTTTTTCATCCTAATTCTTCCCAAACCATTTCTTATGATTTTACACAAATTATTACTATTTTTAATAATTTTATCAAGGCCCTCACAGTCGATTTCCATCAACGGCCATCGAACTTCACTTATAGCGACCTTTTCCAAATTTGATTTGGACATCATTCCAAATCCAACCGTTAGATTTCAAATCTCTAATATTCATTAGAAAGCTCTTTTCGATACGAACCCAACGGTTCCGGTTTCAGGAGAATCCGACAGACGGATCTCCCGTAATATCCATTCGAAGTCAATGGTCAAAATTCGCGAACTGCCACAGCGCGGCGCATTTTATTCAGGCCATTATATAATATATATATATATATTATATTTCGTAGATTTCCTTTGAAAATGTATTTTATAAATCGTTTTAAATTCGTTTTCAAAACGATTTCAACTTCCCTTTCCAATTCAAATCAAAATTGAATCTTTCCAATATAAATTCGTTTTAAATTCATTTCAAATTGATTTCAATTCAATTTCAATTCGATTCAATTCAATTTCAATTCAATTTAAATTCGATTCAATTCAATTTCAATTCGATTTGAATTCCTATTCAACTCAATTTCAATTCGATTTGAATTCCTGTTCAATTTTAATTCGATTCGAATTCATTTTATTTTTAATTCAATTCGAATTCATTTCAAATTGATTTCAATTCAATTTCAATTCGATTTGAATTCATTTTATTTTCAATTCAATTCGAATTCTATTTCGTTTCAATTCAATTTAATTCGAATTTCATTTCAAAATATTCGATTTTGAAATCACTTTTCAATATTCATTATAAAAACGAATATAATTGATTAAATATCGTTCACGTCAAAATAGCGCATATCTAATCAACACGGCTTTATATATTTCTATTTCGAATATTCTATTCAAATATTTCGTTTCAAATATTTCTTCTCAAATATTTTATTCAAATATTTCTCTTCAAATATTCTATTTCAAAACTGGAATGAGGCCCAATCAATTAACATATAATGTTAATTATATGGCTTTCTACAACACATGTACAAAATAACAACGATAAATAATCAACCATCATCCAGAGTGCACCACACAACTGCATAAGCATTAAATATAAATAATTAACGCTTACACAGTCTGTCGACCAATCGATTGACATATAACTAAACCATCAGGATTAGTTTACGTCAAATATCATCTCAATACCCGTGTGGGGTTTCAAACAATCAAACACAGATTTTATTTGTGCAGTTGGGCGATGTGTAAAATTTATCGTTCCAATCAATATCAGTCAAATGTGTGTATATAAACAAATCGTCCGATTTGTTTATATTTATTTATTTCATTTCATATACATGTTAAAAATTCTATTTTCAACTATAAAATATTTTTAACTATATAAATATTTTATTTCATTTCACATCACACAATCAACTACACATCAAAATCAAACAAACAAACAAACAAGCCGTCCATGGTCTGTAGACGACGGGTGTCGGGTGCTACTAAACACCGTCTGCATCCTAGTACATATTTTTAACTAGAAATAAATTAACAGTGAGCAGTTCTCACCGAGGGTTCCACTCCGTCGTGCTTTGCTTTTGAACTGCTGAACCGTCTAGATTTGCTTGAAATTCCAATGCAGTTCTTTTCACGCTGTTCAAATAAAAATTATATTTTTATTTCTTCATTTCAATAAATAAAAATCATATTTTTATTTCTACTTTATATATTTTCTCAACGCTCCTTCCTATATAAAAATTATATTTTTACTACTCTATATTAATAAAAATTATATTATTATACTCTACCTTATATAAAAATTATATTTTTAATCTTTACGTCATATAAAAATCATATTTTTATCCTCTAACTTCTTGATAAAAATCATATCTTTAAGGTGTTAAAAATCTTATCTTTATATGAATAAGCATCAAATCTTTGACATAGGAAAAATCAAATCTTTTACATAGGAAAAATCAACTTTTTTTTTACATAGGAAAAATCGAATCTTTTATATAAAAAAATTAGATTTTTATACTCAAATCATGTACATAAAAAAAATTCTATCTTTATATAAACTGAAAAATCAAATTATATTTAACGATTATGACATGAAAACTGAAATGAAACAAATATAATAAAATAAAATAAACAAAATCTAAACTTACAGTGAATGGGGAGGGGGATCAGTGGGCGTTGGGTTCGTCGGAGTGTCGGGGGTGGCGCAGGATGTTCGGCAGTTCAGGGGAGGTGGCCTGGGGGTGGCGGAACTGGAGGCGGAGGCTTGAGAGGAGGGGGCGACGTGAGGTTTACGGGTTCGGGGGATTGGGGTTTCTCGCGAGGGCTGAAGGGGGAGGAGGCAATGGGAGGAGGAGGAAGAGGGGAACGGTGATCGTGGGTGGTGGCCGACCGGGGGCGGGGGGGGGGGCGACGCAGATCGCGGTTTAGATTTTTTTTCTTTTAATTTAATTCTGAAATGAACGGTGACGGGGGGAGTAAAGGCAAAGAGGAAGAGAGAGAAAAGGAGTGGAGAGAATTTTATTTATTTTATTTTCCACCAAAAAGTAACTTTTTATTTCGAACACGAAACAAAACCCACCGCCTGTCGTCCCTAGCTAATTACCCCATTCCGAACTCAATGGGATATGTCACGTAGGCCAATTCGATCGTTTCGGTCAGTTTTCGCCAAAATCAAAATATAACTCTATATATTGAATTTGAACGCACATTTCAATTTACCGGGGCCACATACTAACTCGAAAAATCCCAGAAAAATATTTTCTAGCTTCGTATTGATGATACGGTCCTAACAAAACTAATTTCATCGAATTCTGAGACCGTTTGAAAAATGGCTATTTTCCAGTCGATTAAAATCAACTTAAAATGGTCAAACGCGTTTTCCTTTGCCACGCTCACATATTGATTCGAAAAATTATGAAATTTGAAACCTAGCAATAATTTGACATCACGGATCCAACAAAAGTGGATTCGTCGAAAACCGAGGTCGTTTGCAAAATTTCCATTTTAAGGGCCAGAGTTCCATAGCGACTATTTTGAATTTTCAACTGGACGTAACTTTTGATTCTCGCTATGAAATTTCCATTTTTCGGATTCGTTGGAAAGATATTCTCAATTAGATTCAAATATTTTTGGTTTCACTAAAATCCGGTTTATTTTGAATTCGGTACATTCATTTGAATTTTGAAATTGAATTATCGAACTACCGCGCCATTTTCAATTCCTTTTATAATTAAAAATAAATATTTATATTCTAACGACGACGTATATAAATATATACGTTCTAATTTCATTCAAAATAAATTTTTCATCGTCATTATTTAAAATAATTCATTTTAAATAATCAAAATTCACTAAAATTGCCAAAATAAAAATTTTAAATTGGCCAAGATTTTCCGGGTTATTACAATGTCCAAGGGTAAGCGTTGTGCGAGCAAAAAATCAAAGGCTACTCTTGTTCCCGAAGATGAGAAGTCCTCCGTGATTCTTATTTGTTCAGCCTTAACCGCTGCTCCATCGGGTAGCTTGCCAAATTCACGATCAAACCGAGCGAGATTTCAAAAGGCACAGAGAAAAGGGTTGATGTTTTGACTTCTGCTTCTTACATAGTTCCCTTTTTGTCTCTTTTTGTAGTTTGCTTTGCCTGGCCGTGGCTGAGCAAGTACCAGCCCCCGCTTGTTGGTTACGTTTTGATGGACTTTTTTAAATGAAAACTACTTAATAATAAATTTTGGTTTGCACGTTGTACATCCTGTATCATCTATATTATGAGATTTCTTGGCGTACTTCCTGATTTTTCTAGTATTTTATTATCTTGTAGCTTCTCACCATTTGGTGATATGTTCTCTATTCGTCGAAGAGTTGTTATGACACTAAGGTATGTTTTATTTAGATGCCTTTTGAGGTCGTTGTGGGTGGTGGTGCCCCCATACTGGGGAAAGGTCGAGTCCCAATTTTGCATACTTTCCCATTTCGCCGATTGTCTCATGCCTTTACTTTTGGAGATTTTCAATTAGTAATTAGTTATTTATGTTTTCCCAGGTTGGATTTGACATTTAATTGGATGCCCCAGTGTAGCGGGGTCTTTGTCCACTCATTTTTTATCAATTGTCATGTGTCTTTATTATCCCGAGGTCATGACCAACTTAGGCTATTCACGTTTCCCGAGGCAAGACCACATTTTTTATTGAGTGCCTCAAATGAATGAGCTTTTTTGTCTACACAATTTTCATCGATTGTTGTTTGCCTTTTTCCGGAGTTAGGACCAACATGGGGTTGGTCGCGTTTCCCAAGGCCGAACTTTCACGATTTTATGGAGCACGTTATAGGAGCGAGGGTGTTTGTCCGTCCAATTTTTATCGATTATCGTGTGCCTTTTCTCAAGGTTGGGACCAGCTTGGGTCGGCCGCATTTCCCGAGGCCGGACTTTCACGATTTTTATCGAGTGCCTCATAGGAGTTAGGTTTTTTGTCTGTCCAATTTTTATCGACTGTCTATGCCTTTTCCCAAGGTCAGAGCTGATCTCATTTCCTAAGTCCGGACTTTTTTAATTTTTATCGAGCACCTAATAGGAATGAGATTTTGTATATCCCTCGATTTGGGTTAGGTCTTTGTTTGCCTCGGCTTGGCTATGGTCTTTTGATGGGATTGTGTTGTCTGCTCTATTTTCTTTTGTGCGATCGTTGGTGACACTTAGAGCTTTCCAGTATGGATCTGACTATTTTCCACACCTCTACTTTGCGCCTCCATGCTTGGATCTCTTTAAATACAGCTTCTCAAGTGTTGCAATGTTTTTCATAATTCGTATTTGCGTTGTCAGAATTGTTACCTACAAGTTTAGATCAACCTTAGTATTTTGCACCTCCATATTAAGGAATAATTTTTTTGCAAGTACACAATAAAAATAATTCAAAAGAAGGTTTTATTGATAATTAGAAATAACATAAATTCAAATACAAATGCCCCGACATAAGCGGGTGGCTTGTTCTTAATAGAGAAAAGTAACAAAAGCATTACAACAACCAGACAACACATTAAATAAAATAAGGACGCAAATGGCCACTGTTCTAAGCTCGAGGAACTGGAATTCCATCCACTACGGTCAATTTGAATGTGCCGTCATATAGTTTCTACCCGATCACATATGGCCCTTCCCTGTTCGGCTCGTAAACTCCAGTGTTGGTCTTTATCTGTTTTAAGACGAGGTTGCTGACTTTGAAAGTGCGATCGCGGACCTTAAAATTGAAATGTCTCGCTACCCTTTTCTGGTGTGTCGATATTCTGAGTTCCGCTTATTCCCTTCTTTCATCAACCTGATCAAGAGCTTCCAGAAACAGTTGCTCGTTTTCGGCTTGATTGAAATTAATTCTCCGTTGAGTCAGGATTTTTAACTCCACAAGTATCATCCCCTCTGAACTAAATTCCAAAAAACAGTGTAGCCCAGTTGTAGATTTGTGAGTTGTCCAATAAGCCCATAGTGCAAGTGGTAATTCGTCCACCCATCGCCCTTTAGCTTTCATTAATCGCTTTTCATGGGGATTTAATGATTTCGTTGTCTAATTTCACTTATCTATTTGCTTGCATATTTACCATAGCTACGAAGCTTTTCTGAATTCAATATCACTTACAGAAGCTCTGCAACTCATCACCCTCGAATTGTTTTCTGTGTTCGGTGATTATCTTCTATGGAACGCCAAACCTACAGGTAATTTTTCAGTCCCAAAGTTAATAACTTTCTTCATAGTGATCGTGGCCAGCAGTTCCGCTTCGGCCCACATTGCGACATAATCTACAATAATGATTGCATATTTGGTGTTTGCTTTTGCTATCGAGACACTCCAATCAAATCCATTCCCCATAAAGTAAATGGCTATGGGCTGACCATTCGTATTAATTCTAACGATGGGTTCTTGGGATTTTAGCAAATCACTAACATTTTTCACATTTTCGGGTATAATATGCAGCATCCGCGTACACTTCAGGCCAGAAGTAACCATATCAAAGTACTTTTTGGCCAGAGTTTGACCACCAGAATGCTCCCCGCATTCATATCATGTATTTCAACTAGGATTTTTCTTTCTTCTTCCCGAGTAACACATCGCAATAATGGCATAGAAAATCCCTGCCTATATGGCTTTCCATCTTGAATGATAAACTTCAAAGTCTCCCTGAGCAACTTCTTCCATTCCATCTGGCACGTCGAGAGTGTTCCTCTATTTAAATGCTCCCTTATTTGGGTCATCCACGATTCTGATTCCTTGGTAGTTTCCATAACATATTCCACCTCTATGTCACTGATACTTGGATTGAAAAGGACTTCCATAGGCACCAAGCCCAAGAATTGGACATCTCCGAAACTGGTATACTTTGCAAATGAATCGACATTCACATTTTCTTCTCTCGGAATGTGAGTGATGGTATAATAATCAAAGTCGTTGAGAAATTCCCATGTCTTCGAAAAATAGGGAGCCAAGTTTCCTTATTTGAAACTCTCTTCAAACCTGAGATACCATGAGCTGCGAATCACCGAAGATCTAAAGAGTTTGAAGGTTTAATTCCTCTGATATTTTTACCCTAGCGATTAAGGCCTCATATTCTGCTTCATTATTGGTGGCTGGGAATTCCAATTGCAATGAATAAAAAATTGAACGCCCATCGGGAGTCTCCAGGACCACTCCCGCACCTGAACAATACGCATTCATTGCTCCATCAACATACAATTTCCACTTCATAATCACTTCCATTTCTTCTTCCTCATCATTATCTCGAAAGGTAAATTCAGCGATGATGTCAACCAATGCTAGTCCATTAATCGCTCTTTGGGGATAATATGTTACATCGTATTGGCTTACCAAGCGCGGGTTCAATTCTCGTTATTCTCCCATCACATTTTTTCAAATTCAAAGAGTTCTATTTTCAATATTCTTATTTACGGCGAACATTCTCTACCCAGCCAAGTCAGAATCACTTAGATTCAATACCATGGCACTGGGATGATGATGAGACAAGGCCCTAGTTTTCGAGGGGTTGGGAGATATCGATTGCGGTAATGGAGGTGGTCGCATGATCCGGTTGCACCACCTCGTTATGAGAATGAATCTTCGCTAACGAATTGCATTATCAGCTTTACTACAAACGCTTCATCTTACGTGCTTCACAATCGAGGCGACCTCTACGGGATTCAACCAATTGTCTTGAATGTGGGATATCATTGAGAAATAGGATTCCGTGTTATAAAAGAATTTTGCGCATAGTTGAACAAGCGATTCATGAATGCAGCTGGGTCAGACGAGCCAATAACTCGAAAGCGTTGGGTCCCTTTTTGAGCAAGAATCACAGTGCCTTCACCATGATGCAGACTCAAAGGGATCAACGAGAGTTGTTGACCCTATCTTAGTCTTATGGGATGTAGGTAGCTTTGCTTTTATTTGGCAGCTAAAACAAGAAAACGAGAACTACAATTCGAGTGAGCTGCTTAGTAGTGATCTAACTGAATCCTCGTTACAAACATGATCGATCTCTCCTTGTTTCTCGTATCTAACCTTGACATTTTCAATCAATTTCCCATGTACAGTGACTAAGCTTAGGTAATTCAGCCCACTCTTTGAATCTACTCATAGTGGTAAGCTCGGGTCTTTGATGCTCATTAGTTAGATAAGCTACTGCTAGGAAGATAAAGATTCACGATACTGTTTTAGTATCCTAATTATCTAGTACAACCACTCAAAATAAAATAAATAACAAAAGGGACTATGCACCTTGGCCAGGAGAGATTTTATAATATACGCACCACCATGGGGTCAGATGATCTTTTGGTAGCTACAGTAATTACAAGCTTAGCTTGATTTTGGTGGATTTTTGGGAACGTTCACTATATACGAAATATGCCTTTCTAGGAGCATTACAATAGCGGAACACATGCCAGTATATTAATTGCAATCAAGTGTTGGACTCTTCTTTTTCCATTCTTAGTCATTCTTGAGGAGCTCTTGGTCTCGTATAATCGACTCAACGAAAGCCACAACCAAGTTGAGGTCAATGAGCAGCTATGTGACCCCTATTATGCCCTGTATATTATTGCATGACACTAAATGTGACTTCTGGACTTTGTAGGGTGCTACCTATTCGCTCCTATGAGCCCTGGTTAGTTTCTAGTTTTACCAAATTTTGGTATGGCTAAAGACCTAAGTGATTCCTCTATTATTAGCTTTTTCTATTAGCACTCTTGTTATCTTTCTTGATAAACGTATCAGCCGAGCATTTGGTGACCTTCAAAATGTAAGATATCGATACGTTTAGTATAGAGATGCCTTCTTTGAATCTTTCCACTCCTCTTTTGATCTCATTCCAAGATGTGACTTTACCTAATGACTCTATGTGTGGACCAATGGCATAGCACTTGTGGTGTTAACCAATATCGATCTCATATTCATTTTAGGGTTTAGGGCTTGCTTGTTACAGTTTGCTTGCAAGACCGGTAAAGATGAGGTGCAAAGCCTAGCGGAAAAAAAAAATTCTCATGAAGCAACTAAACCAATAACTTAACAAGACCAGTTGTTAACTCATTTGCTACTAACTCGGTGTTCTTAATGAAAAGAAGCAGTTCAATGTTCCATTTCAATTATCGACCCAAAGTCTTAAGGAGAAAGAAGACTTGCTTTATTGGTTGGTCCATGAGTACCTTAATCGGACGTGCATGGAAGTAAGGTCGCAATTTTCTCGATGCAACCAACAAACATTAGGCGAGTTTCTCGAGTTTGGGGTAATTCTTTTCTTCTCGAGTGAATCTCTTGCTGATGTAATACACAGGACATTCGATATGAGATTCTTCTCATACTAGGGCCACACCCAAGGCGTTGGAAGATATTTCTAAATATATGAACATATCTTCTCCGTCATTGGCTTTGGAAAGAATTGGTGGGGTCTCATATGTCCATTTAGTTCGTTAATGGCAATCTAGCACTTAGTCCACTCAAAGTGCTTCCTTCCCTTCCTTAGAGCATCGAAGAAAGGGATGCATCTATTGGTTTCTTTCAAGATGAACCTACTTAATGCTACAAATTTTCCTTTCAAGCTCTAAAGTTCCCTTTTACTTCTGAGTGTTCTTACCTCTCTCAAGACCGTAACTTGCATCGGGTTAGCTTCAATGCCCCTAGCGCTAACCATAAATCGATAAACTTTCCAGATAAGATTCTAAATGAGCATTTCAGCAGGTTGAGATTCATTCCGTACTTTTGCAAAATTCTGAACTTCCCTACTAAATTATTCATATGATTGACTGCCTTCCGCGACTTGACCAAAGTATCATTCACATATACATCCTTGGTCTTGCCAATTTGATATTTGAACATCATATTAACCAACCGTTGTTAAGTTGCTTTCGCATTCTTCAGTGCGAATGACACCACTCAATATCAATACAATCAAAAGTTCGTAATGAAGCTAGTGTTCTCTTGATTAGGCTCATGCATCATAATTCGATTATATCCTGAATAGGAATCCATAAAAGACAACAACTCATTCCCCGTTGTTCCATCCATAAGTCGATCGATCTGCGACAATGGGGAACAACCCTTAGAAAACGAATTGTTAATATCTGGGAAGTAGATGCACAATCACCACTTTCCATTAGATTTTTTAACCAACACTTGGTTGGACACCCAATCTGGATATGTCGAATCCTTGATAAATCCATTCCCCATCACCCTTCGGCTTCCTCCTTCAACGTCACTGACCTTCCCGAACCATGGGTCTATCTTTTCTGTTTTACAAATGTATACCGAGGATCAATATTCATAGCATGCCTTTTCACTTTTGGGAAAATGCCACACATATCTGTGCATCTCCAAGCGAGCACATCAAAGTTTTATTTAAGAAAAACCACAAGTTAGATCTGCATCCTCACACCCAGCTATGATCTAATATTCTACACTCGAATTGGATCTTCAGTGTCTACCGGGATAGGCACCATAATCTCCGTAAATGCTGCCCAATTGACTCCTGCACCAACTTTCCTGGGATCCATAGCCTTATGAGCTTGACAATGCTCCCTTGTGCAGGGGCTTTCCTTTAATTGCTTTAAAGCAGGTTCTTAAATGCGGAGGGGTACCTCCATATTCTTCCCCTTTTCCTTTTTAGTCTTCTCGCAATTCAGTTATATAACATTCTCGAGCAGCGTTCTGACCTCCCTTGAACATTCTAACTCCATTTTTTGTGGGAAATTTGTTTATGAGACACCTTGTGCCAAGGCGATTCTGAAGTCCATTAACGTAGGTCTTTCCAAGAACGCATTGTAAGAATAAATTTTCATTAATAATGATAAAGGTATGGATAAATACCAATATTCTTTCACCTTGGCCAAGTTCAATAGGTAAATCCATCATCCCAATCGGTTGCTGCGGCTTGCCAGAAAATCCTTGGATTCTAATCTAGCATGCAAACACGTTTGTCATGGATAACATCATCTAATTGAAGGTTTTTCTAAAAAGGATGTTTACAAATTCTCCACAGTCAACAAGCACCATCCTCACTGAAGTCGGGCCAATTCTGATCGTCATTACCATTGGATCAAGTGTTGGAGCCTCGATGCCCTCTAAGTCCCTAGCTTTGAAGACAATGTCATCTTTGAATGTTTTATGCTGCTTCGCCCGACTCATATCTTACAAGATGAGGCAACTTTCATCCTTTGAGGCATATTTCAAGGCACTCAAGTATCTTTCATTTCTCCCCAAATTTTCCACGCTAGATGATGCCTTGCTGAAATGGTATGAATGACTAGCTCTTCATTATTCAGACCGCCATTTCGGTTGCTAGTCCTGGTTGGTTAGCTGGGACAACCTTCCCTTGGGTCTTTGGGGATGGCTCTGCTACCTAGGCTTTTTGACATACTGTTGCAGCTTATTTTCTCTATTGGGCTCCTCTTTTAGATTCTTTGGGTGTTGGCATTCATTGGTATTGTGATCGGGTTACGTATGGAAGTAGAAAAATATTCCAAGATTCTTCTGATTGTCTATCATTCTTAGGGGAGGCAGTTTCTGGTAGCATTCTTACTCATTGGCAGCTAGGAGGATATTTTCAGGTGTTTTGTTCAAAGGTGTGAAGTCCTTTGGTTTGAAATATCGTAGACGTTTTCCATCCTTCTTGCCTCTGTCTTTGTACTCATTTCTTCTCTTTTGACCTCTTGATTACTTCCCATTATCTTGAGCACCGTTGCTTTCTTTAGGATCATCCACATTTCGATATTGCACACTACTTGTAACATCCCAGATTTTTGAATGTTAATTATGAATATTTAAAGCCGTTTAAATATCGATTTGGAAATATAATGGATTTTTATCGAATTTATTATATAAAATGGAGTTCGATTATATATAATTATAAAACAAACTCGAAACGCCGCGCTAGTTCGTAATTTACGATTTGAACTTTAACTGAATATATAAAATCCGTTCTAAGTCGGAATTCTGTGAAACAAGAACCGTCCGGATCGATTTGATTATAATTTCCTAATGAAGGAGAAAAATTGAGATTTCGTACTGTATATTTCAAGTTATGTCCAAAACAAAATTTCAAATAGTCGCTATGGAATTTCGTTAATAAACAATAACGTTTATTTAATGAATAGAAAAGAATATCTATATATTTATATACTGTTTTAACCCGAATTTTTGGATATTGAGTTTTAAAGACTATTGACTGGGTTTAAAGCTGTATAAAATCCCGTTTAAATATATCTACGATAATATTAATTTATTATCGTTAAATAGAATTGTTTTGAATTTAATTATAATTTATCGACTGTATATAGGCGTTAGAAATAATTTTCTTTTCAAACGATCTCCGTTTTTGATGAAACAAGTTTTATTGTAATGCGTATAATTAATTATTGCTATATTTCCAGTTTAGAGCCAATCGGAGATTGTTTTATCGGTAGGCGAAATTTAAGGCTGAACCGATATTATAATTTGAATTAAAACATGTTGTTTGTGCAAACGGAGTCCATTTTCAAGGAAACTGGCTTCATTGGGATCGTAACGTCAAATTATATCATGACATCCATTTTCGTTATTTTTGGAGTTCGTGTGTCTGGATGCGATTTATAAGGGTCGACGGTAAATAATAGTAACCAACGATATATATATATATGTATATATATATATATATATATATATATATATATATATATATGAAACCTGGCAGATGTTTAACCTACCCTAAATAACTAAATTATATATGTCCAACTTCATGCTTAAGAAAGGAGGTACACTCCTTTTATTGCTTAATATATACCCAGTTAGACATAGCATGAACCATACCTACACCGCCATGTCATTTCATTTCACCTGTCTACCGAGTTATCAGCTCTCAACTGAAGAGAAGTTTCACCTTAACCTTACGCTCTGCAGACTGCTCTATTTTTCTTCGTACAAACGCACAGCTTAACCCCAAAGTAAAACCAGTACAACCAATATGCATAGCTACTCTGAAACGGACCAATGCAAATAAATATATTTAATTAATCCAATCTAACTGTTCTATTTTACTTGCGTGCCAATTTATACGATCTGTGCCGACCAAGGTTTCAAATGCCTCAACCACGTACATACTAGTACCAGCTACCCTATATATGTTTATATCAAACAACATGATCACCAAACCTTCTCTGTTATAAATACTCACTCGCCTGTCTTTCTTCTGCAGCCAACAAGATTGATGGAAACTGAACAATTGCAATATATAAATAAAACAATAAATAAAAAAAAGGGATCGCTACTACTTTATATTTACTAAACTCCCTATCCTTTCTCTCACCAGTAACAATCGTATGCCCTCCATTTTTTCTGAGCCCGAGCCCAACGTTTCCGAACAGGGTGTAACTGATAAGCCGACCAAGATATTTTCATCTCTGGGTGAAGTGGAAAGATAGTGGGTTGGGATTTCACGAAGTGGATTTGTGCAGCTGTTTTCTTGGGTCCGTGTGTTATAAACAGGAAGTGTTGTTACAGTAAGTCGGAGGGAGGTTGAGGTGCGGTTATGACGTTCTGGGAGTTGCTCGAAGTCATCAAGAAGGGATAGTGGAGAAACAGTTTACTGGAGGGAAGTTATGTTCATGGCAGGCTTTCGAAAATTATGTGTCGGAGGATGAATGCATACGCATGGGGAGGAAAAGCACTTATATGAGGGAGGAGATGGTAGCAGATGAATACATGGAGTTTGTGTGGAGTTCGGGTGTTGTAAAAGGCAGCGTGAAGTTTAGGTCTTGGACGCGATGAGATGGATAGTGGAATGGTGTTTGAAGTGGAGGGGGTCGCGAGTGTAGCCTGCTGGTGCATGGAAAAGCAAAAGAAAGTAACATGGGAACATTATTTGTTTTGCGTAAGGGAAGGAGTATGGGTCTGTTGATGTGCTGAAATGAAAGATGTGTATGGTCCATTTTAACGGAAGCTGGAAGGAGCTAACGCAGTGCCGGGGTAGAGAGGGAAGCTTTCATCGGAAATGCTTTAATTTACTAAGAGAAAAGAATGGGCGCGGAGTATATAAAAGGGGGAGTAACGTTATGTTTTTGGTGAGGAACGAAGTTGGTTGAGAAGGGACGGTTACCGTGTATTTTAAAAAAAGAAGAAAAATGGGAATTTGGTTGAACGTCAGCATGACTGGCTTTGGCATGTGTATGAAGGGGGTATGCAGAGCGAATGGAATGATGGTTTAACAGTATTGCATGAAGCAGTGTTAACACAGGAGTAGAACGAAGACAAGTAATAGAGGGGGTCGACAGATAGTCAGTATTGAGAAGTAATTTATTAAATAAGTTTTAATTCTGGGTTAGTAATGAATTATAAGATTGAACTTATATTGGCGACGCAGGTGGCATAGTTGGTCCGAAACATGGTTTGGGAAGTGAGGCAGTGACCACGGTATGGGGACGAATTTGAAGATGAGGCATACACCTGATAACAGCAAATGGAAAATGTAATTAAGTTTAAAGGTTATCCATAAATTAGAATTAATTATTCCTTTAACCTGAAACTTATATTTAACATATGCAAGCTGTTTCGAACAAAGCTGTAAGAAAACTGGAAAGTGGATCGGCTGATTTCGTTGATAACCAAAGTAATTAGATATGAATGATATGTAATTAAAGAATAATTATTTTAATTAAAATCAAATCACTAAAACGTTAATAACTTTTGTTTCCGTGATCAGAATTGGGCAAGACCAAAGGCGTTGGAATCGTAACCAAAAATACGCTACTGAGTTGAGTTAGAAGAGATTGGAAACAATTGGGATTTTCGTTAAATTTTAAACATCTGTTTAAAATTAACCGAAATGACGTTGAAATCATGAATCCAAAACCAAAATGAGTTAACTCTCATGCCTTCTGGAATTTCATGATGTGATTAAATTCATATAGTTAGAATCTATCACTAATATTATCAGTTGATTGATTTGGATGCCATGGTTGTTATTTGTTTGATATTGGTTGTCGTTAATTTTATTTAATTGCATTGGATTTAATTTCTATTTCATGTGCTATTACATAATGTTATACTAATTGTGATGCAGGGAAGAACAGGTTAGCGGAATCCAACCGGATTCCTCAAATATTATATGTACTGTTTATTTTATATTATTGATATATATGCACTATGTGAACCCCAGTGACATTGAAAAACCCATTTGGATATTAATGTTGAATGGAAATTCAACATTAGTATAATTTAGTCAATAAACGATGTTGATTAAGGAATTGGCAGCATACAACCATAAATCCATCTTTTTGTTAAGTCGTTGACCTGCCGTCAGGCAAAACCAACGCAGTTAAGTTATAAAATTATATTTTATAATTGAAAGCAAAGTTTTAAATTATAATAGAAATTCTATTATAAACTGGTATTGTTCATTTTGTAAAGTTTTAAATAAGTTATTAAGCTGTAATTATCTTGCGAGTGAATAATTTGGATAATTATTTTAAAGCAAATAGTTATGGAATATTATTAGATTAATTATGTTAATCTAATGGTAAGAAGTAATTAAAATCAGTCAACGAATTAGCTGATGGAATGAATTTGATTTAATCAACTATTTATTTGGAAATTGATTATTTGATTAATTGATCTTCAATTAATCTAATGTTAATGACTTAGCGATAAGTTGATAAAAATTAATAAGATTTCTTATTAATTACTTTTTAATTAATGAAGTTTAAATGATTATCGAACTAGTATAATTAATTATTATTTATTTAAGCAACCAATCTATTTTAAATTAGTCATGAATTTAACTGTTTTACTTCAGTAATAATGAAGTAAATTATTATTTAATTATATTAATTAAAATTGTTTCTTAAATGGAATTCATTTAAGATAGTATTGATTCGTAATGAGATGTTTACTTGAACTAAGTAAAATAATTCAAATAAAGAGAAAAATGACAAAGGACGAAGAAAGTAAATGATTTTTGATAAAAGAGGTTAGAAATATAATTGTATGATAAAGACGCAACAAAGAGTTAATGTTTAAAATAAATAGCTGTTACAACCAAGTTTTCAAAATAAGGACATGGCGTCATAAAACCATATTTAAAATAAAGCAAGAAATATGATTTGACAGATTATAAATAATAAGGGGTTAGAGTTACAGACTTATATATATTCTAAGATAAGAACGTTGTCGATCAAGGACTGAGAGGTAAATAAAATACCCCAACTGGAACGAATTCACTATTATTGAAGGATGGTAATAGTTTGTAACGGACAGAGACATCGAGATTAGTTATAAATTGAAATATGGCAGCGTATTGTAGTAGTTATAAAGGGAAATATGGCAGCGTATTGTATTAGTTATAAAGGGAAATATGGCAGCGTATTGCATTAGTTATAAAAGGGGAATATGGCAGTGTATTGCATCTTATGAACTATAACGATAAAGTAACGTCATTAATTAAGCTTAAGCATGATTTATATTTATAGCACTATTCCCTAGAAAATGAAAATAGTTGGATTGAAATTCACTTATTCTAAGTAAATAACGATGTTTATAAGAGGAAATGTAAATGAGTTATACCAAGTTAGTTATAGGAATAAATAATGAAGATTTAATTGTATATACTACCCGCACTGAATGGAATCTTCGAATTTAACAAATTGAGTTTATATAATGATATAACATGTCGCTCATCATCGTTTTGGGCATATAAATAATGATAATTGAATATTGAATAGACTATATATATGTATACATATATATAACGTTATTTCCGAAGAAAAGGAAGGCTAGAGGAGTTTCGTAGTAAGATATAAAATTTTCAAGAAAAGGAAATTAAAGGGGTTTATATACGTATGGTGATATTACTGAGGTGGAAGTTTGGTGAATATAGTTGTTAATTCCAAGTAACGAAAGTAAAGATTGATATCAAGATAAATAAATGGAGTCGATTTCTAAATCGATGAGGTGATATTCAATAATTCGATAAAGGAAATTTAATGGTTTAAATAATAAGGTCTGAGCTGCCAATATACTTAACGTACTATTTGATATTGATAGTGAGAAACCCGACTATCAATAGAATATATTATTGAACCTTTTGACGTGTTGTTTCGAAGAGTCCGGGATGGGAACCAAACCCAAAACCACTTCGAACCAACGTTACGTACGAAACCAACTTACAGCAAATGAAGATGGAGCACTGAAGACCATAGATCTTCATGGAACGGAAGAACTACTTATAATCTCGGGTTCGCGCCCTGAGATAAACTGTTGTTTTGTTGTGGTTGAAATCTACGGGTTGCAAGGACTTATCGCTACTGATTCATGGGTGATTCCTATATTGGATACAGTGGAAGAGTACCTTCGGTTCATCCTATTCCTGGATGACTTATATGGACGATGTGAATGGTGGCCAGATGTTTCAAAAGTCGATTATAACCTCAAGCCTCGTCAACCTGGAAATGACAAAAATCAGGCAGGCAGCATGGCTATGTGGGTCGCACCCATTAGAGTGTATTGTCACGATCTAGAAAATATTCATATTTCTTACTTCTTTTCATTTCTGTATCTCCCAGGAAAATGGTAGCTGCGCAGCCGTAAGGTGACAATATATTCGATACACTCAAGAGAAATGAGTGGTCGGTCATGTGTGGCCGGGTTGCCAGATGTTCTTGTTGAACCCAATGTATTCCTCTCTAGAGATACACTATCAACAGGTGGATCCATACCTTGTCATAGTCGGAATCCAATCTTCAATAAGTGTCGCAGTTTTGTTTGTATACTATATACGTAGAGCGAGAGTTGCAAGCGTTCTGCTAGATTATTATTTTTTGTGATTTGATAGACACTATTATAATATAAGAAAAGATATTGATTTCAAAAATGCTTTGGGTTATAGTAAGGTAATAACCGTCTGTGTTTATGTGTAGGCTAGTCTTACTATTATCCTTTCTTTCAAAATGGTTTTCAAAGTTAAACAAATTGTTGTGCTTTGAATTTATCACTGAAGATATTCCAGACTGATCCGAGTGTTTTTGCTTTGCTTCAAAATGTGCTCGGGGTCAGAACGAGTATATATACAGGTTAGATTACGCTTGGAGTACAGGAGTTGGAAGCAGGAGGCTTCACATTAATTATTTACAGTATTTCTGTTGTGTCTAATATAAGATGTACTCTGATGATTGGTATGTATACAGTTTTTGTATAAAGCATTTGATATATTATATTTTGTTCGTTCCGCTGTGAGATTCTAATGTGTTCTTCTTCTTATTATTCTATTCTAAAATTTATTTCTTTTCTTATCTCACCCTCTAATTTCTTTCTCATAACGTTCCGGTGTTTTCGATGCTTGAATGTTCGATATGGTATTTTTGTGTCGATTTTCGGGGTCGAAAATTTCGGGTCGTTACACTACTATCAACATTTTTGACTACTGGAGTTGTTTCCTCCAACCAATTAAACTCTTCGGCCTTCTTATAGAATTTCTCAAGCATGTTAGGTTCCTTCATTATCACTTACTTCCCAAATTCAGTTTCCTTATTAACACCTCATACTGAAGCCATCAACACCATCTTTGACTCAGAATTGCCAACATTTGTCACTATAGTTTTGAAGCGATTCAAAAAGGATTTCAATGGTCCTCCAGGTTCTTGCTGCTTAAACTGGCGAGCCAAGTCCTCGAATTTGTCACTAGATTTTGGTGAAAATTTTATAAATCAAAGTGAGGCGACCCCCTCCAAGTATACTGGAAAATATCGGCATTTCAACTCATCAGTTGCCCAAGCACCATTCATATGGCAATCATATTTGAAAAGAAATAATTTAAGGTTTGTCGTTATATTATAAGTTAGCATCCTTAGGGAAACGAACTTCTTGGGGTACTCTACATTCAATATTTTCCTCGTAACAGGGTCCAACTAAGGGAAAATTCCTGTTTTTATCTTCATCCTTCCTAGACATTCTTCCGTTCATGATTTGCTTAATCATCCCAGACATGTACTCCTCGTCAGCACATTGCTCCACAGAGCAGACGCAAGTCGCTTTTCCAGGTGTCTAACTTGACAAACGACCTGGATTAGCCAGCTGGGGCCCTGTTCCTCCAAGTCACAAGGGTTTCCCTTCTGGTAATGGTTATGATTTTTGAGAAGATGGTCTCACAGGTTGTTTTTTATTTTCTATTTTAGCATTAGCATCTTCAACATCAACATTAAGACCACAGTAATCACTTGAAACCGACATTCTATCTATATCATTGTCATTGTTAACTTTGTAATCTTGATCATTGTCATACTCAAATTTCTGGGAAGGATACCCTCTGTCGTTCCCGCGCTAGTTCGAGGAACAATGGTAATAAGCATCCTCTGGGCGGTTGCTGGGTTTTTACTTCTTTGATTAGAGGTAGAAGAGTCTGCATGCTCTTCCAGGTCGATTTCCACTCTATCATTTCCCAAATTTGGCCTTATGGCAAACAAAGCATCTAGCTTTTCCATTAAAGCCCTATTCATGGCATCTAGACGTCAATTCTTGCCTTCTACCAAGGTGTTCAGTTCTCTACAGGTTACTGCTTCTCCTGGGGCTTGGGTTACCCTAGGGTTGTTGGTTGTGGATGAAACTTGAGTATCAGCAGCTTAATTCCCAAAAGTCGTTGTTGCCTCTTATTTGGTCCTACTTGCCTTTTTCCTTGGAGGTGCCATGGTATGAACTAAACTTAGAGTATGTAATGCAATCTTTTATGTGGATCTTCCTTGTAAACCTTGATGATCTATAGTAGAAGCACAAATGTAGGCCTTGAGTTCAATTTTTAGTCAAAGCACTAAATGCTAACTCCAAAAATGGCAACCTAGTTTGTTGCAAAAACACCACCTCGCGATGGGGAAAACAGAATACAAAAGATAAAATAAAATAAAAAGGGAAAGAAATGAAGTAAAAAAGAGTAACATAATTTCATAGTGGTTTAGCTTGAGATCAAGCCTTCGTCCACTCTAAATACTTTTATTATTATCCTCGTCAAGCCAAATACAATGAACTACAGATGATTACAACATTCCCCACAGTAGAGATTTACAAGAAATCACAAGGACTAATGATTATTGGAGTAGATGCCCATAGTCAACCTAGCTGATCTATGATTGTTATCTCTGGAGATTAAGTATTGTTGTTGAAGATGAACAATGGCTCTTGGAGATGAAGAATGGCTGAAGATTGACTTTGGCAGAGCTTTCGTAGGGCAAGGATCAGAAATCCCTTTTCATATTAGGTATAGGGGTATTCATAGGAGTTGTAGATAGACTAGGGCTAAGCCGCAATGCAGAAGACTCAAAATTGTGCTTAAACTCTCCTTAGAAAATCATGACTCAAAATACTCTATCTGTATGGATCGGTAGTGGTCCATTAATGATGGATCGGTACCGGTCCATGGAGTTACGGTATTTGGTACTTAAGTTTTTAGAAATTCCTTCTCCATGTTGCCTATAATCTTCAAGTATAATATTGCTTCAATTAGACTTAGTTTGGTAGTATATCGAACTCCGACGCTTTATCGATTTTTCTTTTCCTTTCGGTCCATCGAGTATTCATATCTAAACTGATCATACTTGCTTCGAACTTTGTCAGTGGGCTTCTTTAAGAACACAGACTGCACTCGCATAAGCTTTATGCCCAAATACCCTGATTCCATGGGTCGGTACCGATCCATGGATGATGGACCAATCCGCTCCATGGTGTAAGATTACTTGGGGCTGAAACTTCTTGTGCTCCTTATTTTTTTTTGTCCTTAGGCCCTTCCTATCAAGATTCATCTGATTCTGGGTTTAAATAATCCTACTGCTTGCTGAGATTCTACCCATATCTCTTTCGGGTATCTAACCGCGTTAACAGGGTCCGGTCGCTCATCCTTGAACTTTTAATTGATATAATCTAAGACAATTCAGATCGATATCAATCTGGATTCTTGGTCAATAATTTTTTGAGTGATCCAGATCGGTTCTGTCCCCGTATTTCGGTATTGTGCCGGTCTCTAATCATGATGCTCATCTCCTTCTTTTCATACCTTGATCTGATGTCTTGCTCTCCATTATCTTCTAGGTTGAGCCTTCTTGATGCTTGTGATCTGGATCAGTTCTAATCCAGATTCCTTACACTTGGGGGGAGGGTCCTAGTTCCGAACACTTCGCCATGTCGTTCTCCTGAACTCATCTGACGACTACCCTACAACTCTATTTAGGCATAATATACGGGCCTTCGGATTATTATTCTATGTCATCCACTCAATAATCGTTAAGCAATACTTTTCTAAATAGGTTGGATTCACTTGCCCAAATCGCCATGTGACCTACAAGGAGAACATAACTGATATAAATGGTGGAGAGTGTGAAGGAATCAAAGATATAAGGCAGTGTGAGAGCATAGCTTTAAAGCATTTGATTCATGCGAAGAATATGTTAATGGATTTTTGCAACTCCACTTATGGAAATCAAAAACGATATGGAGAAAAAGGGTTAGTGAAAGACGAAGTTTAGCATCCTGAACAAGACGAAGTTTTGCATCCTAAACAACAAATAGAGTTTAACTACATGATTCTATGTTATGTTAAAGATAAGGAAACAAAGTAAGAAATTGGTAGGTTTAAATATGTATTGATGTGCATTTTATAAAAACAATATATCCTCACTAATCATGATTACTTATACTAAAAGAGGATATGTATAATGATACTTGTATATCTATTTTCTTTAATATTTCTACCTTTTGTTTCCTGTTTTTTCATCTCTGATAAGGCAAAATAACTTCATGATAAATATTATAGTGCGTGTAATTGAGATCACTGTTTCAAATCTCGAAAATACCGCTTGAGATCTCCTCCAAGATCTCGTTTTGGGCTCCTTCTGAGACGAAACAATAAATATCACTGTAAATCTCCTTTCGAATATATCGCCCGAGATATTGCGATATTGTTCGATATATCTACCGAGACGAGATACTGGAATATCTTTCGAGATCTTGGCTTTTTTTGTTAAAATTTAAATTTGTACCTGAACCAGAACAATAATTAGAACACTCAAATTTAGTCATGATAATCTCTTATATTTTATATTTTGCATGCTAAATGACCATATTGTATGTTCATATATGTTCTACAATGCTTATGATTTTCATATTCATCTTTTTTACATACACGTTACCTATGAAATTATGTATTTTCTGTTATACTCATGCTGAACTTTTTAATGTTTTGGATCCTTTTTATGTTTTATGTCCAAAAAATGATTCATGTTCATGGATCATATGTTTTAAGCATTTATCTATTTGCATTGTGTTATATTTATATTTTAAGCATATTATGATTTAGAGTATGATGATCTTTCATAAATTAAGAATAATGAAGTGATTTTGAAAATCAAGTTTAAGTTACTATGTTTTTAATAGCATTCATAAAAATCATTTTGTAAGAATATTAGTTTTTAAATGTTCCCCAAGATTGTTCCAATATGAACTTTCAGACCCGAGATGGAAATCTGAGATGATCTCCTGAGTTATGCTCATCTCATCTGAGATTTCCCATGATACGAGATCAAATCTTTAAAATCTTCAAGATAAAACGCAACCGATATTCAAGATTTAAAACTTTGATTGAGATAAACGAAAAATCACTATATTCTTTTTTCAATTATGAAAGCAAGAGGTTCTCCAATAAAGGATGAACCTTATGTACTCTTGTTCTGCTATCAGTATTCTGTAGTAAGGATTAACTTCATGTGGGCCTCAATTCTTCTGTTCCGTTTTTAGATGTGTCCACTGTCCCCAACCAGCCGTATATCTTTAACTTCTGCTTTTTGTATGTAAACCCTTTTGTTGTTGAGGGGTTTAATTGTAAAAATGGAATATTGGAGGGATGTGAGTGGCTGGATACATGAGTATAGGTGAAAGCGGCACATAATAATTGACGCCTTCGCATGTGTGTGTCTATGTGTGTGTGTGTGTATGTATGTATGTGTGTGTATATATATATATATATGTATGTATGTATGTATATATATAGTTAGTATTGCCTCGCATGTCCTGAAGGAGGAATGACGAGTTAAAATTAATAGTTCTACATCACGGAATATATTGAAGAAATTGTGTACAAATATGAACTGGTAGGCACGTAACATCAGAGATTTCTTTTGTTATATGAGAGTTGTGTGCCAGCTCATATGCGTGCAAGGAAGGAAGACTTTGTTCCGACCGTCGTTACATAACAGTGGTATCAGAGTCGAAGGTTACGGACTGTTGCATGCACGTAAGACAGTACTCTCAAAAGATACTCGTAAGATGCGAGTCAAAGGGGAGACTATTAGGATTGCCTCACATGTCCTTAAGGAGGAATGCCGAGTTAGAATTAATAGTCTCACATCACGGAATATATTGAAGGAATTGTGTATAAATATGAGCTGGTAGGCACGTAACATCAGAGATTCCTTTTGTTATATGGTAGTTGTGTGCCAGCTCACATGCGTGCAAGGAAGGGGTACTTTGTTCCGACCGTCGTTACATAACAGTGGTATCAGAGCCGAAGGTTACAGACTATGTCATGTAGGTAAGGCAGTGCTTTCAAAAGATACTCGTATGATGCGAGTCAAGGGGGAGACTGTTAGGATTGCCTCGCATGTCCTTAAAGAGGAATGCCGTGTTAGAATTAATAGTCCCACATCACGGAATATGTTGAAGGAATTGTGTATAAATATGAGTTGGTAGGCACGTAACATCAGAGATTTCTTTTGTTATATGGGAGTTGTGTGTCAGCTCATGCGTGCAAGGAAGGGAGACTTTGTTCCGACCATCGTTACATTATATATATATATACATTATATATATATATATATATATATATATATATATATATATATATATATAAAATTAAAGTCAGCGACAATGATGATGAAAACTACCATTAAATTTTAAGAGGAACAAATTTGCAATATTGTGAAGTTGCATGACGTTCAGTCTAAGCAACATCATAGTATGCTCAATTTTCCTGCACAATGTAAAAGCGTTGGTATTGTTTGAAATTTTGTCTTTTATTTTCTTCATCCTTTTTGGCCCTCTAGAGTCTAGACATTTTTTGTGCATTTCAGAGGAGCCTTCTTTACTTTTTGTCAGGATGTTTTTTTTTTTTTTTCAACTCCATAGTATTATATAGTTGAGGTGTGCACATAGCTACTCCAACTTTATGATATTAAAAAACTGTAACAACCGATAACAACTTTTATGTGAAACAATCATATGAATGTAATAAATAATATACTGTAAATACAACAAAAGACTCATCTGTCACCAAATAAAAACAAAATCGACATAAAAATGAAATCAGTTACTCCTCTAGAACAGCAAAACAATGGAAAACAGAGCAGCAAGCACAATAGATCCCAAAAAGTCGCCACGTAACACCGACACAGGAGCAGAGCTAGCACTGTTTCCATCAGCTGATGGCCCTGCAGTTGCAACAGGGTTCTGATTATCGGCAGAGGTGGGTCCTGGAGAGCCTCCATTATTGCCACTTGGTCCAACGTTACTGGTCGGTGAATCAGCAATTGGCGATTTAGGTGCTATAGAAGGTGCTGGTGCTGCTGCTAAGCCCGTAGTTGGTGCTATTGAAGGAGCCACTGTTGGTGAAGAAGTAGGAGCAACATTAGGAGCAGAAGCAGGAGAAGGAGAAGGAGCAGAAGCTTTAGGAGAAGGGACAGGAGCAGAAGCAGATTTGGGAGCTTTGGGAGCAGGAGAAGCAGATGAGACGACATTAACTGCGAGTTTTTGGCCAATGAGACAGTGGCCTGTGACACCACAAATGAAGTAGTGCATGCCCGGTTTTGTTAGGGTCACCGTTGCTGGACCCGTTGTCAGAGTGGACCCAATCTGGTTTGCCGATGAGCATGAGTCGTAGCTCCCTTTTGGTACTTCCATTACGTTGTGAACTCCGGTTGTGAAGTTGAATACTGCATGGTTCACAATACACCAGCAAACGCCCTTTATTTGGATGCTATAAAGTACAAACGCACTCCTCTTTCTAAAGCCTATGTTCTTCCATTTTGAAAAATGTTTTATACTTTTAATTCAATATCTTCTACACCTTCAATCTTCAAATTTAAAAATGAAACTTTCTTGATTTGTATCCCATACGGTTATAAGTTATAAAAAACGATAATATAAATATGTAAGTAAAATTATTCAAATACCACAATTAATGCATCTATTCTTCGATCTACGACTTAATTTGTATGATTATAAGGATGTACATCGAAAATATTATATTTATTTCCACTTGTTTATATCATATTCCAATGGAGATATTTGAAATAACATCATATATAATTGTTATAAGAAAGGTGTACTGCTGCTATTTTAAAGAAGCATGCATATTTTTCCAAATTTGTTGTAAATCTTTGGCTCAACTGGGCAAGAAAAACTCCAAATAATTAAACTAGTAGAAAATACATACCCAATGTGTCCCCGACAGCATATTTCTGAGACGAAGCCCATTGAGAGTACAAGGAAGAAGAAGAAGGTATTGTCCAACCAGAGCTGCCTCCTACAATGTGGCGGGCAGCAGAAGCCGCCATTGCCATACTCGCAACCAGAGCTAATAGTACTGTGATGATCTTACTTCCTGCCATTTGAAATTTGTATTATATGTTCTTTTTCAATCTTTGGTTGCTTGGTCTGCTTGCACTTTTATCTGCCATAGGGATTGCAGGGAACTGCTATTTATAGCGAAATGGGATAGATAAGCTGTTTCTGATCCTTTTCTAGAATATTACGGTTGAAAACCTAACAGCTTCCCATATTTGTTGACTCGGTATTATTCAAAAATGTGTGTTGAAATTGTAGCAAGGTTAGGCCCAAATCAGATTTGTGTATGATATCATGATTTCTTTTGTTGAAAAGTTTGCGTGTGGAAAGTACTATTTGTAGCACCAGAATTGGGTCAATGATGCTGTATAACAGATGGGTTGGTGAACTGTGGTTTCATACTTAGTCTGGCAAAGACCCGTGCTTCTATTGTATACTATTATAGTCTAAGTTAAGGCCCGTAGTCTTTTATTTACTAGTGTGAATCCGTGATAGGTTGTCGCTATAAATGTTAGTATAACATGGTAATAAATAATCAAATTTTATTTCTTGTCACCATCGATAGGAAAGCATTGTTGATTTCTTCTTGTGGAAACGGCCTTATCTAATAAAATGACCCACTATTCAGCAAGCATAGGTGAGACTATGAAGAATTAAGCTTGCAGTTTGAAAATAAATTAATCTACCAAGTCTTTGTGCCATCTTCGTTCTCCAAGCCTTCTCCATTCTTTAATAAGCCTTGTTAGAAAATAATCGAATTTGTACGTCCACATAATAACACCCAGTAACAGCCAAAAATTCAATACATGGCTAGATGTATTAGGAAGCCATTTGTAGATTGTGATGTAGGCAATTCTCAAAGCATTAATCTGACATATTTCTCATTATAATGGAAAGAATCAAGGCTAGTTAAACCCCAAATCACTTAGCTTTATTTCGCTATATGTAATTTTTTGTGTGTATACATTTCCAAAACATTTCCACTATTGACTATATATACAGATATAATTCGAACACGAAAACCACACAGTTTTCAATTTCCTGAAAAACAACAGTACTTTCAATGTAGATATATACATTTAACACATGAGTTTAATTAAAATGGTGTGCTAAGTTTCTACAACAGTACAAATTCAATAGTGCTCTTTGTACAAACGTTACAGTACACATGAAGAGAAACATAAATAAGCAGGCAAAAACAGTTTGATAAAAAAAATAACATTCAGTGGCCATATCAAGGACAACACAACAATGAGACTAATCAACAAAACGATGTAAAAACCCAGCACTAACATCACATAACGCATGCAGGTCAACATCTCTCTATTTCTAAATCAGGTAACTTGGCATTGACCCGGAATTCCATATCTTCTAATTGTTCGCTTTCACAATGCCATATGCTGTAACAGTTTGCATTAAAAAGTTAATAATAAGCAAATGAAGCTATTTTTACACCTGCAAATAAGCAACATACTCATTTATGAGCAATAAATCTTATGCTCCAATTATTCTCATACTGTTGTCACACGATTTTTTTTATAAACATTGTGATTGGTATTTTATGAAAAGGCATTTGTGTGATATGAATTTTGTTCCTAGTCATTTTGAAATTAGTATCTATGCATTTATGTAATTTTAAAATCAATGGTCTAAGATGAGCACCTCTTTTTTATTATTACTACAAAATAGGTAAGTGACCAAAAATTGAAACTTTGTAAGCAAGTTCCGCTTAAATGACAAAACTGAACATTTAATTTATTATGTATGACAATAATGGTAGCAAGGCAATAAATCTAGGGCTAACTATGAATATTAGTATTCATACACTAATGCTGAAAGAACTATTATATGCTGTATATAAGGAACATGCAAAACATGTCCATACTTTATAGGGAAAAAGCAAGCAACCCAATTCAGTGCTGAAATTAGTATTTCTTTTGTCAGCACTATACTATATTGGGTATATATATCATTTACCACTTACACGATGCTTAAAAGAATATTTGGAAGCTACAACTCCTGTCCAAGTTCAATTTTGAAATTAGCATTTCCTTTGGTGGTACTGCACCATGTTGGGAACAGAACATTTCTTACCATGTACCCCATGATTTGACGGAATATTTGGAAGCTTTGTGTATACTATATACATAAGGTATATACACATCATTGAAATTTTCATGACTTCAATGGCCTCTCACTAACTTTTTGACATCAAAACGACAATAAATTCTTTGAAAGTAGCATCTCTAATTCTTTATAGTAAAAAATTGATCTACAAAAAGCCAAAAGAATAACAATCAAGCTTTCTTTTCATAACACTATAATATAATTATTTATTCAAATATAGAATTATTTTGAGCACAAAGATAACATTTTGTAAGCATTTTATGCGCTTGTATATTCAATAACGTAGCACTCACTTGTAATAAGAAATAAACATGGTACAAACAGTTAACATCCCTTGATTTGTCTTTTTTTTTTATTTGTAGCTGTTATTTTAAATCCATCAATTAATAACGTTTGCTCATGTGTTTAAATTCACAACCGTTGTTAACAAACAATACGAATGGACACTTCTTTCCAACTTGGTAGTAAAGCAATAAATCAAGAATCGGCAGCAGCAGCAAATATTAGTATAGTTGTCATAAACTAACGATAAAGGAAAATTAATTGTATCACATATGAGTGTTCAATATTTCTGACCATTTTCTAGATGACTGAAGGAGAATTATTCCGCCTTTTTGCACACAATATTAAGACGGTACAATAAATAAATGTGGTATAACAAAACTGTTAGTTAATTTCACAGTTTCAAAAGTTTGGTTGACTACCAAAATAACGATTAAATTTGTAATCTTGGTAATACCACAACTCATGAATAGGAAAAATCCATTTAGTTTATAAAATTATGCCTAATATATGTTTAAAGGTAAATTAAAATGATATCAAGTTTCTAAAAAATATTCTTTGGAACAAATATTTAAAAAACTGAACATTAAAGAAACACTTACAATTTTCATAACTATCAAGATTATTGCTATTACTTAGGCACTAAGATGATACTGATTTCCCAAAGTAGCATATTTATTGACTTATAAACAGTACTTACTAAACTTCCAAAAGAATAGAAATCAAGATTTCATTTCCATAACACAAAAACTCCATGTATTTAGATCAGATTCATATTTAGAATGAAATTAACAGCTCATTGTTAATGCTTGTATCTTTAATCAACAAAAGGCTATGAGTAATCAGAAAGCTAACTTACTTATAAATAACAAATTACTTGAAAAAAGAGCCAACACCACTAAAATAGTGAAGGGTTTCATAGTTTACTGTGACGTCTTAAAGCTTGTCAATATGCAATATAAATATCATTTTTGAGGATTAGAGAAGAAAAAATGATATAAGCTTTAGTTGAACCAATAATATAATGCGACTAAACTTAACCAATATGCTAGGATTTTTTTTTAATATAGTTATATTTTCATGTTTGATGCATTCATCAACGCTAGTGTATAAAAAAAAGCCCATACATGTGTTGTATTTGAGACAACAGATCATGAATACAGCACTTACCACATAAAACAAAAAATGAAAACACAGAAACAACATTGGTTTCACATATTTTCATTAGGAGATATTAGTTTTTATATGCATTCCAAGAACGTTAAATTCCTGTGAACTTATCTTTAAAGGAAGTAATGTGGAAATTCATGTGAACTTATCTTTAAATAAAGTAGCGTGGATAGTAACAAATGATATTTAAATGTACTAATCTTGTAGCTTCTAGGATTAGCAATTTCCATGTAGGGTTTGAAATTATGAAGATTTTCAGGCTTATTATATATGAGCATACCCTTTTACTCTATATGCCTTATTGTAAACAAAATTATGAAAGGAACATTCATGATAAACCAGTTGTACAACTCATTTTTTATTTTTATTTTCATTTCTTAGAATAGGTAATTAAATGAAGTACTATTTAGAAAACGTTAGTTACAAATTTACATAAAAAAATGTGCATGAAGCAATAGAAATTTCAACTTTCTCAATTTTCTCAAACAAAAGACGATAATTAAATTACAAATTCACTGGATGCTAGTTAGAGAATTACCAACTTATGAGACATCTAAGCAGGGAAAAAACCGTTCTCACATCATTGAACGAAAGGTTGATCTGCTAACGAAGAATAAGGGTAACGAAATTAAAAAGCATGCACTTTCCTATTTGGTTTGAATCTATTAAACCCCAAAATTCTGCAATTGGTACTCAATCAATTTGAAGCATTTATATTCATAATCAAGCAAAATTTCATAAAAATAACAAAAATAGTGCAAGTGACAGCACATTTTGTTATATTTCAGAAATCCTACAGTCTAAAACCAAGTCAGTTTCAGGTTGAACTCGATTATGTATGAGCAACTCCTCATTTTTAAGAACAAACTTTGAATCATTGAACTCATATTCAAATTCTATATGGGAATATATTTTTTTTAATCTAACATGGAAAACTCACGGATGTTTAAGGATTGAACATCGCAACCCTGTTTACAATTCTCTGTTGCGTTGCAATCAAGCAGATAAAATGATTAAAAGAATCAAATCATTGCAATTTACAATGAAGGTACTAAAACTCGAAACTATAAATTATAATTCTAAGCAAATATGTAATAACCTTCAAATCCAGATGAGTTGTACTCTAGTTTCCAAATAACCTTTTTCTCTACAACTGCATGCTGCTGTAAGACCAACCCCAACGCGGGATTGGCCAATGGGCAACTGACCCCGAACGCAGGGTCAGTTGCACGCTTGGGGGTTGCTTTGGCAACCCCCAAGGTTGCCAAAACAACCTGGTTGGTTGCTTTGCTTGGAATGTTTAGCCGGCTTATTTAAAACCCGCTAAGCTTAGCCGGCTTTAAATAAGCCGGTTAAGGTGCAAATTTTCTCACCTTAACCGGCTTATTTAAAGCCGGTTAAGGGGGCTGGAATTAATTCCGCTCCCCCCTTAGCCGGCTTTAAATAAGCCGGCTAAGGTCCAACGGCTATTTTACTAGCCGTTGCTCTCTTCCCGCTCCTCTCTCTCCTATACCCTTTCATTTTTAAATACAACCTATTTTTCACTTTCAAAACACACAAAATTCTCTCATTTTATTCAACCATCAAAGTAGTATAATTTACAACATCCAATTGCAATGTCGAAGAAAACAAACAGCAAGAATAATAAAGGAAAAGCGATGATGCCGACCCAAAGCTTTCCGAAACCGTTTGATTATGTTCATGATCAGCAAGATTTTCCAACGCAAAATTTGTACCAGCGCAACGAACATTTTAGTTCAGGTACAATGCAAAACACTTCAAATTGTTATCTTCCACAGCAAAATCCTAACCTGTACCACTCACAGCAAAATTCTAATCATTTTCAAAACACTCAAGTTTCCACCTATGGTCGTAACCCCTCTGTTCAACAATCTTATATCAGTCAACCCTATTCTTCCCCTAACAGCCAACATCAATCCACATTTCCGAATATCTCTCCCAATCTGTCTAGGAATTTAAACATGTTATTCGGAGATAATGGTCTTGAAAACGACGAAATGGGAAATGATAGCAATGAGATTTTTGAATCTGCTGGGATTCGGCCTCCTACGAAGAAAATGGTAAAATGGTCACCTGATGAGCAAGCAGAACTAGCATTTTGCTGGGTTCAGTGTTCCAAAGATAACGTGAAAGGCACAAGCCAAACTGAAAGCTCATGTTGGAATTCGGTTTGTAAATTATTCAACGGTCGAAGTCCACATAATCCTGCACGCTCAGTCGACTCGTTGAAGCAGTCATGGAAGAGAATCAATGCTAGCTGCCAACTTTGGAATGGGATAATGAGTGGGTTGGCGAGTAGACAACAAAGTGGAGCAAACGACATGGACATGGTAATAAATTATAACAAGCTTGTTTTGTTTTATGTGTTTTTAGATTATTTCCTTTATGTTACGTAATGTTACGCAGCTTAGCGAAGCAAATGCTGTGTATATGGCCAAATCAAAAAACCAACCGTTTAATTTGCAAAAATGCTATGACATACTATGTCGGGAAGATAAATGGAGCAACGTGCGACATGAACATACCACGCAACGATTTATGCTGTTGAGACCAACCGAAGATGTAAGCCCTGGAAGCACAAATCCATCTGAAGACTCACCTTTTGCAACAAGTTCAGGTGGACGACCCCCTGGCAGGTATAAAGCGAACAAGAAACCGACGAAAGATTACAGTCAGTATTACGAGCAACTCGATGGACGTATGGCAGTTGCAGAGGAATCGAATAGGGAGTATATGGAAGCGAAGGAAGCAGCTAGGAGAGAGAGAGAAGAGAGAAGGGGGAGGAAAGGCAAAGAAGACACGAAGAGATGCAACAAACAAGAATCAATGAATTGTAGTTACGAAAAGCGGAGCTTGCTCGACAACAAAATGCAGATGATTTCGCTCTTATGAGAGTCAAGCTAGATGATCTAAATCCGATACAGAGGAGATACATGGAAAAACGTCTTGAAGAGTAGCAGAGACGTAACGTAGATTAGTCTGTTTCCTTTTCAGAGTATGTTGCAGTTTCATTTTAGTACCGGTTGCAGACCTTGTTGTACTTTAAGTATTTCAGTTACGTTCTTGTATTTTATGGATGTTATTTAGATGTATTAAATATTCTTAGATCAAAGCGTACAACCATTAATTTAAAACGAATTATTAAACTACCGGACGTACTGGCATACAAATGTAGATAATAAAGACATGAATCGAAACATTAAGCAGTTAATTAACTATTGGTTTCCCGCATACTCCCAGTAGTGCTCGACTAGCTCTTCTCGTAATTCTAGATGAGCTTGTGGATCCCGGATTTCTTCAAGTCGTTGCAAGTATTCTGCAAACGTATTTGGGTCTTTATACAGTTTTTTTCTAAATTCAACTGCAATGTCCGGGTAGTTACGAAGCTGGAGTTCATATCCTCTTCGTTCCTCCTCAACAATCATATTATGTAAAATAATGCAACAGTACATAATGTCGGCTATAATTGCTTTATCGTGGTAGTGAACTTCATTTCGAAGTATATGAAATCTACCTTGTAGTACACCAAAAGCTCGTTCAATATCTTTTCTAAGACTCTCTTGCTGTTTCGTGAATAAGGCTTCTTTTGCATTGTTCGGTTTTCTGTATGCTTGCACCAACGTCTTCCATTTTGGATAAATTCCATCCACGAGATAATAACCAACAGAATGTTCTTTGTCACCGATTTTGTAGTTGCAAGGAGGTGAAAGGTCATTATATAAATTGTTAAATAAATAAGATTGTCGTAGAACATTAATATCGTTTAGAGAACCAGGAACGCCAAAAAAAGCATGCCATATGTAAAGGTCAAATGAAGCAACAGCTTCTAACACCATTGTAGCTTTTTTCATATGGCCTTTATATTGGCCTTGCAGTGCTACTGGACAGTTTTTCCATGTCCAGTGCATAAAATCCAAGCTAACCATCATACCTGGAAAACCGCGTTGATCTCCCATTGCTAATAACCTTGCAGTGTCATGAGGCATTGGAGATCGAAGATACTCTTCACCGAACTCTCGTACGACGGTTTTACAAAATTGTTTCATACATTCCACTGTAGTTGACTCCCCAATTCTAATTTTGTCGTCGAGAGAGTTAGCAGAACTTGCATAACAAATCATACGTAGTGCAGCAGTAACCTTTTGAAGTGGTGAGATGCCAAGTTCGTTGATTGCATTTCTTCTATATGTGAAATATACGTTGTTTGCGGACAGTTTACTTAGTACTCGAGAAAACACCGTTTTTGACATATGAAATCTTCGACGGAAATATACCGCTCCGTATACTGGGTTTGCGACGAAGTAGTCCTTGACTAGTTGATTGTGACCAGAGGGGTAGTCGCGTCCATATCGCACTTCTTTTCTACCGACGGCTCTTCCACCTTGGGTTGAAGCTGAGCTTTCAGCAATATCACGTTCTATCGCGTATCTTGTTTCTTCTTGAAATGTCTGTTGTTGTTTGTTACGGCGGTCAATATACTTGTCAGATGTTGAAGAGGATGAAGAGCTTGAAGAATAGCACCATAACCTTTTTAACGCACTCATCGGTTTAGTAGTTGTTGTAAAATAGTTTGTGCTTGACTGAAATAAGGGCACATCTATGTATATCAATAAAATTGTGTCCCATGCTTTGATTCACTATTCACTATTTCCTCCTTAATTAAAGTTTCCGTCCTTTAGTGTTATTTGTTACTTTACGTAACATGCTGTCCATGTATTTAGGGTTAGATCCTTTTACTTTATGTCACGTAGGACTTTAGTTCTTTAGCCATTCAATTGATACCGAAGCCAATTAAGCTTACCAACTACTGTCTTGTAGTGCATTATTATGTCTGCTGGAATAATGTGAATCACACGAGAGGTCGAATCGCTTTTACAGGCTTTAATTGATTCGGGAGACATAACTTTTTTCATCACTGTAACACATTTGAATTTTAGTGCTCTACTAGTCATCCCGTGAAAGCGCAGTTGTCTGCCAATAATGTGTCCATCTTGTTCACAAATAGGTATATAAATATGCCATATTTTCATCCTATAAACAACCAACACTTCATACCGTATTAAAGTTTATCTTTTTACCCTCAACTCGTATCTGATTCAGCAATGGCAAACTGGGATATTGATGATGAAGAGATGAACAAATGCTACGATGCGTTTGAACTGTCACGGCAAGGCCTACGTAGTAAGAAGGGCAAGGAAAAAGTTGTTCAAGATAATGAGGATACTTCCGTTCTGCCGAAGACGAAAAAAATTTCGCACACTGCTCGTTTACGCGCAACTGTTGCAAATCAAAGGCCTGGTAGACAGATATTATACGAAGGACGTGTTGTCGAGCCCCTACACCCCATTGGGCCCACAACGTACGCATGAGAACGAACAAACACATAACATATAACGCACAAACATGCATGAGAACGAACAAATACATTGCATATAATGCACAAGTACGCAAGCTACGTAATACAACACAACAGGTTCAAGCATATCACACAGACAAGGTAAAACAAGTACAAAACATACATGAATATCATAAGATACTACAAAAGACACCTCCATATGCAAAAGATACAAGCGACTACATCATGAATGCGTAATGTACAAGCGACAGCTAATCCTCATCCAGATCCGCAGGCTCCATCTCCACATCTTCATCCTCGTCATCATGTGTGTCGACCCTCTGTTTGTGTCTGTAACGCTCCTCCTCGGCGGTCGTAAGCTCGTTAAGACGGGCTGTCACCTCAGCCAACTCATCTAAACTCCGATGGTGCTCAGCGTACATAACATCTCGTAGTCCCAACGTCATCTGATAAAGATCCTGGTATGTAAATACAGAAGGATCGGGATACTCCGTCACTTCTGGTCGTGGTATAACAACATATCTATCAACCCCGACAGTATTGGGAATGCCTACAGTCCAACCGTACTCTGGCATCTATGGAGGCGGTGGAGCCTGGTAAACCTGGGTGGCCTGTGAAACATCACGAATGATAGGGGGCACAAGCCCACTACGCAGTGCAGAAGGTCCAACCAAGTCAACTGAGGCAACATGCACAAAACTACCTCCATGCGGGGGGGGGGGGAGTAATACTGTCGCCAAAATGAAATATAATCCGTGCCATCAAGAATAAAATCACTAGCTGGCCACCACTCGTCTACGTGCTCCTATAAAGCCTCATCAGTATAGACTCTGGGAGTAGAGGTATGTGGGTGTGGATCATCAGGAACACCGTCCACATCATATATCTGTCTCCAACAACGCTCCCCTAAATACTAGAAGAAGCCTAAACTCCGAGGGCAGGAAGCTAGTGGAAAGCGTCTGGACGAAAGAAAAAGAGCATGATGCAAGGGGGGGGTCTCGAAGAAACTCTGAATCCTCAAAGGGATGCCAAATAACCGCACCACGAGTCGTCCGCAATTCAATCTGATTGCGAGCTACTGCAAATACATGTCGTGCCTGTCCTCCAGGCACCTGGGCTCGGTTAGTGACGGTCCACGCTCGAACTCTGGGGTAGTAACTGGCTAATGACGGATCTACAGTAGGAAATGCCAAGTTATGGAAGTACTCAAAGTACCAGTACTGTAAAATCTCCCAAAACCCAGTAATCGAAGTAACCTTCAGACTAATGACACACTGAAGATCCAAAGACCTATACAAGTACGCTAAAATAGGTGTCCCCCAATCGTACACCGTCGGGCTAGCATCGAACTAAAACTCTACGACTACAGCCACATATCCACATGGCAGTGTGCTCGAAGAATTTGTGAAAAACAAATTTCCCATCATATACAGAACAAATAAACGTGCAATCTCCAAATGGTGAATTCTAGGTTGCATACTCAATAAATTCTAGATTGCACTTTTAATGTATGAGCATCTAATATGGAAAGTACCTGTGACACCTTCTTCTACATCAAGATGTGGAAATAAATCACTCAAACGCGCATAGTCCTGAAACACCTCATCATACGGCAAGGTGGCGCCTTGGCCTATGGCAATACCAGTAAGCATCGTAAAGTCAAGTGGAGTGATCCCCATCTCCCCAAAACTAAAGTGGAATGTATGTGTTGTTTTCCACCAACAAGCCGCCAAAGCACCACATAACTGAACATCATTATTCAAAAGATGTTCGACACCTATTTAACGATAAGTTAGTAAGTAACAATGAAAATAATAAACATGCGAGTATGTATGTAGATACGACAAGAAAACGTACTCAAAAAATCATCAAACCTGATAGTACGCAGAAACCCGTGAATTGTACCCTCCGTGTCGTACTCACGAATCAGTCTGTACATACGAACTACATCAGACCAAGACCCACGCGTTCGCTCTCTTCGAGCCTAACAGTATGTACTAGATTTAAATTTTTTATCAACACTACGAACATAAGTATTTAATAACTAAAACATATCGATGCGTCAACTAAAGTGCTGGCGTGCTGCTCAGTGCCGCTCAACTCATGAAAATCAGCCAATTGTTTATCCGGTCTCAAATTTGGGTCCCTGTGCGACTCTAAAATCGGCTCCTCCCTTCATCTAGCAACCCGTCTTCTTCTAACTGTTTCCGCTTCATGGACACCCCTACCCACATTCGGTACGTTCTCTTCTACTGGCGCGTGCTCCTCAGCCGGATCCACAACGCCGCTGCGGCTACCGCTACCTCGAAATGCTCGAATAATACATCGCTTTTTTTTTCCTGTGCTGGGAGGAAGGAGTGAGGAGATGGGAGAGTGGGGGGAGGCTAGGGCCGGCGTTCTGTACGCCGGACCTATATGGGGCACTTAGCCGGCTTTTATAAAGCCGGCTAAATGTGTGGTGTGGATGGCCATCCACACCACTACACGGATTGCAATCCTACGACATAGGATTGCAATCCGTGTGATTGCCTTAGTTGGCTTTAAAAAATCCGGCTAAGTCAATCCAACCATTTAATGCATTGGGGTCAGTTGCAAAGTAACTGACCCTGAAGTGATGCTCCCCAACTGAAGCGTTGGGGATGCTCTAAGCCTTGAGATCACATCTTTTGTATCAAGCTCATCATCTGCGGAAGAAAAAATAACTCTTCTGCTAATATTTAGATGATTCTCCACATCAGTGGCCTCTATTAGAACATGAATTTTACCGATAATTGGAAGAAAAAACTATCTGTAAATTAGATCCTCACCGAAAAAAGCTTCTTCAAGAAATCTTTGCTACTTCAAATTTCCTAAATAGATAAACCGGGAAGCAATCATATTCAAATGCAAATACTCAATTCAATTAGTGCGTAACACTACAGTAGAGAAGAAGAACTGATAGCTTCCTTGATGACCTATCGACATAGGTGACAAGAAGACTATCATCGGTGATGAGACGGTAAAGACAAATATGAAAACTATCGTGTGTCATTGCTATATGGGCAGATCGTTCACGCAGTTGCTTTATCCCAATATTAGGGTTTGGCTGAGAAAGGAAGGATAGCGAAGCAAATTTATATAGATCTTTCATGCCAAACATGTTAATGCTAGAATGACCGAAAATTTTGCAGTGAAATTCACGCATTAGATAGATGTTTCATGCGATTCACGGATGTTAAAAGGAATCCAGCGGCTCCCAAATGATGCACTTTCTCACTCCCAAGGGACTTTTGAGTTTAATTTTGGAAGTAAAAAGAGAGACGATTGTGCTAACATATTCCATGTGGCAATGCTAGAATGTATTATTTTCAGGCTTGTGAGCCATTAAAACATAACTCATCTTTGATAGTATGGGTTCATCTATTACTAACCCATGTTTTGCTCTTCACCCTCCGCTGATTATAAAATAAACGATGCAACTCATTTATTTGTCCACACTCTGTTTATTCCAAAAAAAAAATCTTCCTGTCTGTTTCACCTTTCCTTTTTGCTTCTTTCTAAACACTTTGTTCCCGCTTTCAAACTACATAACTCCGTAAAATAAGCAATGGAGACTTGATGTTCGGAAGGAAGGTCAAAAGAGCGCAATGGTAAATCTCTTCTTTGATTTCATGTTCTTTTTAGGTTTCAGGTGTCACAGGGAAAAGGAAATTAGGGTTTTGACGGACCTTAACAGTATAGTATAGTATAGAATTTTCTTGTTAATAACTTTGAGGATTTATATTCTGACCTGGTGTCACTGACTGCATTTGGTTGACGTAGATGTTTAAGTTTCACTTTCATCGTACTTAACAAGTGTGTGGCCCATGCTACGCAACCATGGGCGGATCCAAGGTTTGGCCAGCAAGGGTTGTTGCCCTAGATGAAAATTTTGAAGGCCGACAAAAATCAACCAACTTTATTCAACTGCTCTACCTGAAATATAAAATCTACCCTAGATGGAAGACAAACTTACCATGATTTGGCCCAAACCAATGACTGTTAAGCGATCTGCAAGCTTACACACATGATATATATATATATATATATATGTGTGTGTGTGTGTGTGTGTGTGTGTACATATATATACGTATATATATGTATATATATATTGTTAGACTGAAGTTTGGTACTAACACCCAAATGCGGTGTGAAATCCTCACAATCACAGATCATAGAAAATAAATGCAGAAAGTAGAAAATTAAAAGAGGAGACACACGAGGTTTTTATAGTGGTTTGGCTCAAACAAAGCCTACACTTTATCTGTTCTTAAATCCTAAGAAGTTATAGTAAAATTCTCTCAGATTTATACACGAAGTCCTCGTGTTTACAATGAAAAGGAACAATAAATGAGAGGATTATACATGATATCATCGTGTTATAATGTGGAATTTGTCTTCTATCATGTGCAATAGCCTTGCGGGGAACAATGGTGGAAGCTGTGAGGAGTTAGAGCCAAAAGATCCCTTCATTTGCCTTCGGGTGGTGTATTTATAACTGATTTCTGGGTTCGGTTCGGGTGCCACGTGGCACGCCCAGAGAAAATCTCGAAAAGTAGTGGAAAACGTGAGAAGGCCTCTCAAGTTCGTGCTCTGCCATGTGGCATTTGATCCATGTATGTAGGAGGTAGTTATTCCTTAAGAATAGGTCAAAACAGATGTAGAGAAGCAATTCCAGGCGTGTCGGTTCGGGTTCGAACCGAACCGAAGTGGAACCTCCGAACCGAAGACGTGACGTGCACTTCTGTGCAGTGTGCAAGGCGGTTTGGGTCCGGATGGTCTGATCCGATCCGAAGCGAGGTAGAGTCCAAATATGAGCGTCTTCGAGGTGTGGGGCCGGAGCGGGTCCGATCCGATCCGGGGATTTTCCCATGCCAAAATCCAAGCTTTCAAGTTATTCCAGTTTTGCACGCGTTCACGGAAACAAGCGTAACTTCCAAACCGTAAGTCCGTTTTAGCCAAACGAAATCTCTTCTTGAAGCTAATTCAGAGGGCTACGAGTGTTACGGAGCTAAGCTCAATAATTGATGTTTTCAGGCCCAAAAGAGGTCATCTGTTAGGACTTGCGGGCTATTATTTGTTTGTTTTGCGACTTCAACCAAATTGCTCCATATCTTCTGACGATGTTCCCAATACTAAAGCATATTGTTAACCAGTGATTTCACGTGTGACTGCTTTGCCAAAAAGCGTGTCAATATATATATATATATATATATATATATATATATATATATATATATATATATATATATATATATAGGCGAGCGTTCGGTGATACCCCAAAAATGGAGCATTCCTTTGGCCTCCCTGTTTTCCACCTCTCGTTTATATTAATTAAAGTTAGTGGAAGGTGTGGCCTACCTCATCTTGATATCTGGGTCTGCCACTGTACGCAATGGGTGGTCGAGTGAAGACAATTGTCGTAAATTTACGATTAATGCTTTATTTTTGCTAGTGTAAAGTTCATTGATTTATTGTTGCTCCCGAAAATGTTGGTTAATTTGTAGTTGTTAGGTAATATGGTAATAGGTAAGCATATTTATTGAAATATTAATATTACTTTGGTTGACAATGCAAATTTATTTACAAATGCAATTGAATTTTAAATGTTGTTTAGTTAATTGAATCATATTTAAGGCCATAAGTGGTTATTTATTCAATATAAAGGAGAGTACAATATGATTAATAATTTGGCACTATGAAACCAAAATGTTAATTATGATTTGGGACTATCAAAGAAAAAATTTAACTCATTGATTCTTTCATGTTTATACCAAATAGCTAATGTGTGGTTCGTGCTACGCACACAGACATCGTTGGTTATTAAATTGATGCTAAAAGTTATTTGAATAAAAATGTTTGTAATATTTAGGAGATTACATAATAACAAAATAGTTGGAAACGAAGATGAAATTTTGGATATGGTTTTGCAATTGGTAATGTTCCCATGATATATTTATTTTAATTTTATTTTTTGAGAGTGATAGCATGTTATACGCGTAAAGGAGAAGAAATAACATTTTGGTTGTGTGACTGAAGAGTTGTGAATGAGAATTGTTGAAAATTTTCACTTCAGGCCTCGATTCAAACCCAAGCCCGTAGCAGTAATCGTATTGAAGCCAAAGCCGCTAGAATATAGCAACTGGATGCTGTATATAATGATATCATGGTTACCAATATGAAATGTTTTACCACTTGCAATGCTCGTGCATATAGCGTCTTTTTTTATTAAACTATTAAATTTATGATTTATTTTTAGATCAATAAAAATAATCGAGAATATAAAGAAAAAACGTATTTTATATTAAAATAATGTTTGAACTTGTAAGCTTATTTATATTTGAAAAATTCTACTTGAATTTTTTTAGTTTTTTGTTCAAAATAGATTCGAACTCCTGACCTTTATTTTACATAGAAAGGCAATTTTGTTACCTTTGTGATTAAAACAAAAAAGTGTGACTTGCAATCTAATTATACGTAAGACATGGACATAATTCTATGAATAAAGAAAAATACATCAAATTACCTTTACAAAAAGCGATTTGTCAAGATCCAAAAACAAATCTAGCAGGACTATCGTATGTAACCAAATAACCATTGACATAGTACACCAAAGTAAAACTGATATATCAAAACATAATATCGAGGATTAAAGGCAATATAATGCTAATACTGATATATGAACTCCTATATTGTCAATTGTTTGTACTATTGGTGTAATGGCCCGAATTTCCACACCCTTTGAGTTGACTAAATACACCATATGTCCAACTTAAAAGCACAGAAATTCAAGTCATTATGGGTAAAGAATAAAAAGATAGAAGAAGAAAGAAAACAAAAAAAACACAGAATCTGACATCGTAGTGGAATGAAATATAATATATATTAGCTTTTAAATACAGAATTCTGCGTCATTATATATACTATTGTCAGAGTACACAACAATAAATTACAGCTGAAATAAATAGTAGATATCTAACGCTGAAGCCTTGCTCCAAAATCCTTCAAGTATATCTGTAAACACCTAAACTACTCGACCCATACAAATTTGGTCACCCAAGAATTTAGGGTAAAACAAAACAAAAGAAACATTGGGTCAGTCATCGGACTGGTGTGAGTTGTGATAAACCAAATCCCCGTGTCATGGAAGTAAGGATATTCGGAATATAACACATTAATCAACAATAGCAAATTACAGATAATAGCATAAACATGAAATAGAATAATTTACATCAATATGACAACGGAATCATAAAACGTAATAAACATCAGAGTGACACAGTCATAAGATACAACTTAGTGCATAAAGGAAATGATCAGTCTACATCAAGATCACTGGGACATATACATCAAATAATACATAATAGAGATAAATCAATCTACATCGCGATCAGCGGTACATATACATAAGATAATACAGGCGGAAATGTCAATAGCCAAGATACAAAGAAAGCTAGTCTTCGCCATCAGCCAAAAACGCACTCCATGCTATAGTGCAAAGCCAAAATACATCCAGTAACTTGTCACTGGGATGCCCATGTAAAAATAAGAGCATCCGAGTTTGCAAGTGAAAACAAACTATGAGTTAGTCATGGGACTGGTATGAGAAATCTACTTAACTGATTTAACAATAATAATAAGGAAAATCATAGGACCATGCCGCTAACGCGGAACAGGTTTTCTCCAGTGATTGCCAGTGCATGAAATAAAGTAAATCTTTTGAACAATGCAATGCTATTTATAAAAATGAAGCCATTATAAGACTCAAGTCCAATCACACAATGCAACGCACGCCGGAGAATAGAGTTTTACCTTATAATGGCCAAAATATGCTTGATACGAATAAAACAAAATCATTTGATATTATCACCAGTGCATATATGTTTCAAAAGCAATTTCAATCATAATGTATCAATCATAGACGACATAGTACCCCATCCTACTATGTCGCCATATATAAGTTTACAATTAAAACCGAAATGTCGTATTGGAAATTGGATTCCGTCATGAGTCGAGGCCAGGGATGGCTCCTCACCGCTTCGAGACACTCTAGCAAATGTATCAGGACTGCATACTCTGGGCAACCCTTGGATCGGTTAGGCAGGTCCTCTCTTAAATTTGAGGATTGGCAATTCCTGAACACACGTTTCCCGGTCCTATCGGACCTATCCATCGGCTCCGTAGTAATCGATATACCCGAGGCGCCTCGCAATCCAACATCCACATAGGTAAAAATAAATAAATGTCTAGGCTCCATACCATGACACCACCCATAGCTAGAAAGAAACGTCATGTTCTCCCAACGGTCCGATCCCGTTTTTGACTCATACCAAGGTGTGAGGCTCGCGAATCAACGCTATACACAAAACTATGCTATATTAAAGTCGTGCTTTGATCATCAACCACAAGACTATTCTTTTCAACAAAAGCCTTGATCATTTGCATCTTAGCATGCCATATTGACATTTCACGCCATGCGACTGATGTCTATCGATATATAACCTCTAAGCTCGTACGTCTCAGAGAAGGGTGCTAAGCATGAGAATGAATTCTCTGCCACCAAACAGATATATATTTAATGGTGATCAATCAACACAGAACGAAATCGAACTTCAGACACACATCCATTTACTAGTCCGTTCTGGGTCTGAACGAAACCGGAGGCACCTTATTCCTCGTTCCATATGTCCAATACAGAAGAGAGACCCTCGCTCATCCGGACGATCAACAAGTACGTCGAGACCACTACCACTGTAATCTCATCAAGGGAGCTACCAATATCTAAGGCATCAGTAGCAGTCCATATGATGTGAAGATCACCGGTCTTGCATCGTCTTCATATCTTCGACTTTTAACCGTCGATCAATTATTTGAAATGAGAATTAACTCGGTCTTTTCAAATAATTCACGTATATATAGAATTTCAAACCAATTCTTTATATGGTTATACTATTTGACATCCACATTTCGGTCCATTAATATAATTTTCATGTCAAACACATCCAACCATCAAAATATCTGATAAACCGAGTAAAATCGGTTTATTTCCATTCCATATCGCTTTATATATTTTATAACGATTTATCAGTATTTTTATTAATTTAAAAATAGCTCGTTTTAATTAAACGACGCTTCGGGTCATAGCGCGGGGTTTTATTTTAATATATATATATATATATATATATATATATAATTCATTCGACGATTTCCAAACCGTTTTCACTTCAAAAATTTGGCTAACGCCTTTAAATTTCGAAAAATTTCGTCATAACCTCCTTTGTACGGGGAGGGGTTTGGAAATTTATTGGGCCATATTAGGTACTCAATAAATCCAGTATAAGCATACACAATTTTTAGTGTCCTATTCTATGCCCGAGGGAGTATGTAAAATTACTACAGAGATAAATCTCGTCACCTCGTCCAGTGTTGTAAAATAAATAATCCATGTGTTGTATCCAATAACTAGAGAGACGTGATTATTGTCAACTCTACACCCGTGTGGGGGTTTTTATTTAATCTGGCAATTTATTGTTATATTTATTTTGTCCATATCAGTCCTCAGTTCAACCTATAATTCAATCATCACCATACAAACATCTCACTCGTATGGTAATCTCAACCTCGTCATACAAGCTCCAAATGCTTATAAGGAATATGATATGCTATGACATCAATAGTTCGTCTTCGGTTCAACCTGAAATACAGTCATCGCCATACAAGCTTCTCGCATGTATGGTAATTCTAACCTCGTCATACAAGCTCCAAATGCTTATATGGAATATGATAGAGTATGTTATCTTCACGAAGTATGCCACGTGGCGTTGTTTATAATCTCACACAAAACAACCAGCACACCGCATTCGATGGCATTCACGGGAGTTAATATATAAATGAAATTGCGCAGCCAACTCATTAAGGTTTACCTATTTGTCGGGCACGCAAATAAATTCTTTACTCAACAGCAAATCCATTTACCTATTTAGCATGTGTATATATGCATATCTACGCTAAAAATAATATTTTTGGCAAACAAATATTTATTTCCATACATGACCATTTTTAAAACTTCATATACATGTTAAAAATATTTTTTCTAATGAACAAGCATTTATTTCAACACGTTGTTATTTTTAACACTTCATATACATGTTAAAAATATTATTTTCAATCAACAAATATTTATTTCAACACATGGCTATTTTTAACACTTCATATACATGTTAAAAATATTATTTTCAATCAATAAATATTTATTTCAACCTATAGCTATTTTTAACACTTCATATACATGTTAAAAATATTATTTTCAATCAAAAATTACTTATTTCAACCTATGTTTATTTTTAACACTTCATATACATGTTAAAAGTATTATTTTCAATCAAAAAATATTTATTTCAACCTATGGTTGTTTTTAAAGGTTCGTACATACAATAAAATTTGATTTTTATTGTTAAAACATTTTATTTCAAACATGAATATTTTTAGTGATTCATATATACAATAAAATTGTGATTTTTATTGTTCAAGCAATTTATTTCAAACATGAATACTTAACAACACATGAATATTTTCTAACACATGAATATTTCAGAAAATTTTGGCATTATAACGACAGGGTAATTAAAGCTAGCATCGTGTCGAAGCACGGCTCCTCTGCTATCCTAGACTTCGCGGCCATACAAGTGGTTTATTTCAATGATTTCTACAATATCATTCATTTTCACAACACAATGGATTTTCACCAAACACAACCAATTTCGTTGCTACCACAATCAACCATTCACAACCACAACCAAATTTCACACCACAATCATTTTCCACAACACAATCAATTTATATCATCCATGGTATGTGGTCGAGGGGAGTATATATATATATATATATATATATATATATATATATATATATATGTATGTATGTATGTATGTATGTAGATAAATATATTTGTTTCCATTTCAATTTCAATTCAATTCAACGCACATATGATTTATACAATGTATATATAACTTATACATTGCATATATAATTTATACAATGCTTGTATGTGAGATATACAATGCTTATATAATTTATACATCGATTATATAATTTATACATCGCTATTCCATTCCATTTTGAATTTAGAAATCTCACATTGGGTTCCACTCCTTCTAGTTTTTGTAGATAGCTCCAAATGCATTCAAGTCACTTCTAGAACGTAGTGTATGATGTCATGGTCCCGGTGTCTCTTGTTTCACTAGATTTCGACAACATACGAAAAAGATATGATTTTTATAAGTAAATCACACTTTACAACGATTTTAAGTGTTAAAACCCATTTAAATAAAACAGTCGTATACCTTTCAAAGTGATTCAAAAATAGGTTTCAACTTTTCTCGAAATCCGTGTAGCTTGGAGATGATCGGGTTACTCCACCTTGAAGGGGGACGGAAGGCACGCAGATCGAGGGGGTCACATCGAACTCGACGGCGGATCTGAGGAGGTGCGGCAGTTTTAAACTGGCGACTTCGAGCAGGTGGTTCTCGAAAAATACAACACAATAGAGGATGTAGTTTATATGGATTTGGAGCTGGAGAGGAGCTCTACAAAAACCTCAACTGGAGAAAAGGGTTTTATAGTGTGGTTTGGCTGGAATCGAGGATAGAAATGAAGAACACCTAGCCGACATTGAACGAGATAAGTTACGGGTTTTTTCTCGGGTTTGGGAAAATAAAAATAATAAATGGAATTTTATAATTGGTCCATATATATATATATTAATTTCTAAAATAGGATTTTCTAATCCATGCTCCAAATTAAACCCAACGACTGACGCTCCTAGCTAAATAACCCCATTCCGGACACAATGGAATATGTTTCGTAAGCCCATTCAACTATTTTAGTCAGTTTTTCTTCAAATTAAAATATAAAACATTCAAATTTGGATTTGAACGTACATTTTAATTTGTCAGGGCCACATATTGATTCCAAAAAAATCCCGAAAAATAAATCTAGCTATAAATTGACATTCCAGATCCAACCAAAGCGGTTTCTTCAAAAACAGAGGTCGTTTGCAAAATGTATATTTTTAAGGGCTATATTTATATTAAATTTCATAGCGACTATTCCAAATATTCAACTGGCCATAACCTTTTATTCCCTCTATGAAATTTCAATTTTTCAGATCCATTAGAAAGATATAAATAAACAGATTTAAATATTTTTGGTTTTACTGAAATCCGATTTATTTTGAATCTTGTACATTCAGTCAAAGTTCAAAGTTGAATTTTCAAACTGCCACGCCATTTCAGGCTCGTTATATAATTAAAATAAATGTATTCGTTCTAACTTCGATTCAAATAAATTTTTAGTCGTTATTATTTAAAATAAATCATTTTAAATACTTCAAATTCATTAAAATAGCCAAATTGAAAATTTTAAATTGGTTCTTATTTTCCGGGATGTTACAATCTCCCCCACTTAAAACTTTTCGTCCCCTAAAAGGAAACAATAGTAAAGTAGGAAACAAAATGGAAACGCAAAGTATTGCAAATGTACCTTGCACCAGAGCTAATCAGAGATGTCCACTCTACACTTGGGATAAGCCTGTTAAATGCTATCCTCTGTCTCTCATGTACAGTCTCTAGGATCTCCGCTCCACTGCACTTTTTACTAAGTGAACCTTCTTGTTCCTCAGAACCTTGGTTTCTTTGCCAACAATTTTCAGTGGCTCTCTTCTAACTGCTAATTCTGGAGTAATATCCAAATCCTGCTGCGCTGCTTCTTCTAAAACTAGATCTGGATCATGCACATGCTTTCGAAGTTGAGACACGTGAAATACATCATGCACTCCTGGTAATCAGTCAGGCAATTGAACCCTACAAGCAAGAATTCCAATCCTTTCAAGTATAGGAAATTGACCAATAAATCTTGGCGCCAACTTCCCTGTTTTCCCGAATCGGACTACTCCCTTCATCGGAGAAACTCTCAAATAAACAAAATCACCAACAAAAAATACTAAATCTCTTCTTCTAGAATCTTCATAGCTCTTCTGTCGGCTTTGAGCTATTTGCAATCGTTTCTTAATGAAATCGACTTTATCTTAAGCTTCTCGAATCATGTCGGAACCCAATACTAGTTAATTACTAGTTTCTACCCAACATGAGGGAGATCTACATGGTCTACCATACAATGCTTTTAATGGTGACATTTTCAAGCTCACTTGATAGCTGTTGTTATATGAGAACTCAGCCAAATGCATGTGATCTTCCCACGATCCGCCAAAATCAAGAATACATGCCCACAATAAATTTTCTAGCATACGATTCACCCTCTCAGTTTGGCCATCTGTTTGAGGATAATATGTGGTGCTCAGATTTAACTTTGTCCCCAGCTCTTCCTGGAATGCTTCTCAGAATTCACTAGCGAATATCGGATCATAATCACTAACAATACTACTGGGAACTCCATGTAGTCCGATAATTTCTTTAAAATATATCCGAGCCAGACTTTGAGCTGTTCTAGTCGATTTGACAGGGGTAAAATGGGCAGTCTTCATGAAATGATCTACGATCACCTATATACTGTCATTACGTTTCATGGTTCGGGGTAAACCATATATGAAATACATGGAAATTTGTTCCCACTTCCAATTTGGAATCTCCAATGGTTGTAACGGTCCGTCGAGTTTCTGTTGATTGCTTTTGACTTGTTGACAAGTAGAACACCGGCTAACATATATTGAAATGTCCCTTTTCATCGCCTTCCAGCAGAATGTGCATTTGAGATCTTCGTACATCTTACTTACTCTAGGATGAATACTAAGCTTATACTTGTGACATTCATCTAGTACTTCCCTCTGGAGTTCTAGTATATCTGGATCACATATTCGTCCTTTCAACCTAAGAGTTCCTTTGCTATCAATTTGAAAGCTTGAAACTTCGCCTTTTCGAACTCATTCGATGATCATCTGAATAAATTTATCGTCTTTCTACAAAACAGAGATCTTGTCAATCAATGAAGGCGTAATGATAAGACTGGCGATGATTATGTTCTTTCTGCTAAGTGCATCAGCTACAACATTGGCTTTCCCCGGAGTATACAAAATATTTAGATCGTGCGCTGCAAGAAATTCTAGCCAACGCTGTTGTCTCAAGTTCAAGTCTTTCTGGGTGAACAAATACTTCAATGAATTATGATCGATGAATAATTCGAACTTCTCACCTAATAAATAGTGTCTCCAAATCTTCAAAGCAAATACGACAGCTAACAACTCAAGATCATGAGTAGCGTATCTCCTTTCATGCGGCTTCAACTGACGGCTAGCTTAAGCGACTGCTTGGCCTCTTTGCATTAATACCGCACCAACACCTTCAAGCTAAGCATCTGTATAGAGCGTCAAATCTTGATTGCCATCGATAATTGTTAATACTGGAGCAGTAGTTAATCTTAATTTCAGCTCTTGGAAAGCCACCTCACATTTTGGAGTCCAATTAAATTTTGCATGCTTCTTAGTAAGCTTTGTTAGTGAACTGGATATCTTCAAAAAATCCTTAATGAATTTACGATAATAACTAGCTAATCTTAGAAAACTTTGGACTTCTGTGGGTGTAGTAGGCAGCTTCCAATCTTGAATGGCTGTAATTTTGCTTGGATCCACTAAAATTCCTTCCGTTGATACGACGTAACCAAGGAACTTTACTTCTTCTTACTAGAATATGCATTTAGGAAATTTAGATTTTAAGACGTGCTTTCTTAGAAACTCCAACACTTGTTCCAAATGTTTCTCATGCTTGCTAGCTGACTTAGAGAAGATTATAATGTCGTCAATGAAAACGAGTACAAATTTATTCAGTACTTCTCCGAATACTCTATTCATTAAATCAACAAAATAAGCTGGAGCATTGCATGAGCCGAATGGCATTACTAACCACTCATAGAATAAGTCTGGACCTCTGAATGCTGTCAAAGGAACACATTCTTCGGCAATACGCAGTTGATGGAAACCTGTAGCTTGGTTCATTCTGGAAAATACTTGCGCTCCATTCAATTGATCCAACAAATTATCTATGCGGGGTAATGGATATTTATTTTTGAGCGTCTGCTTGTTGAGGTCTCGGTAATCAACACACAATCGGAGAGTACCATCTGACTTTGGAACAAATACTATGGCTGCTCCCCAATTCGAGAAGCTAGGCCTGATTAGACCTTCCATAACAATTGTCGAGTTTGATCGCCCAATTCTTCTTTTTCCTTCAAGGTCATTCTTCGAATTGGATGCTATGGCCTTGCATTCAGAATTAGCTTGATTTTGAAGTCAATTTCTCTTCGTGGCGGTAAGCTATCAACTTCTTCAAACACATCCGCATAACGTTTAATGACGGGAATATTTTCTATTAAAGTGGGGATAACTTCGAGAGAAGACCAAAATTCTTTTCTATCTGAATCCGAGCCTTGGCACAATACAATGGTATCTCCCAACTTCGTTTTAACTTTAACTATTCTTTTGGCACATTTTACTTTAGCCTCATATTTCGTTAACCAATCCAGTCCAAGTATGACATCAAATTCGGAAAAATTCATGACAATCAAATCAAAAGGAAACCGGTATCGAGAAAAAGAAATAGGTACTCTACAATATGAACTGAGAGCAAGAGATCCTCCTATCGGATTATGAACTCTAATCGATTCCTTAAGGTCTCTTAATTTTAACTTTAACTTTTTAACAGTGTTACTTGAAACGAAACTTTGTGATGCACCAGTGTCAAATAATACTGAAACATGAATATTTTTAATAGTAAGGGTACCTCCCAAAACATCAGGTTTACCTGCTCCCGGAGAAGAAGCTGGCGGATCCGCTCGGTCATATACATGAGCTACTTGGTAATTCTTGAGTAAGGGACAGTTCCTACTAATATGCCCTATCTTATGGCAGCTATAGCACTCATTAGAATTGCGGGAATTCTAACTAGATCCTTCTTGATTGGCCTTCTAACGCTTCAGAGTGTTTCATTTATTGGCCCAATGCCCACTTTGGAAATAGTTATGACAATTGCCTTTCGGTTACCTATTTGCTTGCGGCTTTGCGGTTGTTGTGTTGCTTGCCTCGGATTGCTTTCCAGAAGACTTTCGGTTGTTGGTAGCTTGGTTCTTTGCACGGTCTTCTTCAAGGTTCCTCTTATCTAAGCTTTCATATTTACATTCCATCTCTACCATCTCGGCGAATGGCAGCTTAATGTGCCCTGTTGTTCTACTTTGATACCTACGCTAAAGTCCATGGATGAATCGCTTGCTCTTCTCTTTAGGATCTTGAACAAGATCGTCCGCATAACAGGACAGTTGGATGAACTTGCTGATATATTCCTGAATAGTGTGATATCCTTGTTGGAGATTGGCGAACTCATCGTGTAGGCGTTCCATCTCCTGCTCAGGGACGAATTTCTCTTTGAACACCACTTTGAATTGAGCCCATGACATCTCTATCTCTAGCTCGTCTAAAGTGATGGCCTCCCACCATAATAGCGCTTCGTCCGTAAGCAACCAAGCAGCCATGAATCTCTTCCGATGATCCTCAAGTTCTAAGCCAGCGAAGATGCGCTCGCATGACTTCAACCAAGCTAGTGCTTCAGCTACTATACCATTACCTGAGAATGGCAAGCCACCAAGATTTCTGTATTTCTTAGCAACTCGGTAGAAATCAAATGGTTGCGGGGGCGGTGGTGGTGGTATTACAGCCTCAAGATTAGGCTGATTCTGGGCAGTGGAGATTTCACCCCTTTCTTGGCCTCTGCCAGCTCTCCCTCTGCCTCTAGCTCTAGTAGACATGTCAGTCAGTTCTGTACAAGTAAGAAAAGAGTTAGACCAATAGAAATGATAATTTTTAAGGAATGGTAAAAGCAGAAGGACGTAAGGAAAACAATGATGTACTGATCAAATTATTATGCTATTCTGCTGTGCTCATTCTAGGACATTACTAATCCTATCTCTAATGAGTTGCTCGCCTTAGAACACTACTGGTTCTATTTTTGACGAGGTGTTTAATGTGTTTAATTCCAGAACTAAGATTAACCAAAGCTCTGATACCAGTTGTGATAACCCAAAACCCCGTGTCATGGAAGTAAGGATAATAATTCGGAATATAACACATTAATCAACATTAGCAGATTACAGATAATAGCATAAACGTGAAATAGAATAATTTACATCAATATGACAGCGGAATCATAAAATGTAATGAACATCAGAGTGGCACAGTCATAGGATACAACTTAGTGCATAAAGGAAATGATCAGTCTACATCAAGATCACTAGAACATATACATCAGAAAATACATAATAGAGATAAATCAGTCTACATCGCGATCAACGATACATATACATAAGATAATACAAGCGGAAATGTCAATAGCCAAAATACAGAGAAAGCTAGTCTTCGCCATTAGCCAAAAACGCACTCCACGCTATAGTGCAAAGCCAAAATACATCCTGTAACCTATCACTGGGCTGCCCGTGTAAAAATAAGGGCACCCGAGTTTGCAAGTGAAAAAAACTACGAGTTAGTCATGGGACTGGTATGAGAAATTTACTTAACTGATTTAACAATAATAATAAGGAAAATCATAGGACCACGTCGCTAATGCGGAACAGGTTTTCTCCAGTGATTGCTAGTGCATGAAATAAAGTAAATCTTTTGAACAATGCAATGCTATTTATAAAAATGAAGCCATTATAAGACTCAAGTCCCATTACACAATGCAACGCATGCCGGAGGATAGAGTTTTACCTTATAATGGCCAAAACACGCTTGATACGAATAAAACAAAATCATTTGATATTATCAATAGTGCATATACGTTTCAAAAGCAATTCCAATCATAATGTATCATTCATAGATGGCATAGTACCCCATCCTACAGCATCGCCATATATAGATTTACAATCAAAACCGAAATGTCGTATTGGAAATTGGATTCCGTCATGAGTCGAGGCCAGGGATGGATCCTCACCGCTTCGAGACACTCTAGCAAATTTCTCAGGACTGCACACTCTGGGCAACCTTTAGATCGGTTGGGCCGGTCCACTCTTACATTTGAGGATTGGAAATTCCTGAACACACATTTCCCAGTCCTATCGGACCTATCCATTGGCTCCGTAGTAACAGGTATATCCAAGGCACCTCGCAATCCAACATCCACATAGGTAAAAGTAAATAAATATCCGGGCTCCATACCATGACACCACCCATAGCTAGAAAGAAACGTCATGTTCTCCCAATGGTCCGATCCCTTTTTGACTCATACCGAGGTGTGAGGCTCACGAACCAAAGCTATACACAAAGCTATGCTATATTAAAGTCGTGCTTTGATCATCAACCACAAGGCTCTGCTTTTCAATAAAAGCCTTGATCTTTTGCATCTCAGCATGCCACATTGACATTCCACGCCACTCGACTGATGTCTATCGATATATAACCTCTGAGCTCGTACGTCTCAGAGAAGGGTGTTGAGCAAGAGAATAAATTCTCCACCACCAAACAGATATATATTTAATAGAGATCAATCAACACAGAACGAAATCCAACGTCAGACACACATCCATTTACTAGTCCGTTCTGGGTCTGAACGAAACCGAAGGCACCTTATTCCTCGTTCCATATGTCCAATACGGAAGAGAGGCCCTCTCTCATCCGGACGATCAACAAGTACGTCCAGACCACTACCACTGTCACCTCGTCAAGAGAGCTACCCATATCAAAGGCATCAGTAGCAATCCATACGATGTGAAGATCCCTGGTTTTACACCGTCTTCATATCTTCGACTTTTAATCGTCGATCAATTATTTGAAATGATAATTAACTGGCCTTTTCAAATAATTCACGTATATATAGAATTTCAAATCAGTTCTTTCTATAGTTAAACTATTTGACATCCACATTTCAGTTCATTAATATAATTTTCATGTCAAACACATCCAACCATCAAAATATCTGATAAACCGAGAAAAATCGGTTTATTTCCATTCCATATCGCTATATATATTTTATAACTATTTTTCGCTATTTTTATTTATTTAAAAATAGCTCGTTTTAATTAAACGACGCTTCAGGTCATAGCGCGGCCATGGCGCTGTTTTTCTCCAGATTTGATTTACACATTTCTCAAAATCTATCCATTGGATCTTAACAAAGTTAATACCATTGGAAAGATCTTTCCAAAGCGAACCCAACAGTTCCGGTTTTGGTAAAATCCGATGATCGGATCTCTCGGTATAATCATTTAAAATCACGATTCCAAAATGCGAACTGTAGCTGCGCGATTCGTTTTATTTCAATTTATATTTATATGTATATATAAATATAATTCATTTGACGATTTCCAAACCGTTTTCACTTCAAAAATTTGGCTAACGCCTTTAAATTTCGAAAAATTTCGCCATAACCTCCTTTGTACGGGGAGGAGTTTGGAAATTTATTGGGCCGTATTAGGTACCCAATAAATCCAGTATAAGCATACACAATTTTTAGTGTCCTATTCTATGCCCAAGGTAGTGCGTAAAATTACTCCATAGATAAATCTCGTCACCACGCCCAGTTTTGGAAAATAAATAATCCATGTGCCGTATCAAATAACTAGAGAGACGTGATTATTGTCAACTCTACACCTATGTGGGTTTTTTATTTAATCTGACAATTTATCATTATGTTTATTTTGTCCATATCAGTCCTCAGTTCATCCTGTAATTCAATCATCGTGATACGAACATCTCGCTCGTATGGTAATCTCAACCTCGTCAAACAAGCCCCAAATGCTTATATGGAATATGATATGCTATGACATTAATAGTTCGTCTTTGGTTCAACATGAAATACAGTCATCGCCATACAAGCTTCTCGGTTGTATGGTAATTCCAACCTCATCATGCAAACTCCGAATGCTTATATGGAATATGATAAAGTATGCTGTCTTCACGAAGTATGCCATGTGGTGTAGTCCAAAATTAATTGTTACTATCCTATGTCGTTGTTTATAATCTCACACAGAACAACCAACACACCGCATCTGATGGCATTCATAGGAGTTGATATACAAATAAAATTGCACAGCCAACTAATTAAGGTTTACCTATTTGTCGGGCAAGCAAATAAATTATTTACTCAACAGCAAATCTATTTACCTGTTTAGCATGTGTATATATGCATATCTACGCTAAATATAATATTTTTGGCAAACAAATATTTATTTCCATACATGACCATTTTTAACACTTCGTATACATGTTAAAAATATTATTTCTAATGAACAAGCATTTATTTCCAGACGTGGTTATTTTTAACACTTCATATACTTGTTAAAAGTATTATTTTCAATCAACAAATATTAATTTCAACACATGGCTATTTTTAACACTTCATATACATGTTAAAAATATTATTTTCAAGCAACAAATATTTATTTCAGCCTATGACTATTTCTAACACTACATATACATGTTAAAAATATTATTTTCAATCAACAAATATTTATTTCATCCTATGGTTATTTTTTACACTTCATATACATGTTAAAAATATTATTTTCAATCAACAAATATTTATTTCAACCTATGGTTATTTTTAAAGGTTCATACATACAATAAAATTTGATTTTTATTGTTAAAACATTTTATTTCAAACATGAATAATTTTAGAGATTGATATATACATTAAAAATGTGATTTTTATTGTTCAAACAATTGATTACAAACATGAATACTTAAAAACACATGAATATTTTCTAACACATGAATATTTTAGAAAATTTCGGCATTATAGCGGTAGGGTAATTAAAACCGACACCGAGCTATCCTAGACCTCGCGGCCATATGAGGGGTTTATTTAAATGATTTCTACAATATCATTCATTTTCACAACACAATGGATTTTCACCAAACACAACCAATTTCGTTGCAACCACAATCAACCATTCACAATCACAACCAAATTTCACAGCACAATCATTTTCCACAACACAATCAATTTATATCGTCCATGGTCTGTGCATGAGGGTAGCATATATATACATATTTGTGTCCATTTCAATTTCATTTCAATTCCATTCAACACACATATGATTTATACAACGTATATATAACTTACACATCGCATATATAATTTATATAACGCTTGTATGTGAGACATACAACGCTTATATAATTTATACATCGATTATATAATTTATACATCGCTATTCCATTCCAATTTGAATTTAGAAATCTCACGTTGAGTTCAGCTCCTTCTAGTTTTTGTAGAGAGCTCCAAATGTGTTCTAGTCTCTTCTAAAACGTAGTGTATGATGTCACGGTCCCAATATCTCTTGTTTCACTGGATTTCAACAACATACGAAAAAGATATGATTTTTATAAATAGATAACACTTTGCAACGATTTTAAGTGTTAAAACCCATTTAAATAAAATAGCCGTATAACTTTCAAAGTGATTCAAAACTAGGTTTTAACTTTTCTCGAAATCCATGTAGCTTGGAGATGATCGATTTGCGCCACCTTGAAGGGGGACGGAAGGCGCGCTGATCGAGGGGGGTCATGTCGAACTCGACGGCGGATCTGAGGAGGGGAGGCGATTTTAAACCGGCGACTTCGAGCAGGTGGTTCTCAAAAAATACAACACAATAGAGGATGTAGTTTATATGGATTTGGAGCTGGAGAGAAGCTCTACAAAAATCTCAATTGGAGCAAAGGATTTTACAGCGTGGTTTGACCGGAATCGAGGAGAAAAGTGAAGAACACCTAGTCGCCATCGAACGAGATAGGTTACGTGTTTTTTCTCAGTTTTGGGAAAATAAAAATAATAAATGGAATTTTGTAATTGGTCCATATATATGTATTAATTTCTAAAATAGGATTTTCTAATCACAACTCCAAATCAAACCCAACGACTGATGCCTTTAGTTAAATACCGCCATTCCGGACACAATGGAATATGTTTCGTAAGCCCATTCGACTGTTTCAGTAGGTTTTTCTTCAAATTAAAATATAAAACATTCGAATTTGTATTTGAACGTACATTTTAATTTGCTGGGGCCACATATTGTTTCCAAAAAAAATCCCAAACAATAAATCTAGCTGTAAATTGACATTTCGAATCCAACCAAAGTGGTTTCATCGAAAACAGAGGTTGTTTGAAAAATGTCTATTTTTAAGGGCTATATCTATATTAAATTTCATAGTGACTATTTTGAATATTCAACTGGCCATAACTTTTTATTCTCGCTATGAAATTTCAATTTTTCGGATCCGTTAGAAAGATATAATTAAATAGAATTTAATATTTTTGGTTTTAGTAAAATCCGATTTATTTTGAATCCTATACATTTAGTCAAAGTTCAAAGTTGAATTTTCAAACTACCGCGTCATTTTAGGCTCGTTATATAATTAAAAAAAAATTATTCATTCTAACTTCGATTCAAATAAATTTTTAGTCGTTATTATTTAAAATAAATCGTTTTAAATATTCCAAATTCATTAAAATAGCCAAATTAAATTTTTTTAATTGGTTCTGCTTTCCCGGGTTTTTACATGAGTAAACTCCAACTACTTGGTTTAACTTTTAAAATCCTTTTAAAAGAAAGGATAATCGTAAGACTGTAACGACCCAGAAAATCTGAACCAATTTAAAATTTTAAATTGGCTAAAATAATGGATTTTAAATATTTAAAATAAATATTTTAAATAATGGCAATGGAAAGTGAGTTTGAATCGACAATTGAAAATGAATATAATTAATTCTAATTATAAACAAGGCTTGAAAAGGCGCTGCAGTTTCAAAAATTGAATTCAAACTTTGTCGGACAGTACCGGGTGCAAAACAAAACGGATTTGAGTGAAACCAAAAATATTTAAATCTGTTAGTGAATACCTTTCTAACGAATCTGAAAAATCGAATTTTCATAGCGGAAAGCAAAAGTTATGGCCGAATGAATTTTCAGAAAGGTCGCTATGGAATTTATATAGCCCGTGAAATTGGCCATTTTGCATACGACCTCGGAATTCGACGAAACCACTTTTGTTAGATCTGGGATGGGAAGTTATTTCTAGGTTTCAAATTTCATAATTTTTGAAGCTAGTATGTGAGCGTGGCAAAGGAAAACGTGTTTTGGCCAATTACAGTTAAATTGGATCGACCAGAAATGGGCCTTTTTGCAAACGGTCTCAGAATTCAACGAAACTAGTTTTGTTGGGACCGTATTGTCAAAACATAGCCAGATTTATTTTTCTGGAATTTTTTGAATCAATTTGTGGCCCTGGAAAATTGAAATGTACGTTCAAATTGAATATTGAATGTTATATATTTTAAATTGAATGGAAACTGACTGAAACAGTCGAATGGGCCTTCAAAACATATCCCATTGTGTTCGGAATGGGGGTAAAACGCTAGGGACGACAGTCGTTGGGTTTGGATTGGGGTTCGCAAGAGGCAAGGGGTATTTTCGGATTTTTAAACTTTATATAAAAAAAAACTACTCCTCCACGTCAGACCCCCCCCTTCTCTCTCCCCGATAAACGATTTACGGCGGAAACCGCTCGTGCCTTCTCTCCTCCGTTCCTCCTCCTACAAGAAAAATTACGCCTTCCTCCTGTTGAAGATTTTGTAGAACTCGGAGAGATCTTCAAATCCATACAAGGGTGGTATTTTTTCGTTGCCTGAATTGGGAGATCCAGGGCACTGAAGTCACGCCGTTCGCACCCGAATCCTGGCCGAGATCCGCCACCGAGTTCAACGGCGTTCGGCGCGATGATGAGCCCCTCCAAGCTCGACGATGTGGCGTAGGCTGATCTGCATATCGTGCTTCGGATCGAGAGAGAAATCGAAACCTAGTTTCGAACAGTTTTCTGAGGTAATCAGCTGTTTAATTTGAAACTGATTTTAACAGTTTAAAACCGTTGCAAACTTCGAAAAATCATATCTTTTTCGTTCGTTAACAAAATTCAGTGAAACAAGAGACAGTGGACCCGTGAGGGCGTCTTCTACATTTTAGAAGAGACCGCATATTTTTCTGAGCCTTCTGCTATTTTTGGTGGAGTGGAACCCAATGTGAGATTTCTAATTTATAAACAATATGGAAAACGACGATATATAAATTATATAGTCGATGTATGAGTTATATAAGAATTGTACACCTCTTGTATAAGCGTTGTATAAGTTGTATGTTTGATGTATAAGTTATATATGCGTTGTGAAAATTATATATGTGTTGAAATAGAAGTGAATTGCTATATATATATATATATATATATATATATATATATATATATATATATATTGAAACACCCCACCTCCGTTAGGGTCACTCTCAAAGGGAATGCCCTAATTTTGGTGGAGGTTTATAAGTATAAGTCACAGATATACAAGACAGATATAAGAACACATATTTGTAAACAGCGGAAAAACAACAAACTTTATTTCATAAAGTCAAATACGTGTTACAACAACATCCTTTCCAAAAACATAACATAACACTTTCATAATCTGTCTTGATTACATCTTTTAAAGAAGCATAAATAAAACATAGATAAAACTGCAAAAGCCCCATAGAGTTTGTCCAAAGCCATAGTTCAAAGCAAAAAAGTCCAAGCAATACATTTCTCTTCTTCAAGCTGGATGTTAAGGCTAGTCAAGCTGCTGTGTTCCCTCCCTGTGGACCTGGGGGGGGGGGGAGGGGGGGACGGAAGAAAAGAAGACGAAAGGAAAGTAGAGTCAGACATAAAGCCTGAGTAAGTCTAGTACTATTTTGTCTATGAATAAAGAACTGGGTATGATAAGTATAAACAAGAAGTGGAAAAGCACTCTAACTTGGTTAAGTTGTCTAGGGTCGAATATACTATCGTACCCCATGTTAATCTCTGAACCCGTATAAACTAGTTTCCAACTGGCACCCCATAATCAGGGTGATGTGATCCATTCAATGATGATTGGCTCCTACTCGCATAGTTACATGTGTCTTACGGCCCCCGATGTTGTAGTTACCTATGCCGGTCCCACCATGGGGTGTATCAAGTCCCGTGGTGGCGGCCCGACACAACCTTAGAGTGCACAGGTATGCTACTGGTGTCCAGTGCTTTATTTTTCTGCGCCGGAGTGTGTGCACGCCCGCACCCCGTTAGAACCTACACTGCTACACCACCGCCGTCGATTTGACCTCTTACAATCAGCCCAGTAATCGTGCCCCACCCTGCCTAGTTTCAGGGTATCCTGATACACCTTCTAGGGTTACTGCTGAAAAGGGTCCCCCCGTTACTAGGTTTTCTATCTCTAGCCAACATGCTAAGTTGGTTAAGTGTTTTCTAACCTAACCCCCACCAGTCCGTTTAGTTTAGCATGTTCCATTTTGATTAAGTTTTTAGTTCACTTAATCCTAACAATCCTGACTCAACCTTAATTGTTTTATTAAGGCCCTGACCTCTCACATTAGACAGGTATTGTTGTGGCTGCCTGTTGCCGGTTGGTTCCAGGCAGTCTTACGCCACAACTCAGTCTAACCTCGGGTCTTTATTGGGCTCCATGTTTAACCTCTCACATTGGATAGGTATTGTTGTGACTACTGGACAGCCGGGCGGTTCCGGGCAGGTTTACATCACAACTCAATCCAACCTCGGGTTAAACACATCGTATGTTCTACATTTACATATTTTGTCTTTCTTCTTTATTTTCTTATATGTAAATATTTGCGGCCAATTATTAAGTTAATGGTGTAAAGGTTACACCAATCATGGGCCCAACCCATACTTGAATTTGGGCCCTTCTATTTTATATTTTCATTCATTAGTAATTTAACCCAACGTTCTTTTCCCCCGTTTTACACGTCCGTTTATTACATATATATTGGGCTTAGCCTTTTAAAGCCCAATTTAGCCATGCGAAAAGGGGAGGCTTAAAGCGTGATTACATACACAAAGAGGGGAATGTGAGCGCATGAACTTGCAATATGACGTTGGAAATACAAAATAGAAACTGGTGTACTTGCATAGTAGTGACATATACTTTGGTCATAAAGCATAGGTGACATGAATCAAGCCATGTAAACTTGTAGTTGAGATAAGAATCTAAATTGGGTATCATTATTGACACGTGAACCTATATTTTTATTTAGGCATAATGTCAAACATAAGCATGGCATAAATATCTCTAACATAAGCATGGCATAATGTCAAACATAAGCATGGCATAATATCAAACATAAGCATGGCATAAGTATAGTTAAATTTGTTCACATAACCATGGCATAAATATTTCTAACATGAAATCATGATTCTTACTTTAGTCATGTAAACTTACAAAAAGGGATTTTTGAGCCTAACCTAGCTATGTACCACATATGTCATCCTATAATTCTTGTTAACAATTTCAATTATGCAAATTATCAATCATAGCCTAGTCATAAGTTTGCAAATAGGTTTTCTAGTACAAAAGCATGGCTTAATACATGATGCCAAATTTTCAACCTAATTTCATATGGATTATGATAACCCAAACTTATTCCAATTACTTCACAAAAATGATGTTTGTATAAAAAAATACACATTATGATGGCATAGTAGCAAAACCCCAAACTTGCATGATTTTCAATTTAACAACTACATACATGTAGCTTCAACATAAATTACATATTTTGCGAATATCCAAACGTCATACTTGCATAAAACTACCGCATGTAGTTTTTCATAATGAACAACATAATTCAAGAATATCCAAACGTATACAATATTCCAACGCACAAATATGAATTACTTTATCGCCACAAATCAAGTATACATATCTACACAATCATTTGTTCATACCAAAGTAATACTCTACTTACAATGGTTGCGGCGAATTCTCTAATTTAGGAATAAGAAGATGCGGTTTGATTTGATATGCTTGAATTGCTTTAGGCTTTAGAATTTTCCTCCTAATCTTCTCTCCAATTTGGTGGCTACTCCTAGACGCTCCTCAGCAACATGGCGGCTTTGTTTTTATTTATGAATGAATAGATTAGGGTTTAGTCTAGGGTCCTTTTTATAGGGTTTATGAATTGATTAGAGCCATTGATGTTGCCTGGATTGATCATAGCCATTCATCCCAAGGAGAGACCAATTAGAGCCTGCCACCTATCCCTAATGACAAAGCAAACCACAGAAAATCGACCAACATAGAATAGGCCAGCCAGGTTAGACTGGGCTCGACCTGGTCTGGACCAGGTCGACACCCCTGTCGACAGCCCTGTCGACAGGCCTGTCGACCTGGTTAGACCAGGTCGACAGCCCAGTCGACCTGGGTGCGTCAGGCGGGACTTTTTCCGCCCTGGCCCATTGGGCCCCATTTTTGTTTTCTGAGCTTATTTTATTCTGTTTGAATTTTAAACTTAATTCAAAAACTTCCGAAGGCCATATCTTCTTCATACGGACTCCGTTTTTCGAAAACTCGGACTCTATTTCGCGTATTTTTCCGAGATGAACGCAATGGCGTATCCCGTTTCCCTTAGTTCTTTGATTTGAAATTAATTATACTTTAATTTGTAAATTTCACAGTTATAAAATTCGCGGGGTGTTACATATATATATATATATATATATATATATATATATATATATATATATATATACACGCCCCTCGTCCACAAACCATGGAAGATATTTATTGGTTGTGATTGGTGTGAAAATTGATTGATAGCGAATGTTTTTTTGGGATTGTTTGTGGTTGATATTGATTGATTGTGGTTGAAAAATACCCATCTGTGGTTGAGAAATATTTGGTTGAAACCACATAGGATTAGTTTGTGGAAATGAAATAAATATATACATGCCGCCTGCGTGCGAACTAGATGCATGATCCCCATTGTCAAAAAACCGCGAGGTTTTAAGGTAGAGCGAGGAGCCGTACTAGGGACGGTCTCAGTTTTAACTACCCTGCCGTTATGCTGCTGAAATTTTGAATAATATTCATGTGTTTGAATTATTTTCATTTGCTGAAACTATATTTATTCATTGAATAGAAAACCTTCATGTGTTGAATCGATATTCATTCGTTGATTAGAAATTCATGTGTTGAATGGTATTCGTGTTTTAAATATAAAAATCACATTTTTATCCATATATAGAAATTATAGAAAACCTTCATGTGTTGAATCGATATTCATTCGTTGATTAGAAATTCATGTGTTGAATGGTATTCATATTTTGAAATAAATTGTTTCATAATAAAAATCACCTTTTATCAACTATATGGACTATGTAAAATAATCTCGTTTTAAAAGAAATTGTTTTACAATAAAAATCCTATTTTTATCACCTATATTAACTATACGAAATAATAGTGTTTTGAAATGAATTGTTTCACAATAAAAATCACATTTTTAATATACACATGAATTGTTGAAATGTGAAGAGTTAAAAATAGCAACTCGTTCAAATAAATATGCATGAGTTGAAATATTCATTAATTAACTAATGATATGATTTTTGCCTATGCATGCAACATTAGAATGAATGGTGTTTTTAAACCAAATGGAATCAAATATGAAGTTTAATGGAAAGTGATAAGTGATAAGAACTGTATATATGTACATGCATATTTATTGAACAGGTTATAGCAAAAGGGGCTAGAGAAGAGGAATAAAATTTTTGTGCCTGACAAATAGGTACACATTTACTGTTTTGTTTGGGTGATGATTTTATGAGCCTGTTGGCTAGCCGCTTGGCTTTTCCTTTTTCTTTTTGACATGAGACGCCAGTGTGGCTATTTGGAAATTTTCCCAGCCCCTCCCGTACAAATGAGGTTATGGCGAAATTTTCCATAATTTAAAGGCGTTAGTGAAATATTTGAAATGGAAACGATATTGAAATTGTTGAATGAACTATATCTATATAAATATAAATAAAATTAAAATGAAACGCGGTCGTGCAGTTTGTATTTTGAAACCGTGATTTCAAACAACTAGTGCGGGAAATCCGACCATTGGATTTTCCTGAAACCGCAACCGTTGGGTTCGCCTAGGAGATATTTTTCCAACGGCACCAACTTTGTAAAAATCCAACGGTTGGATTGTCTGGAATGTTTAATTCAAATCTAAAGAAAAACAACGCTAGAATCGATTATATATATATATATATAAATATAATTATATTTAATCGAATAACGACGCTGTAGTTCGTATTTTGAAATCGAAACTTCAAACGATTGTACCGGGAGATCCGACCGTCGGATTTTCCCGAAACTGGAACCGTTGGATTCGTTTTGAAAAGGTATTTCTAATGATGTAAATTTTGTGAAGATCCAACGGTTATATTTTCAGATATGTGTAAATCAAATCCGAAGAGAAACAGCGCCACGGCCGCGTTTTGGCCTGAAGCGTCGTTTTGAATAAATTGGCTATTTTAAAATAAATAAAAATAGCGATAAATCATTATAAAATATCATAAAGATATGGAATGGAAATAAACTGAATTTGCTCGATTTATGTGTTATTCGATGGTTGGATGTGTTTGGTGTGAAAATTACATTAAAGAACAAAGTTGGTGTTGTCGAATGATTTAACCATTGAAATAAATTGATTTGAAATTCTAAATATACGTGAATTATTTGAAAAGGCCGAGTTAATTCTCATTTCAAATAATTGACCGACGATTGAATTCGAAGATGAAGACGGTGGTCGAAGACCGGAGATCTTCACCTCGTTTGGATGGTAACCGAGGTCCTAATTGGGAGGCATCCCGAAATATGGATAATGAGTGGTGATCGTCCAGACGTACGTGCTGATCGATGGGTTTGCGAGGTATTTAGTGCCTTCGGTTTCGTTCAGACCCAGAACGGACTTGTAAATGGACTGTGTGTCTGACATTGGATTTTATTCTATGTTGATTGATCTCTATTAAATATACATCTGTTTGGCGGCGGAGAATTTATTCTTTTGCTTAACTCCCTTCTATGAAATGTACGAGCTCAGAGGTTGTATATCGATGGACATCAGTCGCATAGCATGAATTGCCTGTGTGGCATGCTAAGATGCAGTGATCAGGGCTTATGTTGAAAAGCAAAGTCTTGTGGTGATGATCAAAGCACCGCACGTGTGGCGTAGCTTTGTGTATAATGTGAATTCGCGAGCCTCACACCCCGGTATGAACCAGAAACGGGAGAAGGACCTCAGGGAGGGCATGCGTTTCTTTCTAACTAGGGTGGTGTCAGTGACCTACCAGCCCTGACATTCATATACTTTTCACCTATGTGGTTGTTGCTGTTGCGAGGCGCCTCGGTTAGATCAGACGATCCGGGTCCGATGGAGTCATTCGTTGGCTCGTTTATGCTCCAAAGGGCGGAGAAACGTATTGTTCAGGCATTTTAATCCACATCGATGGACCGGCCCTGACGATCAAAAGGCTTGACTGAGTACTTGCCTGTGGCTCGGGCTAGAGAGTCACGAATTCGGTAAGGACTATCTTTTGCCTTGGTTCAGGACGGAAATCCAATTTCCAAATACGACATCGTGCAGTTTTGATTGTATACCTAATTATGGTGACATAGTGGTATGGGGCATTAATGCCATCTATGATTGATAGTTATGATTTGAAATTGTTTTCTAAACATATAAACACTAGCAATAATATCAAATGCCTTTGTTTTATTCGTATCAAGCATATTTTGGCCGTTATAAGGTAAAAACTCTATCCTCCGGTTTGCGTTGCATTGTGTGATGTGAACTGAGTCTTATAATGGCTTCATTTTTAGAAAAAGCATTGCGATGTTTAAAAGAAAGATTTGTTTTTAAAGTGCTGGCAATCCAATGGAGTAAACCCGTTCCACGAAAGTGGCGTGGTCCTGTGATTAGCCATACTATAAATGTGTTGAGTAGATTTCTCATACCAGTATAACTGACTCGTAGTTTGTTTCACTTTCAAACTCGGGTGCCCCTTTTTCTACATGGGCAGCCTTGTATTCAGGTTTAGCTGGTTATTTCTGGATAGCTGGAGCTGAAGATGGATTCTATCATTTATCTCTTTTTATGCTGTTCAGATCCTATTGTACATATTTTATTTGTTTTCCGCTGTAGATATTTATGTATAGCTGAATTGTATTTGTACTAAGTATGATCCTGTATACTGTGTAACTCTGATGATTACTTTTATCCAGTATATTCTATTGTTCATTATCTGGTGTATTTATTTAATTTTGTTTTGCTATTATCTGTTTCTGTGTTATGTTCCAAAGATAACCCTTATCTCTGTCGGTACGGGATTTGTGGTCGTCACAACGTGGTATCAGAGCTTTGGTTAAGCTTAGTGCTGGAATATAACATTTGAACGAACTCGTCAGAAATAGAACCAGTAGTGTTCTAGGACGGGTAACTCTATACAGATAGGATCAACAATATCCTAGTATGAGTAAAGCAGAATGAAATTACACCTCGATAGACACATCTACATTTGAAGTACATGTTTCTATGTTTTAAAATACCCTTTCTATGACCTGACACTTGATCTACTATTTGCAGAAGTACTAGAAAAATGAGTGTCAGAAACAGGAGAAATGCCGAACCCGATCTAGAGGCTCTATTAAAGAGATATCGAAATCTGAACGGAGCACAGTTCTCGGGCAATGAATCTATAATTCAGACTCAAGCTTGGGTGAGTTCTGTCGAAAGAATATTTGAGCGCACCCAGTTGAGAGATGATCAGAAAAAATTAGTAGCATCTTGGGCGCTCAAAGAAGAAGCTTTAATCTGGTGGGAAACAATCATCAAAGATAATCCAGAAGGTGATATCACCTGGGACAGATTCAAAGTGATTTTCCTAGAAAGATTTACTCCTCCTGAAGCGACGGAGCGATTATGTGATGAATTTTCTTATCTAATACAAGGTGATATGACCATCCCAGAATATCATAAGAAATTCAACGAACTTGCTCACTTTGCTCCTCATCTGATTCAAGATCCAAAGAGGAAAAATCTGAGATTTATTCATGGCCTGCAAAGGAGATATCAGAATAGTGTACTGAGGAATGTGAAGCTTCCTTTTTCTGAAATGATATACATGGCTTATCAGTATGAAGATCTCCATAAGAAAGGAATGTTACGCGATGAAGAAGAAGTCAATTCTAGTGACAAAGCAGAGTCGGAAACTGATATTGCTGGAGCTAGTACAAGGTCTGAGGTCAATAAGAAGCCCAGTGCCAAGAGGAAAAGGGCTGAATCTGGGAAAGAACCCGTAACGACCGCCGTATGCAATAACTGCAATAGGCGAGGACATTTCTCGATAAGTTGCCGATCTTTAGAGAAACATATCAAGAGTGGATATAAGCGCACTATGAAACAAAAGAACCCACATGGGGAAAGGAGATGCCATAAGTGCCGCCAAGCAGGTCATATTGCACGGGAGTGCCAACTCTCAAAGAAATCTGAAGCCGTATATATAAATGAAGTAGCAGAAACTTCCGAGCCCTCCACTAGTCAAGAAAGGGCTGATGTTTTAGAAGGAACGCTCACTGTCAAAAACATTCCAGTCAAAGTACTATTTGACACAAGTGCGTCATGAAGCTTCATTGCCAAAGATGCAGCTAAGAAACTGGATTTGAATTTGAAAAAGCTCAAGGAACCAATGACTGTCCAGAATCCGGTTGGGGGTTCCATTAATCTCAGTTGGGTTTGTGGAGTGTCGGTTTCCTTTTCTCGTTATCGGTTTCCTACCATCGCACTCGTCATGAATTTTAAAGAGTTTGATATTATCTTGGGGTTAGACTGGTTGACCAAATATGAAGCTGAAGTTAAATGCACGGACAGAGTCGTAAAGGCGAGGATTAAATAAGGTGATTATATAACCATTCCCTGTGAAGGTCAGAATGCTAATAGAAAAGACTTCTGGGCAGCTTTGAATGTTTCTCCAGCCCAAATAGAAAATGTCCCTGAAATCACAGAGAATATTCCCGACCTAGTGAAAGATATTCCTGTCGTCAAGAACTATGCGGATGTGTTCGAAGAAGTTGTTCGCTTACCTCCGTAGAGAGAAATAGATTTCAAGATCGCTTTGATCCCCAATGCAAGGCCGGTAGTTCACGCTATTCGAAGAATGTCCTTGAAAGAAAAAGAAGAACTTGACAATCAAACACGACAGCTAGTATGGAAGGGTCTGATCAGGCCTAGTTTCTCTGATTGGGGTGCAGCAGTGGTCTTTGTCCCGAAGACGGTACTCTACGTCTATGTGTGGATTATAGTGATCTGAACAAACAGACAATAAAGAACAAATATCCATTGTCGCGGATTGATGATTTGTTAGATCGATTAAATGGAGCACAAGTATTTTCACGAATGGACCTAGCTACAAGTTTCCATCAACTTCGAATTGCCGAAGAGTGTGTTCCAATGACAGCATTCAGAGGTCCCGACTTATTCTACGAGTGGTTAGTAATGTCGTTCGGCTTATGTAACGCTCCAGCCTATTTCGTCGATCTAATGAACAAAGTATTCAAGGGAGTTTTGAATAAATTTGTTCTGGTTTTTATCGATGATATTCTAATCTTCTCTAAATCAAAGGCCGAACATGAAAAGCATCTGGAGCAGGTGCTAGAAATTCTGAGAAGGAATGTACTGAAAGCAAAGTTTTCCAAATGTATATTCTGGCAAGATGAAGTAAAATTTCTAGGCCACGTCGTATCGAAAGAAGGAATTGTTGTGGATCCAAGCAAAATCACAGCTATTCAAAATTGGAAGTAGCCTAGCACCCCCACTGAAGTCCGCAGTTTTCTCGGATTGGCTAGCTATTACCGGAAGTTCGTTAAAAACTTTTCGAAGATATCTGGTCATTTAACGAAGCTTACGAAGAAGCACTCTAAGTTCAAATGGACTCCAGAAAGTGAGGAGGCTTTCGAAGAGCTAAAGTTAAGACTAACGACAGCTCCAGTGTTAACCATCATCGATGGCAACCAAGATTTAAAAGTCTGGACTGATGCTTCTAGAGAAGGCCTTGGCGCAGTGTTAATGCAAAGGGGTCAAGTGATTTCTTATGCTAGCCGTCAGTTGAAGCCGCACGATAATAACTACGTAACTCATGATCTTGAGTTATTAGCTATAGTATTTGCCTTGAAAATATGGAGACACTATCTTCTGGGTGAGAGATTTGAACTGTTTACAGATCACCAGTCGTTAAAGTATCTGTTCACTCAAAAAGACCTGAATTTGAGGAAGCAATGTTGGCTAGAGTTCCTTGCAACATACGACTTTGAGATTATATACACTCCAGGGAAAGCCAATGTCGTGGCCGATGCGCTGAGCCAAAAGAATGTAATGATCGCCAGCTTTATTATCACGACTTCCTTGATTGACAAAATATCTATTCTTCAGAAGGAGGATAACTTTATTAAGGATATGATTAAAAGGATTCAGAAAGGCAAACCCTCGTGTTTTCAAATAGATAACGATGAGACCCTGAGATTGAAAGGAAGGATTTGTGTTCCTGACATTCCCGAGCTCAAAAGGGAAGTGTTAGATGAGTGTCACAAGTCCAAGCTGAGTATCCATCCTGGTGTGGCCAAAATGTATAACGATCTCAAACGAACATTCTGGTGGAAGGCTATGAAAAGAGACGTTTCAATATATGTTAGCCGATGCCCTACTTGCCAGCTAGTCAAAAGCGACCAACAGAAATTGGCTGGATTGTTACAACCACTAGAAGTTCCTGGTTGGAAGTGGGAACATATTTCTATGGATTTCATTGATGGTCTGCCCGGAACCAGAAAAGGGAATGACAGTATTTGGGTGATCGTAGATCGCTTCACGAAGACCGCCCATTTCATACCTGTCAGATCAAATAGAACTGCTCAAAGTCTGGCGCAGATATACTTCAGGGAAATAGTTAGACTGCATGGAGTGCCGCTCAGTATAGTCAGTGATAGAGATACAATATTCACTAGCAAATTCTGGGAAGCATTTCAAGTCGAGCTGGGAACAAAATTGAACTTGAGCACCGCTTATCATCCTCAGACAGACGGTCAGAATGAGAGGGTGAATCGTATTTTAGAAGATCTATTGCGGGCTTGTGTTATAGATTTCGGTGGATCATGGGAAGACCATCTGCATTTGGCTGAATTCTCTTATAACAACAGCTACCAGGAGAGTCTGACAATGTCGCCATTCCAAGCATTGTATGGTAGACCGTGCCGATCTCCTGCTTGTTGGGTCGAACTAGGTAATAGACTTGTGTTGGGTCCTGATATGATCCGAGAAGCCGCCGACAAAGTCGATTTTATTAAGAAGCGATTACTCACTGCTCAAACCCAACAAAAGAGCTATGCCGATAGAAGAAGAATAGATATATCCTTTGCTGTTGGCGACTATGTATATTTGAAAGTATCGCCGATGAGAGGAGTTATCCGGTTCGGTAAAACTGGAAAGTTGGCACCCAAATTCATTGGTCCGTTTCCTATTCTGGAACGGATCCGAACTCTCGCTTATAGGGTTAAATTGCCGGATTGGTTGCCTGGAGTTCATGATGTATTTCATATATCTCAACTTCGAAAGCACATTCATGATCCAGACTTGATCGTGGAAGAAGCAGCTCAGCAGGATATTGAAATTACCCCTTAATTAGCTGTTAGACGAGAGCCGCTAAAGATCATCGACAAAGAAACCAAAGAGCTGAGGAACAAGAAGGTTCACTTAGTCAAAGTGCAATGGAGTGGAGATCCGCGAGATTGTACTTGGGAAACTGAGGAGAGCATTCAGAAAGCTTATCCTACATGCCGAGTGGATATCTCTGATTGACTCTGGTGCAAGGTACATTTACCCTACTTTGCATTACCATTTAATTCTCTACTCTGTTGTTATTTTCTTTCCATGGATGTGCACTTTTAAATTCTACAGTCTGAATGATTTAAAAAAAAGTACAGAAATTGATTAGTATATTTTTGAAAAGTTGAAAACAATTGGATTGGTTGTTGTGTTGTGTGACTGTAGATTTATAAAACCACTTTCGACTTTGTTCCTTTTCGGGGACGAAAAGTTTTAAGTGGGGGAGATTGTAACGACCCAGAAAATCTGAACCAATTTAAAAATTTTAAATTGGCTAAAATAATGGATTTTAAATATTTAAAATAAATATTTTAAATAATGGCAATGGAAAGTGAGTTTGAATCGACAATTGAAAATGAATATAATTAATTCTAATTATAAACAAGGCTTGAAAAGGCGCTGTAGTTTCAAAAATTGAATTCAAACTTTGTCGGACAGTACCGGGTGCAAAACAAAACGGATTTGAGTGAAACCAAAAATATTTAAATCTGTTAGTGAATACCTTTCTAATGAATCTGAAAAATTGAATTTTCATAGCGGAAAGCAAAAGTTATGGCCGAATGAATTTTCAGAAAGGTCGCTATGGAATTTATATAGCCCGTGAAATTGGCCATTTTGCATACGACCTCGGAATTCGACGAAACCACTTTTGTTGGATCCGGGATGGGAAGTTATTGCTAGGTTTCAATTTCATAATTTTTGAAGCTAGTATGTGAGCGTGGCAAAGGAAAACGTGTTTTGGCCAATTACAGTTAAATTGGATCGACCAGAAATGGGCCTTTTTGTAAACGGTCTCAGAATTCGACGAAACTAGTTTTGTTGGGACCGTATCGTCAAAACATAGCCAGATTTATTTTTCTGGAATTTTTCGAATCAATTTGTGGCCCTGGCAAATTGAAATGTACATTCAAATTGAATATTGAATGTTATATATTTTAAATTGAATGGAAACTGACTGAAACAGTCGAATGGGCCTTCAAAACATATCCCATTGTGTTCGGAATGGGGGTAAAACGCTAGGGACGACAGTCGTTGGGTTTGGATTGGGGTTCGCAAGAGGCAAGGGATATTTTCGGATTTTTAAACTTTATAAAAAAAATCTACTCGTCCACGTCAGACCCCCCCCCCCCCCCCACGCTTCTCTCTCCCCGATAAACGCTTTACGGCGAAAACCGCTCGTGCCTTCTCTCCTCCGTTCCTCCTCCTACAAGCAAAATTACGCCTTCCTCCTGTTGAAGATTTTGTAGAGCTCTGAGAGATCTTCAAATCCATACAAGGGTGGTATTTTTTCGTTGCCTGAATTGGGAGATCCAGGGCGCTGAAGTCACGCCGTTCGCACCCGAATCCTGGCCAAGATCCGCCAACGAGTTCAACGGCGTTCGGCACGATGATGAGCGCCTCCAAGCTCGTCGATGTGGTGTAGGCTGATCTGCATATCGTGCTTCGGATCGAGAGAGAAATCGAAACCTAGTTTCGAACAGTTTTCTGAGGTAATCGGCTGTTTAATTTAAAACTGATTTTAACAGTTTAAAACCGTTGCAAACTTCGAAAAATCATATCTTTTTCGTTCTTTAACAAAATTCAGTGAAACAAGAGACGGTGGACCCGTGAGGATGTCTTCTACATTTTAGAAGAGACCGCATATTTTTCTGAGCCTTCTGCTATTTTTGGTGGAGTGGAACCCAATGTGAGATTTCTAATTTGTAAACAATACGGAAAACGACGATGTATAAATTATATAGTCGATGTATGAGTTATATAAGTGTTGTACACCTCTTGTATAAGCGTTGTATAAGTTGTATGTTCGATGTATAAGTTATATATGCGTTGTGAAAATTATATATGTGTTGAAATAGAAGTGAATTGCTATATATATATATATATATATATATATATATATATATATATATATATATAGACACGCCCCTCGTCCACAAACCATGGACGATATTTATAGTTTGTGATTGGTGTGAAAATTTATTGATAGCGAATGGTTGTTTGGGATTGTTTGTGGTTGATATTGATTGATTGTGGTTGAAAAATACCCATCTGTGGGTGAGAAATATTTGGTTGAAACCACATAGGATTAGTTTGTGGAAATGAAATAAATATATACATGCAGCCTGCGTGCGAACTAGATGCATGATCCCCATTGTCAAAAAACCACGAGGTTTTAAGGTAGAGCGAGGAGCCGTACTAGGGTCGGTCCCGGTTTTAACTACCCTGCCGTTATGCTGCCGAAATTTTGAATAATATTCATGTGTTTGAATTATTTTCATTTGCTAAAGCTATATTTATTCATTGAATAGAAAATCTTCATGTGTTGAATCGATATTCATTCGTTGATTAGAAATTCATGTGTTGAATGGTATTCGTGTTTTAAATATAAAAATTACATTTTTATCTATATATAGAAACTATAGAAAACCTTCATGTGTTGAATCGATATTCATTCATTGATTAGAAATTCATGTGTTGAATGGTATTCATATTTTGAAATAAATTGTTTCATAATAAAAATCACCTTTTATCAACTATATGGACTATGTAAAATAATCTCGTTTTAAAAGAAATTGTTTTACAATAAAAATCCTATTTTTATCACCTATATTAACTATACGAAATAATAGTGTTTTGAAATGAATTGTTTCACAATAAAAATCACATTTTTATTATACACATGAATTGTTGAAATGTGAAGTGTTAAAAATAGCAACTCGTTCAAATAAATATGCATGAGTTGAAACATTCATTAATTAGCTAATGATATGATTTTTGCCTTTGCATGCAACATTAGAATGAATAGTGTTTTTAAACCAAATGGAATCAAATATGAAGTTGAATGGAAAATGATAAGTGATAAGAACTGTATATATGTACATGCATATTTATTGAACAAGTTATAGCAAAAGGGGCTAGAAAAGAGGAATAAAATTTTTGTGCCCGACAAATAGGTACACATTTACTGTTTTGTTTGGGTGATGATTTTATGAGCCTGTTGGCTAGCCGCTTGGCTTTTCCTTTTTCTTTTTGACATGAGACGCCCATGTGGCTATTTGGGAATTTTCCCAGCCCCTCCCGTACAAAGGAGGTTATGGCGAAATTTTCCAAAATTCAAAGGCGTTAGTGAAATATTTGAAATGGAAACGATATTGAAATTGTTGAATGAACTATATTTATATAAATATATAAATATAAATAAAATTAAAACGAAACGCGGTCGTGCGGTTCGTATTTTGAAACTGTGATTTCAAACAACTAGTGCGGGAAATCCGACCATTGGATTTTCCCGAAACCGCAACTGTTGGGTTCGCCTTGGAGATATTTTTCCAATGGCACCAACTTTGTAAAAATCCAACGGTTGGATTGCCTGGAATGTTTAATTCAAATCTGAAGAAAAACAACGCCAGAATCGAATAACGACGCTGTAGTTCGTATTTTGAAATCGAAACTTCAAACGATTGTACCGGGAGATCCGACCGTCAGATTTTCCCGAAACTGGAACCGTTGGATTCGTTTTGAAAAGATCTTTCTAATGATGTAAATTTTGGGAAGATCCAACGGTTAGTTTTTCAGACATGTGTAAATCAAATTCGAAGAGAAACAGCGCCACGACCGCATTATGGCCCGAAGCGTCGTTTTGAATAAATTGGCTGTTTTAAAATAAATAAAAATAGCGATAAATCGTTATAAAATATAATAAACGATATGGAATGGAAATAAACCGAATTTGCTCAATTTATGTGTTATTTGATGGTTGGATGTGTTTGGTGTGAAAATTACATTAATGAACAAAGTTGGTGTTGTCGAATGATTTAACCATTGAAATAAATTGATTTGAAATTCTAAATATACGTGAATTATTTGAAAAGGCCGAGTTAATTCTCATTTCAAATAATTGACCAACAATTGAAATTCGAAGATGAAGACGATGGTCGATGACCGGAGATCTTCACCTCGTTTGGATGGTAACCGAGGTCCTGATTGGGAGGCATCCCGAAATATGGATAATGAGTGGTGATCGTCCAGACGCACGTGCTGATCGATGGGTTTGCGAGGTATTTAGTGCCTCCGGTTTCTTTCAGACCCAGAACGGACTTGTCAATGGACTGTGTGTCTGACATTGGATTTTATTCTGTGTTGATTGATCTCTATTAAATATACATCTGTTTGGCGGCGGAGAATTTATTCTTTTGCTTAACGCCCTTCTCTGAAACGTACGAGCTCAGAGGTTGTATATCGATGGACATCAGTCGCATGGCATGAATTGCCTGTGTGGCATGCTAAGATGCAGTGATCAGGGCTTTTGTTGAAAAGCAAAGTCTTGTGGTGATGATCAAAGCACCGCCCGTGTGGCGTAGCTTTGTGTATAACGTGAATTCGCGAGCCTCACACCCCGGTATGAAACAGAAACGGGAGAAGGACCTCAGGGAGGGCATGCGTTTCTTTCTAACTAGGGTGGTGTTAGTGACCTACCAGCCCTGACATTCATATACTTTTCACCTATATGGTTGTTGTTGTTGCGAGGCGCCTCGGTTAGATTGGACGATCCGGGTCCGATGGAGTCATTCGTTGGCTCGTTTACGCCCCAAAGGACGGAGAAACGTGTTGTTCAGGCATTTTAATCCACATCGGTGGACTGGCCCTGACGACCCAAAGGCTTGACTGAGTACTTGCCTATGGCTCGGGCTAGAGAGTCACGAATTCGGTAAGGACTATCTTTTGCCTTGGTTCAGGACGGAAATCCAATTTCCGAATACAACATCGTGCGGTTTTGATTGTATACCTAATTATGGCGACATAGTGGTATGGGGCATTAATGCCGTCTATGATTGATAATTATGATTTGAAATTGTTTTCTAAACATATAAACACTAGAAATAATATCAAATGCCTTTGTTTTATTCATATCAAGCATATTTTGGCCGTTATAAGGTAAAAACTCTATCCTCCGGTTTGCATTGCATTGTGTGATGGGAACTGAGTCTTATAATGGCTTCATTTTTAGAAAAAGCATTGCGATGTTTAAAAGAAAGATTTGTTTTTAAAGCGCTGGCAATCCAATGGAGTAAACTCGTTCCACGAAAGTGGCGTGGTCCTGTGATTAGCCATATTATAAATGTGTTGAGTAGATTTCTCATACCAGTCCCATGACTGACTCGTAGTTTGTTTCACTTTCAAACTCGGGTGCCCCTTTTTCTACAAGGGTAGCCTTGTATTCAGGTTTAGCTGGTTATTTCTGGATAGCTGGAGCTGAAGATGGATTCTACCAGTTATCTCTTTTTATGCTGTTTAGCTCCTATTGTACATATTTTGTTTGTTTTCCGCTGTAGACATTTATGTATAGCTGAATTGTATTTGTACTAAGTATGATCCTGTATACTGTGTAACTTTGATGATTACTTTTATCCAGTATATTCTATTGTTCATTATCTGGTGTATTTATTTAATTTTGTTCTGCTATTATCTGTTTCTGTGTTATGTTCCAAAGATAACCCTTGTCTCCGTCGGTACGGGATTTGGGGTCGTCACAAAGACCGATCAATACATAAACACGGATGGTTTTTACCCTATGATAACCCAAAAGATTCTTTGAATCAATACTATTCTGATATTAAAATAGTGTCTAAATCAAATAAATAGCAATCTAGCATAATGCTTGCGTCTCACGCTCAACATATATAGTATACAATCAAAACCACGGGCACTTATTGGAGAATAAATTCCAACTAGGTAAAGCATGGGACCACCTTCCGATAGTGTATCTCTAAAAAAGAATACACTAGGTTCAACAAGAACATCTTGCAACCCAACTAAACATAACTGGCTACTCATTTCACTTAAGTGCTTCAAATGTATTATTACTAACGGTTGGGATCAGCAACCGTTGCCGAAGCATACGGCAGCGGTAGAATAAAAAGAAAATGAATTTTCTCTAGATCAGATGACAATACACCCTAATGGGAGCGACTTACATACCCATGCGATCTACCCGATTTTATACCATTTCTCGGTTGTAAGGCCTGAGGTTACATCTTACCTTTTTAACATCACATAATCATTCACTTTGAGTGCCACATCGTTAAACCTGCCAAATCATTATTTGATCTCTCTAAAAATATAACGGGCATAAAGCTAAGAGAAACGAATTCCTCTAACACCAAATGTAAATACATTTGAAGAGACCAATGTAGATGATCTGTTAGGCATACTATGTCAGACATTCATTCATACAAGTTGTCTTGGGACTGGACGAAACGAAGGCACTATTTCCATTAAGCCATCTTAGGCAATTTCTACCTAGGATTAACTGAAAAAGCCCTTGCACTTTCTCCATCTTTGATTATCTTCAATATAAATCTGATTCGTAGCGCTTATGCCTTTACGGAGTGGTTTTCGGATAATAAATCCAAGGGTCTCTCCGTATCGACAACGATGGTATTAAATTGACCAATACTTTGATAGTCGGTTATTTAACTATTGAAGAAACAAACATTCACCCAAAGATCCTATTTCCAAAGGGAATACTATTGATTAGCACTAAACAATCACCGAGCCCTTTTTAATTAATATTTCATTAATTAAATTCTTCCCATTATTCATTCCCAATCTTCTTACCGAGATATTTCAACCCCGTTTGGATTCTCACTACACTTGGAAAACATTTGCATATTACACATTCTTTATTTTCTATATTCAAGAAATATCTTCTATTTAGTTGTAAAACATTTCCAATTACTTATCTCTTCCAGGAACTATTTATTTTCTATACTTAGGAAATATTTGATATTTGTTATTGTATTTCCAAAAGTCACACTCGCTTGGGTTAATATGGATGTTATGTAAAACATCGTTATGACAACCTAAATTACTGCCAATTATTCACTTTTAAACGTGCGTACATTTCTCCTTCCTATTTCTTAAAATTTAATTTTATAAATTCCCTTTCTACTTATAAATTCCATTATAAGTTTATTCTCATATTAAATTCCATATATAATTGATAAGTCGATTTCTAGTTATCAAATTTTCTTAATTTTTCTATCTCCTTAAATTTCAGGAGTATTTTGCTAGTGTCTCCTTTGTATGGCTCAATCGGTACAACTGACAATAGCCTCTATGGGACCATTTCATTCAAAAAGAAAATCAAAAAGCCTAGCAGCTTGCCAAATAGTCTCATAAAATCTCATACTTAATTAAATATGTACCTCTTCGTTGAGCATTTCAATTAATTTCTTCCATTAGCTTCATTCCATGCTTGTTTAACATATATTTAACCATCCCTTATTCAAACTTAATCCAATCGTCTTAACTCAATTTTCCAATTAATTTGTTGATTCGCTCTCTTTCCTAATCCACTTTTAGTTTGAACATGTCATGTTCAAATATATTTTTTATCCACTTATACACAAGTCGAATTCCATTTCTAGCTCTAGTTTCATATTCAGCTTCAAATTTTAATTTACAAATCTAGTTCACTCAACCAAAGTTAAGTTCGATCCAAAAAATCCTTTAACTAATTAATTTCTAATTAGCTAATTTCATTAGATAATTAATAACAGGTTTTGTTTTCAAAATCAACTCATTAACCCCACTTAAGTTCATATTTATTTTATAACTCAAGTCTGAATTTTTCTAACGGAAATCTGAATTTTGTTTACTTAAAATCATTCTTTTTTGTCAAACAAATTTCTATGGTTTATAAACAATAATACCTCTGCTTTTTTGGAAATTTGATTTTGACAATGCTCAAAATCTATAAGGCGAAATCCATATTTTTTCTTTCCTTAAAAAACTACTAGTCAATAGGTCTGGACGATTCTTGTTTCAAAGATTTCCGACTCATATTGAATTCTATAAACTAAATTGAAGTTAAAAACGTAAAACTTCGAACTACCGCGTTGCGGCAAGCTCATTTCAATTAAATTTATATCAAAATTTAATTTTTGTTTATTAAATCTATTCCAACTCCATTATTATATATATTAATATAAATTTAACCAGTTTACTAAATTCAACTTAAAATTTTCGATTATCCCTAATCGTCGATTATTACATTCAAAATTAATAACTGGATTATTGATCTATTCACAACTCAATTTCCTATATTAAATTCCAATTCCCTTGGAAATAAATTATTTTATAAAATTCGATAAAATCGAATTCTTGTTATAATCCCTTGGATTATCTCAATTCAATTTATATTCTGAATTCCAGAATAAAATCTTTCGTTCCCTTCTTGAAACGTCTTCTAATCCCCTTTTTAAATTCATACTTCAATTTATAATTTCAAATTATCCAACGATAACTATCTCACTTTATTTATAAATGTCGTTTATAAATTTACTTTCTTGTTTTATATATTAAAACAAGTTCACATTTCTAAAATCCATTTGAAACCTAATTCCTATTTTAGAATATTTTATTACTGTAACTTATATCTTATATATATAATCCTAGAATTTATTTTCATATTTAATTTTAAATTTTAGTTTCTATTTAATACAATTCCAATATCCTTTTTGGAAATAATTATTTTTATAAATTCGACATAGTCGATTTCATATCATAAATCCATATGGATTTATTCCAATTAAATTTAAATTTCGAACATTAGAATTAATTTCATCTTTTCTTTTTTAAAATGATTCCCAATGCACTTTTTAAACTGAATTTAAGTTTTCAAATTATCCAATGGTAATTTTCCATCTTTATTCATAACATCATTTATAATTTATACTACATGTTTTTATTTCTAAAAACAAGTTAATATCCCCTAACCCATTCAAAAATCGAATTCTAATTCAGAAAAAAAATATTTTTCCTTTTGAAATTTAGAAATTCCTTTTCTTTTCGTACGAATATATTTTACGGTAATTTAAATACCAATACTTAGGACCAATGTTATCCAAACGTTCAAAACACCCAATAATCAATCACATATTATTTATCACGTTATCTAATACTATATATGAAACAAATAATAAAATTGTTAAGGAATCCAGTTGGATCCCTCTAACCTATTTTTCTGCACCAACAGATGTTAGACAACATAAATAATACCCATCCTACTTCAAGGTAGAATATCGCGGTATAGAAGGTCATCCACTATATATATTGTGAGACGCATGCGGTCCCATCCGCTAATAGTACTGCGAGAAATATCCAACTACTAAGTATAAATATAACTAATATGTATATATATGTATATAGCCATAATCTGATAAATAATTATCAATGCATCCAAACAACCAATAAAAAACATATAATAATTATATGCTAAATAAAAATTCGTTTATAATAAATTGTAAACCAACCGAAAGAGTGAGTTTACTCACGTTGACTTTTATTTTTCGAATATCCAGTTAAATTCCATATCGTTGCGGCTACGAATCCACTTGAGTCTTCTCGAATGAATCTATTGTGCACCTATGATTATTTGATTTTATTTATCGATTAAACTAATATTAATTAAATTTTACTACTAATTTAAATTAATTAATTAGCTTATAAAAATTTTAATTTCATAAACATATAGCTCACTGCTTATAACTTCGAAAATCTAAAGTTGAAGCCAATATGTCACCAACTCTTCCCTCCCAAAACAGTCCTACTAAAATCAACCACACGACCATTCCAACATTTCATCGAACACCTACTATAGCCTAAACACTACCTTTGATCCTGCAATATTCAAACCAAACACACCATCTAAAACCACCCTGTTGCACTGCCTCCATCCACCCCATTTCGTTTCTGACGCAATATTCCAGCTCTAATTCTCAGGTCATGGTCGTAGCTTAGAAAAATTGAACTCCATCTCCAAATCAACTCTGCCAAAAACTACCTCACAATATACTAAAGCTATGAAAGCACCACCAGGCTCGAAATCCCCTCACTATGGTACAACACACTCTACACACAACACCACGTACCACCCAAATCGATCGCTACCAGCGACTATCACATCGCTCTCCGCTCCTCAAATCGCGACCTTCAACAGACATTGAACTTGCGCCTAAAACCCTGAAATCAAGCAACTGGAGTCTCGGGACTTATATTTAAACTGCGTTTCATCATTTTTTGTGAGAACTCGAATTGGAGGACAACGATGCTGAAAGAAGAAAGGAAGCGCGTTTTTATTTGATTTTGAAGAGAGAAATGGATCGGCCATTTTTGCTTCTTTCAGAAGCTCCGAACGATTTTGATACGAGAAGGGAATAAATGTTCTGATAGGGCGACTTTGATTTGTTATTCGTTTGAAATGAATGTAACAGACATAGCAGTATGAGAGAAAATGGAAAGAATGGAAGCTCGTTTTTGGTTTGTTAAAGAAAGAAATAAGAGGAGAGGTTTGCGCGATTTTATAGATGCAAAGGGGAACAACATGTACGCAGTAATTAAATGTTTGTCACTAGAAGTACAAACATTTTTAGTTCCTATTTGATTTTTCAGTTAATGCAATTTGATTTTAAAAAGATTTCATTTGATTTTATACTTATCTATAAATTTTTAGTAGTTTTAAATTTGATTTTTATATGATTTATTATTATTATACTCTCACGAAACTTACATCTGAAGTTTCATGTTTAAATGAAAGCGTACGAGCTCCAATCGCGATGAAAATTGACATACAGCTATGGTTTGACATTCGAGACCCAATAAAAATGGTTTTGTCGAAAACCGAGGTCATTAGAAAATTAACTATTTCCACGTACCATATTAAATCAATAAAATATGATTTAAATTCAAAGCAATCAACTTCTCAATAATAAATTATTATTGTTATCATTTATATTCAAATAGAATTTATACTGATCATCTGAACGTTTCGATTCAGTTTTAACTTCGAATTTAAATATTTTTGTTTTCATATCACGATAATTCAATATATTAGAGATTAAATCGTATTCGATTATTAAATTGATAAATTCCATATAAAAATACATTTATATTATCAACTCAACATTTAAAACAATATTAAATGTTTAAAATTAATCGATCAAAAATCCTGGTCGTTACATTCTCCTCCCTACCTAAAAGAATTTCGTCCTCGAATTTACTAAGGTAGGAAAAATGTTATAAACCCATTAACTTTTCAAAACCCGGTTATGTTGATCCTCAATATTTCATACTTCTACACTTTTGTTCCATTCCAAACTTTTAAATTTCATTCATATTGCATACCATATATGCTTACATTCGTTTAATCTGAATAATTTACAACTAATATTCTCATCCAATTCATATTTCATTCATATGCATTCAAATTCATTCGAATTGATTTTAATCAAACTATTTACTTCGTTTACACAATAAACGAATTTTTTTCTATGCATATTTAAGTATTATTTGAATAATAAAGTAGCCACTTATATATTTAGCTAAACTTAAATTTATTCCAATTCAATTTATCCTTTTTAATACATTTAACTTACTTAAGTTAAATATAAATTTCAGAGATACCCGGTTTATATTTCAGATCCTTTTGAATTCACATAAATATATTCTTATATTTATTTCTACCTCAAATTCAAAACATTTAAATTTTCCAAAACAACTTGTTTTCTAAAATAAATTTCCATTGGAAATTTTTACTATGGTAGCTATCCATCACTTAGAAACTCAAAAATGAACACCGATGATGCTGCAGTCATCATCCGAATTATTTTCCAATGACTAAAGTGAGTTCAGTGCTTTATCACTTTAAAAATCCATCTAAAATGATTCTTATTCCAAATCTTTCAAAGAAAGCTATATTATTTTAATATATTTCATAAATTATTTTTTCAACCTCCCAGGCTTTAAAATCCAAATTATGCTTTGAATTCAATCTTAATTCTTCTCATTTGTATATTTCTTCCTTATACAAATTCTATTTCGTCATATATAACCATATGTTTTCTTCTAATCTTATTTGATTATAATAATAACAACCAACTCATCCATATATTATAATAATTTCAGAAAATTATTCCATTTTATACCAAATTGAATCTTGGGTAAACTATTTCATTTACCTACTTTAAAACAATATTATGTCGAATTGCTCTTCTCAAGTGTTTAGAAACACCTATCGATACAGTTGTACTTCCTGTATCGACCAGAATTCATAAACCACTCAACATATAAGCCAACACAATATAAAATATCTTTAAATATCAACTAACAAATATGTGCTCTCATATATATACACTCAAACTCATTCTAGGGTACTGCTGATCCTATCTCTAATGAGTAATTCCCACCAAAGCCTACGTATTCGATCAACCTTAGCTTTGATACCATCAACAACGACTCGAATTTCCATACCCTTTGAGCTAACTAAATACACCACACATCCAACCCAGGTTGCATAGAAATACAAATCATGATGGGTAAAGAATAAAAATAAATAAGAAGAACAGAAACAAAAAATATAAAGAATCTCACACTGTAGCTGAATAAAATATAATATATATAACAACCATTAAATACAGAATTCTATATCATTATATATACCATTATTAGAGTACAAAGCAATACATTACAGCGGAAATAAATCGTAGATATCTAACGCTGAAGCCTCCTGCATCAAGCTCCTCCAAGTATATATGTAAACACCCGAACTGCTTAACTGCCTGTACAGATTTGGACACCCAAGAGTTTTGGGTAAAAAAAAAAAAATATCTGGGTCAGTCATGAGACTGGTGTGAGTAAACTCCAACCACTCGGTTTAACTTTTAAGAATCCTTTTAAAAGAAAGGATAATTGTAAGACCGATCCACTCATAAACATGGATGGTTTTACTTTATGATAAACCAAAACATTCTTTTAATCGATATTATTATGATATTATAATAATGTCTATTCAGATAAATGACAATCTAGCAGAATGTTTGTATCTCACGCTCTACATACACAGTATACAATCAAAACCACGGGCGCTTATTGGAGAATGGATTCCAACTATGGCAAGGTATGGAACCACCTTCTAATAGTGTATCTCTAATGAAGAATACACTGGTTCAACTAGAACATATTGCTACCCAGCTAAACATGACCAACCACTCATTTTGCTTGAGCGTTTCGAACGTATTATCACAAACGGTTGGGATCGACAACCTTTATCGAAGCAAACAACAATGATAGTATAAAGAAGAAAATGAATTTTCTCTAAATCAGGTGACAATACATCCTAATCCAAGCAACCCACGTAGCCATGCGACTTACCCGATTTTACACTATTTCCAGGTTATGAGGGTTGAGTCCACATCTTACCTTTTTAACATCAGAGAATCATTCACTTTGAATGCCACATCGTCAAACCAACCAAATCATTAATTGATATCTCCAAAAATATCACATGCATAAAGCTAAGAGAAACGAATTCCTCCGCCATCCAATGTAAATATGTTTGAAGAGATCAATGTAGATGACCTATTAGACATGCTCTGTTAGACATTCATTCATACAAGTTGTCCTGTGATTGGACAAACCGAAGACACTACTTCCGTTAAGCCATCTTGGTCAATTTCTACCTTGGATTAACAGAAACAGACCTTGTATTTTCTCCGTCTTCGATTATCTTCTATATAAATTTGATTCACAATGCTTATATATTTACGGAGTGGTTTTCAAATAATAAATGCAACCGGTCTCTCGGTATTGACAACGATGGTAATGAATTGACCAATACTTCGGTAGTCGGTTATTTAACTATCGAAGAAACAAATATTCATCCAAAGATCTTATTCCTAAAAGGAATACTTTGACTAGCACCAAAAAATCAATGAGCCCTTTTTGATTAATATTTTATTAATTAAGTTCTTCCTAGTATTCATTCCCAATCTCCTTACCGAGATATTTCAGCCCCGCTCGGATTCTCACTATACTTAGAAAACATTTCCATATTACACATTCTTTATTTTCTATATTTAGAAAATATCTTCTGTTTAGTTTGAAAACATTTAAAATTACTTATCTCTTCCACAGAACTATTTATTTTTTATACTTAGGAAATATTTGTTATTGTATTTCCAAAATCACACTTACTTGGGTTAAAACGAATGTTTTGTAAAACATCGTTACGTAAACCCAAATTACTGCCAATTATTCACTTTTAAATGTGTATATGTTTCTCCTTCCAATCCCTCAAGATTTAATTTTATAAATTCCCCTTTTACTTATAAAATTCCATCATAAATTTCTCTTATTAAATTCCATACGTAATTGATAAGTCGATTTCTTGTTATCAAACTTTCTTAAATTTTGTATCTCCTCAAATTTCCAGAAATTTTTTCTAGTATCTCCTTTGTACGACTCAATCTATACAATAACAAATTGCCTCATTGGGCCCTTTTCATTCAAAAAGAAAATCAAAAGCCAAGCGGCTTGCCAAATAGGCTCATAAAATCTCATACTTAATTAAATATATACCTCTTCATCGAGCATTTCATTTAATTTCTTCCATTAGCTTCATTCCATACCTGTTTAACATATATTCAATAATTCCCAATTTATTCAAACTCAATCCAATTGTTTTAACTCAATTTATTAATTAATTCGCTAATTATCACTTTTGCCTAATCCACTTTTAGTTTGAACATATCATGTTCAAATATATTTTTAATTCACTTATACACAAGTCAAATTCCATTTCTAACTATAGTTTCATATCCAAATTAAAATTTAAATTTACAAATCTTATTCACTTAACCGAAGTAAAGTTCGACCAAAAGCTCTTTAACTAATTAATTTCTAATTAGTAAAATTCATTTAATAATAAAAAATTGGTTTTGTTTTCAAAACCAACTCATTAACCCCACTTGAGTTCATATTTATTTTATAACCCATGTCTGGATTTTTCTAATGGAAATTCGAATTTTATTTACTCAAAATCCTATTTTTTTATTAAATAAATCGTTATGGTTTATAAACGATTATACCGCTATTTGTATAGAAATTTGATTTGATATAACTCAAAATCTATAAGGTGAAATCCATATTTTTATCTTTTCTTAGAAAACTATTACTCAATAGGTCCGGACGATTCTTGTTTCAAAGAATTCTGACTTATATTGAGTTCTATAAACTCAATTGAAGTTAAAAACGTAAAATTACAAACTACCGGGTTGCGGTGAGCTCATTTTACTTAAATTTGAATGTAAACGTTTAAACTTCGTTTATTAAATCAATTCCAACTCCATTATTATATATATATTAATATTAATTCATCCAATTTATCAAATCTAACTTAAAATTTCTGGTTACCCCTAATCGTCGATTATTACGTTCAAAATTCATAACTAGATTATAGATTTATTCATAACTCAATTTCCTATATTAAATTCCAATTCCATTGGAAATAAATTATTTTACAAAATTCAACAAAATCAAACTCTAGTTATAAATCACTTAGATTATCTCAATTCAGTTTATATACCAAATTCCGAAATAAAATCTATTGTTCCCTTTTCGGAATGTTTTCAATTTCCTTCTAATTCATACTTGAATTTATAATTCTAGATTATCCAATGATAATTATCTCACTTTATTTATAAACGTCGTTTATAATTTTACTTTCTTTTTTATGTAATAAAACAAGTTCCCATTTCAAAAATTCATTTGAAACTTAATTCATATTTTGGAATATTTTATTATTATAACTTATATCTTATATATTAACCTAGAATCTATTTTCATATTTAATTTTAAATTTTAGTTTCTATTTAATACAATTCCAATATCCTTTCTGAAAATAATGTACTTCTATAAATTTGACATAGTCGAATCCAAATCATAAATCCATATGGATTTATTCCAATTCAATTTACATTCCAAACATCATAATAAATTTCATTGTTTCCTTTTTAAAACGATTCCCGATGTTCTTTTTAAATTCATACTTGAATTTAAGTTTGTAAATTATCCAATGACACTTTTCCATCTTTATTCATCAACATCGTTTATAATTTATACTACTTGTTTTTATTTTTACAACAAGTTAATATTCCTTAACCAATTTGAAATTCAAATTCTATTTCGGAAAAATTAATTTTCCTTTTAAAATCTTGAAACTCGTTTTCTTTTCATTTGAAGATATTTTACGGTAATTTAAATACCAATACTTAGGACCAATGCTATCCAAACATTCAAAACACTCAATAATCAATCATAGATTATTTATCACATCATATAACACTATATATGAAACAAACAATAAAATTGTTAAGTAATCCAGTTGGATCCCTCCAACCTATTTTTCCTGCATCCATAGATGTTAGACAACATAAATAATACCCATCCTACTTTACGGTAGGATATGGCGGTATAGAAGGTCATCCACTATATATATTGTGAGGCATACAGGGCCTCATCCGCTAATAGTCTACGGGAAGTATCCAACTACCAAGTCTAAATGTAACTAATATATAAATAATAGCCACAATTTGATAAATAATTATCAATGCATCCAAACAACCAACAAACAACATATAAAAATTATATACTAAATAAAAATTTATTTAAATTATAAATGAATATAGAGAGTGAGTTTACTCACATTGATTTTTATTTGCCGAATATCCAGTTAAATTCCATGTCGCTGCGACTACGAAACCACTCGAGTCGTCTCTAATGAATCTATTGCGCAACTACTATTATTTGATTTTATTTATCGATTTAACTATTATTAATTAAATTTTACTACTAATTTTAACTAAATAGATTAGCATATAAAATTTTAATTTCATAAACGTATACCTTACTGCTTATAACTTCGCAAACCCAAAGTTAAAGCCAATATATCACCAACTCTTCCTTTCCAAAATAGTTCCTTACTAAAATCAACATATGGCCATTTAGACATTCCATCAAACACCTATTGTACCCTAAACACATACTACCATTAACACTACATTATTCAAACCAAACACACAATCTAAAACCACCTCTTCGCATTGCCTTGGTCGACCCCATTCTTCTCTAATTCAAAATTCCAGCTCCAATTCTCAGGTCATGGCTTTATCTTAGAAAACTCGAACTTCATCCCCAAATCAACTCTTCCAAAAACTATCTCACATTATACTGAAGCTATCGAAGCGCCACCAGGCTTGAAATCCCCCAACAACGGTACAACACACTCCAACCACAACCCCACGTACCACCCAAATCCATCGCCACCAGTGACCATCACATTGCTCTCCCCTCCTCAAATCGTGACCTTCACCAGACGTTGAACTCTCACCCAAAACCCTGAAATCAAACAACTAGGGTTTTGCGATTTATACTTGAATCGTGTTTCATCATTTTTTTGGTGAAAACTTGAATTAGAGGACTACTAAAGGAAGAAGGGAAGCACATTTTTATTTGATTATGAAGAGAGAAATGATTCGTCCATTTTTTTCTTCTTTCAAAAGCTCTGAACGATTTCGATATGAGAAGGGAAGAAATATTCAGAAAGGGCGACTTTGATATGTTATTCGTTTGAAACGAACGAAATAAAGGAAGTGGTTTGAGAAAATGGAAAGAAAAAAAAGCTCATTTTTGGTTTGTAGAAGAAAGAAATATGGGGAGAGGTATGCATGATTTTATAGATGCAAATGGGAACAAAACGTATGCAACAATCAAATGCTTGTCACCAGAAGTACCAACATTTTTAACTTTGGTTTTCTTTTTCAATTAATGTGAATTGATTTTAAAAAGATTTAATTAATTTTATACTTACCTATAAATTTTAAATAGTTTTATATTTCATTTTATAAGATTTGTTATTATTATATTCTCACAAAACTTACGCCTGATGTTTCATGTTTAAATGACCACATACGAGCTTCAATCGCAATGAAAATTGACTCACAATTATGGCTAGATGCTCTGGAACAATAAAATTGGTTTCATCAAAAACCGAGGTCAATAGAAAATCAACTATTTCCACATACCAAATTAAATTGATAAAATATGATTTAAATTCAAAGCAATCAACTTCTCGATAATAAATTATTATTATTATCGTTTCTATTCAAATAGAATTTGTATTGGTCATCTAAATCGTTTCAATTCAGTTTTAACTTCAAATTTAAATATTTTTGTTTTCATATTAAGATAATTCGATATACCTGAAATTAAATTGCATTCGATTATTAAATCAATAATCATATAAAAATCCATTTATATTATCAACTCAACATTTAAAACAATATTAAATGTTTAAAATTAATTGACTAAGAGTCAGGGTTGTTACGGTTGGAACCTACTATTTATAGCAAACTTTTCATAACTAATATTACTGAAATAATAGGAAACATAAATAGAAACTGCAATCGATAACATGCATTCTTTTCCGACCACTCAATGTAATATTTTTTATGTTAACATCAAGTGGTGCAGAAGATTCAACATCAGTGTCAGTGTTGCTACGATAGAATAAGGACTGAAAACTTCTACCAAGCTAGCTTGACTCATCATAGCAAATTAACACTCTTATAATTCCAAAATCAAATATGTAAAGCTTTATCATGTATGTATAAATTACATAAATACAATTAATTAGATTAAAACTCTCATAATTTTCATTAATTGTAAATGGCTTCATGTATTTCAATAATTTACTTCAATTTGAGGCATGCGATGGTTGAAAAATTTCCTGCCATAGGTTTCAGTCCTTTATCATCAATGGCATCGGTAACACTCCTTTAATTGTCTTCCATCTTGTAAAAGATCCTAATTATAATGATGCTTAGAGATTCTAGTTTAAAACATGTATAGTATACATAACATGTTTTTTTGCTCTATGGAATGTCGTATAGTGGTTCATGAATAGAAAAGAAGCTTAATCCTCACTACTAGCAATGAAGAAGCTACTCAATGCAAAAGCAGATCAGATCGCTACTGGCTAAAATTATGGTGGATTAACAAGCCAAGATGTAACTAAGCGGACCTAATTCATAATTCAAGCATTTTAATTAACTTTAGTGTCGACTTTAACAATAGAGCTGCTGGAGCATTGTTTATAGTATAAACCGTTTAAGCGCAACAATTCTAAGCTACTTCTCATAAAAGTCGAAAAATTCGGTAACACCATAATAATGACTTAACAAATCAATATACAGTTATTACAAAAAAGGTTATAGTGGTGATATAGTGAAAAAAGTATATTGAAGTGGTACTTTGACGAAATGCCCAGGCTACGGTCAATATTAGCATGAACTGAAAAAAAATCGAGAAGAAACTAAATTTTGTTACTAACAGTACATGTAATGATACATGGACTACATAAACTTAAATTCATACACATATAAGTATACATAATAACGTTCATAGATAACTAAAACAACACATCATCTTAATGTCTGTTTATGGTAAGTGGTTTTTTTTTATTTCTCATTATTATTGGTTTGGAGTTCACTATAGTTTATGGTTCTACGCATTTTATGCATTGTATAATGCATACATAGATTTATAAGTGAAACATTATTTGGAGTAAGTAGCATTGAAAAATTGGTTTGAAATATCATAATATTATTATTACACAATAATGGAACCTCATAAAATAATATGAAAGTATAATCATATTCCAAATAAATTGTACAATTTTATACCAGGATATATTATAGTAAACTTTACATCTAAGGAAATAATACTATGATTTTATATTAAAATTTGAGGTATATTTAACCATAATCATATGATATTTCTCAAATATCGAGGAATCCGCTATGTCTAAGATTGTAGTCAAGGAGATAAAATCAGAATGTGAAGATGTGAAATCGTAGGGTGATAAAACCAGAATTTAATAATTTATTAATCATATATTTATAATGTTTAAAAGACAATATTTAATAAATGACACACCCTAACTAAAACATTAGTAGAATTAAATAACAAACAACATTTCAGAAGATCACATATATTCGAATTTGAGTGTGATGCATATGTACTGGGTTTTATGGTTTACGGGCTTATTCTAGGGATGGATTGGCCGAACATGTACGGTGCCATCCTTGACTATGAGAGGAGAGTTATTAGGCTTTTGACATGCCATGGTAGGACCCTCGATATTTCTTATGAGCCGTGAGGGTCAGTCATGATCGGTTTCTTAGATTCCCTAAATGCTTCTGTTGATGATCTCAGTTTTGTGCCTGTATTTAGAGACTTTCCGGATGTATTCAAGGAAGTTAGAGGGATACCTCCTAGGTGCAAGATATATTTTCGGATGTACTTGGCATAAAAAGCTAAGCATGCTGCATTGCTAGTGCGCCACGTGGCTCCGAGAGAGAGGAAGGAGCTTAGTAAGCAAGTGGGTGAGTTGTTCGATAAAGAATTTATTAGATAGATCATTTCTGAGTGGAGAGCACCAGTTTTCCTTGCGACTAAGGCAGACGGATCTCTCTGTCTATGTGAGGATTACAGGGAATTGAACAAGCTCACGAAAAAGAATAAACACCCACTCCTATGGATAGATGACTTGTTTGATCAGTTAGTAGGCGCTTTAGTTTTCTTGTAGATAGATTTAGCTAAAAAAAATTCATTAGTCTAGTATGACAGATGATAATACAGACAAGACTACTTTTAGGTCCCCGGAAGGATTCTTTGAGTGGCTAATTATGCCTTTTGGGCTAACTAATGCACCAATGTATTTTGTGGATTTAACGAGCTGGTGATTCAGGGAGTACCTGAATAAGATCATGGTGACATTCATTGATGATATCTTGGTATTCTCGAGGAGCGAGGAGGAACAAGCCTTGCAATTGGGATATGTCTTCCATACTCTCCGTGTACATCAGTTGAAGGAGAAGTTTTCTAACTTCCACTTTTGGCGGAAGGAGGCAAGAGTCTTGGGGAATGTTGTCTCTAGTGATGGCACAACAGTGGATCCCACTACGATTGTAGCAGTGTAGGATTGGAAAGCCCCCAAGAGTGCAATGGAGGTGAGATGATTTTTGGGTTTTGCCGGATATTATGGGAAGTTCATTAGATATTTTGTGTAGATCTCAGCTCCGCTCACTCGCCTAACAAAGAAGAACCTAGTTTTTGCTCGGGATGTGGATTGCGAGGATGGATTCATGAGATTGAAGAAACCTCTCACATCGGCACTAGTGTTGAATCTTCCCGATGGTACGAAGATGTTCACCATATATACGGATGCTTACGGCATGGGTTTAGTTGCGGTGCTTATGCAGGGGTGTTGGGTTGTTGGTTACGGGAGTAGGCAGTTGAGGGTACGTGAAAAGAACCACACTGCTCATGATTTGGAGCTAACATGTTTGCTCTTATGTCTTGGAGACATTATTTATTAGGTGAGAGGTTCGAGCTTTATACAGATCATAATTCTCTCAAGTACTTATTCTCACAAAGGATCTTAATTTGCGACAGTAGCGTTGGATGGAGTTCCTTGCATCTTATGACTTTGAGATAGCATATACCCTAGGGATGGGGAATATAGGAGAAAATGCATTGAGTAGCAGAGAATGACTTTGAGTCCATTGTTTGTAGAGTGATAGAGTTTGGAGTTCATCTCATTGTTCTATTTTAGACCATCCACGGACTTTGCACAAGGATTGTTGGCATTGTTGGAGGTGCGACCTAATCCCTTTGAGTGCTTTGGATCCAGTTAGTAGATATCTTGGACTATCGTAGTAGAGGAGAGACCTCTAGTTTCATTGCTAGGTATTCTATGGATGAGAGAGGGTGGCTACATTGTGATGGAGATTGTGTATTCCTGGAGTTGATGATTTATTGTGATCGGTTCTGGAAGAGGCTCATCACTCTTATATGACTATCGATCCAAGAGGTGATAAGATGTATATAGACATAAGGAGGGATTTTTACTGGATAGGAATGAAGAAGGATGTGGTACAGTATGTAGCTTGATGTATGACTTGTCAGCGAGTGAAGGCCGAGTAGAGGAAGTCTGGCAGATTACTTCAGCCCTAGATGTGCCACAGTGGAAATGGAAGAGCATCTCGATGGACTTCATAGATTGGTTGCCCAGATCGAGGAAGGGAAATACCCATATTTGGGTTATAGTCGATAGGTTGACTAAGAGCGCTCGCTTTATCCCGGTTAAGAGTAAGTGGACGGAAGCTTGGTTGGCATCAATGTATATTTGAGAGATCGTCCAACTTTATGGAGTACCCTCTAGTATTGTTAGCGATAGAGATCCCATCTTAACTAGCGAGTTCTAGAGGAGCCTACAGGAGGCATTGGGGATAAAACTACGACTTAGTATTTCCTATCACCCTCAGACAGTAGGTGACTTGGTTTTTGTTAAGGAGTGTTGTTCGGTTTGGCCCAGTAGGGAAGTTGCCACTGAGTTTCATAGGGCCATTCCCTATAATGGAGAAGATAAGTTAGATGGCCTATAGAGTTAGGCTACTGGGAGACCAGAAGGAGTACATGATGTATTCCATGTTTCTCACTTGCGAAAACGTCAACATGATTCTACGGTAGTAGTAGAGCGGTGTACTCTAGAGGATATCGAGGTAGAGAGGGAGGCATTAGTTAGGAGAGTTACTACTCTGATACTAGGATCCCGAGGTGAAGAAATTATAGAATAAAGAGATCAAGCTTGTTTAGATCCAGTGGGGAAAGAATAGTGATGACACGACTTGGAAGCCAGAGGATAGGATTCACGCTTCTTTTCCATTTCTCTTTGAGAGTACGCCCTTAATTCTTTCCTTGGCTTTGTATTTGAATCTATTTTCCCCATCGTTTGAATCGTAAGTTTAAGGTAAAAGCCTATGGATGGTAGGAAATGGTTTAAAACGTGTTAATATAACATGTCATGGTTGAATGGATTCATGTGGATGTAACTGTTTGCTAGTGGATGCATATACACAAACTAGGAACTAGTTAGGGATCGACGAATTAGGAGACCTACATAATTGCATATGGAAGCATATGCATTTTTTATGGGTGAAAAATGGTTGAATCATCACTTGGATGTTGCATTTTGATGAATGGTTGTTGCACATATATAAAGTTTTATATGTGTCATAAGGGTTCATTTCCATACATATTAGATGCATGACACATACATGAATTGCATTAAGGAGGTCAACCGAATCAGTGGACCGCTTTATTTTTTTCATTAGCTTAGAGACATATACACAACGCCTTTGCATATGTTCATAAAAAGCATTAGAAAATCAAAGAACAATAGATGCCAAAGGTTGATGACTGAGTAGATGGGTGTAGATAATGGTTGATAATATTTATAACATTCTTCTAGCCTTAGAGATTTCGACGATGACATCCTTTAAGGAGGTAGAACGTAAAACTCCGAATTTTGATAAATAATAATTAAATGTAAAAGAATAATAAAATAAATATTGATCAAAATAATATGCTGAATTGGGCAACGGGATAGCGCCATTGGGACCGTTGTAATTTTCTAATGAAAATGGACACTTGGTTTTATAACGCACCATATTTTTAACGATATAATAATTAACTAATTTAATTATTTAATTAATGGTTTGATAATTTAATTTGGCTTAAATTAAACAATTCTGATTTATATTTGTTAATATAAATAATGGGATAATATATTTATTTCTAAAACGGTCGAAAATAGTTGAATTCACAATAGTGCGTGAATTGGATAATATATGATATTTAATTAAGTTTAGAATTGAATTATAATAACGATATATTTATAAATGACGTTTGAACGTATTTATTATAATATAATTTAAAACGAGCTTGTAACATCGTGGTAGTTCGTAATATTGAATTTTGAACTTCAATTGAGTATACAAGATTCGTTTTAAGTTGGATTTCCTTGAAACAAGAAACATTAGAATCTATTGAACTATATTTTTCTAGTGCAAGTGAAAAATCTATATTTCGTATTATAGATTGTAAGTTATGTCCAAATCATATTTCCAGAAAGTCGCTCTCGAATCGTTTATAAACCATAACGATTTATTTATTATAGTAAAATATTGGTTTCGAATTTGGATAAGATTTTTAAGACGTATTTTCAGTTTAATTGATAGATTTTTTCAGAAATTTTTATTTTGGAATATAAGCTACTTTTTTTTAACGTATTATGCACCCTAAATCAGTCTTTTGGGGTTTCATGAAATAAATTAACTTGTTTAGTATATTATATTTTTGGAATCGTGACACGTTGCTTGTCACAACAGCATTTTTTTTGTCGATAGTGGTCCGTAAACGAATGGAGTTTTATGTAACAGGTATGCTAAACTATATATATATATATATATATATATATATATAAAAGAAGAAAAGAAACAAGACTTATATAATGTGACTTGCTTCATTACGTTACTTTATCTTCACCATGAAGTAAATAGCTCTACACACCTCATGGTTATGATGTGAAGTTTATACAGTTGGATGTTACCTTCCTGTACCTTCCCCAACATTTGCATGTTACCTGTACACATCCACTTCCTTGTTGTGCAGATTTCTTAGCAACTAATCATATACTAGCGTATAAATATCAACATAGCAAGACTACTTTACATTGTTTCTTCCATTTTTCTTGTCTCGTGCCTCAAACATATTATACACTAACACCAATTTATATAAAAATGGCCACAGAAAGCTTTGTTTTCTTCCTGAAAGAAAAATAAATAAAAGGCAATGTTTTATTTGTTTGGAAGGCAACTTGATATTCTATTTTCTACTTCAAGCAAGATGAGAGATGGCTCTCAGGCAAAATATATAGATGAAATATATTTATACATATATGCGTGGCTTGCACGCATGTTCTAATGGATGTGTGCATATGTAGAGAGAACGAATCAAAGAAATGGTCGGAAAAGTATGTTGAAGCTTCAGCGGTGAACTCGCGTTTATTATGATGGCGATGGTCGAAAATTGAGGTAACGAGAAGAAGGATTGGAAAGTTGTCGTAAGTTGCTGGAGTTGGACATTTGTAGTGGGAAGTTTTGAATGATGAAATAATGCGATCAAGAGCTTGCGACAATTTTCTGGGATAAAGAAGATGGTTCGGGAAAGGAGCGGAGAACAGAAGTTGGGGGAAATGTGCGAGTGGCAAAATGTGGTGATGGGAGGAAGGAATGTACGAAGGGGACCTGAAAGGAGAAATCGGTTTCGAAATCCATGGAGAGGAGAGGCAGTTTTTTGCGGTTGAATGCATGGAAATCTCATGGTTGTATACTGGAGTGCGGGTTCAGTTTTATGGAGAGGAAGATGATGCTGTGCGAAATGGAGTGGGTCTGATGTGCGACGGGCTAGTTTATATAAAGGGGTGTACCCAATGAATAAAAAATAGGGGGATGGACCGAAATGCAAAGCCCAACAGAAAAAAGAAGAAGAAAATAAATGGGAATCGTATGTTGGCGGCTTAAGGAGAGCATTGTAGCGCGCATACGCGTGGATTAAATTAGGTAATTGTCCGGTTTAACTTAGTGAGGCCCGATTTTTTATAATTAATTTAAGTTTAAATTTAATTTAACAATGTATAAACTTGCAAATATTATACCGTTCTCATACATTATCAGAATTCAACAATCCAGGAACCATTAGGATCGTAGGATATAACATGGAACTGGTTTGGTGCCACTGGGAGCTCGTCTGGAATTTTAAGCAGAATTAAATGTCTGATTTAAGCCAACCGACCGTAAATCTTTGTTTAACGATTATCGACTAAGGTGAGTAAAATCACTAACTCTGTCCAGTTTTATAATTTTATAGACATTATTTAATATTGATAAATAATCATTGAGTGTTTGCGTGATGATTGTTTGGTTGATTGGTTAATTAGTTGGTTGAAATAATATATATAGTTATATATATAAGTTGTTGATGAAATACCAAATCTGTTTATTATTATACTTCATATTGATATGAAATTGGGATTATTTATATCGATTAACATCTATGGATGCAGGGAAACTGGTTGGAGGGATCCAACTGGGTTCCTCAACAATTTTATTGTTGATTTTCATATATTACATTATATGATGTGACAAATAATCGGTGATTGATTATTATGTGTTTTGGGATGTTTGAATAACATTGACCTAAAATAATTGAATTTAAATACCGTAAATTATATTCAAATACATTGGAAAAGAACTTGGGGTTTTAATAACTTGTTTTAATCATAATAAAACAAGTAGTTTGATTTGTTAACGATATTTTTAAATGGAATACAATAATTATTGTTAAGTAATTGTTATTAAATAATCCGTGAATGTTAATTTAAAAATGAGTAATGGAAAGGGAAATTATTGAATTTATTTCGGGGTTCGAAATTTGAATATGAGTTGAATAAAACTGTAAGGATTTGTAATTACAATTCGACAATGTCGAATATTACTAAAATAATTTATTTTTAGAAAATATATATTTTATAGGTTGGAAATTCACAAAATAATTAATATTGGTTTGCAACCGATAAATTTATAATCGAATATGTAGTCCAGATGAAGTTTTAAACTTAATATATAATTAATAAGAAATTAATTTATAAATAGAGTTTATGAAGTGAATTATGAATATGGATTTATAAAATAACTCAGTTAACAGAATTTGAACCTATAAAGGGTGTTTATAAATAAAAATGAAGATTAGATTGATATAATGAATTTAGTTTTCTGTAAAGGAATAATATTTACAATTTAAAGTAAATAAGGGGTTAAAAGAAAACGTTTTGCAAATTGGAATAGTGATAAAAGTAAATTAATAAATGCTGGAAGTGGAAAATTCAGAAATGAATTTAGAAATGGGGTTGACCTAAAACGTTAAGTTTGTTCCGAAGTTCGGAACGTTAATCGAATATAAATTATTCGAAAGAGAGTTGTAGTTGTATGTCGAATTCGAGAAAATACTATTTACTTTCCGTTTATGATCAAGATTTATTTATTTACTTAAATAATTAATTGTTTATTTATTTAAATAAAAGTTATATTTTAAAGTTAAATATTTTAGAAGCAGATATTATAATGCTATCGTTATAATTGATGATTTCCGTTAAATAAGTGAATTCGTGAACTGAATCTAAGAATTTCGTAAGCAATGATTTGATAAGAAATAATAGAATTGTAGTTAAGGAGAAACTGACTGGAGATTAGTTAACTTGAATGGCTTTACAAGTATTGATCTGATGTTTGTTTCGGCCTTCGGGATTGATACTTAGGGAGTTGTTCTCTTATTGGTTTATGGTTAGGGTCTGATGGATGTGAAATAATAGTGATGCGTGAATAAGGTATGGAAATGTTTTCCAATATTAATATTGTATATTTTCGAAATAGGGGAAATAAAGAGTTGTGAATATATGGAAACGTTTTCCAAGAATCGTGAGAGGCTAAACGAGTTGAAGAAATATTTGAGTAAACATATTTAAGGGAAATTGGGAAATGAAATGATTTTTGATAAATCTATTTAAAGGAGCTCAGTGTTGATTGATGATTGATCGATAAGATTTCCATTTGGAAATACGACCTTTGTTTGTTTGTATGCTTTCCTTTGATAGTTAAATAACCGGCTATCAAAGTTTTTGACTATTTTTCCAATGTCAATACGGAGAGACCGGGATCAGCTTTATTATCTGAAAACCACTACGTATGGCATTAGCATTGCGAACCAAATATGATTGAAGATGGAGAGTATGCAAGGGCTGTTCTGAGAATCCTAAGTAGAAATTGCCTAAGATGGATGTGCACAATAGTGCCTTCGGTTGTCAGTCCCAGAACAACCCATATGGATGAATGTCTGACAAAGTATATCTAATAGATTGCATATGTTGATCTCTTCAAATGTGTTTACGTTGGTGGAGGAGGAATTCGTTTCGCTTAGCTTTATATCCGTGATATTTTTAGGGAAATCAATTTGTGATTTGGCCGGTTTGACGATGTGGTATTCAAAGTAAATAAAGTGTGATCTGTAAAAATATATGCTATGACCTCGAGCCTCATCAACCGTGAAATGACAAAAATCGGGCAGGCAACATTGCTAAGTAAGTCTCTCCCAATTAGGGTATATTGTCACCATCTAGAGAATATTCATATTTTTTACTTATTTTTGTTTCTACATCTCCCGAGAACTATTATGTTGGTATACCAACCGTAAGGTAACAATATAGTCGGAATATTCAAGCGAAATGAATGGCCTGTCATGTGTGGCCGAGTTCCAAGACGTTCTTGTTGAACTCCAGTGTATCCCCTCTAGAGTACACTAATCAGAAGGTTATTCCATACCTTGTCATAGTGGAAATCCATTCTCTAATAAGAGCCGTGCTTTTTAATTGTATATTATGTATGTAGAACGTGAGATGTAAACGTTCTGCTAGATTGCTTTTTTACTTGACTTAGACATCATTATAATATCAGAAAAATATTGATTTTAAAAATATTCAGGGTTACCGTAAGGTAAACACCATCCGTATTTACGTGTGGATCGCTCTCACCATTATCTTTTATTTTGAAAAGAGTTTTTAAAATTTAAACCAAATGGTTGCGATTTTCTCACACCAGTCCCATGGCTGACCCAGAGTTTATTTTGTTTTGTTTTACCCTAAACACTTTGGTGCCCAAATTCGTACGGGCAGTCAAGTAGTCAGGATTTTTCAGATATACTTGGAGGAGCTCGAAGCAGGAGTCTTCAAATGTTAGAAATATAGAGAGTTTATTTCTGCTGTGATGTTATGTGTTGTATTCTGAAATGGTATGTATATACAGTTATAAGTTTTGTTTTTCAAGGTTATGTTATATATTATATTTTATTCATTCCGCTGTGAGATTCGTGTTTACTCTGATTATGTTGTGTTGTGATCTTCTTCTTCGTCTATTCTAATTTTCTTTCTTCCTATTTCTCACTGTCTAACTTCTTTCTGTTAATGATTTGGTATTTCTGATGCTTGAATAATCAACATGGTGTTTTGTGTTGATTTTCAGAGTTGAAAATCCTTGCGTCGTTACAGTGGTATCAGAGTTAAAGGTTAAGTGATTTACTTGGCTCTGTGGCGTAACTCAGTAGAGATGGGGTTAGTAATACCCTAGATTGAGTTGAGTGTATGTATACAAGAGAACGCATTTGTAAATTTGTATAAAAATATTTTATATTGTGGAGATTTATTGGTCAAGTAACCCTTGAATTCTGGTCGATGGTGGGGGACCACAATGTCGACAGGGATTTCTAAACGCTTGAATACGATGAATCAGCACGGTATGTTTTCCAAGAGGGTAAATGAAATAATTTTACCCAAAATTAATTTGATATAAAAGAAGCATATATTTATATATTGGAATTATTATAATATATATTAGATGTGTTAATTGTTAATCGAATAAGATTATAATTGAAATGGTTAAAGATAACCAATCAGGATTCGTATACAAGTGATATATAAAATCAGATGCATTAAATCTGGATTTAAACCGAAATTGAAACATTAAAAATTCGGAAAAGGTGTTTGAATTGAGTTTTGGATTATATATTTGGAAACTTTAAGATCCTAGGTGAATTTGAAAATGTTTCCAAGCATTTTGAACGATATTTTGAAGTAATTTCAAAATGAAAGTGTTTTAAAAAGGAGTTTTGAAAGTAATAGTATTGAACTCACTAAGCTCGCTGGAAAATAATTTTGATGATGGCGGCCGCATCATCAGCGTTCATTTTCGAGTTTCCAAGTGAAGGATTACTACGAAAGTTTTTGTTTTGAATTGTTTTGAGGAAACAAGTTGTCCAAAAATTCAAATGCTGATTTGAAATAAAAACCCAGGAATTTGAATTCTGAAATTAAAATTTAAATTATGAAATTAAATATTTTGAAATTGAAAAAGTGAATAAATAAATTACTGAATTGAATATAGGAATGTAACGTAATCTGATTAAGAAGTTGGATTTGTGCGATTAGATTTTTGGAATGGAACTGGATTTGTGAGAAAGGATTTGAAACTGAAATTTGAGCTGGAGTTTGAAATGGAATTCGGCTTAGATATAAGAGTGATTGGTTGAGGATGAATTGATTGGAGATCAAAGATGGGAATGCATGGATATATGTTGAGTTGATGGTGAATAAAAGAGACAAAATTGAATGCCCAACAAAAAGATACAAGTTTATATTTTAATTGAGTCTGAGATTTATGAGCATGTTAGGCGAGCCACTTGGTTGTTTGATTTTCTTTTGGATGTGAGAGAGACTAGAGGGGCAAGTTGTAGTTGTACCGATTGAGCCGTGCAAAGGAGATGTTGGTGAAATTTTTCAGAACTTTAAGATGTTAGAAAATTTTCAGAGTTTTTGGAAATATCCGTTAATAGAATAAATTAATATTTTAATTGAAATTATTTGGTTCAGATGAAACTGAAGTTAAGAAGTAAAGCAAATGATTTTAAACCGAGTTAATAAAGTTTGTAGCATTTTTCCTACCTTAGTAATTTCGGGGACGAAATTCTTTTAAGGGGGAAGGAATGCAACATCCCAAATTTTTAACGATATAATAATTAATTTATTTAATTACTTAAATAATGGTTTGGTAATTTAATTTAACTTAAATTAAATAATTCTGATTTATATTTATTAATATAAATAATGGGATAATATATTTATTTACGAAACAGTCGGAGATAGTTGAATTCACAATAGTGTGTGAGTTGGGTAATATAAGAGATTTAATTTAGTTAATATTTGAATTATAATAACAGATATATTTATAAATGTGATGGCCGGGAATTTCGCTCGATCCGAATCAGTCGTTAAACCAATCAAGACCGTTCGAAACCCCTGATCGTTTTGAGAACAGGACAAAATAGAACGCAGATGGAAGAACATTTCATTGTTATTACAACAATTCCATCAGATACAAGAATATACAGAGTATAAATGAATAAATTACATTCAACAAATATCAGAGATTACAATAAATTACATAGCAGCGGAAAATAATACAAAGCACAACTGAAGGTGATATACGGATACAGAGCTTTCCGGATATCATTCCAGCTGTAAACCAGGATCCTGTGAATATAAATCTACAAAACCAAAACTACTAGCTGCCCGTTTCGAAAATAGGGGCACCCAGAGTTTAGGTTGAAACAATAAACTCCAGGTCAGTCATGTGACTGGTGTGAGAACTAAAACAGTTATTTAAAACTTTACTTTAAAAGAGAGTAATTCAAGGGACCACGCCGTATAACACGGAACGGGTTTCCTTCTAAGAATACCAGTGCATATAATAAACAACACAATGCTTTTTCGAAAAATGAAGCTATTATAAGACCCAGGTCCCATCACACAATGCAACGCAAGCCGAAGGATAGCGTTTTCCCTTATAATAGCCAAACATGCTTGGTACGTTTAAAACAAATCATTTGATACTATAATAAGTGTATAGTGTCAAAACAATTTCAATCATAAATATAAATCATAGACGGCATGCGTACCATCTATCATGTCGCCATACTAGTTCTACAATTAAAACCGCAATACACGTATTGGAAATTGGATTTCCGTCATGAGTCGAGGCAAGGGGCAAGCTCCTCTCCGCTTTCGAGACACTCTAGCAAATGTCTCAGGACTACACACTCTGGGCAATCCTGGATCTTCAGGGTCGGTCCTCACTTACGTTAGAGGATTATTTATTCCTGAACACACGTTTCTCGGTCATTACAGACCTATAATCGAGGCGCCTCATCCAACAACCACAAAGGTGAAAAGTATATAAATGTCAAGGCTGGTAAGTCACTGACACCACCAAAGCTAGAAAGAAACGTCGTGCTCTCCCTGCAGTCCGTATCCCGTTTTTGACTCATACCGAGGTGTGAGGCTCGCAAATTCACGTTATACACAATGCTGCCACGTAGGCCGTGCTTTGATCATCAACCACAAGATTTTTCTTTTCAACAGAAGCCTTGATCCATGCAAATCAGCATGCCACACATGCAATTCTTGCCATGCGATTGATATCTATCGATATATAACCTCTAAGCTCGTACGTCTCAGAGAAGGGCGTTAAGCAAGAGAATAAATTCTCCGCCGCCAAACAGATATATATTTAACAGAAATCAATCAACACAGAATAAAATCCAATGTCAGACACACAATCCATTTACAAGTTCGTTCTGGGTCTGAACGAAACTGGAGGCACTTTCCTCGCATATCCATCGATCTTTAAGTATGTCTGGACGACCACCAACTATTTCCATCCTCTTGGGTGTACAACACAATCAGGATCGTCAGTAATTATCCAAACGATGTGAAGACTTCCGGTCTTCAACCACCGTCTTCATCTTCGACATATTGTCGAATCGGTTATTCAGAATGGGTATAAACCCGGCCTTTCCGAACAACCCGCGTATATTAAAAACAAATGTTACACAAACACAACATATGCCTCATTCCAATTCAGAATATTCTTTTATTCACAAAATCACATTCTTAGGGAAAGGTTCCCATTAATTTTATCCAAGATAAATTCTTTAAAAATTTATCCTTTAATCTTCCTTTGGACGTCATTTCAAACCAAATTATGGTTTTTTTTTTCAAACTAGTCGAGATTAGCGAACCACACCGAAGTAATTATTTATTTTATTTCCCAATCCCAACCTATTCATCCCATGAAGCAAAACTGGTAATACTCCATATCTAACACCACAGTGTTGTCGGTAAAATTAATTACCATTCCACGTTAAAATCTAATTAAAGATTTAACTATCACTTTGGAGCAAAACTGGTGATACTCCATTCTCGCTCACTTTCCAAATTTGATAATTTAACTTATCAATTTACATTTCAATCTAATTGCAGATTCATTAAAACTCCTTTTACTGGGTTAAAGAACTAGTGTTATTTAAAACACAATTCATGATAAACCCAAATCACATTCTGTGTATTATCGGGTTAAAGAACAAGTGTTATTTAAAACACTGTCCACGATAAACCCACAAATCACTTCTAATTCAATTCCAATCAAATATATTAGAAATTCAGATTATTTAATACCCCTTTTTAAATCTAATTTATTTATTTAAAAATAGGTGGGTTTTAATTTTAGTTTCAAACTTGTTCATTTCGATAAAAATCTATTTTTATCTTTTCAAATATGGAGTTTTTCATCCCAATCTTTCCCAAATCACTTCTTATGATTTTACACAAATTATTACTATTTTTAATAATTTTATCAAGGCCCGTACAGTCGATTTCCAACAACGGCCATCGAACTGCACTTACAGTGACCTTTTTCAAATTTGATTTGGACGTATCTCCAAATCCAACCGTTAGATTTCAAATTTCCAATATTCGTTAGAAAGCTCTTTTCGATACGAACCCAACGGTTCCGGTTTTAGGAGAATCCGACGGTCGGATCTCCCGTAATGTCCGTTTGAAATAAATGGTCGAAATTTACGAACTGCCGCGACGCGGCGCGTTCTATTAAGGCCATTATATTATATATATAATATATATTTCGTCGATTTCTATTTAAAACGAATTTTATAAATAGTTTTGAATTCGTTTCAAAAACAATTTCAACCTTTATTTCAAATTCAAATCAAAATTGAATTTTCTATTATAAATCCTTTTTACTTTCATTTCTATTTGATTTCAATTCAAATCTATTCAATTCAATTCGAATTTCATTTTCTAATTAAATCAAATTTGTTTTCTATTCAATTCAATTCGAATTCGTTTTCTAATTAAATCAAATTCGTTATATACTCAATTGAAATCAAATTCGTTATATATTCAAATCAAATTCGTTATATATTCAATTTCGAAATCACATTTCAATATTCATTTTAAAATGAATAAAATCGATACAAATATCGTTCAAGTCAAAATGGCATCAATCTAATCAACACGGCTTCATATATTTCTATTTCAAATATTTTTATTTCAAATATTTCTATTTCAAATATTTCTATTTCAAATATTTCTATTTCAAATATTTCGTTTCAAATATTTCGTTCAACACATGAGTAATCTCAACGGATGAGTACTGTCAACACATGAACCTTTATTTTATATTGATAAAGATGTAAATTTTGTTATTAAAATACTTCGTTCCACACATGACTAATCTCAACGAATGAGTACTGTCCACGTGTGACTATTTTTGTTATTCAATATATTTTATAAAAATTATGGTATCTATCGTTTGATTTAAAATCAGACTCCAACCGTAAATTAGTAAGAGAATGATTCCCTAAATATTAACCCCGAAGGCCGAAACCAACATCAGGTCAATATCCAGGAGACCACTCATCTCATCTATTTTCCAGTTAATTTCTAATTTTATATATGATAAAGATGTAAATTTTATTGTTAAAATATTTCGTTCAACACATGATTAATCTCAACGGATGAGTACAGTCAAAACATGAACCTTTATTTTATAATGTTCTTTATTTTCCCGATTGGAATGAGGCCCAATCAATTACCATATAACATTAATTATATGGATTCCATACAACACATGTATATAATAGCAACAATAAATAATCAACCATCATCCAAAGTGCACCACACTGTATAAGCATCAAATGTAGATAATCAACGCTCACACAGTCTATCGACCAATCGATCGACATACAATTAAATAATTGGGATTAGTGTACGCCAAATATCATCCCAACACCCGTGTGGGGTTTCAAACAATCAAACACAGATTTTATTTGTGCAGTTGGGCGATGTGTAAAATTTATCGTCCCAATCAATGTCCTTCAAATAGGTGTACATAAACAAACCGTCCGGTTTGTAAATGAATATTTATTTATTCACATTCACGTTAAAAATTATATTTTTAACGATAAAATATTTTTAACTATATAAATATTTTATTTCCTTTCAACACAAGAATATTTATTATTCAATCATTCCACAACACAATCAATTTTCACAACACATCAATCAAACAAACAAGCCATCCATGGTCTGTGGATGACGGGTGTCGGGTGCTACTAAACACCGTCTGCATCCTAGTATATAAATATAACTATAAAAAGAAATTGAAGAGTGAGAAATTCTCACCGATAGCTATTCCAACTTCACGCCACTTCATTTAGAGAAATCATCACCATTCTCTCCTTTTGTCACTTTCGTTGCCCGTATTCTCTACATAAGTAAAAATCGAATTTTTACTATGCTATTCAATATATAAAAATCAAATTTTTACTATGCTATTCAATATATAAAAATCATATTTTTCAAAAATAAAGATTTCGCTTTTTCAAAAATAAAGATTTCGCCTTTTCAAAAATAAAGATTTTGCCTTTTCAATATAAAGGTTATATTTTTAATCCACTACATATGTAAAAATCACGCCTTTCTCCATTTAAAAATATCGTCTTTCTTCCTTTAAAAATTTAATCTTTTCTATTTTAAAAATCTAATATTTTCTATTTTAAAAATCTAATCTTTTCTATTAAAAAAAACTAATCTTTTCTATATAAATATATAAAAGAAAAAAAAAATCAAATCTTCATTTAAATGAAAAATCCAATCTTCATTTAAATGAAAGTATATCTTTCTACTTTAATTTCATATGAAAGACGAAACCACATTTTTCATTTGTTATGTATTTATTAAAAACTGAACATAAATTAAAAAAAAACTTAAAGTAGATCGGGAAAAAGGGGGAGGGGCTTCATCGTCAGGCGCTGGAGGGAGGTCGTGGGTGCGGAGGTGGGGCGGAGTGCCTGGAGTCGGCGGCGGTGGCGAGCAGGGTGGTGGAAGGAGGGGCGTTGGTCTCGATTTGGTTGCAGGGGGGTATGGGGTCTCGCGAGGTTAGGGGTTCGGGGGAGAAGAGAGGAGAGGGGAGGGAGGAAAGAAGGCGGCGCGGTAGGAGGGGGGCGTCGCCGACGAGGCGCGGTGGTGGGTAGCCGCAAGGCGATGGCGGCTTAGGGCTTCATGCCCCCTTTTTCCACCTTTATTTTATTTTATTTTGGTTTGAACGGTCAACGCTTCTGAAAGGAGGGAGAGAGAGTATATAGGAGGGAATATATATATTTAATTTTATTATTTTATTATTTTAAACTCCTTAAAAGCAACTTTTTATTATGACCTCCAAACAAGACCCACTGAATGTCGTCCCTAGCGTAATACCCTCGTTACGAACTCAATGGGATATGTATCATAAGCTGATTCGATCGTCTCGTTCAGTTTCCGTCAAATTTACATTTAAATCATTATATTGAATTTTAAACGTACATTTCAATTTACCGAGGTCACATACTAACTAGAAAAATTCCCAAAAAATATTTTCTAGCTTCGTATTGACGATACGGTCCTAACAAAACTAGTTTCGTCGAATTCTGAGACCGTTTGAAAAATGGTCATTTTCCAGTCGATTAAAATCAACTGAAACTGGTCGAACGCGTTTTCCTCTACCACGCTCACATATTGATTCGAAAAATTATGAAATCTGAATTCTAGCAATAACTTTACATCATGGACCCAACAAAAGTGGTTTCGTCGAGATCCGAGGTCATTTGCAAAATTCCCATTTTTAAGGGCCTGAATTCCATAGCGACTATTCAGAATTTTCATCTGGACATATCTTTTGATTCTCGTTATGAAATTTCGATTTTCCGGATTCGTTGGAAAGATATTATCAAATAGATCCTATTTTTTGGTTTCACTAAAATCCGGTTTGTTTTGCACCCGGTACGTTCAATTGAAGTTTGAAATCGAATTATCGAACTACCGCGCCATTTTCAATTCTGTTTATAATTATATATAAATATTTATATTCTAACGACGACGCATATAATATATACGTTCTAAATATATTCAAAATAAATTTTCCGTCGATATTATTTAAAATAATTCATTTTAAATGTTCAAAATTCGTCGAAGTTGCCAAAACAAAAGTTTTAAACTAGCCCAGATTTCCAGGTTATTACAATCTCCCCCACTTAAAACTTTTCGTCCCCGAAAAGGAACAAAGTCAAAAGTGGTTTGATTAATCAACTCTACGTTCGATCTGGCTTCCATTCTCCAACTTTTCAGTTTTTGAGAATTTTCAAATTTTCAAAAATTTGGCTAAAACCCTAAATTTTCGAAAAATTTCGCCATAACCTCCCCTGTACCGGGATCCACGGGAAAAATCCCGAAATTGCCATACAGGCCTTCTGATCTCAAAAAGAAAAAGAAAAAGCCAAGCGGCTAGCCAATAGGCTCATAAAATCATCATTACCCAAACAAAACAGTAAATTATGATAAACATGTACCTATTTGTCGGGCAAACAAATTTTATTCTCTGCTCTAACCTCCTTGCTATGACCTGTTCAATGTAAGTATATGTATATGCAAGCAAATGCGACCAATTTTCAATACAGTTCAATATTTGATTCAATTAGGCTTAATGGTTCAAAATTATCAAACAAATAAACAACAACACAAACATCAATCAATTAGTGGATTAACGTTTCAAATTCATAATTTTGATATATATACTGAAAATCATGTTTTTGATGCCAATTCACAACAATGTGTTCTAGCTATATAAGTTTTGGTTCTCACACCAGTCTAATGGAAATATATAGAAAATCACACCTTCGAAAAACGAACATAAATACTGATGATGTCATGACATTTATCAGTATCATCTCCGGGCGACTAGAAAGCGATTCTATATCTATCCAATATATTAAAACTTCGAATATACATTCATGACGCGTATATGCAAAATCTTTATATACTAGATTGTCCAAATCAATAAAAATAAATTATTCAAATACATGTAAAACGATTCAAATTTTTGAAACAAAATTGTTTTCATTTGAAAAATATACTCTTCACACTCGTTCTAGGATACTACTGATCCTATCTCTAACGAGTCATGTAACAACCCGTATTTTCAATAACCTGTTATAACGTAAATGGAGGCAGAACTAAACTGTAAAATCTGAATCAAGGGAAACGGGCTATGCCATTGCGTTCGTCTCGGAAAAATACGCGAAATAGAGTCCAAGTTTTCGAAAATCGGAGTCCGTATGACCAAGATATGGCCTCGCGAAGTTTCACGAAAAATTCCCAAATTAAAGTATACTTAATTAAGTGAAATGGGTTGCGCAGAGAAATATATATATATTGATATATATATATATAATTGAAAATTAAATAAATAAATACACAAAAATGTTCAAAACAGCAAATTGGGAGAGGGGAATAACCGAACCGGCCGATTTTTGAGGTCGACCCGAGCTCGCTGGGTCGACCAGGGGTTAATCCAGGGTGTTTGGCTGTCAACCCGTGGGCCGATTCGCTCAAATGCAGATTTTGCATTTGGATGGTTCTCATGGTTCATCTTTAATCTAAAGGCCCTAAATGGTTCCTACACTTGACTTCTTCCCCAAGACATGCTTTGATGGCTTGGATTGAATCTAGGTTTAATCCTATGGCCTAAAACACTTGCCTAATCTATAAATAAGACCTTAACCTATCCTAAATCCTCATTATTCATTCATGCAACTAAACTATGGCAAAATTTTACCTCTCATGGCCTCCACTCTCTTCATAAAATTTCTAAATGGTTTCTATGAGAGATTTTCCATGCATACAAGTGTTTTCAAGCTTGTATGAGTGTCATTAGCTTGCATTCAAGTCAAGTTTCTATCTTTGCATCATAAAGCAAGGGTTTTGATCATTTTGGCTCAAGGGTTTTTATGTTATAGCTTGCATTTTGGGTCTATTTGATTGCATAAGGGCTTTGTCATATCTTTTGTGCCTTCATAGCAATGTAAGCCCTTTTCCTACTCTTAGATATTAACTATGAAGTTAAATGTTCATGTTGCAAGTTTGGGTTTGATCATTAAGTATGATACATGCTATCATGTCATGCAAGTTTATGAAGTCATTATCTTGATCTTGTGAGCTAAAAGCTACAACCTTTATGTTGAAATGTTGCATTAGGCAACATGAGAACCCTCATAACCTTTATGTCAACGTGCATATGAAGTCATAAACCTTATATGATGATATATGCGAGTTACTAGTCATCATTCCATATCTTTTGTCACCATGATTCGCTTATGTGCCAAGTTTGGGTTTATGCATGTTTTGAGGCTTAAGAATGTAACATGCAAGTTAATGAACACATTTGTGCCTCATTTGCCACCATGATTAACTTGTGGCTTAATATCCATTTTTGTCATGCCTTTGCCAAGTCTCTTCTTTTAATCCATTACATTGTCGCGAACGTATATGCGAGTTTAAAAGCGTTGGGTTATGTTATGGGTAATTTCTAATGACATGAAAATACAACTTGAAAACATGACTTGAAATATAACATGGAAGTTGACATGTAAGTATGCATAAAAACATAAGCTTGGGAATTTACCTATTAAGTTAGGTCTACCCTTTGGGAATTTACCTATTAAGTTAGGTCTACCCAAATGCTTGAAAACTTGTAACATGTTTTGGGAAACATGATGGACATGACACTTAGAAAATATAAGTGTGGCCAACTCGAGGTTGGGTTAAGTTTGCAACGTAAAACTACCCGGAACCGACCGGCCTAACTAGTAGTTGCAAACAATAGGACCCAATGTGAGAAGTTGGTTATGTTGTGCTTGAACCCGAGGTTAGACCAAGTTGTGGTGTAAAGCTACCCGGAACCGACCGGCTTAACTAGTAACCACAACAAAGTCTAATGTGAGAGGTGAAGGTGCATTAAGTAATTAATGCCACATGATAGGGTTAAGTTAATTTGATTAATGACTCTTAACCAAATATGACATGGACAAATGGGTTAAGTAATTTGATTAGGCTAATGATACTTAACAAAACATGACAAGGTTGGGTAGGTTAAGTAACTTGATTTGCCTAATGACACTTAACCATTTTTATATGACTAGTGGATGGGGTTAAGTTAACCAACACTTAATCAATCCAACGCGATAACTTGGTAAGGTTAAGTAAGTTTTCTTAATGACGCTTAACCGAAAAATACGGTTAACGAATGGGGTTAAGATTAGACTCAACTAGTCTAAACAAGGAAATCGGATGGGGTTAAGTTAGCCTAGACTTAATTAATCCCACTTGGTAGTTTAATGGGGTTAAGTTAAACACTTAACTAATCTAAACATGATGAATTGATGTGGTTAAGTGACCTATACTTAACCAATCTAACTCGTGGATTTATTGAGGTTAAGTTAACCTATACTTAACCGATCTAACGTGAAAACATGATAAGGCTAAGTCACGAATCGCTTGAATACACTTGACCGATTTGACTGAGTAAATTGATAGGGTCAAGTTAATATATACTTAACCAATCTAGAATGATAATTGGACGAGGTTAAGTCGTGAATTGCTTAATACGTACTTAACCAACGTGAGCATGGTTTGTAGGGTTAAGTCTTGGACTTGGATACTTAGCCAATTTTGACATGATTTGAAGACGGGTTAAGTCTTGGACTTGGATACTTAGCCAATTTTGACATGATTGGTAGATGGGTTAAGTCATGAACTTAAGTGACACTTAATCCATTATGTAAACCCTAGTTCTGAGGATAGGGGATAACCGTAGTTAACAAGGATAACGGGAATAAGGCTAAGTGGTAAACCTTAGTTGAGGAATAACTAAGTAATGATTCTTAGTCAAGGAAATTTAGACCAGTTCATAGATAGATGAGTAACCTGATACGGTAGGTCATCGTTTAAGTATACGAGTAGGAGCAAGTATCTGATTTAGATAAAGGCTCCAGCGAACTGGGTAACGAAGCAGCGGCTTCGGGGAACGTGAGGATATTCTTGGTATCCCTCTATGAGCTGCCAGGTGATTATACTAGGCTCATGAGAGGTTAAGGTCTGCGTTAGAAGCACCAAGAGTATGCCTTGGTTGCTATACGAGCGACCTAAAGACGGGGATGGATAGGGGATAGTCGACGATACACGGTCGTACCCTAGATAGCATTTCGTCAGGCTACCTACCATCTTTGGTCAAGCGTGTACGTACGGAAAGGCAGAGAACACCCAATAGACCATAATTGCTATCTAATTATGGTTGCGGTAAGGCTTGGATGTGGGTTGGCCAGTGTTGTGTTCTCATATAGGATATATCCTGTCTTGTCTTTCACTAGTTGAGGGAGTGGTCTCGTAGGACCATAGCCACGTATAGAAAAACAGACCTTAGCATCTGCATCGGCAGATAAATCGAAAGCTCCCGACCGAGTCCTGTATTTCTCGATCTGCCCTGTCACAGGACTCGGATGGCACGATGTGATACATGTGCATACAGTCATGGAAAGCGATTCACGATGAATGCGTGGGAAAAAGGGCGCGGTTGACGGTTAGCGTAAATCCCAGTGGCCCTGGGTGGTTGAACCAAAACCGAGATACGAAAACGTGCAATAGGTAAGCGTAATCCCTAGTGGCCCTAGGTAGCATAAGTCCTAGTTGTACAAACGATAATTCATGTTGGAAGACCCTAGCTAGGTTTAGGGTAACAGTCCAAACCGATCTTAAGGATCATGGAACTATGTTAAAGTAATGTAGAATCTCATGGGAAAGCCCGTATGGTCTATGGCAAGGGACTGAACATTTACATGGAATAAAGCAAACAAGTTGAGTAACCTATATATGCGATATATTAGGTTGACATGGACCATTACACGACTTTTGAGTGAGGGTCACTCTTGGTTAACACATGATACGGTGGGGATACTAGTACGGTAGGTGCAGAGCTAAAATGCAGGATAGATATCATGGGACGTTATACGTGATAGATATCTTGGGGATATTATACTTGATAGAAACCTGACGATGTGATACCTTGTTTTATCTTGACATCGTAATTTATCATGACACCTTAGTTTATCCGAGTTCAGTAGTTCATCCTGTTATTTTGATTTAGCTTATCTATCTTGTCATCATGCTTATGTTCATCTCAGTTTCTCATGTCAGTTAACTTTACTAGTTTTTATGCTAATAGTAGATAGGGCTTACTCAGTCTTTTTGACTGACCCGTTTTGTTTCGCCTCTTTTCTTCCGTTCCCCCCAGGTTACAGGGAGGAAATACTGTTGTTTAGTTCGGACTTCTTCTGCTTGAAGGTCATCATGGATGGCTTGGACTTTTCTTGGCTAATGGCTACTTTACTGTTTTTACTTGGGGAATAATTTATGAAAATGTATTTATGCTTCTTTACTATTGCAAGACAGGTTTTGATGTACTCTGATGTAAAAGGCTTTAGACCTTATTTATTCATGTTATGAAAGTTTGATTTTACTTCCGCTATTTTTATATGTTCTGTCTTGTGATATTTCTGTGCATGTTTACCAATAATGCCCCTCTAAAGCTAGTGCATTCCTTTGCGAGTGACCCTAGCGGAGGCGGGGTGTTACAAGTCATTCTAATTGGATATTACTAATCCAATATCTGATGAATTCTTTCGTTCGGTTCTAATGTGTCTTGTTCTCGAGCTCTGTAAACCAAAGCTCTGATACCAAATGTGACGGCCGGGAATTTCGCTCGATCCGAATTAGTCGTTAAACCAATCAAGACCGTTCGAAACCCCTGATCGTTTTGAGAACAGGAAAAAATAGAACGCAGACGGAAGAACATTTCATTGTTATTACAACAATTCCATCAGATACAAGAATATACAGAGTATAAATGAATAAATTACATTCAACAAATATCAGAGATTACAATAAATTACATAGCAGCGGAAAATAATACAAAGCACAACTGAAGGTGATATACGGATACAGAGCTTTCCGGATATCATTCCAGCTGTAAACCAGGATCCTGTGAATATAAATCTGCAAAACCAAAACTACTAGCTGCCCGTGTCGAAAATAGGGGCACCAAGAGTTTAGGTTGAAACAATAAACTCCAGGTCAGTCATGTGACTGGTGTGAGAACTAAAACAGTTATTTAAAACTTTACTTTAAAAGAGAGTAATTCAAGGGACCACGCCGTATAACAAGGAACGGGTTTCCTCCCAAGAATACCAGTGCATAGAATAAACAGCGCAATGCTTTTTCGAAAAATGAAGCTATTATAAGACCCAGGTCCCATCACACAATGCAACGCAAGCCGGAGGATAGGGTTTTCCCTTATAATAGCCAAACATGCTTGGTACGTTTAAAACAAATCATTTGATACTATAATAAGTGTATAGTGTCAAAACAATTTCAATCATAAATATAAATCATAGACGGCATGCGTACCATATATCATGTCGCCATACTAGTTCTACAATTAAAACCGCAATACACGTGTTGGAAATTGGATTTCCGTCATGAGTCGAGGCAAGGGGCAAGCTCCTCTCCGCGTTCGAGACACTCTAGCAAATGCCTCAGGACTACACACTCTGGGCAATCCTGGATGCTTCAGGGTCGGTCCTCACTTACGTTAGAGGATTAGTTATGCCTGAACACACGTTTCCCGGTCCTTACATACCTATAATCGAGGCGTCTCGCATTCCAACAACCACATAGGTGAAAAGTATATAAATGTCAGGGCTGGTAAGTCACTGACACCACCAAAGATAGAAAGAGACGTCGTGCTCTCCCTGCAATCCGTATCGCATTCCAACAACCACATAGGTGAAAAGTATACAAATGTAGGCCGTGCTTTGATCATCAACCACAAGACTTTGCTTTTCAACAGAAGCCTTGATCCATGCAACTCAGCATGCCACACAGGCAATTCATGCCATGCGATTGATATCTATCGATATATAACCTCTAAGCTCGTACGTCTCAGAGAAGGGCGTTAAGCAAGAGAATAAATTCTCCGCCGCCAAACAGATATATATTTAACAGAAATCAATCAACACAGAATAAAATCCAATGTCAGACACACAATCCATTTACAAGTTCGTTCTGGGTCTGAACGAAACCGGAGGCACTTTCCTCGCATATCCATTGATCTTCAAGTACGTCTGGACGACCACCAACTATTTCCATCCTCTTGGGGGTACAGCCCAATCAGGATCGTCAGTAATTATCCAAACGATGTGAAGACTTCCGGTCTTCAACCACCGTCTTCATCTTCGATGTATCGACGAATCGGTTATTCATAATGGGTATAAACCCAGCCTTTCCGAACAACCCGCGTATATTAAAAACAAATGTTACACAAACACAACATACGCCTCATTCCAATTCAGAATATTCTTTTATTCACAAAATCACATTCTTAGGGAAAGGTTGCCATTAATTTTATCCAAGATAAATTCTTTAAAAATTTATCCTTTAATCTTCCTTTGGACGTCATTTCAAACCAAATTATGGTTTTTTTTCAAACTAGTCGAGATTAGCGAACCACACCGAAGTAATTATTTATTTTATTTCCCAATCCCAACCTATTCATCCCATGAAGCAAAACTGGTAATACTCCATATCCAACACCACGGTGTTGTCGGTAAAATTAATTACCATTCCACGTTCAAATCTAATTAAAGATTTAACTATCGCTTTGGAGCAAAACTGGTGATACTCCATTCTCGCTCACTTTCCAAATTTGATAATTTAACTTATCAATTCACATTTCAATCTAATTGCAGATTCATTAAAACTCCTTTTACTGGGTTAAAGAACTAGTGTTATTTAAAACACAGTTCAAGATAAACCCAAATCACATTCTATGTATTATCGGGTTAAAGAACAAGTGTTATTTAAAACAATGTTCACGATAAACCCACAAATCACTTCTAATTCAATTCCAATCAAATATATTAGAAATTCCGATTATTTAAAACCCCTTTTTAAATCTAATTTATTTATTTAAAAATAGGTGGGTTTTAATTTTAGTTCAAAACTAGTTCATTTCGATAAAAATCTATTTTTATCTTTTCAAATATGGAGTTTTTCATCCCAATCTTTCCCAAATCACTTCTTATGATTTTACACAAATTATTACTATTTTTAATAATTTTATCAAGGCCCTTACAGTCGATTTCCAACAACGGCCATCGAACTGCACTTACAGCGACCTTTTTCAAATTTGATTTGGACGTATCTCCAAATCCAACCGTTAGATTTCAAATTTCCAATATTCGTTAGAAATCTCTTTTCGATACGAACCCAACAGTTCTGGTTTTAGGAGAATCCGACGGTCGGATCTCCCTTAATGTCCGTTTGAAATAAATGGTCGAAATTTACGAACGGCCGCGACACGGCGCGTTCTATTTAGGCCGTTATATTATATATATAATATATATTTCGTCGATTTCTATTTAAAACGAATTTTATAAATAGTTTTGAATTCGTTCCAAAAATAATTTCAAACTTTATTTCAAAATTGAATTTTCTATTATAAATCCTTTTTGCTTACATTTCTATTTGATTTCAATTCAAATCTATTCAATTCAATTCGAATTTCATTTTCTAATTAAATCAAATTCGTTTTCTATTCTATTCAATTTGAATTCGTTTTCTAATTAAATCAAATTCGCTATATATTTAATTGAAATCAAATTCGTCATATATTCAATTGAAATCAAATTCGTTATATATTCAAATCAAATTCGTTATATATTCAATTTCGAAATCACTTTTCAATATTCATTTTAAAATGAATAAAATCGATACAAATATCGTTCACGTCAAAATGGCGTCAATCTAATCAACACGGCTTCACATATTTCTATTTCAAATATTTCTATTTCAAATATTTCTATTTCAAATATTTCGTTTCAAATATTTCGTTCAACACATGACTAATCTCAACGGATGAGTACTGTCAACACATGAACATTTATTTTATATTGATAAAGATGTAAATTTTATTATTAAAATACTTCGTTCCACACATGAATAATCTCAACGAATGAGTACTGTCCACGTGTGACTATTTTTGTTATTCAATATATTTTATAAAAATTATGGTATCTATCGTTTGATTTAAAATCAAACTCCAACCATAAATTAGTAAGAGAATGATTCCCTAAATATTAACCCCGAAGGCCAAAACCAACACCAGGTCAATATCTAGGAGACCACTCATCTCATCTATTTTCCAGTTAATTTCTAATTTTATATAGGATAAAGATGTAAATTTTATTGTTAAAATATTTTGTTCAACACATGACTAATCTCAACGGATGAGTACAGTCAACACATGAACCTTTATTTTATAATGTTCTTTATTTTCCCGATTGGAATGAGGCCCAATCAATTACCATATAACGTTAATTATATGGATTCCATACAACACATGTATATAATAGCAACGATAAATAATCAACCATCATCCAAAGTGCACTACACTCTTTAAGCATCAAATGTAGATAATCAACGCTCACACAGTCTGTCGACCAATCAATCGACATATAATTAAATAATTGGGATTAGTGTACGCCAAATATCATCCCAACACCCGTGTGGGGTTTCAAACAATCAAACACAGATTTTATTTGTGCAGTTGGGCGATGTGTAAAATTTATCGTCCCAATCAATGTCCTTCAAATAGGTTTACATAAACAAACCGTACGGTTTGTAAATGAATATTTATTTATTCACATTCACGTTAAAAATTATATTTTTAACGATAAAATATTTTTAACTATATAAATATTTTATTTCCTTTCAACACAAGAATATTTATTATTCAATCATTCCACAACACAATCAATTTTCACAACACATCAATCAAACAAACAAGCCATCCATGGTCTGTGGATGACGGGTGTCGGGTGCTACTAAACACCGTCTGCATCCTAGTATATAAATATAACTAGAAAAAGAAATTGAAGAGTGAGAAATTCTCACCGATAGCTATTCCAACTTCACGCCACTTCATTTAGAGAAATCATCGCCATTCTCGCCTTTTGTCACTTTCGTTGCCCGTATTCTCTACATAAGTAAAAATCGAATTTTTACTATGCTATTCAATATATAAAAATCGAATTTTTACTATGTTATTCAATATATAAAAATCGAATTTTTACTATGCTATTCAATATATAAAAATCATATTTTTCAAAAATAAAGATTTCGCCTTTTCAAAAATAAAGATTTCGCCTTTTCAATATAAAGATTATATTTTTAATCCACTACATATGTAAAAATCACGCCTTTCTCCATTTAAAAATATCGTCTTTCTTCCTTTAAAAATCTAATCTTTTCTATTTTAAAAATCTAATCTTTTCTATTTTAAAAAAAAACTAATCTTTTCTATATAAATAAATAAAAGAAAAAAAATCAAATCTTCATTTAAATGAAAGTACATCTTTCTACTTTAATTTCATATGAAAGACGAAACCACATTTTTCATTTGTTATGTATTTATTAAAAACTGAACATAAATTAAAAAAAAAAACTTACAGTAGATCGGGAAAAAGGGGGAGGGGCTTCATCGTCAGGCGCAGGGGGGAGGTCGTGGGTGTGGAGGTGGGGCGGAGTGCCTGGAGTCGGCGGCGGTGGCTTGCCGGGTGGTGGAAGAAGGGGCGTCGGTCTCGATTTGGTTGCAAGGCGGTATGGGGTCTCGCGAGGTTAGGGGTTCGGGGGAGAAGAGAGGAGAGGGGAGGGAGGAGAGAAGGCGGCGTGGCAGGAGGGGGGCGTCGCCGACGAGGCGCGGTTGTGGGTAGCCGCGAGGCGATGGCGGCTTAGGGCTTCGTGCCCCCTTTTTCCTCCTTTTTTTTTGTTTGAACGGTCAACGCTTCTGAAAGGAGGGAGGGAGAGTATATAGGAGGGAATATATATTTAATTTTATTATTTTATTATTTTAAACTCCTTAAAAGCAACTTTTTATTTTGACCTCCAAACAAGACCCACCGACTGTTGTTCCTAGCGTAATACCCTTGTTCCGAACTCAATCGGATATGTATCGTAAGCTGAATCGATCGTCTCGTTCAGTTTCCGTCAAATTTACATTTAAATCATTATATTGAATTTTAAACGTACATTTCAATTTACCGAGGTCACATACTAACTAGAAAAATTCCCGAAAAATATTTTCTAGCTTTGTATTGACGATACGGTCCTAACAAAACTAGTTTCGTCGAATTCTGAGACCATTTGAAAAATGGTTAATTTCCAGTCGATTAAAATCAACTAAAACCGGTCGAACGCGTTTTCCTCTTCCACGCTCACATATTGATTCGAAAAATTATGAAATTTGAAATCTAGCAATAACTTTACATCACGGACCCAACAAAAGTGGTTTCGTCGAGATCCGAGGTCGTTTGCAAAATTCCCATTTTTAAGGGCCTGAATTCCATAGCGACTATTCAGAATTTTCATCTGGACATATCTTTTGATTCCCATTATGAAATTTCGATTTTCCGGATTCGTTGGAATGATATTATCTAATAGATCCTATTATTTTTGGTTTCACTAAAATCCGGTTTGTTTTGCACCCGGTACATTCAATTGAAGTTTGAAATCGAATTATCGAACTACCGCGCCATTTTCAATTCTATTTATAATTATATATAAATATTTATATTCTAACGACGACGTATATAATATATATGTTCTAAATATATTCGAAATAAATTTTCCGTCGATATTATTTAAAATAATTCATTTTAAATATTCAAAATTCGTCGAAGTTGCCAAAACAAAAATTTTAAACTGGCCCAGATTTCTGGGTTATTACAATAAATGACGTTTGAACGTATTAATTATAATATAATTTAAAACGAGCTTGTAACATCGCGGTAGTTCGTAATATTGAGTTTTGAACTTCAGTTGAGTAAACATGGTTCGTTTTAAGTCGGATTTCTTTGAAACAAGAAACGTTGGAATCTATTGAACTGTATTTTTCTAATGGAAGTAAAAAAATCGATATTTCATACTATAGATGTTAATTTATGTCCAAATCAAATTTCCAAAAAGTAGCTATGGAATCGTTTATACACCATAACGATTTATTTATTATAATAAAATATTGGTTTTGAATTTGGATAAGATTTTCAAGATGTATTTTCTGTTTAATTTATAGAACTTTTCTAAAAATTTATGTTGGAAACTAAGCTACTTTTTGTTTAACATATTTTGCACTCTAAATTATCCTTTTGGGATTTCATGAAATAAATTAACTTGTCTATTTTATTATATTTTTCGAATCGTGGCACATTGCTTGTCACAACGGTATTTTTATTTTTGTCGATAGCGGTCCGTAAACAAATGGAGTTTTATGTAATAGGTACGCTAAACTCTATACATAGATATATATATATATATATATAAATAAGAAGAAAAGAAACAAGACTCATATAACGTGACTTGCTTCATCACGTTACTTTATATTCACCAAGAAGTAAATGGCTCTGCACACCTCTTGGTTATGATGTGAAATTTATATAGTTAGATGTCACCTTCTGGTACCTTCCCTGACATTTGCATGTTACCCGTACACACCCACTTCCTTGTTGTGCACATTTGTAATGACCCAGAAAATCTGAACCAATTTAAAATTTTTAAATTGGAAAAAATAATGGATTTTAAATATTTAAAATAAATATTTAAAATAATGGCAATAGAAAGTGAGTTTGAATCGACCATTGAAAATGAATATAATTAATTATAATTATAAACAAGGCCCGAAATGGCGCTGCAGTTTCAAAAATTGAATTCAAACTTTGTCGGACTGTACCGGGTGCAAAACAAAACGGATTTTAGTGAAACCAAAAATATTTAAATCTGTTAGTGAATACTTTTCTAACGAATCTGAAAAATCCAATTTTCATAGCGGAAAGCAAAAGTTATGGCCGAATGAATTTTCAGAAAGGTCGCTATGGAATTTATATAGCCCGTGAAATTGGCCATTTTGCATACGACCTCGGAATTCGACGAAACCACTTTTATTGGATCCGGGATGTGATGTTATTGCTAGGTTTCAAATTTCATAATTTTTGAAGCTAATACGTGAGCGTGGCAAAGGAAAATGTGTTTTGGTCAATTATAGTTAAATTGGATCGACCAGAAATGGGCCTTTTTGCAAACGGTCTCAAAATTCGACGAAACTAGTTTTGTTGGGACCGTATCGACAAAACAAAGCTAGATTTATATTTCTGGAATTTTTCGAATCAGTTTGTGGCCCTGGCAAATTGAAATGTACGTTCAAATTAAATATTGAATATTTTATATTTTAATTTGAAGGAAAACTGACTGAAACAGTCGAACGGGCCTACAAAACATGTCGCATTGTGTTCGGAATGGGGGTAAAACGCTAGGGACGACAGTCGTTGGGTTTGGATTGGTGTTCGTGTGTGGCAAGGGGTATTTTCGAATTTTAAAAACTTTATAAATAAAAAAAATCATTTGTCCACGTCAGAACACCCCCCTCCCCCGACATTCTCTCTCCCCCCAAATCGAGCGATGGAAACCCGATCCCCCCTTCTCTCCTCTTTTTCTTTTGATCCGCTCAATGAAATCCAACACCATAGTTAAGGTATTTGTAGTACTTCTCATGATCTTCAAATCCATATAAGAATTGGATTTTTTCATGGCTTGTAGGAGGAGAACCACCCTCGAGAAGTTCGGCCGTTCGCGCCTGTATTCCGCCGCCTGGGGACCACCGAGTTGACCCTCCTCCCTGGCGCACGTGCGCCTCTCCTAGCCCGACAAGGTGGCGCTGGCCGATCGAAGCAACAATCAACGGATTTGAAGAAAATTCAAAACCTAGTTTTGAAGAATTCAGAGCGGTATCGGCTTGTTTTATTTTCAACTGTTTTAACAATTTTAAATCGTTGCAAACTTTGAAAAATCGTATCTTTTTCGTTCGTTAACGAAATTCGATGAAACAGGAAACATCGTGACCGTGTGGACGCCCTCTACATTTTAGAAGAGACCGCATATTTTTCTGAGCCTTCTGCTATTTTTGGTGGAGTGGAACCCAATGTGAGATTTTTAATTTATAAATGATATAGAAACGACGATGTATAAATTATATATTCGATGTATGAGTTATATAAGCGTTGTACACCTCTTGTATAAGCGTTGTATAAGTTGTACGTTCGATGTATAAGTTGTATATGCGTTGCAAAAATTATATATGTGTTGAAATAGAAGTGAATTGCTATATATATATATATATATATATATATATATATATATATATATATATATATATATACACGCCCCTCCTCCACAAACCATGGACGATATTTATTGATTGTGATTGGTGTGAAAATTGATTGATAGTGAATGATTGTTTGGGATTGTTTGTGGTTGAAAAATACCCGTTTGGGATTGAGAAATATTTGGTTGAAACCACATAGGATTAGTTTGTGGAAATGAAATAAATATATACATGCCGCCTGCGTGCGAACTAGATGCATGATCCCCATTGTCAAAAACCGCGAGGTTTTAAGGTAGAGCGAGGAGCCGTACTAGGGATGGTCCCAGTTTTAACTACCCTGCCGTTATGCTGCCGAAATTTTGAATAATATTCATGTGTTTGAATTATTCTCATTTGCTGAAACTATATTTATTCGTTGTATAGAAAACCTTCATGTGTTGAATCGATATTCATTCGTTGATTAGAAATTCATGTGTTGAATGGTATTCGTGTTTTAAATATAAAAATCACATTTTTATCTATATATAGAAACTATAGAAAACCTTCATGTGTTGAATCGATATTCATTCGTTGATTAGAAATTCGGGTGTTGAATGGTATTCACATTTTGAAATAAATTGTTTTATAATAAAAATCACCTTTTTATCATCTATATGAGCTATGTAAAATAATCCTGTTTTGAAATGAATTGTTTTACAATAAAAATCACATCTTTATTATATACATAAATCGTTGAAATGTGAAGTGATAAAAATAGCAACTCGTTCAAATAAATATGCATGAGTCGAAATATTCATTAATTAGCTAATGATATGATTTTTGCCTATGCATGCAACATTAGAAGGAATGGTGTTTTTAAACCAAATGGAATCAAATATGTGATAAGAACTGTATATATGTACATGCATATTTATTGAACAGGTTAAAGCATAGGGGCTCGAGAAGAGGAATAAAATTTTGTGCCCGACAAATAGGTACACATTTACTGTTTTGTTTGGGTGATGATTTTATGAGCCTGTTGGCTAGCCGCTTGGCTTTTTCTTTTTCTTTTCGACATGAGACGCCCGTGTGGCTATTTGGGAATTTTCCCAGCCCCTCCCATACAAAGGAGGTTATGGCGAAATTTTCCAAAATTTAAAGGCGTTAGTGAAATATTTGAAGTGAAAACGATATTGAAGTTTTTAATGAACTATATTTATATAAATATATAAATATAAATAAAATTAAAACGAAACGTGGCCGTGCAGTTCGTGTTTTGAAACAGTGATTTCAAACGACTAGTGCGGGAAATCCGACCATTGGATTTTCCCGAAACCGCAACCGTTGGGTTCGCTTTGGAAAAATCTTCCCAACGGTGCCAACTTTGTAAAAATTCAACGGTTGGATTGTCTGGAATGTTTAATTCAAATCTGAAGAAAAACAGCGCCAGAATCGATTATATTTATATATATATATATATATATAATTATATTTAATCGAATAACGACGCTGTAGTTCGTATTTTGAAATTGAAACTTCAAACGATTGTACCGGGAGATCTGACCGTCGGATTTTCCCGAAACCAGAACCGTTGGATTCGTTTTGAAAAGACCTTTCTAATGATGTAAATTTTGCGAAGATCCAACGGTTAGATTTTCAGATATGTGTAAATCAAATCTGAAGAAAAACAGCACCACGGCCGCGTTATGGCCCGAAGCGTCGTTTTGAATAAATTGGCTATTTTAAAATAAATAAAAATAGAGATAAATCGTTATAAAATATCATAAACGATAATAAAAAGGAAATAAACTGAATTTGCTCGATTTATGTGGTATTTGATGGTTGAATGTGTTTGGTGTGAAAATTACATTAAAGAACAAAGTTGGTGTTGTCGAATGATTTAACCATTGAAATAAATTGATTTGAAATTCTAAATATACGTGAATTATTTGAAAAGGCCGAGTTAATTCTCATTTCAAATAATTGACCGACGATTGAAAGTCGAAGATGAAGACGGTGGTCGAAGACCGGAGATCTTCACCTCGTTTGGAAGGTAACCGAGGTCCTGATTGGGAGGTATCCCGAAATATGGATAATGAGTGGTGATCATCCAGACGTACGTGGTGATCGATGGGTTTGCGAGGTATTTAGTGCCTCCGGTTTCATTCAGACCCAGAACGGACTTGTAAATGGACTGTGTGTCTGACATTGGATTTTATTCTGTGTCGATTGATCTCTGTTAAATATACATCTGTTTGGCGGCGGAGAATTTATTCTTTTGCTTAACGCCCTTCTCTGAAACGTACGAGCTCAGAGGTTGTATATCGACAGACATCAGTCGCATGGCATGAATTGCCTGTGTGGCATGCTAAGATGCAGTGATCAGGACTTCTGTTGAAAAGAAAAGTCTTGTGGTGATGATCAAAGCACCGCCTGTGTGGCGTAGCTTTGTGTATAACGTGAAATCGCGAGCCTCACACCCCAGTATCAACCAGAAACGGGAGAAAGGACCTCAGGGAGGGCCTGCGTTTCATCTTAGCTAAGGTGGTGTCAGTGACCTACCATCCCTGACATTTATATACTTTTCACCTATGTGGTTGCTGCTGTTGCGAGGCGCCTCGATTAGATCGGACGATCCGGGTCCGATGGAGTCACTTGTTGGCTCGCTTACGCCCAAAAGGGCGGCGAAACGTAGTGCTCAGGCATTTTAATCCACTCTGTGTGGACCGGCCCTGTCACTCCAAGGGTCGATGCTTTCTGATCCTGAGACTCGGGCTAGGCTTTCTCGAATTCGGTAAGGACTATCTTTTGCCTTGGTTCAAGACGGAAATCCAATTTCCACATATGACATCATGCAGTTTTGATTGTATATATATATATATGGCGACATGATATATGGTACCCATGCCGTCTATGATTGATAGTTATGATTTGAAATTATTTTCAAAACATATAAACACTAGCAATAATATCAATTGCCTTTGTTTTATTCGTATCAAGCATATTTTGGCCATTATAAGGTAAAACTCTATCCTTCGGTTTGCGTTGCATTGTGTGATGGGAACTGAGTCTTATAATGGCTTCATTTTTATAAAAAGCATTGCGATGTTTAAAAGAAAGATTTCTTTTAAAGCACTGGCAATCCGATGGAGTAAACCCGTTCCACGAAAGTGGCGTGGTCCTGTGATTAGCCAAATTATATATATGTGTTGAGTAGATTTCTCATACCAGTCCCATGTAACGACCCTGAATTTTGGGGCCAAGTTAAAATTTATTTTAAGTGATTTTAAATGAGTTTTGATATTTATAATAATCTATTTTAAATAATAAGGATCACAAATTTGGTTCAAATCGAAGTTAGAATGAATAAATTAATTTTAAATATAAAAAGAGCTAGAAATGGCGCGGTAGTTTGAAAAGTCAAACTTGAACTTTGACTAACTATACAGGATGCAAAATTTAACGGATTTTAGTGAAACCAAAAATATTAGAATCTATTTAAAAATATCTTTCCAACGAATCCGAAGAATCGAAATTTCATAACGGGAATCAAAAGTTATGGCCAATTCGATATTTAGAAAGGTCGCTATGAAATTTATAAGAGCCAAAATGCTACATTTTGCAGAATAAGGAATTAGGACCCGAAACCATCTCCATTGGTTTTAGAATGTTGTTTTCATATAAAAATGACTATAAGAACTTATATTTTTGAGTTTCGAAAAAATTCCACTATTTTTGGTATTTTTAAATATTAAAATATACACCTGAAAAATAGAATTTTTGTAAACGAACTCCGAATTCGACGAAACCAGTTTCTATGGATTCGGAATATTAAATTAAGGTTAAATTCTAAAATTTATAATTTTTGGAATTATTTTGTGGCCTGTATAATTTTTACAGTGGAAATACAGCCTATTTTCAGACTTCGGTAATTTATAATAAATTCATACGGAATCAGAAAATTACGAAATCAGGTTCGTTGGGTTCGTAATGACCTGAAATAATTATGTTTAAAAATTTATTAATTTTGAAATTCGCATGTATTATTAAGAATTTCTGAATTGAAGAAAACAGTTGAAAATTGAGTAATTGGGCACGTAATGATATTTGGGCCCAAACCAAAATTAAACCCATGGTATATATTATCTTTTTTCTGAGATTTAGGGCTGAAATTCGAAATACACAGCAGCCGCTTCTATTTTCCATCATTTTTCTCAATTTCCATGGCGGCTCTCTTTTCCTCTAAAATTTGTCGAAAATAAAATCTCTTCAAACCATAGCAAATTATATGTCCTCTCGAAGGTCTCGTCGATACGAAGCTAATGGTGTACTCGGTTTTGTCAAACAGCGCTCGGATTCGCCGGAATCTCGTCTTAAAGCTCGCTGTTTTCGAAATTCAGAAGCTCAAAACGTAAATCAAGAAATTCCCGTGAATCGAGGAAGAATTAGACGAAGTCACGAACACGGAAATTCTTCGTCTACGTGAGGTGGAGGTGCTCGCCAAATTTCAGGCAGTTTGGAGGTATGAGGCGGCCTGTGGGACCCGCGAGGCGAAATCCTTTCTAGGCGATTTCCCGATGATCGGAGAAGCTTTAGGGGCGGCTCTTTCTGGTGGTGGTGCGTCTCGCCAAGACGAAGACATTGGCGGTGGTCCCGTGGCGTCAGGTGGCCCGAGGCAGCGGCAAAGTGCGGTCAAAGTTCGGCGGTGAACAGTGTTTTTCGGTCAATGGGCTGAGGGTATTTTCTATTTTATTTTTAAATTATTTAATTAATTTCCAGAACTTTAAAATTGCATAACTCACTCATACGAAGTCGAAAATCGACGATTTCAGGTGCGTTGGGATCGTGGTGACGAGATGGACGCGTTGACACTAATTTTGTCCAATTCTGAGACAGTGAAATTTTTAGGTATTTTCACGAATATTAATTAATTATTTAATTACCCGATCTTTAAAAATTCATAACTCTTTCATACGAGGTCCGTTTGACGAACCGTAAATTGCGTTGGAATCACAAAATTAAGAGCTTCGCGATGGCGCAGACCGCAGCTGAAAAGGAGACAGTAAAATTTTGGCCAAAAAAATTCAAGGTGAGAATCCTTTATTTAAAAAATTTTACATTAAAATAAACTATTCAGTATATGATGCGATTATAATATGATTCTGATCTGTTGTTGGTTATGATTTGGTGATGTCTTGTTATATGATTGAATGGCTAATATTAGATCCCTTGATTTCATGTTCATAGGTAAATAGAATTGACTATGTTAATGAACAAATTTGTTTAATATTTAATAGTAAATTATTCATGGTATGTTCATTGTCATTTTTGCCAATGTTTAAAATAGAAAATTATTCATGGTATGTTCATTGGTATTTTTGTCAATGTTTAAAAATAGAAGATTATTCATTGTATGTTCAATGACATTTGGTATGTATAAAATAGAATATGTCACTATATGTTTATGGACAAATTTGTGTCATTATAAAATGGGATTATACACCGTATGTTGATGGGCACTATTTTTGTTCAATAATAAAATAGAAATTGCCATAGTATGTTAATTGATAAATTTTGTCAATATTAAAATAGAAATTATTCACCGTATGTTAATGAGCAATTTTTGTTAATATAATGTTCACCGTATGAAATTAACATTTTTATTTAATGTTAATATAAAGAACGGTCACCTTATGATAATGACATTTGTGGAAAATGTTGAAAATGTTCATTGTATGATAATTAACATTTTAATATACTAAAATAGAAAATGTTGAATTTGTTCATTGTATGTTAGAGTGACATTTTGTACATATTAATATAGAAAATGACTTCGTATGATAATATAACTTTTTGTTATGTTAAAATATGAAAATATGCATCGTATGAAATGAATGACATTTTTGTTATGTTAAAATATGAAAATATACATCGTATGAAATGAATGACATTTTTATTATGTTAAAATATGAAAATATACATCGTATGAAATGAATGACATTTTTTTTATGATAAAAATACGAAAATCTACACCGTATGATACAATAACATTTTTGTTAATGTTACATAGAAAATACATTGTATGTTAAATCAGCATTTTTGTCATGTTATTAATATAAATATGCACTGTATGTTAAACCAGCGTTTTGTCATGTTAGAAATATATAAATTTGCATTTTATGTAAACTAGCATTTTGGTTATGTTAAAAAAAATAGAAAATGCATTGTAAGTAAAATAACATTTTTGTTTAAGTGTTAAGAAATAAAAGAATTTTCATTTCATGAAAAATTAACATTTATTTTTAATGTTAATAAATATGAAATGTAAGGCATGTGAAATTAACATTTATTGTTAATGTTAATAAAAAGGAAAATGTATTGTAGGTTAAATTAACTTTTTTTTTTTTATGTTAATTAAAAATGAAATGTATGCATATTAAATTAACATCCATTTTTGTTATATAAAAAGAAAGGATGATTTAGCATTATTTTAATGTCAAGATAATAGTATTTTTGTCATTTTTATTTTAATGTTTAACATATAGGAATGCATTGTATGTGAATGGTATTTTTGTCATTTTTATTTAATGTTATAAAAATATAAGTTTGCATTGTATGCAAATAACATTTTTGGTCATGTTATAAAAATATAAGTTTGCATTGTATGCAAATAACATTTTTGGTCATGTTATAAAAATATAAATTTGCATCGTATGATAAAATAGCATTTTGTAAAAAAATGAAAATATTTACCGTATGATTGATTGATACTTATTTTGTTAAATATGAAAATGTCACCGTATGATGATTGACATTTTTTGTCAATGTTTATATAAGAAAATAAACACCGTATGTTGGTTGACATTTTTGTCAATATATTAAAATAGAATTTGTCGCCATTTGTGATAAGTATATTTTTGTTCATTTACAAAATAGAATTGGCCGCTATATGTAATGAACTAATACTTTGTTCATTATCAAAATAAGAAAACATCGTATGTAAGTGAATATATTTTGTTCATTATCAAAATAAAGAGCACCGTATGTTGAATGAACAAATTTGTGTTATTTTAAAATAAAGAGCACCGTATGTTGAATGAACAAATTTGTGTTATTTTAAAATAAAGAGCACCGTATGTTGAATGAACAAATTTGTGTTATTTTAAAATAAAGAGCACCGTATGTTGAATGAACAAATTTGTGTTAAAATAGAAAATAATGCGTTGTATGTATAATAAATGAAAATAATGCATTGCATGTAAAATATGAAAATAATGCATTGTATGTAAAATATGAAAATAATGCATTGTATGTAAAATATAAATAGAAAAGGCACCGCATGTAATATTAACATTATTTTCAATATTAATAAAAGAAATGAAACTGTATGTAAGGTTTAACATTATTTATAATGTTAAATAAAAGAAATGAAACTGTATGTAAGGTTTAACATTATTTATAATGTTAAATAAAAGAAATGAAACGTATGTAAGAATAACATTATTTATAATGTTAAATGAAAGGTAAGGAACTGTATTGAAACATTAACATTATTTATAATGTAGGTAAAAGGGAACTTACACCATAGGAAAGTGTTCATTATTCATAATGAAATTGGAAAAGAAACATATAAAGAAATGAATGGGATGGCACATTATAATTTACATTCTTAAATGAAAATTATAAAGTATAAAATAAATAATAATGAATTAAAAAGGGAAGAATTATCGTCTAATCCTAAACTACATTGTCATGTAAGTAGAAAGGTGAAAGTTAAGAGAAATGTAAGCTGCACGTAGGGACGACAAACTAAACGAATTATATATATATACATTTATATATATAATTAAAATAACGATATGAAATATGTTTTTCTCAAAATATATGAATGCGAGATTATTTGGAAAGACCGGGTTAATCCCATTCCAAATGATCGTACGATTTCAAGAATTCAAGTATGAAGACGGCGTATGAAGACCGTAAATCTCCCCTCGAATGGACAACGATCAAGACTCTGAATTGGTTTGATCCCAATTCAAGGGTCGGGGTAATTGCCCAAACGTACGTGTTGATTTCACGGGTTTGACCCTAGTTCAGACCTAGAGCATGGGTATAAATGGATAGTGTGTCTGACATCGTACCCCACAAAATATTATGTTGTTGATATTTAGTTAATATATAAATGATTGGTGGTAGAGAATTTATTCTCTACTTAACACCCGTTTATATAGTGACGGAAGATCAATAGTACGGTATGGAGTGACGGTGTGGCATACTAAGATGCAATGGTCAGGGTTTCTTGTTGAAAAGCAGAACCTTGTGGTATGAAGAACATGACTTCACGAGCCTCACAAACCGGTAGAGTCTAAAAAGGGGGAAGGGAACGCAGGGAAAGTAGCACGTTTCTTTCTAGTTAGTAGTCATTTTACTTTTGGAGGATGATGAAATGAGGCGCCTCGGATAGGTCCTATAGGACCGGGGAACGTGTGCTTAGGAATTGCCAATCCTCTAAGCTGTATGTGAGGACCGGCCCTGCAGGATCCAAGGGTTAACTGCGGGTAATCCTGAGACGTTAACTAGAGCGTCTCGAATCGGTAAGGAGTCCTCCCTAGCCTGGACTCATGATGGAAACCCAAATTTCCAATACGACCCCGACGGATTTGATTGTATTACTAGTATTGGAGGCATAATATATAGTACCTATGCTTCCTAGGATTAATACATTGCTTTGAATTGTTTTAAAACATATACACCCTAATAATAGTATTAGTTACGTATTTGGCGTATTTAGCATGTTTAACCACCATAAGGTAAAACTCTATCCTCTTGGTGTGCGTTGCATTGTGTGATGGGACCTGAGTCTTATGGTGGTTCCATTTTTCAAAAGACATTGCGTTTTGTTACGTTTTACTTATCTGTATTGACACTATAGTTATGCACGACAATCCATTGGTACAACCCGTTCCGCGTTAGCGGCGTGGTCTTTTGGATTTGCCTTATTCTTATTAGTATAAGTTATTTAAGAATTCTCACACCAGTCCCACGACTGACCCATAGTTTGTTTCACCTTTTTGCAAAATTGGGTGCCCTCTCTTCTACACGGGCAGCCAAGTAGACAGGTTCATTCTTTGCTTGGAGCTTTTCTTTGTAGCTGCTTATTTTCTCTCTCTTGGATTCTGCTTGGGAGAAGAGGTGATGACTTGGAGCTTGAAGATTTTTTGTTTCTATTGGCATCTTTTCTTTTCTTTTTAGACATCAAACTTATTTCTTTTCTGCAAACTTGTTGTAATAGCTTAGATTCTGTGACTGTGGATTTTCTGTGATTGATGACATTATATTTTTCCGCTGCTATAATGTTATTACTCTATGAATCTCCTTTGCTATATTGTATCTGTGTTCTGTTTTATTGTATTTATGTTGTATTCCAAAAATGATTTCTCCTGCTTTCACCCGTGGAAGTTTGGGGTTATCACATCCCATGACTGACTCGTAGTTTGTTTCACTTTCAAACTCAGGTGCCCCTTTTTCGACACGGGCAGCCTTGTATTCAGGTTTAGCTGGTTCTTTCTGGATAGCTGGAGCGGAAGATGGATTCTATCATTTATCTCTTTTTATGCTGTTCAGCTCCTATTGTACATATTTTGTTTGTTTTCCGCTGTAGACATTTATGTATAGCTGAACTGTAATTGTACTAAGTAAGATCCTGTATACTGTGTTACTCTGATGATTACTTTTATCTGTTTATGTGTTATATTCCACGGATTGCCCTTGCCGCCGTCAGTACGGGGTTTTGGGACGTCTCATTTGGTATCAGAGCCTTGGTTAAACTTAGTTCTGGAATATAACATTTGAACGAACTCGTCAGAAATAGAACCAGTAGTGTTCTAGGACGGGTAACTCTATACAGATAGGATCAGCAATATCCTAGTATGAGTAAAGCAGAATGGGATACACCCCGGTAGACACATTTACATTGAAGTATTTGTCTCTATATTTTGAAATACCTTTTCTGTGACCTGACACTTGATCTGCCATTTGCAGAAGTACTAGAAAATGAGTGTCAGAAACAGGAGAAATGCAGAACCCCATCTTGAGGCTCTATTAAAGAGATATCGAAATCTGAACGGAGCACAGTTCTCGGGCAATGAATCTATAATTCAGACTCAAGCTTGGATGAGTTCCGTCGAAAGAATTTTTGAGCGCATCCAGCTGAGAGATGACTAGAAATGGTAAGTAGCATCTTGGGCGCTCAAAGAAGAAGCTTTAATCTGGTGGGAAACAATCATCAAAGATAATCCAGAAGGTGATATCACCTGGGACAGATTCAAAGTGATTTTCCTAGAAAGATTTACTCCTCCCAAAGCGACGGAGCGATTATGTGATGAATTTTCTTATCTAATACAAGGTGATATGACCATCCCAGAATATCATAAGAAATTCAACGAACTTGCTCACTTTTCTCCTCATCTGATTCAAGAAACCAAAGAGCTGAGGAACAAGAATGTTTACTTAGTCAAAGTGCAATGGAGTGGAGATCCGCGAGATTGTACTTGGGAAACTGAGGAGAGCATTCAGAAAGCTTATCCTAGATGCCGAGTAGATGTCTCTGATTAACTCCGGTGCAAGGTATATTTACCATACTTTGCCTTATCATTTAATTCTCTATTCTATTGTTATTTTCTTTCCATGGAAGTGCACTTTTAATTCTATAGTCCGAATGATTTTAAAAGAGTATAGGAATTAATTAGTATATTTTTGAAAAGTTAAAAACAATTTGATTGTTGTGTGTGTTGTGTGATAGTAGATTTGATTGATTAAAATTATTAAAAAGATAGTTAATTTAATCAACAATAGAATAACGTTAGAATTTATTCGAGTATATCACAGATTGAACTGATTAGAAAATAAATAGAAATATATATACATGTGCATTATATATGTTTGAACAGGTAAATGGATTAGCTGTTCAGTAAAGATTTTATTTGCGTGCCCGACAAATAGGTAAACCTTAATGAGTTGGATGCGAAATATTATTATATCAACTCCTGTGAATGCCATTGGATGCGGAGTGCTAGTTTTTCCGTGTGAAATAATAAACATCGCCATAGAATAGTAACAATTAATTTTGAACTACATTACATGGCATACTTCAGAAGATAAGCATACTTCATCATATACCACAAAAGCATTTGGAGCTGGTGTGACGAGGTGGAAGATTTACCATACGAGCGAGAGGCTTGTATGGCGATGACTATATTTTATAGGTTGAACTGATGACTGATATGGACTATTTAAATTGTAACAATTAAATTGCCAGATTAATAAAAAAACCACATGGGTCTGGAGTTGACAATAATCACGTCTCTCTAGTTATTAGATACGGCACATGGACTATTTATTTCCCATACGGGGCAGGGTGACGAGAATTTATTCTCTGGAGTTATTATCAATACATGCTCCCCTGTAAACACCAGAATATATCACTATAAATATGTGTATGCTTATTAGGATTTATTGGGTACCTAATACGACCCAATAAATTTCCAAACCTCTCTCCGTACAAAGGAGGTTATGGCGAAATTTTTCAAAAATTCCAGGTGTTAGCCAAATTTTTGAAGAATTTGAAATTTCTCAGAAACTGAAAAGTTGGAGAATTGAAGCCAGATCGAACGTAGAGTTGATTAATCAAACCACTTTCGACTTTGTTCCTTTTCAGGGACGAAAAGTTTTAAGTGGGGGAGATTGTAACAACCCAGAAAATATGAACCAATTTAAATCATTAGATTGGCTAAAATAATGGATTTTAAATATTTAAAATAAATATTTTAAATAATGGCAATGGAAAGTGACTTTGAATCGACCATTGAAAACGAATATAATTAATTATAATTATAAACAAGGCCCGAAATGGCGCTGCAGTTTCAAAAATTGAATTCAAAATTTGTCGGACTGTACCGGGTGCAAAACAAAACGGATTTTAGTGAAACCAAAAATATTTAAATCTGTTAGTGAATACTTTTCTAATGAATCTGAAAAATCGAATTTTCATAGCGGAAAGCAAAAGTTATGGCCGAATGAATTTTCAGAAAGGTCGCTATGGAATTTATATAGCCCGTGAAATTGGCCATTTTGCATACGACCTCTGAATTCGACGAAAACACTTTTATTGGATCCAGGATGTGAAGTTATTGCTAGGTTTCAAATTTCATAATTTTTGAAGCTAATATGTGAGCGTGGCAAAGGAAAATGTGTTTTGGTCAATTATAGTTAAATTGGATCGACCAGAAATGGGCCTTTTTGCAAACGGTCTCAGAATTCGACGAAACTAGTTTTGTTGGGACCGTATCATCAAAACGTAGCTAGATTTAATTTTATGGAATTTTTCGAATCAGTTTGTGGCCCTGGCAAATTGAAATGTACGTTCAAATTAAATATTGAATATTTTATATTTTAATTTGAAGGAAAACTGACTGAAACAGTCGAATGGGCATATGAAACATATCCCATTGTGTTCGGAATGGGAGTAAAACGCTGGAGACGACAGTCGTTGGGTTTAGATTGGTGTTCGTGTGTGGCAAGGGGTATTTTCAGATTTTAAAAAATTTATAAATTAAAAAAAAATCATTTGTCCACGTCAGAACACCCCCCCCGACATTCTCTCTCCCCCCAAATCGAGCGACGGAAACCCGATCCCTCCTTCTCTCCTCTTTTTCTTTTGATCCACTCAATGAAATCCAACACCACAGTTAAGGTTTTTGTAGTACTTCTCATGATCTTCAAATCCATATAAGAATTGGATTTTTTTGTGGCTTGTAGGAGGAGAACCACCCTCGAGAAGTTCGGCCGTTCGCGCCTGGATTCCGCCGCCTGGGGACCACCGAGTTGACCCTCCTCCCTGGCGCACGTGCGCCTCTCCTAGCCCAACAAGGTGGCGCTGGCCGATCGAAGCAACAATCAAGGGATTTGAAGAAAATTCAAAACCTAGTTTTGAAGAATTCAGAGAGGTATCGGCTTGTTTTATTTTCAACTGTTTTAACACTTTTAAACCGTTGCAAACTTTGAAAAATCATATCTTTTTCGTTCATTAACGAAATTCGATGAAACAGTAAACATCGTGACCGTGTGGACGCCCTCTACATTTTAGAAGAGACCGCATATTTTTCTGAGCCTTCTGCTATTTTTGGTGGAGTGGAACCCAATGTGAGATTTCTAATTTATAAACGATATGGAAACGACGATGTATAAATTATATATTCGATGTATGAGTTATATAAGCGTTGTACACCTCTTGTATAAGCGTTGTATAAGTTGTACGTTCGATGTATAAATTGTATATGCGTTGTAAAAATTATATATGTGTTGAAATAGAAGTGAATTGCTATATATATATATATATATATATATATATATATACACACCCCTCGTCCACAAACCATGGACGATACTTATTGATTGTGATTGGTGTGAAAATTGATTGATAGTGAATGATTGTTTGGGATTGTTTGTGGTTGATATTGATTGATTGTGGTTAAAAAATACCCGTTTGGGATTGAGAAATATTTGGTTGAAACCACATAGGATTAGTTTGTGGAAATGAAATAAATATATACATGCCGCCTGCGTGCGAACTAGATGCATGATCCCCATTGTCAAAAACCGCGAGGATTTAAGGTAGAGCGAGGAGCCGTACTAGGGACGGTCCCGGTTTTAACTACCCTGCCGATATGCTGCCGAAATTTTGAATAATATTCATGTGTTTGAATTATTTTCATTTGCTGAAACTATATTTATTCGTTGTATAGAAAACCTTCATGTGTTGAATCTATATTCATTCGTTGATTAGAAATTCATGTGTTGAATGGTATTCGTGTTATAAATATAAAAATCACATTTTTATCTATATATAGAAACTATAGAAAACCTTTATGTGTTGAATCGATATTCATTCGTTGATTAGAAATTCATGTGTTGAATGGTATTCAAATTTTGAAATAAATTGTTTTATAATAAAAATCACCTTTTTATCATTTATATGAGCTATGTAAAATAATCCTGTTTTGAAATGAATTGTTTTACAATAAAAATCACATCTTTATTATATACATAAATCGTTGTAATGTGAAGTGATAAAAATAGCAACTCGTTCAAATAAATATGCATGAGTTGAAATATTCATTAATTAGCTAATGATATGATTTTTGCCTATGCATGCAACATTAGAAGGAATGGTTTTTTTAAACCAAATGGAATCAAATATAAAGTTGAATAGAAAATGATAAGTGATAAGAACTGTATATATGTACATGCATATTTATTGAACAGGTTATAGCAAAGGGGCTAGAGACGAGGAATAAAATTTTGTGCCCGACAAATAGGTACACATTTACTGTTTTGTTTGGGTGATGATTTTATGAGCCTGTTGGCTAGCCGCTTGGCTTTTTCTTTTTCTTTTCGACATGAGACGCCCGTGTGGCTATTTGGGAATTTTCCCAGCCCCTCCCGTACAAAGGAGGTTATGGCGACATTTTCCAAAATTTAAAGGCGTTAGTGAAATATTTGAAGTGAAAACGATATTGAAGTTTTTGAATGAACAATATTTATATAAATATAAATAAAATTAAAACGAAACGTGGCCGTGCAGTTCGTGTTTTGAAACCGTGATTTCAGACAACTAGTGCGGGAAATCCGACCATTGGATTTTCCTGAAACCGCAACCGTTGGGTTCGCTTTGGAAAAATCTTCCCAACGACACCAACTTTGTAAAAATTCAACGGTTGGATTGTCTGGAATGTTTAATTCAAATCTGAAGAAAAACAGCGCCAGAATCGATTATATATATATATATAAATACAATTATATTTAATCGAATAACGACGCTGCAGTTCGTATTTTGAAATCGAAACTTCAAACGATTGTTCCGGGAGATCCGACCGTCGGATTTTCCCGAAACCGGAACCGTTGGATTCGTTTTGAAAAGACCTTTCTAATGATGTAAATTTTGCGAAGATCCAACGGTTAGATTTTCAGATATGTGTAAATCAAATCTGAAGAAAAATAGCACCACGGCCGCGTTATGGCCCGAAGCGTCGTTTTGAATAAATTGGCTATTTTAAAATAAATAAAAATAGCGATAAATCGTTATAAAATATCATAAACGATAATAGAAAGGAAATAAACTGAATTTGCTCGATTTATGTGGTATTTGATGGTTGAATGTGTTTGGTTTTAAAATTACATTAAAGAACAAAATTGGTGTTGTCGAATGATTTAACCATTGAAATAAATTGATTTGAAATTCTAAATATACGTGAATTATTTGAAAAGGCCGAGTTAATTCTCATTTCAAATAATTGACCGATGATTGAAAGTCGAAGATGAAGATGGTGGTCGAAGACCGGAGATCTTCACCTCATTTGGATGGTAACCGAGGTCCTGATTGGGAGGCATCCCGAAATATGGATAATGAGTGGTGATCGTCCAGACGTACGTGGTGATCGAAGGGTTTGCGAGGTATTTAGTGCCTCCGGTTTCGTTCAGACCCAGAACGGACTTGTAAATGGACTATGTGTCTGACATTGGATTTTATTCTGTGTCGATTGATCTCTGTTAAATATACATCTGTTTGGAGGCGGAGAATTTATTCTTTTGCTTAACGCCCTTCTCTGAAATGTACTAGCTCAGAGGTTGTATATCGACGGACATCAGTCGCATGGCATGAATTGCCTGTGTGGCATGTTAAGATGCAGTGATCAGGACTTCTGTTGAAAAGCAAAGTCTTGTGGTGATGATCAAAGCACCGCCTGTGTGGCGTAGCTTTGTGTATAACGTGAAATCGATAGCCTCACACCCCGGTATGAACCAGAAACGGGAGAAAGGACCTCAGGGAGGGCCTGCGTTTCCTCCTAGCTAGGGTGGTGTCAGTGACCTACCAGCCCTGACATTTATATACTTTTCACCTATGTGGTTGTTGTTGTTGCGAGGCGCCTCGATTAGATCGGACGATCCGGGTCCGATGGAGTCACTTGTTGGCTCGCTTACGCCCCAAAGGGCGGCGAAACGTAGTGCTCAGGCATTTTAATCCACTCCGTGTGGACTGGCCCTGTCGCTCCAAGGGTCAATGCGTTCTGATCCTGAGACTCGGGCTAGGCAGTCTCGAATTCGGTAAGGACTATCTTTTGCCTTGGTTCAAGACGGAAATCCAATTTCCACATACGACATCGTGCGGTTTTGATTGTATATATATATGGCGACATGATATATGGTACCCATGTCGTCTATGATTGATAGTTATGATTTGAAATTGTTTTCAAAACATATCAACACTAGCAATAATATCAGTTGCCTTTGTTTTATCCGTATCAAGCATATTTTGGCCATTATAAGGTAAAACTCTATCCTCCGGTTTGCGTTGCATTGTGTGATGGGAACTGAGTCTTATAATGGCTTCATTTTTATAAAAAGCATTGCGATGTTTAAAAGAAAGATTTGTTTTAAAGCACTGGCAATCTGATGGAGTAAACCCGTTCCACGAAAGTGGCGTGGTCCTGTGATTAGCCAAATTATATATGTGTTGAGTAGATTTCTCATACCAGTCCCATGACTGACTCGTAGTTTGTTTCACTTTCAAACTCGGGTGCCCTTTTTCTACACGGGCAGCCTTGTATTCAGGTTTAGCTGGTTCTTTCTGGATAGCTGGAGCAGAAGATGGATTCTATCATTTATCTCTTTTTATGCTGTTCAGCTCCTATTGTACATATTTTGTTTGTTTTCCACTGTAGACATTTATGTATAGCTGAACTGTAATTGTACTAAGTAAGATCCTGTATACTGTGTAACTCTAATGATTACTTTTATCTGTTTATGTGTTATTTTCCACGGATTGCCCTTGCCGCCGTCAGTACAGGGTTTGGGGACGTCTCAACATTTCTTAGCAACTGAGCATATATTAGCCTATAAATATGAGACGACCCAAACTTCCCCGGTAAGGAAAGCCCGGATTGAATTGAGGACAAGACAAAATAGAACGCAGACAGAAGAACATTTCATTGTTTATTACAACAATTCCATCAGAATACAAGAATATACAGAGTATGAATAAATATTACACAGAAAATATCAGAGATTACAATAAATTACATAGCAGCGGAAAAACAATATAAAACACAACTGAAAGTAATACACGGATACAGAGCTTTCCGAGCATCGTTCCACCTGTAAATCAGGATCCTATGAATATAAATCTGCAAAACCAAAACTACTAGCTGCCCGTGTCAAAATAAGGGCACCCAGAGTTTAGGTTAAAACAATAAACTCCAGGTCAGTCATGTGACTGGTGTGAGAACTAAAACAGTTATTTATCTTTATTTTAAGTTAGGTAAATCAAGGGACCACGCCGTATAACACGGAACGGGTTCCTCCCAAGAACACCACTGAATAAAACGACAGCACAATGCTAAATAAAGAAAAATGAAGCTATTATAAGACCCAGGCCCATCATGTAACGACCAGGAATTTCGCTCGATCCGCATCAATCGCTAAACCGATCAAGACCATTCGAAACGCCTGATTGTTTTGAGAACTCAACAAAATAGAACGCAGACAGGAGAACATTTCATTGTATATTACAACAATTCCATCAGAATACAAGAATATACAGAGTAAAAACAAATAAAATACATTCTATAAATATCAGAGATTACAATATATTACATAGCAGCGGAAAATAATACAAAATACAACTGAAGGAGATATACGGATACAAAGCTTTCCGGATATCGTTCCAGCTATAAACCAGGTTCCTGTGAATATAAATCTACAAAACCAAAACTACTAGCTGCCCATGTCAAAATAAGGGCACCTAGAGTTTAGGTTAAAACAATAAACTCCAGGTCAGTCATGGGACTGGTGTGAGAACTAAAACAGTTATTAATCTTTATTTTAAAGTTCGGTAAATCAAGAGACCACGCCGTATAACACGGAATGGGTTTCCTCCCAAGAATACCAGTGCATAAAACAACAGCGCAATGTTAAATAAAGAACAATGAAGCTATTATAAGACCCAGGTCCCATCACACAATGCAACTCAAGCCGGAGGATAAGGTTTTTACCTTATAATAGCCAAGAATGCTTGGTACGTGAAATTTCATGTTTTATTATTACTATAAGTGTATGGTGTCAAAACAATTTCAAATCATAAGTATCAATCATAGGCGGCATGAATGCCCCATACCACTATGTCGCCATATATAGGTTACACAATCAAAATCGCAAAGTCACGTATTTGGAAATTGGGTTTCCATCTATGAACCGAGGCAAAAGATAGTCCTCTACCGATTCGAGACGCTCTAGCCCACCCCTCAGGACCCAGACTCTGGTGGGCCCTTGGATCGTCAGGGCCGGTCCACCGATGTGGATTAAAATTCCTGGACACTGCGTTTTCCCGCCCTTTGGGGCGTGAGTAAGAAAACGAATGACTACTCCATCGGTCCCGGATCGACCGATATATCCGAGGCGCCTGCAATTCCAACAACCACATGAGTCAAACTCGTCAGCCAGTTCAAGCACTGACGCCACTCCTAGCTAGAAGAAAACGCATGTCCTCCCTGAGGTCCGTCTCCCGTTTTTGGTTCACACCGGGGTGTGAGGCTCGCGAATCTACGCTACACAAAGCTACGCCACAAAGGCCGTGCTTTGATCATCAACCACAAGACCTTGCTTTTCAACAAAAGCCCTGATCATTTGCATCTTAGCATGCCACACAGGCAAACCACTCCATGCAACCGATATCCATCAATCACACAGAATGATATCCTATGTCAGACACACAGTCCATTTACATGTTCGTTCTGGGTCTGAACGAAACCGGAGGCACCTAGTACCCCGCATATCCATCGATCTCAAAGTACGTCTGGACGATCACTGACTGATTCCCTCCTCTTAGGTGTACGTCCCAATCAAGATCATCAGTAATTATCCAAACGACGTGAAGACCTCCGGTCTTCAACCACCGTCTTCATCTTCGACACCACGTTGAATCAGTTATTCAGAATGGGATAAACCCGGTCTTTCTAAACAACTCGCGTATATAGTAAACATGTGTTACGCAAACACAACATACGCCTCATTTCAATTCAGAATATTCTTTTATTAAAATATTCTTATACTTTGGGAAAGGTTCCCATTAATTTTATCAAAGATAAATTCTTTGAATTTATTCTTTAATCTTCTTTGAATATCAATTCAAACTAGTCGGGATTAGCGAACCACACCGGAGTAATCAATTATTTTATTTCCCAATCCCCACCTATTCATCCCATGAAGTAAAACTGGTCATACTTCATATCTAACACCACAATGTTATCGGTAAATTCAATTACCATTTCACGTTCAAATCTAATTAAAGATTTAACTATTGCCTGGAGAAAAACTGGTGATACTCCCTTCTCGATCTTTTCAATCTAATTAAAGATTCATTAAAACTCCACTTAGTTTTAATCTTTAACTGGGTTAAAGAATCAGTGTCATTTAAAACACGGTTCACGATAAACCCAAAATCACATTCCATTAATTATCGGATTAAAGAACAAGTGTTATTTAAAACACTGTTCACGATAAACCCAAAAATCAATACCAATTCAATTCCAATTAAATATTATTTAATTGGTTCAATTTATTAAATCTAAATAAAAATATTTAATCTTTTTCTCCATTGGGCTTAAGGACAATGTTAATGAAGACACCATTCACGACAAACCCAAATCACCTTTGATATTAAATACAAGGCTCTGAATAGAAAATATACCGGCTTATATTCAATATCAAATTCTACGACCAAAAATATCGTATTGGAAATAACGATATACATATATATATATATATATCTTTCAAATTCCCATAACAATATCTGTATCATCACGAAATCCAACATCAAAATATTCCAAAGACAATTTCGATTCAAATCCATTCCAATTCAATTATTGGAAATTCTGGTTACTTTTAAAACCCTTTTCAAATCCAATTTATTAATTTAAAAATAAATAGAATTATAATTCTAGTTCAAAACTAGTTCATTTCGATAAAAATCTATTTTTATCTTTTCAAATATGGAGCTTTTCATCCCAATTCGTCACAAATCATTTATTATGGTTTTACACAAATTATTACTATTTTTAATAATTTTATCAAGGCCGTACAGTCGATTTCCATCAACAGCCATCGAACTGCACTTACAGCGACCTTTTCCAAATTTGATTTGGACATAATTCCAAATCCAACCGTTAGATTTCTAATTTCTAATATTCATTAGAAAGCTCTTTTCGATACGAACCCACCGGTTCCGGTTTTAGGAGAATCTGACGGTCAGATCTGCCGCAACGTCAATTCGAAGTCAATGCTCGAAATTCACGAACTGCCGCGGCGCGGCGCGTGCTATTCAGGCCATTATATTATATATATATATAATATATAATATATACTTCGTCGATTTCCTTTTCAAAACGATTTTTAATTCAATTTCAATTCGTTTCCAATTCAATTTGAATTTCAAATTAATTCAATTTCAATTCGAATTCATTTCTATTCAATTTCAATTAGAATTCAATTCTATTCACTTTCAATTCGAATTCATTTCAAAACGATTTCAATTCTATTTCAATTTAATTCGAATTCATTTCAAAACTATTTCAATTCTATTTCAATTTAATTCGAATTCATTTCAAAACGATTTCAATTCTATTTCAATTTAATTCGTATTTCAATTCTATTCGAATTTCAAATCGTTTCAGTTTATTTCGAATTTCAAATCAATTCAATTTAATTCGAATTTCAATTCACTTTAATATTCACTTCAATTTGAATAAAATAGATATAAATATCGTTCACGTCAAAATGGCGTCAATCTAATCAACACGGCTTCATATATTTCTATTTTCAAATATTCTATTTCAAATATTTCTTTTTCAAATATTTCTATTTCAAAATTGGAATGAGGCCCAATCAATTACCATATAATGTTAATTATATGGATTTTCTACAACACATGTACAAAATAACAACGATAAATAATCAACCATCATCCAGTGTGCACCACACAACTGCATAAGCATTAAATATAAATAATTAACGCTTGCACAGTCTGTCGACCAATCGATCGACATACAGCTAAATAATTGGGATTAGTGTATGCCAAATATCATCCCAATACTCATGTGGGGTTTCAAACAATCAAACACAGATTTTATTTGTGCAGTTGGGCGATGTGTAAAATTTATTGTCCCAATCAATATCAATCAAATCAGTGTATATAAACAAATCTCCGATTTGTTTATATTAATTTATTTCATTTCATATACACGTTAAAAATTCTATTTTTAACTATATAATATTTTCCACTATAAAATATTTTATTTCGTTTCACATCACATCACACAATCAACTAAACATCAAAATCAAACAAACAAGCATACAAGCCGTCCATGGTCTGTGGACGAGGGGTGTCGGGTGTTACTAAACACCGTCTGCATCCTAGTGTATATTTTAACTAGAAAATAAAATTAAAAGGTGAGAAGTTCTCACTGAGGCTTCCACTCCTCCAGTTCTATATCTGAATTTCTGAACATCTGGGTTTGCCCGTACTTCCAACATAGTCTTTGTCACGCTATTCACATTTAAACATCACATTTTTATCTCACTATATATATAATAAAAATCAGATTTTTACTTCGCTATATATATAAAAATTATATTTTTATATTCTCTACTATATAAAAATCATATTTTTAACTTTCTACTAGTATAAAAATTATATTTTTAACCTTTCTATATTATAAAAATTATATTTTTAACCTTTCTATATTATAAAAATTATATTTTTAAGATCAACCAAAAATCTAAAATTTTCTTGCTCTAAAGATCTAATTCTTACCTTGAATTCAAGCAAATAAAATCGCTTCTTTACTTTGTATTCAAACAAATAAAAATCGTATTTTCCTTCAAAGCCACTTAGATAAAAATCCCATCTTTATCTATAAAAATTATACCTTTCTTGCTAAAACCATGTTATCCATATTTTTCCACACAACGTTTTCAAACGAGGTTATTAACAAAAAAAAATCAGATTTTTATCGATTAAATAACATAAGATTTAAAATGAATTAAAACTAAGAAAAATAAAAAAATCTTACAGTGAACGGGGTGGAGGCGGATTGGGCTTCGCGGATCCACGCTTGAAGGTGAAGGAAGGAGGAAGGGGGAGAAGAGGCAGCGGAGGAGAAGAAGAAGGGGGGGGGGGGGGGGGTCTGGCGTGGCCATTTCAGGTGGAGGGGGGGCTAGGGGAAGATGGCGGAGGAGAGGAGTGAGGGGGTCGGAGGTCTGAGGGGAGGCAGAGCGGTTGGCACGGGGGAGGAGTGCGTAGGGTTTTAGGGGGCGCGGTCTGCGAGAGGAGGAAGGGGGAACGAGGCAGTGAGGAGGGAGAAAAAGAAGCGATGGAGCTGCAGAGGGAGGGGGACCCGGCACGACGAAGTGCGCCTCCGACGAGGTTGCGGTGGCCTGGAGGTTAGGGCGTCGGGGTCTCCTTCGTTCACTCTTTTTTTTATTAGTATTATAGATCTGAACGGTATAGAAGAAAGCGGGAGGGAGAATTAATGGGTGGTCGACTTTTTATATTTAATTATTTAATTAAATCCAAAAAGTCACTTTTTCGTACCAACTCAAAATCGAACACAACTACTGTCGACCCTAGCTAATTACCCCCATTCCGAACACAATGGGATATGTATCGTAAGCTGATTCGGTCGTTTCGATCAGTTTTTGTCAAAATCAACATATAACTCTATATATTGAATTTGAACGCGCATTTCAATCTACCGAGGTCACATACTAACTCGAAAAATTCCAGAAAAATATTTTCTAGCTTCGTATTGACGATACGGTCCTAACAAAACTAGTTTCGTCGAATTCTGAGACCGTTTGAAAAATGGCCATTTTCCAGTCGATTAAAATTAAATAAAGTGAATATTAGGCACAGGTCCCTAAAACGAAACTTAATTAGGCTCACCCCCGGTCGTAAACTTATTATAAATTAGGTCCCTATTTTCAAAAACATATAAAAACATACAAAAAAAATATAAAAAAATCATGTAAATTCGTAATTAATTAAATCAAATAATCGTGAAAAAAATCAGACCAAAAAAACATCAAAAACAACGTCAAAATCACGAAATACAGAAAATCAACGAAATGCAGTAAATTGCATCAAAACATGCATATAAGTCGATTAGTTGCATACATGTATGCATTTATTTCAAATCTGCGTCAAAACTGCAGTATAAATGCATACATGTATGCACATATTGTTGAAACATGCATCTGCTGATGCATTTGTTTAAAAACTGCACACCTACGTGCAACTTATTCACGTTTGCATGTATTTTGACATATATGCACACATGTATGCAGTTATGTGGAAAAACTGCATACATGTATGCAATTTTTCAAACAGGCGTGCATAAATATATGCATGTGTATTCGAATAGTTGCATAAATGTATGCAACTATTCGTAAAAGTTGCATACATTTATGCAACTTTTTTTTTTTAATTTCTGTGGACTTCCGGGAATGTTTACAGATTTTAGAAATTTTTTTTTTTTTTTTTAAGTGATAGCGCCTGAAAATTTGGACAAAAAACGAAAGAGGCGGAGGTTTGGAAAGTGGCAGGCGGAAGATTCCAGGCGGCAGCTAAAACAGGGGGCGGGTTTGCAGAGAAAACATTGATTACAGGGATGTATTGCGAATTTAAAAACTTGCAAATAGTTGCATACATGTATGCAACTTTTGCCAATAGTTGCATACATGTATGCAAGTATTTCTGAAGCTGTTTCAGTTGAAAATGCATGCAGAAACCTGCATACATGTGTGCAACTATTTGAAATACTTGCACACATGTATGCAAGTATTTACATGTGAAAATAAAATGTGTGCAGAAACCTGCATACATGTATGCAACTATTTTAAATACTTGCACACATGTATGCAAGTATTACATGTAAAAATATAACAGAGAAATACTTGCACAGATGAATGCAAGTATTCCAAATATGTGCATGATTTGATGCAGATTACTGCATTTTTCGCTGTTTTCTGTATTTTTTTGATTTTGATGCATGTTTTGATTTTATTATGATCTGAATTTTTGGGCGAGCACATGTTTTATTTAAATACGAATTTACGTGATTTTTTTATATTTTTTTAATATTTTTTTGATGACTTTTCGAAAAACAGGGACTAAATTTACAATAAGTTTATGACCGGGTTTTTTTTATATTTTGAAACTTAATAGGGACCTCTAAAAAACGCACCCTTAAATAAAACTGGTCAAACGCGTTTTCCTTTGCCATGCTCACATATTGATTCAAAAAATTATGAAATTTGGAATCTAGCAATAACTTGACATCACAGATCCAACAAAAGTGGTTTCGTCGAAATCCGAGGTCGTTTGCAAAATTTCCATTTTTAAGGGCCAGAATTCCATACAACTATTCTGATTTTTCAACTGGGCATATCTTTTGATTCCCGCTATGAAATTTTGATTTCTCGGATTCGTTGGAAAGATATTCTCTATTAGATTCAAATATTTTTGGTTTCACTAAAATCCGGTTTATTTTGAGTCCTGTACATTCATTTGAAATTTGAAATCGAATTATCGAACTACCGCGCCATTTTAAATTCCTTTTATATATATAAATAAAATTTATATTCTAACGACGATCTATATAAATATATATATATTCTAATTCTATTCAAAATGAATTTCTCATTGCTATTATTTAAAATAATTCATTTTAAATATTCAAAATTCGATAAAATTGCCAAAATAAAAATTTTAAATTGGCTCGGATTTCCGGGTTATTACACATCACACAATGCAACACAAACAGAGGATAGGGTTTTCCCTTATAATAGCCAAAGCATGCTTGATACGTTTAAAACAAATCATTTGATACTATAATAGGTGTATAGTGTCAAAACAACATCAAATATAAATGTATCAATCCTAGATGGCATGGGTACCATATATCATGTCGCCATACTAGGCTCTACAATCAAAACCGCAAAGTCACGTATTTGGAAATTGGATTTCCGTCTGTGAACCGAGGCCATGGATCATCCTGTAACACCCCACGTCCATTAATGTCACTCGCAAGGGGAATGCATTAACTTCCATGGAGGTTATAAGTGAATATAGAACAGTAAAATTACATCAAGACAGATATAAGATAGTACTTGGAAATTAAAAACTTTATTTCATTGCAGCAGAAGTCAAAACATGTTTGATTACATCTTAATACCATAAATCAGAGTCAAGTACAATATCCATCTTGGTAAAACAAATACATAATCCCATTACATAAATAGCCATTAAAGAAGATAACAAGCTGGACTTTACTTCAGCAGTCCTAGCTTTCCAAAAGAGATAAGCAATCCAATCAGGCTCCACTAGAGCTGGGTCCAACCTGAGGACCTGGAGGGAGAAAAATGTGGAAAAGAGGGGGTCAGACATAAAGTCTGGCGAGTATGATAATTCTACAATACTATTATCAAAATAACTGGACTAAGGCATAAGCTGGAAAACAAGGAAATGTCAATGAAAGAGCAGATTAAGGACATAGACAATCGCTAAAGGAAACGTTATAGGCGCTCCTAAATACTAAAGGATAAACACTATACTGCACCACACCAGTCACCCTAAAGATTGATCCCACTTAGCTTCACTTAGAAACTTTCTTAATGGCTTTACGTACTCCTAGCTGACTACATAGGTGCCGCCTACTCCTATCTCCACTAGGTGTACCCCACTTATCATTTTTCGATCGACTCCCTACTCGTAGAAACCCATGCTGGCCCCACAGTGGGGTGTATCATTCCCCTAAAGTGGCAACCTGATATAACGGAGATGCACGGCTTATACCTACACGATTGTAACAACCCGGAAAATCTGGGCCAATTTAAATTTTTTATTTTGGCCATTTTAGCGAATTTTAAATATTTAAAATGAATTATTTTAAATAATATCGACGAGGAATTTATTTTGAATATAATTCGAACGTATATATTATACGCCGTCGTTAGAATATAAATAATTATATATAATTATAAATAGAATTGAAAATGGCGCGGTAGTTCGATAATTCGATTTCAAACTTCAATTGAATGTACCGGGTGCAAAACAATCCGGATTTTAGTGAAACCAAAAATAGTAGGATCTAATTGATAATATCTTTCCAACGAATCCGACAAATCAAGATTTCATAGCGGGAAATGAAAAGATATGTCCAGTTGAAAATTCTGAATAGTCGCTATGGAATTCAGGCCCTTAAAAATGGACATTTTGCAAATGACCTCGGATTTCGACGAAACCAGTTTTGTTGGGTCCGTGATGTAAAGTTATTGCTAGATTCCAAATTTCATAATTTTTCGAATCAATATGTGAGCGTGGCAATAGAAAACGCGTTTGACCAGTTTCCGTTGATTTTAATCGACTGGAAATTGACCATTTTTCAAACGGTCTCAGAATTCGACGAAACTAGTTTTGTTAGGACCGTATCGTCAATACGAAGCTAGAAAATATTTTTCTGGAATTTTTCTAGTTAGTATGTGGCCCCGGTAATTTGAAATGTACGTTTAAAATTCAAGATAGTGATTTAAATGTAAATTCAACGGAAACTGATTGTAACGATCAAATCAGCTTGCGGTACATATCCCATTGTGTTCGGAATGGTGGTGAAACGCTATGGATGACAGGCGGTGGGCCTCGTTTCGAGGTCGTATGTAAAAGTCAACTTTTCTTGAAATTAAAATAAATAAATAAAAAAAAAATATTTTATCTCCCTCCTCCCCTTAATTCTTCTGCCCCCCCCCCCAAATCATTATTTCATAATCGAAGAAAAGAAAAAAAAACAACAAACCCCGTCGCCCCCCCCCTCGTAGCAGCCGCCACCTCCTTTCCTCCCCCCTCCCCCTGGCGCGCCGCCGCACGCAGAAGCCCCCGCCATAGCCGACGCGGAAGCAATACCCCCCCAGTTCGATCGACGCACGAGAAACCCCACCCCCCAGCAGCGCCGCACTCCTCCAGCTCCGACGCCTCCGCGAGCCACCTGCCCCGACGCAGCGCCGACCGCCAGTCAGCCTCCACCCCCATGCCCCATTCGCGGTAAAGATGCAGTAAGTTTTTTTTTATTTTTTTTTACTTTAAATTATTTTTATTTTAAAATCTGAAGATTTCGATTTTTGAAAGCTTAAAAACTGATTTTAAAAAGCTTAAAAACTGATTTTTAAAAAATTGAAAACTGATTTTAAAAAGACTGAAAACTGATTTTAAAAAAGACTGAAAACTGATTTTAAAAAGACTGAAAACTGATTTTAAAAAGACTGAAAACTGATTTTAAAAAGACTGAAAACTGATTTTAAAAAGATTGAAAACTGATTTTAAAAAGATTGAAAACTGATTTTAAAAAGACTGAAAACTGATTTTAAAAAGACTGAAAACTGATTTTAAAAAGATAGAAAACTGATTTTAAAAAAATTGAAAACTAATTTTTAAAAAGATTTAAACTTGAAAGGTAAAAGAGTTAAACTTTAAAAAGTAAGAGAAAAGATTTGATCTTTTGAAATAAAAATTCGATTTTTATATATTGAACTTTGAAATAAAAATTCGATTTTTATATATTGAACTTCGAAGTAAAAATTCGATTTTTATATATTGAATAGCAAAGTAAAAATGTGATTTTTACATATGTAGAGGATACGGGCAAAGAAAGTGAAAGGAGGCGAAACGACGAAGACTTCTGCAAAAGAAGAGCCGTGGAGCTAGGATAGCTATAGGTGAGAATTTCTCACCTTTCAATTTATTTTCTAGTTATATATATATACTAGGATGCAGACGGTGCTTAGTAGCACCCGACACAATCGTCCACAGACCATGGACTTGTTTGTTTGGCTGTTTGGTTATTGATTGCGATATTGGTTTGAATGTGGTTTGTGGTGTGAAAAATCGAATCGATAAATTGGTTAGGATTAGACGTGCGCCGTTATAAGGCGAAGGAGTAAAGCTAGGTTAGATTCTTACTCCAAATTTTGTGGTTTGCATAACGAATTGATTTGATTGATGTGTGAATGGCGTGGGCCTTCACTAGACCGGGGATAAGGCTAGGCCTTGTCCCGTTTCTAGTATCGTGCCGTTATGCCGCCGAAATTTTCTAAAATATGTTAGAAAAATAAAAATATCATTTTATTGTGTAAATGAATTGAATAGAAATTCATAGGTTGAAATAAAATGTTTTATCGTTAAAAATATAATTTTTAACGTGAAGTGAATAAAATAAAATATTCATTTATAAACCGGACGGTTTGTTTATGTACACCTATTTGAAGGACATTGATTGGGTCGATAAATTTTACACATCGCCCAACAGCACAAATAAAATATGTGTTTGATTGTTTGAAACCCCACACGGGTGTTGGGATGAAATATGAAGTTCACTCATCCTGATTGATTAAATATGTCGATCGATTGATTGACAGGCTGTTATAAGCGTTGAATATCTATATTTGATGCTTATACAGTATAGTGCACTTTGGTTGATGGTTGATTATTTTCAATGCTATTATATACATGTGTTGTATGCAAATCCATATAATTAATTTTATATGGTAATTGATTGGGCCTCATTCCAGTTTTGAAAAAGAAATATTTGAAAAAGAAATATTTGAAATAGAATATTTGAAAATAGAAATTTATGAAGCCGTGTTGATTAGATTGACGCCATTTTGACGTGAACGATATTTATATCAATTGAAAACGATTTCGAAATGAATTGAATTGAAAACGATTTCGAAATGAATTGAATTGAAAACGATTTCGAAATGAATTGAATTGAAAACGATTTCGAAATGAATTGAATTGAAAACGATTTCGAAATGAATTGAATTGAAAACGATTTCGAAATGAATGAATTGAATTGAAAACGATTTCGAAATGAATTGAATTGAAAACGATTTCGAAATGAATTGAATTGAAAACGATTTCGAAATGAATTGAATTGAAAACGATTTCGAAATGAATTGAATTGAAAACGATTTCGAAATGAATTGAATTGGAAAACGATTTCGAAATGAATTGAATTGAAAACGATTTCGAAATGAATTGAATTGAAAACGATTTCGAAATGAATAGAAAGCGAATTGAAATTGAATTGAAAGCGAATTGAAATGAATTCAAATTGAATTGAAATTTGAATTGAATAGAAATGAATTTTGAAACGAATTTATAAAGAAGAATTCAATTTCGATTTGAATTGAAATGGGAGTTGAAATTGCTTTTGAAACGAATTTAAAACTATTTATATAATTCGTTTTAAATGGAAATCGACGATATATATATTATATATATTATATATATAATATAATGGCCCGAATAGAACGCGCCGCGCCGCGGCAGTTCGCGAATTTCGACCATTTATTTCAAACGGATATTACGGGAGATCCGCCTGTCGGATTCTCCTAAAACCGGAACCGTTGGGTTCGTATCGAAAAGAGCTTTCTAACGAATGTTAGAAATTTGAAATCTAACGGTTGGATTTGGAATTATGTCCAAATCAAATTTGAAAAAGGTCGCTGTAAGTGCAGTTCGATGGCCATTGATGGAAATCGACTGTACGGGCCTTGATAAAATTATTAAAAATAGTAATAATTTGTGTAAAATCATAAGAAATGATTTAGAAAGAATTGGTATGAAAAACTCCATATTTGAAAAGATAAAAATAGATTTTTATCGAAATAGATTAGTTTTGAACTAGAATTATAATTCTATTTATTTTTAAATAAATAAACTGAATTAGAAAAGGGTTTTAAAAGTAACCAGAATTTCCAATGATTGCATTGGAGTGGATTTGAATCGAAATTGTCTTCGGAATATTTCGATGTTGGAATTCGTGATTATACAGGTGTTGTTATGGAAATTTGAAAGATATATTAATATCGTTATTTTCAATACGACATTTGTTAATCGTAGGATTTGATATTGAATATAAGCCGATATATTTTCTATTCAGAGCCTTATATTGAATATCAAATGTGATTTGGGTTTGTCGTGAATGGTGTCTTCACTAACACTGTTCTTGAACCCAGTTGAGAAAAGATTAAATCTTTTTATTTAGATTTAATGAAGTGTACCAATTAAATAATATTTAATTGGAATTGAATTGATATTGATTTTTGGGTTTATCGTGAACAGTGTTTTTAAATAACACTCGTTCTTTAACCCGATAATTAATGAATGTGATTTTGGGTTTATCGTGAACCGTGTTTTAAATGACACTGATTCTTTAACCCAGTTGAAGATTAAAACTAAGTGGAGTTTTAATGAATCTTTAATTAGATTGAAATGATCGAAAATGGAGTATCACCAGTTTTGCTCCAGGCGATAGTTAAATCTTTAATTAGATTTGAACGTGAAATGGTAATTGAATTTACCGATAACACTGTGGTGTTAGATATGAAGTATTCACAGTTTTACTTCATGGGATGAATAGGTTGGGATTGGGAAATTATAACAACTGATTACTTCGGTAAGGTTCGCTAATCCCGACTAGTTTGAATTGATATTCAAAAGTTGATTAAAGAATAAATTCAAGAATTTATCTTTGATAAAATTAATGGGAATCTTTCCCTATGAATGAGAAATTAGAAACTAACTGTCGGTTAGCTAAGTAGAATGGTTTTCTGGATATTGATCTGATGTTGGTTTCGGCCTTCGGGGTTAATATTTGGGGAATTATTCTCTTGATTAATTTACGGTTAGTGACTAATGAATTGGAATGAGGCGTATGTTGTGTTTGTGTAACACTTATTTAAAATATACGCAAGTTATTCGGAAAGACCGGGTTTATCCCATTCTGGATAACTGATACGACGATAAGTCGAAGATGAAGACGATGGTCGAAGACCGGAGGTCTTCACGTCGTTTGGGTAATTACTGATGATCTTGATTGGGCTGTACACCCAAGAAGATGGAAACAGTTAGTGATCGTCCAGACGTACTTGGAGATCGATGGATATGCGGGGTACTAGGTGCCTCCGGTTTCGTTCAGACCCAGAACGGACTTGTAAATGGACTATGTGTCTGACATCGGATTTCATTCTGTGTGACTGATATCGGTTGCATAGGATGGTTTGCCTGTGTGGCATGCTAAGATGCAAATGATCAAGGCTTCTGTTGAAAAGCAAAGTCTTGTAGTTGATAATCAAAGCACGGCCTTTGTGGCGTAGCTTTGTGTAACGTTTTCCTCGCGTGTTTCACACCCGGTATGAACCAAAACGGGAGACGGACGTCAGGGGGGACATGCGTTTTCTTTCTAGCTAGAAGTGGCGTCAGTGGTTTTACACGCCCTGACGAGTTTGACTTATGTGGTTGTTGCTGTTGCGAGGCGCCTCGGATTGATCGGTCGTTCTCGAACCGATGGAGTCATTTAGTTGGCTCATTTACGCCCCAAAGGGCGGAGAAACGTATTGTTCAGGCATTATAATCCACTTCGTGTGGACCGGCCCTGACGATCCAAGGTACGGTTGCGGCTGTGCCTGAGACACGGGCTAGAGCGTCTCGAATCGGTTGGGGACTATCTTTTGCCTCGGTTCATAGACGGAAATCCAATTTCCAAATACGTGCCATTTGCGGTTTTATTTGTAAACCTATATATGGCGACATAGTGGTATGGGGCATTCATGCCGCCTATGATTGATACTTATGATTTGAAGTTGTTTTATACTCTATGCACTTATAATAGTATCAAATGATTTGTTTTAAACGTATCAAGCATTCTTTAGCTGTTATAAGGGAAAACCCTATCCCCCGGCTTGCGATTGCATTGTGTGATAGGACCTGGGTCTTATAACAGCTTCATTTTTCTTTATTTAGCATTGCGCTGTTGTTTATGCACTGGTATTCTTGGGAGGAAACCCGTTCCGTGTTATACGGCGTGGTCACTTGATTTACCTAATGATTTAAAATAAAGATTAATAACTGTTTTAGTTCTCACACCAGTCACATGACTGACCTGGAGTTTATTGTTTTAACCTAAACTCTGGGTGCCCCTATTTTGACACGGGCAGCTAGTAGTTTTGGTTTTGCAGATTTATATTCACAGGATCCTGGTTTACAGCTGGAACGATATCCGGAAAGCTTTGTATCCGTATATCTCTTCTAGTTGTGTATTGTATTATTTTCCGCTGCGATGTATTTAAATGTAATTTAAATCTCTGATATTTCTGTGTAATGTTTATTCATTTATACTCTGTATATTCTTGTAATCTGATGCATTGTTGTAATATACAATGAAATGTTCTTCTGTATGCGTTCTGTTTTGTCCTGTTCTCAAACGATAGGGCGTTTCGAACGGCCTGGATCGGTTTAGCGACTGGTTCGGACCGAGCGAAATTCCTTGCCGTCACATTTGGTATCAGAGCTTTGGTTTACAAAGCTAGAGAACAAGACACATTAGAAACATACGAAAGAATTCATCAGATATTGGATTAGTAATATCCAATGGGGATGACTCGTTAGAGATAGGATCAGTAGTATCCTAGAACGAGTGTGAAGAGTATATTTTTCAAATGAAAACAAACTTGGTTTTGAAAATTTAAATCAACTATTCGTATTTGATTATTTGTTTATATTGATTTGGACAATGCAGTATATAAAGATTTTGGGTATACGTCTGATCCACGTGTATTCGAAGTTTTAATATACTGGATAGATATAGATTCACACTCTAGTCGCCCGAAGATGATTCTGATGATTGTAGCTACATCATCAGAATTAGCGTTCGAGTGTTGAAGGTGTGATTTTCTATATATTTCCATTAGACTGGTGTGAGAACCAAAACTTATATAGCTAGATTTGTTTGTTGTGATTTGGCATCAAAAATCTGATTTTTGACTATGTATCAAAGTTATGAATTTGAAACTCTAATTCACTAATTGATTGATGTTTGTGTTGTTTGTTTAATTGTTTGATAATTTTGAACCGTTTAGCCTAATTATATCAAATATTGAACGATATTGAAAATTGGTCGCATCTGCTTGCATATACATGTATATCATTGAACAGGTCATAGCAAAGAGGCTAGAGCCAGAGAATAAAATTTGTTTGCCCGACAAATAGGTACATGTTTACTACATAATTTCCTGTTTTGTTTGGGTGATGATGATTTTGTGAGCCTATTGGCTAGCCGCTTGGCTTTTTCTTTTTCTTTTTGAGATCTGAAGGACCGGGGAAGATATTTGAAATTCCCCGATGCTCCCGGTGCAGGGGAGGTTATGGCAAAATTTTTCGAAAATTTAGGGTGTTAGCCAAATTTTTGAAATTTTGAAAATTCTCAGAAACTGAAAAGTTGGAGAATAGAAGCCAGATCGAACGTAGAGTTGAATTATCAAACCACTTTCGACTTTGTTCCTTTTCGAGGACGAAAAGTTTTAAGTGGGGGAGATTGTAACAACCCGGAAAATCTGGGCCAGTTTAAAATTTTTATTTTGGCCATTTTAGCGAATTTTAAATATTTAAAATGAATTATTTTAAATAATATCGACGAGGAATTTATTTTGAATATAATTCGAACGTATATATTATACGCCGTCGTTAGAATATAAATAATTATATATAATTATAAATAGAATTGAAAATGGCGCGGTAGTTCGATAATTCGATTTCAAACTTCAATTGAATGTACCGGGTGCAAAACAATCCGGATTTTAGTGAAACCAAAAATAGTAGGATCTAATTGATAATATCTTTCCAACGAATCCGACAAATCAAGATTTCATAGCGGGAATGAAAAGATATGTCCAGTTGAAAATTCTGAATAGTCGCTATGGAATTCAGGCCCTTAAAAATGGACATTTTGCAAATGACCTCGGATTTCGACGAAACTAGTTTTGTTGGGTCCGTGATGTAAAGTTATTGCTAGATTCCAAATTTCATAATTTTTCGAATCAATATGTGAGCGTGGCAAAAGAAAACGCGTTTGACCAGTTTCCGTTGATTTTAATCGACTGGAAATTGACCATTTTTCAAACGGTCTCAGAATTCGACGAAACTAGTTTTGTTAGGACCGTATCGTCAATACGAAGCTAGAAAATATTTTTCTGGAATTTTTCTAGTTAGTATGTGGCCCCGGTAATTTGAAATGTACGTTTAAAATTCAAGATAGTGATTTAAATGTAAATTCAACGGAAACTGATTGTAACGATCAAATCAGCTTGCGGTACATATCCCATTGTGTTCGGAATGGGGGTGAAACGCTATGGATGACAGGCGGTGGGCCTCGTTTCGAGGTCGTATGTAAAAGTCAACTTTTCTTGAAATTAAAATAAATAAATAAAAAAAAAAAATTTTTATCTCCCTCCTCCCCTTAATTCTTCTGCCCCCCCCCCAAATCATTATTTCATAATCGAAGAAAAAAAAAAAAAACAACAAACCCCGTCGCCCCCCCCCCCTCGTAGCAGCCGCCACCTCCTTTCCTCCCCCCTCCCCCTGGCGCGCCGCCGCACGCAGAAGCCCCCGCCAGAGCCGACGCGGAAGCAACACCCCCCCCAGTTCGATCGACGCACGAGAAACCCCACCCCCCAGCAGCGCCGCACTCCTCCAGCTCCGACGCCTCCGCGAGCCACCTGCCCCGACGCAGCGCCGACCGCCAGTCAGCCTCCACCCCCATGCCCCATTCGCGGTAAAGATGCAGTAAGTTTTTTTTTATTTTTTTTACTTTAAATTATTTTTATTTTAAAATCTGAAGATTTCGATTTTTGAAAGCTTAAAAACTGATTTTAAAAAGCTTAAAAACTGATTTTTAAAAAATTGAAAACTGATTTTAAAAAGACTGAAAACTGATTTTAAAAAAGACTGAAAACTGATTTTAAAAAGACTGAAAACTGATTTTAAAAAGACTGAAAACTGATTTTAAAAAGACTGAAAACTGATTTTAAAAAGATTGAAAACTGATTTTAAAAAGATTGAAAACTGATTTTAAAAAGACTGAAAACTGATTTTAAAAAGACTGAAAACTGATTTTAAAAAGATTGAAAACTGATTTTAAAAAAATTGAAAACTAATTTTTAAAAAGATTTAAACTTGAAAGGTAAAAGAGTTAAACTTTAAAAAGTAAGAGAAAAGATTTGATCTTTTGAAATAAAAATTCGATTTTTATATATGGAACTTTGAAATAAAAATTCGATTTTTATATATTGAATAGCAAAGTAAAAATGTGATTTTTACATATGTAGAGGATACGGGCAAAGAAAGTGAAAGGAGGCGAAACGACGAAGACTTCTGCAAAAGAAGAGCCGTGGAGCTAGGATAGCTATAGGTGAGAATTTCTCACCTTTCAATTTATTTTCTAGTTATATATATATACTAGGATGCAGACGGTGCTTAGTAGCACCCGACACAATCGTCCACAGACCATGGACTTGTTTGTTTGGCTGTTTGGTTATTGATTGCGATATTGGTTTGAATGTGGTTTGTGGTGTGAAAAATCGAATCGATAAATTGGTTAGGATTAGACGTGCGCCGTTATAAGGCGAAGGAGTAAGGCTAGGTTAGATTCTTACTCCAAATTTTGTGGTTTGCATAACGAATTGATTTGATTGATGTGTGAATGGCGTGGGCCTTCACTAGACCGGGGATAAGGCTAGGCCTTGTCCCGTTTCTAGTATCGTGCCGTTATGCCGCCGAAATTTTCTAAAATATGTTAGAAAAATAAAAATATCATTTTATTGTGTAAATGAATTGAATAGAAATTCATAGGTTGAAATAAAATGTTTTATCGTTAAAAATATAATTTTTAACGTGAAGTGAATAAAATAAAATATTCATTTATAAACCGGACGGTTTGTTTATGTACACCTATTTGAAGGACATTGATTGGGTCGATAAATTTTACACATCGCCCAACAACACAAATAAAATATGTGTTTGATTGTTTGAAACCCCACACGGGTGTTGGGATGAAATATGAAGTTCACTCATCCTGATTGATTAAATATGTCGATCGATTGATTGACAGGCTGTTATAAGCGTTGAATATCTATATTTGATGCTTATACAGTATAGTGCACTTTGGTTGATGGTTGATTATTTTCAATGCTATTATATACATGTGTTGTATGCAAATCCATATAATTAATTTTATATGGTAATTGATTGGGCCTCATTCCAGTTTTGAAAAAGAAATATTTGAAAAAGAAATATTTGAAATAGAATATTTGAAAATAGAAATTTATGAAGCCGTGTTGATTAGATTGACGCCATTTTGACGTGAACGATATTTATATCAATTGAAAACGATTTCGAAATGAATTGAATTGAAAACGATTTCGAAATGAATTGAATTGAAAACGATTTCGAAATGAATTGAATTGAAAACGATTTCGAAATGAATTGAATTGAAAACGATTTCGAAATGAATTGAATTGAAAACGATTTCGAAATGAATGAATTGAATTGAAAACGATTTCGAAATGAATTGAATTGAAAACGATTTCGAAATGAATTGAATTGAAAACGATTTCGAAATGAATTGAATTGAAAACGATTTCGAAATGAATTGAATTGAAAACGATTTCGAAATGAATTGAATTGGAAAACGATTTCGAAATGAATTGAATTGAAAACGATTTCGAAATGAATTGAATTGAAAACGATTTCGAAATGAATAGAAAGCGAATTGAAATTGAATTGAAAGCGAATTGAAATGAATTCAAATTGAATTGAAATTTGAATTGAATAGAAATGAATTTTGAAACGAATTTATAAAGAAGAATTCAATTTCGATTTGAATTGAAATGGGAGTTGAAATTGCTTTTGAAACGAATTTAAAACTATTTATATAATTCGTTTTAAATGGAAATCGACGATATATATATATTATATATATTATATATATAATATAATGGCCCGAATAGAACGCGCCGCGCCGCGGCAGTTCGCGAATTTCGACCATTTATTTCAAACGGATATTACGGGAGATCCGACCGTCGGATTCTCCTAAAACCGGAACCGTTGGGTTCGTATCGAAAAGAGCTTTCTAACGAATGTTAGAAATTTGAAATCTAACGGTTGGATTTGGAATTATGTCCAAATCAAATTTGAAAAAGGTCGCTGTAAGTGCAGTTCGATGGCCATTGATGGAAATCGACTGTACGGGCCTTGATAAAATTATTAAAAATAGTAATAATTTGTGTAAAATCATAAGAAATGATTTAGAAAGAATTGGGATGAAAAACTCCATATTTGAAAAGATAAAAATAGATTTTTATCGAAATAGATTAGTTCTGAACTAGAATTATAATTCTATTTATTTTTAAATAAATAAACTGAATTAGAAAAGGGTTTTAAAAGTAACCAGAATTTCCAATGATTGCATTGGAGTGGATTTGAATCGAAATTGTCTTCGGAATATTTCGATGTTGGAATTCGTGATTATACAGGTGTTGTTATGGAAATTTGAAAGATATATTAATATCGTTATTTTCAATACGACATTTGTTAATCGTAGGATTTGATATTGAATATAAGCCGATATATTTTCTATTCAGAGCCTTATATTGAATATCAAATGTGATTTGGGTTTGTCGTGAATGGTGTCTTCACTAACACTGTTCTTGAACCCAGTTGAGAAAAGATTAAATCTTTTTATTTAGATTTAATGAAGTGTACCAATTAAATAATATTTAATTGGAATTGAATTGATATTGATTTTTGGGTTTATCGTGAACAGTGTTTTTAAATAACACTCGTTCTTTAACCCGATAATTAATGAATGTGATTTTGGGTTTATCGTGAACCGTGTTTTAAATGACACTGATTCTTTAACCCAGTTGAAGATTAAAACTAAGTGGAGTTTTAATGAATCTTTAATTAGATTGAAATGATCGAAAATGGAGTATCACCAGTTTTGCTCCAGGCGATAGTTAAATCTTTAATTAGATTTGAACGTGAAATGGTAATTGAATTTACCGATAACACTGTGGTGTTAGATATGAAGTATTCACAGTTTTACTTCATGGGATGAATAGGTTGGGATTGGGAAATTATAACAACTGATTACTTCGGTAAGGTTCGCTAATCCCGACTAGTTTGAATTGATATTCAAAAGTTGATTAAAGAATAAATTCAAGAATTTATCTTTGATAAAATTAATGGGAATCTTTCCCTATGAACGAGAAATTAGAAACTAACTGTCGGTTAGCTAAGTAGAATGGTTTTCTGGATATTGATCTGATGTTGGTTTCGGCCTTCGGGGTTAATATTTGGGGAATTATTCTCTTGATTAATTTACGGTTAGTGACTAATGAATTGGAATGAGGCGTATGTTGTGTTTGTGTAACACTTATTTAAAATATACGCGAGTTATTCGGAAAGACCGGGTTTATCCCATTCTGGATAACTGATACGACGATAAGTCGAAGATGAAGACGATGGTCGAAGACCGGAGGTCTTCACGTCGTTTGGGTAATTACTGATGATCTTGATTGGGCTGTACACCCAAGAAGATGGAAACAGTTAGTGATCGTCCAGACGTACTTGGAGATCGATGGATATGCGGGGTACTAGGTGCCTCCGGTTTCGTTCAGACCCAGAACGGACTTGTAAATGGACTGTGTGTCTGACATCGGATTTCATTCTGTGTGACTGATATCGGTTGCATAGGATGGTTTGCCTGTGTGGCATGCTAAGATGCAAATGATCAAGGCTTCTGTTGAAAAGCAAAGTCTTGTAGTTGATGATCAAAGCACGGCCTTTGTGGCGTAGCTTTGTGTAACGTTTTCCTCGCGTGTTTCACACCCGGTATGAACCAAAACGGGAGACGGACGTCAGGGGGGACATGCGTTTTCTTTCTAGCTAGAAGTGGCGTCAGTGGTTTTACACGCCCTGACGAGTTTGACTTATGTGGTTGTTGCTGTTGCGAGGCGCCTCGGATTGATCGGTCGTTCTCGAACCGATGGAGTCATTTAGTTGGCTCATTTACGCCCCAAAGGGCGGAGAAACGTATTGTTCAGGCATTATAATCCACTTCGTGTGGACCGGCCCTGACGATCCAAGGTACGGTTGCGGCTGTGCCTGAGACACGGGCTAGAGCGTCTCGAATCGGTTGGGGACTATCTTTTGCCTCGGTTCATAGACGGAAATCCAATTTCCAAATACGTGCCATTTGCGGTTTTATTTGTAAACCTATATATGGCGACATAGTGGTATGGGGCATTCATGCCGCCTATGATTGATACTTATGATTTGAAGTTGTTTTATACTCTATGCACTTATAATAGTATCAAATGATTTGTTTTAAACGTATCAAGCATTCTTTAGCTGTTATAAGGGAAAACCCTATCCCCCGGCTTGCGATTGCATTGTGTGATAGGACCTGGGTCTTATAACAGCTTCATTTTTCTTTATTTAGCATTGCGCTGTTGTTTATGCACTGGTATTCTTGGGAGGAAACCCGTTCCGTGTTATACGGCGTGGTCCCTTGATTTACCTAATGATTTAAAATAAAGATTAATAACTGTTTTAGTTCTCACACCAGTCACATGACTGACCTGGAGTTTATTGTTTTAACCTAAACTCTGGGTGCCCCTATTTTGACACGGGCAGCTAGTAGTTTTGGTTTTGCAGATTTATATTCACAGGATCCTGGTTTACAGCTGGAACGATATCCGGAAAGCTTTGTACCCGTATATCTCTTCTAGTTGTGTATTGTATTATTTTCCGCTGCGATGTATTTAAATGTAATTTAAATCTCTGATATTTCTGTGTAATGTTTATTCATTTATACTCTGTATATTCTTGTAATCTGATGCATTGTTGTAATATACAATGAAATGTTCTTCTGTATGCGTTCTGTTTTGTCCTGTTCTCAAACGATAGGGCGTTTCGAACGGCCTGGATCGGTTTAGCGACTGGTTCGGACCGAGCGAAATTCCTTGCCGTCACAACGATGCAACAACGTCTTACCTACCAGCCCGGGTCCACACACGCATATGAAACCCGTTGGACTTGCGTTGCCACCGCTCCCTGTTTTGGCCTCTTATAGTCAAACCCAGTATGCGTGTCCCGTCCTCGACTTAGGTCGAGCCCACAAAGATACGTTTTGGGATACTGGTTGAAATGGGCCCCCATTATTTCCCACAAGCATTCCACCTAAGCTTGTCCCTTTAGTCCATCCACTTAACCCACTTAGTCATGTTCATTTACATGTGTATTTGGTTAAGTCTAATCGTATTTCAAATGCCTCTAAAGGCAACCACTAGATTCCTCATGCCACCCAAGGCACCTACTTAACCCCCATGTCCCACCTTACATAATTTTCTGGCTAAGTATTTCTTAATTCATTAAGGCCATAACCTCATAAAGACCTCTCACATTAGACTGGCATTTATGGCAGCTGGATTTGCCGGGCGGGTCCGGGCAGTCTTATATCATAAAAGAGTCTAACCTCGTGTCTTTACAACTGTTATGCTTTAGTTTTGGCCTAGGACCTCTCACATTGGGCCGACATTTGTGACTACTGGATTTGCCGGGCGGGTCCGGGCAGGTTTACGTCACAAACGGGTCCAACCTCGTGTCCTAAGCATTGATTATTATTAATAATCCACTTTCCCCAATTTTAATAATTCCCTACTTGAATTATTAATTAATTCCAAATTCAACAATGACCATAATTGACTCAATTATGGACATCCATTCAAGGCGTGCAAAATCATACAAAATTGCACCCAATTTATTAATTCCTAATATCATCCCTACCCCATGTTTGAACGTTTATTCGCAAAATATATATTAGACTCGAATAGTCTAACTCATAGCATAAAAGAGATTATCACAATAACAACATGTATATATGACTAAATGAATCTTAATAACGGGTGAAACTTGCATATGTACAACTTGCATAGGATTATTTACGTCATTGATCTAAAGATGTCAACTTGTTCATAATTCACATAATAAGATCTCAATCAAATTTCATAAACTTGCATAGGAACATGTGTGGATCAACATCATCTAATCTAACAAGATGGGTTTATATGGGTACACCCAACTCAATAGGCAAATTCCCATAATAAAAATTCAGTTAGTCATATATTCATGCATATGGGTACACCTAACTTAATAGGCAAATTTCCATATTCAAGATCCAATTTAAATTGTGGATTCATGTATATGGGTACACCTAACTCAATAGGAAAATTCCCATAATCATGATCCATTTAATTTTTAGAAAAAAAACATAAACTTTAAAACATGATCCAATTTGCATAAATAACAACATCATGATTTTACAACTTGTACGATTCAACACAACTTAACATGATATCATCAACATATGTGGTAACATGAGACCTACAACATATATAAGATTTATGACATAACATAGCATGATTTACACATAGCATAACATGATAGCATAACATAGCATAGCATGATAGCATAACATAGCATAGCATGATTTTCATCATAGCATGGCATAACATAGGAGAATTTACAACATATAATTTACAACATATGACAACATAATAACATAACAAGAGATCCACAATATAGAATTTACAATTACAATTCACATCACTTCCTTGTGATCCATTCATAACTTAATCGAATTATTTTATAATAACATTGTGAGAATCATCATACTCACTATTTTAAAGAAGAGAAATAGAAAGAGTCTTTGATTTAATTTGTTTGTTGAATAGATTTAGTTGTAGGCTAGGCTTTCTCCTTCTTCTTTAGTTTGTGACGGCTACGCTGAACTCCATGGCAACGGCATGTCGGTAGCTCTCCAATTTTTCAAGTGATTTAGGGTTAGAGTCTACCCACTTATTTATAGATGTTAGGATGCATTTAGGCCATTAGATTTACCCTAGAATAGATTAGAGCCATTAGATTTCGTCCAGCCTTCAAGACACAACCCGAAAATCCAACCAGATGCACCCAGGTCACCTGGGCTCGACCAAAGAGGTCGACTCTAGTGTCGACCTGGCCCCCCCAGGTCGACTCCCAAGTCGACCCCCAGGTCGACCTGGTCTGGGCGGGAGTTTTCCCGCCTGCCTCCATTTCTGTGTTTTTGAAATCTGTTTTAAAATTTGAATTTTTCGTGAAACTTCTTGAGGCCATATCTCGGTCATACGAACTCCGATTCACAAAATTTCGGACTCTATTTCGCGTATTTTTTTGAGACGAACACAATAGCGCAGTCCATTTCCCAATATTCTTATATTTGAAATTAATTATTCTTTCATTTGTGAATATTAGTATTAACTGATTTACGGGGTGTTACATTCTGCCCTCCTCAAAGGATTTCGACCCCGAAATCTTCAAGTCAAGAAGAATGTTTAACCTAACATCCAATCAACCATCTACTCAATCATCAAACACTGGCATCCACTGTCCTTATAGACTTCTAATGCTTTTATGTTTAAATGCATAGTGTGTGTATATGTCCGTATCTAATGCAGAATCAGGCGGTCCACTGATTCAGTTGACCTCCTTGATGCAATTCATGATAGTGCCATGCATCCATTATGTATGCAAAAGATCCTAATTGCTTACATGCTACTTCTATATGCGTGCACATCCATTCAACCGAATGCAGCATCTATATGATGGTACAACCATTATACATCCATTATACTAAATACATTCATTTATGCAATATGCAATATGTAGTGACTGAGCCGATCTAGTGCCTAAAGTGTGTGTATATATGCATCCACGAGCAACCACTTGCATCCATCTTGCATCCATCATACATAACATGTCTCAAACACATGTTTTAACCAAAGGATTATCCTAACTAAAGGTCAAAGATACTAATGAGAGGACATACTAAAGATAAGATAAGATAAGCTAAGCTAAGCGATAAAGGAGAAATTAAAAGACATACCCTCAAAAAGAAAAGGGTACAACGAACGCATCTTCTCTTCTGTCTCCCAAGTAGCGTTGCTCTCATCATCTCCCCATTGCACCTTAACTAGTCTGACCTCTCGATTCCTCAACTTTTTGATCTCCGACCCAAGAATGCATGTAGGAGCTCGTCTAATTGTTGCATCACGCTCTATTTCCACCTCTTTAAGCAAGCTCGGCTCTACCACCTCCGCGGTCTTGTGCAAACACTTCCTCAAATGTGATACATGGAATATGTCGTGTACTCCACTAAGTTTCTCAGGCAACTCTACCCTATACGCCATCTTCCCAATCCTGTCTTTTATAGGAAACAGCCCTACAAACCTTGGCGCTAATTTCCCAACGGACCCAAAGCGAACAACATTCCGTAACGGAGATACTTTGATAAAAACCATGTCCCCAATGTCAAACTCAAGATCTGTCCTCCTCTTATCAGCATACGATTTCTGCCTATCTTGTGCTGCTTTCATCCTCCTTCGAATCAAATCAATTTTCTCCGAGGTTTCCCTAACCATATCGGGCCCAAGTAGGATTTTATCGGTAGATTCCCACCAACATGTAGGCGAACGGCAAGGCCTTCCATAAAGAGCTTCGAAAGGTGCCATGCCAATACTGGACTAAAAGCTATTATTATATGCGAATTCTACCAACGGAAGGTACTCTTCCCATGTACCCCCAAAGTCTAGGATACAAAGCCTTAAAAGATCCTCTAGAATACGATTCACCCTCTCGGTCTGGCCGTCCGTCTGAGGATGATATGCGGTGCTCAAACATAGCTGTGTCCCTACCGCCTCTTGTAAACTCTTCCAAAATTCGCTAGTGAAGATGGGATCACGGTCGCTTACTATACTAGAAGGAACACCGTGCAACCGAACTATCTCTTTAATGTATACAGAAGCCAACCACGGAGTAGTCCTCTTACTTTTCACGGGAATAAAATGGGCGCTCTTAGTAAGTCTATCTACTATAACCCAAATCCCCGTATTACCCTTCCTTGATCTTGGTAATCCATCCACAAAATCCATTGAGACGCTTTCCCATTTCCATAGTGGAACTTCCAATGGGTGAAGCAACCCACCGGGTTTCTTTTGTTCCGCTTTTACTCATTGGCACACCAAGCATCTAGCGACGTACTCGGCCACATCCTTCTTCATACCGGCCCAAAAGAAAACCCGCTTCATATCTTTGTACATCTTGTCTCCGCCGGGATGAATGGTCATCTTTGAGCGATGAGCATCATCAAGAATGGCCTTCCTTAAGTCTTCATCTTGTGGTACACAAAGTCTATTATCCCTTCGTAACCAACCCTTATCGTCTAAGGTATACCTACGAAGATGGCTAGACGACTCCCCTCCTTTGAGCTTTTCTACTATCTCAACCAACTGTGGGTCGTCTTGTTGTGCCTCACCAACTCGTCCTAGAAGTGTAGGTCTAACCTCCAAGGATGCTAACAAACCAAGTACTAGGTCAACGGAGGGTCTAAAGTCAAACATGGAGATGAATTCTAAGCTTCGTCGTTCAACAAACAACGGACTCAAGGACAACCTTTTCCTACTTAAGGCGTCTGCTACCACGTTACCCTTGCCCGGGGTATATGCTATTTCAAAATCGTAGGAGGCTAAGAATTCCATCCATCGTTGCTGCCTTAAATTCAAATCCTTCTGAGATAATAAGTATTTTAATGATTTGTGGTCAGTGAACAGTTCGAATTTCTCACCAAGAAGATAGTGACGCCAAGACTTAAGCGCGAAACAATTGCGGCTAACTCAAGGTCATGCGTAGGGTAATTCTTTTCATGAACCCTCAACTGCCTTCCACCATAGGCTATTACTCTTCCCTCTTGCATGAGGACCGCGCCAAGTCCCGTCCCACAAGCATCAGTATAGACGGTAAACGGTTTATTCCCGTCTGGCAGCACTAAGACTGGGGCTGAAGTTAAGGCTCTCTTTAAACGTTGGAACGCATCATCACAATCTTTATCCCACGTAAAAACCAGGTTCTTCTTCGTTAACCGTGTTAATGGAGCTGATATTTTTGCGAAGTCTTTGATAAAATTCCTATAATAGCCAGCCAACCCCAAGAAACTTCTTACTTCGGTTACATTTTTAGGGACCTTCCAATCTTGGATGGCCACCACCTTTGTGGGATCCACTGCTATCCCTTCCTTGGAAACCACGTGCCCTAAGAACCGTACTTCTTTCCTCCAGAAGTGACACTTAGAAAATTTTGCCTTAAGGTTATGCGCTCGAAGGGTTTCCAACACTTCCTTAAGATGTAGGGCATGCTCTTCTTCATTCTTAGAAAAGACTAAGATGTCATCCACAAAGACTACCACGAATTTGTTAAGGTACTCCCTAAACACCCTACTCATCAAATCAACAAAATATGCGGGGGCGTTTATCAAACCAAAGGGCATCACTAGCCATTCATAGAATCCATCAGGAGTCCTAAAAGCAGTCTTATCTATACTATCCTCAGCCACTCTCAGTTGATGAAAGCCAGTGGCTAAGTCTAACTGCGAAAACACTGAGGCGCCAACTAACTGATCAAAGAGATCGTCAATCCTCGGCAGTGGGTGTCGGTTCTTTTTAGTAAGCTTGTTTAGTTCTCTATAGTCCACACAAAGTCTAAGGGACCCATCCGCCTTTGTAGCAAATACTACTGGAGCACCCCACTCCGATATACTACGTATTATGAACCCCTTCTCAAGCAACTCCTTCACTTGCTTATTGAGTTCCCTCCTTTCACGAGGAGCCATGTGGCGCACTGGCAAAGATACAGGTTTAGCATTATCCACAAGATAAATACGAAAGTCTATCTCCCGCTTTGGAGGTAAGCCCTTCACCTCCTCAAACACATCCGGATATTCCCGGACCACCTCTACCGATCTCAGATTCTCCACAGACGCGTCAAGTGATTCAAGATAACTCAGCATAACGGAATCTATGGGATTACAAAAGATGTCGAGAGTGTTACCAAGGCGAGTCACAAGCCTAACTACTCTCCTTTCACAATCAAGAATGGCCCCATTTCTAGATAACCAATCCATTCCTAAAATTAGCCCATAGCCCGTGAAGCCCAATACATAAGCATCACATCTAAATTCAACGCTAAGTATAGAGATTTTCAAATCCAAACATATCATGGTCAAATGAGCCGAACCCCCAATTGGATTTGAAACAACCAAGGGATCCTCTACTAAACTGGTGTTCAAGTGCAGTAATTCAACTAATGATGCAGAGATAAATGAATGATATGCGCCAGAATCGAATAAGGTACGGACATGATGATCAAACAGAAAAACTAAGCTTTCAACAGAAATTGTTCTACCTCTTTCTTGCAGCGGTGGGGCCGCAATAGCCTGAACTTGCCCCCTTGCCTGCCCTGGTGCCATAAGAGCCTGCACCTGTCCTCCCGAGGTAGACCCTGCCCTCTGCCCCTTCTTTGGGCAGTCCATCACCAAATGTCCCGCATCTCCACAATGAAAACAACCAGTCTTCTTTTTCTTACTACAATCTGTGCTGAGATGGCCAGGCGTCCCACAATTGAAGCATCTCTTCTTCCCTTTGCCATTATTGTTTTTACCACCCTTCTTATTTTGCTGTTGGGGTTTCTTCTGATCCCCTTTCTTTTCAACTGCCTTATCCTCATGCATAAGTTCCATTTCTACTAGCCTTTCAAAGGTGGCTCCCATAGGGATGTGGGTCATAGCCAACCCTTGCAACGGTTCATTCAAGCCTCTAACGAACCTCAAAGCTTTCTTCTCTGGCATGTTCACCAACTCCAAGCCAAACCTTGCTAACTGATTAAATTTATTGACATATTCCTTCACAGATAAGCTCCCTTTCTTTAATGTCAGGAATCTTTCCATATTTAAATTCTCCTCTGCCCTTGAAAGAAACTTTGCCTCAAACCTTCGTCTGAAATCCGCCCATGAATCAACTGGACGTTCCCCGTTAGTGACCTCCCACCAAAACGAGGCCTCTCCCTTCATTAACCAAGCAGCTAAACGAACTTTCCTCCCATCTTCCACTTCAAAGATATCCAACAATTCCTCAGTCTCCTTAAGCCAATCTCTGGCCTCCACAAACGTCTCAGTCCCTTGAAAAGTTTTTCCTCCCATAGCCTTAAATTCCTTGCACGTCTTTGCAAAAGTGTCAACACGAGGAGGAGGAGGAGGAATGGGTGCAACTGGGGGTGGAGGAGCATCTGCTGGGCCTGTAGTGGTGGCCCTAGCCTCCAAATATCTCCTAAACCACCCTCGAACCGTCACACCTTCTGGGAGATTAAGATCTTCAGCCATGCTGAAACGAAAAAGGAAAGATTCAAAATGGAGAATTCGAAAGATAAAGATAAGGATATGGCTATTTGGGATTATGTTTTTCATAAAAAATCCCTCTAAATAACATGTTTTTGAAAGCACTTCTTCCAAAAATACTTTAGAAAAATATTTTTCTAAAAATTTTATCTGTTCTGGTAACCATGCTCTGATACCACGTGTAACACCCCACGTCCATTAATGTCACTCACAAGGGGAATGCATTAACTTCCATGGAGGTTATAAGTGAATATAGAACAGTAAAATTACATCAAGACAGATATAAGATAGTACTTGGAAATTAAAAACTTTATTTCATTGCAGCAGAAGTCAAAACATGTTTGATTACATCTTAATACCATAAATCAGAGTCAAGTACAATATCCATCTTGATAAAACAAATACATAATCCCATTACATAAATAGCCATTAAAGAAGATAACAAGCTGGACTTTACTTCAGCAGTCCTAGCTTTCCAAAAGTGATAAGCAATCCAATCAGGCTCCACTAGAGCTGGGTCCAACCTGAGGACCTGGAGGGAGAAAAATGTGGAAAAGAGGGGGTCAGACATAAAGTCTGGCGAGTATGATAATTCTACAATACTATTATCAAAATAACTGGGCTAAGGCATAAGCTGGAAAACAAGGAAATGTCTATGAAAGAGCAGATTAAGGACATAGACAAACGCTAAAGGAAACGTTATAGGCGCTCCTAAATACTAAAGGATAAACTCTATACTGCACCAAACCAGTCACCCTAAAGGTTGATCCCACTTAGCTTCACTTAGAAACTTTCTTAATGGCTTTACGTACTCCTAGCTGACTACATAGGTGCCGCCTGCCCCTATCTCCACTAGGTGTACCCCACTTTCCATTTTTCGATCGGCTCCCTACTCGTAGATACCCGTGCTGGCCCCACAGTGGGGTGTATCATTCCCCTAAAGTGGCAACCCGATATAACGGAGATGCACGGCTTATACCTACACGATGCAACAACGTCTTACCTACCAGCCCGGGTCCACACACGCATATGAAACCCGTTGGACTTGCGTTGCCACCGCTCCCTGTTTTGGCCTCTTATAGTCAAACCCAGTATGCGTGTCCCGTCCTCGACTTGGGTCGAGCCCACAAAGATACGTTTTGGGATACTGGTTGAAATGGGCCCCCATTATTTCCTACAAGCATTCCACCTAAGCTTGTCCCATTAGTCCATCCACTTAACCCACTTAGTCATGTTCATTTACATGTGTATTTGGTTAAGTCTAATCGTATTTCAAATGCCTCTAAAGGCAACCACTAGATTCCTCATGCCACCCAAGGCACCTACTTAACCCCCATGTCCTACCTTACATAATTTTCTGGCTAAGTATTTCTTAATTCATTAAGGCCATAACCTCATAAAGATCTCTCACATTAGACTGGCATTTATGGCAGCTGGATTTGCCGGGCGGGTCCGGGCAGTCTTATACCATAAAAGAGTCTAACCTCGTGTCTTTACAACTGTTATGCTTTAGTTTGGGCCTAGGATCTCTCACATTGGGCCGACATTTGTGACTACTGGATTTGTCGGCCGGGTCCGGGCAGGTTTACGTCACAAACGGGTCCAACCTCGTGTCCTAAGCATTGATTATTATTAATAATCCACTTTCCCCAATTTTAATAATTCCCTACTTGAATTAATAATTAATTCCAAATTCAACAATGCCCATAATTGACTCAATTATGGACATCCATTCAAGGCGTCCAAAATCATACAAAATTGCACCCAATTTATTAATTCCTAATATCACCCCTACCCCACGTTTGAACGTTTATTCGCAAAATATATATTAGACTCGAATAGTCTAACTCATAGCGTAAAAGAGATTATCACAATAACAACATGTATATATGACTAAATGAATCATAATAAGGGGTGAAACTTGCATATGTACAACTTGCATAGGATTATACATGTCATGGATCTAAAGATGTCAACTTGTTCATAATTCACATAATATGATCTTAATCAAATTTCATAAACTTGCATAGGAACATGTGTGAATCAACATCATCTAATCTAACAAGATGGGTTTATATGGGTACACCCAACTCAATAGGCAAATTCCCATAATAAAAATTCATTTAGTCATAGATTCATGCATATGGGTACACCTAACTTAATAGGAAAATTCCCATATTCAAGATCCAATTTAAATTGTGGATTCATGTATATGGGTACACCTAACTCAATAGGCAAATTCCCATAATCATGATCCATTTAATTTTTAGAAAAAAAAACATAAACTTTAAAACATGATCCAATTTGCATAAATAACAACATCATGAGTTTACAACTTGTACGATTCAACACAACTTAACATGATATCATCAACATATGTGTTAACATGAGACCTACAACATATATAAGATTTATGACACAACATAGCATGATTTACACATAGCATAACATGATAGCATAACATAGCATAGCATGATAGCATAACATAGCATAGCATGATTTTCATCATAGCATGGCATAGCATAGGAGAATTTACAACATATAATTTACAACATATGACAACATAATAACATAACAAGAGATCCACAATATAGAATTTACAATTACAATTCACATCACTTCCTTGTGATCCATTCATAACTTAATCGAATTATTTTATAATAACATTGTGAGAATCATCATACTCACTATTTTAAAGAAGAGAAATAGAAAGAGTCTTTGATTTAATTTGTTTGTTGAATAGATTTAGTTGTAGGCTAGGCTTTCTCCTTCTTCTTTAGTTTGTGACAGCTACGCTGAACTCCATGGCAACAGCATGTCGGTAGCTCTCCAATTTTTCAAGTGATTTAGGGTTAGAGTCTACCCACTTATTTATAGATGTTAGGATGCATTTAAGCCATTAGATTTACCCTAGAATAGATTAGAGCCATTAGATTTCGTCCAACCTTCAAGACACAGCCCGAAAACCCAACCAGATGCACCCAGGTCACCTGGGCTCGACCAGGGAGGTCGACACCCAGGTCAACTCTAGTGTCGACCTGGCCCCCCCCAGGTCGACTCCCAAGTCGACCCCCAGGTCGAGCTGGTCTGGGCGGGAGTTTTCCCGCCTGCCTCCATTTCTGTGTTTTTGAAATCTGTTTTAAAATTTGAATTTTTCGTGAAACTTCTTGAGGCCATATCTCGGTCATACGAACTCCGATTCACAAAATTTCGGACTCTATTTCGCGTATTTTTTCGAGACGAACACAATGGAGTAGCCCATTTCCCAATATTCTTATATTTGAAATTAATTATTCTTTCATTTGTGAATATTAGTATTAACTGATTTACGGGGTGTTACACATCCTCTACCGATTCGAGACAATATAGCCTACCATGTCTCAGGAACAACCGCAACTGTACCTTGGATCGTCAGGGCCGGTCCACCGATGTGGATTAAAATGCCTGAACACTACGTTTCCGCACCCTATGGGGCGCAAATGAGCCAACGAATGACTCCATCGGCTTCACATAGTCACCGATAAATCCGAGGCGCCTCGCAACAGCAACAACCACATAAGTCAAACTCGTTAGGGCGTGTAAAACCACTGACGCCACTTCTAGCTAGAAAGAAACGCATGTCCTCCCTGAAGCCCTCTCCCGTTTCTGGTTCACAATCGGGGTGTAAGGCTCGCGAATCAACGTTACACAAAGCTATGCCACACAGGCTGTGCTTTGATCATCACCACAAGACCTTGCTTTTCAATAGAAGCCTTGATCAATTGCCACTTAGGCATGCCACATAGGTAATTCACTCCATGCGTTTGATATTCATCAATATATAACCTCTGAGCTCATACGTCTCGGAGAAGGGCGTTAAGCAAGAGAATAAATTCTTCGCCACCAAAAAGATATATATTTAATAGAAATCAATCACACAGACTAAAATCCAATGTCAGACACACAGTCCATTTACAAGTTCGTTCTGGGTCTGAACGAAACCGGAGGCACCTAGTACCACGCATATCCATCGATCTCCAAGTACGTCTGGACGATCACTGACTGATTCCCTCCTCTTGGGTGTACGGCCCAACCAAGATCATCAGTAATTATCCAAACGAGGCGAAGACCTCCGGTCTTCAACCACCATCTTCATCTTTGACACCACATCGAATCAGTTATCCAGAATGGGATAAACCCGGTATTTCTGAACAACTCGCGTATATAATAAACACGTGTTACACAAACACAACATACGCCTCAATCCAATTCAGAATATTCTTTTATTCAAATATTCTTATACTTTGGGAAAGGTTCCCATTAATTTTATCAAAGATAAATTCTTCAAATTTATTCTTTAATCAATCCAAACTAGTCGGGATTAGCGAACCACACCGAAGTAATCATTTATTTTATTTCCCAATCACAACCTATTCATCCCATGAAGTAAAACTGTTAATACTTCATATCTAACACCACAGTGTTATCGGTAAATTCAATTACCATTTCATGTTCAAATCTAATTAAAGATTTAACTGTCGCCTGGAACAAAACTGGTGATACTCCATTCTCGACCATTTCAATCTAATTAAAGATTCATTAAAATCCCACTTAGTTTTAATCTTTACAGAAATCAATATCCTCTCTTTAACTAGTTTAAAGAACCAATGTCATTTAAAACACGGTTCACGATAAACCCAAAATCACATTCCATTAATTATCGGGTTAAAGAACCAGTGTTATTTAAAACACCGTTCACGATAAACCCAAAAATCAATCCCAATTCAATTCCAATTAAATATTATTTAATTGGCACACTTCATTAAATCTAAATAAAAAGATTTAATCTTTTTCTCAACTGGGTTTAAGAACAGTGTTAATGAAGACACCATTCACGACAAACCCAAATCACATTTGATATTAAATACAAGGCTCTGAATAGAAAATATATCGGCTTATATTCAATATCAAATTCTACGACTAACAAATATCGTATTGGAAATAACGATATATATATATATATATAAAAATATCTTTCAAATTTCCATAACAACATCTGTACAATCACGAAATCCAACATCGAAATATTCCGAAGACAATTTCGATTCAAATCCATTCAATTGCAATTATTGGAAATTCTGGTTATTTTCTAAACCCTTTCAAATCCAATTTATTTATTTTAAAAATAAATAAATTACTATTCTAGTTCAAAATTAGTTCATTTCGATAAAAATCTATTTTTATCTTTTCAAATAAGGGGTTTTTTAATCCTAATTCTTCACAAATCATTTCTTATGATTTTACAAAAATTATTACTATTTTTAATAATTTTATCAAGGCCCGTACAGTCGATTTCCATCAATGACCATCGAACTGCACTTACAGCGACCTTTTCTAAATTTGATTTGGTCATAATTCCAAATCCAACCGTTAGATTTCAAATTTCTAATATTCGTAAGAAAGCTCTTTTCGATATGAACCCAACGGTTCCGGTTTCAGGAGAATCCGACGGTCGGATCTCCCGCAATGTCCATTCGAAATCAATGGTCGAAATTCACGAACTACCGCGGCGCGGCGCGTTCTATTCAAGCCATTATATTATATATATAATACATATAATATATACTTTGTCGATTTCCTTTCGAAACAAATTTTATAAATCGTTTTAAATTCGTTTTCAAAACGATTTCAACTTCCTTTTCAAATTCAAATCAAAATTGAATTTTTCCTTACAAATTCGTTTTAAATTCATTTCAAATTGATTTCAATTCAAATCTATTTTTAATTCAATTTCAATTCGTTTTAAATTCAATTCAAAACGACTTCAATTCTATTTCAATTTAATTCGAATTTCAATTCTATTTGAATTTCAAATCATTTCAATTTATTTCGTATTTCAAATCAATTTAATTTATTTTGAATTTCAAATCATTCAATTTATTTCGAATTTCAAATCAATTCAATTTATTTTGAATTTCAAATCAATTCAATTTTCATTGAAAAATGAATAAAATCGATATAAATATCGTTCACGTCAAAATGGCGCATTTCTAATCAATACGGCTTTATATATTTCAATAAATTCGTTATTCTATTCAACAGATGAATATTTATTCTATTCAACACATGAATATATATTTCTTTCAACACATGAATATTCTCAACACATGAGCACTGTCAACACATGACTGTTTTTGTTATTTAATATATTTTATTAAATTATGGTATCTATCGTTTGATTTTTAAATCAGAATCCAACCGTAAAGTAGTAAGAGAATGATTCCCTAAGTATTAACGCCGAAGGCCGAAACCAATATCAGATCAATACCCAGGAAAACACTCATCTTATCTATTTTCCAATTAGTTTCTAACTTTAAATATGATAAAGATGTAAATTTTATTGTTAAAATATTTTATTCAACACATGAATATACATTTATTCTATCCTTTATTTTCCCAATTGGAATGAGGCCCAATCAATTACCATATAATGTTAATTATATGGATTCCATACAACACATGTATATAATCACAACAATAAATAATCAATCATCATCCAAAGTGCACCACACTGTATAAGCATCAAATATAGATATCTAACACTTATAACAGCCTGTCAATCAGTCGATCGACATACAACTAATCAATCGGGATGAGTGGACTTCAAATATCATCCCAACACCCGTGTGGGGTTTCAAATCAATAAACACATATTTATATTCACACACACGTTAAAAATAATATTTTTAACGATCAAATATTTTTAACTATATAAATATTTTATTTCACGTCACACAATCAATTTTCATCACAACAAACAATCAAACATACAAGCCATCCATGGTCTGTGGATGACGGGTGTCGGGTGCTGCTAAGCACCGTCTACATCCTAGTATATATTTTTAACTAGAAAATAAATTTTAAAGTGAGAAGTTCTCACCGGCTAGCTAATCCAAACATCTCGACTCTTCATATGTAGAAGTCATCGCTGTTCTCGCCTTTTGTCACTTTCGTTGCCCGTAGCCACTACATATATAAAAATCACATTTTTATATTGTCGCTATGTATATAAAAATCATATTTTTATAATAACTCCATATGGATAAAATTCTATTTTTACACCGCTATTATATAGATAAAAATTCTATTTTTACACCGCTACAATATAGATAAAAATTCTATTTTTACACCGCTACTATATAGATAAAAATTCTATTTTTACAACGGTGTTCATATAATAAAGATTATATTTTTATCACGTTATTCTCTATATAAAGATTTCGCCTTTTCAAAAATAAAGATCTCGACTTTTCAAAAATAAAGATTTCTCCTTTTCAAATATAAAGATTTCGACTTTTCAAATATAAAGATCTCGAATTTTCAAATATAAAGATCTCGACTTTTCAAATATAAAGATTTCGCCTTTTCAAATATAAAGATTTAATTTTTACTATCTATATAATATAAAAATCGTATTTTTATACTTTCTATACTATAAAAATTATATTTTTATTCTTTCTATAGTATAAAAATCATATTTTTAACTTTACATAATAAAAATTATATTTTTCTTCATACCATTGCATGTATAAAAATCGCATCTTTCACACATTAAAAATCCGATCTTTATATAAATAAAGATCACAGCTTTATACCATAAAAATCTTATCTTTTCTAAATTAAAAATCTAATCCTTTAATTTATAAAAATCTTACCTTTTTATTTTAAAACTCCAATCTTTTGTTATGAAAAATGATTCCTTTTCACGCTATTCAAACAATGCTTCCTTTAAGTAAAAACTGGTTTTTTTTGCAATGTATATATTAAATAAAAACTGAATTTTTCACAAGGTATAACATTAAATAAAAACTGAATTTAATTAACTAAAGAAAAGGACTTAAATCCCAAATAGAAAAACTTACAGTCGCATGAAGAGGGAGGGAGGGCCGAGGTGGTTGCGGCGGTGGAGGCATTTGGTGGGTGGTTGTCGCGGCCAGTAGGCGGGGAGCGGATTGGGCGCGGCTGTTATTGGGTTTGAGGGGGCGATTTTGTAAACGGTGGCACTGGACGAGGAGAGGAGAGAGGGAAGCAAGGAGGGGGTGGCGATTGGGGAAGGGGCGCTGATGATGGCGGAGGGAAGGAGGGCGGCGATCGAACTTGAGGGGGCGACGAGGCTGTGGGTCAACGGGGTAGCGGGTTTCGGGTTTTAATTTCTTTTCCCTTTTTTTTTATACTGAAACGATTTGGGGAAATGAATTGAAGAGGGCTGTGTAGGAGATAAAGGGCTTAGGACCAATCAATTATATATATATATATATTTTATTTAATTTTAAATTCGAAAAGTTGACTTTTTAATTCGAACTCGAAACGAGGCCCACCGCCTGTCGTCCGTAGCTAATTACCCCCATTCCGAACACAATGGGATATGTATCGTAGGCTGATTCGATTGTTTTGATCAGTTTTCATCAAAATCAACATATAACTCTATATATTGAATTTGAACGCGCATTTTAATCTACCGGGGCCACATACTAACTTGGAAAATTCCAGAAAAATAATTTCTGGTATTGACGATACGGTCCTAACAAAACTAGTTTCGTCGAATTATGAGACCGTTTGAAAAATGGCCATTTTCCGGACGATTAAAATAACCTAAAACTGGTCAAACGCGTTTTCCTTTGCCACGCTCATATATTGATTCGAAAAATTATGAAATTTGGAATCTAGCAATAATTTGACATCACGGATCCAACAAAAGTGGTTTCGGCGAAATCCGAGGTCGTTTGCAGAATTTCCATTTTTAAGGGCCAGAAATTCCATAGCGACTATTCTGAAAATTCATTTGGACATATCTTTTGATTCCCGCTATGAAATTTCGATTTTTCGGATTCGTTGGAAAGATATTCTCGATTAGATTCAAATATTTTCGGTTTCACTAAGATCCGTTTTATTTTGCACCCGATACATTCACTTGAAGTTTGAAATCGAATTATCGAACTACCGCGCCATTTTCAATTCCTTTTGCATATATAAATAAAATATATATATTATAACGACGATCTATATAAATATATACGTTCGAATTATATTCAAAATAAATTTCTCGTCGATATTATTTAAAATAATTCATTTTAAATATTCAAAAATCGTTAAAATTGCCAAAATAATTTTTTTTTCCAGGTTGTTACAAAATATCAACACACCAACACTACTTTACATTGCTTCTTCCCCTTTTTCTTGTCTCGTGCCTCAAACATATTATACGCTAATATTGATTTATACAAAAATGGCCACAGAAAGCCTTGTTTTCTTCCTGGAAGAAAAATAAATAAAAGTCAATGTTTTGTTTGTTTGAATGGCAAATATATATTCTTTTTTTTCTTTAAGCAAGACTAGAGATGGTTCTCAGGCAAAATATATATATGAAATATATTTATACATATACGCATGGCTTGCACGCATGTTGCAATGGATATGTGCGTATGTAGAGGGAACGAATCAAAGAAATAGTCAGAAAAGTGTACTGAAGCTTCAGGAGGGGAACTCGCGAGTATTATGATGGTGATGGCTGAAAGTTGAGGTGACGAGAAGAAGGATTGGAAAGCAGTCGTGAGTTGCTGGAGTTGGACATTTGTAGTGGCAAGTTTCGAATGATGAAATAATGCGATTAGGAGCTAGCGGCATTTTTTTGGGATGGAGAAGATGGTTTGGGAAAGGAAACTTGTTTTAGGTTAAGGAAATATGGCAGACGTGTAAGTGGGTTGTTGGAGAGGCACGAGCTGTATTAGTGCAACTGGAGCTTGCGTGCTGTACTATCACGTGAAGATAGAAGCTGAGAACGGAAGTTGGGGGAATGATGCGAGTGGAAAAAAGTGGTGATGGGAGGAAGCAGTGTATGAAGGGGAGTTGAAAGGAGAAATCAGTTTTGAAATCCATGGAGAGGAGAGGGAGTTTGTTACGGTTGAATGCATGGAAATGGCATGGTCGTATACTGGAGTGCTGGTTTAGTTTTATGGAGAGGAAGATGATGCTGTGCGAAATGGAGAGGGCCTGATATGCGGCGGGCTGGTTTATACAAAGAGGTGTGCCTAATGTATAAAAAAGGGGAATGGACCAAAATGCAAAGCCCACTAGAAAAAGGAAGAGGAAAATAAATTAAATGGGAATCGTATGTTGGTGGCTTGTATGTTTTCACCAGTCCCAGCAAAAATGAATATGACATTCAAATGTTTTTGGGAAGATGGAGAGCACTGTAGCGTGCATACGTGTGGATTAAATTAGGTAATTGGCTGGTTTAATTTAGTGAGGCCCGATTTTATATAATTAATTTAAGTTTAAATTTAATTTAATAACATATAAACTTGCAAATGTTACACTGTTCTCATACATTATCAGAATTCAACAATCTAGGAACTGTTGGGATCGTAAGCTACAACATGGAACTAGTTTGGAGCCACTGGGAGCTCGTCTGAAATTCTAGGCAGAATTAATTGTCTGATTTAAACCAACCGACTGTAAATCGTTGTTTAACGATTATCGACCAAGGTGAGTATACTCACTAACTCTGTCCAAATTTATAATTTAATAAACGTTATTTAATATTGATAAATAATGACTGAGTGTTTGTGAGATGGTTGTTTGGTTGATTTGCTAATTAATTGGTTGAAATAATATATATAGACATATATTTAAATCATTGATTAAATACTAAATCTGTTTATTATTATATTTCATATTAATGTGAAATTGGGATTATTTATATTGATTAACATCTATGGATGCAGGGAAACAGGTTGGAGGGATCCAACTAGATTCCTCAACAATTTTATTGTTAATATTCGTATATTACATTATAATATGTGAAAAATAATTAGTGGTTGATTATTCTATGTTTTGGGATGTTTGAATAACATTGACCTGAATTAATTGAAATTTAAATACCGTAAAATATATTTAAATATATTAGAAAAGAATTTAGGTTTTTAATAACTTGTTTTAATCATAATAAAACAAGTAGTTTGATTTACTAACGATATTTTTAAATGGAATAAAATAATTATTGTTAAATAAATATTGTTAAATAATCTGTGAATGTTAATTTTGAAATCAGTAAGGAATGTGTTAACGATATTTTTCTTCAACACCCAAGATAGATCTGAGGGGGTAACCCAAAGGGAAAAGTAAGATTGTTCGACTCCTCCCAACTTACGCTAACTCAACATTTCCTTGAGAGAAGGGATTTTCCCTGAGAAAAGCGTCAGGTTTCCAAGAACCTAATGATTTGTGCCAGGATATTTCTGTAACCCAAAGGTACAACAGAATACTTACAGAAATATGTTAAAGAACTATATAGTACGCCAAAAAAACAAAAACTCATAGTTCTATAGTGGTTCGGTTCGCCTTGAACCTACGCTCACTTTAAGAGCTTTTGCGATTTCATTCATAGAGGAGGTTACATAAGTGATTCCCCGAATTGATTTACAAATCAGGGTTTGTTCCTTAGAATATGAGAAGAAGAAAATGAAAAATCCCCGTTTTGCTTTACCCTTGGGGTCTTATTTGTAGTGGATAAGGGGCATTTTCGGCCGTTTGGCTATTGGGCTTACAAGAGCCTTCGTCGACCGCTTTTCCCCTTGGTTTTGGATGTTTGGCTTCAGGCCGCTTTTGTGGTGCTGGTAATGGCCTTCGAAGTGGGGGTCCTGGTCAATTGGGGATTTTCTGAGATTGAGATGAACTTGATGATGCAATGTCTTTCGGAAGGCATTTGGACTCCTAATAGTAGCTCCCGATTGCAGGCTCTCGGATGCCAGCTTCTGACTTTCCCGTGAATGCTTAGAGGAGCTTGCCCTCATGGTGTATGCAGATGGCTGCCGGTTCGAAATCGATGTTGGTGTCTGTACTAAGTAGCTTAATATGGATAGCTTGTATCTCCGTTAGGCTTCCAGTTGGCCTTACGGTGGAGCTTTGGTATGGTCTGGTCTTTCGGAAGATAGATCTCGATGATTTGTCCGCTATCTTCGGCCTGATATCCTTGATGTCTTCTCATCTTGGCATATTAGCATTAAGCGGGTTAATATCAACAACAATTCTGCCCTTCCAGGCTTTTGTTAGTGGAACTCTTGCCTCTTTCTTTCTTAGCTTCTGACTCAGATGTCCTTTCGTTATAGAGTCCTCTATCGGGTATGCTCCGACGAATTTGTCGGCACCCTGTAGACTTTGAGTTCCTTTCCCTTAAAGGGGTGTCGGTTTGTGTAGTTCTCAGGTCATCCTTTCATGCTTGTGTTCAACAGATACCTCTTCACCGTTAGCTGTTTTCGGGGTTGAGTCTCAGCTGATGTCGCTTTTGGAACATTTCTCCCTATTTTTGATTCTTCTTAGTGTTTTACCTTGCTTTCTGAAGGATTTCTATGTGCTTGAGGTCGTCCGATACCCTTTCACCGTCAGCCTATTTCATTGTTAATTTTGGTAGTAACATTTGCCCCCCTAGTAAAGGGGTATTTTTTACTTTCCAAGTCAAACTCTTTGTCCTTTTTCGAAGTATTATTTTTGTGTCTTTTGATCTCCCTCAATTGAGGCATTGATTGGCCTCTCTCTATGTGGTACAGATTAACCCTGAATTCTAATGCAAAATTTTGCTATTATATATATACACACACACACACACATGATTTTGAGCCAAAAAGGTAGTGAGATATATGCATACTTAAATATATGCAAATTGTCAACAAAGTTTCATGCCATACTTAAATATATGCAGCAGCCAAAACATAGTGTTATAGTGGGTATAGTCCAAAATAAAACATACACAAATAGTGCCCACGTAGGAGCCAAATATATACCATGCAAATTAAAGAAAGCATTACGAAAAATCAAACCACATCATCAATCTTCTTTGCGTGCTCCCGCCAAAGCTACCATCCAGCAAATCAGCGAGCTCCCAATGATTAAGTTCTTCCAGAAGGTAATCAATGCCAGAGCTCCTCCTAGCGTTGCGCCTCAAAGGTGTCATACCAGAAGAGCCGGCCACCTCCTTGCCCTCGCTGGACTTTCCAGCCATTCCAGCGGAGCCAACCAATCCTTCATGTCTGATTACTGAAGCATGAATCTCCATTTTCCCTTGAGTTTTCAGCGTATCCAGAGTATCCATCCCAACACTGTCATTAATATCCGCACTTTCAAGCACCACATCAATAGCGTCAATCCTCTTATCACCATCTCCAGAACTGGACACTTGCTCTTCCCCTTTGTTGAGTTCTGAAAGAGCCATAAACGGATTTGAGGAAGTTGCCCCACCAATACTAGAACTACCAGTAACCGTCGTCTTTCTCTTTGGCTTCCAAACCTTTAGAAAACCATCCCTATCCTTCCTAAACACCCAATTCTTAGAATCGACTAGTTCAGAAGGATCATTTGGATTTCTTGAAAACTTGTTATCCTCAATTTCATGATAAGAAGTCTTGGTAAAAAGCCTTATCAGCGACAGAATATGCACTGGAGGTGGAACTCCTACTTCCACGTTAATGTATGAAAAATCAGCTACATCCCACACGCCTTTTTGCATCTTAAAACCCTTCCTACTTTCGACAATATAACTTTCACCATCTTGAGATTCCAAAACACAATGGGGAGATTCTTTAAGGTAATATAAAGAGAAACCTCTTGTTTCGGTCTTGAAGAACTAAAGTTGAGACTCCACAGTTGGATAGGAAGGGTACCGCTATCATTTGAAATAGAGTAAAAAATATCCCTAAAGAAATTCCTCGGAAATTTAACAATAAAGAAGTTCCCGAACTTCTTGACTTTCCACTCCCGAGGATATAAATACTCGAACTCCTTCTTCAAAGTACGCTCGATGCCATTGAACGAGAATTGGCCCGAGAAAATTGCGACGATCTCCCAAGAATCGAAGCGCTGTAAATCATTGTCAAGAACGAACGGCGACATATTGACCTCATTTCCAATTGCCATGTTTCTGTTATTTGAAGAGAAAGAACTTGAACATTAAAATCCCTCATGCCCTGTCTTTTTATATTTGGAACAAATAATCGGGTTCCTACAATCCTTGATTCAATGGTCAGAATCTCCGCATCAGAATCATTTTCTATGTGATTCTACCTTGCTTAGAGTTTCAGAATACAAAGAGGCCTTAGGAGAAAACGATGGTGATTTCTCTACCTCGATTTTAGGAGAAGGATTCTTTAATAATATTTCTTTATATGATTCTTTTAATGGAGGCACGTGAGAATTATCCGCGGTTTTGTTTGCACGTTGGAACTTCAAATTAGTTTGTATAAAGTTTGAGGCAGATCGGACAAACTCTCTAACGTCATTCAAGAACGCGGAAAATAAGGACAAAGCAAATGCCATTTTTAGCCAACATTTTTCTTAGGATGAATCTTATTCGTCAATCCAATTTAGGTGTACGGCTGAGAGGGAAAGCGAGCCTCCCTTTCCCAAAAAGAAAATCTTTTTCTCCTTTTCTCCCTTTCACTGGAGGGGCTATGTCTAAGATTCCACAATCAGGCATCATCAGGTTGAGCAAATCTTCTGGGTTTGAGATGAGGAACTTTCTCCTTGGGACGGATCATTCTCTCACCGCATGTGTTTTAAGCATAAACGTTTTCCTTTAGCCACGGTTACGCCCTGACAGGGTGCACGTTTTCTGCACACCTTGTCAAGAATTTGCCCTATAGACTTTAGTAAAGAACCCTGTGTTCTCAGTAAGGTTAATAATATTAAGGCGCAATAGATATGAAACACCTATAGTGTTTTGTTCATGTTTTGTGTGTTAGTGAAAAAATTCGATATACTTGACTGATATATGCATAAATTAAAAATACTTCCCTGAGCGAGCGAGCGAGAGGGTCCCGGACCACTCTTTATTCGGTCAATTGAAGATTGAAGACCAGGAACCCCTTCCGGTATTAAATAGATCAGAGACCAGAACCCCCTCTGGTATTTTTGGATTAAAGACTGGAAACCCACTTCGGCATTATGAGGAGCCGAATCGATTCTGATTCGGGAATTAATAGATGAAAGACCAGAAATCCACTTCTAAAATGTAATACTGGTCCTGAACTACCCAGATTCGGGTATTTTAAATAAAGACCGGAAATCCACTTCCAGAATGTAATAGAAGTCCCGAACTGAACCTATATTCGGGTATTCAAATGAAGACCGGAAATCCACTTCCGGAATGTAATAAAAGTCCCAAACCAAACCCAGATTCGGGTATTTAAACAGAGACCAGAAATTCACTTCCGTAATGTAATAGAAGTCTCGAACCGAACCCAGATTCGGATATTTAAATGAAGACCGGAAATCCACTTCCGGAATGTAATAGAAGTCCCGAACCAAACCCATATTTGGGTATTTAAATGAAGACCGGAAATCCACTTCCGGAATGTAATAGAAGTCCAAAACTGAACCCATATTCGGGTATTTAAATGATGATCGGAAATCCGCTTCCGGAATGTAATAGAAGTCCCGAATCGAACCCATATTCGGGTATTTGATCTTTTCTTTGAGTTGCCATTTTGGCTTTTTTGAGATACTTCCTAGGCTTTCGATTTGGTTTGCAAGCTGCTTTCTAGAGCTTTGAATGAGTTTGATGAGTCGCATCTCGGGGCTTTGATTGGCATTCTCGGCTTTTTTTAAGCAGAGGTTGTACATACTTTTGGGTGCTCCTTTGAGCTTTTTCTCCCTTCTGCGGGATGAGATTTGAGCGGAGGATGTATTTGCTCCGAGTGCTCCCTCCGAGCTTTTGTTCCCTTCTACGCGACGAGATTTGAGCAAAGGGTGGACGTGCTGCGAGTTCTCCCTTTGGTCTTTTACTCCCTTCTGCGGGATGAGACTTGAGCAGAGGATGCATTTTTCCGAGTGCTTCCTTTGAGCTTTTGCTCCCTTATGCAGGATAAGATTTGAGTAGAGGATGTACATGCTCCGAATGCTCCCTCCGAGCTTTTGTTCCCTTCTACGGAATGATGTGTAGGCAGAGGATGTATGTGCCTAGGATGCAAACACACAGCTCGCGGCGAGAACACATCTCGTGGGTGAGCACACAGCTCGCAGATGCAAGAACACATCTCGTTGGCGAGTACACAACTCGTGGGTGCAAACAAACAATTCGCAGCGAGAGACATATCGTGAGCGAGCACATAGCTCACGTGATCACATAACGCTTTAAGTGCAAGCAAACAGCTCACGTGAGCATGTAGCTCAAAGCAAAGGGGGGATGTTGACATATTTAAAATTGAAAGTATGTTCGAGAATTCTCTAAATGAATTAATATATTGTTTGAGTTAAGAGAGATGTTACCAGATCTACCCGATGTCTGGTTGTCTTCCTGAAGTACAGGGCACGATGATGCTATATGACCGATGACTCGACAAATGCAACATATGTGTGGCTTGCGGAATTAATTAGGACAGTGCTTCTTTGATCCACGATTGTAGCAGCTTCCATTAGCAGAGTTTGAATTCTTGGCTTTGGAGGTTCTGTGTCTTCTTTTCATGCTTGAATGAGGCTCAGGATTCTCGCTAGGATCTCCCTTCTTGTTGGAGCTTCCTTTCAAATAATCGAATTCGTCCATATGAATGAATTTGTCCGCTTGGAGATATAAATCTTGCAAGCTTCCGCATCCACGGAGATATAACTCCTTCCAAAATGGTGTATTCTTAATTAGGCCAAAATAAATAGTGATAAAATTCTCCCTGTCGTTCATGTCATCTTCGTTTAGGGCCTCAGCCGTAAACCTTCCCAAGTAACTACTCAAATATTCTTCTGGTTTTTGCTTTATATTTGTGAGGATCGTATAGTCCATGGCTGGATCTTTGCAAACGTATAAATAATTGAGAATTCAAGAATGAACTGCTTCCATGAATGGATGGTACCCTCTTGATATTGTCGGTACAATTTGGTGGCCGCTCCTTGAAGCGTTATTGGAAATAATCAACATCGTATTGCACCAAAAGTATCGTAAACATCCATATGGCTATTAAAGGCCATGAGATGGTTGCCCGAATCAGAAGCTCCATAATATTTCATGGTTGGGGTCTTCACACATGGTGGTATTATAGTGTTCTTGATCTAATCAATAAAGGGTGCCATTCTTCCATTGTCACTAATATGTTTACCCAAGATTCTTACCCTCCCAGTTTTGAGCAAGTTCCTTATGGTTTTCTCTGCCATGTTCCTAAGATAGATTTCCAAGTCTCCATGGTTCGGTCTTTCGAGACTAGACTCTCCAGTAGTTGAACTTACAAATTGCTCTTTACCTTTATAGTATTGGTTCTCATTGCATCTTTTGTCTATAGGGTCAATTCTTCCTTTTTTGGAAGGAATTGAATAAGATTTCTCTCTTATTTCTGATATCTACATGGCTATACTTTCCCTTGTAGATTTGACCACATCTCTCTATTCCGATTCGTCGTCCCCCAAAGAACCTGGTGATTGAGTATTACCCTCCAAATCCTTCACTTCAAATAGTTCTCATTTCAGGGTCTTGCTCCCCTTGACTCCCTCTTTACAAAACTCCGGTTCAAAGGTTGTGTTAGAATTGAAGGCCTGCTTACTCCCCTAGCGTGTTGGTCAAATGATTAGGCTATATCCTCTGTTGAGACGTGATTGCTCCTCTGTGACTTTAAATTAACATGTAGATCTAGTGAGGATCTAGTTTGGCTATCAAACTCAAAAGATGTTTTTGTCTTCGATTTCACTTGATATAAGCTAAACATTGAGGTCCTTTGGGCAGAGCTCTCCTCGATAGACCTTATGGTGGCATCAATATGCAAAGCCAAATGCAGTTCTTCCAACTCATTATCCTCCCCTCCTTTTAAGTCTGATAATTCTCTGATTTCTGGATTTGTTGAGCAAATATTCGAAAGTGTATTGTTCTCTAAAGAAGCTGATGCGTTGGAATCTTGTTTCCAAATTCCTTTTGTTATAACCATTTTCGATGGGTACAGGAGTTTTTCCTATTGTTCAAAAAGCAAAGATGAGCAATGCTTGAAGAAATAATCTGGTACTCAGAAGCTCCTTTCCGAGGCACTTTGTCCATAATCTTACTTCTTCAATACTTAGTCCAATCCGGGATGGAACTGCTCAGGTAGATATGCGGTTGTTAACCACAAGGTCGAAGGTTTAGGCCCTCCTTCTACCACCAAAAATGTTAATGATATTTTTCGTCAACCCCCGAGATAGATCTGAGGGGGTGGCCCAAAGGGGAAAGTAGGATTGTTCGACTCCTCCCAGCTTGAGCTAACTCAACATTTCCTTGACAGAAGGGATTTTCGCTGAGAAAAGCGTCAGGTTGCCAAGAACTGAACAATTTATGCAGGGATATTTTGGTGACCCAACGGTACAATAGAATACTTATAGAAATTTGTTAAAAAACTATATAGTAGACCTGAAAGAACAAAAACACACAGTTTTATAGTGGTTCGGTTCACCTTGAACCTACGTCCACTTTAAGAGCTTTTGCGATTTCATTCATAGAGGAGGTTACATAAGTGATTCCCCGAATCGATTTACAAATCAGGGTTTGTTCCCTAAAATATGAGGAGAAGAAAGATGAGAAATCCACTTTTTGCGTGACCCCTGGTGAATGCTTAGAGGAGCTTGCCCTCCTGGTGTATGTAGATGGCTGCCGGTTCGAAAATGCTATTGGTGTCTGTACTAAGTAGCTTAATATGGATAGCTCGTATCTCCGTTAGGGTTCCGATTGGCTTTTCGGTGGAGCTTTGGGAAGGTCTGGTCTTCCGGAAGATAGCTCTCGATGATGTGTCCGCTGTCTTCGCCTTGATATCCTTGATGTCTTCCAATCCTGGCATATTAGCATTAAGCAGGTTAATACCAACAACGCCTCCATCCTTCCAGGCTTCAGTTAGTGGAACTCTGGCCTCTTTCTTTCTTAGCTTCTGACTCAGATGTCCTTTTGTTATAGATCCCTCTACCCGGTATGCTCTGCCGGATAGATTGTGTCGGCACTCTGTAAACTTTGAGTTCCTTTCCCTTAAAGGAGGTGTCGGTTTGTGTAGTTCTTAGGTCATCCTTTCGTGCTTGTGTTCACTGGATACCTCTTCACCATTAGCTGGTTTCGGGGTTGAGTCCCAGTTGATATCGCTTTCGGAATATTTCTCCCTATTTTTGATTCCTCTTAGTGTTTGACCTTGCTTTCTGAAGGATTTCTATGTGCTTTTGGTCGTCCGATACCCCTTCACTATCGGCCTATTTCATTGTCAATTTTGGTAGTAACAGAAAGGTAAATTGTTGAATTTATTTCGAGATTCGAAATGTGAATATGAGTTGAATAAAACTATAAGGATTTGTAATTATAATTAGACGATGTCGAATGTTATTAAAATAATTTATTTTTAGAAATTATATATTTTATAGGTTGGAAATTCAAAAGTTAATTAATATTGGTTTGTAACCAATAAATTTATAATCGAATATGGAATCGAGATGAAGTTTTAAAATTAGTATATAATTAATAAGAAATTGATTTATAAATAGGGTTTATAAAGTGAATTATGAATATGAATTTATAAAATAACTCGGTTAATAGGATTTGAACCTGTAAGGGTATTTATAAATAAAAGTGAAGATTAGATTGATATAATGAATCCAAGTTTCTATAAAGGAATAATATTTACAATTTAAAGTGAATAATGGGTTAAATACAATTGTTTCGCAAATTGGAATAGTGATAAAAGTAAATTGGCAAATGCTGGAAGTGGTAAATTCAGAAATGAATTTAGAAATGGGGTTGACCTAAAACGGTGAGTTTATTCCGAAGTTCGGAACATTAATCGAATATAAATTATTTGAAAAAGAGTTATACATTGAAATTTGATTATGTCGGATTCAAGAAAATACTATTTACTTTCAGTTTATGATCTTGATTTATTTATTTAATTAATTTTTATTTATTCAAATAAAAGTTATATTTTAAAGTTAAATATTTTAGAAGCAGAGATTACAACGCTATCGTTATAATCGATGATTTCCGTTAAACAAATGAGTTCATGAACTGAATCCGAGAATTTCGTAAGCAATGATTTGACTAGAAATAATAGAAATGGAGTTAGTAAAATTAGAAGCTGACTGGAGATTAGTTAACTTGAATGGCTTTCTAAGTATGATCTGATGTTGGTTTCGACATTTAGGATTGATACTTAGGGAGTTGTTCTCTTACTGATTTTCAGTTAGGGACCGATAAATGTGAAATAATAGTGACACATGAATATGGTATGAAAATGTTTTCCAATGTTAATAACGTATATTTTCGAAATGGGGGAAATAAGGAGTTGTGAATATATGGAAACGTTTTCCAAGAAATCATGAGAGGCTAAATGAGTTGAAGAAATATTTAAGTAGAGATATTTAAGGGAAATTGGGAAATGAAATGATTTTTGATAAATCTACTTAAAGGAGCTCAGTGTTGATTGATGATTGATCGGTAAGATTTCCATTTGGAAATACGATCGTTGTTTGCTTGTATATTTTCCTTTGATTATTAAATAACCGTCTATCAAAGTTTTTGACCATTTTTCCGTTGTAAATATGGAGAGACCGGGATCAGGTTTATTATCTAAAAACCACTTCGTACGCTATTAGCATTGCAAATCTAATATGATTGAAGACGGAGAGTATTCAAGGGCTGTTCTGGTAATCCTATCTAGAAATATCCTAAGATGGATGTACACAATAGTGCCTTCGGTTGTCCAGTCCCATGACAATGTGTATGGACAAATGTCTGATAGAGTATATCTAACAGACTGCGTAAGTTGATCTCTTCAAACGATTTTATGTTGGTGGTAGAGGAATTTCTTTCTCTTAGCTTTATACCTATGATATTTTTGGGGAAATCAACTTGTGATTTAGCAGGTATGACGATGTTCCATTCAAAGAAAATAGTTTGATATGTTAAAATATATGCTATGACCTCAAGCCTTATCAATCGGAAAATGACAAAAATCGAGCAGGCAACATGGATAAGTGGTCGCTCCCAATTAGGTTATATTGTCAACATCTAGAGAATATTCATATTTGTTACTTCTTTTCACTTCTATTTTTCCCAGGAACAGTTATGTTGGTATACCAACCATAAGGTGGCAATATATTCGGAATATTCAAGTGAAATGAATGGCCGATCATGTGTGGCCGAGTTGCAAGATGTTCTTGTTGAAGTCCAGTGTATCCCCTCTAGAGTACACTGATCGGAAGGTGATTCCATACCTTGCCATAGTGGAAATCCATTCTCCAATAAGAGCCGCGATTTTTAATTGTATATTATGTATGTAGAACGTGAGATGCAAACGTTTTGTTAGATTGCTATTTACTTGATTTAGACATTATTATAATATCAGAAAAATATTGATTTTAAAAATGTTTGGGTTATCGTAAGGTAAAACCTATTCGTGTTTATGTGTGGATCGGTTTTACGAATATCTTTTCTTCTGAAAAGGGTTTCTAAAATTTAAACCAAATGGTTAGGATTTACTCACACCAGTCCTATGATTGACCTAGAGTTTATTTTTTTTGTTTTACCCTAAACTCTTAGGTGCCCAAATTTGTATGGGAAGTCAAGTAGTTGGGACTTTTCAGATATACTTGGAGGAGCTCGGAGCAGGAGTCTTCAAATTTTAGACATATAGAGAGTTTATTTCCGTTGTGATGTTATGTGTTGTACTTTGAAATGGTATGTATATACAGTCATAAGTTTTGTATTTCAAAGTTATGTTATATATTATATTATATTCGTTCCACTGTGAGATTCGTGTTTACTCTAATTCTATTGTGTTGTGATCTTTTCTTCTTCTATTCTAATTTTTTTTCTTCCTATTTCTCACCCTCTAACTTCTTTCTATTAATGATCTGGTATTTTTGATGCTTGAATAGTCAACATGGTGTTTTGGGTTGATTTTCAGGGTCAAAAATCCTTGGATCGTTACTGGTATCAGAGCTGAAAGTTAAGTGTTTAACTTGGCTCTGTGGCGTAACTCAATAGAGATGGGGTTAGTAATACCCTAGATTGAGTTGAGTGTATATGCACGAGAGAACGTATCTGTAAATTTGTATAAAAATGTTATACGTTGTGAAGATTTATTGGTTGAATAGCCTATGAATTCTGGTCGATGGTGGGGCACTACAATGTCGATAGAGATTTCTAAACACTTGAATACATTCAATCAACACGGTATGTTTCGAAAAAGGGTAAATAAAATAATTTTATCCAAAATTATTTTGATATAAAAGTAGTATATATATTGGAGTTATCATACTATATATTAGATGTGTTGATTTGTTAATTGAATAAGATTATAATTGAATTGGTTACAAATAACCAATTAGAATTTGTATAGGAGTGATATATAACATCAGATGGATTAAATTTGGATTTAAACCAAAATTGAAATTGAAACACTATAAATTTGGAAAAGGTGTTTGAATTGAGCTTTGGATTACATATTTGGAAATTTTAAGATCCTGGGTAAATTTGGTAAAGCCTACCTAGTATATTACATTTTCATTCATATAATTAATTATAATAGGTTATATTCTCCGGTTATCACATTTTCCTTAGTTCATTAACTTTAAGCCAACTTTTACGGTTGTAACGTCCATTTATTTGTCGTCGTGTATACTTTCATTATTTTGAGGAAAATAATTCACACAACTCATTAAATTAATAGTGGAAAGATATAAAGATCCATTTCCATAATGCACATAAATCAAGATCCTTAGTTCCAAGGTATTTCTTTTTTTTTTGTCTAGGTCGTACATATGTCTTTTTATTTGATTACTATTAAGTACGGTAAAAGAATCCCTATTTCACACTAATCCCATTTTCCTTTATTTTCTTACAACTACATTATTAGTAATTTTACCATTATGGAAATGTATCAATTTTCCCAAATCCATCTAACTCGGTCCCCTACAAATTTCGGTTTTTTTCTAAGTTAGATGTTATTTACCATTTCCAAATCAATATAAATTTTTCCACACAAATTGGGCATACCTGTTCTTTTTCTATTACCCCCAATTTTACTATAATTTGATTTACAATATCCCATTTTTCATTAACAACATTCTTAATAACATATTCACGTTTATTGTAAATTCCACAATTTTCAGTATTACAGTAGTTCTTAATCCAATTCATAGAATAGATATGTACAATAGTAATATTCTTAACATAACTAAAAATAAATTATACCGCAATTATCACAATTTACTATAATTTAACATGTTTAGAATAAAGGGAAACGTAAACGGTAAATATACCATTAGTCGAAAGGTATAATTCTAAATCCAATCACCTGACATCTTTCCAATCCTTGGACCCGATACAGATTTGTTATTCCATGGCTTCCTAACTGAATCTATCATTAAAACAACCAAGGATTCACAAATATGAAACTAAAAGAAGAGGGAAAGAAAGAAACCTAAATAAATCAGATTCAATAACTTACCTCACGTTGATCAGAAATCTGAACGCCTCTGTTGTAGATTTACATTTTTGTTGTTGTAGGGAAACTATAATTGTCCCCTTTAATCTACGTTTAGGCAGCACCTCAGCATCTTCTTATTTTTATTCAGAAATAGTTCGGAGGAAGAAGAACAAAGAATGTTTGTGTGTAGGAAAAGAATGAGGCTGCTAGCCTATTTATACATTAGCTAGGATAATCCTAAAACATTAGATTTTAGGTTTATAAATCCAACCATACACCTCAAACTGAGTCAATAAATGAATATAGTGAATAAAGTTGTCCACATTTAGAAGCAGGAACCCTTCCTGTATGCAGGTGGGTCGTCCCACCGTTACCTATGTCGAGACTAGTATCGACTTTCCTTAGACATGGGTCGACCCTTGGGTCGATCCGGTCTCATTGGGTCGCCCAGTGACCGCTGCTTTATACGATGTTTATTTTAATTTTATATTATATATATATTCTTATCAGTCTTCTTAAGCCCATAACTTCTTCATATTTAATCCGATTTACGAAAACTAAGAGTTTATCTAAACCTAAATTTTGTAATAGATGCAATGGTAAACTTTGTTTTGCCTATTTAGGAATGTTTAATTAATATTCATTTCATTATCCTCCTAATATAATTATTGTGTATTAAAATATGGGGTGTTACACATAGGCTGATGTGGCACTTTTTTATTTGTTCGATGACATGGCTGGACCAAATCTAATCTTAGATTTGAATGACTGAGGGAATCCAGTAAATCTATAAATAGACTAGCAGAGCTTCTCTCATTTTTTCACGTCCATTCTCCCTTCTCTATTTTTCTTCCCCAGACCTATCCTCAAAATTAGGAAGGGCCAAATAATTAATATTTTAGAGGGATAAAGAAGTTCTTAAGTTTTAATATTTATTTTTAATAAACACTTCTAGAGGCAGAGGATCTGCTAGATCTAAGAAGAAGGCGACGGGGGAGATTTAATCATTATATCTATGAGTTTTTATGTAATTTTTAGATTAGTTTTTTGCATAGGAAAGTTTACTCAGTTAGATAGATTTAGTTTGCAAGTTTTATATTTATAGTATTTATATGTTTAGTTTTCTATAAGTTATTGTACTTTATTTACTATCTATGCCTATTTATTTCCAATTGTTTATTATTTATATGTAGTTCTCCTTCTTCTATTCACTTCTTTGTTGTATTTTATTTACAGTTATGCTTATGCCCTATTCTATTTGTTTAGGTTTTTTTTCGAATCTAGGCCTTGCGAGTAGCTTAACCATTTCCCTTTTTGTTAACGCCGAGCCTAGGCCTGAAGAGAGCCTAGGTCTTTATCATCAGTTTTGCATTAAATTTAAATAATGTTCAAAATTGAATTAAAAAAGATTTTGGGCATGTTAGAACTGATTAAATATTATAATCAGTACTGGACTGTGAACTGGGTATAAATCTTAATATGTAATTGGAGAACATGCAAACATATGACCTAGAATAGATTGAACATAATTGAACATTAAGTAACGTGAGAATGGGTTGTATAAAAAGATAAAATTAATTAGGAATGTTAATACAATCTAGGGATATAACATGAGGTTATATCGGGCTTATTAGTAAACTTAAATTGTGTTAAGTTAAAATTGATAAAATTAATAAACTAAGATAGAGGAAGTGCATTCCGGCAGCGTAGGTCTGACTGGGGAAGATAAGTGGCTCATAGATTAGGTTCAATATGGTTGTGTGAGGCTGATTAGGGAAGATAAGAGTCCTAATTACTTAATGAAATCTTAGTTTAGGTCTGTTCCGGCACGTGAGGCTGATTGGAGAAGATAAGAGGCCTAATAAAATAATTGCTGGGACCAAGTCTAGGGGTGGCTTGTGTCAATTGCATATTTGGTTGGGAACCCGTATTACTCAGTACCCTTTTTATCATAGAGGTCTCACACTTGTTAGAGGATAGGGCAAGCTTTGTTGTGCTGGATAGTAAGCGGTTCAAATAAAGTGGGTATGGGTGAGTTCCAGCGGGATGATGAGCATGCATCATGCCGATTGGGGAAGATAAGCCATTGTAATGCCTGTGATTAACGGCTATGTCCTTTAAGTTGATGGATTCGTGATTGATAACCCCGAATTCCATAGTTGGCATCGGTTATCACATTATGGTTATAGGAGTTGATCGACAAGTAAATATTAGGCAAAGCATAATTGTGATACCTTGGAAATTGGTGCAACAACCTCGGATATGAATGCGAAGCTTATCTTTATTCGTGTTTACCCTTTCCGCTGTTTCATTTGTGCTAATATGTGTATTGATCTTAGAACTATTCATCTTTCTAAATGCTTCCTTATCTTATGCTAATGTAAAAAATTACTAGAACTCGCCAGACATATGTCTAACCTAGTTTGTTTTCTCCTTCTTTCTTCCTTCCCTCCCCCAGGTTCGTAGGGTGGAGGTCTTAGCAATAGCCCTTGATTATAAGGTTCATCTTGGATTCAGACTCTTTTCAGAGAAAGGTATTGGTTCACTTCTTATTTTTTGATCATTGTATTAGCAAATGTGAGGGATGGTTGTTATGGTTTTACTTATGCACTATGATATTTTCCCTGAGATCATGTGTTTGGTTTATGATGATGACTATTTGGTCTTTTGAATTGTAATAAGTACTATAATTGACTTGCTTATTTAAATAATGTTTAAAAGTTTCCATTGTGCTTACATTTCTATCTTGTGAATTTTAGTCTCTATGTTGTTACTTTATACCTAAGCGTTTATAAACCTTAACGTGTCCTCATATGGGAGACCTTAAGGGGCGTAGGGTGTTTCAAGGAGGGTGATGGCTGTGGTTGGAGGTAGGAGTGGGCATTTAACCGACCATGCCGACTTAACCGCCTAAACCGATCTATACCGAACTGACTTAACCGCTATAAGCGGTTAACCGACAACATCGGTTAACCGACCGCCTTAACCGAATATTTTCGATTCAGTTAATGAATAACAAAATTTGATTGGTCGGTTAACCGCTTAGCCGATATAATATTTAATTTACAAATCCTGGCCCAATTTGAATAACACAACCCAAATTTTCGTGGCTACTGCCCAATTTACAGAAGTAATCAGCTAAAGCTTAAGCCGCAAAACTAGTAAAAATTATTCCATAGATTCCACGAAAAGGAAAATTAGCTGCGGCGCCTTCACTTCACAGTCTTCACTTATGAAAATAATCAAAATTCCTACTTTTCCTTTTGTATTTGAATCCGATTCTTCAATACCTCCGCCCGGCGCCTGCCACTGCTTCCTTGAAGGCCATCGCGTCACCAATTGTTCAGTACATGGCTTCGACTACGAGAGTGACAAGAAAGAGAAAATAGGTGAGTATGATAGTTCGATATTTGTTCTTCATGTTTTTCACTGATTCGTATTTTATCCAGTTTAATTAAATGATAGTATTAGGCTATTAGCAGTTTATTAGTAGTTCCGACTTCCCGCACTAGTATACTATTTCATGCTGCTTTATGCTTTGAGATTGAATAAATTTAACAAAAGTAAAATGATAGATTAAGAATATTGCAACAATAATATCTTATTTGGATTTCTCTGTAATTAACAGTTGATGGGAGTGGGAACTTTAAGAACAAGACCATGAATGAACCGTGATTTTTAAGTGGTAATTATGGCTACTAGTATAGTGAGAGACACATAGTAAATGGCTGAATGCAGATATTATTCATTGTACTTAAACAACAAAATCAGAAGAATGCAGCATTACTATAGTAAGGTAAATAACTTCCTGCTTTAGTCCTTTGTTTTCAATTCTTTCATTTACACATTACTATAGTCAGTTATGTAACACCCCGTATTTCTGTTAACACTAAAGTAACGAATTAAAGAATATTTAATTTTAAATGTGAGAATTAAGGGAAACGGGTTACTCCATTGTGTTCGTCTCAGAATTCTGGTTGAGATAGAGTCCGAGTTTGCATGAATTGGACTTCGTATGAAGAAGTTATGGTAATCGGAAGTTCCAGAAAAATTCAAACAGATTTCAAAAATTCATATTCAGACTCAGATTTGGCTAGGCGGGAAAATTCCCGCCAGGGGCCAGGTTGACCAGGGGGTCGACCTACCCATACAGGTCGACCAGGGGGTCGACCTGCCCCTCCCCTGGCAGATTTGAAAGATGACGACTTTGTGACTGGTTGCTGAGTCATTAGGGTTTCTGGATAGTTCTGATCTGAATGGTTGTGGTTAATTCTGGGTTGATCGGATGCCCTAAATTAATTCTAAACTCTATATAAACACATGTAGAATCAAACCCTAAAATCAAATAAAAATTAGAACCATGGCCGCCATGCTGTCACCTTGCAACCTAGAGTAGCCGCCACCATTTAGGAGAAAGAAAAGCTAATCAACTCAATTCTATTCAACTCAAATCTAAACAACAACAAATTTGTCTTCTTCAAAGTTGAGCTAAATCAATTTCAGAACTCAGATTTTAGAACTCAAGACCTTCTTTGAGTTGTGAGTTCAATTTCTTTAATAAGATAATTAATATGTTAATTGGGTTGAGATATAAATTGGATTATATGGCTATGTTTGTGAAGCATTGGAAAATGTAATATTGGGTGAATATATGCTAGTTGTTCATAATGATAGTTTTAGTTTATTTGTGTTGTGGATCCTTATCATATGCTCAATCACCTATGCTCAACTTGATTCATAGTTCTATATGCAATCTTGGATGTTATCTTATATAGGAATCATATGCAAGTTGAGGAGAATCATATACAATCCTTACATGTTCATGACATCTATTTTATGTGTAATTTTGGATCTAAAAGTTTAGGTTAAGACATGTGTGAGTTATATGCAAGTATGTATGCGGATTATACAAAATTTAATATGATATTTTACATGTATATCTTAATTTACATGTTTAGGTGCAAGTTTACATCATAGTTTATGTTGCATAAATCACATATGTAAGTATATATATGTTTGGGGGCATGAATCATGTAATGAAAGTTTGAGATTCCTATGCAAGTTCATACCTTTATGTTAAAACTACATAAGTTATGAAAGTACATGTGTTATACACCCATTGTCTATGCAAGTTTAGATGAAACACCTTATTCACACATGCAAGTTCACCCCTTATGTTCAAATCTATATGCCAATTCATGTTATGACTTTTATTCGTAAGTTGATCTAATTTATATTATATGCATGTTGTGATGTTTTCTCTTTATCCCATAAGTTAGACTATTGGAGTTTAACGTATATTTCATGTTAAACGAACGAACGTACAACGTGGGGCAATGGGATAAGATCAAAATATTTAATATGGAGAATTGGCTTAAGTGCCTTAAAATGGCATATATTTAATTTATGATGTTAATTGGTATACCATAAATAGATGGACATAAATAAGGTGTCAATTATGGACATAGTTAAATTTGGAATTGATTGACAATTCAAATTAGGGATATTAATCCAATTTGGGGTTAAATGAAATATGTAATAATAAACCGCCTAAGACACGAGGTTAGACTCTTTTGTGGTGTAAGACTGCCCGGACCCGCCCGACAAATCCAAATGCCTGTCAAATGTGAGAGGTCAAAGGCATGAATTAAATGCGTAACAGTTGTAAAAACACGAGGTTAGGCTCGTTTGTGGTGTAACACTGCCCGGACCCGCCTGACAAATCCAGCTGCCACAAATGCTAGTCTAATGTGGGAGGTCTTTAGAAGGTTACGGTCTTAATGAATTAAGAAACACTTAACCATGTAAACATGTAGTGGGACATGAGGGGGTTAAGTGGGTTCCTTGGGTGGCATGTGGAATTTAGTGGGTGCCTTAGGTGGCATTCGAAATATGATTAGATGCACTTAACCAAGATTGAAACATGTAAGAAGACATGAATAAGAATGGGGTTAAGTGGGGAAAAACCTTAGAGGGGACCAAGCATAGGTGGAAAGCTTGTGTCATGCATGGGGGCCCTTTTCAAACCATTAACCCATTAAGTATCTTTGTGGGCTCGACCCAAGTCGAGGACGGGACACGCGTACAGGATTTGATTGTAAGAGGACAAAACGGGTCAGCGGTGGCAACGCAAGTCCAACGGGTTCATATGCGTGTGTAGGCCCGGGCTGGTAGGTAAGACGTTGTGGCATTGTGTAGATATAAGCCGTACATTTTTGGTAGTATCGGGTTGCCACTTTGGGGAGTGATACACCCCACCGTAGGGCCAGCACGGGTATCTACGAGTTAGGGAGCCGATCAAATGGGGGTAGTGGGTACCCCTAGTAGAGATAGCGGCAGACGACACCTATGGAGGTAGTTAGGGGTAAACGAAACTACCATTAGCAGTGTTAAGTTCTATAGGCGGGATCAACCTTTAGGGTGACTAGTGGTGGTGCAGTATAGTAATTATACTATAGTGATTAAGGGCGCCGTTAACGTTATCTTTATTTGTCTTATTTCTTTGTTTGCTCTGTCATACCCAATTGTTCACAGTCATTTCCTTATTTTCCAGCTTATGTCTTATCCTAGTTACTTAATGATTATTTTGTTAAAGTTATTGCACTCGCCAGACTTTATATCTGACCCCCTTGTTTCCACCTCTTTTCTTCCCTTTCCCCCGCTCAGGTTTGCAAGAAGGGAATACTACAGCTTAGTGCCGATTTCTTTCAGTTGCTTGAAAATAGTAGATGTATCGCTTTGGACTCTCTCATCTTTATGGCTTTGCTTATGCTCAGTGGGGATTTATGCATTTATGTTATTTAAGTATTTGCTTCTTTATGTACTTTGAAGTTTTTGGAAAAGGCTATTGATCCTGTTGTAATGGTTTTGGAAACTACTTATGTAAGCTTGTTTTGAGTTATGATGCTATGAAATAAGTTTTATCTTCCGCTGTGTTGTTTTATTTATTTATTCTTGTAATTTATCTGCTCTATACAACAATAACGCTTCATGGACATTGATGCATTCCCTTTGTGAGTGACATTAATGGACATGGGGTGTTACACGTGGTATCAGAGCTATGGTTACAAGAACAGATAAAAAGTTTTGAAAAGTGTTTTCAAAAGTATTATTTTCCTAGAAAGTATTTTCAAAAACTTGTTTTAAAGAAGCTATTTTCAAGGAAAGTTTACTTTAAAGAGCATAATCCCCGCAAGCCATACATCTCTCTTTCGCTTCCCTAGTTTTGAAACGCTTTATTTTTCTTTTCAGCACGTCTGGAGCATCTGAGATACCAGAGGGTGTTCAAGTACCCGGTTGGTTTCGTCGATATCTCGAGGCTAGGGCCGCTGCCGCTGGTCCGGCCAACGTTCCTCCTCCTCCTCCCCCAGCTCCAGTCATTCCTCCGCGTGGAGATACTTTCTCCAAGATATGTAAAGACTTTCGTTCGATGGGTGGAAAATCTTTTATTGGGTCTGAAACATTCATTGAAGCTAGAAATTGGTTGAAAGAAGTGGAGGATCTGTTTGGCATTTTCGATTTGGACGATTGTAAGAAGGTCCAATTGGCTGCTTGGTTGATGAAGGACGAAGCTTCGTTTTGGTGGGAGGTCACTAATGGAAAGCATCCAGTTGATACATGGCTGGATTTCAGGCGTAGGTTTGAGGAAAAGTTTCTCTCACGGGATGAAGAGAATTTATATATGGAAAGATTTTTGGCGTTGAAGCAAGGGAATCTATCAGTGAAAGAATACGTCAACAAGTTCAATCAGTTGGCGAGATTTGGCTTGGAATTGGTGAACACATCCGAAAAGAAGGCCCTGAGATTTGTTAAGGGTTTGAACGAGCCACTACATGGGTTAGCTATGACCCATATCCCTACGGGGGCCACCTTTGAGAGACTAGTTGATATAGTGCTTATGCATGAAGAGGAGAAAGGCGCCAATGCTAATAAGGCACCTGAGAAGAAAGGAGATCAAAAGAAACCACAACAACAAAACGATAAGGGCAGGAAGAACAATAATGAAAAGGAAAGGAGAAGTGCTTTAATTGTGTGACACCAGGCCATCTGAGTAAAGACTGTAGGAAAAAGAATAAGACTGGCTGTTTCCACTGTGGAGAGGCAGGTCATCTAGTTAAGGACTCCCAAGGAAACAGGGACAAGGGCAAAGAACTTCTGGAGGGTAGCTTCAGGCTCTCATGCCACCGGGGCAGGCAAGGGAGCAGGTCCAGGCTCTCGCGGTCCCACCGCTGCAAAAACGAGGTAGAAACATTTCCGTTGAGAGTCTAGTTTTTCTGTTTGATCATCCTGTCCGTACTTTATTCGATTCTGGCGCAGCACATTCGTTTATCTCTACATCATTAGTTGAAACACTGCACTTAAATACTAGTCTTGTTGTGGATCCCATTGTAGTCTCAAATCCTATTGGTGGGTCGGCTCATTTATCCATGGTTTGTAGGGATTTGAGATTGTCTATCTTAGGCATTGGTTTTGAATGTAATACTTTTGTGCTTGGTTTCATGCGCTATGGGTTGATTCTAGGGATGGACTAGCTAGCCAGATATGGTGCCATCCTAGATTGTGAACGAAGGGTAGTAAAATTGTTGACTCGTAGTGGAAAGACCCTTGATATTTCTTGTGACCCTAGAGGATCGGTGATGCTTAGTTATCTTGAGTCACTTGACGCATCCAATGATGATTTACATTATGTTCGTATAGTCCGTGAATATGTTGATGTCTTCGATGAGGTGAGGGGTCTACCCCCAAAACGTGAGATAGACTTTCGTATTTATCTTGTGGACAATGCAAAACCAGTATCTCTGCCAGTACACCACATGGCTCCTCGTGAGAGGAGGGAGCTCAATAAGCAAGTAGGGGAGTTGCTTGAGAAGGGATTCATAAGACGTAGTATATCGGAGTGGGGTGCTCCAGTAGTATTCTCCACGAAGGCGGATGGGTCCCTTAGACTTAGTGTGGACTATAGAGAACTTAATAAACTTACTAAGAAGAATAGGCACCCACTGCCGAGGATTGACGATCTCTTCGATCAGTTAGTTGGCACCTTAGTGTTTTCGCAGTTGGACTAAGCCACTGGTTTCCATCAGTTGAGAGTGGCTGAGGATAGCATAGACAAGACTTCCTTTAGGACTCTAGACGGTTTCGATGAGTGGCTTGTAATGCCCTTCGGTTTGACAAACGCCCCCGCATACTTTGTTGACTTGATGAGTAGGGTGTTTAGGGAGTAACTTAATAAATTCATGGTGGTCTTTGTGGATGACATCTAGATCTTTTCTAAGAGCAAGGAAGAGCACGCCCTATATCTTAGGGAAGTATTGGAGATCCTTCGAGCGCATAACCTTAAAGCTAAATTTTCTAAATGTCACTTTTGGAGGAAGGAAGTGTGATTCTTAGGGCACGTGGTTTCCAAAGAAGGGATAGTTGTGGATCCCGCGAAGGTGGTGGCCATCCAAGATAGGAAGGTCCCTAAAAATGCTACCGAGGTGAGGAATTTCTTGGGGTTGGCAAGATACTATAGGAAGTTTATCAAGGACTTCGCAAAGATATCAGCCCCATTGACACGCTTGACGAAGAAGAACCTAGTTTTCACGTGGGATGTAGATTGTGATGATGCGTTCCAGCGTTTAAAGGGAGCTTTGACCACAGCCCCAGTCTTAGTGTTGCCAGATGGGAGTAAGCCATTTACCACTTATACCGATGCTTGTGGGACAGGACTAGGCGCAGTCTTAATGCAAGAGGGGAGGGTAATAGCCTATGGAGGAAGGTAGTTGAGAGTGCACGAGAGAAATTACCCTACACATGACCTAGAGTTGGCCACTATTGTTTTCGCGCTTAAGTCTTAGCGCCATTATCTTCTTGGCGAGAAATTCGAATTGTTCACAGACCACAAATCGCTAAAATACTTGTTCTCTCAGAAGGACTTGAACTTAAGGCAGCAAAGGTGGATGGAATTCTTAGCGTCCTACGATTTCGAGATAGCATATACCCCTGGCAAGGGTAACGTGGTGGTAGACGCCTTAAGTAGGAAAAGGTTGTCCTTGAGTCCATTGTTTGTTGAGCAACAAAGCTTAGAGTTCATCTCTACGTTTGAATTTAGACCTTCCATTGACTTTGTACCCGGTTTTCTAGCATCCTTAGAGGTCAGACCTACGCTTTTGGGCCGGATTGGTGAGGCACAGCGAGATGACCCACAGTTGGGTCAGTTAGTAGAGAAGCTCATAAGGGGGGAGTCATCGAGCCATCTCAGTAGGTATACCCTAGATGATAAGGGTTGGTTACGTAGGGACGGTAGACTTTGTGTACCACGAGACGAGAACTTAAGGAAGACCATTCTTGATGATACACATCGTTCGAAGATGACCATTCATCCCAGCGGGGACAAGATGTACATGGACATGAGAAGAGTTTACTTTTGGGCCGGTATGAAGAGGGATGTGGCCGAGTTTGTCGCTAGATGCTTGGTGGACCAACAAGTAAAAGCAGAGCGAAAGAAGCCCGGTGGGTTGATTAACCCATTGGAGGTCCCACAATGGAAGTTGGAGAGTGTCTTGATGGACTTTGTTGATGGGTAACCGAGATCGAGGAAGGGTAATACGGGGATTTGGGTCGTGATGGACAGACTTACTAAGAGCGCCCATTTCATTCCAGTGAAGAGTAAGAGGACTACTCCATGGTTAGCCTCCGTATACATTCGAGAGATAGTTCGTTTGCACGGTGTTCCTTCTAGCATAGTGAGCGATCCTATCTTTACTAGTGAGTTTTGGAAGAGCTTGCAAGAGGCGGTAGGGACTTAGTTATGTTTGAGCACTACAGATCACCCTCAGACGGACGGCCAGACCGAGAGGGTGAATCGTATTCTAGAGGACCTTTTGAGGCTATGTGTTTTAGACTTCGGAGGTACATGGGAGGAGCATCATCCTTTGGTGGAGTTCGCGTATAATAATAGTTTTCAGTCTAGCATTGGCATGGCACCTTTCGAGGCTCTTTATGGGAGGCCTTGTCGTTCACCTACATGTTGGTGGGAATCTACGGATAAGATCTTACTTGGGCCTGATGTGATTAGAGAGACTTCAGAAAAGATCGATTTGATTCGAAGGAGGATGAAGACGGCGCAAGATAGGCAGAAATCGTATGCGAACAAGAGGAGGAAATATCTTGAATTTGATATTGGGGGCATGGTCTTTATCAAGGTGTCTCCATTACGGACTGTTGTTCGCTTTGGGTCCGTTGGGAAGTTAGCACCAAGGTTCGTAGGGTCGTTTCCTATTAAGGAGAGGATTGGACAGATGGCGTATAGAGTGGAGTTGCCTGAGAGACTTAGTGGTGAACACGACGTATTCCATGTATCACATTTGAGGAAGTGCTTGCATGAGACCGCGGAAGTGGTACAGCCGAGCTTGCTTAGAGAGGTGGAGATAGAGCGTTATGCGACGATTCGACGAGCACCTATTTGCATTCTTGAGTTGGAGATTAAGAAGTTGAGGAATCGAGAGGCCAAGCTAGTCAAAGTGCAATGGGGAGATGATGAGAGCGACGCTACTTGGGAGATGGAAGAGAAGATGCGTTCATTGTACCCTTTTCTTTTCGAGGGTATGTCTTTTAATTTCTCCTTTATCGCTTAGCTTGTACTTATTCTATCTTTAGTATGTCCTCTCGCTGGTATCTTTGACCTTTAGATAAGGGAGTCCTATGGTTGAAACATGTGTTTGAGACATGTTATGTATGGTGGATGCATGTGGATGCAAGTGTTTGCTAGTGGTTGCTCGTGGATGCATATACACACACTTTAGGCACTAGATCGGCTCAGTTACTTTCATATTGCATATTGCATATAAATGGATGTATTTAGTAAAATGAATGTACATTGAATGTGTGTATCATATGGATGTTGCATTTAAATGAATGGTTGTGCACACATGTAGTAATGATATATATAGGGTTCTTTGCATACATGATGGATACATGGCACTATCATTATTTGCATTAAGGAGGTTGACTGAATCAGTGGACCGCCTGATTTTGCATTAGTATACGAACATATACACACACTATGCATATGTACATGAAAAGCATTAGAAATCTCGTAAGGACCATGGTTGTTAGTGGTTGATGGTTGAGTAGATGGATGATTGGATGATAGGATACGTTCTTCTTGACTTAGAGATTTCGAGGACGAAACCCTTTAAGTAGGGGAGAATGTAACACCCCGTATTTCTATTAAGACTAAAGTAACGAATTAAAGAATATTTAATTTTAAATGTGAGAATTAAGGGAAACGGGTTACGCCATTGTGTTCGTCTCAGATTCTGGTTGAGATAGAGTCCGAGTTTACGTGAATTGGACTTCGTATGAAGAAGTTATGGAAATCGGAAGTTTTAGAAAAATTCAAACAGATTTCAAAAATTCAAATTCAGACTCGGATTGGGCTAGGCGGGAAAATTCCCGCCAGGGGCCATGTTCACCAGGGGGTCGACCTGGGGGTCGACCTACCCATACAGGTCGACCAGGGGGTCGACCTGCCCCTCCCCAGGCAGATTTGAAAGATGACGATTTTGCGACTGGTTGATGAGTCACTAGGGTTTCTGGATAGTTCTGATCTGGTCTGAATGGCTGTGGTAAATTCTGGGTTGATCGGATGGCCTAAATTAATTCTAAACTTTACATAAGCACATGTAGACTCAAACCCTAAAATCAAATAAAAATTAGAACCATGGCCACCATGCTGTCACCTTGCAACCTAGAGTAGTCGCCACCATTTGGGAGAAAGAAAAGCTAATCAACTCAATTCTATTCAACTCAAATCTAAACAACAATGAATTTGTCTGCTTCAAAGGAGAGCTAAATCAATTTCAGAACTCAGATTTCAGAATTCAAGACCTTTTTTGAGTTGTGAGTTTAATTTCTTTAATAAGATAATTAATATGTTAATTGGGTTGAGATATAAATTGGATTATATGGCTATGTTTGTGAAGCATTGGAAAATGTAATATTGGGCGAATATATGCTAGTTGTTCATAATGATAGTTTTAGTTTATTTGTGTTGTGGATCCTTAACATATGCTCAATCACCTATGCTCAACTTGATTCATAGTTCTATATGCAAGTTTCGATGTCAACGTATATAGGAATCATATGCAAGTTGATGAGAATCATATACAATCCTTACATGTAACAACCCGAATTTTAATAACGTGTTAAGACAAGAATCATGGCAGAATTAAATCATAATATCTGAATCAGGAGAAACGGGTTGTGCCATTGCGTTCGTCTCGGAAAAATACGCGAAATAGAGTCCGAGTTTTCCAGAATCGGAGTTCGTATGACCAAGTTATGGCCCGTCGAAGTTTTAAGAAAATTCCAAGTTCAAAAACAATTCGAAAAACAAATCTGGAGCCAAACGGACTGGGCGGGAAAATTCCCGCCCAAGCCCCAGGTCGACTGGGGTGTCGACACGCCCAGGGGGCAGGTCAACTGCCCAGTCTACACGGGTGTCGACCTGGGTGGTCCGACCACTTGGGCCTGGGTGCACCTGCTGCTGTCTTGGCTCGGTTTTATCGGCCTGTGACGGATTTTGAGGGCTCGGATCTATCCTAGGGTTTATCCTATGGCCTAAACTACTCCTAATCTCTATAAAAACACCCTAGGACCTAACATAAATCACTCAAAATCAATCTAACAAAGAAGTGCTGCCCAAATCCCTCTTGATCATGGCCTCCATCTCCAACTCCAAGAGCTTATGCATTCGAATCGGATCTGAATCAAAGGTGCTAGCTTGCTACATCAAATCAAGGGAGTGTATCAACGTTGCTATGCAAATTTCATGACGATTCTACGACAAGACGATTCATGCTCATAATCCCTTAGCCATGCTATGTAAGTTCTAGCTACCTGTAGATCTAAACGATAGTTCTAATGTGACATGAAATAAAATGCGATGAACATAAGTATGCTAGCCTATATGAAACTTGTCATGCCTCTTTTGCTTGAACCTATGACCTTAGGCTATGTTTAGTGACTAAATCAAGTTACTCATTTTGCATTGGACTTAGTTTGCCATGCAAGATTGAACCTTTATTTGTGGGATGTTGGCATAAACACTTGGAACCATTTTGACTTGTGAAATATGTGCATGAATTTGACTTGGGGCTTATGCATGTAAAAGGAACCCAAAACCCCTTATGATTTCATGTTTATGTGAGGCCAACCCCCTTATGATATTATGCATGTTTTAGGCCAAACCCCTTATGATACCGTGCATGTTTGTGGCCAATCCCTTTATGATATCGTGCATGTTTTGAGGCCAATATGCGATATGCTAGTTATGTGAACACCTTTGCCTCAATTTTCACCATGTTTAACTTGTGATTCATCTTCGCCATCTTGTACCCATCTTTGTCATATTATTCCAAATATGTTGATTTGCTTTCATGTGCGTTGGGGACACGTTTTGGGTAGTTTAGGCAAACTTGAAAATGGGCTATGAACTTGACATGGAATTACATGGAACATGTAATGATAATAAACGTGAATAGGACACGAAAACTTGACATGGGGTTACATGAAAACATAGACTTAAAAAGGGGTCTAAACTTGAAATTAACATGACACGTAGAAAAACATGGAAGTGGCCAACTCGAGGTTGGGTTGAGTTTGTATCATAAATCTGCCCGGACCCGCCCGACAAATCCAGTGGCTACAAACAATAGGACCCAATGTGGGTAGTTGGTCATATCGCGCTTGAAACCCGAGGTTAGACTAGGTTGTGGTGTAAATCTGCCCGGACCCGCCCGGCGTAACCAGTAACCACAACAACGTCTAGTGTGAGAGGTTGAGAGTGCATTAATTCAATTATTGCCACATGATAAGTTTAAGTAAATCTGACTAATGACACTTAACCGATATGACATGAATGGGTAGGTTAAGTGAAACCGGACTTGATTTCTTAATGACACTTAACCATAAAATACAGTTAGGGGATGGGGTTAAGCTAATCCATATTTAACTAATCCGACTCGGTAATTAGATGGGGTTAAGTAACCTACACTTAACTAATCTAAACACGGTAAATAGATGGAGTTAAGTTAACCTAGACTTAACTAATCTAAACACGGTAATTCGATGAGGTTAATTTAAACGCTTAAACAATCTAAACATGATAATTCAATGAGGTTAAGTAACCAATACTTAACCAATTTAACATGATAATTTAATGAGGTTAAGTAACTTAAACTTAACCAATTATACATGATGATTGATGAGGTTAAGTAACCTATACTTAACCAATCTAATATGAGAACTTGATAGGGTTAAGTCACAAGACCGTTTAATTATACTTAACCATTGTAATACGATTAGTGGATGGGGTTAAGCTAACCCATACTTAACCAATCCGACTTGATAATCTGATGGAGTTAAGATAATCTATGCTTAACCAATCTAAAACGATAATCTGATAGGGTCAAGACAAACTAATACTTAACCAATCTGACTTGATAATTGAATAGGGTTAAGTCATGAGCTTCTTGGTATACTTAACCAACTTGTAGGGCTAAGTCTTGAGCTTAAATAATTAGCCAATCTTGACATGATTCGTAGGCGGGTTAAGTCATGAACTGGAATGACAACACTTAACCCATTAGACAAAACCCTAGTTTAGGGGACTAGGTGGAAAATCGTAGTTAACGGGAAAGGGAACTAAGTGATAAACCTTAGTTTAGGATAACTAAGTAATAATTCTTAGTCAAGGGATTTGGACCGGTTCACAGATAGATGAGTAACCCGATACGGTAGGTCATCGCTTAAACACACGAGGAGGAGCAAATTATCTGACTTAGATAAAGGCTCCAACGAACTGGGTGACGAAGCAGTAGCTTCGGGGGACGTGAGGGTACTCTTGGTATCCCTTTGTGAGGTTGCAGATGATCCGCCTGGGCTCACAGAGGTTAAGGTCTGCGGTAGAAGAACCAAGAATATGCCCTCGATGCTGTGCGAGCAACCTAAAGACGGGGATGGATTAGCGTGGAGTCGACGATACTTGATTTTTGCCCTGGATAGCGCGTCGTCGACTACCTACCATCTTTAGTCAATCGTGTACGTATACGGAAAGGCAGAGAACTCACAACGGACCATATACTTGCTATCGTGTTATGGGTGAGGTTGGCCAATATGTAAGTGGGGCATAGGGGGCCGGAGTATAGTTCTCGTGCATGATTTTTCTTGGATTTCCTTTTAGTAGTTGAGGGAGGGGTCAAGTGGGACCATAGCCACGGATACAAAAACAGACCTTGATATCTGCATTCGGCAGACGACTTAAAGCTCACGACTGAGTCTCGTATTTCTTGATTTGCCATGGCACGGGACTCGGATGGCACATTGAGATACATGTGCAGTTAGACATGGAAAAACGATTCACGGTGCTTACGTGGGAATAAGGGCGCGGTTGACGGGTAGCATAATCCCTAGTAGCCCTAGGTGGCTAAAACCCAAACCGAGATGCGAAAACATTCATTAGGTAGCATAATCCCTAGCGGTCCTAGGTGGCATAAATCCTAGGTGAACACGTGATAGTTCATGGTAAGAAAACATAACCAGATCAAGGGTAGCAGTCCAAAACAACTTCAAGGATAAAATGGTACTACATTGAGGTGATATAGATTTACATGGGAAAGCCCGTACGGCCTACGGCAAAGGACTGAACTTATACATGGAAAAAAACATACGAGTTAGGAAAACCTATGTACGCGATATATTAGGTTGACATGGACCATTTCATGACTTTGGTCAAGGGACATTTTATAGTTAACTCATGACACGGGTTGGGATACTAGTACGGGAGGTGCAGAGCAAATATACATGATAGATACCTCGGGATTTTATACTTGATAGAAACCTGACAATGTGATACCTTATTTTATCTTGATACAATGGTTCATCCTATTATCTTGGTCTATCTTATCTATCTTGTCATCATCCTTATGTTTAATTTCAGTTTATGCATGTCATGTTACCTTTACCTGTTTTTATGCTGGAAGTAGATAGGACTTACCAGTCTTTATGACTGACCCCGTTTCCTTTTGCCTCTTTGTCTTCCATCCCCCCCCCCAGGTTTTTAGGGAGGAAATGTTGATGTTTAGTTAGGATCTCTTATGCTTGAAGGTCATCATGTATAGCTTGGTCTTCTCTTGGCTATGGCTGCTTCACCGCTTTATTTTGGGGAATAATTTATGAAAAGGTTTATGCTTCTTTACTATTGCAAGGAAGGTTTTGATGTATTCTAATGAAAAAGGCTTTAGACCTTATTTTATAAGGTAATGGAATTTGTTTTACTTCCGCTGTTTTATATATGTTCTGTCTTGTAATATTTCTGTGCATGTTTACCTCAATAATACTTCACCAAACCTAGTGCATTCCCTTTGTGAGTGACCTTAGCGGAGGTGGGGTGTTACATTTGGTATCAGAGCAGAAGGTTACCAGACTGGGCAAAAGTTTTTAAAACCTTCTGAAACTATTTGAGAAACCGTTTATATAGAAGCATTTTTCAAGAAAAGTTTTCAAAGGCTATTCCCCAAAAGCCATTAGCACTATCCTTTGTTTCCTTGATCGAGTCTCTTTTCCTTTCCTTCCTCCATCCGCAGTCACAGTAGTTTTAACTGCGACTAATCCTTGTCTAGCTAAGTAAGAGTTTTCTGTACGATGGAGGGAGTCCTCGAGAGACCTGTTGTCGTGCTATAAGGAAGAATAATAAGAGAAAGGATAGAGGACACGAGCTTAAAGATAAGCAACTTGTTGATATGGCTTAATCCACAAAGGAGGGAAAAAGATGAACAATAAAACCCATGACGAGAGAGTATCTTTGGCATGGTAAAACGGGACGCATAGTTAAGTGTTATGGGACGAGGACAAGATCATCGAGAGGGAAATTGTATGCTCTCATTTCTAGCGTACCTAAGAGGGATGGTACCTAAGAGGGATGGTACCGTTTTTGTTGAAGGTTTAGCCTTTCTTTTCTATCATCCCGTCTAGACTTTGTCTTGATCATCGCATCATTTAAGTATACTTTGATAGTTGAGCCTCTGCACCTTAGTACTGGCGTGGTAGAGGATCCCATTTTTGTCTCAAATCCTGTTGGAGGATCGGTCCATTTATTCATGACTTGTTTGGAATTGAGATTGTAAATGCAAAGTTTTGAGATTAGAAGCAATGCTTCTATTGTTGAGCTATGGATGGATTCTACGGATGAAGTGGTTATCCAGTAAGGGATGCCATTCTCGGTTTTGAAAGGACAGTAGTTAAACTCTTAACTTGCCTTGATAATACCCTCAAAGTATCGTATAACCTTTTGGGTTTTGTCATGGTTAGTTACCTAGAATCTCTTGATGCATTTATCGGAAATCTCTGATCCGATTGAGTAACATTCGCCAATAAGGCGGATTGTTCATTCCGCTCAAGCATGGGTTATAGGAATCACCCTAGTAAGTGCACGTGGTAACATGGATTGGCATCGGTAAACGAGATCCAGAATTCACTAGTGAATTTTGGAGAGCTTGCATGAGTACACAGATATGTTTGAGCCGAGCATACTAGGGAAAGAATAAGTGAAAGTGAAACGAGAGGCGATAGTGAAATGAGTTCCAACTCATACCTTGGAAATAGGAATCAAGGAGCTACGAAAATCATGAAGTCAAAGGTGGTCAAGGCACACTGGAATTAAGCTCAAGGAAATGCGGCTTAAACGCGCGCATCATATCTCTTTTTAAGAGTATATCGTTGATCCCTGGTTCTCCTGTAGAGCTTGCTTGCATGCTATCGCTTGGTGGATACCCTCTCGATCCTGTTTCCGTTGCAAACCTCGTAAGGAGTTTATCTCCTCGATCCTATCTTGGGAACCTTAGGTAGAACCCTATGGATGTAAACATGTATTTGAAACATGTTATGATTGATATGGTTGCAAATGGTTGCAAGTGTTTGCTCGTGGATGCACGAATACACACTAGATACTAGATCGACTCAGTCACATTTCATGTTGCATATGCACGAGTATTTATACTTGTTTATGGATGAAATTGAATATGTTATCATGTGGATGTTGCATGTGGATGAATGGTTGTGCACATATATAGTGTTTATATGACTAGGACTATTTGCATACATGTCGGACTCATGGCACTAAACATAATTTTGCATTAGAAAGATCATTCAGGCATGATCATTAGCATTAGCTAAGGAACATAAACACACACGTTCTGCATGTGTACATAAAGCATTAGGAGTCTTTTAAGGACCATGGTTGCCTGTGGATGATGTTTTGAGTAGATGGATGATGGATGGTAGGATACGTTCTTCCTAACTTGGAGATTTCGGGGACGAAATCCTTAAAGGAGGGGAGAATGTAACAACCCGAATTTTAATAACGTGTTAAGACAAGAATCAAGGCAGAATTAAATCATAAGATCTTAATCAGGAGAAAGGGTTGCGCCATTGCATTCGTCTCGGAAAAATACGCGAAATAAAGTTCGAGTTTTCGAGAATCGGAGTCCGTATGACCAAGTTATGGCCCGTCGAAGTTTTCAGAAAATTCCAAGTTCAAAACAGTTCGAAATTCAAATCTGGAGCCAAACGGACTGGGCGGGAAAATTCCCGCCCAAGCCCCAGGTCGACTGGGGTGTCGACCTGGGTGGTCCGACCACTTGGGCCTGGGTGCACCTGCTGCTGTCTTGGCTCGGTTTTATGGGCCTGTGACGGATTTTGAGGGCTCAGATCTATCCTAGGGTTTATCCTATGGCCTAAACTACTCCTAATCTCTGTAAAAACACCCTAGGACCTAACCTAAATCACTCAAAATCAATCTAACAACGAAGTGCTGCCCAAATCCCTCTTGATCATGGCCTCCATCTCCAACTCAAAGAGCTTGTGCATTCAAATCGGATCCGAATCAAAGGTGCTAGCTTGCTACATCAAATCAAGGGAGTGAATCAACGTTGCTACGCAAATTTCATGATGATTCTACGACAAGACGATTCATGCTCATAATCCATTAGCCACGCTATGTAAGTTCTAGCTACTTGTAGATCTAAACGATAGTTCTAATGTGACATGGAATAAAATGCAATGAACATAAGTATGCTAGCCTATATGAAACTTGTCATGCCTCTTTTGCTTGAACCTATGACCTTAGGCTATGTTTAGTGACTAAATGAAGTTACTCATGTTGCATTGGGCTTAGTTTGCCATGCAAGATTGAACCTTTATTTGTGGGATGTTGGCATAAACACTTGGAACCATTTTGACTTGTGAAATATGTGCATGAATTTGACTTGGGGCTTATGCATGTAAAAGGAACCCAAAACCCCTTATGATTTCATGTTTATGTGAGGCCAAACCCCTTATGATATTATGCATGTTTGAGGCCAAACCCCTTACGATACCATGCATGTTTGTGGACAATCCCTTTATGACATCGTGCATGTTTTGAGGCCAATATGCGATATGCTAGTTATGTGAACACCTTTGCCTCAATTTTCACCATGTTTAACTTGTGATTCATCTTTGCCATCTTGTACCCATCTTTGTCATATTATTCCAAATATGTTGATTCGCTTTCATGTGCGTTGGGGACACGTTTTGGGTAGTTTAGGCAAACTTGAAAATGGGCTATGAACTTGACATGGAATTACATGGAACATGTAATGATAATAAACGTGAATAGGACACGAAAACTTGACATGGGGTTACATGAAAACATAGACTTAAAAAGGGGTCTAAACTTGACATGAACATGACACGTAGAAAAACATGGAAGTGGCCAACTCGATGTTGGGGCTAGTTTGTAGCATAAATCTGCCCAGACCCGCCCGGCAAATCCAGTGGCTACAAACAATAGGACCCAAAGTGGGTAGTTGGTCATATCGCGCTTGAAACCCGAGGTTAGACTAGGTTGTGGTGCAAATCGTCCCGGACCCGCCCGGCGTAACCAGTAACCACAACAACGTCTAATGTGAGAGGTTAAGAGTGCATTAATTCAATTAATTCCACATGATAAGGTTAAGTAAATCTGACTAATGACACTTAACCGATATGACATGAATGGGTAGGTTAAGTGAAACCGGACTTGATTTCTTAATGACACTTAACCGTAAAATACAGTTAGGGTATGGGGTTAAGCTAATACATACTTAACTAATCCGACTCGGTAATTAGATGGGGTTAAGTAACCTACACTTAACTAATCTAAACACGGTAATTAGATGGAGTTAAGTTAACCTAGACTTAACTAATCTAAACACGGTAATTCGATGAGGTTAAGTTAAACACTTAAACAATCTAAACATGATAATTCAATGAGGTTAAGTAACCAATACTTAACCAATTTAACATGATAATTTAATTAGGTTAAGTAACTTATACTTAACCAATTATACATGATGATTGATGAGGTTAAGTAACCTATACTTAACCAATCTAATATGTGAACTTGATAGGTTAAGTCACAAGACAGTTTAATTATACTTAACCATTGTAATACGATTAGTGGATGGGGTTAAGCTAACCCATACTTAACCAATCCGACTCGATAATCTGATGGAGTTAAGATAATCTATGCTTAACCAATCTAACACGATAATCTGATAGGGTCAAGACAAACTAATACTTAACCAATCTGACTTGATAATTGAATAGGGTTAAGTCATGAGCTTCTTGGTATACTTAACCAACTTGTAGGGCTAAGTCTTGAGCATAAATAATTAGCCAATCTTGACATGATTCGTAGGCGGGTTAAGTCATGAACTGGAATGACAACACTTAACCCATTAGACTAAACCCTAGTTCAGGGGACTAGGTGGAAAATCGTAGTTAACAAGGATAACGGGAAAGGGAACTAAGTGATAAACCTTAGTTTAGGATAACTAAGTAATAATTCTTAGTCAAGGGATTTGGACCAGTTCACATATAGATGAGTAACCCGATACGGTAGGTCATCGCTTAAACACACGAGGAGGAGCAAATTATCTAACTTAGATAAAGGCTCCAACGAACTGGGTGACGAAGCAGTAGCTTCGGGGGACGTGAGGGTACTCTTGGTATCCCTCTGTGAGGTTGCAGATGATCCGCCTTGGCTCACAGAGGTTAAGGTCTGCGGTAGAAGAACCAAGAGTATGCCCTGGATGCTGTGCGAGCAACCTAAAGACGGGGATGGATTAGCGTGGAGTCGACGATACTTGATTTTTGCCCTGGGTAGCTCATCGTCGACTACCTACCATCTTTAGTCAATCGTGTACGTATACGGAAAGGCAGAGAACTCCCAACAGACCATATACTTGCTATCGAGTTATGGGTGAGGTTGGCCAATAGGTAAGTGGGGCATAGGGGGCCGGAGTATAGTTCTCGTGCATAATTTTTCTTGGATTTCCTTTCAGTAGTTGAGGGAGGGGTCACGTAGGACCATAGCCACGGATACAAAAATAGACCTTGATATCTTCATTCGGCAGACGACTTAAAGCTCCCGACCGAGTCTCATATTTCTTGATTTTCCCGGGCACGGGACTCGGATGGCACATTGAGATACATGTGCAGTTAGACATGGAAAAACGATTCATGGTACTTACGTGGGAAAAAGGGCACGGTTGACGGGTAGCATGATCCCTAGTAGCCCTAGGTGGCTAAAACCCAAACCGAGATACGAAAACGTTCATTAGGTAGCATAATCCCTAGCGGTCCTAGGTGGCATAAATCCTAGGTGAACACGTGATAGTTCATGGTAAGAAAACATAACCAGATCAAGGGTAGCAGTCCAAAACAACTTCAAGGATAAAATGGTACTACGTTGAGGTGATATAGATTTACATGGGAAAGCCCGTACGGCCTACGGCAAAGGACTGAACTTATACATGGAAAGAAATATACGAGTTAGGAAAACCTATGTACGCGATATATTAGGTTGACATGGACCATTTCATGACTTTGGTCAAGGGACATTTTATAGTTAACTCATGACACGGGTTGGGATACTAGTACGGGAGGTGCAGAGCAAATATACATGATAGATAACTCGGGATTTTATACTTGATAGAAACCTGACAATGTGATACCTTAGTTTATCTTGATACAGTGGTTCATCCTGTTATCTTGGTCTAGCTTATCTATCTTGTCATCATCCTTATGTTTACTTTCAGTTTATGCATGCCATGTTACCTTTACCTATTTTTATGTTGGAAGTAGATAGGACTTACCAGTCTTTATGACTGACCCCGTTTCCTTTCGCCTCTTTGTCTTCCTTCCCCCCCCCCTAGGTTTTCAGGGAGGAAATGTTGTTGTTTAGTTAGGATCTCTTATGCTTGAAGGTCATCATGTATAGCTTGGTCTTCTCTTGGCTATGGCTACTTCACCGCTTTATTTTGGGGAATAATTTATGAAAAGGTTTTATGCTTCTTTACTATTGCAAGGCAGGTTTTGATGTATTCTGATGAAAAAGGCTTTAGACCTTATTTTATAAGGTAATGGAATTTGTTTTACTTCCGCTGTTTTATATATGTTCTGTCTTGTAATATTTCTGTGCATGTTTACCTCAATAATACTTCACCAACCCTAGTGCATTCCCTTTGTGAGTGACCCTAGCGGAGGTGGGGTGTTACATTTGGTATCAGAGCAGAAGGTTACCAGACTGGGCAAAAGTTTTTAAAACCTTCTGAAACTATTTGAGAAGCCGTTTATAAAGAAGCATTTTTCAAGAAAAGTTTTCAAAGGCTATTCCCCAAAAGCCATTAGCACTATCCTTTGTTTCCTTGATCGAGTCTCTTTTCCTTTCCTTCCTCCATCCGTAGTCACAGTAGTTTTAACTGCGACTAATCCTTGTCTAGCTAAGTAAGAGTTTTCCATATGATGGAGGGAGTCCTCGAGAGACCTATTGCCTTGCTATAAGGAAGAATAATAAGAGCAAGGATAGAGGACACGAGCTTAAAGATAAGCAACTTGTTGATATGGCTTAATCCACAAAGGAGGGAAAAAGATGAACAATAAAACCCATGACGAGAGAGTATCTTTGGCATGGTAAAACGGGACGCATAGTTAAGTGTTATGGGACGAGGACAAGATCGTCGAGAGGGAAATTGTATGCTCTCATTTCTAGCATACCTAAGAGGGATGGTACCGTTTTTGTTGAAGGTTTAGCCTTTCTTTTCTATCATCCCGTCTAGACTTTGTCTTGATCATCGCATCATTTAAGTCTACTTTGATAGTTGAGCCTCTGCAACTTAGTACTAGCGTGGTAGAGGATCCCATTTTTGTCTCAAATCCTGTTGGAGGATTGGTCCATTTATTCATGACTTGTTTGGAATTGAGAGTGTAAATGCCAAGTGTTGAGATTAGAAGCAATGCTTCTATTGTTGAGCTATGGATGGATTCTACGGATGAAGTGGTTATCCAGTAAGGGATGCCATTCTCGGTTTTGAAAGGACGGTAGTTAAACTCTTAACTTGCCTTGGTAATACCCTCGAAGTATCGTATAACCTTTTGGGTTTTGTCATGGTTATTTACCTAGAATCTCTTGACGCATTTATCGGAAATCTCTAATCTGATTGAGTAACGTTTGCCAATAAGGCGGATTGTTCATTCCGCTTAAGCATGGGTTATAGGAATCACCCTAGTAAGTGCACGTGGTAACATGGATTGGCATCGGTAAACGAGATCCAGAATTCACTAGTGAATTTTGGAGAGCTTGCATGAGTACGCAGATATGTTTGAGCCAAGCATACTAGGGAAAGAATAAGTGAAAGTGAAACGAGAGGCGACAGTGAAATGAGTTCCAACTCATACCTTGGAAATAGGAATCAAGGAGCTACGAAAATCATGAAGTCAAAGGTGGTCAAGGCACACTGGAATTAAGCTCAAGGAAATGCGGCTTAAACACGCGCATCATATCTCTTTTTAAGAGTATATCGTTGATCCCTGGTTCTCCTGTCGAGCTTGCTTGCATGCTATCGCTTGGTGGATATCCTCTCGATCCTGTTTCCATTGCAAACCTCGTTAGGAGTTTATCTTGTTTATCTCCTCGATCCTATCTTGGGAACCTTAGGTAGAACCCTATGGATGTAAACATGTATTTGAAACATGTTATGATTGATATGGTTGCAAGTGGTTGCTCGTGGATGCGCGAGTACACACTAGATACTAGATCGACTCAGTCACATTTCATGTTGCATATGCACGAGTATTTATACTTGTTTATGGATGAAATTGAATATGTTATCATGTGGATGTTGCATGTGGATGAATGGTTGTGCACATATATAGTGTTTATATGACTAGGACTATTTTCATACATGTCGGACTCATGGCACTAAACATAATTTTGCATTAGAAAGATCATTCAGACCTGATCATTAGCATTAGCTAAGGAACATATACACACACTTTCTGCATGTGATCATAAAGCATTAGGAGTCTTTTAAGGACCATGGTTGCCTGTGGATGATGTTTTGAGTAGATGGATGATGGATGGTAGGATACGTTCTTCCTAACTTGGAGATTTCGGGGACGAAATCCTTAAAGGAGGGGAGAATGTAACAACCCGAATTTTAATAACGTGTTAAGACAAGAATCAAGGCAGAATTAAATCATAAGATCTTAATCAGGAGAAACGGGTTGCGCCATTGCATTAGTCTCGGAAAAATATGCGAAATAGAGTCCGAGTTTTCGAGAATCGGAGTCCGTATGACCAAGTTATGGCCCGTCGAAGTTTTCAAAAAATTCCAAGTTCAAAAACAGTTCGAAATTCAAATCTGGAGCCAAACGGATTGGGCGGGAGAATTCCCGCCCAAGCCCCAGGTCGACTGGGGTGTCGACCTGGGTGGTCCGACCACTTGGGCCTGGGTGCACCTGCTGCTGTCTTGGCTCGGTTTTATGGGCCTGTGACGGATTTTGAGGGCTCAGATCTATCCTAGGGTTTATCCTATGGCCTAAACTACTCCTAATCTCTGTATAAACACCCTAGGACCTAACCTAAATCACTCAAAATCAATCTAACAACGAAGTGCTGCCCAAATCCCTCTTGATCATGGCCTCCATCTCCAACTCAAAGAGCTTGTGCATTCAAATCGGATCCGAATCAAAGGTGCTAGCTTGCTACATCAAATCAAGGGAGTGGATCAACGTTGCTACGAAAATTTCATGACGATTCTACGACAAGACGATTCATGCTCATAATCCATTAGCCACGCTATGTAAGTTCTTGCTACTTGTAGATCTAAACGATAGCTCTAATGTGACATGGAATAAAATGCAATGAACATAAGTATGCTAGCCTATATGAAACTTGTCATGCCTCTTTTGCTTGAACCTATGACCTTAGGCTATGTTTAGTGACTAAATCAAGTTACTCATGTTGCATTGGACTTAGTTTGCCATGCAAGATTGAACCTTTATTTGTGGGATGTTGGCATAAACACTTGGAACCATTTTGACTTGTGAAATATGTGCATGAATTTGACTTGGGGCTTATGCATGTAAAAGGAACCCAAAACCCCTTATGATTTCATGTTTATGTGAGGCCAAACCCCTTATGATATTATTCATGTTTGAGGCCAAACCCCTTACGATACCATGCATGTTTGTGGACAATCCCTTTATGACATCGTGCATGTTTTGAGGCCAATATGCGATATGCTAGTTATGTGAACACCTTTGCCTCAATTTTCACCATGTTTAACTTGTGATTCATCTTTGCCATCTTGTACCCATCTTTGTCATATTATTCCAAATATGTTGATTCGCTTTCATGTGCGTTGGGGACACGTTTTGGGTAGTTTAGGCAAACTTGAAAATGGGCTATGAACTTGACATGGAATTACATGGAACATGTAATGATAATAAACATGAATAGGACACGAAAACTTGACATGGGGTTACATGAAAACATAGACTTAAAAAGGGGTCTAAACTTGACATGAACATGACACGTAGAAAAACATGGAAGTGGCCAACTCGATGTTGGGGCTAGTTTGTAGCATAAATCTGCCCGGACCCGCCCGGCAAATCCAGTGGCTATAAACAATAGGACCCAATGTGGGAAGTTGGTCATATCGCGCTTGAAACCCGAGGTTAGACTAGGTTGTGGTGTAAATCAGCCCGGACCCGCCCGGCGTAACCAGTAACCACAACAACGTCTAATGTGAGAGGTTGAGAGTGCATTAATTCAATTAATGCCACATGATAAGGTTAAGTAAATCTGACTAATGACACTTAACCGATATGACATGAATGGGTAGGTTAAGTGAAACCGGACTTGATTTCTTAATGACACTTAACCGTAAAATATAGTTAGGGGATGGGGTTAAGCTAATCCATACTTAACTAATCCGACTCGGTAATTAGATGGGGTTAAGTAACCTACACTTAACTAATCTAAACACGGTAATTAGATGGAGTTAAGTTAACCTAGACTTAACTAATCTAAACACGGTAATTCGATGAGGTTAAGTTAAACACTTAAACAATCTAAACATGATAATTCAATGAGGTTAAGTAACCAATACTTAGCCAATTTAACATGATAATTTAATTAGGTTAAGTAACTTATACTTAACCAATTATACATGATGATTTGATGAGGATAAGTAACCTATACTTAACCAATCTAATATAAGAACTTGATAGGGTTAAGTCACAAGACCGTTTAATTATACTTAACCATTGTAATACGATTAGTGGATGGGGTTAAGCTAACCCATACTTAACCAACCCGACTCGATAATCTGATGGGGTTAAGATAATCTATGCTTAACCAATCTAACACGATAATCTGATAGGGTCAAGACAAACTAATACTTAACAAATCTGACTTGATAATTGAATAAGGTTAAGTCATGAGCTTCTTGGTATACTTAACCAACTTGTAGGGCTAAGTCTTGAGCTTAAATAATTAGCCAATCTTGACATGATTCGTAGGCGGGTTAAGTCATGAACTGGAATGACAACACTTAACCCATTAGACAAAACCCTAGTTTAGGGGACTAGGTGGAAAATCGTAGTTAACAAGGATAACGGGAAAGGGAACTAAGTGATAAACCTTAGTTTAGGATAACTAAGTAATAATTCTTAGTCAAGGGAATTGGACCAGTTCATAGATAGATGAGTAACCCGATACTGTAGGTCATCGCTTAAACACACGAGGAGGAGCAAATTATCTGACTTAGATAAAGGCTCCAACGAATTGGGTGACGAAGCAGTAGCTTCGGGGGACGTGAGGGTACTCTTGGTATCCCTCTATGAGGTTGCAGATGATCCGCCTGGGCTCACAGAGGATAAGGTCTTCGGTAGAAGAACCAGGATTATGCCCTGGTTGATGTGCGAGCAACCTAAAGACGGGGATGGATTAGCGTGGAGTCGACGATACTTGATTTTTGCACTGGATAGCGCGTCGTCGATTACCTACCATCTTTAGTCAATCGTGTACGTATTCGGAAAGGCAGAGAACTCCCAACAGACCATATACTTGCTATCGAGTTATGGGTGAGGTTGGCCAATAGGTAAGTGGGGCATAGAGGGCCGGAGTATAGTTCTCGTGCATGATTTTTCTTGGATTGCCTTTCAGTAGTTGAGGGAGGGGTCACGTGGGACCATAGCCACGGATACAAAAACAGACCTTGATATCTGCATTCGGCAGACGACTTAAAGCTCCCGACCGAGTCTCGTATTTCTTGATTTGCACTGGCACGGGACTCGGATGGCATATTGAGATACATGTGCAGTTAGACATGGAAAAACGATTCACGGTGCTTACATGGGAAAAAGGGCACGGTTGACCGGTAGCATAATCCCTAGTAGCCCTAGGTGGCTAAAACCCAAACCGAGATACGAAAACCTTCATTAGGTAGCATAATCCCTAGCGGTCCTAGGTGGCATAAATCCTAGGTGAACGCATGATAGTTCATGGTAAGAAAACATAACCAGATAAAGGGTAGCTGTACAAAACAACTTCAAGGATAAAATGGTACTACGTTGAGGTGGTATAGATTTACATGGGAAAGCCCGTACGGCCTACGACAAAGGACTGAACTTATACATGGAAAGAAACATACGAGTTAGGAAAACCTATGTACGTGATATATTAGGTTGACATGGACCACTTCATGACTTTGGTCAAGGGACATTTTATAGTTAACTCATGACACGGGTTGGGATACTAGTAGGGGAGGTGCAGAGCAAATATACAAGATAGATACCTCGGGATTTTATACTTGATAGAAACCTGACAATGTGATACCTTAGTTTATCTTGATACAGTGGTTCATCCTGTTATCTTGGTCTAGCTTATCTATCTTGTCATCATCCTTATGTTTACTTTCAGTTTATGCATGTCATGTTACCTTTACCTGTTTTTATGCTGGAAGTAGATAGGACTTACCAGTCTTTATGACCGACCCCGTTTCCTTTCGCCTCTTTGTCTTTCGTTTCCCCTCCCCCCCCCCCCCAGGTTTTCAGGGAGGAAATGCTATTGTTTAGTTCGGATCTCTTATGCTTGAAGGTCATCATTTATAGCTTGGTCTTCTCTTGGCTATGGCTGCTTCACCGCTTTATTTTGGGGAATAATTTATGAAAAGGTTTTATGCTTCTTTACTATTGCATGGCAGGTTTTGATGTATTCTGATGAAAAAGGCTTTAGACCTTATTTTATAAGGTAATGGAATTTGTTTTACTTCCGCTGTTTTATATATGTTCTATCTTGTAATTTTTCTGTGCATGTTTACCTCAATAATACTTCACCAAACCTAGTGCATTCCCTTTGTGAGTGACCCTAGCGGAGATGGGGTGTTACATTACATGTTTCATGACATCTATTTTATGTGTAAGTTTGGATCTCAAAGTTTATGTTAAGACGTGTGTGAGTTATATGCAAGTATGTATGCGGATTATACAAAATTTAATATGATAGTTTACATGTATATCTTAATTTACATGTTTAGGTGCAAGTTTACATCATAGTTTATGTTGCATAAATCACATATGTAAGTATATAAATGTTTGGGGGCATGAATCATGTAAAGAAAGTTTGAGATTTCTATGCAAGTTCATACCTTTATGTTAAAACTACATAAGTTATGAAAGTACATGTGTTATACACCCATTGTCTATGCAAGTTTAGATGAAACACCTTATTCAAACAAGCAAGTTCACCCCTTATGTTTAGATCTATATGCCAATTCATGTTATGACTTTTATTCGTAAGTTAGATCTAATTTATATTCTATGCATGTTGTGATGTTTTCTCTTTATTCCATAAGTTAGACTCTTGGAGTCTAACGTATATTTCACGTTAAACGAATGAACGTACAACGTGGGGGCAATGGGATAAGATCAAAATATTTAATATGGAGAATTGGCTTAAGTGCCTTAAAATGGCATATATTTAATTTGTGATGTTAATTGGTATACCATAAATATATGGACATAAATATGGTGTCAATTATGGACATAGTTAAATTTGGAATTGATTGACAATTCAAATTAGCGATATTAATCCAATTTGGGGTTAAATGAAATATTTAATAATAAACCGCCTAAGACACGAGATTAGACTCTTTTATGGTGTAAGACTACCCAGACCCGTCCGGCAAATCCAGCTGCCACAAATGCCAGTCTAATGTGAGAGGTCAAAGGCATGAATTAAATGCATAACAGTTGTAAAGACACGAGGTTAGGCTCGTTTGTGGTGTAAGACTGCCCGGACACGCCCGGCAAATCCAGCTGCCACAAATGCCAGTCTAATGTGGGAGGTCTTTACAAGGTTACTGTCTTAATGAATTAACAAACACTTAACCGGATAAACATGTAGTGGGACATAAGGGGGTTAAGTAGATGCCTTGGGTGGCATTTGAAATACGATTAGATGCACTTAACCAAGATTGAAACATGTAAGAAGACATGAATAAGAATGAGGTCAAGTGGGGAAAAACATTAGAGGGGACCAAGCATAGGTGGAAAGCTTGTGTCATGCATGGGGGCCCTTTTCAAACTAGTAATCCACTAAGTATCTTTGTGGGCTCGACCCAAGTCGAGGATGGGACATGCGTACTAGATTTGATTGTAAGAGGACAAAACGGGTCAGCGGTGGCAATGCAAGTCCAACGGGTTCATATGCGTGTGTGGGCCCGGGCTGGTAGGTAAGACGTTGTGGCATCGTGTAGATATAAGCCGTGCATTTTTGGTAGTATCGGGTTGCCACTTTGGGAGTGATACACCCCACTATGGGGCCAACACGGGTATCTTTGAGTTAGGGAGCCGATCGAATGGGGGTAGTGTGTACACCTAGTGGAGATAGGGGCAGATGACACCTATGGAGGTAGCTAGGGGTACACGAAACTACCATTAGCAGTATTAAGTTCTGCAGACGGGATCAACTTTTAGGGTGACTAGTGGTGGAACAGTATAGTAATTATCCTATAGTGATTAGGGGCGCCTTTAACGTTATCTTTGTTCGTCTTATTTCCTTGTTTGCTCTGTCATACCCAATTGTTCACAGTCATTTCCTTATTTTACAGCTTATGCCTTATCCTAGTTACTTAATGATTATATTGTTAAAGTTATTCCACTCACCAGACTTTATGTTTGACCCCCTTGTTTCCACCTCTTTTCTTCCCTTCCCCCCCTCAGGTTTGCAAGAAGGGAATACTACAGCTTAGTGCCGATTTCTTTCAGTTGCTTGAAAAGTGTAGATGTATCGCTTTGGACTCTCTCATCTTTATGGCTTTGCTTATGCTCAGTGGGGATTTATGCATTTATGTTATTTAAGTATTTGCTTCTTTATGTACTTTGAAGTTTTTGGAAAAGGCTATTGATCCTGTTGTAATGGTTTTGGAAACTACTTATGTAAGCTTGTTTTGAGTTATGATGCTATGAAATAAGTTTTTTCTTCCGCTGTGTTGTTTTATTTATTTATTCTTGTAATTTATTTGTTCTATACAACAATTACGCTTCATGGACATTGATGCATTCCCTTTGTGAGTGACATTAATGGACATGGGGTGTTACAAGTTAGAACTTATGGAACTTAGAACTACTACATGCTTGAACTGCTACTACATTAAATTCTTGCATTTGGACATTCTTAATTCCTTGAATGCTACATGCTTGAGCTATAGTTTTAATTGTTAGTTTACATTTTTAATTGTTAGTTTTAACTGCTACATGCTACAGTTTTAATTGGAGTTAGTTCACTTCCTTTCAAAAGCCAGAATAATTGCTACATGCTATAGTTTTTGATACACACACACTACACAACAATAACATAGTGTTAGAAAAATGATCTGCTTATTACATGAAATTATGTGTTCTTATTACATGATATATGCCTTTCAGAATCACCAACAAAATGTATTGGAGTTCACACATGCTTGCCTGCTCGGAATGGAGACTGGACTGCTTTCATCAAGTCTGCTGCCAATTCATGTTCCTGCAGTTTCATTTGGATTTTCAATGCAGTTTGTAATTTGTATCGCTATTAGACTATTAGTTGTTAAGTGTATGGAGACCTATGGTTAAGTAATATTTATATGCATTTGAGATTGTCTGTGCCTGGACTGAAATGACTGTTATTATGTATGTAATTTTATAATATGGCAATATGCTATGCTGCCTATATGTAGTTATGTACTATGTAAGTTTACCAAGTTATGTATCTTTATAATATGATGTATTGTAAGACTGTAAGTGTTGTTTCTTATGATATTGCATATGCTAATGCTAATATGAGTATATCAATATGTTCCCAATTCCTTTTTTATATGTGGTGCTGCCATGCTGGAGTGGCATGTATGTATCTTTGATTCTTTATAATATGCACTATTTTTTCTTATAATATGTTGTATGTATCCTACTTTGCAAATGGTGAGGTTAACCATGTGATTTAAATGGTTAACCACTTAATTTAATCCGTTAACTGGTCAACACTTAACCGATTAAACTGGGTGGTTAACCGCTTAAACTAAATGGTTAACCATGGGTAATTATAGGCTGGTCGGTCGGTACTAGATAACGCCGATTAACCCACCAACGGTTAACCGAACCATCTGAGCTAAGCGGTTAACCGAAACTTTTAACCGACCAAGTTGGTTAACCGACTGCACCCACCCCTACATGGAGGGCATATGTTCGTATAAAGAAATAGAGAAGGAGTGGAAAAATAAGAGAAGAAGGAGAGGCTTTAGGAAGCCATGGAAAGTGGAAGAGAAAAGCTTAAGAATGGAGATGGTGGAAAATGTCCAGAAAAGTGAAGTGAGGGCCTACTTATATTAGCTCTAGGGAGGGGTAGATGTGTAAATATGCTAGGGGAGACTTGTCCCTAAACCACCATGCATGAGTCCATGGTAAAACAATATATGGAATATTTTGTAACATATCCTCCATACATAAAGTGTTTCAAATTTGTTACACTCATATATGTTAAAAATTGTTTAATTCTAGGTTATTGTCTTACTGTTTCAACACCCGACGATTGACGGTATCAAATCCGAAGAATGTTAACAACTTATTTATCATATCAAAATATTTGGTTTATTTTTATAAAATATATTTAAATATGTTTATATTTGATAATAGATCATGTTAACAAAACAATTTTATAAATACATATTTGGAAAATTCGTTGTGACAAAACCTAATATATTCTAATCGAAAATTATACTATTATATTTTGACAAAATAAAATATCTATTTTATTACATAAAAATATTTATATTAAAAGAAATTAGACTTTTTTATTGAACCAAAATTCATATTTAAATCAAATTAAACTCAATTTATATTAAAAAATCCTATTTTTAAATTACTCAAAAATTCTGATAGTTACAAGAAAGTTAGTGGGAGTAACATTATATTCCTAGTATTATCTATTGATGACATATTACTCATTGGGAATGATGTTAATTCATTACAAGCGGTAAATACATAGCTAGGAAAAAATTTCTCTATGAAAGACTTGGGCGAGGAACCTATATCTTTGGTATCATGATCTGTAGAAATAGATCAAAAAAGTTGATCGACCTTAGTCAGAATACATATTTTGACAAATTGCTTAAGAGGTTTGGCATGCAAGAGGCAAAGAGAGGATATGTACCCATGTCATATGGTATAAGACTCTCTAAGACCCAATGTCCTAAATCACAAGATGATAAGGAATGCATGAGAATGGACCCTTATGCTTTGGTGATCGGATCAATGTTATGTACTCAATCGGATGTCTCATACGATTTAAATATGACAAATAGATTCGAATTGATTCAGGTGAAAGTCACTGGACAACAGTCAAGAATATCCTTAAGTACCTTAAAAGGACTAAAGATTCAATCTTGATGTATGGAGGTAAAAATGAACTAATGGTAAAAGGTTACGTAGACACTATTTTCCAGATTGTTAAAGATTACTATAAGCCATAGTCAGTAATGAGTTTTTTCTTAATAGAGATGTTGTAAACTAAAAAAAATTCAAAGTAAAAATAGTTGGTGATTTGACAATGATGGTCGAATATATTGTTGCTTTAGAAGTGGATAAGGAAGTTGTTTGGATTAAAAAGTTCATTACTGAACTTAGTGTTGTTCCATCCATTGTTGATCCAATAGATTTTTATTGTGATAATAATGGGGCTATTTCTCAGCCCAAGGAACCTACATCTCATCATCGATATAAACATATGCTTAAGCGATATCATCTCATCCGTAAAATTGTCGACAAAGGAGATATACAAATCTGCAAAGTACCAACAAATAATAATGTTGCAGACCCGCTGACTAAATCTTTGTCGCAGAAACAGAATGATAGTCACACTAGTTTCATAGGTATACGATACATGAGTGATTGGCTCTAGTGCAAGTGGGAGATTGTTAGAGTTTGTGTCCTAGCTGAAATTTATTTGATGTGATTGAATAACATTATTGATGTTATGTTTTATTATGAATAAAAGATTTTATTATGTTATATTTACTAGGTAATACAAATGTTAACATAATAAATGTCCTTTGAATAATAATACAAAATTATATAGTTTCAAGTAAGTGACTTTAACATGAGATTATGTAATATGATGAGTATTGTGATTATTAAACGTCCTTAGTCAAGTTTTGTTGTAAATAGGACAACAATGAAACATTGAGACTAGTATGTTGATTGACTGATGATCATATCTCATTAATCATTATTATATGAGATATTAATGTCAATACATAAATATGTGTTAGACAACATTGTATTTAGCAGACTCAAGATGAGAAAACTTCATGGAGTATGATTAATAGTGTCATAAGCAATTCTCATAGTGACAATGATGTGACGGTCCTTATACCTTAAATCATTATATTTTTATTTGAGGATCTTGTGCTCTTATATCATCAAAGTTACTCTTAACAAGGTAGACGATAAAGATGTTTATTAGGTATATCTTGAATCGGTTAAATAATATGAATGATCTAGATGAAATTTAAACCTACAATATAAGTAGTGATATCCATGAGCCTCTTGATTGAGTAGTATTATGAAATGCATGGTCGTGCTCAAATACTGATTTGTTTTTACATAATTTGCATATAGATCAAGATGAAAGGATTAAATTATAAAGAGGATGATGCATTCCATGCCTTGAATTTAATCTTGGATATAATGGTTAAAAGGATTAAATTACATTAAATCATTGGTCATAGACAATGTAACGTCCCAGATTTTTGAACATTAATTATGAATATTTAATTTTGTTCTATATATTTATTTAATGGATTTTTATACTGAATTTATTCAATAAAACTAAGTTTGAATATATAAGTTTATAAATTAATTGAAACGAGCTTGAAACGACGCGCTAGTTCGTAATATTGAGTTTTAAACTTTAATTGAATATACAAGATCCGATATAAGTCGGACTTTTGTAAAACAAGAAAAGTTTGCATCTATTTGATAATAGTTTTCCAATGAAAGAGAAAAATCGAGATTTCATTGTATAAATTGTAAGTTATGTCTAAATCAAATTTTCAAATAGTCTCTATGGAATCGTTTTTAAATTATAACGATTTATTTGTAAATATAAAAGGATTTTTATATAAATAGAGTATCGTTTAATTCGAATTTCTGAACGGTGAGTTTGTAATTGGTTTAATTTAAAGCCATATGTTATTTCATTTAAGTATATTTGATAATAATAATTTATTATTATTAAATGGATATATTTTATCTACATTATATACGTTTTAGAAAATATCTGTTTTTCTAATAACCTCTGTTTTCGATGAAACAAATTTTATTGAAATAAGTATAGTTAGTTGTTGCTAGTTTTCCAGTTTAAAGCCAAACAGAATTGTTTTGTCGGCAGACGAAATTTAAAGGTGAACCGATAAATAATTTGAAATAAAATAGCACAGTTTTAGCAAACGGTATCTGTTTTCAATAAAATTAGTTTTAATGGAATCAGAAAACCAAGACATAGTGGTACGTGTGTTTTTGTTTCGTTTGACAGTTGTTTTGTCAGTAAGAATATTAAACACACAACGTAAAAATACGATAAGTAACGATAGAATAAAATTAACCATAAAAATCATTGGTCGTTCGAGACTGTCTTCTCAAATTAAATAAGCCGCCCTCACCTATTGCAATTGCTGAATCATCACCGGCCTACATTGTACGTAGCGAAGTGACTTCGATTCTATTATTTTTCTTATTCTTTTATATATACACACTTGATTCTCTCTTTGTTTCTTTTCTCAGAAAACAATAAAACCAACCTTTCTCTCGACATTTTCCTTTCAGCAGCCTCTTCCGTATGAAATAAAATAAAATGTATACCTCATTTTCCCTCAGCAGTATAATGAAAAACAACACTCCATTTTTCTTTCGAATACAGTACACATCTATATGAAGCAAAATCACGGCTTCACTTGTATTCATCCCAACAAAAATATTATAAGATGTAACCATTGAAACCAACGATCGAGATTTCTCCCACTTCTTCACATCCAATCTCCACAACGAGGTCATGTTTGACAATGAGTTTGGAAGGGAAAGGGTTCGTCTTGTTGAGGGTTTGATGTGGGCCGAAGCACTTGATGTTGGCGGTGGTGGATGGTTGGTATTTTGTTCAAACTAGCGGTTGAGTTGGTGGAAAATGGTGAAGCATTGATGTGAAGGCCAAGGAGTTGGAACAACTGTGTTTTGTTGTTCGAAATATATACAGCGGGGTTGTTGAAGCAGGTACATCATGGAGTGGTGACTGTGCAGACATAGAGGAACAATTTCTAAAGAAATAACAACATGGAGTGGCATGTTGGAAGAAATGGTGTAGGAGGAAATGCATTACTGGGTGAAGATGAAGTAGTAGTATGGGGAAGAAGGCCAGGAAGTCGGGGCAGCAGGCAGTGGTCCTTTGATAAGGGGCAGTAGGCCAGTGGATGGGGAAGGCGTGTGTGCGCGGTTCTGACATGGGGGGAGCGTGATGGGTTCGAAGAAAAATGGGAAGAGGGGTTAGAATTACACAACAGGTAGAGGAATAACTTTAATCCACGTAATCTCATTTCAACATGGCCTACGCATACAATATGTTATTAGCGACATTTAATATTTAATTAAGGTTTTAAACTACCTAATCACGTGTTAACGTGACCATGAAATTTTCAAACTGCTACTAAAGATTGGAGAGACCGATCCTCTTTAATTTCAACTGTGGAAACTTAAATAATATGGTTGGGGAGGCAAACCATGGGTAGCTAGAAGAGATGCAGGGAGAGGGTGGAGGATCGGGAAATGCAGGCTGACAACTATATCAAAGGATTTAAAATAATAGAAGAATGAATTATACATATTTCTAATTGTATTTCCACTAGTATTGGTTGTGCAACATATATATCGACTAACATTTTTGACCTTGAGCTTAACATTTGAGCATGTAGTGTTATGATGTATACGTGAGTAATAAAACTTTAAATTTACCAAACCGAGATGCAAATGTGCTTACCTAAGATTATTTACCGTGAGTTATTATTAAAGTAGTAAAATATTATTAAGTTCTAAATAACACTTTTTTATATAAGTAAGTAACGATTAAATTTATAAATGTTTCATACGTACACAGAATTAGACCAAACAAGGAGCATTGGATCCATATCAACGGACGTAAGATTTTTGAATGGGAACGGGCATAGTTGAACGCAATTGGAGGCTTGTAATACAAACCGTTTATCGATGAAATAAATCAAGATGGGTTGAACTCACTCAGTTTATCCCGCTTATATTTCCTATAAGCCGGGGTCTTTTATTTCGATGGGAACGGACGTAGTTGAAACGCAGTTGGAAGCTTGTGATACGAACCGTTTATCGATGAAATAAATCAAGGTGAGTTTAACTCACTTAGTTTATCTCACTTATATTTTCTATAAGCCGGGTTTTTTTTTCGTGTGCAATGTTTGCTAATGATTGATGGTTTGATGACTATTTGCATGGATGCTGAATATTTTAAATATTCACTGATAAAATTAAATGTCTGTTTAATTTAATCGAAATAAATTGCTGTTTTAACGAATATATTTCCAATCGAGGTAACTTACCTTGTTGGTTACGTTTAATAATTGGATGCTTGAATGGATGTTACTGATTGATTGTTGATTGTTATATGTTATACTGTTTATTTCCATTTATTGTGAAAATAAATATATTGTCGTATTGAAATTGAGATAACCCATTGTGGTGCAAGAAAGGATAGGTTGGAAGAATCCAATCGGATTCCTCACTATTGTTGATTATATTTATCAATATGATTATATATTGTTCTTGAATGTGGAATTGTCTGATATTTCACGGTTTAGTATTATAGTAGACATTTGCCTCCTTAGTATTGTTGATAAATTAAAGATTTTTTGAATCGATATTAAATCAATTCTAAATATTTTCAAAGTTATATTCGTATATGGTTTTGAAATATGATTTTTGATTTAAAAATAAATGCCAAAGTTTATTTACATTTAAAATAATTTAATTCTAACTAAAGTCCATTTGAAATATTATTGAGTAATGGTCAAGTGAAATATAATTGGTCGTGGTAATGGTGTTTTAGTATAATGGAAGTATTAAAAACATTAAAATGTCGAAATAGAATTTCTAAGATTTCAAAGAACTGAAATGTTTTGAAGTCTTAAGAAATGGGAATTGGTTTACTTAGGTTGATGAATAAAGGTATATTTTAAAGTTAAATATTTTGGAAGCATAAATTATAACGTCATTCTTAAAATTGATGATTTCCATAAAAAAGGGGGTTCTTAAGTTGAAATCGAGAATTACAAGAGTGAGTATTATTAGTATTTGAAGTATGAGCTTTTTCTGTTTCGAAGTTAATAATGTTGTTCAATTAAGGTCTGAGAGGTAATTATACCCAAACTTGATTGACTTCATTGTTGACCAATAAATAGTTAAAGTTCGATAACAAGAGGTGGTTTAATAAAATACGTTAATAGGTATAGATGGTTTTAAAGACACTGTTTAAAGTTTGATAAAATGGTTCTGAGAAATATTCTTATGTTATAATAATATGAAGTAAAAGCTCTTTTTTCAAGTATTGAAAGATTAAAAGTTTTAATTAACCGATGGTTAATTAAAAAGAGAAAATGATGCTAGGCAATGAATCCACGAATTCATTCTCTTTTTATAGATGAATGCTTGCTTTTTAAAGTTAAATAACCGACTATCAAAAATTTGGTTAATATGATTGTTGGTATGGAAAGAACGAGATCGAGTTTTTATTCAAAAACCATTCCGACCAGCAAATATGTAACTTTGAAGATAAAATACGGAGCAATTGAAGACCATTGATATTCATAAGTAGGAAGATTACTGGTTGAATTTCTTTGGCTAGCTACCAGAGGTTTTTAAACTGTGATTCAGTCGTGGTTGAGATTTATGGATTTGCAAGGACTTCTCGCTACTGATCCTTTGGATGTGGTAGGAGAGTGCCTTTGGTTTATCCAGTTCATGGATGACTTGTATGGACAAATATCTGACAGAGTATACCTAATAAATTACAGGTTTATTACTTCAAACATATTTACGTTTGGTGGCAGAGAAATTCGTTTCTCTTAGCTTTATCCCCGTACTATATTTTGGGGAAATCAATTTGTGATTTGGCGGGTTTGACGATGTGGAATTCAAAGTAAATGGTGACATGCAGTTCTAGAAGATAAACGGAGTCTCAAGCCTCACAACCGAGAAATGAAAAAAATCGGAAATGCAACATGGCTAGTTGGGTACACCCAAGCAGGTGTATTATAACCAATCTATAGAAATTCCTTAATTGTTCTTCTTACATTTTTGTATCTCCATGGATACAGTGGGCCATTAAAACCGTAGGGTGATAATACATCCAGTCTACTCAAGCTAAATGAGTAACTGGTCATGTGTGGCCGGGTTGCAAGATGTTCTTGTTGAATCCTAGTGTATCCCCTTTGGAGTACACTGATCGGAAGATGGTCTCATACCTTTTCGTAGTTGGAATCCAATCTCCAATAATAGCCTCAAGGTTTTTGATTTTATACTGTATATGTTGAGCGTGAGATGCAAGTGTTCTGCTACTTGGTTGTTTAAATGATTCAAATCACTATTATAATATCAGAATAGTATTGATTTCAAAATTGGTTTGGTTATAGTAAGGTAAAAACCGTCCTTGTTTATGTGTGAGCTAGTCTTACTATTACCCTTTATTTCAAAAAGTTTTCAAAGTTAACCAATATGGATGTTATCTATAAAATTAGTGAGTTTTTCTCATACTGGTTCACCGGACTGATCCGTGGCGTTTGTAATGCTCGGGTCAGCCCGAGTTACAGGTTCAGGTTATCGGTTGTTGTGAAGTTCAGAGACGTGCTGGAGGAGTCCAGATATATGATATATGTATAATATTATCCTGTTGTGTTATGTATTTATGGACTGGTTGTTATAACTGTACAGATTGTTTTGACTGTTGTACTCTGATAATTGTAAGTATTATTTCAAGCTCTTAATAAAATTATTTCTGTATTATATTTTATTCCGCTATGATGTGAGACTCTGTGTGATGTTGGTTCTTCTTGTCATTCTTTTATTCTAATTTTTCTATCTTATCTCTTCTCATATTCTTATTTCTTTCTATTGGCTTACCGAGTTTTCGATACTTAGAGTTTGGACATAGGATGTATTAGTGTCGAAATTCGAGCGTCGAATTTTTGGGATGCTACAGTTGGTATCAATGCTAATGGTTTAGCAATAACCTTGGCTCTGTGGCATAGCTCAATAGAGAGATTGGGTTAGTAATACCCTAGATTGAGTTCGAATGTGTGTGTGTATATATGAGAGCATGCATTTGTAATTGAATATAAAATTGTTTTTAAACTATTTTAGAAAGGGGTAAATGAAATAATTGTACACAAACTATATTTTTATATAGAAAAGGAAATAATTTTTTCAAGTATAGTAGTATTGGATGTTTGATTGATTTGTTTAGAAATCAGAATAGTAGAATGAAATTTAATTGGTTAGAAAATTAATTAGTTAATTAAATAGGATTAGCTTAGATAAGTGAAATGAATTAAGGAATGGATATGAGAATGGAATTTAAATCGAATAAATTTGGAATTTCGATGGACAATAAGTTGAATAAAATCAGTTAACCCTGTATTTTTTACTTGTATTATGAATTGAATTAAGTACAGATTGCAGAAGGCCATGGGAGTTCATCGGGTTGCATAGGTTAAAATACAGGATGGGAGAAAATGGAAGATCAGTAATAGATTTGCTTCATAATCAGAGATTGAGTTGCCCAACAAATAAGTAAACCTTGATATTACTGGGCTTGAATGATTAACTTTATACCCCTGAGTTGGATAGCCATTTGGCTTTCATTATTTTTTTTGGTAAATTAGAGGCTCGGAGTGGTATTTGTAGTTGTACCGATCGAGCCATGTAGAGGATATGCTGGCAAAAAATTTCAAATTTTTTAATGACTTAGGAAATTTTTGTTGATAATTCTACAGTGATCATATTAGAAACGTAATTGGGTTTAGAGCATTCTTCTTACCCTGTAATTTCGGGGACGAAATTCTTTTAAGGGGGAAGAATGTAACGTACCAGATTTTGAAGATTAATTACGAATATTTTATTTTATTTTAAATATCGATTTAATGGATTTTTATATTGAATTTATTTAATAAAACTAAATTTGAATGTATAAGTTCATAAATTAATTGAAACAAGTTTGAAATGACGTACTAGTTCATAATATTGAGTTTTGAACTTTAATTGAATATACATGATCCGATATAAGTCGGATTTTTGTAAAACAAGAAACGTTTGAATCTATTTGATAATAATTTTTATTGAAGATAAAAATCGAGATTTCATTGTATAAATTGTAAGTTATGTCCAAATCAAATTTTCATATAGTCGCCATGGAATCGTTTTTAAATTATAACAATTTATTTATAAATACAAAAGGATTTTTATATAAATAGAGTATCATTTAATCTGAATTTCTAAATAGCGAGTTTGTAATTGGTTTAATTTAAAGCCATATGTTATCCCATTTGAGTATATTTGATAATGATAATTTATTATATTAAATGGATATATTTTATCGACATTATATACATTTTAGAAAATAGCTGTTTTTCTAACGACCTCTGTTTTCGACGAAACGAATTTAATTGGAATACGTATAGTTAGTTGTTGCTAGTTTTCCAGTTTGAAGCCAAATAGAGATGTTTTGTTGACAGCCAAAATTTAAAGGTGAACCGATAAAAAAATTGAAATAAAATTGCACCGGTTTTGCAAACGGGATCTGTTTTCAATAAAATTAATTTCATTGGAATCGGAAAACCAAGAGCTAGCGGTGCATATATTTTTATTTTGTTTGGCAGTTATTTTTTCAGTACGAATATTAAACACACAATGTAAAATTCCCATAAGTAACGATAGAATAAAATTAACTGTAAAAATCGTTGGTCATTCGGGACTGTCTTCTCAAATTAAATGAGCCATCCTAACCTATTGCAATTGCCAAACCATCACCGGCCTACATTGTTCGTTGCGAAATGACTTTGATTCTATCCTTTTTCTTCTTCTTTTATATATACACACACTTGTTGCTTTCTTCGTCTCTTTTCTCAAAAAATAATAAAATCAACTTTTCTCTCCACATTTTCCTTTCAGCAGCCTCTTCCATATGAAATAAAATAAAATGTATACCTCATTTCCCCTCAGTAGTATAATGAAAAACAACACTTCATGTTTCTTTCGAATACAACATACATCTATGTGAAACAAAATGACGACTTCACTTGTATTCATCCCAACAGAAATTTTACAAGACGTAACCACTGAAACCAACAACCGAGGTTTCTCCCACTTCTTCACATCCGATCTCCACAACGAGTGCATGTTTGACAATGAGTTTGGAAGGGAAAGGGTTCTCCTTGTCGAGGTTTTGATGTGGGTCGAAGCACTTGACGTTGGCAGCGGAGGATGGCTAGTATTTTGTTCAAACGGGCGGTCGAGTTGGTGGAAAATAGTGAAGCATCGACGTGGAGTCCAGAGAGATGGAAAAATTATGTTCTGCTATCCAAAATATTTACAGTTAGGCTCTCGAGGTAGGTACGTACATGGTGTGGTGACTGTGCAGACATAGAGGAACAGTTTCAAGAGAAATAACAGCATGGAGTGGCATGTTGGAAGAAATGGTGTAGGAGGAAATGCGTTACTTGGTGAAGAGTGAAGTAGCGGTATGGGGAAGGAGGTCAGGAAGTCTGAGCAGCAGGCGGTGGTCCTTTGATGAGTGGCAATAGGCCAGTGGACGGAGAAAGGGTGTGTGCGCGATTCTGACATTAGGGGAGCATGATGGGTTCGAATAAAAATACGAAGAGGGGTTAGAATTACACAGCAGGTAGAGAAAGAACTTTAATCCACCTAATCATGTTTTAACGTGGCCAAAGCATACAATATGTAATTAGTGACATTTAGGATTTAAATAAGGTTTTATACTACCAATCACATGTTAACGTGACCTTGAGATTGTCAAATTGCAACTAAAGTTTAGAGAAACTGGTCCTCTTTGATTTATACTCTGGAAACTTAAATAATATGGTTGGGGAGGCAAACCGTGGATAACTAGGAGAGATGCAGGGAGAGGATGGAGGATCAGGCAACGAGGGTTTTCAACTGTAACAAAGGATTTAAAATATTCGAAGAATGAATTATCCATATCTTCTAATTGTATTTCTCATAGTATTGGTTGTGCAACATATATGTCGACTAACATTTTTGACCTTGAGCTTGGCATGTGAGCATGTAATGTTACGATGAATACGTGCATAATAAAACTTTAAATATACCAAACCGAGATTCAAACGTGCTTAGCTAAGATTATTTACAGTGAGTTATTATTAAAGTAATAAAATATTAATAAGTTGTAAATAACACTTTTTGACATTTAAATAAATAACGATTAAATTTATAACTGTTTCATACATACACAGAATCAGACCAAACAAGGAGCATTGGATCCATATCAACGGCGTAAGATTTTAGAATGGAAAAGGACGAAGTTGAACGTGGTTGGAAGCTTGTGAAACGAACCGTTTATTGACGAAATAAATCAAGGTGAGTTGAACTCACTCAGTTTATCCTGCTTATATTTCCTATAAGTCGGGATTTTTTTATTTTTTGCGCAATGTTTGCTAATAATGATTGATGGTTTGATGACTATTTGCATGGATGCTGAATATTTTAAATACTCAATGATTAAATTAAATGTTTGTTTAATTTAATTGAATTAGATCATTATTTTAACGATTATATTTCCAACTGAGGTAACTTACCTTGTTGGTTACGTTTATTATAGTATAAATGCAGTTAATAAATAATTGGATGCTTGAATGGTTGTTACTGATTGATTGTTGAACGTTATTTGTTAAACTGTTTATTTTTGTTTGTTGTGAAAATAAATATATTGTCATATTGAAATAGAGGTAAACCATTGTGATGCAAGGAATGATAGGTTGGAGGAATCCAACCGGATTCCTCACTAATATTAATAATATTTATCAATATGATTATATGTTGTTCTTGAATGTGGAATTGTCTGATATTTCATGGTTTAGTACTATAGTAGACATTTGCCTCTTTAGTATTGTTGATAAATTAAAGATTTTTTTGAATTGATATTAAATATATTCAAACATTTTCAAAGTTATATCCGTATACGATTTCGAAATATGATTTTTGAGTTAGAAATAAATTCCAAAGTTTATTTACGTTTTAAATAGTTTAATTCTAACTAAAGTCGATTTTAAATATTATCGAGTAATGGTCAAGTGATATATAATTCGTCATGGTAATGGGGTTTAAGTATAATGGAAGTATTAAAGACATTAAAATGTCGAAATAGAATTTCTATGATTTCAAAGAATTGAAATGTTTTTAAGAAGTCTTAAGATATGGTAATTGGTTTACTTAGATTGATGGATAAAGGTATATTTTAAAGTTGAATATTTTGGAAGCATAAATTATAACGTTGTTGTTAAAACCGATGATTTCCGTAATAGAAGTAGGGTTCTTAAGTTGAAGCCGAGAGTTACAAGAGTGAATATTATCTGTATTTAAAGTATGAACTTTTTTTGTTTCGAAGTTAATAATGTTTAGTTAAGGACTAAGAGGTAATTATACCCCCAACTTGATTAACTTCATTGTTGACTAAGAAATGGTTAAAGTTCGATAGCAAGAGGTAGTTTAATAAAATATGTTAATGGATATAAATGGTTTTAAAGACCCTTTTTAAAATTTTATAAAATGGCATTGAGAAATATTTTTATGTTATAATAATAAGAAGTAAAATTTGTTTTTTCGAGTATTGAAAGATTAGACGTTTTAATTGACCGATGGTTAATTGAAAAGAGCAAATGATGTTAGGCATTGAATCAGTGAATTCATCGTCTTTTTACGGATAAATGGTTGTTTTATTTTGATAGTTAAATAACCGACTATCAAAAATCTGGCCAATACAATTGTTGGTACGGAAAGGCCGGGATCGATTTTATATTCGTAAACCATTATGACTAGCAAATACGTAACGTTGAAGATAGATGACGAAGCAATTGAAGACCGTGGATCCTCATAAGCGAAAGGATCGCTAGTTGAATTTCTATGGCTAGCTACCAGAGGTTTTTAAACTATGATTCAGTTGTGGTTGAGATTTACAGATTTGCAAGGACTTCTCGCTACTAATCCTTTGGATGTGGTAGGAGGGTGCCTTTGATTCATCCTGTTCTTGGATGAATCGTATGGACGAATGTTTAACAGAGTATACCTAATAAACTACGGGTTGATTACATCAAATGTATTTACGTTTGGTGGTTGAGAAATTCGTTTCTCTTATCTTTATACCCGTATTATATTTTAGGGAAATCAATTTGTGATTTGGCGGGTTTAACGATGTGACATTCAAAGTAAATGGTAACATGCAGTTTTAGAAGATAAACGTAGCCTCAAGCCTCACAACCGAGAAATGAAAAAAAATCGGGCAGACATCTGGCTAGTTGGGTCGCACCCAAGTAGGGTGTATTATCACCAGTCTAGAGAAATTCCTTAGTCGTTATTCTTTCGCTTCTGATCTCCACAGATGTACGGTGGGCCCTTAAAACCATAGGGTGATAATACATTTAGTCTCCTCAAGCTAAATGAGTAATCGTTCATGTGTGGCCGGGTTGTAAGATTTTCTTGTTGAACCCCAATGTACGCCCTGCAGAGTACACTAATTGGAAAGTGGTCTCATACCTTGTCATAGTTGGAATCCAATCTCCAATAAGCGCCCCAAGGTTTTTGATTATATACTATATATGTAGAGTGGGAGATGCAAGCGTTCTGCTACTTGGTTATTGACTTGATTTACATCACTATTATAATATCAGAATAGTATTTATTTCAAAAATGGCTTGGTTATAGTAAGGTAAAAACCGTCTGTGTTTATGTGTGGGCTGGTCTTACTATTACCCTTTCTTTCAAAAGGTTTTCAAAGTTGAGCAATATGGATGTTATCTATAAACTTAGTGAGTTTTTCTCACGCTGGTTAATCAGACTGATCAGTGGCGTTTGTAATGCCTGGGTCAGCCCGAGTTACAAATTCTGGTTATCTGATGTTGTGAAGTTCAGAGACAAGCTGGAGGAGTCCAGAGGTATGATATATGTAATATTATCCCGCTGTGTGTTGTATTTGTGGACAGGTTATTAAAACTGTCCAGATTGTTTTGACTGTTATATTATGATAATTGTAAATATTATTTCAGGCTCTCAATAAAATTATTTCTGTATTATATTTTATTCCACTGTGTTGTGAGACTCTATGTGGAGTTGGTTCTTCTTCTCATTCTTCTATTCTAATTTTTCTATCTGAACTCTTCTCATATTCTTATTTCTTTCTATTGGCTTATTGGGTTCTCAATACTTGAGTTTGGACATGGGATGTATTAGTGTCGAAATTCGAGCATCGAATTTCCGGGACATTACAGATAAGGTTTTATCGAATCGTTGATATTATTATAATTTGGGTAACAATGATGTATTAATAGATGTTGCTCACTATTTATAATTTTAAATATAATTCAAAACCATTACTAATGTTATAATAACCTATAAGGTTACTGTGATGGCCCGCCCCACATCAGCCGACATTTCCTCCGAAAGTGGGTTGTACACATGCCCGACTAGCATGGAACGGTCGCCAAAGAAAGGAAAGAAGAGAATGAACTAATCGAAAACCTGTAGAATGTCTCACAGCGCATGGGATAAAATGTAATAATAACATACTTGACATAAAACAGGCGAGACAGTGCATAAGCTGAAAACTAAACATCATAGCAGTGGAAAATCCAAATACAACTTATTTTCCACATCATCATTATTACATCTTTAAAACTGTCTCTAAAGTAAAAGAAAGGAAGGGTACACTACTAATGCCCAAAGTAGTGACCAACAGCGACACAGGGAGAATATCTATATATCATACGTGGAAGCCTCCTGCTCGTCTCTGGTACAGCTACTCGTGCATACCACCTAACCTGTCTCTAGTCTGCTCGTGAGAGCACCTAGAGTAATAAGAAGAGAGATAAAAGTTTGGGTTAGACAAAAAGTCTGGTATAAGCGATAAGCAGCTAAACAGAACAATAATAGGTATTACCTGAATATGGACCTGCAACCAAAGAGTTAGCACTACGTACCGTACAATACTCTAAGGTGCCACTACACAGATGGTGTAAAGAATACGGGGGGTGGGGGTGTGCGTGTCATAGTGATGGCAACCAAATCAAGTATAGCAACCATCCTCGCATCTCTCACTCAGTGCATAAAGCATACGATGTCCACCACTGTAAATCACTAGACCCATCGAAGTAGTGATGGAGTTCGACCTGTACAATAACTGCTACTACCAAGCTTACCCCACGGAGTCATGACCAATTCTTTACAAATGACCCCCCTTCATTGGTCTATAGCTCTTTAGTCGTACCTAGGCCACTGTGGCCCTGAATCCATTCACGTACCCCCTACACATAGTGATCCAAAGTCATAGACATCGACAACCCCTTAGCACATGTCCCGCAGCAAAGTCCAACTCATGAAGTTGACTCGTTGGTTCCAATCTGGATCCTGAGTTCTACTTCTCATTTGGACTACCTTTGCATCTCGGGTTTTTGGTCTTCACCGGATCGGTTCGGTTCTTCACTTCTCTTTTCTTCAGATCGTGCTCCCGGTTCGGTTCGTGGCCTTCATCTCGTGGCGGTTCATATCGGTCGTGGTCACCCCTGGAGGTTCGGTTCGGTCTCCTTCCCAAGCACTCCGGGTCGGGTCGTTGCCCTCCAGTCCGCTCGTGTACATCGGTTCGGGTCAGAGAACTTCCAGCGTATCGTTTCGGAGAATTCCTGGTGTGAAACGGTTCAGTTAGGGTGTTCCAGTTCGTGATCCTCCTTGGCCATCAGTTGACGAGCTTCCAGGCGGTCCGGATCGTGGGGAGTGGGTCGGTTCGGTGGGGAGTAAGGGAATCCGATCCGGTCTGGTCACAGCCTGCACTTTTCCTGCAACATCCAGCAACTATTTATACGCCACTCGACGGCGTTTTCGACCATTCTAACTGTTCTAAACAATCACAATTCATACCAAACAGTCATAGCAACATGTATAATCAACCACAAACACCAAAACAATAATTTGATAGATTAAAATGGATCAAACATAGCCAAAATCCCATATTTTCCCTTAAGCATGTTTAAGCAAAACTAATGATAGGATTAGTGAAACTTAACCAAATTATCCAAATTTTCTAACAGATGCCTAAAACATTATTTCAGAATTTATCAATATTTTTCCAGAATTTATTAATGTATAAATTCGCTAATCAACACTAATTACCCCTAATTAACCGTAATTAGTGAGAAACTTTGCAAATCACTCACCTTTGCCACAAAAAACTTTAGATCTGAAATGATTCTTTGTTTTGGCACTGTTCCCAAGGCAACACAGCAGCTCTATCTCAATCTCTTTGCTAATCCGCCTCAATTTGATGTAGATTAGGCCAATACTTGATTAAACTGTGATTAGAAGGTGTTTTAGATGTTGGAGGCCATGGCTAGGTTGAGAGGAATGAATAGTGACGGCTGAAAAATGAGAAAAAGGTATTCTCCAAACCCTATAAGCCCTTTTAAACTCCTAATCCCGAAATTCCCTTTTGGGCCTAACTGTTAATCACCCGGTTAAGCCCAATTAAGCTGTTTTTCACCATTTGAAACTTGTTTTAGCCATATCTCCCAAACGGTGAGTCCGTTTGGCTAATGTGACCACTCTACGGAAAGGTAAACCATCATCCCTATCCGATGGAAGTAGTTTCAGGTCAAAATTCCCTTTCAGTCAAAAGTTATGGTAAAAAAAAATCAGCTAGGGACAAAACGGTCATATAAAAATTGGCAAAAATCATGAACATGGGAAATGACCCCCAATAGTCATCTCTTAAAGTTACATGACTATACGACTCTCTATGACGAAGAAATAAATATTCTACTATCATATGATGCATAGAATGCGGGTCGTTACACTCTCCCCCCTTAAGAAATTTCGTCCCCGAAATTCCTTAACCCAAAAAATACAAAGGAACCCGCATGCCTACCAGCCATATACAACAACCAATCATGCAAACAAACAAAACAAACCTATCCAAGCATGCGGAAAGACTAAATTGATATTGTAATCTTACTAGGTGAAGAGTTCTGGGTACGTCTTCCTAATGCTCACCTCTATCTCCCAAGTACAGTCATTTTCATTCTCGCCCCACTGAACTTTGACTAATTTCACCACCTTCCTTCAAAGCTGCTTCGTATCGTTCCCAACAATACGCATAGGCATGCGGTTCCCAACCGCCTCGAGTTCAACCTCGATATCATCCAACTGATCAGGTGAAATAGTCACATCGGGGTCGTGTAAGAATTTCCTTAACTGGGAAACATGAAATACGTTATGAACTCCTGCCATCTTCTCTGGTAATTCAACTTTATATGCCAAATTCCCAATTTGTTCTAAACTGGGAATGGACCAACGAATCTTGGTGCTAACTTGCCTCTCCTGCCAAATCGTATCACGCTCTTCAACGGAGATATCTTGACAAACACCAAGTCGCCAATGGAGAACTTTAAACTCTTCTCCTCTTATCGGCATAACTCTTCTTCCTATCCTGGGCAGCCTTCATTCGCTATTGGATAACCTTAATCTTAGCTGAAGTTTCTCTTATCACATCTGGTCCAAGCGCATATTTCTCACCAGTCTCTAACCAACATGACGGTGAGTTGCACGGTCTTTCGTACAAAGCTTCAAATGGAGCCATAACAATACTGGATTGGTAACTATTATTATATGCAAACTCTACTAGGTGTAGATGGTCATCCCATGATCCACCAAAATCCAATATGCAAGCTCTCAAGAGATCTTCTAACACTCGATTCACCCTCTCTGTCTGTCTGTCGGTTTGAGGATGATACGCGGTACTGAGATGTAATTCTGATCCTAACGCCTCTTGTAAGCTTTTCCAAAATCCACTAGTGAACAACAGATCTTGATCACTCACAATGCCCTTGGGTATTCCATGAAATATCACTACCCACTTTACATATAGTTCAGCTAACTTAGCTGTTGTCCTGTTTGACTTAACGGGTATAAACCTTACACTCTTAGTCAATCGGTCCACAATTACCCAAATGCTATCATGGCCCAACCTAGTTTTTGGTAACCCATCAATGAAATCCATTGAGACTTGTTCCCATTTCCACTCTAGAATTTCTAGTGGTTGCAACAAACCACTAGGCTTCTTTTGCTCAGCTTTAACTAGCTGGCAATTCATGCATTTGGATATAAACTTCCCAACGTCTCTTTTCATTCCTTCCCACTAGTAGGTATGCTTCATGTCTCGGTACATCTTGTTACCACCGGGATGTGTAGTCAGTTTTGAGCGATGACATTCCCTAAGCACTTCATCTCTCAATCCATTGACATTGGGTACAACTAGTCTTCCATTCTTTCTAAGCCATCCATCTCGATCAAGCCCATACTTGTTCATCTCTTCGTCAATTCCCATCTCTAACTTTGAGATGATTTCCAATAGGTTAGGATCGTCCCTCTGACTGGAACCAATCCGCTCAATCAAAGTGGGTCTGGTCGTCAAACTTACTAACATTTCTAGATCCAATTCGCACTTTGGTCTGAAATCATACCCAGCGATGTACTCCAATTGCTTCCATTCTAGAAACATAGCCCCTAAACTGGCATGTCTTCTACTCAATGCATCAGCTACTGCATTGCCCTTTCCTGGTGTGTATGCGATATTGAAATCGTAGGAAGCTAAGAATTCTAACCATCTTTGCTGTCGGAGATTTAGATCCTTCTGAGAGGAGATACTTTAATGATTTATGATCAGTAAACAACTCGAATCTTTCTCCCAAGAGACAATGTCTCCACATCTTCAATGCGAATACGATCGCTGCTAATTCCAAATCATGGGTAGGGTATCTTCTCTCGTGCGGTTTCAATTGCCGACTTGCATAAGCTACAACCCTACCTCCTTGCATCAGTATAGCACCTATCCCTGTGCCACATGCATCCGTATATACTATCATCTCTTCATTCCCCTTAGGAATGACTAACACTGGTGCACATGTCAACTTTTCCTTTAGACTCTTGAATGCATTCTCGCACTTTTTGTCCCAGACGAAAGCTTGATTCTTCTTGGTCAACTGAGTCAACGGTGCTGCTATCTTGGAGAAGTATTGGATAAACTTACGATAATACTCGGCTAATCCCAAGAAACTTCTTATGTCCGTTGCATTCTTGGGCGTAGACCAATCTTGTACCGTAGCCAACTTCGCAGGGTCCACGACAATACCATTCTCTGAAACAACATGGCCCAAGAATCTCACTTCCCTCCTCCAGAAGTGACACTTAGAAAACTTTGCTTTCAATTGGTGTTTTCTCATCACCTCCATCACTATTATTAAATGTTCCTTGTGTTCTTCCTCTGTCCTCGAGTAGACCAAAATATCATCCACGAACACAAAAACAAACTTATTCAATTGATCTCTGAATACCCTATTCATAAGATTCACAAAATAGGCTGGCGCATTGGTCAACCCGAATGGCATGACCAACCACTCATAAAATCAAGACGGCATCCGAAATGCCGTTTTAGCTATACTCTCAGCTTCCACTTTAAGCTGATGAAAACCTGTCGCGAGATCCAATTGAGAGAATACTCTTGTGTCACTCAACTAATCAAACAAATCATCTATCCGCGGTAGAGGATACTTGTTCTTCCTCATCACCTTATTCAACTCGCGGTAGTCTACACACAAAAGAAGGGAACCATCGGCCTTGGTAGCAAACACAACTGGTGCTCCCCACTCAGAAACACTTCTTCTGATAAATCCCCTCTTCAAAAGATCGCTTACTTGCACCCCGAGCTCTCGCTGCTCCCTTGGCGCCATACGACGAAGTGGCATCATTATAGGTCTGACATCTTTCACTAAATCAATACAGAACTCAATCTCTCCGTGTGGTGGAAGCCCGGTCACTTCTTCGAAGACGTCCGGATACTGGCCAACCACGGGCAAACCTGACAACTCACCATGTAGGATGTCGAGGGAATTTAGAAAACTAGACATTACCCCATCACTAGGTAGACTACCAAACACTACCCTCTGCCCATCATCCGCTCTAGCTGTCACCAAAAAGCCCTCACAGTCTATCACGACCCAGTATCTTTGGAGCCAATCAACTCCCAAAATAATGCCAAACCCAGTAAAGCCCAAAACAAAGCAATCACAAACAAACATGCATCCATGACTCGATAGTACCACATTACGGCAAATCATACTAAGGCTAGTCGAACCACCAATCAGTTCGTCACTGCTAAAGGTCTATCGACAATCTCGGGCTCCAATCCCAACCTATCTACCAGGTCACTAGATATGAAGAAACTGGAAGCTCCGGTATCAAACAATACTCGAACAGGAACATCATAAACAGAAAGCATACCTTGAATAACGACATTCTTTCCCTTCTCCGCCACAGTTGGGGCATTCGACGAAGAAGGAATAGCATTAAGGGCATATTCTTTCACCATCTGCTTTTCTTTAGGGGGTTACGGACACTTGTCCTTTTGATGTCCCACTTGGTCACAGTTGAAGCACTTCCTATCTGCTGGCTTTGCTCAACAATTACTAGCATAGTGGCCCTTCTTGCCATAGCTAAAGCACTCAACATCTTTCTTATTCTTTTTCTTCTGGCCATCCTTGGTCTGATTCTGCTTTCTCTTATTCTGAGAACCATTCTTGCCTCCACCGCTTGTTTCCGGCTTTGGCTCCTATGCAGATGCAACCTCAGTCTTCGACTTAGTGTAAAGACTCTCTGACCTCAATGCTTTCCCTACAATCGATTCAAACGTCTCATTGATGTGGTTAATAAGCCTTTCCCCCAAGTACTGATCCAAACCAATTATAAACTTCTCATTCTTCTTCTCGGGAGTGTCAATGAGGGATAATCCATACTTCGATAAAGTATCGAATTCTGTACTCCGAGACAGCTTTGCCATTTTGCTTAAGCTCTAAGAACTTCTTAAACAACACTGACTTCTGAGCAGCCGGAATGAACTTATCGCTAAAGCGAGCCTTAAACTGATCCCAAGTAATCTGATCCTCGGGAGTAGCTTCCTTTATAGCATTCCACCAATTCATTGCCCGTCCTTGCAGCTGACGGGATGCTAGCCTTCTCTTCATCGCATCCTCGATACCCAAGTCTTCGAAGATACGCTCGCAGCTATCCAACCAATCTTGAACATCTGTAGCCGACTCCGTTCCGTGGAACGGCTTCCCACCAAGGCTAGTATAATCCTTGTTCAGCTTGGCGAAATCAGCCCTAGGCGCCTGCACTATTGGACCACCTCCATTACCAGCATTGGGAGTTGGCCTCTGCACATCCCTAAGAATCTCCCTCATGAGGTCAGTAAACATCTTCCTCATATTAGCAGCATTGCCATTACTGGCTCCTCTACCAGTAACCCTTGCGTACCGGCTCATCGTTTAATCTGCACAGAGAAAACGATTAACCATCTCCATAGTGGTGCCAGTGCAGTGCGACTTCATCCTCAACTATACTAATAGTGTATATATATAGCTTTTGAAAACCAAAATAATCACAACTACACACTCTCATATACGTATTACTCTCCCTGGTGTCTTTCCCTAGGTTAACTACGCAACCTAGAGCTCTGATACCAAGTGTGACGGCCTGCCCCGCATCAGCCGGCATTTCCTCCGAAAGTGCGCTGTACACATGCCCGACTAGCACGGAACGGTTGCCAAAGAAAGGAAAGAAGAGAATGAGCTAATCGAAAACCTGTAGGCTGTCTCACAGCGCATGGGATAAAATATAATAACAACATACTTGACATAAAACAGGCGAGGCAGTGCATAAGCTGAAAACTAAACATCATAGCAGCGGAAAATCCAAATACAACTTATGTTCCACATCATCATTATTACAACTTTAAAACTGTCTCTAAAGTAAAAGAAAAGAAGGGTACACTACTAATGCCCAATGTAGTGACCAACAGCAACACAGGGAGAATATCTATATATCATACGTGGAAGCCTCCTGCTCGTCTCCGGTACAGCTACTCGTGCATACCACCTAACCTATCTCTAGTCTGCTCGTGGGAGCACCTAGAGTAATAAGAAGAGACATAAAACTCTGGGTCAGACAAAAAGTCTGGTATGAGCGTTAAGCAGCTAAACAGAACAATAACAGGTATACTAAACCATACCTGAACCTGGACCTGCAACCAAAGAGTTAGCACTACATACCATACAATATTCTAAGGTGCCACTACATAGATGGTGTAAAGAATACAAGGGGTGGGGGTGTGCTTGTCATAGTGATGGCAACCAAATCAAGCATAGCAACCATCCTCACATCTCTCACTCAGTGCTTAAAGCATACGATGTCTACCACTGTCAATCACTAGACCCATCGAAGCAGTGATGGAGTTCGACCTGTACAACAACTGCTACTACCAAGCTTACCCCATGGAGTCATGACCAAATCTTTACAAATGACCCACCTTCATTGGTCTATAGCTCTTTAGTCGTACATAGGCCACTGTGGCCCTGAATCCGTTCACGTACCCCCTACACATAGTGATCCAAAGTCATAAACATCGACAACCCCTTAGCACACGTCCCGCAGCAAAGTCCAACTCATGAAGTCGACTCGTTGGTTTCCATCTGGATCCTAAGTTCTACTTCTCATTTGGACTACCTTTGCTTTTTGGGGTTTTGGTCTTCACCGGATCGGTTTGGTGCTTCACTTCTCTTTTCTTCAGATCGTGCTCCCGGTTCGGTTCGTACCCTTCACCTCGTGGCGGTTCGGATCAGTCGTGGTCACCCCTAGCGGTTCGGTTCGGTCTCCTTCCTAAGCACTCCAGGTCGGATCGTGGCCCTCTAGTCCGCTCGTGTTTATCGGTTCGGGTCGGAGAACTTCCAGCGGATTGGGTCGGAGAACTCCTGGTGTTAAACGGTTCAGTTAGGGTGCTCCAGTTCGTGATCCTCCATGGCCATCAGTTGACGAGCTTTCAGGCAGATTGGATCGTGGGGAGTGGGTCGTTTCGGTGGTGAGTAAGGGAATCCGATCCGGTCCAGTCACAGCCTGCACTTTTCCTGCAACTTCCAGCGACTGTTTATACGCCACTCGACGGCGTTTTCGACCATTCTAACTGTTCTAAACAACTACAATTCATACCAAACAGTCATAGCAACATGTATAATCAACCGCAAACACCCAAACAATAATTTGATAGATTAAAACGGATCAAACATACCTAAAATCCCATATTTTCCCTTAAGCATTTTTAAGAAAAACTAATGATAGGTTTTGTGAAACTTAACTAAATTATCCAACTTTTCTAACAGAGGCCTTAAAAATTATTTCGGAATTTATAAATATTTTTCCAGAATTTATTAATGTATAAATTCGCTAATCAACACTAATTACCCCTAATTAACCGTAATTAGTGAGAAACTTTGCAAATCACTCACATTTGCCACAAATAAACTTTAGATCTGAAATGATTCTCTGTTTTGGCGCTGTTCCCAAGGCAACACGGCAGCTCTATCTCAATCTCTTTGCTAATCCGCCTCAATTTGATGTAGATTAGGCCAATGCTTGATTAAACGGTGATTAGAAGGTGTTTTAGATGTTGGAGGCCATGGCGAGGTTGAGAGGAATGAACAGTGATGGCTTAAAAATGAGAGAAAAGTATTCTCCAAACCCTAACAGCCCTTTTAAACTCCTAATCCCGAAATTCCTCTTTGGGCCTAGCTGTTAATCACCCGGTTAAGCCCAATTAAGCTGTTTTTCACCATCTGAAACTTGTTTCAGCCATATCTCCCAAACGGTGAGTCCGTTTGGCTAATGTGACCACTCTACGGAAAGGTAAACCATCATCCGAATCCAATGGAAGTGGTTTCAGGTAAAAATTCCTTTTTAGTCAAAGGTTATGGTCAAAACAAGATCAGCTAGGGGTAAAACGGTCATTTAAAAATTGGTAAAAATCATGAACATGGGAAATGACCCCAATAGTCGTCTCCCAAAGTTACATGACCATACAACTCTTTATGACGATGAAATAAAATATTCTACGATCCTATGATGCGTAGAATGCGGGTCGTTACAGTTACACACAATGAACGTTAAAATGGGAGAACTATTTTAAATGATCAAAAGAAAACGACTGATATTTTGATCACTAAACAAATGGTGTTGGCTTTTTACTACTTTTCATTTGGTTTTCTCTTATTTAAAAGGGGTGCTATCTCTCTCATTATTTATGAAAAATATCAATCAGAAGGATGAAAATGTCTGTCTGGGCTAGCACCTGTTCTTCATTTTCTTCCTCCTCTCTTTTTGCTTGAATCCTGAGATTTTAGGCTTTTGATTTTAATTTTCGTTGTTGATTCAACCGAGAAGAACCCAACATAAAATCCAAGTGTTATAACCAAGTGTTGTAAAAGAGGTTTTAAAGCTAATGTGATAGTTTAAATAGGTGTTTACTTAATTGAATAAAGTGATATGATTGTAATTGAAAGAAGGATTTCAAAAATATAAAGGGGAGGATGTTTAATAGTTTTGTGTGAAGAATGTTAAATGGATTTTTGTAATAAATCCAAGGGTAAACGAATTTTCAAAGCAAAGGGTTTGGGTTTGAGTAAGAGTTACCATATAAACGAGTAACTTAAAGCGATTTTTGTTGAAAATAAAATTTTAAAGTGCAAAGGTAAGTTGTTTAAATGGATTTTGGTGAAAAATTTATTAAATGAATTTGTAGTAATAAATTTAAATTAAGTTTTATAATAAGATGTTTAATAGTTTTTCGAGAAAGGATTTGATAAATGGGGTTTTAAATCCAAGTTGTAAATGTATTAAAAGCATTTAAGGCTAAACATGTGTTTTTTAGTAAGTACTTACTTAATAAACAAATTAAGTAAAAGTGCTGAAAGTGGAAGGTGATTTTCAAATATAGGTTCATAAAAAATGTTTAAATGAAATAGTAAACGATACTTTGTTTGGTATTATAAATAATATCAACTTTTAAATACCAACTTTTATCTATTTTAAGATAAGAACATTGTCGAGTCAAAGTCTAAGAGGTAAATAAAACACCCCAACTTAAATGACTTCACTATTATCTAAGGGATGGTGCTAGTTAGTAATGGCAACTAACATTGGAAATAATTTATTATTTCCATTAAAAATATTATTACTTATTTTGCAAAAGTTTAGAAGTTTGAATGAACTGTTAGGTTTATAGTAAACAATGAATAACTTTACTTTGTTGGCCCAAATATAAAGTGTGACAATACTTATATCATTTGGTTCAGTATATAACACTATTTTCAAAGTAATAAAAATAGTATGGTTTTAGAAATATACTTATTCCAAAAAATAAGGAAATGGTGTTGAAAACGGAAGCAGAGTTGGAAATTGAATTATTATTTCCATAGGTGAAGTTTTAAACTTAAATCTGCAAAGTTATGAAGTTAAATAAAATAGTTTAGGGTTATATAATAATGAATATGTCGCTTGACATTGTGTAACACCCCGTATGTTGAATAACTTGCCATAATATAAAAACAGGGCAGAATTAAATTTTAAATCTGAATCAGGGGAAACGGGCTATGCCATTGCGTTCGTCTCGGAAAAATACGCGAAATAGAGTCCGAGTTTTCGAAAATCGGAGTCCGTATGACCCCGTTAAGGCCCGAAGAAGTTTTCAGAAAATTAAAACAGATTTCAGAACAGGTGGGAAAATTCCCGCCAGACAGAGGGAGTCGACCCTAGGGTCGACATGGGTGTCGACCCCCTCCCTAGGGGTTGACCCAGGGGTCGACACAGGGGTCGACCCCCCCTGTCGGTCTGTGTGACCTGGGTGCAGCCTGAAGAAGTTTGGGTTGTGTCTGGTGGCTTGTGACGAGATCTGACGACTCTAATCTGATTTAGGGTTAATCTAATGGCCTAAAACACCTAACTAATCTATAAATACACCCTAAGACTACCCTAATTCATACTAAAAATGGATACAACACCGTTATGCCGTCAAAATGCAACTTGAAGGAGCCTCCATCAAATTAAAGAGGAAGATAGCTTCTCAAATCAACCTCTAATCAACTCTAGCAACTTAATCTTCTTCATAGGAGTGCTAATCAACAAGTTGTGAGTTTCTATAGCCTTAATGACCAATTGTTGAAATGATTATTGTAGGATATAACGAGGTTATGGCTATGAATGTGGATCAATGCAAGATTATGTTATCATATGCTATGTGTTGCATGTTATGCGAGTTATATGCTATGTGTTAATGATGTTATGCATGTTATGCAAGTTATATGCTATGTGATCATGATGTTATCCAAGTTATGCAAGTCATATGCTATGTGATCATGATGTTATGCAAGTTATGCAAGTCATATGCTAAGTGTTCATGATGTTATGCAAGTTATGCAAGTCATATGATAAGTGTTCATGATGTTATGCAAGTTATGCAAGTTATATGCTATGTGATCATGATGTTATGCAAGTTATGCAAGTTTTAGGCTATATGTTCATGATGCTAGTTATGCAAATCGCTATGATAAACATTGATCCATTATGACACCATGTTATGCAAGTTTGGTGTTTGATTATATGCAAGTTCATATATGATATGTTATGCAAGTTTGGTGTGATTATATGCAAGTTCATATATGATATGTTATGCAAGTTTGGTGTATGATTATATGCAAGTTCATATATGACATTCTATGCAAGTTTGGTGTTTGATTATATGCAAGTAACATGTGCAAGTTTACACCTTTGTATGATATGCATACATATGCAAGTTAACCCCTTTGTATGTCATACATACATATGCAAGTTTACCCCTTTGAATGACATAAGTAGCTTATGCAAGTTACCCTCTTTATGACATATGTGATTCATGCAAGTTTGTGTTGATTATTTATGCTAGTTGGGTTGATTCTAAATGCATGTTGACACCTTTAAAACCCATGTTGATGCTAATGTTATGCAAGTTGAACCCATTGTATTTGTGATGAATCTTCCCTTTTATGTCATGTTAGCGAATTACGTGGGGAACGATGGGGTTAATATACATGTTAATGAAATGGTGTGAAGTTGGTATGATTATGCATACCATAAAGTGGATGGACATAATTGAGTCAATTATGTACATCATTAAAATTGGAAGTAATTAGGGAAAATTAATTCGAAATATTGGGGTGATTAATTAGGTGTAATTAATCGACTAAGACACGAGGTTGGACTCTTTTGTAGCATAAGACTGCCCGGAACCGACCGGCTAATCCAGCGGCTACAAATGATTGGCCCAATGTGAGAGGTCTTAGGCACAAACTAAATACGTGACAAGTGTATAGACACGAGGTCAGACTCGGTTATGGCGTAAGGCTGCCCGGACCCAACCGGCAAATCCAGCTGCCATAAAAGATAGTCTAATGTGAGAGGTCTTTACAACGGTTACGTTCTTAATCAATTAAGAAACACTTAACCATATTAGCATGTAGAGGGACATGAGGGGTTAAGTGGGTGCCTTGGGTGGCATGTGGAAAAATCTAGTGGTTGCCTTGGGTGGCAATAGAAAATACGATTAGAATACTTAACCAAAGTGGAACATGTAATTAAACATGATTAAAGGGTTAAGTAAGTGCCTTGGGTGGCATGGGGAAAATCTAGTGGTTGCCTTGGGTGGCAATAGAAGATAAGATTAGAATACTTAACCAAAGTGGAACATGTAATTAAACATGATTAAAGGGTTAAGTAAGTGCCTTGGGTGGCATGTGGAAAATCTAGTGGTTGCCTTGGGTGGCAATAGAAGATAAGATTAGAATACTTAACCAAAGTGGACCATGTAATTAAACATGATTAAAGGGTTAAGTAAGTGCCTTGGGTGGCATGTGGAAATCAAGTAAGTGCCTTGGGTGGCATGGGGAAATCTAGTGGGTGCCTTGAGTGGCAATTGAAATATGATTAGATGACTTAACCAAACTTTAAACATGTAAGTGGACATGATTGTTAAAAAGGGTTAAGTGGGATACACTAGAAAAAATGACAAGCTTAGGTGGGTAGCTTGTGGGGGCCCATTTCAACCAGTAACCCATATGTATCTTATTGGGCTCGACCCATGTCGAGGACGGGACACGCGTACTGGGCTTGACTATAAGAGGCCAAAACGGGTTAGCGGTGGCAACGCGAGTCCAACGGGTTTCATATGCGTGTGTGGACCCGGGCTGGTAGGTAAGACGTTGTTGCATCGCGTAGGTATAAGCCATGCACCATTGATTGTATCGGGTTGCCACTTTGGGGAGTGATACACCCCACTGTGGGGCCAGCACGGGTATCTACGTTAGGGAGCCGATCGAATGGGAGTAGTGGGTACACCTAGTGGAGATAGGGGCAGACGGCACCTATGTAGTCAGCTAGGGGTACACGAGACTACTATTAAAATTACTAAGTTGTGGGTACACCTAGTGGAGATAGGGGCAGACGGCACCTATGTAGTCAGCTAGGGGTACACAGAACTACTATTAAAAATTACTAAGTACACTTAGTGGGATCAACCTTTAAGTAGGAATTACCTTTGGGTGGGTAGATCTGGTGTGGTGCAGTGTAGGAATTATCCTTGGGTGGGTAGATCTGGTGTGGTGCAGTTTAGTATTACCCTTGGGTGGGTAGATGCGTCTTTACCGTTATCTAAGTTTATCCTAAGTCTAGTTGGCGGCTTAGTGTAGTCATTTATCCCCAGTCGTACCGTACCAGGTTTATATCATACCCTAATTACTTTAATGATTGTATTGTTAAAGTTATAGGGCTCACTCAGACTTATATCTGACCCCGTTGTTTTTATCTTTTTCCCCAACCCTTAGGTCATCAGAGTGGGCCTAGTGCTAGTGGACTTGGATCAGATCGCTTTATCTGTCTTTTGGAGCTTGGACCATTGGTGTAAAGCTCAGTTTATCTATGGCTATTAGTTCATGTAGTGGGATTATGTACTTTTGTTTTATCAAGATGGATATTATGTACTTGACTCTTGTTTATGGTTTAGTGATGTAAGAAAACATGTTTTACTTTCCGCTGCAATGAAATGATGTTTTAAATTCTCAAGTATTACTTATATCTGTCTTGTTGTAACTTTTCTGTTCTATATTCACTTATGATACTCCACCGATGCTATGGCATTCCCTTAGTGAGTGTCCGTAGCGGGTGTGGGGTGTTACACATTGTTTTGGCCCATATAAGATTTTTTGATTAGATCTATACCAATTAGCTATGTGTGTTTGTATATATATATATATATATATATATATATATATATATATATAGCAATTTTTGCAATAGAGGAATTAAAGAGGGGTTTTGTGAATACATTATTCGGAAGAGATAAGGTGTAACAACCTGGATTTTGGAGGGTATTTTTGAAATATGAATTAAAGCTTATGTATGGATTAAAAAGATTAATTTAATTTAGAGCTAGAGAGGAAATCAAGTTGTACGTATAAATTTAATTTTGTAATTAATAAGTGGAAGAAAAATTTATTGTTTACATTTACTATAAAATGGAATTCCTTTTGCATATTTATTTTAACATGAACGGTTATTAAAATTGTCAAACATACTAATATCATTTACCGATTTGTGGTTTATTTGAATAGCGGAGGATGAATTCAACTATGGAATATGGATCTTGCAAAGAGATCCAGTTTACTTATTTTATTTGAATTTGAAATTGAAAATAAAAGGTTAACACTTATTTAATTTATTGTCTAATAAATTTGTTAAAGTTTAGAAATAAATAAACAACATTGTTTGTGTGTTGCGCTCACACTATTTCCCAGTTGTTCAGCTTAACGTTGGACAACGTATTCAGCCCAATGTTTGCTTTAATAAATAACTTTGTATACAAGTAACATTTGTTCAATCATGTTCAGTCCAACGTTACCATATCTGAGAATTTTGAATCAAAGTTTGGATGTTGAACCTAGTTGACACTTGTTTTCATGATGCTAAATATTATTGCCACTTGTCCTTGCCACCTTATTTTTGGATTATCACTTGTCATCTTCTTATCGGGAGTAGAAAAATTCTTCTCTCTCTCACCCTCCTCCTTTTGCAACCGATTCATCATTCCTTTAACCCCAAATTTATTTGCTTAAATCAATTCGTTCCTCCCTATTTATTCTTCCTGGTCGAAACCATTTTCCTGCAAATCAATTTTCTTTCCACCGTGACCGTGCTCCGTTCCCAACCACTCAACCTCCGTCCTTGCAATTGGCCACAACCACTGCATGTCTCCACCTTCAGCAGTCGCGAACCCGATTAAGCCACATTGTTCGTCCTTCGATCCACTTCCTCCACGTCGGTGCACCACCAGCGAAGTCCGACCCCATTGGCGTTAGCAAATCTTCAACCTGAACCATTTCAAGCGTCGTCTACCCATGCGTCTCCGCTGGTGATTTCGTCTTCCGCCACTGCAAGTTTGCTCCGGTTAGAGGAAAAGAGCGCGACATAAGATGAGGGTATGCGACTGTGATTTCTCAATCAATTTTAGGGTGATTATGACTTTGAGTGAGGCATGGCATGTAAAGGTGAATCTGTGTCCAAGGTTGTGGGATGCCTAGTTTAAGTGCAGGGCAGGATAAAGTTCTATGGCGGTTGTTGGGGTTCATGATGAGAGGAGCACAAAGGAAGGCTATTATTCAAAGTAATGGTCTGTCAATTTTATGATATGGCACCAATAGTTAGATACTGTATGGATGACTGGAGCATTGTTTGTGGAACTGTCTGTAGCATCGATGAAGACTGGGTGGTTGTTGTTTTAGATTTTCAAACTCGTTCAGCAGATAGTGATCCCATTACTCCACTAGCAGCAGTTCATGAGAAAATTATGCTCAAAGCATTGTGCAGTCTTACCGGTGCTCTATTTATGTTCAGTCTACTTTCATCCTCTTCCGCACAAAGCAACCATCGAAACCTTAAAGGTCGGTTGCTCTTCTCTTTCATTTTTTTGTTTCTCAGTATCTTTTTTTTCCTTTTCTCTTCACTGATACTTGCTTTAATATATTTTTTTAACCACTTCACTGCCTTAACTTCATACAAGATGGATTTTGTTCTATGTATGTGCACACCAAATGTTTGTCAAAATTTCGTATTCTATTACCAACTAATATTTTATTATTTTGACAATATTTTCCACCAGCAACAACTGCACCGCTGGTCTACCATAATAAAGAAGTGGGTATTGAAATAACTTCTACTGTTGAATGGAGGTGTTTTAAACCGTACTTTCGTCTTGTGAACATTGCTCTGTTCAACAATGATATTAAACATAAATATAACTAATAATTGAGTTGTCCTGTTTGTTATGCATTGATCCAAATAAAATCACTTGTCCCTAAAATTCTCTGTCCCTCTATACCTAACCAATCAGCAGAAAGTTTTTGAAGAATTTGTATTTGAATTTGCAAGAGAAAATGTAAATGCTTTTTATTCAAGTTGAAAGAATGAATTGAAATGTACAGATGTGTACAAATATATAGGCGTTTGTCTTGTACAATAAGCGGCAAAGAATAATGTAAAAAGATATGGGTTAAAGGTCCAACCCAATGTCCAATGTAAATAATATAAGACTTTATTTAATGTGAGCAGCCGACATTCTTATTACTCCCCCATGAAAGTTAGGGTTTCTGAAACCCTAATTTCGCCATGTCGAGCTGGAAATTAGACGAATTGGAGTGGCGCTTCAATTATTTTTCCTTTTATAATACTTCTCTTGTCTAGATCTGTGATCTTTGATGTTATCTTATGACTTGCTTGCCCTTGTTAGCAGGTTTGCTGAGGCATCGTCTTTAACTTCTGAGTTTTGAGCTTTGTGAGGATTTCTTTCGACTGTTGCGATACTTGAATTAGCTCCATCTCCAATATCAATCTTTTGAAGACTTGATTGATCTGTAATGTTGTGTTCCTCTCTGAATCTGGAATAATTCTTCAACGATATTGCTTTAGTTAACATATCTGCCTTCTGGTAGAATCCAGGTATACGGTTAACTTGTATCTCTCCTTTTTGAATTGATTCTCTGATAAAATTAACATCCATCTCAATATGTTTTGCTCTAGCGTGTTGTATGGGATTCTTTGTCATGTACACGGCACTTTTGTTATCACATCATAGAATAGGTTTTACTGTAGACTTTAGTTTGAGTTCAAAAAGTAGGAATTGTAGCTACTTAATCTCAGCTGTTGCATTGGTTATACTCCTATTCAGGTTCAGTGCTGGATCTAGAAATTGTAGGCTGTTTCTTCGAACACCAATATATTAGACTTTGACCAAAGTATATACAGTACCTACTAGTTGATCTACGATCATCAGGATCTAAAGCCCAATCAGCATCTGCATATCAAGTTATGTGCAAATGTTGGCTAGTCTTTAGCCTTAGCCCATAGTTAATTGTTCCTTTTAAGTAGCGCAGAACTCTTTTAATTGCCTTCCAGTGTATGACCATAGGATTCTTCATAAATTGGGATAGTTTATTCACACTATATGATATATCAGGACGTGTAATTATTGCATATTGAAGTGCACCAATAATACTCCTATATTCAGTTACATTGGAAATAGTCTCTTCCCCATACTTAGAATAATTCTGACCACTTACTATTAGAGTGGGTTGGAGGTTGGCATTTATCATTTTTGTTTTAACAAGTAACTCAGTTATATATTTCCTTTGACATAGTATTATTTCTGATTCAGTTCTGGGTACTTCTTTACCAAGAAAGTAATTTATTTCTCCTAAATTTTTAATAGCGAACTATTGATCTAAATACTGAGTTAGCTTGTCAATATCATCAGTATTATTGCTAGTTATAATGAGGTCATCTACATATATTAGTATGTAAACATTTGAAGAGCTATTTATTTTGATAAATAACGAACTATCTGATTTGGTAGGCTGATATCCTAATTTAATTAGGGTATTTTTCATTCTATCAAACCAAACTCGAGGGGCCTGTTTTAAACCATAAATAAATTTATTCAGCTTACATAATAAATTTTGATTGAGATTGTAGCCTTGTGGTTGACTCATATATATTTCCTCCTCAAGTACATCATTTAAGAAAGCATTGTTAATGTCTAAGTGTTTAACATGCCACTTTTTACATAAGGCAATAGTGAGAATGAGTCTAATGGTTGTGGGTTTTACTATAGATGAGAAAGTTTGATTAAAATCAAACCCGTACTTTTTAGTAAAACTCTTTGCAACTAACCTGGCCTTGTACTTATTTATTGACCCATCTGGGTTCTTTTTAAGTTTGTATGTCCATCTGCACCCAACAATATTTTTATTGGCAGGTGGGCATACAAACTCCCATGTTTTATTTCTGATTAGTGCATTATACTCCTCACCCACGGCATTCTTCCAGTTTTTGTTTTTGATAGCCTATTCAAAGGAATCAGGTTCACAATTACTGGATGAAGCTATATATGCTTTTTGTTTGAAAATAGCACTTTTTGCCCTAGTAACCATAGGATGGCCAGTCTGAATTGGTGACTCTGATGATGGTGAGCTCCTGTCATTATATGAATCTAATGAGTATTTTGATCTTGTACTTTGCAAACCTGTATTTTCTTCTAACCTTTGATTTTCTGAATTTTCAGGATTGTGCATGGTGAGGCTAGGTTGCGGTGACTCATCACATTCTTCAGAATGAGATTGTGATGTTTTATTGGATTCAACAGCTTAACTTTCATCATTATTGTCCCATTTCTCAGAATAAATTGGAATCTCAGGTATTGAAACATTTGGATTTCTTACCTTACTAGTAGTTGAAATATTTCTACTGCTAAAAGGAAATACAGCTTCATCAAATACAACATGTTTGCATATGTATATTTTACCAGTTTCATCCAGACACTTGTACCCCTTTTGCTTAGTGATATATCCCAGAAAAGTATAGGGTTTTGACAGGGTTTTTATCTGAAATCTAACTTGTTAGAATTATAGGGCCTTAAATACGGAAAACACAGACATCCAAAAGGTTTTAGACTATTATAGTCTAGTTTTACATTGTATAATTTCTCTATTGGTGTTATACCCTTCAGTACCTTTGTTGGTTGTCTATTAATCAAGTATACAGATGTACTGAAGGCCTCTGGAGGTGTAATTTTGCTTGTGCCAATAAGGTTAAAGTAGACTTAACAATGTGTCTATGTTTTTGTTCAACTAGCCCATTGTGTTGAGAAGTATATGGACAAGTGATTCTATGAACAATTCCTTTCTTTGTAAAATACTGGTTTAAACTCTTGAATCCACCTCCACCATCAGACTGAATAGTTTTAACTGAATAGTTTCAGATTTGGCTTTTAGAAAATAAATCCAAGTGTGTCTTGAGTATGCATCTACAAAAGCAATATAATACTTAAATCCAAAATCTGAACTTATAGGAGCTGGACCCCATAGTCTGTAGCAATTAACTGCAATGGTTCAGTATAAACTGTTTCAGAGTCAATAAAGGGTAGTCTATGACTTTTACCTACTTGACAACACTCACAAATATATGGTAAAGAGACATCATTAAATTGAATATTGTTCTCAGCTAATATTTTCATTACAATCTTAGCACTTGGATGTCCAAGTTTGTAATGCCAAAGATCAAAGACTTTTTTGGTGCTATCAGCTTTGTCAAGAACATTCAAATACAGTGTTTTTCCCTTTTTATCATACTGTTATTCTTAACAGTGTTGAACTTGTAAAGGCCTCCTGTTATGTTACCCTGTAAAATGGGTTCTCTAGTTAGAATGTCCCTAACTAAAAAATATTCAAGGTAAAATTCAAAGAAGACATTATTCTCATGAGCAAACTGAGAAACACTTATTAAATTTTTCTTGATCTTTGGAACCCTTAATAGATTGTGTAGATATAATTGTCTCTTACTACTTAAGCTAGCATTACCAATGTGAGTAACAGTAATACTTTTACCATTGCCTAATAAAATAGAATTATTACCTTTGTAGTCTCTGCATCCAAAATTTAAACTGTCAAGATGGTTTGTAATGTGATGAGTAGCCCCTAAATCTGGATACCAGCTATCATCTTGTACAGTTTCAAGCTTTGCCATTTCATTTTGATTACCACCTTTGCTAGTATTATCTTGATTGTTGTTTTTAGATTGAGATAAAGCCATGTTCACACTAGGATTACCATTATTTCTCTGATTCTGGTTAGATGTGTAATTAGTGTTGAATCTGAAGTAGTAGTTCAATGCTGTGTGACCCATTCTTTCACAAATTTGACACTTTGGCTGTTGGCATTATTCCATCTACCTCTGCCACGTCCTCTTCTTGCACTACCACCTCTTTGGTAAGACTGATCATTTCTGTTGTTATTAATGTTTTGGTTTTTGCCTTTGAATATAGTAGTAAAGTTCACTACATACTCTATTTCTTGAGGTTTCTTGGCATTTATTCTGGCCTCATGAGAAACTAAAATAGAATCTACCTCATCAATAGCAGGCACAATTTTTTGAGAAGTTATAATAGCAACAATAGCTTTATAATCATTGCTAAGTCCATTAACTAAGTATAAGACTTCATCACTATTAGATACTCTGTTTCCAGTAGCATTTAGCAAATCACATAGTCTTTTAACCTTTGCAATATACTCTCTCATGGACAAATTTTCCATTTTAACACTTTGCAATTGGTTCTTGTAGTGAACGACTTTTGCAGAACATTGAATATTAAATTCTTTCTCTACTATAGTCCAAATGTCATAAGCAGAGGTATACCCAATTACTTGTGGTAACAAACTTGCACTTATAGATGATAACAACCAAGAAATGATGATTATGTCTTGTCTATGATATTGTACATATTTTTCATTTGCAATTGTTTGGTTGTTAGCATCTGTAATGTACTCTGTTGGTATATCTACAATACCAAGAATATACCCTTCGAGACCATAACCCTAGCTGTCTCAACTTGTAATTTCCAAAGAAGATAGTTATCTTCTTCAAGATGTATAGTGGTTAACTGACTCTTAGACTACTAACAGTTTTTACTGTTGGATTTACAGGTCCAGGTCCGTTGGAAACATTCAGACCATTGTCTGATGCTACAGTGGATGTTTGATCACCCATAAAAATAGGCAAATGATGATAGAGTTATCAAGAAGAAATCAAAACAAACAAATGCCGCTATCAATCAAGAACTTAAGAATTTTTTAGGCAGGTATGCAGCAATCAGAGATTTCTATTGATGAATAAAAGCTAAACCAATGTGTACCTTATTATGAAGATTTCTCTAGGCACGACACTTACTTGTTTTGATGATTTTCTTGAATTCTTGGTTTATTTCCTGGTGATCTTTGTTACTAAAATAGAAGATATATCTGATTGTTTTGATGCAGCATGGTCAAAACGATTTCAGGCGAGGCACTGAACAGTTGAGGTGTATCTTCTCTCAGATGATGAGGGATCCCCTTTGATGAGCCATATCCAAATGATGATGCTATACTCTAGTGGATATGAAGATCTAAAAAATTCAGTTGCAGGATTTCAAATGCCGTGAGGCGGTTTTGCTCCGATACCAAGAAAGCTTTTGAAGAATTTGTATTTGAATTTGCAAGAGAAAATATAAATGCTTTTTATTCAAAGTGAAAGAATGAATTGAAATGTACAGATGTGTACAAATATATAGGCATTTGCCTTGTACAATAAGCGGCATAGAATAATGTAAAAAGATATGGGTTAAAGGCCCAGCCCAATGTCCAATGTAAATAATATAAAACTTTATCTAATGTGAGCAACCGACATTCTTATTGCCAGCACCCGCTAAATTCCACCTTTTTGCAATTAAACCCTCTTTTATTCTTGGACTTAATTGGAGAAAGATGAAAATCAGGGATTCTTATTGGTTGGGTACAGAGGGGCAAAGAATTTTGGGTACAGAGGATTAGCTCTCGCATTGATCATGCATTTTTATTTTATTTTATTTGTTTAGATTTCTATTTATTCCTCGGTTGTAACCCTTCAATATTTTTTGTAACCCCAATATCCTCATTTATCCCCTCTTTTCTTCCTCCTTAATTAATGAATATAGGCTTTCCTTTATAACCATAAAACTAATGAATGAGGATGATAAACTACTTCAATGTCACTTTTGAACATTCATCAAGTTACACGGAACATAGTTTGTAAATTAGTTAACAAAATAAAAAGACTTGAAATATATAACTACGATAAAAATAAAAATGCATAATAAAGAACATGAGTAGTAAGGTTTGTAATGGAATTAACAAGGCGGGGAAGTAAACTTGGCAGTGGAGATCAGTTTTTAAAGATATAAAGTTAATTTAATGTATGCATGTAAAATATATGTTTGGCCTGCTATGACACTTATTGCTTTTACTTTTGAATTAACTAATACTGATTGTTTGTATTTATTACTATTTTGGTAAAAGAAGGATACTGATTATGGTAGTTTAGTGCACGTTTATTACATGCATGGACCGAAATGCTATGGAGCTAAAGGTCATTTATTGTTGTTACTATTGCAAGTTTTATTATTTACGTTATTTCTTAATCTAAAGTTGTCGCAATGCGTATATGTAAATTTGTATAAGTGGATAATTGTACATTTGAAAAAATATTTAAAAAAGGACATTGACCACAAATACAATAGTATGCCTACATAATACAAGGTCATCACATTGACTCTAAATTCATGTTTGGTTAATGTGTGCTTTATTTATAATAGTAAATGTGGTATTACAATTTTGAATGGACAAATTAATATACAACATGAATGTGGGCTTACATACCATAAAAGATCACAACACAAAATTTTGGCTGACATACTAACTTTAAATCCTGGTGGACCAAATACAGAGAAGTAGATTTTGTGTAAATATTATCATAAAAAATTATCAGCTGTTATAGTCATATCAAAGAATATTAAATGTAATTTTTGCGTGTTCCTGTTGTAGAGATAGTGAAAAAAAATCTGAATATGTTTTAATTCTTATATAATTCATAATTAATCGGGTTTGAAAAATAGTGATAATGACACAAATTTAATCAAACAGCTAACTGCAATTTGAAAATCATGAAAGGAAAATAGTGTGGGTCTTAGAGCGTTTAATGCATTTTCTAATTGCAATGCTAATGTATTTCATGTGTGCATACCTCAAATCTGGTTATTCCTACTACCAACCTTTCTATATTTGGATATGCATTAATTGCATAAGGAAAAAAAATTAGAAGGACATAGTAATTTAATATTTTATCCATAAGGACAACACAATTATATTTTATCCAAAAGGACAAATATTAGCACAGCCCAAAATAAACCCTTTATTTCATTTTCTTTCGTAATCGCTGGATTCCTTACTTCCCTCCGCCATAATTGAAAAATGGTGATAGAATCGCAATCAACTAATTCTACGCCTACCGAGTGCCCTAATTTAGACGGAAAACCTACCAACAATACGCACAGCGATTTGATGGAAAAAGTAGTAGAAAGAAACTTTGACACCCTAGTTGAAGCTGTTTAATTGTCTCAAGCTGAAGTCGAAACCCTAGGTATTGATGATCAGAATCAAATTGAGAAGACCATAATGGATAAAATTGCAGTGCAAAGCGGAAATGATACCGTTGATTGCCAATTTGTGGATCAAAGAGGAACCGGTGGAAAAAATGATACTGGCAACATGCAAATAAATGAACGAATTGTGTTTGAGAACCAGGGTGATACAATCGAGGGTGAAAATGATGAAGAAGGTCTGTTGGGAAAAAAATGATAATATGAACACTGGAAATGTAGAGCAAGTGAAATTTGGAATAGGAATTGATAGTTTGGATCAAAAAAATGATGACAAAAAAAGTGAGAAAAAGCAGTAGAGTAATAAGTAAGGAGACTCATTCGAAACGGTTTAATGACCCAAAACATGTTGCAGAAAAGATGAAGAAGGAAATAAGAGTTGATAAAAAAAAAGGTAACCGTTATTCATAGCATGAAGTTTCAATAGAGTTTGTTTAAATTTTGTAACAATAACTGTTAATTTGTGCAGGGTAATGTAGGAAGAAAACCAAAAATATTTGAAGATAAGGATGCTGGAAACACTAAAGAAAATTCTGTAAGTACAAAATGCTAACTTCAATGATATATAAATGATAACTTCAGTAGTATAAAAATGCTAACTTGAGTAGAGCTATTTAATAAAAATGATACTGTATATGTGTTAAAAATGATACCTTGATTATGAAAGTCAGATTTAATTTGATATTAAATTGATTCCAACTTAGTGCACAAGTTAAAACAAATACAATGAATAATGTGAAAATGATAATTCATTGTGTAGATAATATTGTTTATGAGATTAATGTTTTTTTAAAGCATTACATTTAATTTAATTTCAATTGTTATAGGTTTAATATGTATACCTATATATACTTGTCAAGTAAACTTGTATGCATTAGCAATTTAGTGTTTAATACTCTACAAATGTACACAATAATCTACATTGGTAATAAAAAGTTTTCTTTATGTTATTTTTTATGTTTGATTAACTGGTTATCTTTTCTATGTCTTTGTAGGATTCTTTTTTTTTTTAATTTTTTAGTGTCATTTTTTAGTTAACTCAATTTAAAAGTCAATAGGTATCTTTTTTCTTTACTGCAGTTATCATTTTTATTTTGAATTTTTAACTTCAGATTCTGGTTACCATTTTTTAGTTATTTTAGGTATCATTTTTTAAATTCATACCACTACACAGTTTGTAGATATCATTTTGTTAATTGTAGTTATCGTTTTCTGAGTTATGTTTATTAAACAATATTTCTGCACAAACACAAATTATTAGCCAAAAATATTGTTGTTACTTCAAGTTTTAATCATCCAATCTAGTGAGTAGACTGTTTGATGTAATGATTCACTGGTTTATTCTATCACATTTAATGTGTTGAACATTTAACATATGAAAAGGCCAGAGGTATCATATTTTTTTACAATTCAGTCATCATTTAATTTGTAACAATATTTATTTAGATTTAATTTTTGTTCTTTGATAACTAGGATGATGATTTTGAGAATCCAAGGCCGAGAGAAATTAGTCAGCTATTTCAGTAGAGAGTAAGGAAGAGTTAGTCATAGGTGAAAAAACCAATTGTTTGACAGCTTATAGATGTGGGTTGCAAGCGTCTTACAAGACGATCTGTTTGTTGAGAGATAAGAAAGCATTGACAAACAAGAAAATTGAGATTTTGAAATGATCGCCGTTTTATGATTTCTTTTCTGTTTTTTATGAGAAAAACATTTCATTGATAGAGTGCAAAAAAAGCAGAAAATTTGGATGTAGTGTATTCGTGCTACTCAGTGGCGGAAGAATGTTTTATGTTTGGTGATAGTAAAATGGAAATTTTTCCAAAAGACATAAGTTTGTTATTTTACATGCCTTTAGAAGGTATTGATATAGATGACACACAGAAAATGACTAGTAGAACGATATCAACGGACTGCAAGGAATTCGTGTTAAGAAACTTTGGGAAAGCGACTATCATTACTAGAAGTTTAATTGAAACAAGAATTAAAGATGAAGTAGCGAAGAAAGAGAAGAAATTTGAAGAGGACTTGCCATTCCTTATTATTATGTTAATATTTCTTACATTTTTCTTTCCCAATAACCAATAGAAGTTTAGGACGGGTTTTATTCCGTACATTGTGGATGTGAAGAAGATGAATTCAGTGTCATGGCCGAAAGCCATTCACTCGAGTTTTAAAAAGTTTGTTAAAAGCTACATAAATAATCCGCGGGATATGGCCGGCTGTTCAATGCTTCCTTTGGTAAATTTTTTCATATAGTATTTTTTTTTGTGTACTTTAATAAGTATTAGTGAATTTAGGTTTAACATTGGTTTTTATGTATATGCAGTATGTGTTGTGTGCGAAGGTAAATCTAATTGCATAAAGGAAAAAGTTTGAGAAGAAAATCCCTCGATTTGCTAGTTGGGATTTGAGGAAATTGAGTAAAATAGTAAAGAAGGAATTTTTGGACACATTCAAATCTGGATAGGTAGAAATATCAATATTTCAATGTTAATTTTGTACGCATTTAATTTAATTTCATTTGTTTTAGGTTTAATTTGTATACCTATATATGATTGTCAAGTAAACTTGTATGCATTAGCATTTTAGCGTTTGATACCCTGCAAATGTAAACAATAACCTGTAATGGTAATATAAACCTTTCTGTATGTTATTCTTTATGTTTGATTAAGTGGTTATTTTTGCTATATCTTTGAAGGGTTCATTTTTGTGTTGTTACCATGTGTAGAAATTTATTTGGCATCATTTTTATAATTTTTTAGGGGTCATTTTTTATTTATCTCAATTAAAAAGTCCATGGGTATCTTTTTTTTCTTTACTGCAGTTATCATTTATATTTTGAATTTTTAACTTTAGATTATGGTTATAATTTTTTTTTTATTTTAGGTATCATTTTTTAAATTCATACCACTACACAGTTTGTAGATATCATTTTTTTTAATTATAGTTATCATTTTCTAAGTTTTGTTTATTAAACACCATTTCTGCATAAACACAAATTATTAGCCAAAAATATTGTTGTTAGTTCAAGTTTCAATCATCCAATTTACTGAGTAGACTCTTTGATGTAATGATTCACTGGTTTATTCAATCCCATTTAATGTGCTGAGTATTTAACATATGAAAAGTCTATAGGTATCATTTTTTTCACAATTCAGTTATCATTTAAATTGTACCAATATTCATTCAGATTTTTCTTATCATTTTGTATATATTGTAGGTATCATTTTCTGATTTCTTATCCACTTTACAGTTTTTAGCTATCATTTTCTTGCAGTTGTAGTTATCATTTTTTACATTAAGTTAGTTCACATCAATTCTGCACATATACAAAAGACTGAGAATGAAAAATTTTTGATATAAATTCAGTCTTTTCAAATCAAATTCAACAATGTGTCAAGTATGCAGATTGATTCATATAGTGTGTGTTCTTTTATAGGTGATGGGTATAGGAAAAATTGAGATACATGAGGCACTTCTTTTAGAGTGTAAGGAAAGTTTGGCAAGAAGATCTACAACAAAAGGAAAAGATGCACAAATAAAAAAAGGAAAGCGTGGTCAGCAGGTACAAGTAGTGGAAAAAGTTGATAAGGACGTGGAAAATAGAGTTCTTAATTATCGTATCATAGAATTGGAGAAAGAAAACAGAGAATTTAAAAGGAAATGGAAGGAAGAAAGAAAGTTGAGAAGAAAAGAAGAAGAGGAGTTATCTAAACTTAAAGACCTGATGAAAGAGTAGAAAGCTGATATTCAGATCAAGAAAACGGATGTTGGAGTTGATTCAGAACCGACAATGGTTGCTGCACATACAAATGAAAACAAGGAAAGTAATCAAATAACTAAAAATGATGTGAATATTGAGAATCAGGACAAATATAAAATGACTTATAGCATGACGAATGATGATGAAAGGACATACGGAGAAGAAAACAAGGTTGCTGGAATAGAGAATGAAAAAACGCCAATCACAGTAACTGATTCTGTCGATGATAGTGGGAGAGAAAAAAGGGTGTACAGTCAATTGTCGACATTGTTCCTCCGGATTTTAGTTTGAATTTGACTGCAGAGATTTCAAAGATGAAAGTCACAGAAGGGGATTACCAAAAATCAATTTAAAAAAGACTTAAAAAATCATCTTCTAAGCCAAAAAGTGCAAAACCACCTTCTTACATAATGAGAATGAGAGCTACAAGAAGAAAAGAAAAAAGAAAAGAGGAGTATGAATATTTTGTAAAAGCAAGGAAGAAAGCACGGATAACACAGAAAAAGGAGAATGAAGTTTCATGTGAAGGAAAAAATGATGAAATACCACTTTCATTGATACCATTAGATGATGAAAAATGCAAGAAAAAGAAGTTAAATGAAGATAACGTAGATCAGGAACAAACTGTTGAACTAGTAGAGCCAATAAATGTTGAATAACCTTCATGGAAAGACTTGCACTTGTCAAAATGCCAAAAAGTGACAAAACATCTCAATGATGAGGAAGGTAGAATTGTAATGAAATTTTATTCAATGTCAATTGCTGAAGAAAAGTAAGTATAATATTTTCATCTGTACTTGTACAACATAGAAATAATTTTATTAACTGTTGGACTTGTAAATAATTAACAGTCTGGTTGCTTGGCAAGATGATGGTTCGGCAAGGGGAGGATGTATTGTTACAAAAGATATGCTGACAGAAGTGCTGAGAGGTTTATTTACAGATGGGCAGGTAAACAAATGTACAAATATTTGTTAATGATTACCATGTTAAAAAAAATGATAACCAAATTTTTTAATTTTTATATGATCAGTATAAAGAATAAGATAATGATACCTAATTAAATATAAAAATGATGCCTAGAAACTATTAAACATAGGTTCATATTATATCGTACTAAAACAGATAAATATATAGACATAAATCTGTTATATGATGTTGTAACATGTTTATTTACTTGATGTAATTTATTGTTTTCATTGTATTATCAGAAAATTGGCTGGTGCACCAATAAATGTGATTTAGTCAACAATTATGCAATGTCTACAATTATGACAGTAAGTTGAATCACAGTTTGTAAAAAATATTATTGTAGTTTTCTTGTCTTCAACACTTATTCAAATAAAATTTAAACTGAGCAGAAAGCAATTATGGAAGGCAGGAGTTCATTAATTAAAAGTTTGGTTACTCCTTTCTTAAAAGAAGCAGCTTTGAACAGTTATTCAAAAAAGATTTACTTCCCATTACATTTTGACAATCATTGGACGCTGTTGACATTAGCATATCCAAACATGCAATGGGTTCACTATGATTCTTTGAGATCAAGAAGATCAAACAAGTTCAATAATCTTCATTTAAACGAAGCATATGAAGTGGTAAGAAAATTGTAATGTCTTTATTGATAGTGAATTACTACTAAAAAATGTTCATTACAGCGAAAGAAAGTTGAAGAAATTCTACAACAACTTTGGGTAGAGAATAAAATTGAAGATAAGAAGATTGTTGATGGAGAGATTTTTCAAGAACCATGCGCACAACAACATTCTGACATGTTAATTATTTTTTCATCTTTTTTTATAATTATTTCTGATTTATTTGGTCAATACAAAAAAGTAGTAGTTTCTACTGATAATTGATTGTAACCGACATAAATCAATATTCAATGCACAAGAAAAATAATTAACATTTGTTCTTTATATTTTCTAAACATCGTTAATTTTCATTTATGCAGAGTGGACTGCGGGATATTCGTCATCATAAACATAATTTCAGACAACAGAGCAGAAATTCCTCTAAAGGTCTCAAAAGAGAAAATGGATAAAATAAGAGCACTGATTGTGCATGAAGTCATATCCAATCATGCATGCTATTGGAATTTGGTTCGATTCATCTCTGGATTGACAAAGAAGACTAAAAAAATGAATGAAAAAATGAGTGAAACAGTTAGTTGTTTGGAAAACAGTGTATTTTCTTTTAGATTGAAATTTATGCGGATGTTAATGTTTTGAATTTCAGTAATAAATGGGTGGATGTGTTAAATACTGATCTTACATGAATACATGATGATAAATCTGCATACTTGACACATTGCTGAATTTGATTTGAGAAGACTGAATTTATGTCATTTTTTTTTCATTCTCGGTCTTTTGTATGTGTGCAGAATTGATGTTAACTTACTTAATGTAAAAAATGATAACTACAACTGCTAGAAAATGATAACTAAAAACTATAAGTGGATAAGAAATCAAAAAATGATACCTGCAATATATTCAAAATGATAAGCAAAATCTGAATGAATATTGGTACAATTTAAATGATAACTGAATTGTGAAAAAAATGATACCTATGGACTTTTCATATGTTAAATACTCAGCACATTAAATGGGATTGAATAAACCAGTGAATCGTTACATCAAAGAGTCTAGTCAGTAAATTGGATGATTAAAACTTGAACTGAAAACAATATTTTTGGCTAATAATTTGTGTTTGTGCAGAAATGGTGTTTAATTAACAAAACTCAGAAAATGATAACTACAATTAAAAAAAAAAATGATATCTTCAAACAGTGTAGTGCTATGAATTTAAAAACTGATACCTAAAATAAAGAAAAAAATGATAACCAGAATCTGAAGTTAAAAATTCAAAATAAAAATGATAACTGCAGTAAAGAAAAAAAGATACCCATGGACTTTTAAATTGAGATAAATAAAAAATGACCCTAAAAAATTATAAAAATGATACCAAATAAATTTCTACACATGGTAACAACACAAAAATGAAACCTTCAAAGACATAGAAAAAATAACCACTAAATCGAACATAAAGAATAACTAATTAAATAGATTCATGCAAGAGATAAAAACTAATACTAAACATGCAGATTGAATTTCACTGATCAGAACAACAGAAAAAAACATAATGCCAACAACACATCAATGAAACAATCAAACTTAAACAAAATAAGCTAAGAAGATTTATTATTAAAAATGTAGATAATTGCGTACATTTGCAGTTCATCAAACACTATATTGCCAACGCATTCAAGTTTACTTGACAAGTATATATGGAGATACATATGATACCTAAAACAAATGAAATTCAATTTTTATTTTTGGAAACTTGACAATTGCGCTTATTATGACCATATTCATTGCACACTCTACATCTATTTTGCTTATTATGAAAATATGCAGATCCTCCTTTTCTTTTTGAGGAAGGTCTACCGGCTCCACGTTTACCCTTTGGTGGCTTAATTACTGCATCATTACTTGAATCAACATCCGGTTTGTCATATGTAGATATAGGATTAATTGTATAGCTGTATGAAGATCGGTAAGCTTCCACAGTGAAATAGTGCTCAATGAAATCATACATATTTAATTTCATTTTATGAATGCATTTTATCGCATGAGCACATGGAAAACCCATCAGTTTCCACTGATTACAGCTACACATCCAGTCTTTAAGATCAACACGATGCGAAATTGATGATTTCACTTCAAAAAGGAATTCAGAATCCATTTACAAGTTCGCTCTGGGTCTGAACGAAACCGGAGGCACTTTCCTCGCATATCCATCGATCTCCAAGTACGTCTGGACGATCACCAACTGTTTCCCTCATCTTGGGTGTACAGCCCAATCAAGATCATCATTAATCACCCAAACGATGTGAAGACTTCCGGTCTTCAACCACCGTCTTCATCTTCGACATCTCGTCGAATCGGTTATTCAGAATGGGTATAAACCCGGCCTTTCTGAATAACCCACGTATATAATGAACAAATGGTTACACAAACACAACAAACGCCTCATTCCACTTCGGAATATTCTTTTATTCACAAAATCACGTTCTTAGGGAAATGTTCCCATTAATTTTATCCAAGATAAATTCTTCCAAATTTATCCTATAATCTTCCTTTGGATATCATTTCAAACTAGTTGGGATTAACGAACCACACCGAAGTAATTATTTATTTTATTTCCCAATCCCAACCTATATATCCCATGGAGAAAACTGGCAACACTCCACATCTAACACCACGGTGTTATTGCATTTCACGTTCAAATCTAATTAAAGATTTAACTATCGCTTTGGAGCAAAACTGGTGGTACTCCATTCTCGATCACCTTTCAGATTTGATAATTCAAATTATCAATTCACATTTTTAATCTAATTAAAGATTCATTAAAACTCCACTTAGTTTTAATCTTTTCAAAAATCAACATCTTGCCTTTAACTGGGTTAAAGAACCAATGTCATCTAAAACACGATTCACGATAAACCCAAATCACATTTGATATTAAATACAAGGCTCTGAATAGAAAATGTACCAGCTTATATTCAACATCAAATTCTGAAACCAACGAATATCGTATTGGAAATAACGATATAAAATATATCTTTCAAATTCCCATAACAATATCTGTATAGTCACGAAATCCAACATCGAAATATTCCGAAGATAATTTCGATTCAACTCCAGTCCAATTCACGTATTGGGAATACTGATTATTTTTAAAATCACCTTCAAATTCAATTTATTTATTTCAAAAATAAATTGATTTTAATTCTAGTTCACAACTGGTTCATTTCGATAAAAATCTATTTTTATCATTTCAAATGTGGAATTCTTCATCCCAGTTCTTTCCGATTCACATATTATGATTTTACACAAATTATCAATATTTTTAATAATTTTATCAAGGCCCGTACAGTCGATTTCCATCAACGGCTATCGAACTGCACTTACAGCGACCTTTTTCAAATTTGATTTGGACATAATTCCAAATCCAACCGTTAGATTTCAAATTTCTAATATTCATTGGAAAGCTCTTTTCGATACGAACCCAACGGTTCCGTTTTTAGGAGAATCCGACGGTCGGATCTCCCGCAACGTCAATTCGAAGTCAATGGTCGAAATTCACGAACTACCGCGGAGCGGCGCGTTCTATTCAGGCCATTTTATATATAATATATATATATATATTATATATTTCGTCAATTTCCTTTTAAAACGTATTTTATAAATCGTTTTAAATTCGTTTTCAAAACCATTTCAACTCTATATTCAATTTCTAATCAAAATTGAATATTTCATATCATAACTATATAAATGATAATATTTTCTAAATGTTATATTTTGAAATCACCTCTTTTCTATATTCATTATAAAAACGAATATAATTGATATAAATATCGTTCACGTCAAAATAGCGCAACTATAATCAACACGGCTTTATATATTTCAATAAATCCGTTATTCTATTCAACAAATGAATATTTATTCCATTCAACACATGAATCTATATTTCTTTCAACACACGACTAATCTCAACACATGAGTACTGTCAACACATCACTATTTTTGTTACGTAAAATATTTTACAAAACTATGGTATCTATCGTTTGATTTCAATTAGACTCCACCGTGAAGTAGTTCTAATTTTAAATATGATGAAGATGTGAATTTTATTATTAAAATATTTTACTCAACACATGAATAGTTTCAACACATGAACATCGTCAACACATGACTATTTTTATATTCAACACATGAATTTCCCTTTAAAATATTTATTATTTCCCGGGTTGGAATGAGGCCCAATCAATCACCATATAATGTTAATTATATGGATTCCATACAACACATGTATATAATAGCATTTAAAAATAATCAACCATCAACCAAAGTGCAGTACACTGTATAAGCATCAAATATAGATATCTTACGCTTATAACAGCCTGTCAATCAATCGATCGACATATTTAATCAATCAGGATGAGTGAACTTCAAATTTCATCCCAACACCCATGTGGGGTTTCAAACAATCAAACACAGATTTTATTTGTGCAGTTGGGCGATGTGTAAAATTTATCGTCCCAATCAATGTCCTTCAAATAGGTGTACATAAACAAACCGTCCGGTTTGTAAATGAATATTTTATTTTATTCACTTCACATTAAAAATTATATTTTTTAACGATAAAATATTCTATTTCAACACATGAATTTCTATTCAGTTCATTTACACAATAAAAATGATATTTTTATTTTTCTAACATATTTTGGGAAATTTCGGCGGCATAACGGCACGATACTAGAAACGGGACGAGGCCTAGCCTTATCCCCGGTCTAGTGTAAGGCCCACGCCATTCACACATCAATCAAATCCATTCCATTTCACCAAACAATTCAATTCCAACCACTCAACCAAACAATTTAACAAGCAAGTCATCCATGGTCTGTGGATGACGGGTGTCGGGTGCTACTAAGCACCGTCTGCATCCTAGTATATATATATGACTAGAAAAAAAGATTTTTGAGTGAGAAGTTCTCACCGATAGCTATCCAACTTCACGACACTTCATTTATAGAAATCTTCGTCGTTCTCGCCTTTCGTTGCTTTCGTTGTCCGCTTTCACTACATATGTAAAAATCACATTTTTATACACTGATGTCTTTATAATAAAAATCACATTTTTATTTATTCACTTTCAATTAAAAAAAATCATATTTTTATCATCACTTCATATATTTAAAAATCGAATTTTTACTTTGCTATTCAATATATAAAAATCGATTTTTACGACGATGTTATATAGATAAAGATTTTATTTTTATAACGCTATTCTCTATATAAAGATTTCGCCCTTTCATAAATAAAGTTTTCGCCTTTATAAAAATAAAGTTTTCGCCTTTATAAAAATAAAGTTTTCGCCTTTATAAAGTTTTCGCCTTTTCTATTATTAAAATATCGGCTTTTTATTTTTTAAGATTTTACCTTTTCAATTCCATCCCTATAGAAATCACATTTTATTTTGCTACCTATAAAAAGATGATATTTTTAATATTCCTAACATGTAAAAATTATATTTTTAATTCTTTAAAAATATAAATATCATATTTTTACATCTTCTATATAGTAAAGATTATATTTTTATCACTCTGCAATATATTTATACAACGAAAAATCCTATTTTCACACGGATAAAATCATTACTTTACGGGTTTGATTTTAAACTCAAAACTGAATTCAAATTAAAACTAAATTAAATAAAACTGGATTAAATTAAAATTTACCTTTGCAATTGAAGAGGGAGTTTGGCCAACGTCGGCGCCGGGATCGTCGGAGGGGAAAACAGGGGTGCGCTAGTGGTTCGGTGGTGGGGGAGTGGCGGATTGGGTCTCGCGAGGTGTTAAAATCGATAGGGAGAGAGGGAGGCGCGGAGGGGGTCTGGGGACGATGGCGGTGGTGGTGTGGAGGTGGGCGACGTCGGGGTTTGGGCTTGCGTCCTTCGATGCAGGGGGGGGGGGTTCTGCGTCGCATCGGTCGAGGGAGGGGGAAGGAAGAAGAGGGCTGCGATGGGGGGGAGGGGGTCGCGGCCATCCTAGATGGCGGCGCGGCGGTGGCGCACGGCCTGGGCGGGGGTGAAGCCCCGTCGATCGCCCCCCCTTTTTTTTTCTTTGATTAAATGAACTAACGGGGGGGGGGGGGGGCAGAAGATAAGGGAAAGGGTTTTTTTTATTTAATTATTTAATTCAACCTAAAGTTGACTTTTTCATACGACCTTGAAACGAGGCCCACCGCCTGTCGTCCATAGCGTTTTATCCCCATTCCGAACACAATGGGATATGTATCGTAGGTTGATTTGACTGTTTGAATCAGTTTCCGTTAAATTTACATTTAAATCACTTTATTGAATTTTAAACGTACATTTCAAATTACCGGGGTCGCATACGAACTCTAAAAATTCTCGAAAAATATTTTCTAGCTTCGTATTGACGATACGGTCCTAACAAAACTAGTTTCGTCGAATTCTGAGACCGTTGGAAAAATGGCCAATTTCCAGTCGATTAAAATCAACTGAAACTGGTCAAACGCGTTTTCCTTTGCCACGCTCACATATTGATTCGAAAAATTATGAAATTCGGAATCTAGCAATAATTTGACACTGCGGATCCAACAAAAGTGGTTTCATCGAAATTCGAGGTCGTTTGCAAAATTTCCATTTTTAAGGGCCTGAATTCCATAGCGATTATCCAGAATTTTCAACTGGGCATAACTTTTGATTCCCGCTATGAAATTTCGATTTGTCGGATTCGTTGGAAAGATATAATCAATTAGATTCTAATGTTTTTGGTTTCACTAAAATCCGGATTGTTTTGCACCCGGTATATTCAATTGAAGTTTGAAATCGAATTATCGAACTACCGCGCCATTTTCAATTCTATTTATAATTATATATAAATATTTATATTCTAACGACGACGCGTATAAATATATACGTTCTAAATATATTCAAAATAAATTTCTCGTCCATATTATTTAAAATAATCTATTTTAAATACTCAAAATTCGCTAAAATTGCCGAAATAAAAATTTTAAACTGGCTCAGAATTTGCGGGTTATTACACTCATGAACATTAGATGCTCGAGAACATCTCCGAAACAATTCCACAATTGAAATGTGTGCATTTTTGGACTTAACAGCAGACAGCAAATTTTGTTCCATGTGAAGGTAGTAATAACTATGGTATGAAGTGGGAAAAACATCGTGAACACCGGAAATAAGACCTTGATGTCGATCGGACATAAAAACCAAATTACGATCTTTGTTGAGTATTTTCTTCAAATGATTTAAAAACCAACTCCAATTATCCACATTTTCTATTGATACTATGGCCATAGCTAGAGGGAAGAAACCTGCAAAAAAATTGAATAAAAATTCAAAAGGAAATAGTGATTTGAAAAAAAAATGACAATTTCAGACATACAAAAAAAGCGAATTAAATCCTGCATAAATCAAACCGATACCTACAAACAACCAAAAGTGATGGTTAAAAACAATTTAATAAAAAATGATACCTAGATACGGACTAAAATGATACCCACAAACTGTATACTAAAAACATAGAAGAAAATGATACCTAGATGCAGACAAAAATGATACCTACAAACTGTATACTAAAAACAGAGAAGAAAATGATACCTAGATACGGACTAAAATGATACCTACAAACTGTATACTAAAAACAGAGAAGAAAATGATATTCAGATACAGGCTAAAATGATACCTACAAACTGTATACTAAAAATAGAGAAGAAAATGATACCTAGATGCAGACTAAAATGCTACCTACAAACTGTATACTAAAAACATAGAGAAGAAAATGATACCTTAATGCCATTAAAAATGATAACTAAAATCTGTATAGCTAAACAATGATAGTGGAAAAAATAATAAACTGATAAATCAGAAAATGTAATAGAGAAAACAGATCCCGTAGAATCCAAATGGTACCATACCATCGTCTAAAATTATTTTAAAATAATACCTTGGTTTCCATTCTTAGCTGTAGCACCCATCAAAACTCCTATCCTTTCTTTCAAATGGGTACCATCTAAAAATATCATAGGTCGACAATGTTTGAAGCCAATAATACAAGCACCAAAACCAACAAATACTCTCTCAAACTGATTTGTAGAAGAATTAGCATTTATACTGACATAAGAACCCGGATTGTGAGTCTGTAGTGCACCTAAATACCAAGACAAATCATTGTACGACATTGCATCATTGTGTACAGTTCCATTAAAGCTAATTGCTTTCCTTTGAAAGCATAAGAGTAAGATAAATTCAGATTAAACTCTTTTCGAAAATCATCAATTATGTCTTTCGGTTTCTTACTCGGATGATATATAATTTCATCTATTATCAATGATTTAACAAATGAGCTTGATAGAGTAGGGTTACTCAAATTTGTTAGACCACCCCCGCAAGAATGTTCGGCTACCAAATTTCTAATGAAAAACCTATTTAGTTGGCCAACATCACAAGAAGCATGCACTATAAATAGACAACCAGTAGAAGACGATGAGCAAATAACTGTGATCCTAGTAGCACTATTCTTAATAAATTGGAATTCATGACCTGATTTAATTTGAAAGGCCACTAAGAATTCTCTGAACTCCTTGGCGCTTCCGAAACAAAAACCGGTAAAATCAATAAATTTTAGTGTAGATCCTCTTTTCAAAAAATCTTTTAAATAACTCTTCCTATGAACGACAATGTTCGCACCCGAACATTGATCAGAAGACGAAAGAATAGAAACATTAGTAGAAAGTGCAGAAGAACCATCAATCACATTTTCCAACAGAAATTCCTTCAACTTAACATCAAAACAGAAAAAAGCACTCTTCTTATGTAATTGAAATAAAACGATACTTTGAAGATCAGAGTCACTCTCAACAATTTTAGTTCTATCCTCAAGCACATAGCTAATTTTAGTTGACTTAGGAGTAAGTCACTCACATATTTCTTTTTGCAAATCATGCAATAAGCAATTAACCGACAACCGAGTACTGAAAGAGGTATCGTTGAAGACAAGTACGATAAGGAGAGTACCTTCACCACTGGAACAAATAAGTAATTTGAAAAAATCAGTTAGACAGGTACAAAGATGAAAATAGATAACAAAAACCAGGAAAACATGGGTATTACCTTAAAAATGATACCTAAAAAAATAATAAAATGATAACTACAAACTGGTGCACATTCAAAAGAAAGGGAATAAACTGATCTTGTAAAAAATACTAAAATGATGCCTAAAAACTGCTTTAGTTCAGTTTTCCTGAAACAAATACTAATGAAAAATCAATCCAAGTAACATTTATACAAATTAAAGCAAAACATGTTTTAATGTAAAACATATGTAATTCATGCAATGCATTCACAAATTACAACATGATAAAAAACAACAAATGAGAATGAAAGTAATGAATAAATAAAAAAAGAAATATGAAAATGTAATAACTAATACCTTCTTGTAATACCAGTAGAATCCATGAATTACCAATAGAAGAAGAAAAAATCTATCCAAAACAGTGAAGGAATCGTATGATCAACTCAAATTGAATGGATAAAATCAACCCTAAACCTAATGCGCTATTGATTTTCCAAATGGATTCTTGATCGATCGAATTTCCGTACAGAATTTGAAAATATATTTCAGATCTCGTTGGTTTTTTGCGATCAGTACGAAAAATTAATATAAAAATATAGAAGAAGAAGAGCAACGATCAATGACGGCGAGATAGAAATTTTCGTCCGCAATGAATAGATGATGAAATAAGGAAATAGCGTGCGATTTACGGATTTAATTTTTGCTGGAAGAAGGAAATAACGTATGTGAGGAAGAAATTAAATATATATTGTCCTTTTGAGATAAACTTAAGTGGGCTGTCCTTATGGTAAAAAAAGCCTTTAATTTTGTCCTTGTAAATATTTTCCTGAATTGTATATTTGGGAAGGTTATTACTAAACGCCCAATGTAACACCCCGAATTTTCTGAGAATATTAAAATTAACAAATTCAAGAACATTTAATTTTTAGAAGAAGAATTAAGTGAAATGGGTTACGCTATTACGTTCGTCTCAAAATTTTGGTCAAGATAGACATTTAGTTTGCATAAAACGGATACCTTATGAAGAAGTTATTAAGCCTTGAAGTTTGTATGCATATGAGAAAAATATATACATAGATATATATAAAAATTAAATAAATAAATATGCAAAAAAAGTTCAAAACAGCGAATCGGGAGGGGGAATAACCGAACCGGCCCATTTTTGAGGTCGACCTGAGCCTCGTTGGGTCGACTAGGGGTTGATTCAGGGTGTTTGGCTGTCAACCCGTGGGCCGATTCGCTCTAAGGCAGATGTGGCATCTGATTGGTTTTGATGGACTCCTTGCTGAGTCATTAGGGCTGATGTGGCTATTATATCTTGTCTGAATGGCTTTGATTTGCTTTGGGTTAATCTGACGGTTCCTATTAAATCAAACATCTATATAAGCAACCTAAATCTAAACCCTAAGCCACACAAAAATATTCCTAGAACCGTCATGCCGTCAATGGTGAACCTAGAATTGCCGTCATCTCTTTCAACTCAAAGGCAAGATAGAAGCTACATCAAAATCAAATCAAAACTATTCTAATTCAACTAAGAGAATTCAACGATCTACATCAAAGGGGAGCAATTCAGTTTTAGAATACAGATCCCTAAAATCAAGTTTTCCTTTTGATTGTAAGTGTAGTTATCTTTCAGATGTGAATAAATTAAAGACATGATTTGTAATGAATTGTAAAGTAGAATTGTATCAAGTTGTATGTGACGCTGATTCATGTTTATTCATGTCTATTCTATCATATATGCCTATGAACTATTGTGGTCTATCGAACCTATCATGTTATGTGGAAATTGGTGAGTAAACCTATGATGTTGTATAGGAATTTGGGAATGAAATTATCATATGTAAGTTTGGTGATATTATGATACATACAAGTTTTAGGCTAAGTCATGTCGTTTATGCCTAATTGTTTAGAGCCATTATGCATACATGTTTAGATCTACGACCTTATATGTTTAGATCTACAACTTTATATGTTAGATCCATATGCCTTTATGATAGATCTAATTTGCAAGTTCACCACTACATGTCAAGTTTAACTTGTATAGTTTTATGTAAATTCATATGCTTGTGGTTCATGTTGCATAGATCAAATTTTCAAGTTCATATTAAAGTATATTGTTCTATGCCAAATCCATGTGACATATGTGTAGTTAGATCCATACTTTTGTATGATGTTGGAATGTTGCAAAGTTCCTCTTTCCCCCTTTTTGTTTTATAAGTTAGGCTAAAATATCAAGCGTAACATTCTATGTAATTTTGCGAACGTACAACGGGGGTAACGTTGGGGAAAACATGAAATTACATGTAATTGGCATGTTTGACACATAAGCATAATAAGTGGCATGAAAATGGTACAATCTATATAGCTAAAATTTTGAACGTGATTTAGAAGGAAAGTGGGTCATGACAATAATTGATCTATAATTTACATGTGAATATGTAGGATAAACATGAAAAATTACATGGCATAGATTGGTTCATGAAATGGTATATTTAGTATACCATTAATTGTGAGCATAATTAAAAGGATAATTATGGCATAATTAATTTAGGAATAATTTACTTATGGAATTTTCATAAATAAGATATATGTAAATTTAGAAAAGACGAATATGCCTAACCCGAGGTTAGACTGAGTTGTGGTGTAAAACTGCCCGGAACTGAACGGCACATCCAGTGACCACAACAATACCTGTCTAATGTGGGTGGTTAGTGCATTGAGCCCAAAAAGGACCCGAGGTTAGACTGAGTTGTGTGTAAAACTGCCAGGAACCGACCGACACATCCAGTGACCACAACAATACCTATCTAATGTGAGTGGTTGGTTCTTTAATAAAGCTAAGTCAAGATTGGTAGGTTTAAGTCAGTTAAGGAAACACTTATCCAATTCAACATGTTAACTAAACTGATGGGTGAGGTTAAGTAAATTTAAAACACTTAACCATTATAACATGTTAATTAGACAAGTGGGTGAGGTTAAGTAAATTTAGAACACTTAACCGTTATAACATGTTAATTAAACAAGTGGGCGAGCTTAAGTAAATTTAGTACACTTAACCGTTATAACATGTTAATTAGACAAGTGGGTGAGGTTAAGTAAATTTCGAACACTTAACCTTTATAACATGTTAATTAGACAAGTGGATGAGGTTAAGTAAATTTAGAAACACTTAACCAATATAACTTGATTTATGGAAAGGTTAAGTTAAAATAAAAGGGCAACACTTAACCAATATAACTTGATTTGTAGTAGGGTTAAGTTAACACAAGAAGGCAACACTTAACCAAAGTAACATGACACGTAGGTGGGTTAAGTTAACTTGAATTGATTGATGACACTTAACCAATACAACAAGATGAATACGTGGGGTTAAGTTAACAAGAAACACTTGACCAATATAACTTGATGAACGAACGGGGTTAATTTGATAGGAAACACTTAACCGATCCAACATGATAAGTAAGGAGGGTCAAGTTAATAAGAAATGCTTAAAGAACATGACATGATGAATGAGTGGGTTAAGTTAACATGAGCGGACAACACTTAACTAATATGGCGTAATGTGCAAGAGGGTTAAGTACATATCGGGTTGGTGGGTAATATTAGTAAATATAGGCCCACAAAACTTAACAATTAAATAAACATGCTTGAATCAGTGGAAGGGTTAAGTACATATCGAGTTAGTGGGTAATATTACTAAATATAGGCCCACAAAATTTAACCATTAAATAAACATGCTTGAATCAGTGGAAGGGTTAAGTACATATCAGGTTGGTGGGTAATATTAGTAAATATAGGCACACAAAACTTAACCATTAAATAAACATGCTTGAATCAGTGGAAGAGTTAAGTACATCTCGTGTAGGTGGGTAATATTAGTACATATAGGCCCACAAAACTTAACCGTTTATTAAAAATGCTTGAATCGATGGGAGTGTTAAGTACATATCGGTTTGGTAGGTAATATTAGTAAATATAGGCCCATAAACTTAACCAATAGGAAACCCTAGTAACGGGGACCCATTTTAGCAGTAACCCACATGGATGTATCACGGTACTCTGAAGTAGGCAGGGTGGAGCACGATTACTAGGCTGATTATAAGCGGTCAAAGCAGCGGCAGGGGGTACGTCAGTGTAGGTTCCGATGGTTTACGGGCGTGCACGTACTCTGGAGTGGGAAAAAGAAGGCACTGGGTACCAATAGTTATACACTGTGCATCTTGAATCGTGTCGGGTCGTTATCATAAGGATTGATACAACTTATGGTGGGACCAGCACAGGGTATCTACACGCAGAAGAGGGCCGACAGACACATGGAACATTAATACAAGTAGGGAGCCGATCGATAGGGTAGTAAGGGTACATCTAACATGTTTATGGCAATTAGGCTGATTGAGGTGGAATCCTCACGATAGATGTACACCTGAAGGCTACCACAATTACGAGGGTTGGGATCACGATTATCATTTTATACAGATTACTAGTTGGGACACTAGTTAGGTGGTGCAGAGATAAATATAGAAATCAGATTAACAGAGTAGTAGTGAAGAAAAAGTAGAAGCGCATTCAGTTCACCTTGCACTTATCTTATCTTTAGTTACCTTGTTTTTATGGTATTGTCCTATTTTCGGTTTATTCATGTCATGATCCTTTATCTTGTTTACATGCTGAAAGATCACTGGACTTACCAGACTTATGTCTGACCTAGTTTTTTTTTTTTGCCTCTTTTCTTCCGTTTCACCCCCTAGGTAGTCAGGGAGGGAATAGCTAAGCCTAACTTGGACCTCTTCTCTTTCCAAGCTTGAAGATTAGGTTGTGATCGCTTTGGACTCTCCCTCTTCCACTGCTATGGCTGGTTCATGCTTTATCGGGGAATATCATTGTTTTTATGCTTCTTTTATTCTTGGATGTTTTTAAATCAAGACAGAAGTTCTATGTATTACATTTAAGTATGATTGAGGAAATTGTTGTAAAAGCTTGACTGAATTAAGTTGTTTATAAAATGACTTTATTTTCCGCTGCTTTATTTGCCTGTCTTGTAATTTATCTGCATCTTTTACCTATAATGCTCCACCGAAGTTAAGGCATTCCCTCTGTGAGTGACCTTAACGGAGGTGGGGTGTTTCACTTGGTATCAGAGCTGAAGGTTACCGGATCAGATAAAAGATTTGAAAAATTATTTTCAAAACGGTTTTAAAAGAAGCATTTTCAAAAGAAAAGTTTTGTTTGAAAGGCGTATTCCCCAAAACCATATGCACTACCTTTTGATCCTCTGTTTGAATCCTTGTTTCCTTCTTTCCTAAGTCTCCGGGGCTCCCGGCTTTCTGGGAGGTAACCTCATCGCGACATGGTTCCGTAGGCTCGACGAGACTACGACACTTGTCAAAGGGCAAACAAGTGCCCAAATTCCATCTATAGCCGTAGTAGTTTCACCTGCGGCTGATTTTCTTTCGAGCTTTGTAGGATTCTCCGTGCGATGGAGGCAACTTTCGAGAGACCTATCAACAAGTTACACAAGGATGGCAAAGAAGAAAATTAGGGAGTTTGGCTAAGGAGCACAACACAAGGATGAAGAACTCATGAGTATGGACTTGGTTCACAAAGGAGGGGAGGAAAGAATAGTAAAACCTAAAACAAGAGGAAGTACCTTTATTTTGGTATAACGGGTCATATAATTAAGGGCAAGGGCAAGAACAAAAGACAGGATTTTCCGGAAGGCAAGTGCATGCTCTCACCACCAGCATACCTGAGAGAGATATAGTAAGGTTTCTTTTGAAAAGTTTAGTTTTTCTTCTTGATCATCCTGCTAGTACTCTTTTTGATTTTTGCGCTTCACATTCGTCTATATCTGCTTCCATAGTTGAGTCTCTGCACCCTAGAGCTTGTATAGTAGAGGATCCCATTATTGTCTCAAGTCTAATTTGTGGTTCGGCTCATTTATCTTTGGTTTGTAAGGATTTGAGATACTTATGTTTTTGGTTTCATGGGCTATGGCTTGATTCTAGGCATGGATTAGTTAGCTAGTAATTTTGAAAGGAGGATAGTTACACTTTCGAATTGCCTCGGGAATACCCTCGAAATTTTGTGGGATCATAAGGGATCATTTTGTCTTAGCTATCTAGAATCACTTTATTTATTTATCGATGATTTTCGATCCGTTAGAGTAGTCCATGAGTACGCAGATGTTTTTTTGATTAGGGTTAGGAGTTTTCCCCCTAAAAAACTCGAGATAGACTTCTGTATATATCTAGTTGACAATGCAAAGCCAGTTATGCGATCATCGATAGCTTTGGAGCAGGATTGGCGAGGATAGCCAGCTTCGGTTAAGTGCTCAATTGTTTGGTTGTTTTACTAGTATCATCTCACATAAATCGTCCAAATTCGGAGGAGGTATTCCTTGGGTGCTTGTCTGATATTGGTTTAGGCCTTTGGGGCTTGTACTTGAGGGATGCCAAGTTCTACTAGGATGGTTAGCGTGAGAGATATCGACCCTCAGATTTGTGACATAAGGGATAAGCTAAGTAGAAGTGTAATAACCCGGAAATCCGAGCCAATTTAAAAATTTTATTTTGGCAATTTTAGCAAATTTTGATTATTTAAAATGAATTATTTTAAATAATAACGACGAGAAATTTATTTTGAATAGAATTCGAACGTATATATTTATATAAATCGTCGTTATAATATAAATATTTATTTTAATTATAAAAGGAATTGAAAATGGCACGGTAGTTCGAAAATTCGATTTCAAACTTGAAATGAATGTACCGGGTGCAAAATAAACCGGATTTTAATGAAACCAAAAATATTTGAATCTATTTGAGAATATCTTTCTAACGAATCCGAAAAATTGAAATTTCATAGCGGGGATAAAAAGTTATGTCCAGTTGAAAATTCAGAATAGTCGCTATGGAATTCTAGCCCTTGAAAATGGAAATTTTGCAAACGACCTTGGTTTTCGACGAAACCACTTTTGTTGGATCCGTGATGTCAAGTTATTACTAGGTTTCAAAATTCGTAATTTTTCGAATCAATATGTGAGCGTGGCAAAGGAAAACGCGTTTGACCAGTTTTAGTTGATTTTAATCGACTGGAAAATGGTCATTTTACAAACGGTCTCAGAATTCGACGAAATTAGTTTTGTTAGGACCGTATCGTCAATACGAAGCTAGAAAATATTTTTCGGTAATTTTTAAAGTCGGTATGTGGCCACGGTAAATTGAAATGTGCGTTCAAATTCAATATATAGAATTATATTTTGATTTTGACGAAAACTGATCGAAACGATCGAATTAACTTACAAAACATATCCCATTATGTCCAGAATGGGGGTAATTAGCTACGGACAATAGGCGGTGGGTTTGATTTCGAGTTGAAAATAAAAAGTTACTTTTGGAAATTAAAATATAATTAAATATATTATATTATATAATCTCCCTTATACTCTCTCCTCCCCCTCTTCTATTCAGTCAACTGTCAAAGAAAAAAAACAAAATTAAAAAAAAAACGGAGCTCCATTGCGAACCCGACCTCGCCCAACGCCGCCACGCTCCGGCGATTTCCCCCCCACTCCGGCGCCCTCACCTTCTCTCCCCTCCCTCTCCGTCAAGGCTCGAACGAGACCCCCAGGCCCTCAAACCCAAACCCTAGGCCCACCGCGCCCTCATCCTCCGTTCCCTCGACCATCACCTCCTCCGAGCCACCAGCGACGCACAACAACCCCCCCTCAGCCACCTCCTTCTTTAAGTTTTTTTTATTAATTTATTTTATTTACTGTAATTTGTTTATTTATGTTAATAAAAATATGTTCTTCATATAGATAATTTCAGAAAAGAAATACGGTTTGTATGTGAATAATTTTAGAAGAAAATTTTGATTTTTATCGAACAAAGATTTGATTTTTAATATATAAAAAGGTTAGATCTTTGTTTAGAGAAAATAGATTTTTAATATAGATAAAGATCGGATTTTTAATGATGAAAAGGGTTGATTTTTATTCATAAAAATATAAGCTTTATATGATGTGAAGATTAAAAATACGATTTTTATATTATATAGATAGTAAAAATTTGATCTTTATTTATGTAGCGTAATAAAAATCGGATTTTTATTATATATATGTTGAAATAAAAATGTGATTTTTATAGCGATGATATAAAAATTCGATCTTTATATTAGAAGTAGATATATAAAAATATAATTTTTATATAGAGAATAGCGTGATAAAAAAAGAAATTTTATCTATATAGTAGCGGTATAAAAATAGAATTTTTATCCATGTAGTGTAGTTATAAAAATATGATTTTTATATACTAGAAAATATAAAAATGCAATTTTTATATATGTAGTGGCTACGGGCAACGAAAGTGACAAAAGGCGAGCGACGAAATCTTCTACATATGAAGAGTCATGGCGTTTGGTTTAGCTTGGGTGAGAACTCCTCACCTTTAATTTATTTCTAGTCTGAAATATATACTAGGATGCAGACGGTGCTTAGCAGCACCCGACACCCATCGTCCACAGACCATGGACGGCTTGTATGCTTGTTTGTTTGATTTTGATGTGTAGTTGATTTGTGATGTGATGTGAAATGAAATAAAATATTTAAGTAGTTAAAAATATTTTATAGTTGAAAATATAATTTTTAACGTGAATGTGAATAAATAAATATAAACAAATCGGACGATTTGTTTATATACACACATTTGACTGATATTGATTGGGACGATAAACTTTACACATCGTCCAACTGCACAAATAAAATCTGTGTTTGATTGTTTGAAACCCCACACGAGTATTGGGATGATATATGACATACAATAATCCCAATAATTAGCTGTACGTCGATCGATTGATTGACAGGCTGTTATAAGCGTTGAATATTTATATTTGATGCTTATACAGTGTAGAACGCACTTTGGATGATGGTTGGGTGTTTATCGTCATTGTTGTATATATGAATTTGTTGAAATCCATATAACTGAAATTATATGGTAAATGACTGTGTCTGATTCCAGTTCAGAATTATCGAATAATTTAAAAATAATATCCTTTGAATATTGAAATGTGAAGCTGTGTTAAGTAGTTACACGCCATTTTAACACGAACGGGAATTTTGTCGATTTTTTAATGAATATTGAAAGTGATTTCAAAATCGAATAAATAGAAATGAATTCGAATTGAAATTGAATAGAATTGAATTCGAATTGAAATTGAATAGAATTGAATTCGAATTGAAATTGAATTGAATTGAATTCGAATTGAAATTGAATAGAAATGAATTCGAATTGAAATTGAATAGATTGATTTCGAATTGAAATTGAATAGAAATGAATTCGAATTGAATTCGAATAAATTTAAAATTCAAATTGAATTGAAAACGAACTGAAATTAAATTAAAAATTGATTTGAATTGAAATCAATTTGAAATGAATTTAAAACGAATTTATAAGAAAAAAATCAATTTTGATTTGAAATTGAAATGAAGTTGAAATCGTTTTGAAAACGAATTTAAAACGATTTATCAAATACATTTTAAAAGGAAATCGACGAAATATATATATATATATATATATATATATATATATATATATATATAACGGCCTGAATAGAACGCGTCGCGTCGCGCCGCGGCAGTTCGTGAATTTCAACCATTGACTTCGAATGGACATTACGGGAGATCCGGCCGTCGGATTCTCCTGAAACCAGAACCGTTGGGTTCTGATCGAAAAGAGATTTCCAATGAATATTAGAAATCTGAGATCTAACGGTTGGATTTGGAATTATGTCCAAACAAATTTGGAGAAGGTCACTGTAAGTGCATTTCGATGGCCGTTGATGGAAATCGACTGTACGGGCCTTTATAAAATTATTAAAAATAGTAATAATTTGTGTAAAATCATAAGAAATGATTTGGGAAAAACTAAGATGAAAAACACCATATTTGAAAAGATAAAAATAGATTTTTATCGAAATGAACTAGTTTTGAACTAGAATTAAAATCAATTTATTTTCGAAATAAATAAATTGAATTTGAAGTGGTTTTGAAAATAACCAGAATTCCTGATATATAAAGTTGGAATGGATTTGAATCGAAATATCTTCGGAATATTTCGATGTTGGATTTCTTGATGAAACAGATATTGTTACGGGAATTTGAAAGATATATTAATATCGTTATTACCAATACGATATTTGTTGGTCGTAGAATTTGGTATTAAATATAAGCCGATATATTTTCTATTCAGAGCCTTGTATTTAATATCAAATGTGATTTGGGTTTGTCGTGAATGGTGTCTTCATTAACACTGTCCTTAAACCCAGTTGAGAAAAAGATTAAATCTTTTATTTAGATTTAATGAAGTGTACCAATTAAATGGTATTTAATTGGAATTGAATTTGAATAGATTTTTGGGTTTATCGTGAAAGGTGTTTTAAATAACACTTGTTCTTTAACCCAATAATTAATGGAATGTGATTTTGGGTTGTCGTGAACGGTATCTTCAATAATACTGTTCTTAGACCCAATGGAGTTAAGAAAATCAGAAACTAATTGGGGATTAGTTAAGGTGGATGGTTTCTTGGATATTGATCTGATGTTGGTTTCGGCCTTCGGGGTTAATATTTAGGGAACCGTCCTCTTACTAATTTACGGTTAGGGACTGATTGAAATGTGATGTGATTTTGGGGTTTATCGTGAACCGTGTTTTTAAATGACATCGGTTCTTTAACCCAGTTAAAGATTAAAACTAAGTGGAGTTTTAATGAATCTTTAATTAGATTGAAAAGATCGAGAATGGAGTATCACCAGTTTTGCTCTAAGCGATTGTTAAGTCTTTAATTAGATTTGAACGTGAAATCGTAATTGAATTTACCGATAACACCGTGGTGTTAGATATGAAGTATGACCAGCTTTACTTCATGGGATGAATAGGTTGGGATTGGGAAATAAAAACAAATGATTACTTAGGTAAGGTTCGTTAATCCCGATTAGTTGAATCGATATTCAAAAGAAGATTAAAAAATAAATTTGAGGAATTTATCTTTGATAAAATTAATGGGAACCTATCCCTAAGAATGTGAAGTTTAGCAACTAACTGAAGATTAGTTAAGATGAATGGTTTCCTGGGTATTGATCTAATGTTGGTTTCGGCCTTCAGGGTTAATATTTGGGTAACTGTTATCTTACTAATTTACGGTTAGTGACTGATGAATTGGAATGAGGCGTATGTTGTGTTTGTGTAACACTGGTATATTATATACGCGAGTTATTCAGAAAGGCCGGGTTTATCCCATTCTGAATAACTGATACGACGATAAGTCGAAGGTGAAGACGGTGGTTGAAGACCGGAGGTCTTCACGTCGTTTGGATAATTACTGATGATCTTGATTGGGCCGTACACCCAACAGGAGAGAATCAGTTGGTGATCATCCAGACGTACTTGGAGATCGATGGATATGCGGGGTACTAGGTGCCTCCGGTTTCGTTTAGACCCGGAACGAACTTGTAAATGGACTGTGTGTCTGACATTAGATTTTATTCTGTGTGATTGATTTCTATTAAATATATATCTGTTTGGCGATGGAGAATTTATTCTCTTACTTAACGCCCTTATCTGAGACGTACGAGCTCAGAGGTTATATATTGATGGATATCAAATGCATGGAATTAAACGGCCTGTGTGGCATGCCTAAGTGGCAATTGATCAAGGCTTTTGTTGAAAAGCAAAGTCTTGTGGTTGATGATCAAAGCACCGCCTGTGTGGCATAGCTTTGTGTAACGTGAATTCGCGAGCCTCACACCCCGGTTGTGAACCAGAAACGGGAGAAGGACCTTGTAACAACCCGGAAAATCTGAGCCAGTTTAAAATTTTTATTTTAGCAATTCTAGCGAATTTTGAATATTCAAAATGAATTATTTTAAATAATAGTGACGAGAAATTTATGTTGAATAGAATTCGAACGTATATATTATATAGATCGTCGTTGGAATATAAAAATTTATTTTAAATTATAAAAGGAATTGAAAATGGCGCGGTAGTTCGATAACTCGATTTCAAATTTCAATTGAACATACCGGGTGCAAAATAAACTGGAATTTAGTGAAACCAAAAATATTAGAATCTAATTGAGAATATCTTTCCAACGAATCCGAAAAATAGAGATTTCATAGCGGGAATCAAAAGTTATATCCAGTTGAATTTTCAGAATAGTCGCTATGGAATTCGGGCCCTTAAAAATGGAAATTTTGCAAACGACCTCGGTTTTCGACGAAACCACCTTTGTTGGATCCGCGATGTCAAATTATTGCTAGGTTTCAAATTTCATAATTTTTCGAATCAATATGTGAGTGTGGAAAAGGAAAGCGCGTTTGACCAGTTTTAGTTGATTTTAATCGACTGGAAAATGGCCATTTTTCAAACGATCTCAGAATTTTACGAAACTAGTTTTGTTAGGACCGTATCGTCAATACGAAGCTAGAAAATATTTTTCTAGAATTTTTAGAGCTCGTACGTGGCCCTGGTAAATTGAAATGTACGTTAAAATCAATATTGATTGTTCTATTTATTTATATTTTAATGTTGATGAAAACTGATCGAAACAGTCAAATTGGCTTACGGGACATATTTCATTCTGTCCGGAATGGGGGTATTTAGCTAGGGGCGACAGTCGTTGGGGTCGATTTGGAGCTCGAATGAAAAAGTAACTTTTTGGGAATAAATTAAATTAAATATATATTGTTATATAAAGTCAACCCTTACCTTTCTCTCGTCTTTATCGTTCAAAGAAAAAAAAACGTTGCAGCTCCAGCCCGCCTTTCACGTCGCTGCCACCACCGCCCCCCACCCCTCGCGCGCCGCCGGCCTCCTCCTCCTCTTCTCTCCTCCTCCTTCTCTCCCTTCTCAATCCTAAACCCTAAGTCCCAAATTACAAGCCACCACCACCGTGGGCCCCTCCAGCGCCTCCACCACCTCGCTGCAGCCTCCCCATGCCCCATCAGGTCCACCTCCACCTCTGGCCGCCCTCCCCTTGGCCGTGGGCCCCACAAATCCAAAATCCCTCTTTTTCACAAAAATTCCCGTATGCAGAAAAACATCCAGATCTGTTTTGCCCCATAACTCCCAAACCGTGCGTTTTTAGCCAAAACTCCTCTGGACCAAAGTTGTAGAGCACGATTTTCTATTCGATTTGGATATATGGAAGTCGTGTTTTGGAGTTCGGAGCTGCTCGGAAAACGCGTCCAAAGTCTGCTGTCCAAAAGTTGTAAAAATCGTGTACTTTCGCGAATTCTGGCGAATTGGAGCATTTTTGGCAAAAAGTCCCTTAGGCAAAAGTTGTTCAGAATGGCGTGCTTATGCTAGAAGAAAAGATGGATTGAAGGTTAGAGCTTGTGTGCGAAGCCTGGAAATCGAACAACAATTCAGCAAGTCAGAAAACATGTTAGAAAAAAAATCAAAGTGAGAACTTCTCACCTTTTAATTTTATTTTCTAGCTAAAATATATACTAGGATGCAGATGGTGTTTAGTAGCACTCGACACCCATCGTCCACAGACCATTGACGGCTTGTATGCTTGTTTGTTTGATTTTGATGTGTAGTTGATTGTGTGATGTGATATGAAACGAAATAAAATATTTTATAGTAGAAAATATTATATAGTTAAAAATAGAATTTTTAACGTGTATATGAAATGAAATAAATAAATATAAACAAATCAGAGATTTGTTTATATACACTGATTTGATTGATATTGATTGGGACGATAAATTTTACACATCGCCCAACTGCACAAATAAAATCTGTGTTTGATTGTTTGAAACCCCACACGGGTATTTGGATGATATATGACGTACACTAATCCCAATAATTAGTTGTATGTTGATCGATTGATTGACAAACTGTTATAAGCGTTAAATATTTATAATTGATGCTTATACAATGTAGAATGCACTTTGTATGATGGTTGATTATTCGTCATTGTTGATATATACATGCGTTGTATGGAAATCTATAGAAATAAAATCTATGGTAATTGATTGGGCTTCATTCCAGTTTTGAATAGAAATATTTGAAATAAAATATTCGAAAATAGAAATATATGAAGCCGTGTTGATTAGATTGACGCAATTTTGACGTGAACGATATTTATATCGATTTTATTCATTTTATAATGAATATCGAAAGTGATTTCAAAATCTGATATTTTGAAGAGAATTAGATTTCGAATTGAAATTGAATAGAAATGAATTCGAATTGAAATTGAAAAGAAATGAATTCGAATTGAAATTGAATAGAATTGAAGACGAACTGAAATTGAATTAAAAATCGATTTGAATTGAAAATAATTTGAATTGAAATCAATTTGAAATGAATTTAAATCGAATTTATAAGGAAAAATTCAATTTTGATTTGAATTTGAAAAGAAGTTGAAATCGTTTTGAAAACGAATTTAAAACGATTTATATAATACGTTTTAAAAGGAAATCAACGAAGTATATATCATATATATTATATATATATAATATAATGGCCTGAATAGAACGCGCCGCGCCGCGGCAGTTCGTGAATTTCGACCATTGACTTCGAATGGACATTGCGGGAGATCCGACCATCGGATTCTCCTAAAACTGGAACCGATGGGTTCGTATCAAAAATAGCTTTCTAATTAATATTAGAAATTTGAAATCTAACGGTTGGATTTGGAATTATGTCCAAATCAAATTTGAAAAAGGTCGCTATAAGTGCAGTTCGATGGCCGTTGTTGGTAATCGACTGTACGGGCCTTGATAAAATTATTAAAAATAATAATAATTTGTGTAAAATCATAAGAAATGATTTGTAAAGAATTGGGATGAAAAAATACCTGTTTGAAAAGATAAAAATAAAATTTTATTCGAAATGAACTAGTTTTGAACTAGAATAAGAATTTATTTATTTTTAAAAATAAATAAATTGGATTTGAAATGGTTTTGAAAATAACCAGAATTTCCAATAATTGCATTGGAATGGATTTGAATCGAAATTGTCTTCGGAATATTTCGATGTTGGATTTCGTGATTATACAGATGTTGCTAGGGAAATTTGAAAGATATATATATATATATATCGTTATTTCCAATACGATATTTGGTTGTTATAGAATTTTGATATTGAATATAAGCCGATCTATTTTCTATTCAGAGCCTTGTATTTAATATCAAATGTGATTTGGGTTTGTCGTGAATGGTGTCTTCATTAACACTGTTCTTAAGCCCAGTTGAGAAAAAGATTAAATCTTTTTATTTTGATTTAATGAAGTGTACCAATTAAATAATATTTAATTGGAATTGAATTGGTTTTGATTTTTGGGTTTATCGTGAACAGTGTTTTAAATAACACTTGTTCTTTAACCCGATAATTAATGGAATGTGATTTTGGGTTTATCGTGAACCGTGTTTTAAATGACACTAATTCTTTAACCCAGTTAAAGATTAAAACTAAGTGGAGCTTTAATGAATCTTTAATTAGATTGAAATAATCGTGAATGGAGTATCACCAGTTTTTCTCCAGGCGATAGTCAAATCTTTAATTAGATTTGAACGTGAAATGGTAATTGAATTTACCGATAACACCGTGGTGTTAGATGTGAAGTATGACCAGTTTTAATTCATGGGATAAATAGGTTGGGATTGGGAAATAAAATAAATAATTACTTCGGTGTGGTTCGCTAATCCCGACTAGTTTGAATTGATATTCAAAAGGAGATTAAAGAATAAATTTAAAGAATTTATCTTTGATAAAATTAATGGGAACCTTTCCCAAAGTATAAGGATATTGGAATAAAAGAATATTCTGAATTGGAATAAGGCGTATGTTGTGTTTGTGTAACACTTGTTTATTATGTATGCGAGTTATTCAGAAAGACCGGGTTTATCCCATTCTGAATAACTGATTCGACGTCGTGTCGAGGATGAAGACGGTGGTTGAAGACCGGAGGTCTTCACATCGTTTGGGTGGTTACTGATGTTCTTGATTGGGTTGTACACCCAAGAGGAGAGAATCAGTTGGTGGTCATCCAGACGTACTTGGAGATCGATGGATATGCGGGGTACTAGGTGCCTCCGGTTTCGTTCAGACCCAGAACGAGCTTGTAAATGGACTGTGTGTCTGACATTGGATTTTAGTCCGTGTGATTGATTTCTATTAAATATATATCTGTTTGGCGGGGGAGAATTTATTCTCTTGCTTAACGCCCTTCTCCGAGACGTATGAGCTCAGAGGTTATATATTGATGGATATCAAACGCATGGAGTGAATTGCCTGTGTTGCATGCTTGAGTGGCAGTTGATCAAGGCTTCTGTTGAAAAGCAAAGTCTTGTGGTGATGATCAAAGCACCGCCTGTGTGGCATAGCTTTGTGTAGCTTTGATTCGCGAGCCTTACACCCCGGTGTGAACCAAAAATGGGAGACGGACCTCAGGGAGGACATGCGTTTCTTTCTAGTTAGAAGTGGCGTCAGTGGTTTTACACGCCCTGACGAGTTTGACTTATGTGGTTGTTGCTGTTGCGAGGCGCCTCAGTTATATCGGTTTCGGCCGATGCATTATGGTCGGCAGACGGACTAGACTTACACCCCACAGGGTGGGGAAATACAGTGTTCAGGCATAATAATCCACATCGGTGGACCGGCCCTGATGATCTAAAGGCTTGCCTGCGCGCTTGCCTGAGACACGGGCTAGAGCGTCTCGAATTCGGTGGAGGACGATCCCTTGCCTCGGTTCACAGATGGAAATCCAACTTCCAAAAAGTGACTTTGCGGTTTTGATTGTAGAGCCTAGTATGGCGACATAGTGGGATGGGGCACTCATGCCATCTATGATTAATATTTATGATTGAAATTGTTTTGACACTATGCACATATAGTAATAAAAGATGAAATTTAGCGTATCAAGCATTCTTTGGCTATTATAAGGTAAAAATCCTATCCTCCGGCTTGCGTTGCATTGTGTGATGGGACCTGGGTCTTATAATAGCTTCATTTTTATTTATTTAGCATTGTGCTGTTTGTTTTATGCACTGGTATTCTTGGGAGGAAACCCGTTCCGTGTTGTACTGCGTGGTCCCTCGATTTACCTAACTTTAAAATAAAGATTAATAACTGTTTTAGTTCTCACACCAGTCACATGACTGACCTGGAGTTTATTGTTTTAACCTAAACTATGGGTGCCCTTATTTCGACACGGGCAGCTAGTAGTTTTAGTTTTACAAATTTATATTCACAGGAACCTGGTTTACAGCTGGTAGGATATCCGGAAAGCTTTGTATCCGTATATCTCCTTCAGTTGTGTTTTGTATTAGTTTCCGCTGCTGTATAATGTATTGTAATCTCTGATATTTTATAATGTGTAATATTGTTTATACTCATTTTTGTAATCTAATGGAATTGTTGTAATATACAATGAAATGTTCTTCCGTTTGCGTTCTAATTTGTCGTGTTCTCAAAACGATCAGGCGTTTCGAACGGTCTTGGTCGGTTTAGCGACTGATTCGGATCGAGCGAATTTCTCGGTCGTTACATTGTGGTATCAGAGCTTTGGTTTACAAAGCTCAAAGACCAAGACACATTAGAACCATACGAAAGAATTCATCAGAAATTGGATTAGTAATATCCAACGGGAATGACTCGTTAGAGATGGGATCAGTAGTATCCTAGGACGGGTGTGAAGGGTATATTTTGAAAGTGAAAACAAATTTTGTTTTTTAAATTTAAATCAATTGTTCGTATTTGATTATTTATTTTATATTGAATGTGGACAATCCAGTGTATAAAGACTTTGTGTATACGTCTGATCTGTGTGTATTTGAAGTTTTAATATACTGGATAGATACAGAATCATACTCTAGTCGCTCGAAGATGATTCTGATGATCGCTCGAGCACCATCAGAATTTATTTTTGTGTTTCGAAGGTGTGATATTTATATATTTCCATAGACTGGTGTGAGAACCAAAATTAGATAGGGCCTATTGTTGTGATTTGGCATCTAAAATCTGATTTTTAGACTATGTATCAAAGCTATGAATTTGAAAAGCTAATCAACTAATTGATTGATGGTTGTGTTGTTTGATTACTATTTTGATTAATTGAATGTTGAACCGTTAGCCAAATTGAACCGAACATTGAATTGTATTGAAAATTTGTAGCATTTGCTTGCGTATACATGTACTTATATTGAACAGGTCTTAGCAAGGAGGCTAGAGCAGAAGAATAAAATTGTTTGCCCGACAAATAGGTACATGTTTACCATAATTTACTGTTTTGTTTGGGTGATGATGATTTTATGAGCTGATTGGCTAGCCACTTGGCTTTTTCTTTTTCTTTTGGATTGAAGAAGGCCATGGGAGGCTATATGAAATATCTTGAACTCCCCGTTGCAGGGGAGGTTATGGCGAAATTTTTCGAAAATTTAGGGTGTTAGCCAAATTTTTGAAAAATTTGAAAAGTTCTTAGAAACTCAAAAGTTGAAGAACTTAAGCCGTAGTGAAAATACTGGAAGTTGAGTTGAATTGTTAAACAACATTCGAATTTGTTCCTTTTCGGGGATGAAAAGTTTTAAGTGGGGGAGAATGTAACAACCTCGAAAATCTGAGCCAGTTTAAAATTTTTATTTTGGCAATTCTAGCGAATTTTGAATATTTAAAATGAATTATTTTAAATAATAGCGACGAGAAATTTATGTTGAATAGAATTCGAACGTATATATATTATATAGATCGTCGTTAGAATATAAAAATTTATTTTAAATTATAAATGGAATTGAAAATGGCGCGGTAGTACGATAATTCGATTTCAAATTTCAATTGAACATACCGGGTGCAAAATAAACTAGATGTTAGTGAAACCAAAAATATTAGAATCTAATAGAGAATATCTTTCCAACGAATCCGAAAAATCGAGATTTCATAGCGGGAATCAAAAGTTATGTCCAGTTGAATTTTTAGAATAGTCGCTATGGTATTCGGGCCCTTAAAAATGGAAATTTTGCAAACGACCTCGGTTTTCGACGAAACCACATTTGTTGGATCTGCGATGTCAAATTATTGCTAGGTTTCAAATTTCATAATTTTTCGAATCAATATGTGAGCGTGGCAAAGGAAAACGCGTTTGACCAGTTTCAGTTGATTTTAATTGACTAGAAAATGGCCATTTTTCAAACAGTCTCAGAATTTGACGAAACTAGTTTTGTTAGGACCATATCGTCAATACGAAGCTAGAAAATATTATTCTAGAATTTTTAGAGCTCGTATGTGGCCCAGGTAAATTGAAATGTACGTTAAAATCAATATTGACTGTTCTATTTATTTATATTTTAATGTTGATGAAAACTGATCGAAACAGTCGAGTTGGCTTACGGGACATATTTCATTGTGTCTGGAATGAGGGTATTTAGCTAGGGGTGATAGTCGTTGGGGTCGATTTAGAGCTCGAATGAAAAAGTAACTTTTTGGGAATAAATTAAATTAAATATATATTATTATATAAAGTCAACCCTTACCTTTCTCTCCTCTTTATCATTCAAAGCAAAAGAAAAAAAAGACGCTGTAGCTCCAGCCCCTCCTTCACGTCGCTGCCACCACCCCCCCCCCCCTCGCGTGCCGCCGGCCTCCTCTTCTCTCCTCCTCCCTCTCTCCCTTCTCAATCCTAAACCCTAAGCCCCAAAATACAAGCCACCACCACTGTGGGCCCCTCCAGCGCCTCCACCACCTCGCTGCAGCCTCTCCATGCCCCCATTTGGTCCTCCTCCGCCTCTGGCCGCCCTCCCCTTGGCCGTGGGCCCCACAAATCCAAAATCCCTCTTTTTTCACAAAAATTCCCGTATGTAGAAAAACAGCCAGATCTGTTTTACCCCATAACTCTAAAACCTTGCGTTTTTAGCCAAAACTCCTTTAGACCAAAGTTGTAGAGCACGATTTTCTCTTTGATTTGGATCTATGGAAGTCGTGTTTTGGAGTTCGGAGCTGCTCAGAAAACGCGTCCAAAGTCTGTTGTCCAAAAGCTGTAAAAATCGTGTACTTTCGCGAATTCTGGCAAATTGGAGCATTTTTGGCAAAAAGTCCCTTAGGCAAAAGTTGTTCAGAATGGCGTGTTTATGCTACAAAAAAAGATGGATTGAAGATTAGAGCTTGTGTGCGAAGCCTAGAGCTCGAACAACAATTCAGCAAGTCAGAAAACGTGTTAGAAAAATCAAAGTGAGAACTTCTCACCTTTTAATTTTATTTTCTAGTTAAAATATATACTAGGATGCAGACGTTGTTTAGTAGCACCCGACACCCATCGTCCACAGACCATGGACGGCTTGTATGCTTGTTTGTTTGATTTTGATGTGTAGTTGATTGTGTGATGTGATATGAAACGAAATATATATTTTATAGTAGAAAATATTATATAGTTAAAAATAGAATTTTTAACGTGTATATGAAATGAAATAAATAAATATAAACAAATCGGAGATTTGTTTATATACACTGATTTGATTGATATTGATTAGGACGATAAATTTTACACATCGCCCAACTGCACAAATAAAATCTATGTTTGATTGTTTGAAACCCCACACGAGTATTGGGATGATATATGACGTACACTAATCCCAATTATTAGTTGTATGTCGATCGATTGATTGACAGACTGTTATAAGCGTTAAATATTTATATTTAATGCTTATACGGTGTAGAATGCACTTTGGATGATGGTTGATTATTCGTCATTGTTGATATATACATGCGTTGTATGGAAATCCATAGAAATAAAATCTATGGTAATTGATTGGGTTTCATTCTAGTTTTGAATAGAAATATTTGAAAAAAAGGAAATATTTGAAATAGAATATTCGAAAATAGAAATATATGAAGCCGTGTTGATTAGATTGATGCCATTTTGACGTGAACGATATTTATATCGATTTTATTCATTTTATAATGAATATCGAAAGTGATTTCAAAATCTGATATTTTGAAAAGAATTAGAATTCGAATTGAAATTGAATAGAAATGAAGTCGAATTGAAATTGAAAAGAAATGAATTCGAATTGAAATTTAATGGAATTGAAGACGAACTGAAATTGAATTAAAAATCGATTTGAATTGAAATCAATTTGAAATGAATTTAAATCGAATTTATAAGGAAAAATTCAATTTTGATTTGAATTTGAAAAGAAGTTGAAATTGTTTTGAAAACGAATTTAAAACGATTTATATAATATGTTTTAAAAGGAAATCGATGAAGTATATATTATATATATATATATATATATATATATATATATATATATATATATAATATAATGGCCTGAATAGAACGCGCCGCACCGCGGCAGTTCGTGAATTTCGACCATTGACTTCGAATGGACATTGCAGGAGATCCGACCATCGGATCCTCCTAAAACCGGAACCATTGGGTTCGTATCGAAAAGAGCTTTCTAATGAACATTAGAAATTTGAAATCTAAGGGTTGAATTTGGAATTATGTCCAAATCAAATTTGAAAAAGGTCGTTGTAACTGCAGTTCGATGGCCGTTGATGGAAATCGACTGTACGGGCCTTGATAAAATTATTAAAAATAATAATAATTTGTGTAAAATCATAAGAAATGATTTGTAAAGAATTGGGATGAAAAACTCCCTATTTGAAAAGATAAAAATAAATTTTTATCAAAATGAACTAGTTTTGAATTAGAATAAGAATATTTATTTTTAAGAATAAATAAATTGCATTTGAAATGGTTTTGAAAATAACCAGAATTTCCAATAATTGCATTGGAATGGATTTGAATCGAAATTGTCTTCGGAATATTTCGATTTTGGATTTCGTGATTATACATATGTTGTTCGGGAAATTTGAAAGATATATATATATATATATATATTGTTATTTCCAATACGATATTTGTTGGTCGTAGAATTTTGATATTGAATATAAGCCGATATATTTTCTATTTAGAGCCTTGTATTTAATATCAAATGTGATTTGGGTTTGTCGTGAACGGTGTCTTCATTAACACTGTTCTTAAGCCCAGTTGAGAAAAAGATTAAATCTTTATATTTAGATTTAAAGAAGTATACCAATTAAATAATATTTAATTGGAATTGAATTGGTTTTGATTTTTGGGTTTATCGTGAACAGTGTTTTAAATAACACTTGTTCTTTAACCCGATAATTAATGGAATGTGATTTTGGGTTTATCGTGAACCGTGTTTTAAATGACACTAATTCTTTAACCCAGTTAAAGATTAAAACTAAGTGGGGTTTTAATGAATCTTTAATTAGATTGAAATAATCGAGAATGGAGTATCACCAGTTTTGCTCCATGCGATAGTTAAATCTTTAATTAGATTTGAACGTGAAATGGTAATTGAATTTACCGATAACACCGTGGTGTTAGATATGAAGTATGACCAGTTTTTCTTCATGGGATGAATAGGTTAGGATTGGGAAATAAAACAAATGATTACTTCGGTAAGATTTGCTATTCCTGACTAGTTTGAATTGATATTCAAAGGAGATTAAAGAATAAATTTATAGAATTTATCTTTGATAAAATTAATGGGAACCTTTCCCAAAATATAAAAATATTTGAATAAAAGAATATTCTGAATTGGAATGAGGCGTATGTTGTGTTTGTGTAACACTTGTTTATTATATACGCGAGTTATTCAAAAAGACCGGGTTTATCCCATTCTGAATAACTGATTCGACGTGGTGTCGAGGATGAAGACGGTGGTTGAAGACCGGAGGTCTTCACATCGTTTGGGTGGTTACTTTTGTTCTTGATTGGGCTGTACACCCAAGAGGAGAGAATCAGTTAGTGGTCGTCCAGACGTACTTGGAGGTCGATGGATATGTGTGGTACTAGGTACCTCTGGTTTCGTTCAGACCCAGAACGAACTTGTAAATGGACTGTGTGTCTGACATTGGATTTTAGTCCGTGTGATTGACTTCTATTAAATATATATCTGTTTGGCGGTAGAGAATTTATTCTCTTGCTTAACGCCCTTCTCCGAGACGTACGAGCTCAGAGGTTATATATTGATGGATATCAAACGCATGGAGTGAATTGCCTGTGTGGCATGCCTAAGTGGCAGTTGATCAAGGCTTCTGCTGAAAAGCTAAGTCTTGTGGTGATGATCAAAGCACCGCCTGTGTGGCATAGCTTTGTGTAGCGTTGATTCGCGAGCCTCACACCCCGATGTGAACCAAAAATGGGTGACGGACCTCAGGGAGGACATGCGCTTCTTTCTAATTAGAAGTGGCATCAGTGGTTTTGCACGCCCTGACGAGTTTGACTTATGTGGTTGTTGCTGTTGCGAGGGGCCTCGGTTATATCGGTTACGGCCGATGCATTCTGGTCAGCAGACAGACCAGACTTACACACCATAAGGTGGGGAAACGTAGTGTTCAGGCATAATAATCCACATCGGTGGACCGGCCCTAACAATCTAAAGGCTTGCCTGTGCGCTTGCCTGAGACACGGGCTAGAGCATCTCGAATTCGGTGGAGGACGATCCCTTACCTCGGTTCACAGAAGGAAATCCAACTTCCAATATATGACTTTGCAGTTTTGATTGTAGAGCCTAGTATGGCGACATAGTGGGATGGGGGCACTCATGCCGTCTATGATTAATATTTATGATTGAAATTGTTTTGACACTATGCACATATAGTAATAAAATCTGAAATTTAGCGTATCAAGCATTCTTTGGCTATTATAAGGTAAAAACTCTATCCTCCGGCTTGCGTTGCATTGTGTGATGGGACCTGGGTCTTATAATAGCTTCATTTTTCTTTATTTAGCATTGCCCTGTTTGTTTTATGCACTGGTATTCTTGGGAGGAAACCCGTTCCGTGTTATACAGCGTGGTCCCTCGATTTACCTAACTTTAAAATAAAGATTAATAACTGTTTTAGTTCTCACACCAGTCACATGACTGACCTGGAGTTTATTGTTTTAACCTAAACTCTGGGTGCCCTTATTTCGACACGGGCAGCTAGTAGTTTTGGTTTTGCAGATTTATATTCACAGGAACCTGGTTTACTATTGGAAGGATATCCGGAAAGCTTTGTATCCGTATATCTCCTTCAGTTGTGTTTTGTATTATTTTCCGCTGCTGTATAATGTATTGTAATCTCTGATATTTTATAATGTGTAATATTATTTATACTCTATATATTCTTGTATTCTGATGGAATTGTTGTAATATACAATGAAATGTTCTTCCCTCTGCGTTCTAATTTGTCGTGTTCTCAAAACGATCAGGCATTTCGAACGGTCTTGGTCGGTTTAGCGACTGATTCGGATCGAGCGAAATTCCCGTTCGTTACAGACCTCAGGGAGGACATGCGTTTCTTTCTAGCTAGAAGTGGCGTCAGTGGTTTAACACGCCCTGACGAGTTTGACTTATGTGGTTGTTGCTGTTAAGAGGCGCCTCGGTTATATCGGTGACTATGTGAAGCCGATGGAGTCATTCGTTGGCTCATTTACGCCCCAAAGGATGGGGAAACGCAGTGTTCAGGCATTTTAATCCTCATCGGTGGACCGGCCCTGACGATCCAAGGGTCGATGCGCTCTGAACCTGAGGCTCGGGCTAGAGAGTCTCGAAGCCGTTGAGGAGTATCTTTTTCCTCGGTTCACAAATGGAAATCCAACTTCCAATACGTGACATGTGCGGTTTTAATTGTAGAACCTAGTATTGGCGACATGATATATGGTACCCATGCCGTCTATGATTGATATTTATGATTGAAATTGTTTTGACACTATACACTTATAGTAATATCAAAATAATCTGTTTTTAAACGTATCAAGCATTCTTTGGCTATAATAAGGTAAAACCCTATCCTCCGGCTTGCGTTGCATTGTGTGATGGGACCTGGGTCTTATAATAGCTTCATTGTTCTTTATTTAGCATTTCGCTATTTGTTTTATGCACTGGTATTCTTGGGAGGAAACCCGTTCCGTGTTATACGGCGTGGTCCCTTGATTTACCTAACTTTAAAATAAAGATAAATAACTGTTTTAGTTCTCACACCAGTCACATGACTGATCCGGAATTTATTGTTTTAACCTAAACTCTGGGTGCCTCTATTTTCCGCACGGGCAGCTAGTAGTTTTGTTTTTGCAGATTTATATTCACAGGATCCTGGTTTACAGCTGGAATGATATCCGGAAAGCTTTGTATCCGTATATCTCCTTCAGTTGTGTATTGTATTATTTTCCGCTGCTATGTAATTTATTGTAATCTCTGATAATTTATAATGTATATTATTTGTTAATACTCTGTATATTCTTGAATTCTGAGGAATTCTTGTAATAAGCAATGAAATGTTCTTCTGTCTGCGTTCTAATTCGTCATGTCCTCGACTCAATCCGAGCTTTCCTTACCGGGGAAGTTTGGGTCGTTTCAAGAAGAGAGACCTTTAAACATCTTAGTATATACACTTGGTATCATGGTTAACTTCTGTTTATGTTGGAAAGATAGTTCGACAACATTGGATACCCTCTAGCATAGTAAATGATCGAGGTCCTATCTTTACTAGTGGGTTTTGGAAATGGAGGTCAAGAAGCTTCACAATCGTGAAGTTAAATTAGTTAAGGTACAGTGGATTGAAGCTCAAAGAAGATGCAACTTAGGAGACTGAAGACTAGATACACGCATCATACCCTTTTCTGAGGGTATATCCTTGATTCCTCCTTTTTCTGTAATATTATTTGCATGCTTGTCTTTATCTTTTAAGCATATTCTCTGGGTCCTATCCTCGATCCTTAGGTAGAAGCCAATGGATGAAAACATGTGTTTGAGACATGTTATGATTGATGGTTGCAAGTGTTTGCTGGTGGTTTCTCGTGGATGCATATACACACATTAGGCACTAGATCGACTCAGTCACTTTCATATTGCGTATGCATATGAATGTATTTGTATATGGACTGAAACTTGATGTGTTATCATATAGATGTTGCATATGGATGAGTGAATATGCGCACATATAGTATTTACATGATTAGAGATATTTGCATACATATTGGACGCATGACACTCTCATGATTCACATTAAGGAGGTCAACTGGATCAGTAGACCGCCTGATTTTGCACTAGATAAGAGACATATACACACACTCTGCATATGTTCATATGACATTAGAAGTCTTTTAAGGACAATGGATGCTTGTGGATGATGGATGAGTAGATGGATGATTCGATGTTAGGATGCATTCTTCTTAACTTGAAGATTTCGGGGACGAAATCCGCTTAGGAGGGGAGAATGTAACACCCCGAATTTTCTGAGAATATTAAAATTAACAAATTCAAGAACACTTAATTTTTAGAAGAAGAATTAAGTGAAATGGGTTGCGCTATTACGTTCGTCTCAAAATTTTGGTCAAGATAGACATTTGGTTTGCATAAAAGAGATATCTTATGATAAAGTTATTAAGCCTTGAAGTTTGTATGCATATGAGGAATATATATATATAGATATGTATAAAAATTAAATAAATAAATAAATATGCAAAAAAGTTCAAAACAGCGAATCAAGAGGGGGAATAACCGAACCGGCCCATTTTTGGGGTCGACCCGAGCCTTGCTGGGTCGACTAGGGGTTGATTCAGGGTGTTTGGCTATCAACCCGTGGGTCGATTCACTCTAAGGCAGATGTGGCATCTAATTGGTTCTGATGGACTCCTTGCTGAGTCATCAGGGCTGATGTGGCTATTCTATCTTGTCTGAATGGCTTTGATTTTCTCTAGGTTAATCTGACGGTTGCTGTTAAATCAAACTTCTATATAGGCAACCTAAATCTAAACCCTAAGCCACACAAAAATATTCCTAGAACCGTCATGCCGTCAATGGTGAACCTGGAATTTCCGTCATCTCTTTCAACTCAAAGGCAAGATAGAAGCTACATCAAAATCAAATCAAAACTAATCTAATTCAACTAAGAGAATTCAACGATCTACATCAAAGGCGAGCAATTCAGTTTCAGAATACAGATCCCTGAAATCAAGTTGTTCCTTTTGAATGTAAGTGTAGTTATCTTTCATATTTGAGTAAATTAAAGACATTATTTGTAATGAATTGTAAAATAGAATTGTATCAAGTTGTATGTGATGCTGATTCATGTTTATTCATGTCTACTCTATCATATATGCCTATGAACTATTGTGGTCTATCGAACCTATCATGTTATGTGGAAATTGGTGAGTAAACCTATAATGTTGTATAGGAATTTGGGAATGAAATTATCACAAGTGCGTACCCGTGCGTTGCACACGGGCTAGCAAAACCATTTTGTAAATTGTGAAGTATCTGTATTGAAAAATCAAAGTATTTCCCATTGTGGGGAAAAAATAATAATTTATAGTAATTTTGTGTTTTCAAACGGTCTTATAGGGTAACAAATGTGTAATTTTGTACTGGCATAAATAGAAAGACGTATAATAAGCTATGGTACAATGGGCAAGTAGAATAATGTCACTGGTGAGTTGAAAGTGACAGGGAAGAATAGTTTAAAAAAAAGATCATACTAAACAGTTAGAAACACGCGCATCGAAAATAGTACAAATAACATGCAGTTAGAAGATATATATGCAACAATTTTTATGCGTTTGGCAAAATTATTTTAGAATATTAAAATTGCATCTTTGTTAAATTATTTTTAGTGTGCTCAATACAGCATGTCCAAGTAATCATGCACTTGATGTTGTATAGTTGCAAGTAAATGTGAAAATGTTAGAAAATATCACTGCACGTCAAAGGTAGCAAGCATGAGTGCAAGTGAATAAAATAAAAGCAACATTGTCAAAGTCTATAGAACAGCACGGAATACATCAAAAGAACATACGACATAAAATTGCGTAGTTCATTAACATATTTTGATGAGTAGGACATGATCAAATAGGTAATAAACAACTATATGGAACTTGAGGCACTAAGAACCCAGTTATGCAAAATGTAGGGACATCCAACTAAGTACTAATAATGTAGTCTGGGCACGTGAAATCCAACAAAATAGGAATACCACCTGACGAATGGACATCCTTGTTCAGATTGCTCCATACCTCCTGCTTACTGTCTCTTTTATGCAAATATATTTAGAGATTAAAATGCCTGATTTCTTAGTACAACATACACGGAGAAAAGTGAAGATCAAACATGTTTACAAAATAATTCAGAGTATTTTTATCAACTGTAGAATTCAACAGTTGGTAGCTCAGTAGGACTGTTACATTCAACCAGAAAACTCAGCCACCATGTGCAAACCCCAGGTCTTTATGTAGCATTCAACATCATGCATATATAGAGGCAGCTACATTATGGTTTGCATATGGTGGGTGGTACAACGAAGGATAAAGTACAAATTCTCCATGTGATCTTTTCAGTACATATGGTTATTAGCAGGATAAAAATAATGGGGTGAAATAGTGTTAAAAAAAACCCGTAGAATTGTAATTAAATGAAAATTTCCATGAGTTAACATTATATAAATATTCATGGCAAAATGAACTTTAAATTGCTTACAGAAAAATTAGATTTTCTGAATGTGGACATTTCACATGCCAAATCATTGTATTTTAATATTTTACATGAAACAACGACTAAAAATACTAACGAACATGAAAGATTCCTGTGGCTATTCTCATAATTACTACGACAATTAAACATGATAAGTTGAAAAGTATACATGAGAACCATGATTCAGGATTAATATATTTTATTAGGCAGAATAATATTTGTTAAACTGTTTTTTAATTAATATATATGCGAATATGTATGTATAATTATGTCCACATTCAAATTTAAAAAATTAACAGTAGGAAAGCTTCCATTATAAAATAAAAAAGAATTGGAAGCTGAAGACAGAAGTGTTATCAACTTGCTTATGAAAGGAATATGTGATAACGTTCGACACCATTTACCGACATCTAGCTTATGTTCATTGAATTAGGGTAAAAAATTCTTGTTTAAGCTGCTGTAATAAACATTAAAAAATAGTAAAAAATTATAATAATCTAAAGCTCCTAGTTTAAAAAAAAAACTTCAACCATTTTTGGCAAGTGATTAACTGATAATTCAATTAAAATATTACTAAAATTTCAAATACTAAGTTCACTAATTAAGAATAAAACCAGAGGAACCTGTGGATTTCTTGGACCTTTCTATTTCAATTTGTTAATGTTCAATCTCAGAGAAGCTCTCAGAAAGTGGGCATATGCTTTTAGTTCCTATCCCTACACTTTTTCTTTGTTTCTAGGCTTCCATATTTTTCCACATCATGAATTATGTTCATCAAAAGCCACTACGTACGCTCTTACTGGGCAATGCTTGCATTGAGGGGATCATGACTAACATTTATCTATGAGCTAATTTGATTTGTTTATTATGTTAATGGATAAAGTAACACACTGAAGCAAACTTCATCTTAAGCTTAATTTCATCTTAGCTTAAAAAGAAGCTTATGTAAACCACTTACATTATAAGGATTATGCATCCTGTCATAGACCCCTGTTTTGTCATTTGAACATTGAAACAAAAAATTACCAGGACATATGCACATTCTGAAGGATGTGTGAAAAAAAGGGAGAGTGCTTGTATCTCGCTAACATTTTTTTTTTTGCACACATAAATTTCCTGCTGATTATGCAGAAGGAAATAATATGAGCTATATTTGTAAGGTATTTCCGACCTTTTTCGGCTTTATATTTGTAATGTTTTCTACACTAAAAGCATTTAAAGTAGCAAGACATGCCCCACGCCTATGGGAAAATTAAAATTAGATACCGTTCAAGAGATTATGCAGACACATGTACAACAGTTTATGCCAAAACTATTGTGGTTGGTGCAATTTTTAAAAGAAAATATATAAATTTAATGGTCCCTTTGTTCCAAGTCGATATATTTATATAACTTGAACAAATGATTTTAATTTATTTCCTTTCTTGCAATGCTATTTTCATAATTTCCAATGCTTAAACGAAACAATAGACATGTGATGGATTAACTTGGATGGTAAATTTCAAAACAAAGTATTTCTACGAAGTCATACTTGATTACAACAATGGAATGCAAGAACCAAACTTGCAAGAGATTGCAAGTTACAGAGACCAAAAAAAAGTCCACATGAGCCCAAAAGCAACTGAGAGTATATGTTGATTAGCAAAATTTAGGCATGTTTCTGCTAAACAATATCGTTTACCTAGGCTCTCAAATTTGGGTGTTGTTGCACAGTTATATTGGAGTGTGTCCATGAATTCTGGCATACAATCCTTTATTACACAACCAACAAACTAAAGGTATAACATCAAGCATAATTGTACTAAAATTGCACTAAGTTATCAAATCAATCCAAAAATTTGTAGAACGATCTTTAATATAAAATACATACTGCTACTCTTAAATGAAGAACAATAAATTGTGATTTGGTTGAAGGTTCTGACCTCTAAAGGTATAACACCAAGAATTCTGACCTCTGATGGGCAAGGCCTTGCCATTCCTCTTACCAACATAGCCCAGGTCCATGAAAGCCTAGTCCTGACGGTCAGGAACGAAGCCAGTAGGGGGCTAGTGGGGGCGGCCCCTCCTAGATTTATAAAAAAAAATCGATTTAAGCAAAAATGACCACTTTTAAGACATTTTTATTGATAATATAAGACATTATAGGTTGAAATTAAGGGTAAACCGGTATAAAAAAAATTTGGCCCCCTCCCTCGAATCCGCCCCCTGACCGATTTCCTGTCTTCGTCCCTGCTGACGGTTGCTGCAAGTGCTTAACAGTTCGTTGTTCGCATCACTGCTTAACTCCTAGAATACGATATAGCGCCTGAGCTCATGGCATTGGAAACCTTTATTGTACCTCTTCCAGTTTCTGCTCTAACTACAAGCCAACATAGAATTTAATGTAATTATCCCTTAAGATATTCATCATCAGTAATATAACTAAGCTGAGTAGATTAACGTTAAATACATGAATATGAATGCAAAATTATTCACGAATTATTAGCTCACAGCAACATGTACTACACATTATGGCACTACTAAAGAAAACAATAGAAATAAATAAGTTATGGAGAAGCTGATTAAGGTGCATTTATTGGAGACAAATGTGTCCGAAAAAAGAAGTATTATAAGTACCACATGCACAATAAATAAAAAGAAAAGAGTAATCTAAAATTGATGATGAACTTATCAATGATTGAAAAAAAACGGTTTAGAAGAAAATAAACAACACATGCAACTATTTCAAATTTTTTAATGGATTTCCACAAACTAACATATTAATCAAATTTTCTTTTTCCAGGCAAGTACCAAGAACCAAATACTAAGTTACACATGGCTTTGTTGTTTCAACCCATAAATCTGTTTAGACTACAGACTATATCTTAAATAAATTAACAGTTAATGTGAAAAAGAAAATCTACTTTGCATTAATGTAACAATAGCTGATAGCCCATAATACAAAGCAGTAATATTTTTATATGGAACATAAAAATTTCTTGTCAACCAACATCTTTATTTTTAGGTTGAAGAAAAAAAATGTAATCAAGTAGTCTTATATGCGTTTACATCAAAGAATAAGATGGTCTTCAGATCAGTAATGCAGGCTACGTCAAAATTAAGTTATGGTATCTATGAAGCATTGATGCTAATCATTTTCAAACTGAAATTCACGATAAACAAATCACCATTGCATGAGTGAAAAATTAATGGAAAATTTAACTTGAAAAAAACAAAAAAATCTTGATGAATATCAGGATTTTATATTTATTGGAAAATATTGCTGACTGTCCCCCAGTAAATGAGCCTGTCAAATGGATTTCTCACATAATAAATGTGAGAAAATCGAAAATGGGTAGAAGGAGTAAAATTTAACTCTCCTATTTTACATACTCATTAATCAAATCATTTTTTTCACTCACCTGAAAATTCCTACATGAAAATTAAACTTTGAAATCAAATAAAGCACTAATGCTAATCATTTCCAAGGGGAACTTAATGACAAACAAACTATTGTTGTAGGAGTGAAAGTTCAATGTATAAGTAATCTGGAAAAACAAAAAAATATTTACAATTGAATATATTCTTGTTACCCAAGAGGTAGAACCTTGATTCCCAGTCTAGGCCAATATAATTAGCATTTTTAGCAAGATTCATCAGTTAATGTGGATGTATACTTCAAAAGCGTGATCACCTTTTATGCTGTCAGTGTAAAGTCACATCCCACTATTCCAAAACGTTTCACTTGTTAGGAAATATTAGTCCATTCTTACCTAGACACCTATTTAGCCACTGGCAATGTGCTATCCAAACTACATTCATGTATATTATTGAGATGACTTAATTCAAAAAAAAAAAAAAAAAAAAAAAAAAAATCTAATGAACCGCAAATTTAGAACCCTCTCATTCTTCTAGCATACATGATTCACTACACTCATTTAAACTACATCAACTTGCATTGTTATTTGACAAACCAACTTACTAAACTTCCATACATTATTTAAAACTACCGCATTAAAATATCCATGAGATACACCATATTGTATTCGTGTACCCAAAAAAAGGGTTGCTCACATCACCTTGGCTAGAAAATTGCCAAATATTTAAAACACTGAAAGTGGCATTACAAACCATCTCTATTCCGAAGTTGATTAAAGTATATACCCAATATTTGCACCTGCATCATTGCTGTCCAGCACCTGCAAGTATAATGAAGGATTTTATTAATCATTATATGCCTGTGATTATAGTTTTAACAGACAAAATTATGTAAATTATGTAAATTATGACAATAATTTACCATGTTAATTATTCTTCAAAAAAACCTAGGGAATCTTGCAAACTGCTAAATTTAAATAACTACCATGACAATCCACACAATAACCCTTATAGGATTACCATTGTTACAAATTACTTGGTTCATCTATTAATACTTGAAATAATTCAATATCCATATACTGTTATAATTCACTTATTAAATATTCTTCACAAATACCACAACTTAGTGCTGAAACTTTATGGACCGCGGAAATTAGATTTATTAACATCAAATGTCAGTACACATTCTAAATTATAGGTATATTTATAAATAAAAAATGTATGCATTAATTTTATGACTATTCCGACCCGTTGAATAATGATGTGTTTGATTATCATAAAGTACAATGCTATAATCAGGTTATGACACTTCTAAATCTTTAGAGGTTTGACGTTACCCGCAACTAATGCATCAATAAGTAAAGGGAAATTGCTAAAGCATATAGCATAAAATGATGGTCTTCTACATCTTATTTTATAAGACCAACGGTTCTTCCAGAAATTGTTAAATGGAAAATTAATTAAACATTTGGAAGTACCTAGATGTTCAAGTTTGAAAGATACCGAATTTGCTCAATAAAGCTAATCACAGTATCATGAACTATAGATTTCGATATTTGACATGAAAAAATCAGTTAATAAAATTCAAAGTCATCTATAAATTAAAATGCCAGCCCATTATTCATTTATTCCATTTAAAATTTCGTATTCAAAAAAATATCAGAAATACATTTATGTTGATTAACCAAGATCATCGAAATAAATGATGAAATAGTTTTATGCAACAATATTCAATTTATAAAATTAAATTAAGTAATAGTATGATTTAAAAAAAAACTAAAAGTAGTCAACGGTGTTTTTTATGCACAAAGAATGTAGTTTCTCTTTGTAAATATAAAGTACGGATTTCATTAACCATATCTGTGTAGATGCGATGTTTTAAATATTTAGTTTTATGATGTACATGTTATCTATGATGATGCTTTCCAAAAAATTTATATGGCAGGCTAATTAAGACAAATGACACTAAGAGATGTAACAAAGAGACTTCGCTTGAAACTGGAAAATAAAAGTAGGTGAAATGGTTGAGGCAACGTGCAGGAAACAATTCTATAACACTTCAATTTAAAAATGATGATCATGTAAAAGGATATGGATACAGTAATATAACAACACAGAAATGTAATCAAACAATATAAGAGGTCAAACCCATTAAAGATTATCCATTATCCATGGCATCGAATGTATATAACCAGTGTAAAAGGTATTATAATTACACCGAACCAAATACGCCAGTTGAAGTAATTACAAAGAATAAGTCAAAATATCTAGTTAATCTGAATTATAAACAAATATGCCCATAATAAATATTTTGCACGTATTTCTCATTTAATAGTTTATCCTGCCATCTTGAATAATGCTGACTCTATTCATATACCATGTTTTGCTTTACTCGCATCCAAATTAAGAGGAAAAAACACTACGCACCTTCATCTACTTTACATACACCTTGAAGTTCCAGTTCCAACCTTCACTAGATTTATTCATTTATAATTTCATTTCTCTTCTCTTTCAAAATTCAATAACAAACCGTAATGGAAATTTGCTCAATTTTTTCATCCAACGTATGATGAAGTTGCATTCATAACGTACTCAAGCACCTCCTTGTCTTAAAAAGGAAATTAAAAAATTGACCTCTTTAAAGATTATGCTCCAAATTCAAAATTCTTTCCTATTTTTACATTAAAAGAATCATCTTCTCTTGATTCTAATTCTATATCATCTGTTGTTCCCGCATTTTCATTGCCAGGTATTAAGAATTTCATTTACCATATTTTTTTTTCAGTAAAGAATTTAACATTTTTAAGCAGTAAAAAGTAAAAAAAAAATGGCCTACATGATTTATCAAAAATGTAAATAAGAGTATTTTCGTCTTTAGGTCCTTTTAAAAAGAAGCACTGTCTATGTAAAGAATTTTTTTTGGGTTTAAATTGAATTATCCTTTGAAGAAACGTTATTCCCCTGGAAAATTGTTACAAAACTAAGGGAAGTTGATTAAAATCATCAAGAAAAAAGTATATTAGTAGCACAAATTAAGTAATGAAAGGAGAAGACAACATAATATGTATTGAAACTACATTCAATATACCATATAGTCAGTTATTACCTATGTAGTTTCTTGATTTAAATGTATACATGCAAAATTATTAAGGGTATAAATCTGTTAATCAAACAAAAGCAAAATTATCAAGGGTATAAATGATTCAATGATTTCAATCTATGCTAATAAGTACATCCAGTCTGTTCAGTAATATAATAGTAATTCAAGTTGGTGCTGGTGGTGGTGTTTTTGTTGTTTTTGTTGTTGTTGTTTAACTTATACTGCTTGTTCAATGCTGGTTCAACACATGATTTGTAGTTCGTCCATCCTGTTACTCACTACATGATTTGTAGTTTGTCCATCCTGTTACTCAGTACATTATTATTATTATTATTATTATTATTATTAAACTTATACTGCTGGTTCAACACACGATTTGTAGTTCGTCCATCCTGGTACTCAATACAAAATACCATTTACTGTTGCATAATCTTAAAGTAATTATGAATTGCCAGTTGCTCAACTTAAACGTTTGGTAAACTACCATCGTCTATTACTATTTGCTTTGTCTACTATATACATATCAATAGATAAACCAAAGACCTTTATTTCTATTTTTTTAGGAGTTTTGGTATATCATTTATTTTTTATTTCTCCCATTACACTAATAATTCATTTAATCTCAAAATCTATGTATATAATGGTCTATAATGTTGACTAAAAGGGATAATCTACAGGAAGTTTTTTTGCAAAAGGATTTAATATTAAAAAATAGTTTCAAGGGAAACATAATCAACCATTAAAAAATATTTTTCTGAAAGATATTCTCTTTCAAGAAAAAAAGCTGGTAGACCATCCCAAAAGCAAAATAAAAATAAAAAATGGTTTACATTTGATAAGACAACAAACGCACTTTACCAGTTTCAGTATTGATGTTTACATACCTACATCTCTTACAATGGAACAAAGATATAAAATAGCCAAACATTAAATTGGATTACTGCCACATTTCAGAGCCAAACCAACAAATCTGAAGTAAAAAACGTACCGTACCTAACAAAAATCGATTTAATGCAGTGTGTCCTATAAACTTGGATTTAGATCCTAAATTGATTCGGTGCAGTAAAAATGGTTTAGAAATTACCTGAACCCTAATTGATTCAGAGCGAATAAAAAAATCGGAAGGAAGAAGAGATGCTGACAGTGGGAAGATCAGGAAACTTCGAAGACACACCGTCGGTCGTCAACCACTAATATATCGAAAGAAGAAGAGAACCGGTGTCGAGTAAGGGACGCGGATTAGCAGAGCTCCAAACGTCGCCTATTCAAAGTGATTTTGATTAAATGCGATCGAAAGGTTGATTTCATAGAATTGGGGAGCAAGTTTTAGATTAGAGGAAAACTAATTTAGGTCTACGATGGATTGGTGCAAAAAGGGAATTAAGATGCGAAGAAAAAGAAGATTGCTAGCTCCATGATGAAATTTAGGTTTAGAAGAAAAGGCGTAGATGGGTCGTAGGAAGGAAGGGAAGAGCAGCGTACGGAAATATGGGACGTTTGAGTTGCCAAATTTCGAGGAGGCTTGTGCGCCCTGGAAGTAAAACCCAGCTTTAATATAGTAGTATAGATATGTAAGTTTGGTGATATTATGATACATACAAGTTTTAGGCTAAGTCATGTCATTTATGCCTAATTGTTTAGAGCCATTATGCATACATGTTTAGATTTACGACCTCATATGTTTAGATCTACAACTTTATATGTTAGATCCATATTCCTTTATGATACATCTAATTTGCAAGTTCACCACTACATGCCAAGTTTAACTTGTATAGTTTTATGTAAATTCATATGCATGTGGTTCATGTTGCATAGATCAAATTTGCAAGTTCATAGTTAAAAGTATATTGTTCTATGCCAAATCCATGTGACATATGTGTAGTTAGATCCATACTTTTGTATGATGTTGGAATGTTGCAAATTTCCTCTTTTCCCCTTTTTGTTTTATAAGTTAGGCTAAAATATCGACCTAATATTCTATGTAATTTTGCAAACGTACAACGGGGGTAACGTTGGGCAAAACATGAAATTACATGTAATTGGCATGTTTGATACATAAGCATGATAAATGGCATGAAAATAGTATAATCTATATACCTAAAATTTTAAACGTGATTTAGAAGGAAAGTGGGCCATGACAATAATTGATTTATAATTTACATGTAAATATGTAGGATAAACATGAAAATTTTCATGGCATAGATTGGTTCATGAAATGATATATTTAGTATGCCATTAATTGTGAGCACAATTAAAAGGATAATTATGACATAACTAAATTGGGAATAATTTACATATGGAATTTGTCATAAATAAGAAATATGTAAATTTAGAAAAGACAAATATGCCTAACTCGAGGTTAGACTGAGTTGTGGTGTAAAACTGCCCGGAACCGACCGGCACATCCAGCAACCACAACAATACCTGTCTAATGTGGGTGGTTAGTGCATTGAGCCCAAAAAGGACCTGAGGTTAGACTGAGTTTTGGTTTAAAACTACCCGAAACCGACCGGCACATCCAGTGACCACAACAATACCTATCTAATGTGAGTGGTTAGTGCTTTAATAAAGCTAAGTCAATATTGGTAGGGTTAAGTCAATTAAGGAAACACTTAACCAATTCAACATGTTAACTAAACTAATGGGTGAGGTTAAGTAAATTTAGAACACTTAACCGTTATAACATGTTAATTAGACAAGTGTGTGAGGTTAAGTAAATTTAAAACACTTAATCGTTATAACATGTTAATTAGACAAGTGGGTGAGGTTAAGTAAATTTATAACACTTAACCGTTATAACATGTTAATTAGACAAGGGGGTGAGGTTAAGTAAATTTAGAAAACATAACCTTTATAACATGTTAATTAGACAAGTGGGTGAGTTTAAGTAAATTTAGAAACACTTAACCAATATAACTTGATTTATGGAAAGGTTAAGTTAAAATAAAAGGGCAACACTTAACCAATATAACTTGATTTGTAGTAGGGTTAAGTTAACACAAGAAGGCAACACTTAACCAAAGTAACATGACACGTAGGTGGGTTAAGTTAACTTGAATTGATTGATGACACTTAACCAATACAACAAGATGAATACGCGGGGTTAAGTTAACAAGAAACACTTGACCAATATAACTTGATGAACGAACGGAGTTAAGTTAATAGGAAACGCTTAACCGATCCAACATGATAAGTAAGGAGGGTCAAGTTAATAAGAAATGCTTAACCAACATGACATGATGAATGAGTGTGTTAAGTTAACATGAGCGGATAACACATAACTAATATGGCGTAATGTGCGGGAGGTTTAAGTACATATCGGGTTGGTGGGTAATATTAGTAAATGTAGGCCCACAAAACTTAAACATTAAATAAACATGCTTGAATCAGTGGAAGAGTTAAGTACATATCTGGTTGGTGGGTAATATTAGTAAATATAGGCCCACAAAACTTAACCATTAAATAAACATGCTTGAATCAGTGGAAGAGTTAAGTACATCTCGTGTAGGTGGGTAATATTAGTACATATAGGCCCACAAAACTTAACCGTTTATTAAAAATGCTTGAATCGATGGGAGTGTTAAGTACATATCGGTTTGGTAGGTAATATTAGTAAATATAGGCCCATAAACTTAACCAATAGGAAACCCTAGTAACGGGGACCCATTTCAGCAGTAACCCACATGGATGTATCACGGTACTCTGAAGTAGGCAGGGTGGAGCACGATTACTAGGATGATTATAAGCGGTCAAAGCTGCGGCAGGGGTTACGTCAGTGTAGGTTCCGACGGTTTACGGGCGTGCACGTACTCCGGAGTGGGAAAAAGCAGGCACTGGGTACCAGTAGTTATACACTGTGCACCTTTAATCGTGTCGGGTCGCTATCATAAGGATTGATACACTTATGGTGGGACCAGCACAGGGTATCTACACGCAAGAGAGGGCCGACTGACACACACATAGAACATGAATACAAGTAGGGAGCCGATCGATAGGGTAGTAAGGGTACATCTAACATGTTCATGGCAATTAGGCTGATTGAGCTGGAATCCTCCTGATAGATGTACACCTGAAGGCTACCACAATTACGGGGGTTGGGATCACGATTATCATTTTTTATAGATTACTAGTTGGGACACTATTTAGGTGATGCAGAGATAAATATAGAAATCAGATTAACAGAGTAGTAGCGAAGCAGAGAAAAAGTAGAAGCACATTCAGTTCACCTTGCACTTATCTTATCTTTAGTTACCTTGTTTTTATGGTATTGTCCTTTTTTCGGTTTATTCATGTCATGATCCTTTATCTTGTTTGCATGCTGAAAGATCACTGGACTTACTAAACTTATGTCTGACCTAGTTTGTTTTTCGCATCTTTTCTTCCGTTTCCCCACAGGTTGTCAGGGAGGGAATAGCTCAGCCTAACTTGGACCTCTTCTCTTTCCAAGTTTGAAGATTAGTTTGTGTATCGCTTTCGACTCTCTCTCTCTTCCACTGCTATGGCTGGTTCATGCTTTATCAGGGAATATCATTGTTTTTATGCTTCTTTTATTCTTAGAAGTTCTTAAATCAAGACAGAAGTTCTATGTATTACATTTGAGTATGACTGAGGAAATTGTTGTAAAAGCTTGACTGAATTAAGTTGTTTATAAAATGACTTTATTTTCCACTTCTTTATTTGTCTGTCTTGTAATTTATCTGCATCTTTTACCTATAATGCTCCACCGAAGTTAAGGCATTCCCTCTGTGAGTGATCTTAACGGAGATGGGGGTGTTTCACCCAGTATATGATCAAGAAATCAACCCCGAATTCATTTTTGGTTAATGCGATTTTAAACATAACAGTAAATGGAAAACCAAAGATGAAAATAATGTGGGCCTTAGCATATTTAGTGCATGTTAATATATAATGTTAATGTAGCATTTACATTATATATCTCGCTATCATACATGTTCTCACCCCCTTATTCATAAATGCAAACTACAACACTCGAAACTCTACGCTTCTCTGCATTGCACGGGTTTCCACTCGCGCGCGCGTGTGTGTGTATATATATATATAGAGTATCTGTATTTTTCAACTAGTGTCAGGCTTCAAAATTTTCGAGCTGTGGTTTAAATGGGAATGATAATTCACAAAAACACAAAAAGTATTCCCCATCCCTTTGATTTTTTGTTATATATAATGTTTTTTGTTTTAGAAGTTATAAAAAACAAGATTATTATTGTTGGCTGGCAGTTGCAAGTTTGGCCTGGAATATTACTTTTTTTAGCTTTTAAATTCATATGGTACTAATGTAATAATGCATTCACTTGCAATTAAAGTTTTTTTATACATTAAACAAAAATGCAAGTTATCGCAAGTGTTACGGATGCAAAAGTCTAACTCTTAAATAGGAGAGGCGTGAGAAGACGCACGTGCGTGCAAAGCTCGACAAAAGCTGTAATTTTATAAAAAGAAATTTATATTTTTTTTTCCGCTGTACAGAAATTGTAAACAATGATATTTATATAAAAATTTATTTTGCTACTATTGTTAAGCATTGCGATTCTGTGTTAAGTTCCATTTTAAACCCTATAAGCCAATAACAATCCAGTTTTTTGAACGCTCCGAGTTAGTTTAATCACCGATTTGGGAGGTTAAAATGGTGGGCTGTTACATAATGGTTTGGTTATTGTTTTCAAAGTAAATGGAACATGAGAAATTTGATAATATCCTTATCCAATTGAGATAAGCTTATGGAATCAGTTTTAAAAATTGAGGAAATGATTTTAATGAATGGTTTTAATTTAAAAGGTCTTTAGCTGCTGATGTACTTAACTATACTGTTTTGATTTGAAAGTTAAAGAACTGACTATCAATGAATTCCGTTGTTGACTTTTAACATGTTACTTCGAGAAGACCAGGTGGGAACTGCTTGCCATGTGGTTTTTTACATGATAGGAGGTTCTCGCTTCGGTTTGGTGGCAAGCAGGAGAATCTTGCCCCAAACCTCCCAGTGAATGTTTCATGGTTTGGTTGCGAGTCAAGAGGTTGGTCATAAAAGTAGCTTTCAAGTACCAATGTATGCCGCGGTGGGTGTTGCCCATTGGTTGATGGTTGAAATCCCCTACCCATTACAAAGTGGAATCTGAGTAGAAGGTTAAGTGATAACCTTGACTCGCTGGTGTAACTCAATAGAGATGACGTTAGTAATACCCTAGATTGAGTTTGAGTGTATATGTATATATGCGAGAGAGTGTACTTGTTAGTGTTATAGAAAAGTGTTTTATATTGCGTTGATTGGTTTATTGAGTGGTTTACGAATTATGGTCGATACAGTATGATCAACTGTATTGATAGGTGTTTTTAAACACTTAAAAAGAGAAATTCGATATATTATTGCTTTTAAGTGGATTAATGAAATAATTTACCCAGAATTATATTTTTTATAAAAAGAAATAATTTTTCGAAATAAATGATGTGGTTGGTTGTTATTATTATAATCAAATAAGATTATAATTTTGATATGGTTATATATAACCAAATAAAATTTGTATAAGAATGGAACATACAAATGAGCTAAATCAAGATTGGATTCAAACCAAAATTAAGAATTTAAATCTAAAGTTTAGAAAATATTTTCTAAAGTATTATAAGTACTATAACATTTATTTGAAGGAATTATTGAATAAGAAATGTTTTAAATGAATTGAAAGTGACAAAGCACTAAACTTACATTAGTCGTCGGAAAATAATTCTGATGATGACTACAACATTATCAGTATTCATTTTCGAGTTTCGAAGTGACGGATTGCTATCATAGTATAATTAAGAATGGAAAGTTGCATGAGAAAAACAATTTTTAGAAATTCAAATGTCTTGAATTGCAATTGGTAGTAAATATATGCATATATTTATATTATTTTAAGAGAATTTGAAATAAAAGCTTGGAATGTGAATTCTGAAATTTAAATTTAATTTTTGTAAGTTAAATAGATTAGAATAATGAAAGTGAATCAAATGGATTAAATTTTAACATAAGTTGAATGAAATTAGGTTGGATTAGAAATAATATCGAGTGGAATCGAATATAGAAAATTGAGTTGTAAATGATTTTTATAACTCAGTTATGAATTTTGGATGAAATATTCAACGGTTTTGGACAGTCAAAATTTTCTAGTTGGATTTAAAAACCCAGCTTAATTTATATTTTAATAGAAGAGAATATAATTAAAATTTATTAATTAAATGAAGTTAAACATGTGAATTATTCAATTAAAAACAAGCTCGTCGCGTCGTGGTACTTCGTAATTTAAATATTGAACTTCAATTGGAAGTACAAGATCCAATATAAGTCGAAATTCTTGAATAAAAGAATCTTCCAGATCTATTGGATTGTGGTTTTCAAATGGTAGAGAAAACTCCAGATTTCTTATTGTAGATTTTGAGTTATGTCTAAACCAATTTTCTGGAAAAATTGTTAGATGGTCATTTATAAATTATAATGATTTATTAAATAAAATGCATGGAAGGGTTTTAGGGATATTAAATTGCGTTGTAATAAATTAAAATTAAATAAACTGATTCAGAATAAATTTGGATGACTGTGAATATGTGTGCAGAATATGAATTAAATGTAAAATTTTGATTGGAAATCATTCAAAACTATATGAAATGGTATATAGATCGATCTGAATGAACAATCGAATGACAAAATTCAGAGATTGCTTAAAAATACATGCATGGCATATAGAACATGGAAATTTTGTATTTGTCCAAATTAAAAGAATGAATGTTATGTAAATTTCATATATTGAGACTTATATGTTTAAATTGAGTAAGTACGGGTACATGGAGTTGTGTAACTCGGTTTTGCATGCGAAGATTGCATAAATATTAAGCGAACTCGCTTAATAATGCTTATATAAGGTATGCCTAGGCAAAATACAAAATAAGATATAGAAACTGTTAAAAATTGTGTTTTCCAACCGTGTGGGTCGATGTATATATATTTATCTTTTTTGTTATATTGCGAAAGTTCCTCGGTACATAGGAGAATCTGTCAAAAAAATTCTAAAACATAGGTAGATAGAAAAGTTTTCAAATTTTTTATAAGCTAAAGGTACGATTTTTAAATTTTAATTTTAAAGGATTCTAAATTAGAAATGGAAAATTAATTATTTGCATGTAAACTAAAAGTTTTTTGATGAACTAAAGTTGCAAAAATATGAAGTGCCGGGTTTCAACTAAGTGGGTTTTTGAAAAGATAATGAGGTTGAAGCATTTTTTGCCTTAGTAATTTAAGGGGCTAAATTCTTATAATGGGGGAGGAATGTAACAATCTGGATTTTTAACCATTTAACTTTGAGCATTTTAAAAAAAAAATGTTGAAATATAAAAATATGGAATTTATCGATTTAATAAACGAAATATGATTTTATTACGAATATATCGATTATTGTAAAATGAGAAATAATCGAATTCTAAGTTAAAAAATAAATCAAAAATGATTCTAATAATTAATGTATATTCTATTTGAACATATACGATAATAATTTATTATCAATGGATTTGATTTTTGTAACGTCCCAAATTTTACGGCCATTTAAATTCGAATATTTAAATTTGTTTATATATTATATTTGAAATATAATGGATTTTTAATCGAATTTATTTAGTTAAAATAGAGTTCGAATATATATATTTATATATTAATTAAAACGAGCTCGAAACGACGCGGTAGTTCGAAATTTTCGATTTGAATTTTAACTGAGTATACAGGATCCAATATAAGTCGTTTTTCTGTGAATCGAGAAACGTTTGAACCGATTCGATTATATTTTTCTAATGAAAGAAAAAAAATGAGATTTCAGCTTATAGATTTCAAGTTATGTCCAATTCAAATTTTCAAATAGTCGATGTGAAATCGTTTTTAAACTATAACGATTTATTTATGTATATTAAAGGATTTTTATATAAATGGAATATTATTTAAAACTAGAATTTTATGTCGAGTTTGAATACCATTCTGAATGAAATTTGAAGTTGTTAATTTAGTAAATACGATGACCGTATCCAGTAATGGAGGTATTTAAATATGCGACACCAATTCAATATTAATTAATTTTTCAGGATGACACATGTTTTCAGATTTTAGTATACTTTAGCAGCAACTGGTGAGCTGTGGCATATAATAAATAGATAATTATATACTTCTTCACGGTTACGTATGTTTGCTATAACAAATACAGTAGTTCTCTAGCTTGCTTCACTTACAAATAAGAAGTATTTACCAGGAGTTTACATTGCGAAGGAAGTAGGTGTTTTCTCAATTGGATGAAAGTAACACAAACACAAAGTTGTGAACTCCAAATAGACAATAAATGATTTAAGCTCCAAGTGAATCTCCCATCATACCCTGCAACAAAAGAGCAATGCCATATGCATCTCAAGGTTCAAATTACCTAACCAGAAATATAGACCTTCGAATGGAAGTTACTTCCATTACAGTTGGAGACGTATATGGAAATATTTTATGACAATAAACACCACGGTAGTGATTTTCTTTCTTCCCCCTCTTTAGAAAAAAAGAAGAGATCGGTGCCTGAAAAATAACGATGGCATATTCTCTTTCATGTTTTCTCATATACTTCAGGCCCAAGGTACTTAGGTTATACATGTTGCCATACATTTTAGAAATCGAACATAAAATAAAATAAAATAAAATAAAATAAAAAGTAAAATTTATACAAAGAAACAGCTAAGAAAAACAAATATAGATGATATGTTTATACATCAGTCTGTACATAGGAAATTGAATGGCTAAATATGTGTATGTATTTTCCTATACATTAGACCTGTAACAAGACAAATCGAAACAGCCACATAAGGTACAAGAACAACTATGTAAGAACCCGTAACTTCCCTGTGAAGGAAAGCACGAATACTTTGAGAACAACACACAAAAGGACGCATACGAAAGAACATTTCATTGTTATTACAACAATTCCATCAGATACAAGAATATACAGAGCATAAATGAATAAATTACATTCAACAAATATCAGAGATTACAATAAATTACATAGCAGCGGAAAAAATATACAAAACACAACTAGAAGTGATACACGGATACAGAGCTTTCCGAGCATCGTTCCAGCTGTAAATCAGGATCCTGTGAATATAAATCTGCAAAACCAAAACTACTAGCTGCCCGTGTCGAAAATAGGGGCACCCAGAGTTTAGGTTAAAATAATAAACTCCAGGTCAGTCATGGGACTGGTGTGAGAACTAAAACAGTTATTAATCTTTATTTTTAAAGTAAGGTAAATCAAGGGACCACGCCGTATAACACGGAACGGGTTTCCTCCCAAGAATACCAGTGCATAAAACCAACAGCGCAGTGCTAAATAAAGAAAAATGAAGCTGTTATAAGACCCAGGTCCCATCACACAATGCAACGCAAGCCGGAGGATAGGGTTTTTACCTTATAACAGCCAAAGCATGTTTGATACGTTTAAAACACATTATTTGATACTATTATAGGTGTATAGTATCAAAGCAATTTCCAATCATAAATATCAATCATAGGCGGCATGGGTACCATTTATCATGTCGCCATACTAGGTTCTACACATAAAACCGAAATACACGTATTGGAAATTGGATTTCCGTCATGAGTCGAGGCAAGGGGCAAGATCCTCTCCGCGTTCGAGACACTCTAGCAATGCCTCAGGACCCCACTCTGATCCTTTGGAACCTCCAAGGCCGGTCCTCTCTTACTTTTGAGGATTAGTTATTCCTGAACACACGTTTCCCGGTCCTTACAGACCTATATCCGAGGCGCCTCGTATCCAACAACCACACAGGAGAAAAGTATATAAATGTCAGGGCTGGTAGGTCACTGACACCACCCTAGCTAGAAAGAAACGTCGTGCACTCCTTGGGTCCGTATCCCGTTTTTGACTCATACCGAGGTGTGAGGCTCGCGAATTCACGTTATACACAAAGCTACGCCACACAGGCCGTGCTTTGATCATCAACCACAAGACTTTGCTTTTCAACAGAAGCCTTGATCAATTGCCACTTACGCATGCCACCTTGGCAATTCACTCCATGCAACTGATGTCCATCGATATACAACCTCTGAGCTCGTACGTCACAGAGAAGGGCGTTAAGCAAGAGAATAAATTATCCGCCGCCAAACAGATGTATATTTAATAGAGATCAATCAACACAGAATAAAATCCAATGTCAGACACACAATCCATTTACAAGTTCGTTCTGGGTCTGAACGAAACCGGAGGCACTTTCCTCGCATATCCATCCATCTCCAAGTACGTCTGGACGATCACCAACTGTTTCCCTCATCTTGGGTGTACAGCCCAATCAAGATCATCAGTAATCACCCAAATGATGTGAAGACTTCCGGTCTTCAACCACCGTCTTCATCTTCGACATCTCGTCGAATCGGTTATTCAGAATGGGTATAACCCGGCCTTTCTGAATAACCCACGTATATGATAAACAAATGTTACACAAACACAACAAACGCCTCATTCCAATTCGGAATATTCTTTTATTCACAAAATCACATTCTTGGGGAAATGTTCCCATTAATTTTATCCAAGATAAATTCTTCTAAATTTATTCTTTAATCCTCCTTTGGATATCATTTCAAACTAGTCGGGATTAGCGAACCACACCGAAGTAATTATTTATTTTATTTCCCAATCCCAACCTATATATCCCATGGAGCAAAACTGGTGATACTCCATATCTAACACCACGGTGTTATCGGTAAAATTAATTACCATTTCACGTTCAAATCTAATTAAAGATTTAACTATCGCTTTGGAGCAAAACTGGTGATACTCCACTCTCGATCACTTTTCAGATTTGATAATTTAAATTATCAATTCACTTTTTAATCTAATTAAAGATTCATTAAAACTCCACTTAGTTTTAATCTTTTCAAAAATCAATATCCTGTCTTTAACTGGGTTAAAGAACCAATGTCATCTAAAACACGATTCACGATAAACCCAAATCACATTTGATATTAAATACAAGGCTCTGAATAGAAAATATATCGGCTTATATTCAATACCAAAATCTGAAACCAACAAATATCGTATTGGAAATAACGATATCAAATATATCTTTCAAATTCCCATAACAATATCTGTACAGTCACGAAATCCAACATCGAAATATTCCGAAGATAATTTCGATTCAACTCTAGTCCAATTCATATATTGGGATTATTGATTATTTTTAAAATCACTTTCAAATTCAATTTATTTATTTCAAAAATAAATTGATTTTAATTCTAGTTCAAAACTGGTTCATTTTGATAAAAATCTATTTTTATCTTTTCAAATGTGGAATTCTTCAGCTCAATTTTTCCCAAATCATATATTATGATTTTACAAAAATTATAGATATCTTTAATAATTTTATCAAGGCCCGTACAGTCGATTCCATCAACGGCTATCGAACTGCACTTACAGCGACCTTTTTCAAATTTGATTTGGACATAATTCCAAATCCAACCGTTAGATTTCAAATTTCTATTATTCATTGGAAAGCTCTTTTCGATACGAACCCAACGGTTCCGGTTTTAGGAGAATCCGACGGTCGGATCTCCCGCAACGTCAATTCGAAGTCAATGGTCGAAATTCACGAACTGCCGCGGAGCGGCGCGTTCTATTCAGGCCATTATATATATATTATATATATATATTTCGTCGATTTCCTTTTAAAACGAATTTTATAAATAGTTCTACATTCGTTTCAAAACAATTTCAACTTCATCTTCAATTTCAAATCGATTTGATTTCAATTCAATTCGAGTTCATTTCAATTCAATTCAAATTCAAATTCGTTTCAATTCAATTCAATTCGAATTTACCTTCTATTTGATTCAATTCGAATTCGTTTCAAATTGATTTCAATTCAATTTCAGTTCGTTTTAAATTTCAATTTCAGTTCGTTTTAAATTTCAATTTCAATTTAATTCAATTTGAATTCATTTCTATTTTATTTGAATTCAAATTCGCTTCCTATTCCATTCGAATTTTAATCTAATTCAATTTGAATTTCATTTCAAAATATTTAATTTTGAAATCACTTTTCAATATTCATTATACAACGAATAAAATCGATATAAATATCGTTCGCGTCAAAATAACGCATCTCTAATCAACACGACTGTGAAAACCCGTAACTTCCCCGTAAAGGAAAGCGTCGGATAGTTTGAGAACAAACCACAACAGAACACATACAGAAGAACATTTCATTGTATATTACAACAATGCATCAGATTACAAGAATATACAGAGTATAAATGAATATTACACAGAAATATCAGAGATTTAAATTACATTTAAATACATAGCAGCGGAAAAATAATAAAATACACAACTAGAATGAGATATACGGATACAAAGCTTTCCGGATATCGTTCCAGCTGTAAACCAGGATCCTGTGAATATAAATCTGCAAAACCAAAACTACTAGCTGCCCGTGTCAAAATAAGGGCACCCAGAGTTTAGGTTAAAACAATAAACTCCAGGTCAGTCATGGGACTGGTGTGAGAACTAAAACAGTTATTAATCTTTATTTTTAAAGCTAGGTAAATCAAGGGACCCCGCCGTATAACACGGAACGGGTTTCCTCCCAAGAATACCAGTGTGTAAAACAAACAGCGCAATGCTAAATAAAGAAAAATGAAGCTGTTATAAGACCCAGGTCCCATCACACAATGCAACGCAGCCGAGGGTAGGGTTTTCCCTTATAACAGCCAAAGAATGCTTGATACGGTTAAAACAAATCATTTGATACTACTATAAGTGCATAGTGTATAAAACAACTTCAAATCATAAGTATCAATCATAGGCGGCATGAATGCCCCATAACACTATGTCGCCATATATAAGTTTACAATCAAAACCGCAAGACGTCGTATTGGAAGTTGGGTTATCATTTATGGTATGAACCGAGGCTAGGGGCAAGATCCTCACCGATTCGAGACTGTCTAGTCCGAGCCTCAGGAACAGCCGCAACTGCCCCATGGATCGTCAGGGCCGGTCCACCGATGTGGATTATTATGCCTGAACACTACGTTTCCCCGCCCTTTGGGGCGTAAATCTGGCCCGTCAGCCGACCAGAAGCATCGGCCGAAACCGATATCACGAGGCGCCTCGCTTTTCAGCAAGTAATAATAGGTAACATCCACAGGAGTCAAACTCGTCAGCCAGTTCAAGCACTGACGCCGCTCCTAACTAGAAAGAAACGCATGTCCTCCCTGAGGTCCGTCTCCCGTTTTTGATTCATACCGGGTGTGATACTCGCGAATCAACGTTACACAAAGCTACGCCACCAAGGCCGTGCTTCGATCATCAACCACAAGACTTTGCTTTTCAACAGAAGCCTTGATCATTTGCCACTTAGGCATGCCACACAGGCAATTCACTCCATGCGATTGATATCCATCAATATATAACCCCTGAGCTCGTACGTCTCAGAGAAGGGCGTTATGCAAGAGAATAAATTCTCCGCCGCCAAACAGATATATATTTAATAGAGATCAATCGAACGGACTAAAATCCAATGTCAGACACACACAGTCCATTTACAAGTCCGTTCTGGGTCTGAACGAAACCGGGGGCACTTAGTACCCCGCATATCCATCGATCTCCAAGTACGTCTGGACGATCACCAACTGTTTCCATCTTCTTGGGTGTACAGCCCAATCAAGATCATCAGTAATCACCCAAACGACGTGAAGACTTCCGGTCTTCGACCATCGTCTTCATCTTCGACTTATCGTCGTATCAGTTATTCAGAATGGGATAAACCCGGTCTTTCCGAATAACTCGCGTATACTTTAAATAAGTGTTACACAAACACAACATACACCTCATTCCAATTCATCAGTCACTAACCGTAAATTAATCAAGAGAATAATTCCCTAAATATTAACCCCGAAGGCCGAAACCAACATCAGATCAATATCCAGAAAACCGTTCTGCTTAGCTAACCGACATTTAGTTTCTGATTTCACATTCATAGGGAAAGGCTCCCATTAATTTTATCCGAGATAAATTTCTTGAATTTATTCTTTATTCTATTTTTGAATCTCAATTCAAACTAGTCGGGATTAGCGAACCTTACCGAAGTAATCATTTGTTTTAATTTCCCAATCCCAACCTATTTATCCCATGAAGTAAAACTGGTAATACCTCATATCTAACACCACAGTGTTATCGGTAAATTCAATTACCATTTCACGTTCAAATCTAATTAAAGATTTAACTACCGCCTGGAGCAAAACCGGTGGTACTCCATTTTCGATCTTTTCAATCTAATTAAAGATTCATTAAAACTCTACTTAGTTTTAATCTTTGACTGGGTTAAAGAATCAGTGTCATTTAAAACACGGTTCACGATAAACCCAAAATCACATTCCGTTAATTATCGGGTTAAAGAACAAGTGTTATTTAAAACACTGTTCACGATAAACCCAAAAATCATTCCATTAATTATCGGGTTAAAGAACAAGTGTTATTTAAAACACTGTTCACGATAAACCCAAAAATCAATACCAACTCAATTCCAATTAAATATCATTTAATTGGTACACTTCATTAAATCTAAATAAAAAGATTTAATCTTTTCTCAACTGGGTTCAAGAACAGTGTTAGTGAAGACACCATTCACGACAAACCCAAATCACATTTGATATTCAATATAAGGCTCTGAATAGAAAATATATCGGCTTATATTCAATATCAAATTCTACGATTAACAAATGTCGTATTGGAAATAACGATATAAATATATATATCTTTCAAATTTCCATAACAACATCTGTATAATCACGAATTCCAACATCGAAATATTCCGAAGACAATTTCGATTCAAATCCACTCCAATGCAATCATTGGAAATTCTGGTTATTTTTAAACCCTTTTCGAATTCAATTTATTTATTTAAAAATAAATAGAATTATAATTCTAGTTCAAAACTAGTTCATTTCGATAAAATTCTATTTTTATCTTTTCAAATATGGAGTTTTTCATCCCAATTCTTTCTAAATCATTTCTTATGATTTTACACAAATTATTACTATTTTTAATAATTTTATCAAGGCCCGTACAGTCGATTTCCATCAATGGCCATCGAACTGCACTTACACCGACCTTTTTCAAATTTGATTTGGACATAATTCCAAATACAACCGTTAGATTTCAAATTTCTAATATTCATTAGAAAGCTCTTTTCGATACGAACCCAACGGTTCCGGTTTTAGGAGAATCCGACGGTCGGATCTCCTGTAATGTCCGTTTGAAATAAATGGTCGAAATTCGCGAACTGCCGCGGCGCGGCGCGTTCTATTCAGGCCATTATATTATATATATAATATATATTTCGTCGATTTCTATTTAAAACGAATTATATAAATAGTTTTAAAATTCGTTTCAAAAGCAATTTCAACTTCCATTTCAATTCAAATCAAAATTGAATTCTTCTTTATAAATTCGTTTTAAAATTCATTTCTATTCAATTCAAATTTCAATTCAGTTTGAATTCATTTCAATTCGCTTTCAATTCAATTTGAATTCGTTTTCAATTCAATTCATTTCGAAATCGTTTTCAATTCAATTCATTTCGAAATCGTTTTCAATTCAATTCATTTCGAAATCGTTTTCAATTCAATTCATTTCGAAATCGTTTTTAATTCAATTCATTTCGAAATCGTTTTCAATTCAATTCATTTCGAAATCGTTTTCGATTCAATTCATTTCGAAATCGTTTTCAATTCAATTCATTTCAAAATCGTTTTCAATTCAATTCATTTCGAAATCGTTTTAAAATCGATATAAATATCGTTCACGTCAAAATGGCGTCAATCTAATCAACACGGCTTCATAAATTTCTATTTTCAAATATTCTATTTCAAATATTTCTTTTTCGAAATAGTTGTTATTATCAAAATATTTCGTTCAACACATGACCAATCTCAATGGATGAGTACTGTCAACACATGAACCTTTATTTTATATTGATAAAGATGTAAATTTTATTACTAAAATATTTCGTTCAACACATGACCAATCTCAATGGATGAGTACTGTCAACACATGAACCTTTATTTTATATTATTCTTTATTTTTCAAATTGGAATGAGGCCCAATCAATTACCATATAAAATTAATTATATGGATTTTCATACAACACATGTATATATTAGCATTGAAAATAATCAACCATCAACCAAAGTGCACTACACTGTATAAGCATCAAATATAGATATTCAACGCTTATAACAGCCTGTCAATCAATCGATCGACATATTTAATCAATCAGGATGAGTGAACTTCAAATTTCATCCCAACACCCGTGTGGGGTTTCAAACAATCAAACACATATTTTATTTGTGCTGTTGGGCGATGTGTAAAATTTATCGTCCCAATCAATGTCTTTCAAATAGGTGTACATAAACAAACCGTCCGGTTTGTAAATGAATATTTATTTATTCACTTCACGTTAAAAATTATATTTTTAACGATAAAACATTTTATTCTAACATATGAATTTCTATTCAGTTCATTCTTTAAATAAAATGATTTTTTTTTATTTTTCTAACTTATTTTAGAAAATTTCGGCGGCATAACGGCACGATACTAGAAACGGGACGAGGCCTAGCCTTATCCCCGGTCTAGTGAAGGCCCACGCCATTCACAAATCAATCAAGTCCATTCATTTCACCAAACAATTCAATTTCAATCATATAATCCAACTAATCTATGCAACCAAACAAACAAGTCCATGGTCTGTGGACGATTGTGTCGGGTGCTACTAAGCACCGTCTGCATCCTAGTATATATATGTAATTAGAAAAGAAATTGAAAGGTGAGAAGTTCTCACCAATAGCTTGCCTAGCTCCACGGCACTTCATTGATAGAAATCTTCAACGTTCTCGCCTTTTTGTTACCTTCGTTGCCCGCTTTCACTACCTATGTAAAAATCGAATTTTTACTTCGCTATTCAATATATAAAAATCATATTTTTATTTCGAAGTTCAATATATAAAAATCATATTTTTATTTCGAAGTTCAATATATAAAAATCATATTTTTATTTCGAAGTTCAATATATAAAAATCATATTTTTATTTCGAAGTTCAATATATAAAAATCATATTTTTATTTCGAAGTTCAATATATAAAAATCATATTTTTATTTTTAAAACAAGGTATATTTTTATTTTTAAATCAAGGTATATTTTTATTTTTAAATCAAGGTATATTTTTATTTTTAAATCAAGGTATATTTTTATTTTCAAATCAAGGTATATTTTTATTTTTAAATCAAGGTATATTTTTATTTTTAAATCAAGGTATATTTTTATTTTTAAAAACAAATGTTATTCATTTTCGAAACAATGTATTTCAAATTCAAAAATAATTCTATTTTTATTTTTCATCTATGCTATTCTCCCTATTTTATAATTCAATGTATATTTTCTATATAATCTTTTTTCTATATTTTCCTATGTCATTAATTTAAAATCAGATTATATATATAGAAAGAAGAAAAACAATATTTTTTTTAAATAAAATTAACTAAATTAACTACTAATTAATAACAATGCAAGAAAAAGAGAAAAAAAATAAAATCGTTACCCCTCCTTGAAGCACCAGGCCGTCACCTTCTTCTTGTATTGTCTGAAACGAGAAACCCATTTCATCGTTCCTAGGGTTCTGCCTCCGCCACCTATACACCGCGTCGGACCCACATCAGCCAACGCCCCTCCGACCGCCGTCACATGCGCTGCCATCCCCCCCAAACCCAGTCGAACTCGGTTATCCCAGGCTCGCGCAAACCGTAGTCGAACTCCGCAACTTTGAGGGCGGAGACCTAGCAAAACACTCAGCTAAAATCGATCAAACATGGGTGCATTTAAAGATCACGATCCCCTCTTGCATTTTCGTTTTATGGATTCCAACTTTTGTTGTATGGATTTCGTGGATTTTGAGGGGATTGTTTGGAGGATTTTAATCGTCGGTTACAGGTGATATCGGCTGGAAGAAAAAGGGTTGACCACGGGAAAGTTTGACTAGAGTTTGACCATTAGAGGATAGGGTATTTATACTATTTATTTAGTTATATTTTAATTCCAAAAAGTGATTTTTGCATTTGAACCCCAAACCGAACCCAACGACTGTCGTCTATAGCTAATTACCCCCATTCCGAACGCAATGGGATATGTTTCGTAATTCATTTCAATCATTACGATCAGTTTCCATTGAATTTAAAATATAAATCTTTATATATTCAATTTAAACACACATTTCAAATTACTGGGGCCACATAACAACTCTATAAATTCCAGAAAAAATATTTTCTAGCTTCGTATTGACGATACGGTCCTAACAAAACTAGTTTCGTCGAATTCTGAGACCGTTGGAAAAATGGCCAATTTCCAGTCGATTAAAATACTCTGAAACTGGTCAAACGCGTTTTCCTTCGCCACGCTCACATATTGATTCGGAAAATTATGAAATTTGAAACCTAACAATAATTTTACATCCCGGACCCAACAAAACTGGTTTCGTCGAAATCCGAGGTCGTTCGCAAAATGACTATTTTTAAGGGCCTGAATTCCATAGCGACTATTCAGAATTTTCAACTGGACATATCTTTTGATTCCCGCTATGAAATCTCGATTTTTCGGATTCGTTGGAAAGATATCATCAATTAGATCCTATCATTTTTGGTTTCACTAAAATCCGGATTGTTTTGCACCCGGTACATTCAATTGAAGTTTGAAATCGAATTATCGAACTACCGCGCCATTTTCAATTCTATTTATAATTATATATATAATTATTATATTCTAACGACGACGCATATAATATATACGTTCGAATTCTATTCAAAATAAATTTCTCGTTGATATTATTTAAAATAATTCATTTTAAATATTCAAAATTCGCTAAAATTGCCAAAATAAAAATTTTAAACTGGCCCAGATTTTCGGGTTGTTACAACGGCTTTATATATTTCAATAAATTCGTTATCCTATTCAACAAATGAATATTTATTCCATTCAACACATGAATCTATATTTCTTCCAACACCTGACTAATCTCAACACATGAGTACTGTCAACACATCACTATTTTTGTTATGTAAAATATTTTATAAAACTATGGTATTTATCGTTTGATTTTTAATTAGACTCCATCGTAAAGTAAATCTAATTTTAAATACGATAAAGATGTGATTTTTATTGTTAAAATATTTTACTCAACACATGAATATCGTCAACACATGACTATTTTTATATTCAACACATGAATTTTCTTTTATAATATTCATTGTTGTCCCAATTGGAATGAGGCCCAATCAATCACCATATAACGTTAATTATATGGATTCCATACAACACATGTATATAATAGCATTGATAAACAATCAACCATCATCCAAAGTGCACCACACAACTGCATAAGCATCAAATATAAATAATCGACGCTTACACAGTCTGTCGACCAATCGATCGACAATAATTAAATAATTGGGATTAGTGTACCCAAATATCAACCCAACACTCGTGTGGGGTTTCAAATCAACAAACACATATTTTTATTTGTGCAGTTGGGCGATGTGTAAAATTTATTGACCCAATCAATATCAGTCAAATCAGTGTATATAAACAAATCGGCCGATTTTTTTATAAATATCTATTTATTCACTTTCATGTTAAAAATTATATTTTTTTTTTCGATAAAACATTTTATTTTAACACATGAATTTCTATTCAGTTCATTTATTCAATAAAATTGATATTTTTATTTTTCTAACATATTTTGGGAAATTTCGGCGGCATAACGGCACGATACTAGAAACGGGACAAGGCCTAGCCTTATCCCCGGTCTAGTGAAGGCCCACGCCATTCACACATCAATCAAATCAATTTCATTTCACCAAACAATTCAATTCAAACCAAATAAACTAACCAACTACTCAACCAAACAATTTAACAAACAAGCCATCCATGGTCTGTGGATGACGGGTGTCGGGTGCTGCAAAGCACCGTCTGCATCCTAGTATATATATAACTAGAGAAAGAAATTGAAGAGTGAGAAGTTCTCACCGAAAGCTATCCAATCATCTTGACTCTTCTTTTATAGAAATCTTCTTCATTCTCGCCTTTTTATCATCTTCGTTGCCCGTAGACACTACATATATAAAAATCACACATTTTTATATTTTGATGTCTTTAAAATAAAAATCACATTTTTATTTGTTCACTTTCAATTTAAAAATCATATTTTTTATAATCGCTTCATACATTTAAAAATCGAATTTTCACTTCGCTATTCAATATATAAAAATCTCGCCTTTTTCAATATAAAGATTTCGCCTTTTTCAAAATAAAGCCTTTTCCCTACTCAAAGATCTAAACTTTCTTTCTCTAATGATCTATTCCTTTCTAATAAAAACCATTTCTTTGTTCTAATAAAAAGCGTATATTTTTATAACTCTACAACATAAAAGATTATATTTTTATAGTCGCTATATAGTAAAGACTATATTTTTAATACTTTAAAAATATAAAAATCATATTTTTAAAATATTCTCTTTTTCTTTCTCTTCATAAAAATTATAGCTTCCTTAAATTAAAATCACTCCTTATCTCCATTTAAAAATCTCGTCTTTTCTATTTTAAAAAAAACTAATCTTTTCTATTTTTAAAATCTAATCTATTCTATTTCAAAAATATCGTCTTTTCACTTTTAAAAATATCGTCTTTTCACTTTTAAAAATATCGTCTATTTAAAAATCAATCTCGTCTTTTAAAAATCAATCTTTATTTTGCTACACATATAAAGATGATATTTTTATATTTCCTATCATGTAAAAATTATATTCTTCATTCTCTACCTAAACAAAAATCATATTTTTACATCTTTCATATAGTAAAGATTACATTTTTAATACTTTTAAAAATATAAAAATCATATTTTTATCTGAATAAAATCTTTTCTTCACCAACATCAAAGGTAAACTGATTTTTAACAATGCTTTTTAAATTAAACTAAGCGAATTTTATACAACAAATTAAATAACATATATAAAAAACTTACAGCGAGTGGGGGTGAAGAGGAATAGGAGGGGGCTCGATTCAGGCGGGGCATGAGGCAGAGGGGGGGGGGGGGCTCGGCGGCTTAGGGTTTAGAAAAAGGGGGGGGGGAGGTTTTATGCAGAAGAAGGAGGAGATGGAGGCGAGAGAGGGAGGCGGAGGTGGTCGAATGCGGGTTTGGGGGGGGGGGGGACTGCTTGCATCGCGCGGCGCTTGGGGGGGGGGGTGTTTGATGGAGGAGATGGAAACGGAAGAAGGGAAGAAGGAAGGAGGAAGAAGAGGAAGCAGCGGCGGCGGCAGCGTCGCTGGGGGGGGGGGGGGCGCGATGTGGTGGCGGTGGCTCCCCCCCCCCCCCCCCCCCCGTCGCCCTCCTCTTTCCATTTTTTTTCCTGGGAAAAATTGATTTTGAAAGAAGAGATGGGGGTGGGGGGCAGCGAAAGATAAAGGAGAGGGGAGAGATTTAATTTTTAATTTATTTATTTAATTTATTTTCAAAAAGTTGACTTTTACATACGACCTCGAAACGAGGCCCACCGCCTGTCGTCCATAGCGTTTCACCCCCATTCCGAACACAATGGGATATGTATCGCAAGCTGATTCGATCATCCCAATCAGTTTCCGTTGAATTTACATTGAAATCGCTATATTGAATTTTAAACGTACATTTCAAATTACCGGGGTCACATACTAACTCTAAAAATTCTCGAAAAATATTTTCTAGCCTCGTATTGACGATACGGTTCTAACAAAACTAGTTTCGTCGAATTCCGAGACCGTTGGAAAAATGGCCATTTTCCAATCGATTAGAATCAACTGAAACTGGTCAAACGCGTTTTCCTTTGCCACGCTCACATATTGATTCGAAAAATTATGAAATTTGAAACCTAGCAATAATTTGACGTCGCGGACCCAACAAAACTGGTTTCGTCGAAATCCGAGGTCGTTTGCAAAATGTCAATTTTTAAGGGCCTGAATTCCATAGCGACTATTCAGAATTTTCAACTGGACATAACTTTTGATTCCCGCTATGAAATTTCGATTTGTCGGATTCGTTGGAAAGATACTCTCAATTAGATTCTATTATTTTTGGTTTCACTAAAATCCGGATTGTTTTGCACCCGGTACATTCAATTGAAGTTTGAAATCGAATTATCGAACTACCGCGCCATTTTCAATTCTATTTATAATTATATATAATTATTTATATTCTAACGACGACGTATATAAATATATACGTCGAATTTCAATTCGAAATAAATTTCTCGTCGATATTATTTAAAATGATTTATTTTAAGTGTTCAAAATTCACTAAAATTGCAAAAATAAAAATTTTAAACTGGCCCAGATTTTCAGGTTATTACAATCTCCCCCATTAAAAACTTTTCGTCCCCGAAAAGGAACAAAGTCGAAAGTGGTTTGATTAATCAACTCTACGTTCGATTTGGCTTCCGTTCTCCAACTTTTCAGTTTCTGAGAAATTTCAAAAATTTGGCTAACACCCTAAATTTTCGAAAAATTTCGCCATAACCTCCCCTGCACCGGGAGCATCGAGGAATTTCAAATAGCTTCCCCGGTCCTTCTAATCTCAAAAAGAAAAAGAAAAAGCCAAGCGGCTAGCCAATAGGCTCATAGAATCATCATCACCCAAACAAAACAGTAAATTATGTAGTAAACATGTACCTATTTGTCGGGCAAACAAATTTTATTCTTCGGCTCTAGCCTCCTTGCTATGACCTGTTCAATGTAAGTATATGTATATGCAAGCAAATGCGACCAATTTTCAATATAATGCAATATTTGGTTCAATTAGGCTAAATGGTTAAAATTAGCAAACAAATAAACAAACAACACAAACATCAATCAATTAGTGAATTAGAGTTTCAAATTCATAATTTTTATACATATAGTCAAAAAATCATGTTTTTGATGCCAATTCACAACGATGTGTTCTAACTATATTAGTTTTGGTTCTCACACCAGTCTAATGGAAATATATAGATATCACACCTTCGAAACACGAACATAAATACTGATGATGTGGCCACATCATCAGAATTACCCCCGGGTGTCTAGAATGTGACTCTATATCTATCCAGTATATTAAAACTTCGAATATACGTTCATGACGCGTATATGCAAAATCTTTATATACTAGATTGGCCATTTCAATATAAATAAATATTCAAATACGTATAAAACGACTTAAATTTTCAAAACAAAATTGTTTTCTTTTGAAAAATATACTCTTTACACTCGTTCTAGGATACTACTGATCCTATCTCTAACGAGTCATTCTAATTGGATATTACTAATCCAATATCTGATGAATTCTTTCGTATGGTTCTAATGTGTCTTGCTCTCGAGCTGTGTAAACCAAAGCTCTGATACCAACTGTAAGAACCCGTAACTTCCCCGTGAAGGAAAGCACGAATACTTTTAGAACAACACACAAAAGGACGCATACGGAAGAACATTTCATTGTTATTACAACAATTCCATCAGATACAAGAATATACAGAGTATAAATGAATAAATTACATTCAACAAATATCAGAGATTACAATAAATTACATAGCAGCGGAAAAAATATACAAAACACAACTAGAAGTGATACACGGATACAGAGCTTTTCGAGCATCATTCCAGCTGTAAATCAGGATCCTGTGAATATAAATCTGCAAAACCAAAACTACTAGCTGCCCGTGTCGAAAATAGGGGCACCCAGAGTTTAGGTTAAAATAATAAACTCTAGGTCAGTCATGGGACTGGTGTGAGAACTAAAACAGTTATTAATCTTTATTTTTAAAGTAAGGTAAATCAAGGGACCACGCCGTATAACACGGAACGGGTTTCCTCCCAAGAATACCAGTGCATAAAACCAACAGCGCAATGCTAAATAAAGAAAAATGAAGCTGTTATAAGACCCAGGTCCCATCACACAATGCAACGCAAGCCGGAGGATAGGGTTTTTACCTTATAACAGTCAAAGCATGCTTGATACATTTAAAACACATTATTTGATACTATTATAGGTGTATAGTGTCAAAGCAATTTCCAATCATAAATATCAACCATAGGCGGCATGGGTACCATCTATCATGTCGCCATACTAGGTTCTACAAATAAAACCGAAATACATGTATTGGAAATTGGATTTTCGTCATGAGTCGAGGCAAGGGGCAAGACCCTCTCCACGTTCGAGACACTCTAGCAATGCCTCAGGACCCCACTCTGATCCTTTGGAACCTCCAAGGCCGGTCCTCTCTTACTTTTGAGGATTAGTTATTCCTGAACACACGTTTCCCGGTCCTTACAGACCTATATCCGAGGCGCCTCGTATCCAACAACCACACAGGTGAAAAGTATATAAATGTCAGGGCTGGTAGGTCACTGACACCACCCTAGCTAGAAAGAAACGTCGTGCACTCCTTGGGTCCGTATCCCGTTTTTGACTCATACCGAGGTGTGAGGCTCGCGAATTCACGTTATACACAAAGCTACGCCACACATGCCGTGCTTTGATCATCAACCACAAGACTTTGCTTTTCAACAGAAGCCTTGATCAATTGCCACTTACGCATGCCACCTTGGCAATTCACTCCATGCGACTGATGTCCATCGATATACAACATCTGAGCTCGTACGTCACAGAGAAGGGCGTTAAGTAAGAGAATAAATTCTCCGCCGCCAAACAGATGTATATTTAATAGAGATCAATCAACACAGAATAAAATCCAATGTCAGACACACAATCCATTTACAAGTTCGTTCTGGGTCTGAACGAAACTGGAGGCACTTTCCTCGCATATCCATCCATCTCCAAGTACGTCTGGACGATCACCAACTGTTTCCCTCATCTTGGGTGTACAGCCCAATCAAGATCATCAGTAATCACCCAAACGATGTGAAGACTTCCGGTCTTCAACCACCGTCTTCATCTTCGACATCTCGTCGAATCGGTTATTCAGTATGGGTATAACCCGGCCTTTCTGAATAACCCACGTATATGATAAACAAATGTTACACAAACACAACAAACGCCTCATTCCAATTCGGAATATTCTTTTATTCAAAAAATCACATTCTTAGGGAAATGTTCCCATTAATTTTATCCAAGATAAATTCTTCTAAATTTATTCTTTAATCCTCCTTTGGATATCATTTCAAACTAGTCGGGATTAGCGAACTACACCGAAGTAATTATTTATTTTATTTCCCAATCCCAACCTATATATCCAATGGAGCAAAACTGGTGATACTCTATATCTAACACCACGGTGTTATCGGTAAAATTAATTACCATTTCACGTTCAAATCTAATTAAAGATTTAACTATCGCTTTGGAGCAAAACTGGTGGTACTCCACTCTCGATCACTTTTCAGATTTGATAATTTAAATTATCAATTCACTTTTTAATCTAATTAAAGATTCATTAAAACTCCACTTAGTTTTAATCTTTTCAAAAATCAATATCCTGTCTTTAACTGGGTTAAAGAACCAATGTCATCTAAAACACGATTCACGATAAACCCAAATCACATTTGATATTAAATACAAGGCTCTAAATTGAAAATATACCGTCTTATATTCAATACCAAATTCTGAAACCAACAAATAACGATATCAAATATATCTTTCAAATTCCCATAACAATATCTGTACAGTCACGAAATCCAACATCGAAATATTCCGAAGATAATTTCGATTCAACTCTAGTCCAATTCACATATTGGGAATATTGATTATTTTTAAAATCACTTTCAAATTCAATTTATTTATTTCAAAAATAAATTGATTTTAATTCTAGTTCAAAACTGGTTCATTTTGATAAAAATCTATTTTTATCTTTTCAAATGTGGAATTCTTCAGCTCAATTTTTCCCAAATCATATATTATGATTTTACAAAAATTATAGATATCTTTAATAATTTTATCAAGGCCCGTACAGTCGATTCCATCAACGGCTATCGAACTGCACTTACAACGACCTTTTTCAAATTTGATTTGGACATAATTCCAAATCCAACCGTTAGATTTCAAATTTCTATTATTCATTGGAAAGCTCTTTTCGATACGAACCCAACGGTTCCGGTTTTAGGAGAATCCGACGGTCGGATCTCCCGCAACGTCAATTCGAAGTCAATGGTCGAAATTCACGAACTGCCGTGGAGCGGCGCTTTCTATTCAGGCCATTTTATATATAATATATATATATATTATATACATTTCGTCGATTTCCTTTTAAAACGAATTTTATAAATAGTTCTACATTCGTTTCAAAACAATTTCAACTTCATCTTCAATTTCAAATCGATTTGATTTCAATTCAATTCGAGTTCATTTCAATTCAATTCAAATTCGTTTCAATTCAATTCAATTCGAATTTACCTTCTATTTGATTCAATTCGAATTTGTTTCAAATTGATTTCAATTCAATTTCAGTTCGTTTTAAATTTCAATTTCAGTTCGTTTTAAATTTCAATTTCAATTTAATTCAATTTGAATTCATTTCTATTTTATTTGAATTCAAATTCGCTTCCTATTCCATTCGAATTTTAATCTAATTCAATTTGAATTTCATTTCAAAATATTTAATTTTGAAATCACTTTTCAATATTCATTATACAACGAATAAAATCGATATAAATATCGTTCGCGTCAAAATAACGCATCTCTAATCAACACGGCTTTATATATTTCAATAAATTCGTTATCCTATTCAACAAATGAATATTTATTCCATTCAACACATGAATCTATATTTCTTCCAACACCTGACTAATCTCAACACATGAGTACTGTCAACACATCACTATTTTTGTTATGTAAAATATTTTATAAAACTATGGTATCTATCGTTTGATTTTTAATTAGACTCCATCGTAAAGTAATTCTAATTTTAAATACGATAAAGATGTGAATTTTATTGTTAAAATATTTTACTCAACACATGAATATCGTCAACACATGACTATTTTTATATTCAACACATGAATTTTCTTTTATAATATTCATTGTTGTCCCAATTGGAATGAGGCCCAATCAATCACCATATAACGTTAATTATATGGATTCCATACAACACATGTATATAATAGCATTGATAAACAATCAACCATCATCCAAAGTGCACCACACAACTGCATAAGCATCAAATATAAATAATCGACGCTTACACAGTCTGTCGACCAATCGATCGACAATAATTAAATAATTGGGATTATTGTACCCAAATATCATCCCAACACCCATGTGGGGTTTCAAATCAACAAACACATATTTTTATTTGTGCAGTTGGGCGATGTGTAAAATTTATCGATCCAATCAATATCAGTCAAATCAGTGTATATAAACAAATCGGCCGATTTGTTTATAAATATCTATTTATTCACTTTCACGTTAAAAATTATATTTTTTTTCGATAAAACATTTTATTTTAACACATGAATTTCTATTCAGTTCATTTATTCAATAAAATTCATATTTTTATTTTTCTAACATATTTTGGGAAATTTCGGCGGCATAACGGCACGATACTAGAAACGGGACAAGGCCTAGCCTTATCCCCGGTCTAGTGAAGGCCCACGCCATTCACACATCAATCAAATCAATTTCATTTCACCAAACAATTCAATTCAAACCAAATAAACTAACCAACTACTCAACCAAACAATTTAACAAACAAGCCATCCATGGTCTGTGGATGACGGGTGTCGGGTGCTGCTAAGCACCGTCTGCATCCTAGTATATATATATAACTAGAGAAAGAAATTGAAGAGTGAGAAGTTCTCACCGAAAGCTATCCAATCATCTTGACTCTTCTTTTATAGAAATCTTCTTCATTCTCGCCTTTTTATCATCTTCGTTGCCCGTAGTCACTACATATATAAAAATCACACATTTTTATATTTTGATGTCTTTAAAATAAAAATCACATTTTTATTTGTTCACTTTCAATTTAAAAATCATATTTTTATAATCGCTTCGTACATTTAAAAATCGAATTTTCACTTCGCTATTCAATATATAAAAATCTCGCCTTTTTCAATATAAAGATTTCGCCTTTTTCAAAATAAAGCCTTTTCGCTACTCAAAGATCTAAACTTTCTTTCTCTAATGATCTATTCCTTTCTAATAAAAACCATTTCTTTGTTCTAATAAAAAGCGTATATTTTTATAACTCTACAACATAAAAGATTATATTTTTATAGTCGCTATATAGTAAAGACTATATTTTTAATACTTTAAAAATATAAAAATCATATTTTTAAAATATTCTCTTTTTCTTTCTCTTCATAAAAATTATAGCTTCCTTAAATTAAAATCACTCCTTATCTCCATTTAAAAATCTCATCTTTCCTATTTTAAAAAAAACTAATCTTTTCTATTTTTAAAATCTAATCTATTCTATTTCAAAAATATCGTCTTTTCACTTTTAAAAATATCGTCTTTTCACTTTTAAAAATATCGTCTATTTAAAAATCAATCTCGTCTTTTAAAAACCAATCTTTATTTTGCTACACATATAAAGATGATATTTTTATATTTCCTATCATGTAAAAATTATATTTTTCATTCTCTACCTAAACAAAAATCATATTTTTACATCTTTCATATAGTAAAGATTACATTTTTAATACTTTTAAAAATATAAAAATCATATTTTTAACTGAATAAAATCTTTTCTTCACCAACATCAAAGGTAAACTGATTTTTAACAATGCTTTTTAAATTAAACTAAGCGAATTTTATACAACAAATTAAATAACATATATAAAAAAACTTACAGCGAGTGGGGGTGAAGAGGAATAGGAGGGGGCTCGATTCAGGCGGGGCTTGAGGCAGAGGGGGGGGGGGGGGGGCTCGGCGGCTTAGGGTTTAGAAAAAGGGGGGGGGCGGTTTTATGCAGAAGGAGGAGATGGAGGCGAGAGAGGGAGGAAGAAGAAGAGAGGGAGGCGGAGGTGGTCGAATGCGGGTTTGGGGGGGGGTGCTTGCATCGCGCGGCGCTTGGGGGGGGGGGGGGGGTTGATGGAGGAGATGGAAACGGAGGAAGGGAAGAAGGAAGGAGGAAGAGGAAGCAGCGACGGCGGCAGCGTCGCTGGGGGGGGGGGGGGGCGCGATGTGGTGGCGGCGGCTCTCCCCCCCGTCGCCCTCCTCTTTCCATTTTTTTTTTATTTTTGGGAAAAATCGATTTTGAAAGAAGAGATGGGGGGGGGGGGGGCAGCGAAAGATAAAGGAGAGGGGAGAGATTTAATTTTTAATTTATTTAATTAATTTATTTTCAAAAAGTTGACTTTTACATACGACCTCGAAACGAGGCCCACCGCCTGTCATCCATAGCGTTTCACCCCCATTCCGAACACAATGGGATATGTATCGCAAGCTGATTCGATCATCTCGATCGGTTTCCGTTGAATTTACATTTAAATCGCTATATTGAATTTTAAACGTACATTTCAAATTACCGGGGTCACATACTAACTCTAAAAATTCTCGAAAAATATTTTCTAGCCTCGTATTGACAATACGGTCCTAACAAAACTAGTTTCGTCGAATTCCGAGACCGTTGGAAAAATGGCCATTTTCCAGTCGATTAAAATCAACGGAAACTGGTCAAACGCGTTTTCCTTTGCCACGCTCACATATTAATTCGAAAAATTATGAAATTTGAAACCTAGCAATAATTTGACGTCACGGACCCAACAATACTGGTTTCGTCGAAATCCGAGGTCGTTTGCAAAATGTCAATTTTTAAGGGCCTGAATTCCATAGCGACTATTCAGAATTTTCAACTGGACATAACTTTTGATTCCCGCTATGAAATTTCGATTTGTTGGATTCGTTGGAAAGATATTCTCAATTAGATCCTATTATTTTTGGTTTCACTAAAATCCGGATTGTTTTGCACCCGGTACATTCAATTGAAGTTTGAAATCGAATTATCGAACTACCGCGCCATTTTCAATTCTATTTATAATTATATATAATTATTTATATTCTAACGACGACGTATATAAATATATACGTCGAATTTCAATTCAAAATAAATTTCTCGTCGATATTATTTAAAATGATTCATTTTAAATGTTCAAAATTCACTAAAATTGCCAAAATAAAAATTTTAAACTGGCCCAGATTTTTGGGTTATTACAAGCTAAGAGGAAATCTTTTTATATACACCAAATCTTTGCAGAATCGATCAACTAATATACCATAGAATTCATGTACCAAAATCACTATTCATACATTTAAAGATTAAAATAGAAAATATACAATGTAGAACTCAAATCTCAACAAACAAATCAAAACAGTATACAGTGAATTCACATGGACATGCACATAAAATCTCATATACAAAATCACTATATTTATACATTTTAATATGTAAAGAAAATCTACATGGTACAGATCCAAATATCTCTGAATTTAACTAGTCATAGATCTAACCTAACCTATACAACCACAATGCCACTATTCTTTTCGAACAGACCAAAGACAACACCGAATCCATCAAAATTTCTGCTGAACCATCACTGCCATCATCAGTACGAGATCTAAAAGGAGAAAAATAAAATTGCATCAGCTAGTAGTAGCTGAACCTAAGCTATGAACAGCCATGATAGACGTTCATCTTATCTAAAACAAAACCACCACTATAAATACGCTATCACGCAGTAGTGTTCATCAACCCATTCGCAAACACAACAAATAATAAAAGAAAAACCCCATTTGAAACCATAAAAAAAAATCAAAGTGAAATATACAGTAAATCAAATCGAATAAAGCTTATCTGGTGGCTTAAGGTTCGGTCAGACCCTCGAGTTGCTTGTCTGTAGTTTATGAATGAGGAGGCCTCTTGTTTTCGGGGAAGGCTTGGTGGTAATCGACGAAGCTGTGGAGACAATGGGTGTCGAGGGTTTTGTTTGAGGTCTGGCCGAACTGATTGAAGAAGGAGATGAAGGGATGAACGAGGAAGCGGTGGTGTAAAGAGAGGTTGCGTCGCTATAGGGCTCGATGTGCTGAAGACCGGAATAGTACTTACGGTTTTGAATTTGGGGGAAAAATCCTGGAGGCAGCTACCGAATGAATGAAGGAGGATCGGTGGATGTAGGGTATTAAAAGGGAACGGGTAGTGAGTTTTTGGGCCGGCTAATTTAAGGTAAAGCCCGTTCTAAAATGTTATAAACCCATGTTTTAAAATTAAATTTCTTTTATAAATTTGTTTATACGATTTCTCACTCATACGATATCAGATTTACGCACGGTCAGTTGCGTTGGGACTGTGGAGACAAGAATTTCGAGATGGAGCGGGATCTAGTCCAGATCTGAAGTAACTAGAATTTTTATTCGAATAACACGTTAGTTTAATTTGACTAAAACAGACTATTTATCGACATATTCAAATCAAGGTGAGTTAAACTCACTCAGCTCTTCCAATTTATATTTTATATAAATTGGGTTTTTATTTTGTGTGTTCTGATTGTTAGTGATTGACCGTTTGCTAGTTATATAATTACTGTTGATTCAATGTCTGAAATTAAACGGTCGTTTAATTTCAGTAAACCACCAATCGTTATGATTTGACCCGAATAAAGTAATTTCCCTTGATTGGTCACGTGTATAAACGTGCTTGAATTGTCTGGATTGGATGTAAATTAATTGGTGATCGTTATAGAAATTATCAATCAAATAAAAAGGAATGGTTGATTATTATTGATTGTTGAACCTTATTTCAACATTTCTTCTGATAGTAACCAATAGGTGGTATGGTTGGGTAATTGGCATCACCTAGCCTATAAATCAATCGATTTATAAAATATGGGTTTATCTACAGTGAATCGATAATATTTAAGTTATAAATATATTTCATAAAGAGAATAGGTTTTTGAGAGTTATTACATGGAAAGGTTATTTAAAAGGGAAAAGGAAAAATATTAATTACTTGAAGTTTATAAGAAATTATGAAGTTTGTTTTTTAAAACGAATTCTTATGTCGATAAGAGTTATAAGCGAAGAGCAGGAGATAACCTTGTGGTTAAGGATTTGATTAATCGTGAGCAATTAAATAAAGTTATTTAAATTAAATTTATTTTAATTAATTTAAAAGAACTGGTTAGGAGTGTAATCATGTTTGTGTTGACTGAGTCGACCATTTAAACCAAGTTAGACTTTAAATTAGTAAAATAACTAAATGAATAATTGGTTAATCCTAGTAAGATTTAAAAAGGAAATTCTAGTAAATAAAGGAGTTAATTGATTTGAAATGATTAATGTTGAGTTGTTTTAGTAATCATTAATTAAATGAAATATATTTAAGTAACCGAGTCTGAAATGAAATATGGTCGAGTGATTGGAAAAAAGCTAGGGATGAGTTTTCTTATTTGAGTTCGAGTCTTATAATGAAGCAATAAAGAGATCTAAGCGAATACCTAGTTTAAATGAAAAGTTTTACTTAACGTTTGAATTGAGTAAAGGAAGGTGAAAATGTAAAGAGTTATATTAAACCCGAAATTTATAAACAAGGTTTATAAATGTAATATGGGTTTAAACGTCGTTTTTAAACTGGAAATACTTAATAATGGTATTAAGTTAAATCCATGGATTTAAAAAGGGAATTTCCCGAAAGGAAAGGGGATTGGCAAAAAGGGGTTTGATGTGAGTTTGGTAAACAAAGTTGAAAATAGGATTTGTAAAAATAATTCAGTTTGTGAAACAAAGTTATTTGGATAAGTCGAGAGTTAATAAAAGTTATATTTAGTAAATAAGAATTTAATTAACGAATTAAGCGATATTAATGATCTTTAAAGGAGAAAGTTCCAAAAAGGATAAGAAGAGCCATAAAACTATATTTTAACTTGTGGGATGGGTTTTGATATGTAAGATTGAATATAGGTTCTTGAATTTCAACTCGTATTTATCTAAAGATAAGAACGTTGTTGATCAAGGTTTGAGAGGTAATTAAAATACCCTAACTTGAATGACTTCTTGACTATCCAAGGGTGATACTAGTTGGTAATGTCAAGAATGTATGTTAAGATTTCCAAAATAATGGAAATAATATGAGATGATATTTTACCTAGTAATGGAATTAAAAGGAGATTGGGCGATAAATTTTAAAAAGCCAAGTGATGCTGAATACCAGACCAATAAATCTATTTTTATGATTTCATGGATGTTTACTTGATAGTTAAATAATTGGCTATCAAGTCTTACCTTTACGATTGTTGCGATGGAAAGACCGGGATCGAATGTATATTCGAAACCCATTCCAACTAACAAATACTAATATATAGAAAAATCAGATGACGATCGAGATGGAGCATGTGAAGACCATAGATCTTCATAAAGCGGAAGAACCACTTAAAATCTCTGATTCGACCCGGAGATATACTGGGGTTCTGTCGTGGTTGGAATCTGTGGATTGCAAGGACGATCGCTACTGATCCATGGGGTGATTCCTATATTGGATGCAGTAGGAGAGTACCTTTGGTTCATCCTGTCTGGATGACTTGTATGGACGGATGTCTGACAGAGTATTTCTTAAGAATCACGTACGTTGATTTTTACAAACGTATCTCTGTTAGTGGCGGAGAGGGGCACCTCTCTAGCTTAACGACCAGAATATTTTTTTGTGGACGTCAATTAGTGATTTGGCGGATCTGACGATGTGGCATTCAAAGTGTATGATGACTAGATGTGTTCTGACCTCAAGACTCATCGACCGGGAAATGACAAAAATCGGGCAGACAACATGGCTATGTGGGTCGCTCCCATTAGGGTGTATAATCACCTATCTAGAGAAAATCCATTTCATTCTTTAATCTATTTCGATGTTGTCCCTTTTCTGGAAACGGTGGTTTGAGTCCAACCGTTGGTGATATACATTCGATACACTCAAGCGAAATGAGTGGTCGATCATGTGAGGGTCGGGTTGCAAGACGTTCTTGTTGAACCCAGTGTATTCGCCTCTAGAGATACACGATCGGCAGGTGGTCCCATACCTTGTCAAGGACGGAAATCCAATCTCCAATAAGTGCCCACGGTTTTGTTTATATATATATATACGTGGAGCGTGAGATGCAAGCGTTCCACTAGATTGATATTTACTTGTATTTAGACACTATTAGAATATCAGAAAAGATATTGATTTCAAAACTGTTTTGGGTTATCGTAAGGTAAAAACCATCCGTATTTATGTGTGGATTTGGTCTTACGATTATCCTTTTTCTTTTGAAAAGATTTTAACTTTAAAATCAAGTTGTGTGATACCTTAATACTATGCGAGTTTTACTCACTCTGGTTCACCAGACTGACCCGGTGTTTTATAAGTGCTCAGGTTAGGCCAGGGTGTACAGGTTCAGGTTATCAGGTACCGTGAAGTCCAGGGACAAGCTGAAGGTGTTCAGATGTATGATATGATTACTATTCCGCTGTGTACTGTATATGGGACAGGCTATTAAAACTGTCCAGATATATGTTGTACTCTGATATTGTAAGTATTTTTCAAATGCTCTCAATAAAGATTTATTTCTATATTATATTTTGTTCCGCTGAGATGTGAGACTCTATGTTGTATTGGTTCTTCTTCTTCTTCTGTTCTCATATTTCTTTCTTTCTTATCTCACCCTCTAATTTCTTTCTATAAACGTTCCAGTGTTTTCGGTGTTTGGAAGGTCGGCATAAGATACGATAAGGGTATTTATGTCGATTTTCAGGGCCGAAAATCCTTGGGTCATTACAGTGGTATCAGAGCAATTGGTTGAGTAGTAACCTTGGCTCTGTGGCGTAACTCAATAGAGATGGGGTTAGTAACACCCTAGATTGAGTTGAGTGTGTATATATGAGAGCGTATTTGTAAGATTTTGTATAAAAAAATTTTGTATTGTGTTATTTGACTGGTTCAAGTGTTGAGAAGCATTGAACTAGTGAATAGATACAATATTGTTTTATAAAAGCGGGTAAATAAAATAATTTTACCCAAGGTATATTTTTATATAGAAAAAGGAATTTATTTTCTATATTATAGTAATGTGGGTTATTTGTTGTTCTGACTGATTTGATTTGAAATTAAACTTGAAATAGGACATAAAATTGAACTGATTAGAAAATCAATTCGTGAATTGAATCGGATATGGGAAATGAAACTGAACCGGGTTAAGAAAAATCATTTTAAGAATGAATCCAAATTGAATGGATAAATAAATTGGGATTCAAATAAAGTGGGTTGCCATTTGGATTTTGAATTTTCTTTTCGAAGAATTTAGGCCCAGAGTGGCAGTTGTAGTCGTACCGATCGAGCCATGCAGAGGAGATGCTGGCAAAATTTTAGAAAACTTTTAGAGTTCGAATTTATTTTGAATTTAATTCAAAAGTAATGATTTTAAAATAATTTGGTTCGGAATATTCTTCTTACTTTGTAATTTCGAGGACGAAATTATTTTAAGGGGGAAGGAATGTAACGTCCCAGATTTTTCGGCCATTTAAATTCGAATATTTAAATTTGTTTATATATTATATTAGAAATATAATGGATTTTTAATCAAAATTATTTATTTAAAATAGAGTTCGAATATATATATTTATATATTAATTAAAACGAGCTCGAAACGACGCGGTAGTTCGAAATTTTCGATTTGAATTTTAATTGAGTATACAGGATCCAATATAAGTCAGTTTTCTGTGAATCGAGAAACGTTTGAACCGATTCGATTATATTTTTCTAATGAAAGAGAAATCGAGATTTCAGCTTATAGACTTCAAGTTACGTCCAATTCAAATTTTCAAATAGTCGCTGTGAAATCCTTTTTAAATTATAACGATTTATTTATTTATATTAAAGGATTTTTATATAAATGGAATATTATTTAAAACTAGTATTTTATGTCGAGCTTGAATACCATACTGAATGAAATTTGAAGTTGTTAATTTAGTAAATACGATGACCATATCCAGTAATGGAGGTATTTAAATATGCGACACCAATTCAATATTAATGAATTTTTCAGGATGACACATGTTTTCAGATTTTAGTATACTTTAGCAGCAACTGGTGAGCTGTGGCATATAATAAATAGATAATTATATACTGCTTCACGGTTACGTACGTTTGCTATAACAAATACAGTAGTTCTCTAGCTTGCTTCACTTACAAATAAGAAGTATTTACCAGGAGTTTACGTTGTGAAGGAAGTTGATGTTTTCTCAATTGGATGAAAGTAACACAAACATAAAGTTGTGTACTCCAAATAGACGATAAATGATTTCAGCTCCAAGTGAATCTCCCATCAAACCCTGCAACAAAAGAGCAATGCCATATGCATCTCAAGGTTCAAATTACTTAACCAGAAATATAGACCTTCGAATGGAAGTTACTTCCATTACAGTTGGAGACGTATATGGAAATATTTTATGATAATAAACACCACGGTAGTGATTTTCTTTTTACCCCCTCTTTAGAAAAAAAGAAGAGACCGGTTTCTAAAAAATAACGATGGCATATTCTCTTTCATGTTTTATCATATACTTCGTGCCCAAGTTACTTAGGTTATACATGCTGCCATACATTTTAGAAATCAAACATAAAATAAAATAAAATAAAATAAAAAGTAAAATTTATACAAAGAAACAGCTAAGAAAAACAAATATAGATGATATGTTTATACATCAATCTGTACGTAGAAAATTGAATGGCTAAATATGTGAATGTATTTTCCTATACATTAGACCTATAACAAGACAAATCGAAACAGCCACATAAGTTACAAGAACAGCTAAGAGGAAATCTTTTTATATACACCAAATCTTTGCGGAATCGATCAACTAATATACCATAGAATTCATATAACAAAAACACTGTTCATACATTTAAAGATTAAAATAGAAAATATACAATGCAGAACTCAAATCTCTGAAAACAAATCAAAACAGTATACAGCTAGATAGAACAGCTAATTCACATGGACATACACAGAAAATCTCATATACAAAATCACTGTATTTATAAATTTTGATATGTAAAGAAAATCTATATGGTACAGATCCAAATATCTCTGAATTTAACTAGTCATAGATCTAACCTAACCTATACAACCACAAGGCCACTGTTCTTTTCGAACAGACCAAAGACAACACCGAATCCATCAAAATTTCTGCTGAACCATCACTGCCATCATCAGTACAAGATCTGAAAGGAGAAAAATAAAATCGCATCAGCTAGAAGTAGCTGAACCTAAGCTATGAACAACCATGATAGATGTTCATCTTATCTAAAACGAAACCACCACAATAAATATGCTATCACGGAGTAGTGTTGTGATGGACGAGAATTTCGCTTGATCCGAATCAGTCGTTAAACCGATCTAGACCGTTCGAAACCCCTGATCGTTTGAGAACAGGACAAAACAGAACGCAGAAGGAAGAACATTTCATTGCTATTACAACAATTCCATCAGAATACAAGAATATACAGAGTATAAATGAATAAATTACATTCGATAAATATCAGAGATTACAATAAATTACATAGCAGCGGAAAATAATACAAAGCACAACTGAAGGTGATATACGGATACAGAGCTTTCCGGATGTCATTCCAGCTGTAAACCAGGATCCTGTGAATATAAATCTGCAAAACCAAAACTACTAGCTGCCCGTGCGGAAAATAGGGGTACCCAGAGTTTAGGTTAAAACAATAAACTCCAGGTCAGTCATGTGACTGGTGTGAGAACTAAAATAGTTATTAATTCAATTTTAAAAGAGAGTAATTCAAGGGACCACGCCGTATAACATGGAATGGGTTTCCTCCCAAGAATACCAGTGCATAGAATAAACAGCGCAATGTTTTTTCGAAAAATGAGGCTATTATAAGACCCAGGTCCCATCACACAATGCAACGCAAGCCGGAGGATAGGGTTTTCCCTTATAATAGCCAAACATGCTTGGTACGTTTAAAAAAAATCATTTGATACTATAATAAGTGTATAGTGTCAAAACAATTTCAATCATAAATATAAATCATAGACGGCATAGGTACCATATATCATGTCGCCATACTAGTTCTACAATTAAAACCGCAATACACGTATTGGAAATTGGATTTCCATCATGAGTCGAGGCAAGGGGCAAGCTCCTCTCCGCGTTCGAGACACTCTAGCAAATGCCTCAGGACTACACACTCTGGGCAATCCTGGATGCTTCAGGGCCGGTCCTCACTTACGTTAGAGGATTAGTTATGCCTGAACACACGTTTCCCGGTCCTTACAAACCTATAATCGAGGCGCCTCGCATTCCAACAACCACATAGGTGAAAAGTATATAAATGTCAGGGCTGGTAAGTCACTGACACCACTAAAGCTAGAAAGAAACGTCGTGCTCTCCCTGCAGTCTGTATCCTGTTTTTGACTCATACCGAGGTGTGAGGCTCGCGAATTCACGTTATACACAAAGCTGTCACGTAGGTCGTGCTTTAATCATCAACCACAACACTTTGCTTTTCAACAGAAGCCTTGATCTATGCAACTCAGCATGCCACACAGGCAATTCATGCCATGCGATTGATATCTATCGATATATAACCTCTAAGCTCGTACGTCTCAGAGAAGGGCGTTAAGCAAGAAAATAAATTCTCCGCCACCAAACAGATATATATTTAACAGAAATCAATCAACACGGAATAAAATCCAATGTCAGACACACAATCCATTTACAAGTTCGTTCTGGGTCTGAACGAAACCGGAGGCACTGTCCTCGCATATCCATCCATCTCCAAGTACGTCTGGACGACCACCAACTATTTCCATCCTCTTGGGTGTACAGCCCAATCAGGATCGTCAGTATTTATCCAAACGATGTGAAGACTTCCGGTCTTCAACCACTGTCTTCATCTTCGACATATCGTCGAATCGGTTATTCAGAATGGGTATAAACCCGGCCTTTCCGAACAACCCGCGTATATTAAAAACAGTGCTAGAAAACACAACATACGCCTCATTCCAATTCTGAATATTCTGTTATTTAAATATTCACATCTTTTGGGAAAGGTTCCCATTATTTTTATCCAAGATAAATTCTTTAAAATTTATCCTTTAATCTTCCTTCGGATGTCATTTCAAACCAAATTATGGTTTTCCAAACTAGTCGAGATTAGTGAACCACACCGAAGTAATTATTTATTTTATTTCCCAATCCCAACCTATTCATCCCATGAAGCAAAACTGGTAATACTCCATATCTAACACCACAGAGTTGTCGGTAAAATTAATTACCATTTCACGTTCAAATCTAATTAAAGATTTAACTATCGCTTTGGAACAAAACTGGTGATACTCCATTCTCGTTCATTTTCTAAATTTGATAATTTAGATTACAAATTCACATTTCAATCCAATTGCAGATTCATTAAAACTCCTTTCACTGGGTTAAAGAACTAATGTCATTTAAAACACAGTTCACGACCAACCCATATCACATTCTATTTATTATCGGGTTAAAGAACTGGTGTTATTTAAAACACTGTTCACAATAAACCCACCAATCAATTCTAATTCAATTCCAATCAATTATATTAGAAATTCCGATTATTTAAAACCCCTTTTTAAATCTAATTTATTTATTTAATAATAAATGGGTTTTAAATTTAGTTCAAAACTAGTTCATTTTGATAAAAATCCATTTTTATTTTTTCGAATATGGAGTTTTACATCCAAATTTCTCCCAAATCATTTCTTATGATTCTACACAAATTACTGATATTTTTAATAATTTTATCAAGGCCCGTACAGTCGATTTCCATCAATGGCCATCGAACTGCACTTACAGCGACCTTTTCCAAATTTGATTTGGACGTATCTCCAAATCCAACCGTTAGATTTTGAATTTCTAATATTCGTTAGAAAGCTCTTTTCGATACGAACCCAACGGTTACGGTTTTAGGAGAATCCGACGGTCAGATCTCCCGTAATGTCCGTTTGAAATAAATGGTCGAAATTCACGAACTGCCGCAGAGCGGTGCGTTCTATTCAGGCCATTATATTATATATATATAATATATACTTCGTCGATTTCTATTTAAAACGAATTTTATAAATAGTTTTAAATTCGTTTCAAAAACAATTTCAACTTCTATTTCAATTCAAATCAAAATTGAATTTTTGCTTATAAATTCGTTTTAAAATTCATTTCTATTCAATTCGAATTTCAATTCAATTTGCATTCATTTCAATTCGTTTTCAATTCAATTCGATTCAATTCAAATTGGTTTTCTATTCGATCCAATTCAAATTGGTTTTCTATTCAAATCAAATTCACTTTCTATTCAAATCAAATTCAAATTCTATTCAAATCAAATTCAATTCGTTTTCTAATTGAATCAAATTCGTTTCGTTTTCTATTTGAATCAAATTCGTTATATATTATATTTGAATCAAATTCGTTATATATTCAATTGAAATCAATTTGTTTTCTATTCAATTCATTTCGAAATCGTTTTATATTCAATTCATTTCGAAATCGCTTTATATTCAATTCATTTCGAAATCGTTTTATATTCAATTCATTTCGAAATCGCTTTATATTCAATTCATTTTGAAATCGTTTTATATTCAATTCATTTCGAAATCGTTTTATATTCAATTCATTTCGAAATCGTTTTATATTCAATTCATTTCGAAATCGTTTTATATTCAATTCATTTCGAAATCGTTTTATATTCAATTCATTTCGAAATCGCTTTATATTCAATTCATTTCGAAATCGTTTTATATTCAATTCATTTCGAAATTGTTTTATATTCAATTCATTTCGAAATCACTTTATATTCAATTCATTTCGAAATCACTTTTCAATATTCATTTTAAAATGAATAAAATCGATATAAATATCGTTCACGTCAAAATGGCGTCAATCTAATCAACACGACTTCATATATTTCTATTTTCAAATATTCTATTTCAAATATTTCGTTCAACACATGACTAATCTCAACGGATGAGTACAGTCAACACATGAACCTTTATTTTATAGTGATAAAGATGTAAATTTTATTATTAAAATATTTCGTTCAACACATGACTAATCTCAACGGATGAGTACAGTCAACACATGAACCTTTATATTATAATATTCTTTATTTTCTAAATTGGAATGAGGCCCAATCAATCACCATATAATGTTAATTATATGGATTTTTATACATCACACGTATATAATAGGATTGAAAAATAATCAACCCTCAACCAAAGTGCACTACACTGTATAAGCATCAAATATAGATATCTAACGCTTATAACAGCCTATCAATCAATCGATCGACATATTTAATCAATAAGGATGAGTGAACTTCAAATTTCATCCCAACACCCGTGTGGGGTTTCAAACAATCAAACACAGATATTATTTGTGCAGTTGGGCGATGTGTAAAATTTATTGGCCCAAACAATATCAGTCAAATCAGTGTATATAAACAAATTAGCTGATTTGTTTATAAAAATTTATTTATTCACTTTCACGTTAAAAATTATATTTTTAACGATAAAACATTTTATTCCAACATATGAATTTATATTCAGTTCATTCTTTAAATAAAATGATATTTTTATTTTTCTAACTTATTTTAGAAAATTTCGACGGCATAACGGTACGTTACTAGAAACGGGACGAGGCCTAGCCTTATCCCCGGTCTAGTGAAGGCCCACGCCATTCACACATCAATCAAATCAATTCATTTCACCATAAAATTCAATTCAAACCAAATAATCTAACCAACTACACAACCAAACAAACAAGTCCATGGTCTGTGGACGATTGTGTCGGGTGCTACTAAGCACCGTCTGCATCCTAGTATATATATGTAACTAGAAAAAGAAATTAAAGAGTGAGAAGTTCTCACAGATATGCTAATCCAATTCCACGGCTCTTCTTAGGTAGAAATCTTCGTCGTTCTTGCCTCTTGTCACTTTCTCTGCCCGCATTCTCTACATATGTAAAAATCACATTTTTACTTTGCTACTCAATATATAAAAATCGAATTTTTACTTCGCTATTCAATATATAAAAGTCTAATTTTTACTATGCTATTCAATATATAAAAATCGAATTTTTACCATGCTATTCAATATAGAAAAATCTAATTTTTACCTTGTTATTCAATATATAAAAATCATATTTTTACTTTGTTATTCAATATATAAAAATCTAATTTTTACTATGCTATCCAATATATTAAAATCATATTTTTACCTCTACAAAGGTATAATCTTTTTGCTAGTCAAAATCCAAACTTCATCGTTTTTTTTTTTTAAATCTTATCTTTCAATTGAAAAATATAAATAAAAACCGAATCTTTATTTCAATGACATTCATATAAAGATCGCATCATTATTTTAACGATACATATATAACGATCGTATTTTTTTTAGACAAGGTTATATATATTAAAAATCAAACTTTTAATACCATTTTCTATAAATAACACTGATCTAACTATGTTATATAAATAAAAACAAAATCAGAAAATCAAACAATGAATATAATTAAACTAAAAGCAAAAATAAAAATAAAAATAAACTTACAGGATTTTAATCGAAAAAAAGGGGGGGTGGAGTACTGCTTGCGGCAGAGGAGGTGGAGAGCCAAGGGGAGGCCGGAGTCGGGCTTCAGGTGGCGGCCTTCATCGATTTGGGGGGGGCTCGCTCTGTAGGGCTGAGGGCGGTTGGGGGCTAATGGCGGCAATGGTGTCAGGTTTTAGGGGAACTAGGTTTCGGGGGGGCTAGAACGGGGCTGTAGAGGAAGGAAGGGGAGGAGGGGTTTGGATCGACGTTGGGAGGGGCACATCCGACCACCGCGCAGGAGGGCGGCGGTGAGGACGGGCATCGATCTGCGGAGGGAGGATCGAGAGCGGCTTTCTTCTTTTTTTTTCTTGTGAATAAAACGATGAAAGAAAGGGGGGCCAGAATGAAATAATTGGGGGTAGGAGGGAGAGGGAATTTTATATTTAATTATTTTTTTATTTCAAAAAGTTGACTTTTTCATACGACCTCGAAACGAAGCCCACCGCCTGTCGTCCATAGCGTTTTACCCCCATACTGAACACAATGGGATATGTATCGTAAGCTGATTCGATCGTTTCGATCAGTTTTCGTTAAAATTAACATATAACTCTATATATTGAATTTGAACGCGTATTTCAATTTACCGGGGTCACATCCTAACTCGAAAAATTCTAGAAAAATATTTTCTAGCTTCGTATGGACGATACGGTCCTAACAAAACTAGTTTCGTCGAATTCTGAGACCGTTAGAAAAATGGCCATTTTCCAGTCGATTAAAATCAACTAAAACTGGTCAAACACGTTTTCCTTTGCCACGCTCACATATTGATTCGAAAAATTATGAAATTTGGAATCTATCAATAATTTGACATCACGGACCCAACAAAAGTGGTTTCGTCGAAATCCGAGGTCGTTTGCAAAATGTCTATTTTTAAGGGCCTGAATTCCATAGCGACTATTCAGAATTTTCAACTGGACATATCTTTTGATTCCCGCTATGTAATTTCAATTTTTCGGATTCGTTGGAAAGATATTCTCAATTAGATCCTATTATTTTTGGTTTCACTAAAATCCGGATTGTTTTGCACCCGGTACATTCAATTGAAGTTTGAAATCAAATTATCGAACTACCGCGCCATTTCCAATTCTATTTATAATTATATATAATTATTTATATTCTAACGATGACGCGTATATAATATATACGTTCTAATTATATTCAAAATAAATTTCTCATCGATATTATTTAAAATAATTCATTTTAAATATTCAAAATTCGCTAAAATTGTCAAAATAAAAATTTTAAACTGGTTCAGAATGTCCGGGTTATTACAATCTCCCCCACTTAAAACTTTTCGTCCCTGAAAAGGAACAAAGTCGAAAGTGGTTTGATTAATTAACTCTACGTTCGATCCATCTTCCATTCTCCAACTTTTCAGTTTCTGAGAATTTTCAAAAATTTGGCTAACACCCTAAATTTTTGAAAAATTTCGCCATAACCTCCTATGCACCGGGAGCCACGGGAAAATCCCGAAATTGCCATATAGGCCTTATGATCTCAAAAAGAAAAAGAAAAAGCCAATAGGCTCATAAAATCATCATCACCCAAACAAAACAGTAAATTATAGTAAACATGTACCTATTCGTCGGGCAAACAAATTTTATTCTCGGCTCTAGCCTCCTTGCTATGACCCGTTCAATGTAAGTATATGTATATGCAAGCAAATGCGACCAATTTTCAATACAATTCAATATTGGTTCAATTAGGCATAATGGTTCAACATTATCAAACAAATAAACAAACAACACATACATCAATCAATTAGTGAATTTATCGTTTCAAATTCATAATTTTGATATATATACTGAAAATCATGTTTTTGATGCCAATTCACAACAATGTGTTCTAGCTATAGAAGTTTTGGTTCTCACACCAGTCTAATGGAAATATATAGATATCACACCTTCGAAACACGAACATAAATTCTGATGATGATATATCAATCATCAGAATCATCTCCGGGTGTCTAGAGTGTAATCCTATATCTATCCAGTATATTAAAACTTCGAATATACGTTCATGACCCGTATATACAACACCTTTATATATTGGATTGTCCATATTCAATATAAATAAATAATCAAATACATTTAAAGTGGTTTAAATTTTCAAAACAAAATTGTTTTCATTTGAAAAATATACTCTTCACACTCGTTCTAGGATACTACTGATCCGTCTCTAACGAGTCATTCTAATTGGATATTACTAATCCAATATCTAATGAATTCTTTCGTATGGTTCTAATGTGTCTTGTTCTCGAGCTCTGTAAACCAAAGCTCTGATACCAAATGTGACGACCGAGAATTTCACTAGATCTGAATCAGTCGTTAAACCGATCTAGACCGTTCGAAACCCCTGATCGTTTGAGAACAGGACAAAACAGAACGCAGACGGAAGAACATTTCATTGCTATTACAACAATTCCATCAGAATACTAGAATATACAGAGTATAAATGAATAAATTACATTCGATAAATATCAGAGATTACAATAAATTACATAGCAGCGGAAAATAATACAAAGCACAACTGAAGGTGATATACGGATACATAGCTTTCGGGATATCATTCCAGCAGTAAACCAGGATCCTGTGAATATAAATCTGCAAAACCAAAACTACTAGCTGCCCGTGCGGAAAATAGGGGCACCCAGAGTTTAGGTTAAAACAATAAACTCCAGGTCAGTCATGTGACTGGTGGGAGAACTAAAACAGTTATTAATTCAATTTTAAAAGAGAGTAATTCAAGGGACCACGCCGTATAACACGGAACGGGTTTCCTCCCAAGAATACCAGTGCATAGAATAAACAGCGCAATGCATTTTCGAAAAATGAAGCTATTATAAGACCCAGGTCCCATCACACAATGCAACGCAAGCCGGAGGATAGGGTTTTCCCTTATAATATCCAAACATGCTTGGTACGTTTAAAACAAATCATTTGATACTATAATAAGTGTATAGTGTCAAAACAATTTCAATCATAAATATAAATCATAGACGGCATGCGTACCATATATCATGTCGCCATACTAGTTCTACAATTAAAACCGCAATACACGTGTTGGAAATTGGATTTCCGTCATGAGTCGAGGCAAGGGGCAAGCTCCTCTCCGCGTTCGAGACACTCTAGCAAATGCCTCAGGACTACACACTCTGGGCAATCCTGGATGCTTCAGGGTCGGTCCTCACTTACGTTAGAGGATTAGTTATGCCTGAACACACATTTCCCGGTCCTTACAGACCTATAATCGAGGCGTCTCGCATTCCAACAACCACATAGGTGAAAAGTATATAAATGTTAGGGCTGGTAAGTCACTGACACCACCAAAGCTAGAAAGAAATGTCGTGCTCTCCCTGCAGTCCTTATCCTGTTTTTGACTCATACCGAGGTGTGAGGCTCGCGAATTCACGTTATACACAATGCTGCCATGTAGGCCGTGCTTTGATCATCAACCACAAGACTTTGCTTTTCAACAGAAGCCTTGATCTATGCAACTCAGCATGCCACACAGGCAATTCATGCCATGCGATTGATATCTATCGATATATAACCTCTAAGCTCGTACGTCTCAGAGAAGGGCGTTAAGCAAGAGAATAAATTCTCCGCCGCCAAACAGATATATATTTAACAGAAATCAATCAACACAGAATAAAATCCAATGTCAGACACACAATCCATTTACAAGTTCGTTCTGGGTCTGAACGAAACCGGAGGCACTGTACTCGCATATCCATCCGTCTCCAAGTACGTCTGGACGACCACCAACTATTTCCATCCTCTTGGGTGTACAGCACAATCAGGATCGTCAGTATTTATCCAAACGATGTGAAGACTTCCGGTCTTCAACCACCGTCTTCATCTTCGACATATCGTCGAATCGGTTATTCAGAATGGGTATAAACCCAGCCTTTCCGAACAACCCGCGTATATTAAAAACAGTGCTAGAAAACACAACATACGCCTCATTCCAATTCTGAATATTCTGTTATTTAAATATTCTCAGCTTTTGGGAAATGTTCCCATTAATTTTATCCAAGATAAATTCTTTAAAATTTATCCTTTAATCCTCCTTCGGATGTCATTTCAAACCAAATTATGGTTTTCCAAACTAGTCGAGATTAGCGAACCACACCGAATTAATTATTTATTTTATTTCCCAATCTCAACCTATTCATCCCATGAAGCAAAACTGGTAATACTCCATATCTAACACCACAGTGTTGTCGGTAAAATTAATTACCATTTCACGTTCAAATCTAATTAAAGATTTAACTAACGCTTTGGAGCAAAACTGGTGATACTCCATTCTCGTTCATTTTCTAAATTTGATAATTTAGATTACAAATTGACATTTCAATCCAATTGCAGATTCATTAAAACTCCTTTCACTGGGTTAAAGAACTAATGTCATTTAAAACACAGTTCACGACCAACCCATATCACATTCTTTTTATTATCGGGTTAAAGAACTGGTGTTATTTAAAACACTGTTCACAATAAACCCACCAATCAATTCTAATTCAATTCAAATCAATTATATTAGAAATTCCGATTATTTAAAACCCCTTTTTAAATCTAATTTATTTATTTAAAAATAAATGGGTTTTAAATTTAGTTCAAAACTAGTTCATTTTGATAAAAATCCATTTTTATCTTTTTGAATATGGAGTTTTACATCCCAATTTCTCCCAAATCATTTCTTATGATTTTACACAAATTATTGATATTTTTAATAATTTTATCAAGGCCCGTACAGTCGATTTCCATCAATGGCCATCGAACTGCACTTACAGCGACCTTTTCCAAATTTGATTTGGACGTATCTCCAAATCCAACCGTTAGATTTTGAATTTTTAATATTCGTTAGAAAGCTCTTTTCGATACGAACCCAACGGTTCCGGTTTTAGGAGAATCCGACGGTCTGATCTCCCGTAATGTCCATTTGAAATAAATGGTCGAAATTCACGAACTGCCGCAGAGCGGTGCGTTCTATTCAGGCCATTATATTATATATATATAATATATACTTCGTCGATTTCTATTTAAAATGAATTTTATAAATAGTTTTAAATTCGTTTCAAAAACAATTCATCTTCTATTTCAATTCAAATCAAAATTGAATTTTTTCTTATAAATTTGTTTTAAAATTCATTTCTATTCAATTCAAATTTCAATTCAATTTGCATTCATTTCAATTCGTTTTCAATTCAATTCGATTCAATTCAAATTGGTTTTCTATTCGATCCAATTCAAATTGGTTTTCTATTCAAATCAAATTCACTTTCTATTCAAATCAAATTCAATTTCTATTCAAATCAAATTCAATTCGTTATCTAATTGAATCAAATTCGTTTCGTTTTCTATTTGAATCAAATTTGTTATATATTATATTTGAATCAAATTCGTTATATATTCAATTGAAATCAATTTGTTTTCTATTCAATTCATTTCGAAATCGTTTTATATTCAATTCATTTCAAAATCGCTTTATATTCAATTCATTTTGAAATCGTTTTATATTCAATTCATTTCGAAATCGCTTTATATTTAATTCATTTCGAAATTGCTTTATATTCAATTCCTTTCGAAATCGTTTTATATTCAATTCATTTCGAAATCGTTTTATATTCAATTCATTTCGAAATCGCTTTATATTCAATTCATTTCGAAATCATTTTATATTCAATTCATTTCGAAATCGTTTTATATTCAATTCATTTCGAAATCACTTTATATTCAATTCATTTCGAAATCACTTTTCAATATTCATTTTAAAATGAATAAAATCGATATAAATATCGTTCACGTCAAAATGGCGTCAATCTAATCAACACGACTTCATATATTTCTATTTTCAAATATTCTATTTCAAATATTTCGTTCAACACATGACTAATCTCAACGGATGAGTACAGTCAACACATGAACCTTTATTTTATAGTGATAAAGATGTAAATTTTATTATTAAAATATTTCGTTCAACACATGACTAATCTCAACGGATGAGTACAGTCAACACATGAACCTTTATATTATAATATTCTTTATTTTCTAAATTGGAATGAGGCCCAATCAATCACCATATAATGTTAATTATATGGATTTTTATACATCACACATATATAATAGCATTGAAAAATAATCAACCCTCAACCAAAGTGCACTACACTGTATAAGCATCAAATATAGATATCTAACGCTTATAACAGCCTATCAATCAATCGATCGACATATTTAATCAATCAGGATGAGTGAACTTCAAATTTCATCCCAACACCAGTGTGGGGTTTCAAACAATCAAACACAGATATTATTTGTGCAGTTGGGCGATGCGTAAAATTTATCGGCCCAATCAATATCAGTCAAATCAGTGTATATAAACAAATCGGCTGATTTGTTTATAAAAATTTATTTATTCACTTTCACGTTAAAAATTATATTTTTAACGATAAAACATTTTATTCCAACATATGAATTTCTATTCAGTTCATTCTTTAAATAAAATGATATATTTTTCTAACTTATTTTAGAAAATTTCGGCGGCATAACGGCACGATACTAGAAACGGGACGAGGCCTAGCCTTATCCTCGGTCTAGTGAAGGCCCACGCCATTCACACATCAATCAAATCAATTCATTTCACCATACAATTCAATTCAAACCAAATAATCTAACCAACTACACAACCAAACAAACAAGTCCATGGTCTGTGGACGATTGTGTCGGGTGCTACTAAACACCGTCTACATCCTAGTATATATATATAACTAGAAAAAGAAATTAAAGAGTGAGAAGCTCTCACAGATATGCTAATCCAATTCCACGGCTCTTCTTAGGTAGAAATCTTCGTCGTTCTTGCCTCTTGTGACTTTCTCTGCCCGTATTCTCTACATATGTAAAAATCACATTTTTACTTTGCTACTCAATATATAAAAATCGAATTTTTACTTCGCTATTCAATATATAAAAATCTAATTTTTACTATGCTATTCAATATATAAAAATCGAATTTTTACCATGCTATTCAATATAGAAAAATCTAATTTTTACCTTGTTATTCAATATATAAAAATCATATTTTTACTTTGTTATTCAATATATAAAAATCTAATTTTTACTATGCTATCCAATATATAAAAAACATATTTTTACCTCTACAAAGGTATAATCTTTTCGCTAGTCAAAATCCAAACTTCATCGTTTTTTTTAAATTTTATCTTTCAATTGAAAAATATAAATAAAAACCGAATCTTTATTTCAATGACATTCATATAAAGATCGCATCTTTATTTTAACGATACATATATAAAGATCGTATTTTTTTTTTGGACAAGGTTATATATATTAAAAATCAAACTTTTAATACCATTTTCTATAAATAACACTGATCTAACTATGTTATATAAATAAAAACAAAATCAGAAAATCAAACAATGAATATAATTAAACTAAAAGCAAAAATAAAAATAAAAATAAACTTATAGGGTTTTAATCGAAAAAGGGGGGGGGGGGGAGGGGGTGGAGTACTGCTTGCGGCGGAGGAGGTGGAGAGCCAAGGGGAGGCCGGAGTCGGGCTTCAGGTGGCGGCCTTCATCGATTTGGGGGGGCTCACTCTGTAGGGCTGAGGGCGGTTGGGGGCTAATGGCGGCGGTGGTGTCAGGTTTTAGGGGAACTAGGGTTCGGGGGGGCTAGAACGGGGCTGTAGAGGATGGAATTGGAGGAGGGGTTTGGATCGACGCTGGGAGGGGCACCTCCGACCATCGCGCAGGAGGGCGGCGGTGAGGACGGGCATCGATCTGCGGAGGGAGGATCGAGAGCGGTTTTCTTCTTCTTCTTTTTTTACCTGTGAATAAAACGATGAAAGAAAGGGGGGCCAGAATGAAAGAATAGGGGGTAGGAGGGAGAGGGAATTTTATATTTAATAATTTTTTTATTTCAAAAAGTTGACTTTTTCATACGACCTCGAAACAAAGCCCACCGCCTGTCGTCCATAGCGTTTTACCCCCATTCTGAACACAATGGGATATGTATCGTAAGATGATTCGATCGTTTCGATCAGTTTTCATAGAAATTAACATATAACTCTATATATTGAATTTGAACGCGTATTTCAATTTACTAGGGTCGAAAAATTCCAGAAAAATATTTTCTAGCTTCGTATTGACGATACGGTCCTAACAAAACTAGTTTCGTCGAATTCTTAGACCGTTAGAAAAATGGTCATTTTCCAGTTGATTAAAATCAACTGAAACTGGTCAAACACGTTTTCCTTTGCCACGCTCACATATTGATTCTAAAAATTATGAAATTTGGAATCTAGCAATAATTTGACATCACGGACCCAATAAAAGTGGTTTCGTCGAAATCCGAGGTCGTTTGCAAAATGTCTATTTTAAGGGCCTGAATTCCATAGCGACTATTCAGAATTTTCAACTGGACATATCTTTTGATTCCCGCTATGTAATTTCGATTTTTCGGATTCGTTGGAAAGATATTCTCAATTAGATCCTATTATTTTTGGTTTCACTAAAATCCGGATTGTTTTGCACCCTGTACATTCAATTGAAGTTTGAAATCGAATTATCGAACTACCGCGCCATTTCCAATTCTATTTATAATTATATATAATTATTTATATTCTAACGATGACACGTATATAATATATACGTTCTAATTATATTCAAAATAAATTTACCGTCGACATTATTTAAAATAATTCATTTTAAATATTCAAAATTCGCTAAAATTTCCAAAATAAAATTTTTAAACTGGTTCAGAATGTCTGGGTTATTACAAGTGTTCATCAACCCATTCGCAAACACAACAAATCAGAAAAGAAAAACCCCATTCGATACCATACAAAAAAATCAAAGCGAAATATACTATAAATCAAATCGAATAAAACTTATCTGGTGGCCTAAGGTTCGGTCAGACCCTCGAGTTGGCTGTCTGTAGTTTATGTAGGAGGAGGCTTCTTGTTTTCGGGGAAGGCTTGGTGGTAATCGACGAAGCTGTGGAGACGATGGGTGTCGACGGGTTTGTTTGAGGTCTGACCGAACTGATTGAAGAAGGAGATGAAGGGATGAACGAGGAAGCGGTGGCGTAAAGAGGAGCTGCATCGCCATAGGGCTCGATGTGATGAAGACCGGAATAGAGCTTAGGGTTTTTAATTTGGGGGAAAAATCCTGGAGGCGGCTACCGAATGAATGAAGGAGGATCGGTGGATATAGGGTATCAAAAGGGGAACGGGTAGTGGGTTTTTGGGTCGGCTAATTTAAGGTAAAGCCCGTTCTAAAATGTTATAAACCCATGTTTTAAAATTAAATTTCTTTTATAAATTTGTTTATACGATTTCTCACTCATACGAAATCAGATTTATGCATGGTCAGTTGCGTTGGGACCGTGGAGACGAGAACTTCGAGATGGAGCGGGTCTAGTCCAGACTGAAGTAACTGGAATTTTTATTCGAATTAAACGTCAGTTTAATTTGACTAAAACAGACTGTTTATCGATAGATTAAAATCAAGGTGAGTTAAATTCACTCAGCTCTTCCCATTTATATTTTATATAAATTGGGTTTTTATTTTGTGTGTTCTGATTGTTAGTGATTGACCGTTTGCTAGTTATATAATTACTGTTTATTCAATTTCTGAAATTAAACGGTCGTTTAATTTCAGTAAACCACCAATCGTTATGATTTGACCCAAATAAAGTAATTTCCCTTAATTGGTCACGTGTATAAACGTGCTTGAATTGTCTGGATTGGCTGTAAATTGATTGGTGATCGTTATAGAAATTATCAATCAAATAAAAAGGAATGGTTGATTATTATTGATTGTTGAACCTTATTTCAACATTTGTTCTGATAGTAACCAATGGGTGGTATGGTTGGTTAATTGGCATCACCTGGCCTATAAATCAATCGATTTATAAAATATGGGTTTATCGACAGTGAATCGATAATATTTAAGTTATAAATATATTTTATAAAGAGAATAGGTTTTTGAGAGTTATTACATGGAAAGGTTATTTAAAAAGGAAAAGGAAAAATATTAATTATTTAAAGTTTATAAGAAATTATGAAGTTTGTTTTTTAAAACGAATTCTTATGTAGATAATAGTTATAAGCGAAGAGCAGGAGATAACCTAGCGGTTAAGGATTTGATTAATCGTGAGCAATTAAATAAATTTATTTAAATTAATTTTATTTTAATTAATTTTATTTTAATTAATTTAAAAGAATTGGTTAGGAGAGTAATCATGTTTGTGTTGACTGAGTCGACCATTTAAACCAAGTTAGACTTTAAATTAGTAAAAAAACTAAATGAATAATTGGTTAATCCTAGTAAGATTTAAAAAGGAAATTCTAGTAAATAAAGGAGTTGATTGATTTGAAATGATTAATGTTGAGTTGTTATAGTAATCATTAATTAAATGAAATATATTTAAGTAACCGGGTTTGAAATGAAATATGGTCGAGTGATTGGAAAAAAGCTAGGGACGAGTTTTCTTATTTGAGTTCGAGCCTTATAATGAAGTAATAAAGAGATCTAAGCGAATACCTAGTTTAAATGAAATGTTTTACTTAACGTTTGAATTAAGTAAAGGAAGGTGAAAATGTAAAGAGTTATTTTAATCCCGAAATTTATAAACAAGGTTTATAAATGTAATATGGGTTTAAACGTCGTTTTTAAACTAGAAATACTTAATAATGGTATTAAGTTAAATCCATGGATTTAAAAAGGGAATTTCACGAAAGGGAAGGGGATTGGCAAAAAGGGGTTTGATGTGAGTTTGGTAAACAAAGTTGAAAATAGGATTTGTAAAATAATTCCGTTTGTGAAACAAAGTTATTTGGATAAGTCGAGAGTTAATAAAAGTAATATTTAGTAAATAAGCATTTAATTAACGAATTAAGCGATATTAATGATCTTTATAGGAGAAAGTTACAAAAAGGATAAGAAGAGCCATAAAACTAAATTTTAACTAATGGGATGGGTTTTGATATGTAAGATTGAATATTGGTTCTTGAATTTCAACTCGTATTTATCTGAAGATAAGAACGTTGTTGATCAAGGTCTGAGAGGTAATTAAAATACCCCAACTTGAACGACTTCAGGACTATCCAATGGAGATACTAGTGGGTAATGTCAAGAATGTATGTTAAGATTTCCAAAATAATGGAAATAATATGAGATGATATTTTACCTAGTAATGGAATTAAAAGGAGATTGGGCGATAAATATTAAAAAGCCAAGTGATGCTGAGTACCAGACCAATAAATCTATTTTTATGATTTCATGGATGTTTACTTGATAGTTAAATAACCGCCTATCAATTCTTACCTTTACGATTGTTGGGATGGAAAGACCGGGATCGAATGTATATTCGAAAACCATTCCAACCAACAAATACGAATATATAGAAAAATCAGACGACGATCGAGATGGAGCATGTGAAGACCATAGATCTTCACAAAGCGGAAGAACCACTTAAAATCTCTGATTCGACTCGGAGATATACTGGGGTTCTATCGTGGTTGGAATCTGTGGATTGCAAGGATGATCGCTACTGATCCATGGGGTGATTCCTATATTGGATGCAGTAGGAGAGTACCTTTGGTTCATCCTGTTCCTGGATGACTTGTATGGACGGATGTCTGACAGAGTATTTTTTAAGAATCACGTACGTTGATTTTTACAAACGTATCTCTGTTAGTGGCGGAGAGGGGCACCTCTCTAGCTTAACGATAGAATATTTTTTTGTGGACATCAATAGTGATTTGGCGGATCTGACGATGTGGCATTCAAAGTGTATGATGACCAGATGTGTTCTGACCTCAAGACTCATCAACCGGGAAATGAAAAAAATCGGACAGGCTGCATGGCTATGTGGGTCGCTCCCATTAGGGTGTATAATCACCTATCTAGAGAAAATCCATTTCATTCTTTAATCTATTTCGATGCTGTCCCTTTTCGGGAAACGATGGTTTGAGTCTAACCGTTGGTGATATACATTCGATACACTCAAGCGAAATGAGTGGTCGGTCATGTGAGGGCCGGGTTGCAAGACAATCTTGTTGAACCCAATGTGTTCGCCTCTAGAGATACACTATCGGCAGGTAGTCCCGCACCTTGTCAAGGTCGGAAATCCAATATCCAATAAGTGCTTATGGTTTTGTTTGTATATGTATATATATATATATATACGTGGAGCGTGAGATGCAAGCGTTCCACTAGATTGATATTTACTTGTATTTAGACACTATTAGAATATTAGAAAAGATATTGATTTCAAAACTGTTTTGGGTTATCGTAAGGTAAAAACCGTCCATATTTATGTGTGGATTTGGTCTTACGATTATCCTTTTTCTTTCGAAAAGATTTTAACTTTAAAATCAAGTTGTGTGATACCTTAATACAGTGCGAGTTTTTCTCACTCTGGTTCACCAGACTGACCCGGTGTTTTGTAAATGCTCAGGTTAGCCAGGGGTGTACAGGTTCAGGTTATCAGGTACCGTGAAGTCCAGTGACAAGCTGAAGGTGTTCAAATGTTTGATATGATTACTATTCCGCTGTGTACTGTATATGGGACAGGCTATTAAAACTGTCCAGATATATGTTGTACTCTGATATTGTAAGTATTTTTCAAAAGCTCTCAATAAAGATTTATTTTTGTATTATATTTTGTTCCGCTGCGATGTGAGACTCTATGTTGTATTGGTTCTTCTTCTTCTTCTGTTCTAATATTTCTTTCTTTCTTATCTCACCCTCTAATTTCTTTCTATAAACGTTCCAGTGTTTTCGGTGTTTGGAAGGTCGGCATAAGATACGATAAGGGTATTTATGTCGATTTTCAGGGCCAAAAATCCTTGGGTCGTTACAATTTTTTACAATCGATTTATATTTTAATATTTAATTTAACACTTAAGAATAGCCAATTTTCAAATGCCTTCGGATCTCAATGAAACCATTTTTTTAATATTTTAAATGGTTAATTATTTTAAGATTTCAAGTCAATCGGAGTTATTATGGGATCATGCGCGATATAAACGTGTATCTATTTACATTTTGAAATTAAAATAGGATTTCTCCAAAAAGTTTTGGAATTTGACAAAACCTGTTCCATCAGGTCTGGAATATTTGGTTTTTGTAAGGTTTCGAATTTCATTTAGATGGAATGTTGTATGTTCTCATACGAGCTATAAATGTCGAAATTTAATTACACGTTAACTAATATTATAAAAAAGGGTCCCTTTCAAAAAAGCCGGAACAAAATATTTTAAAAATTCTCTGCATAATATTGCGAAATCTTTACAATATCTCGGATATGGATTCAGTTGTCTTGGGTTCAAATTTTTTGGATGAAAGGGACTGAGAATTTTGAATTTAAGAATCTGCCTTTGTCTTCTTTCTTTGATTCAAACCAACATATATAAAATGAAGTTGTCGCTTTCTCTGTGTGAAATCAACGGCCACAAACGATTAGGCCAATCCAGGCACTTTCGAGCTATGTGTTCAACATGAAAGTGGCATGGGTGATTAGGCGAGTTCATTGGCGGTCGTTGATCTTGGATCGGAGCAGTAAGGAAGCGTCGATCTAGAGTTGAACACGGTTGTATTAGTTTGGGATTTTTTATTTTATCTTGTCAATTGGTTGGGTATCGGCAAGTAATGTCCAAAGAAGAAAAGTAGGTGAAGGGGAGATCGACCCTCAGCCGGAGTCTATTGGGTTCCATGGACCAAGGTTGGTTGGAATGGAGAGTTGAATGTGTTCTATTCTTTTGGAAATTTATGGTCATTAGTGAAGAGGGTACAGGTAAGGCCTGTAGGCGTAGGTAGCTTGGATATGGCGCGGCCGGCGGTGGTACCAGGCCAATGACCAAAGCAACGACGGCGGCGTTGGTGATCAATGAAAAGAGGTGAAACACCCCACATCCGTTAAGGTCACTCACAAAGGGAATGCGTTAACTTCAATGGAGCATTATGGGTACTGGAACAGAAATATTACAAGACAGACGTATATAAAACAGAGGAAAGTAAAGTAGAAGTAATTCAAATCATTTATTAAATATAATTGTTTACAATAAAAGCCTATCAACTTCCAATATCCAATTACATAATCAAAATATCTGTCTTTCTCAAAAACAAAAAGCATAAAAATAAATTGTAGTATTCCCCAATAAAACAAAGCAAGCCATAGCCAAGAGAAATCCAAGCCATACATGAATGAGCCTTGAAGCTTGGTAAGATCCGAACTAAGCTGTATTCCCACCCTGCGAACCAGGGGGGAGGAACGGAAGAAAAAGAGGCGAAACAAACCGGGTCAGTCATAAAGACTGAGTAAGTCCTAGTGACTTTCAGCATAAAAATAGGTAAAGATAATATGGCATGAATAAACTGAAAGTAAACATAAGCATGATGACGAGGTAAGCTACAGGCACGATGAATCAAGTATATCATCCCATACTTCCTATCAAGAGCAGCATCACAAGGTTCTTACCAAATATCACATCGTAAGTTTTCTATCAAGTATAACATCGCAAGATTTCTAAGCTTCACCAATACAGTATTCCTTGATTTCCTATGTTCTCTGCACCACCTAACTAGTGTTCCAATTAGTTTACTTAGTTGTAATTACAAGATAAGTGATCCCCTATAACCCACATGATAGTTTTATAGGTACATATCCCACAATGAGGGTCCCACCTCATATTGACAGTTTCATGTCCCCACCGTACCTATCTTAATTGATCGGCTCTTACTTACAATGTTTCACATGTGTTATATACTAAGGTTATCCCAACCCCGTAGTTGTGGTAGCCTTCAGGACTACAACTAATATGAGGATTTCACCTCAACTAGCCCAATTGCCATGAATGTGTTAGATGTATCCTTAATACCCTAATCGATCGGCTCCTACTCGACCTAGTTCTTGTTTGTATCATGCGGCCCCCTATTCGTAGATACCTGTACTGGTCCCACCCTAGGGTGTATCAATCCCTAGGATGGCAACCCCGACACGATTCTTGATGCACAGCTTTATATCTACTGATGCGCAGTGGCTAAATTTTCCACTTTGGAATAGTGCACGCCCGTAATCCGTCAGAACTTGCATGCTGCATCACCCACTACCGTTTTGACCGCTTATAATCAACCCAGTAATCGTGCCCCACCCTACCTAGCTCAGGGTACCGTTGATACCTTATGTGGGTTACTGCTGAAACGGGTCCCACTACTATGGTTTTCCTAAGGTCTATTCGTATACTCCACAGGTTGGTTAAGTGTTATCCATCCTAGTTAACTTAACCCCACCCCCATCATATTACCTTGGTTAAGTGTTCACTATTGTGTTACTTAACCATACCGCATGTCTTGTTATATTGGTTAAGTGCTGCCTTCGCGTGTTTACTTAACCCTACCACACACCATGTCATATTGGCTAAGCATCGCCAACCTATTTAACTTAACCCTCCCATTCGTCAGATTGCATTGGTTAAGTATTTCAAGTAATTCATGGCTTAACCCCGCCCACGTATCATGTCAAGTTGGTTAAGTGTTGTCTAGTGATTTATAACTTAACCCCGCTATCTTAGCATATCAAATTGGTTAAGTGTTTTCAAGCAGTTCATGACTTATCCCGCCCATGTATCACGCTAAGTTGGTTAAGTATTATCTATATGTTCAAGTTGACTTGACCCTGCCACGTGTCATGTTATATTGGTTAAGTGTCATTAGTCTAGTCATATTACTTAACCCACCCATTCATGGCATATTGGTTAAGTGTCATTAGTCTAGTCATATTACTTAACCCACCCATTGGTCTGATTAACAGTTATGTTGGTTAAGCGTTCTTAATTTACTTAACCCTACCCATTGGTCTAATTAACATGTTATGATGGTTAAGCCCACACTTATAAGTTTTACGTGTTCTTAACTCATACCGGTTAGGTCACAATTTACATGTCAAATTTCCATGCCGTCCTACCTAACCCTCTAACCATACCCATGTCTTATTATGGTTAGTACTCCTTAATTCATTCATTATGACGCACGAATCATGACCTCTCACATTAGACCGTGCACTTTGTGGCCACTGGATTTGCCGGGCGGTTACTGGAAGATTTACACCACAAACTGAGTCTAATCTCGTGTCATAAACCGTTACGTCTCCAATTCGACCTTCGACCTCTCACATTAGACTGACACTTTGTGGCTACTGGATTTGCCGGGCGGTTCCAGGCAGATTTACACCACAAACCGAGTCTAACCTCGTGTCAAAGGTTCATTAATGGTTGTATTCCCCCCAAAACCCCAATATCAGTTCATGTGTTTAACATATAAAAATGTTCAGGTTTCAACCACGTTCATATTTCCAGTTATATGCCAATAATCAAGTTCATAATTCACATTTTTGCCCTAAAACGTATTCCCAAATTATTATCATAATTCACTATAAGGTTATGCCAAGTTATAGCCTTTTATTTACAATACATGCCAACTACCCAAAACCCAACTTAGGCGCATTCATATTAAACCTCTACCAAGTCATAAATTATTATATATTTTTCAACTCCAAATTTTACATAATTAGCATATGCCCAAGATCTAGATTTCATGTCAGTTTTACATATGCCCAATTCATACCAAATTTACATATGTTCAATTCATGCTGTTTTACATGTATGCCAATTTTTATGCCAATTTACACATATACCAAGTTTCATGCTATTTTACATATGTCAAGATTCATGATTTACATGTTTACAATGCTATGCTTAATTTACATAGATCAAGTTTTATACCCAAAATTACATGTATAACACATTTACACCATCTTACCCATAACAGGTTCTAGCCAAATTACATATATCAAGATCCATATTAAATTACATATGCCAATCCCCATTCTTGCAATTACCATTTTAATGACAATACCCAAATATCCAATTTCATGTTAATGGTAGTAATACCCAAATATCCAATTTTTATGTTATATCATCAATTCCACCAAACACATATATTCCACTAGGAAATATTCCAATATTTCCCCCGTATACCATCGCTTGTATATCGTAGTTTAGGCCTAGGTCCGAAATTGACCTAGGTTCATCAAAAGAAAATAAATAGGGGAAGGTAGAAGTTGCAATAAAAACAAGATCAGAGAGAAAACGACATAAAAACATCATCTCAGGCATAAAGAATAGATCTTGATAATAATATCAACATGAACCAAGAAAATTGATTCACAACAAGCTGAATAGACCATAAACTTGTCATGAGAATAAAGATAGAAAAGTTCCCAAAATCAAGATCCAAGAAGAAACAAGAATAGACTTGAATCAAAAGTCCAATTTCACTTCATCACATGTCCATATTAAATTTAATTATTTTAATCTGAAAATAACTACAACTTATAGATCGTGGACAAGGAATTAAGAACTGAATTTGTTGTAAAAATGTTGCGGCGTTGTTGATTTATTGTCTTGAAACATTGTAGAAGCCTTGTTCTTTGAATTGATTTGAGTTTGAATGCTTGTACTTTGATTTGGAGACAGTGACCATGGTTCAAGAGATATTTTAGTAGCATAATGGTGTAAGAATGATTAGTTATGAATTAGGTTAGGTCTTAGGGTATATTTATAGGTGTAGGAACTATTTAGGGCCCTTAGATCAACCTTAGAATCAATCCGGACCATCAAATTACGTCTCAGGCTTCAAAAATGGGTTCTGGATCAAAACAGGCCGACCAGGTCGACCTGTAAGGGGGGAGGTCGACCACATGGTCGACCTTGGGGTAGGTCGGCCCTAAGGTTGACCACATAGTCGACCTGACCCCCAGGTCGACCTGCCTGGTCCTGTGCTACCTGAAATTTGCTGAATCTTCTATAGGCCATAACTTTTTCATCCGGACTTCGATTTTCGAAAACTTAGGCTCGATTTCATGTAGATTTCCGAGACGAACGCATTGGCGCAACCCGTTTCCCTTGATTATCATTTTAAAAATGAATTATACCTTGATTTCTTGTTTTGACATGTTATGAAAAATTCGGGTTGTTACATTCTCCCCTCCTTAAAGGATTTCGTCCCCGAAATCTCCAAGTTAAGAAGATTGTGTCCTACCATCCAATCATCCATCTACTCAATCATCAATCACAAGCATCCATTGTCCTTAAGAGATTTCTAATGCTGTATGAACATATGCTGAAAGTGTGTGTATATGTTCCTTATCTAATGCAAATGATCAGGCCTGATTGATCTTCCTAATCCAAAATATGTTTAGTGCCATGAGTCCAACATGTATGCAAATAGCCCTAATCACATAAACACTATATGTGTGCACAAACATCCATCCATATGCAACATCCACATGATAACACATTTAATTTCATTAATAAAAACACTCATGCATATGCAATATGAAAGGTGACGGAGCCAATCTAGTGTCTAAGGTGCGTGTATATGCATCCACGAGCAACCACTAGCAACCGCTTGCAACCACTTGCAACCATCAATCATAACATGTCTCAAACACATGTTTACACCCAATTGTTCCTACCTAAAGATATAGTCGAATGATAGAAGCAAGTAAAAACTTTTTGCCCATTAGGCAATCTCAAAACTGGAAATCTATGTCACATATATACTGATTAGGAGAAGAACTCCCTAAGCACCAGCCCCGATGACCGAAATCAATATCAGACTGATACCTAAAGAATTAACCAACCAATATATATGTTTCTAGGAAACTAAGCCTGATGGACTCCTTTTTGGTCACAAGAAATCCCTTCCTAAGACCAACCCATATCCTATAAAACCCAAAAAGTTTAGTCAATCCAACGGACACCCTCAAGCCCCAACATGTATTACTAACAGATGAATCATACTCCCTATGGGGTTTGCTACAGAAATAGGATGGAGAATAGGACCGAGAGGATATGCTTAAAAGATAGTATGCAAATAAGCTCTACAGGAAAAGAGGGATCAAGGATATACTCTTAAAAAGAGATATGATGCGCGTATCTAGTCTTCAATCTTCTGAGTCGCATTTCCTTGAGCTTAACTCCATTGTGCTTTCACCATCTTTAACTTCACAATTTCGTAGCTTTTTAATTCTTGTTTCCAAAATATGAGTTGGAACTCATTCCACTGTTGCCTCTCGTTTCACTTTCACTTATTCTCCTTCTAGTATACTCGGCCTAAACATAACTGCGTACTCATGGTTTCATGCAAGCTCTCCAAAATTCACTAGTGAATCTTGGATCTCGTTCACTTACTAGAAGGTATTCCACATAAATGAATTATCTCTTGAAAATAAACAAATGCCAACCATGTTGCCAAGTGTACTTACTAAGGTGATTTTCTATAACTCATGCATAAGCGAGATGAACCACCCGCATTAGTGGCGAATACTACTTGAGCGGATCAAAAAATGTATCAAGAGATTCTAGGTAACTAAGCATGGCAGAACCCTAAGGGTTACACTAGACTTCGAGGGCATTACCGAGGCGAGTCAAGAGCCTAACTACCCTCTTTTCATACTCGAGAATGGTACCATTTCTGGATAACCACTCCATCCCCAGAGTTAACCCATAGCCCAAAGACATAAGCTTTACTTCTAAACTCAACACTTAGCATAGACTTTCTCAAATCCAAACGAGTCATGAATAAATGAGCCGATTCCCCAACAGGAGTTGAGACAAAAATGGGATCCTCTACTACGCTAGTACTAAGGTGCAGAGACTCAACTATCGAAGCAGAATTAAAAAGGATGCAATGTACAAAAACAAAGTTCCCATGGTATGATAGAAAAGAAAAGCTAAACTTTTAACAGAAATGTTACCACCTCTCTAGGGTATGCTAGTAGTGAGAGCATACAATTTCCCTCTCGACGATCTTGTTCTTTGCCCTTGTCCTTGTCCTTATCCTATAATACTTAATTACATGTCCCTTTTTACCATACTAAAGATACTCTCTCTTGTCATGGGCTTTATTATTCTCTCACTTTGTCCTCTTTCCTTTCACCTTTTCCTCCTTCGTGGATTAAGCCATATCAACAAGTTTCTCATCCTTAGGCTTGTGTTCTTTATCCTTGTTCTTACTATCCTCGTATGACTTGTTGACCAGTTTCTCGAAAGCTACCTCCATCGCACGGCAACCCTACAAAGCTTGAAATAAGATTAGTCGCAAGTAAAACTACTGCGGCTACAGATGGAGGTTGGGCACTGTAACACCCCGTAATTTGAACATAAAAATTCACAAACTAAAGTATACTTAATTAAGTGAAATGGGTTGCGCAGAGAAATATATATATATATTGATATATATATATATAATTGAAAATTAAATTAATAAATATGCAAAAATGTTCAAAACATCGAATTGGGAGAGGGGAATAACCGAACCGGCCGATTTTTGAGGTTGACCCGAGCTCGCTGGGTCGACTAGGGGTTAATCCAGGGTGTTTGGCTGTCAACCCGTGGGCCGATTCGCTCAAATGCAGATTTTGCATTTGAATGGTTCTCATGGTTCAGCTTTAATCTAAAGGCCCTAAATGGTTCCTACACTTGACTTCTTCCCCAAGACATGCTTTGATGGCTTGGATTGAATCTAGGGTTAATCCTATGGCTAATACTATCCTAATCCTCTTAAAAAGACCCCTAAACCTAGCCTAAATCACCATTATTCAATCCTACAACTAAACTATGTCAAATTTGTTCCTCTCATGGCCTCCACTCTTATGCTAAAATTCCTAAGCCTATTTCTATGAGAGATTGTGAGTTCATACAAGTGCTTTCAAACTTGTATGAGTGTTCTTAAGTTGCATTCTAGCCAAAGTTGCAACCTTTTCTTGACCAAAAAGCAAGGATCTTGCATGAGAGCTCATAAGCTTCATTCAAAGCCAAAGTCGAAACCTTTCTTCTTCAAAGCAAGGATTTTTATTGATATTTGCTCAAGGGTTTCATTTGGAGCTTGTTCTTTTGGGGTTTTTGGGTGATAGCATGAATGGCTTCGTCTCAATCTTTGTTTTATATGTTGATTTGTGCCTTCATAGCATTGTAAGCCCTCTTCCTACTCTTAGATATTAACTTTAAACTTAATGTGACATGTTGTAAGTTGGGTTTGAACATTAAGTATGTTGCATGCTATCATGTTATGTATCCTATCATGACTAAAAAGTCATTATCTTGATCTTGTGGGCTTAAAGATATAAACTTTATGTTGAATGTTGCATTTTGGCAACATGAGAACTATCATATCCCTTATGATAGCTTACATGTGATGCCATATGCGAACTTCTAGCCATCTTTCTATGTCATTTATCACCATGATTCACCTATGTGCTAAGTTTGAGGTTGTGCATGTTTTTGAGGCCTAATAATGTAATATGCAAGTTAATGAACACGTTTATACCTCATTTGCCACCATGTTTAACTTGTGGCCTTATACACCTTTTGTCATGCCTTTGCTAAGTTCCTTCTTTTAATCCATTATGCATTGTTGCGAATGTGTATGCGAGTTTAAAGGCGTTGGGTTACGTTATGGGTAAAACTTTAATGACGTGAAACATGATTTGGGTAAATGGGTATAAACATGACAACATGTAACTTTGGCTATGAGCATGGGACTTGCAAACTTGACACGTATGGGTTGTAAGTGTAACAAGACACTAGACCAAACATGAAAATGGCCAACTCGAGGTTGGGTTGAGTTTGTAGCATAAATCTACCCGGACCCGCCCGGCTTAACTAGTGGCTACAAACAATAGGATCCAATGTGAGAAGTTGGTCATGTCGCGCTTAAGACCCGAGGTTAGACTAGGTTGTGGTGTAAAACTAACCGGACCCGCCCGGCTTAACTAGTAACCACAACAAGGTCTAATGTGAGAGGTTAAGAGTGCATTAACTAAATTAATGCCACATGATAAGGTTAAGTAAATTTGACTAATGACACTTAACCGATATGACACGAATGGGTAGGTTAAGTGGGACCGGGCTTGATTTCTTAATGACACTTAACCATACAAGACAATTAGGGGATGGGGTTAAGTAATTTACGCTTAACTAATCCGACTGGGTAATTAGATGGGGTTAAGTAATTTACGCTTAACTAATCCGACTGGGTAATTAGATGGGGTTAAGTAATCCACACTTAACTAATCTAAACACGGTAATTAGATGGGGTTAAGTAACTTAGACTTAACTAATCTAAACACGGTAATTAGATGGGGTTAAGTAACTTAGACTTAACTAATCTAAACACGGTAATTAGATGGGGTTAAGTAACCTTCACTTAACTAATCTAAACATGGTAATTCGGTGGGGTTAAGTTAAACACTTAACCAATCTAAATGCGTTAATTCAATGAGGTTAAGTAACCAATACTTAACCAATTTAACACGGTAATTTAATGGGGTTAAGTAACTTATACTTAACCAATTATACGTGATGTTTTGATGAGGTTAAGTAACCTATACTTAACCAATCTAATAGGTGGACCTGATAGGGTTAAGTCACAAGACTTTTAAAAGTAGGCTTTTCCATTGTAATACGATTAGTGGATGGGGTTAAGCTAACCCATGCTTAACCAGTCCGACTCGATAATCTGATGGGATTAAGATAATCTATGCTTAATCAATCTAACATGATAATCTGATAGGGTTAAGACAAATAAATACTTAACCAATTTGACTTGATAAGGTTAAGTCATGAGCTTCTTGGTACACCTAACCAACCTGTAGGGCTAAGCCTTGAACTTGAGTACTTAGCCGATCTTGACATGATTCGTAGGCAGGTTAAGTCATGAACTTGGATAACAACACTTAACCCATTTGACAAAATCCTAGCTCGGGGGACTAGGTTGGAAATCGTAGTTAACAAGGATAACGGAAAGAGGAGCTAAGTGGTAAACCTTAGTTAAGGGTAACTAAGTAATAATTCTTAACTAAGGACATGGACTAGTTCATAAAGAGATGAATAACCTGGTACGGTAGGTCATCGCTTAGTATACGAGGAGGAGCAAGTTATCTGACTTGGATAAAAGCTCCAGCGAACTGGGTGACGAAGCGGTAGCTTCGGGGAACGTGAGGGTACTCTTGGAATCCCTCTGTGAGGTGGCGTGTGGTCCATGAAATCCGGCCTCACAGAGGTTAAGGTCTGCGGTAGAAGAGCCAAGAGTATGCCTTGGTTGCTATGCGAGCGACCTAAAGACTAGGATGGATTAGCGTGGAGTCGACGATACTTGATTTTGCCCCGGGATAGCATGTCGCCGACTACCTACCATCTTTAGTCAATCGTGTACGTACAGAAAGGCAAGGAACTCCCAAAAGACCATATACTAGCTATCAAGTTATGGGTGAGGTTGGCTATCTGGAAGTGGGCATCGATGGGCCTTAGTGTAGTTCTCATATATGATTTTTCTTGGATTGCCTTTCAGTAGTTGAGGGAGGGGCCACGTGGGACCATAGCCACGGGTACAAAAACAGACCTTGATATATGCATCAGCAGACGACTTAAAGCTCCCGACCGAGTTCCGTATTTCTTGGTTAGCCCTGGCACGGAACTCGGATGGCACATTGAGAAACATGTGTGTCTAGACATGGAAAACGGTTCACGATACATACGTGGGATAAAGGGCGCGGTTGACGGGTGGCATAATACCTAGTGGCCCTAGGTGGCTGAACCCAAACCGAGACATGGAAATGTTCATTAGGTAGCATAATCCCTAGTGGTCCTAGGTGGCATAAATCCTAAGTGAACGCGCGATAGTTCATGGTAAGGAAACATAACTAGATCAAGGGTAGCAGTCCAAAGTAACCTCAAGGATAAAACGTTTACATGGGAAAGCCCGTATGGCCTACGGCAAAGGACTGAACTTATACATGGAAAGAAACATACGAGTTGGGAAAACCTACATATGCTATATATTAGGTTGACATGGACCATTACATGACATTGGGCAAGGGACATTCATAGTTAACACATGACGCGGGTTGGGATACTAGTACGAGGGGTGCAGAGCAAATATACATGTTAGGACCAGGGGAAATATACATGATAGATACCGTGGGACGTTATACAGGGTAGATACCTTGGGATAGTATACCTGATAGAAACCTGACAGTGTGATACCTTGTTTATCTTGACACCGTAGTTTATCATGACACACTCGTGTATCTTGGTACAGTAGTTCATCCTGTTATTTTGGTTTAGCTTATCTATCTTGTCATCATACTTATGTTCATCTCAGTTCCTCATGCCAGTTAACTTTACTAGTTTATATACTGATAGTAGATAGGGCTTACCAGTCTTTATGACTGACCCTGTTTTCTTTCGCCTCTTGTCTTCCGTTTCCCCCCCAGGTTACAGGGAGGAAATGCTATTGTTAGTTTGGAATTCTTCTGTTTGAAGGTCATCATGCATGGCTTGGACTTCTCTTGGCTATGGCTACTTTACTGTTTTACTTGGGGAATAATTTATGAAATGGCTTTATGCTTCTTTATTATCGCAAGACAGGTTTTGATGTATTTTGATGTAAAAGGCTTTAGACCTTATTTATTAATGATGTGAAAGTTGATTTTACTTCCGCTGTTTTATATATATATATATGTTCTGTCTTGTAATATTTCTGTACATGTTTACCAATAATACCCCTCTAAAGCTAGTGCATTCCTTTACGAGTGACCCTAGCGGAGGTGGGGCGTTCCATTTGGTATCAGAGCAGAAGGTTACCAGAGTGGGCAAAAGTTTTTTAAAACCTTCTGAAAACTATTTGAAAAAAAACCGTTTACAAAGAAGCATTTTTCAAGAAAAGTTTTTAAAGGCTATTCTCCAAAAGCCATTAGCACTGTCCTTTGTTTCCTTGATCGAATCTCTTTTCCTTTCTTTCCTCCATCTGTGGTCGCAGTTGTTCTTACTGTGACTAATCTTTGTCTAGCCACGTAGGTGTTTTCCCGTACGATGGAGGTGGTTCTCAAGAGACCTGTTGCCGTGGATAAGAAGAGTAGGGATAAAGGACGAGAGCTTAAGGATAAGCAACTGTTGATATGGCTTAGTCCATCAAGGAGGACAAGGACAAGATCATCGGAGAGGGCAATTGTACGCTCCCATTTCTACGGTACCTAAAAGAAATGGTACCGTTTCTGGTAAAGGTTTAGTCGTTCTTTTCTATCATCCCATCCAGACTTTGTCTTGATCATCGTATCATTTAAGTCTGCTTGGATAGTTGAGTCTCTGCACCTTAGTACTAGCATGGTAGAGGATCCCAGTTTTTGTCCCGAAATCTGGTTGGAGAGTCGGTCCATTTATTCATGACTTGTTGGATTTGAGAACGTCTATGCTAAGTGTTGAGATTAGAAGCAATACTTATATTGTTGAGCCATGGATGGATTCTAGGGGTAAAGTGGTTATCCAGTAAGGAATACCATTCTCGGTTTTGGAAAGAGGGTAGTTAGACTCTTGACTTGCCTTGGTAATACCCTCGAAGTCCTGTGTAACCTTTTGGGTTCTGTCATGGTTAGTTACCTAGAATCTCATGATGCATTCGTTGGTAATATGCTCGAGTAGAGTTCGTCACTAAGGCGAATGGTTCATTTCGCTAGTGCATGAGTTGTCGAGATCACCCTAGTAGGTACACTTGGCAACAGGGATTGGCATCGGTAAACGAGATCCAAAATTCATTAGTGAATTTTGGAGAGCTTGCATGAGTACGTAGATATGGCTGAGCCAAGTATACTAGGGAAAGAATAAAGAATAAATGAAAGTGGAACGAGAGGCGACAGTGAAAAGAGTTCCGACTCATACCTTAGAAATAGGAATCAAGGAGCTACGAAATTATGAAGTCAAAGGCGGTCAAGGCACAATGGAATTAAGTTCGTGGAAATGCGGCTCAGACTCGCGCATCATGTCTCTTTTTAAGAGTGTATCTTTGATCCTTGGTTCACCTGTAGGGCTTACTTGCATGCTATCGCTGGGTGGATATCCTCTCGGTCCTGTTTCTGTTACAAACCCCGTAAGGAGTTTGTCTTGTTTATCCCCTCGATCTTACCGTGAGAACCTTAGATAGAACTCTATGGATATAAACATGTATTTGAAACATGTTATGATTGATATGGTTGCAAATGGTTGCAAGTGGTTGCTCATGGATGCGCGAATACACGTTAGATACTAGATCGACGCACTCACATTTTGCATTGCATATGCACGAGTATTTATACTTGTTTGAATGTTAATGTGTTGTCATGCGGATGTTGCATATGAATGAATGTTTGTGCACGCATATAGTACTTATATGACTTGGACTATTCACATACATGTTGGACTCATGGCACTAAACATATTTTGCATTAGAAAGATCATTCAGGCCTGATCATTAGCATTAGCTAAGGAGCATATACACACATGTTCTGCATATGTTCATATGGCATTAGAAATCGTCTAAGGACAATGGTTGCATGTGGATGATGTTTTGAGTAGATGGATGATGGATAGTAGGATACGTTTTTCCTAACTTAGAGATTTCGGGGACGAAATCCTTTAAGGAGGGGAGAATGTAACACCCCGTAATTTGAACATAAAAATTCACAAATTAAAGTAAACTTAATTAAGTGAAATGGGTTGCGCAGAGAAATATATATATATATATATATATATATATATATATATATATATATTGATATATATATATATAATTGAAAATTAAATAAATATGCAAAAATGTTCAAAACAGCGAATTGGGAGAGGGGAATAACCGAACCGGCCAATTTTTGAGGTTGACCCAAGCCTGCTGGGTCGACTAGGGGTTAATCCAGGGTGTTTGGCTATCAACCCGTGGGCCGATTCGCTCAAATGCAGATTTTGCATTTGAATGGTTCTCATGGTTCAGCTTTAATCTAAAGGCCCTAGATGGTTCCTACACTTGACTTCTTCCCCAAGACATGCTTTGATGGCTTGGATTGAATCTAGGGTTAATCCTATGGCTAATACTATCCTAATCCTCTATAAAAAGACCCCTAAACCTAGCCTAAATCACCATTATTCAATCCTACAACTAAACTATGTCAAATTTGTTCCTCTCATGGCCTCCACTCTTATGCTGAAATTCCTAAGCCTATTTCTATGAGAGATTGTGAGTTCATACAAGTGCTTTCAAACTTGTATGAGTGTTCTTAAGTTGCATTCTAGCCAAAGTTGCAACCTTTTCTTGACCAAAAAGCAAGGATCTTGCATGAGAGCTCATAAGCTTCATTCAAAGCCAAAGTCGAAACCTTTCTTCTTCAAAGCAAGGATTTTTATTGATATTTGTTCAAGGGTTTCATTTGGAGCTTGTTCTTTTGGGATTTTTGGGTGATAGCATGAATGGCTTCGTCTCAATCTTTGTTTTATATGTTGATTTGTGCCTTCATAGCATTGTAAGCCCTCTTCCTACTCTTAGATATTAACTTTAAACTTAATGTGACATGTTGTAAGTTGGGTTTGAACATTAAGTATGTTGCATGCTATCATGTTATGTATCCTATCATGACTAAAAAGTCATTATCTTGATCTTGTGGGCTAAAAGATATAAACTTTATGTTGAATATTGCATTTTGGCAACATGAGAACTATCATATCCCTTATGATAGCTTACATGTGATGCCATATGCGAACTTCTAGCCATCTTTCTATGTCATTTATCACCATGATTCACCTATGTGCTAAGTTTGAGGTTGTGCATGTTTTTGAGGCCTAATAATGTAATATGCAAGTTAATGAACACGTTTATACCTCATTTGCCACCATGTTTAATTTGTGGCCTTATACCCCTTTTGTCATGTCGTTGCCAAGTTCCTTCTTTTAATCCATTATGCATTGTTGCGAATGTGTATGCGAGTTTAAAGGCGTTGGGTTACGTTATGGGTAAAACTTTAATGACGTGAAACATGATTTGGGTAAATGGGTATAAACATGACAACATGTAACTTTGGCTATGAGCATGGGACTTGAAAACTTGACACGTATGGGTTGTAAGTGTAACAAGACACTAGACCAAACATGAAAATGGCCAACTCGAGGTTGGGTTGAGTTTGTAGCATAAATCTACCCGGACCCACCCGGCTTAACTAGTGGTTACAAACAATAGGTTCCAATGTGAGAAGTTGGTCATGTCGCGCTTAAGACCCGAGGTTAGACTAGGTTGTGGTGTAAAACTAACCGGACCCGCCCGGCTTAACTAGTAACCACAACAAGGTCTAATGTGAGAGGTTAAGAGTGCATTAATTAAATTAATGCCACATGATAAGGTTAAGTAAATTTGACTAATGACACTTAACCGATATGACACGAATGGGTAGGTTAAGTGGGACCGGGCTTGATTTCTTAATGACACTTAACCATACAAGACAATTAGGGGATGGGGTTAAGTAATTTACGCTTAACTAATCCGACTGGGTAATTAGATGGGGTTAAGTAATTTACGCTTAACTAATCCGACTGGGTAATTAGATGGGGTTAAGTAATCCACACTTAACTAATCTAAACACGGTAATTAGATGGGGTTAAGTAACTTAGACTTAACTAATCTAAACACAGTAATTAGATGGGGTTAAGTAACTTAGACTTAACTAATCTAAACACGGTAATTAGATGGGGTTAAGTAACCTTCACTTAACTAATCTAAATACGGTAATTCGGTGGGGTTAAGTTAAACACTTAACCAATCTAAATGCGTTAATTCAATGAGGTTAAGTAACCAATACTTAACCAATTTAACACGGTAATTTAATGGGGTTAAGTAACTTATACTTAACCAATTATACGTGATGATTTGATGAGGTAAAGTAACCTATACTTAACCAATCTAATAGGTGGACCTGATAGGGTTAATTCACAAGACTTTTAAAAGTAGGCTTAACCATTGTAATACGATTAGTGGATGGGGTTAAGCTAACCCATGCTTAACCAGTCCGACTCGATAATCTGATGGGATTAAGATAATCTATGCTTAATCGATCTAACATGATAATCTGATAGGGTTAAGACAAATAAATACTTAACCAATTTGACTTGATAAGGTTAAGTCATGAGCTTCTTGGTACACCTAACCAACCTGTAGGGCTAAGCCTTTAACTTGAGTACTTAGCCGATCTTGACATGATTCGTAGGCGGGTTAAGTCATGAACTTGGATAACAACACTTAACCCATTTGACAAAACCCTAGCTCGGGGGACTAGGTTGGAAATCGTAGTTAATAAGGATAACGGAAAGAGGAGCTAAGTGGTAAACCTTAGTTAAGGGTAACTAAGTAATAATTCTTAGCTAAGGACATGGACTAGTTCATAAAGAGATGAGTAACCTGGTGCGGTAGGTCATCGCTTAGTATACGAGGAGGAGCAAGTTATCTGACTTGGATAAAAGCTCCAGCGAACTGGGTGACGAAGCGGAAGCTTCGGGGAACGTGAGGGTACTCTTGGTATCCCTCTGTGAGGTGGCGTGTGGTCCATGAAACCCGGCCTCACAGAGGTTAAGGTCTGCGGTAGAAGAGCAAAGAGTATGCCCTGGTTTCTATGCGAGCGACCTAAAGACTAGGATGGATTAGCCTGGAGTCGACGATACTTGATTTTGCCTCGGGATAGCATGTCGCCGACTACCTACCATCTTTAGTCAATCGTGTACGTACGGAAAGGCAGGGAACTCCCAAAAGACCATATACTAGCTATCAAGTTATGGGTGAGGTTGGCTATCTGGAAGTGGGCATCGATGGGCCTTAGTGTAGTTCTCATACATGATTTTTCTTGGATTGCCTTTCAGTAGTTGAGGGAGGGGTCACGTGGGACCATAGCCACGGGTACAAAAATAGACCTTGATATCTGCATCAGCAGACGACTTAAAGCTCCCGACCGAGTTCCGTATTTCTTGGTTTGCCCTGGCACGGAACTCGGATGGCACATTGAGAAACATGTGCGTCTAGACATGGAAAACGGTTCACGATACATACGTGGGATAAAGGGCGCGGTTGACGGGTGGCATAATCCCTAGTGGCCCTAGGTGGCTGAACCCAAACCGAGACACGGAAATGTTCATTAGGTAGCATAATCCCTAGTGGTCCTAGGTGGCATAAATCCTAAGTGAACGCGCGATAGTTCATGGTAAGGAAACATAACTAGATCAAGGGTAGCAGTCCAAAGTAACCTCAAGGATAAAACGTTTACATGGGAAAGCCCGTATGGCCTACGGCAAAGGACTGAACTTATACATGGAAAGAAACATACGAGTTAGGAAAACCTACATATGCTATATATTAGGTTGACATGGACCATTACATGACATTAGGCAAGGGACATTCATAGTTAACACATGACGCGGGTTGGGATACTAGTACGAGGGGTGCAGAGCAAATATACATGTTAGGACCAGGGGAAATATACATGATAGATACCGTGGGACGTTATACAGGGTAGATACCTTGGGATAGTATACTTGATAGAAACCTGACAATGTGATACCTTGATTTATCTTGACACCGTAGTTTATCATGACACACTCTTGTATCTTGGTACAGTAGTTCATCCTGTTATTTTGGTTTAGCTTATCTATCTTGTCATCATACTTATGTTCATCTCAGTTCCTCATGCCAGTTAACTTTACTAGTTTATATACTGATAGTAGATAGGGCTTACCAGTCTTTATGACTGACCCTGTTTTCTTTCTCCTCTTGTCTTCCGTTTACCCCCAGGTTACAGGGAGGAAATGCTATTGTTAGTTTGGACTTCTTCTGTTTGAAGGTCATCACACATGGCTTGGACTTCTCTTGGCTATGGCTACTTTACTGTTTTACTTGGGGAATAATTTATGAAATGGCTTTATGCTTCTTTATTATCGCAAGACAGGTTTTGATGTATTTTGATGTAAAAGGCTTTAGACCTTGTTTATTAATGATGTGAAAGTTGATTTTACTTCCGATGTTTTATATATATATGTTGTTTCTTGTAATATTTCTGTACATGTTTACCAATAATACCCCTCTAAAGCTAGTGCATTCCTTTGCGAGTGACCCTAGCGGAGGTGGGGCGTTACAGGCACTCCTTTGCCCTCTGGCATACGCCTACAAAACTATGGTGAAAAGAGAGAAAGAAGAGATTCAAAGAGAGAATCAAAAGATAGTGCATATGGCTTTGGGGAATATGTCGTTCGTAAAACAAAACTTTTCTTTAGAAAAATGCTTCATTGTAAACGTTTTGAAAATAATTTCAGAAGGTTTTTAAAAGCTTTTGCCCAGTCTGGTAACCTTCTTCTCTGATACCAAATGTAACACCCCACATCCGTTAAGGTCACTCACAAAGGGAATGCGTTAACTTCAATGAATCAATGGAGCATTATGGGTACTGGAACAGAAATATTACAAGACAGGCGTAGATAAAACAGCGGAAAGTAAAGTAGAAGTACTTCAAATCATTTATTAAATATAATTATTTACAATAAAAGCCCATCAACTTCCAATATCCAATTACATAATCAAAATATCTGTCTTTCTCAAAAACAAAGAAGCATAAAAATAAATTGTAGTATTCTCCAATAAAGCAAAGCAAGCCATAGCCAAGAGAAATCCAAGCCGTACATGAAAGAGCCTTGAAGCTTGGTAAGATCCGAACTAAGCTGTATTCCCACCCTGCGAACCGAGAGGGGGGGGACGAAAGAAAAAGAGGTGAAACAAACCAGGTCAGTCATAAAGACTGAGTAAGTCCTAGTGACTTTCAGCATAAAAACAGGTAAAGATAATATGGCATGAATAAACTGAAAGTAAACATAAGCATGATGACGAGGTAAGCTACAGGCACGATGAATCAAGTATAACATCCCATACTTCCTATCAAGAGTAGCATCACAAGGTTCCTACCAAGTATCACAACGCAAGGTTTCTATCAAGTATAACATCGCAAGATTTCTAAGCTTCACCATTACAGTATTTTCCTTGATTTCCTATGTTCTCTACACCACCTAACTAGCGTTCCAATTAGTTTACTTAGTTATAATTACAAGATAAGTGATCCCCCATAACCCACATGATAGTTTTATTGGTACATATCCCACGATGAGGGTCCCACCTCATATTGACAGTTTCATGTCCCCACCGTACCTATCTTAATTGATCGAGTCTTACTTACAATGTTTCACATGTGTTATATACTAAGGTTATCCCAACCCCGTAGTTGTGGTAGCCTTCAGGACTACATCTAATATGAGGATTTCACCTCAACCAACCCAATTGCCATGAATGTGGTAGATGTATCCTTACTACCCTAATCGATCGGCTCCTACTCGACCTAGTTCTTGTTTGTGTCTTGCGGACCCCTATTTGTAGATACCTGTGCTGGCCCCACCCAAGGGTGTATCAATCCCTAGGATGGCAACCCCGACACGATTCTTGATGCACAGCTTTATATCTACTGATGCCCAGTGGCTAAATTTTCCACTCCGGAATACGTGCACGGCCGTAATCCGACGGAACCTGCACTGCTGCATCACCCGCCGCCGTTTTGATTGCTTATAATCAGCCCAGTAATTGTGCCCCACCCTGCCTAGCTCAGGGTACCGTTGATACCTAATGTGGGTTACTGCTGAAACGGGTCCCGCTACTAGGGTTTTCCTAGGGTCTATTCGTATACCCCACAGGTTGGTTAAGTGTTATCCATTCAAGTTAACTTAACCCCACCCCCATCATGTTACCTTGGTTAAGTGTTCACTCTTGTGTTACTTAACCCTACCTCATGTCTTGTTATATCAGTTAAGTGTTGCCTTCGCGTGTTTACTTAACCCTACCACACACCATGTCATATTGGTTAAGCATCGCCAACCCATTTAACTTAACCCTCCCATTCGTCAGATTGCATTGGCTAAGTATTTCAAGTAATTCATGGCTTAACCCGCCCACGTATCATGTCAAGTTGGTTAAGTGTTGGCTAGTGATTTATAACTTAAGCCCGCTATCTTAGCATATCAAATTTGTTAAGTATTTTCAAGCAGTTCATGACTTATCCCGCCCACGTATCATGCTAAGTTGGTTAAGTATTATCTATATGTTCAAGTTGACTTAACCCTGCCACGTGTCATGTTATATTGGTTAAGTGTCATTAGTCTAGTCATATTACTTAACCCACCCATTCATGTCATATCGGTTAAGTGTCATTAGTCTAGTCATATTACTTAACCCACCCATTGGTCCGATTAACCGTTATGTTGGTTAAGCGTTCTTGATTTACTTAACCCTACCCATTGGTCTAATTAACATGTTATGATGGTTAAGCCCACACTTATAAGTTTTACGTGTTCTTAACTCGTACCGGTTAGGTCCATATTTAGATGTCAAATTTCCATGCCATCCCACCTAACCCTCTAACTATACCCACGTCTTATTATGGTTAGTACTCCTTAATTCATTCATTATGACGCACGAATCATGACCTCTCACATTAGACCGTGCACTTTGTGGCCACTGGATTTGCCGGGCGGTTCCGGGAAGATTTACACCACAAACTGAGTCTAACCTCGTGTCATAAACCGTTATGCCTACAATTCGACCTTCGACCTCTCACATTAGACTGACACTTTGTGGCTACTGGATTTGTCGGGCGGTTCCGAGCAGATTTACACCACAAACCGAGTCTAACCTCATGTCAAAGGTTCATTAATGGTTGTATTCCCCTCAAAACCCCAATATCAGTTCATGTGTTTAACATATAAAAATGTTCATGTTTCAACCACGTTCATATTTCCAGTTATATGCCAATTATCAAGTTCATAATTCACGTTTTTGCCCCCAAAATGTATTCCCAAATTATTATCATAATTCACTATAAGGTTATGCCAAGTTATAGACTTTTATTTACAATACATGCCAACTACACAAAACCCAACTTAGGCGCGTTCATATTAAACCTCTACCAAGTCATAAATTATTATATATGTTTCAACTCCAAATTTTACATAATTAACATATGCCCAAGATCTAGATTTCATGTCAGTTTTACATATGCCCAATTCATACCAAATTTACATATGTTCAATTCATGCCGTTTTACATGTATGCCAATTTTTATGCCAATTTACACATATACCAAGTTTCGTGCCGTTTTACATATGTCAAGATTCATGATTTACATGTTTACAAAGCTATGCTTAATTTACATAGATCAAGTTTTATACCCAAAATTTACTTGTATACCACGTTTACACCAATTTACCCATAACAAGTTCTAACCAAATTACATATATTGAGATCCATATCAAATTACATATGTCAATTCCCATTCTTGCAATTACCATTTTAACGACAATACCCAAATATCCAATTTCATGTTAATGGTAGTAATACCCAAATATCCAATTTTTATGTTATGCCATCAATTCCTCCAAACACATATATTCCACTAGGAAATATTCCAATATTTCCCTCGTATACCATCGCACGTATATCGTAGTTTAGGCCTAGGTCCGAAACTGATCTAGGTTCATCAAAAGAAAATAAACAGGGGAAGGTAGAAGTTGCAATAAAAACAAAATCAGAGAGAAAACGACATAAAAACATCATCTCAGGCATAAAGAATAAATCTTGATAATAATATCAACATGAACAAAAAAAATTGATTCACAACAAGCTGAATAGACCATAAACTTGTCATGAGAATAAATATAGAAAAGTTCCCAAAATCAAGATGCAAGAAGAAACAAGAATAGACTTGAATCAAAAGTCCAATTTCACTTCATCACATGTCCATATTAATTTAATTATTTTAATCTGAAAATAACTAGAACTTACAGATTGTGGACAAGGAATTAAGAACTGAATTTGTTGTAAAAATATTGCGGCGTTGTTGATTTATTGTCTTGAATCATTGTAAAAGCCTTGTTCTTTGAATTGATTTGAGTTTTAATACTTTTACTTTGATTTGGAGACGGTGGCCATGGTTCAAGAGATATTTTAGCAGCATAATGGTGTAAGAATGATTTTTTATGAATTAGGTTAGGTCTTAGGGTATATTTATAGGTGTAGGAACTATTTAGGGCCCTTAGATCAACCCTAGAATCAATCTGGACCATCAAAACATGTCACAGACTTTAAAAATGGGTTCTAGATCAAAAAAGGCCGACCAGGTCGACCTGTAAGGGGGGAGGTCGACTACATGGTCGACCTGCGGGTAGGTCGACCCTAAGGTCGACCACATGGTCGACCTGCCTGGTCCTGTGCTGCCTGAAATTTGTTGAATCTTATACATGCCATAATTTCTTCATCCGGACTCCAATTTTCGAAAACTTGGGCTCGATTTCATGTAGAATTCCGAGACGAATGCATTGGCACAACCTGTTTCCCTTGATTCTCATTTTAAAAATTAATTATACCTTGATTTATTGTTTTAACATGTTATTAAAATTCGGGTTGTTACAAGAGGGGCACGGGTTTGCTTTGAATTGAGGTCGAGATCTAGGAGAATGATTATCGCTTATTGAACATGATTAATAGGGTAATAAAGGATTTAGGGCTACTTATAATTTAGGCTAATTAATTATTTAAAATTTATTAACCACGCTTTATTTAGTTTAACTTGTAATGATCATATTTTGTTCATACGATAACAGAATTGCACGAATCGAGACGCATTGGAAAACACTATGCATACGAGTTGATTTGGAACGATTCAGTGCCTATTGGAATTTTGAGGAATTTCAAACGATCGTTTAAAAATAATGAAACAACATAAATCATCGATCAAAAATGAAATGCGAGTTAACTCTCATGCTTTCTAAGATACTGTGATGTGGTAAAATTCGTATAATTATAATATTTATTGTTAATAGTGTAAATTGTGTAATTGGATGATTTATTGTTTGTTGATATTTTTGGATGACTCAATTAAAATTTCCATTTTGTATGAAACAACGAACTAATATTATGAGCTGTGATGCAGGGAAACTGGTTGGAGAGATCCAACTGGATTCCACAAATTTAATTTCATGTTATTTATATATGGAGCGTCTAACCCAAGTTACATTGACTTCTTTCTGAATGTTAATTGTTAAATTAGATGTTAATTGTTGAATTCAAAATTCAACATTTGATGTGTTATTGATCAATAAAATGTATTGATTAAGTAATTGGCAACAGGTGGCCTGAAATCCATCTTTTTTAGACATCGATTCTGTGTCAGGTGAATTGACGAAGTTTAAGTTATAAAATTCATTGTTATAACTAAAGCAAGATTTTAAATTATATTTTGTTATAAGTTATATAAAATAGTGGTTTTATAAATAAATCAGTAATTTAAACTGATTTTTAATAAAGTAAGTATTAAATATTTTATTTAGCAAATTTTTCTGTATAAAAATAAATTTTATAAGTAAAAAAATCAGAAATTAATCTATGGGATAATAATATGGGATAATTGTTTATATGAAAACAATTAAGTGTGATATTATTAAATTAATTATATTATTAATTAATTTAACAGAAAGGTTAGCATAAATCAGTTAACAAGTCAACTGATGCTTTCAAGTTGACAGAGTCAACTGTTTAAATTAAAAATTAGTTGTTAAATTAATTTGTTTTCAATTAATTTAATAAAAATGGTTTTGACAAATAATTGTTCAAACTTAATGAATGTTTCTAAAAGTTAATTAATCCATTAATTAAATATATTTAAAGATAATTATCGAATCGTTTATTATTAATGAAATTAGTTATTATTCTAGTAAGGTTTAAAAAAGAGTAACAATTCTATTTTTAGGTAATAAGAAGTTAACACTCCTACTTTAGCTAATGATGAAGTTAATTATTGTTTTAATTAATAATAATTAAAGCAATTATATTTTAATTTGAATTCATTTTAGAAAGTAATCAAGTTGGTAATGTGATTTGAATTGAATATTGTAAAGGATTTAAAAAGGGATTTAGAAATAAAATCCAAATGTTATAGCCAAGGGTTGTAAAAGTGGTTTTAAAGCTAATGTGATAATTTAAATAGGCATTTACTTAATTGAATTAATTAAAATGTTTGTAATTGAAAGAAGGAATTCAAAAATGAAAAAAAGAGGATGTTTACTTGGTTTGTGTGAAGAATAATAAATGGATTTTTGTAGTAAATCCAAAGGTAAACGGATTTTTTAAGCTAAGGGTTTAGGTTTTAGTAAGAGTTACCTTATAGACAAGTAAGTTAAAGCAATTTTAATTAAAATGGGATGTTCAAAGTGCAAAAGGTAAGTTGTTTAAATGGATTTCGTAAAAAAATAGTAAATGGATTTGGGGCAATAAATCCGAATTAAGTTTTACAAGAAGTTGCTTAATGGTTTTGGGTAAAGAATTTGATAAATGGGCTTTTACATCCAAGTTGTAAATAAATTGAATTAAAACGGTTTCAAGGCTAAAAGATGTGTTTTTAGTAAGTATTTACTTAATAAACAAATTAAGTTAAAGTGACTAAAAGTGGTAGGAGATTTTCAAATATAATAAATGGTGTATAAAACCATTTTTAAATGAAACAGTCAATGAGATTTTGTATGGTACTATAATTAATATCAGCTTTTGATTACTAAGTTTTATCTATCTAAAGATAAGAACGTTGTCGAGTCAAGGTCTGAGAAGTAAATAAATACCATGACTTGAACGACTTCACTATTATCAAGAGATGATACTAGTTTGTAATGGTAAATGATGTTGGAAATAATTTATTATTTCCATAAGAAATATTGCAACTTATTTTACAAAAGTTTATAAGTTTGAATAAATTGTTGGGTCAATATAAACAATGAATTACTTGACGTTGTTAGCCCAGATATGAAGTGTGACTATACTTATACCATTTGGTTAAGTATATAGCACTATTATCAAAGTAATGAAAATAGTATGGTATTGGAAATACACTTATTTAGGGAAATGGCTAGAGTATTCGAGGAGATGAAACAAGAGGTTACGATGGTTTGAAAATGGGAGCGGACTTGGGAAATTAATTATTACTTCCATAAGTGAATTTCTAAACTTAAATCTACAAAGTTGTATAGTGAAATAAAATACTTTGGGTCATATGATAATAAATATGTCTCTTGACAATATTTTGGCCCATATAAGATTTGGTGATTAGATCTATACCAATAAGCTATGTGTGTGTATAAATATATGTATGTATGTATGTATCTCAATATTTACAACAAAAATAAAAAAGGGATTTTGTGAATATGTTATTTTGAAGAGGTAAGGTTTTTTTTCAAAGTAGATGAAACAGGAGAAATTTGAGAATATACTTATCCAGCTGAGATAATTATATGGAATCAATTTTTAAAAATCGAGAAAATGATTTTGTTGAATGGTTTTAACTGAAAACGGTCGAAGCTGCTGATCTACTTGACTGTATTGTTTTGATTTGATAGTTAAAGAGCCTACTATCAATGAATTCTCTTGTTGACTTTTAATGTGTTAGTTTAGGGAATTCGGGATGAGAACTAGACCCAAAACCACGTTGAACTGACTTTGAGTTTGATAACTGATTTACAGGAATGCTTATGCATATTAAGATGATTCAAAGGCGTAGGCGTTTGGATCGAGTGGGATGTTTGTTGATGTCTCTAATTAACTGCTAGGATTAAACTTGTAGTAGTATCTCCTACGTTCTAGGGTTTCTTCAGTTTCGTACAATTCTAGAACAAATTTGTATAGACAAATGTCTGACAGAGTATTTCCTAGATCCGCATAAGTTGTTTTTAACAAAAATACTAAGTATGGTGGCGGAGAAGCCAACTTCGTTTAGCTTAACACCCAGAGTATCTTTGTGCAAATCAATTAGTTATTTGGTAGATTTGATAATGTGGCATTCAAAGTTTGATGTGATATTCTGGAAAAGGTACTTGTGATCTCAAGTCACATCAAGTGGAAAATGACTGAAATCGGGTAGTTAACAAAGTTATGTGGGTCATACCCATTAGGATATATCATCACCTGATCTAAAGAAATCAGTTGTCCTTTTTTTTATGCTAGCTTTGGAATGATACGGTTGTTGATCCCAACTGTTGTAATGATATATTCGGTACACTCAAGTTGAATGATTGGCCAGTTCTGTGTGGCCGGGTTATCAGATATTCTTGTTGAACCTCAGTGTTTTATCTCTAGAGGACACTGATCGAAAGGTGGTTCTGTGTAACGACCCGCAAACCTGTATCATTTGAGCTGACTTAATATGTAACACCTCGTAATTTTATAACATTAAAATTCACAAATTAAAGTATACTTAATTTTTAGAAAAGAATTAAGTGAAATGGGTTGCGCAGAGAAATATATATATTGATATATATATATATATATATATATATATAAATTAAAAATTAAATAAATAAATATGCGAAAAATTTCAAAACAGCGAATTGGGAGGGGGAATAACCGAACAGGCCCATTTTTGAGGTCGACCCAAGCTTTGCTGGGTCGACTAGGGGTTAATCCAGGGTGTTTGGCTGTCAACCCGTGGGCCGATTCGCTCAAATGCAGATTTTGCATTTGATTGGTTCTCATGGTTCAGGGTTAATCTAATGGTCCTAAATAACTTCCTACACCTATAAATACATCCTAATGCTAACCCTAAACCTAATTAAAATAGAATAGTTACCGTCGCCATGGAAATCAATGGAGCCGCCGCCAACTAAGAAAGAAGGAAAGCAAATTCAATTCTAATTCTCTCAACCCTAAAGCAAAGCAAAACTCTCTCTTTTCTTCTCTAAATTGTGAGTATGATGATCTTAACAAGGTTATTATCATTTTAATTAGGTTGAGTTATGAATTGATTATGAGTAGATGATGTGACTTATCATATATGTTGTTGTAAACCCCTTTTACTATTGTAATAACCCGAAAATGCGAGCCAATTTAAAATTTTTATTTTGGCAATTTTAGTGAATTTTGAATATTTAAAATATATATTTTAAATAATATCGATGAAAATTTATTTTGAATATACTTAGAACGTATATATTTATACGCGTTGTCGTTAGAATAAAAATAATTATATATAATTATAAAAGGAATTAAAAATGGCGCGGTAGTTCGATAATTTGATTTCAAACTTCAATTGAATGTACCGGGTGCAAAACAATCCAGATTTTAGTGAAACCAAAAATAATAGGATCTGTTTGATAATATCTTTCCAACGAATCCGAAGAATCGAAATTTCATAGCGGGAATCAAAAGATATGTCCAGTTGATATTTCTGAATAGTCGCTATCGAATTCAGGCCCTTAAAAATGGGAATTTTGCAAACGACCCCGGATTTCGACGAAACCACTTTTGTTGGATCCGTGATGTCAAATTATTGCTAGATTCCAAATTTCATAATTTTTCTAATCAATATGTGAGCGTGGCGAAGGAAAACGCGTTTGACCAGTTTAAGTTGATTTTAGTCGACTGGAAAATGGCCATTTTTCCAACGGTCTCGGAATTCGACGAAACTAATTTTGTTAGGACCGTATCGTCAATACGAAGCTAGAAAATATTTTTCTGTTATTTTTCGAGTTAGTATGTGACCCCAGTAAATTGAAATGCGCGTTCAAATTCAATATATAGTGTTATATGTTGATTTTGACGAAAACTGATCGTAACGACCGAATCAGCCTGCGATACATATCCCAATGTGTTCGGAATGGGGTAAAACGCTATGGACGACAGGCGGTGGGCCTCGTTTAGAGGTCGTAGGTAAAAGTCAACTTTTTGAATTAAATAATTAAATAAAAAAAAATATCCTCCCTCCTCCCCTTATAAACCGCTGCCCCCCTTCTTCAAATTCGATCAGCAAAAGAAATAAAAAAATCCCCGATCTCTCAAATCACCCGCCGCCCTCGACTTCAGCGCGCCACCACCCCCTTTCTTCCGTCGCGCCCACTTCCATCAGCCCCCCACCCTCGCCGCAGCTCACCATCACAACCCCCCCGACCCCTTCCGCCCTTGTTTCTCTCTCCTCCTCTGAGATGAAGACCGACGCCAACACCCCAAAACCGCGCCCAGCCTGCGAGCCACCGCAGCTCCGACCATACCCTCCCCCGGCGCAGGCGTGCGCCTCCCCCTCCCAGCCATCGGCGAATCCTCCACCCTCCTTGAAAAATACAGTAAGTTCTTACTTTATTTAGTTTAATTCATTTAAAAAAAAAATCTGAGTTTTATTGAAGCAAATTGAAAGTATAAAATCAGCTTTTACTTATAAAGTATAGAAAAGATATGATTTTTAAAAATGATATTTTTAAAAGTGAAAAGACGATATTTTTAAAAGTGAAAAGACGATATTTTAAAAAATGAAAAGACGATATTTTTAAATGTGGAAAGACGATATTTTTAAAAGTGAAAAGACGATATTTTTAAAAGTGAAAAGACGATATTTTTAAAAATGAAAAGACGATATTTTTAAATGTGGAAATACGATATTTTTAAAAGTGAAAAGACGATATTTTTAAAAGTGAAAAGACGATATTTTTAAAAATGAAAAGACGATATTTTTAAATGTGGACAGACGATATTTTGATATAAGTAGTGAAGTAAAAATATGATTTTTACTTTGATAAAAATATAATTTTTATAATGTAGAAGGGTTAAAAATATAATTTTCAAACTTGTGGAAGGATAAAAAAAATGAGTTTTGCATACATAGCAAAGTAAAAATTCGATTTTTAAATATATATATATAGTGATTATAAAAATATGATTTTTAAAATTGAAAGTAAACAAATAAAAATGTGATTTTTATTTTAAAAAAGACAGCAATATAAAAATGTGTGATTTTTATGTATGTAGTGGCTACGGGCAACGAAGATGACGAAAAGGCGAGAATGACGAAGGTTTCTGCAAAAGAAGAGCCGTGGAGTTAGGATAGCTATTGGTGAGAACTTCTCACTCAAAATCTCTTTTTCTAGTTATATATATATACTAAGATGCAGACGGTGTTTAGTAGCACCCGACACCATCGTCCACAGACCATGGACTTGTTTGTTTGGTTGTGTAGTTGGTTAGATTATTTGGTTTGAATTGAATTGTTTGGTGAATTGAATTTGATTTGATTGAGATGTGTATGGCGTGAGCCATCACTAGGCCGGGGATAAGGCTAGGCCTTGTCCCGTTTCTAGTATCGTGTCGTTATGCCGCCGAAATTTTCTAAAATAAGTTAGAAAAATACACTACAAGAAATTTGACCTTTACCTACCAATATTTTACTTACCAATAAATATGGGTAGGTAAAGAGAACCTTTATCTATCAATATTCAAAGGTAAAATTTATTGGTAAATAAATATTGTCAATGTTATAAAATTGTTGAAGGATGATTATCTACCAATAATTATAGATAGGTAAAATGTATTATCTACACATATATAGAAGGGAAAGTTTTTATGCGATTAGCCCCTACATTTTTTCATATCATTTTAACATTTCGTTAAAAATAATGCTGAGTTGTGTGATGATGTGTCAAAAACGTATATTCTAGCAATTTTTTTGAATTGAAGATTTCATTAACATATCCTAGCAATGTTTTTTGTAAAATCATTTCTTTTTTAATTATTAATAATTATTTTGGAATATGAAATAATTAACAGTTAATGAAACGATAAACAATAATTAAATTGTAAATAATTAATGTTAAATAATCATTTATTAATAACTTATCATACATTATTATTATTTTCCAAACAATTGACTATAAAAGTTTTAACTTTAATTATTTTTTAAATGATTCACAATTTCACACTAATATGTCATTATCTGAAATGACTAAAACGTATTTTCTCTAGTTTATTGTAGAGTCGCAATCCATACCATCATCTCAGCGTATTTTAAATCAAATCTAACGGTACACATCTCAGTCCACATGATCACTTTTGTGATCTCAATCCACGTAATATCTTTTGATTGGCCACAATATAAACCACAAAATCTGCCACTACAAATAAATACCAAAATCTTGATGACAACTATTTATTATAATTTCTATGTCTACATATCTTAATAGGCAAATTCAATTTGTACACCTTAAATTGCTTTCGATACACCATGCTTTTTTTTAAATCATATACACCACTTTTTACTTAGTATACACCATGCATATTATTAAACTATCCTCAAGCCTGAATAGAATAAAATAAGTTTCTCGTTTAGTATCTTTCTGACGTGCATTGATCGAACTAAAGAATATTGATTTCTAAAATTAACGAATTCACTTTTGCAACTCAAATTCAAATCCTTAATTGGATTTATATTTATTTAATTATTAATATATTAGAATTTAACATTAAATTTTGAATAATAAAATATTAATCTACTTAAATTTTGACTTTAAATCAAAAACCAATTTAAATATAATAAAAAATTGAGAACTTAGTACACAATGAACCATACTAATTTTCGTACTTCATTTGTAAATTTATTTTTGTGACTAATTTGGAATGCATACTGTTAGAACTAATTATACATGAATATAACAAGAAAGAATATGAATAAAATATAATGCTTAAATAGAAGTTAAATTAAATTCACTTGATAACACATAGAAATTTCAATTATTTTATAAAAGAATTTTAACGATTGTGTGTGATGTGGACATATGAAATTTTTATTATTTAATTTTATTTTGATTATTTTTTAATAAGGAATTTTTTATCTTTAATTTAATTAATTTTTTAATGATGTAGGTAAAGTAATTTACGGTGTATAAATTGAACTTGTGATCTTAATATTACAAAGGTCAAATATGGCAAAAATATATAAACTCCGTAAAATTTAAAAATATCAAAAACAAAAAAGCTTGTGTAGACATAAATTATTGCAAATTATGTATAACACAAACTGTTATTATTGTTTATATTTAAAAATTTATTGTGTGATATTTTTCCTTAACATATGCAGGTTTCCATTCTAGCTACCATCCAAAAAATCTCTTTTGATTGGCTGTAAGTTGGGACCAAATCTTGCATCGATATCTCCACAATTCAAAATGGCTCATATTACGCATATTCTCCTTTTTTCATTTATTTTATCCCAAAACCATTCCCCCTCCCTAAAGCATGTTTCACCGTTACCTCCTCTTCTCCATTTATTTCTTCCCCAAATATTACCCCCTTCTCCAGTTCTCCTTTCCATCATTGTTCCTGTTCCACTGTTCCTTCTCAAATTCTTTCCTTCTCATAGAATCTGCTACAACTTCCTTTTAATTCCCCAATTTCTTCAATCCTAATATTTATCCCTTCAAAAACTATCTATCATCCATCATTCAAGGTTGGCCATTCTTCTTTCCTCCATGACACCAAATAGCCCTTCCTTACTGTTTACGATTGCCATGTGTTGCGGGCGACAACTTTCTTCTTGTCTTCATCGTATGTTCCTCTACCTCTCAAACCTCTGCTACCACTAACTACCTTTGAGTTAATCTTCTGCTTTTGAATGTTTGTTGTTTAGTATATGATTTGTCACTTTTTTTTATGATTTTATTTTCTATGTGTTTCCAAGTTTGATATTTGTTTGTTTTCATCTTGATTACTGTGTTTTTATTTTGGCGAAATGTTGATTAATGAGACTTAATTTCATTTTAACCATTCTTTGGTGTATATGTATCACCATGATACTTTTACCCTTTTTTCTTTTTTGTTACGTCTACCTACCATCATCTCTTGACTTTCTGTTCCGAATAATGCATACATGCTGCATTGCATATTACTGAATTTAGGCTCAAGTTGTTTAAAAAAAAATTCCTTCTTTCCTTTGATTTTTAGCACAGATACTTTCTTTTGTTTATTTAGAAACGTATGAATCCAATGTTGATGATATGTTTACCATTTGGAAAAACATGGTTCAATTTTTAGATACAAATATATTGGACCTATATTTTTGTTTTTATACATGTGTCAGCCTATTGCTGTTGATATAGAATTAAAATAACAAAATGAAATGAAGTTTCAACTTTGACTGAAAACTGTATTTACTTTACTTTTTGCCCTGTTATATTTTTTGATACTAATACATACTATTGTTGACTGAAAATTGTATTTACTTTATTTTTTGTTCTTTTATATTTTTTGACACTAATACATACTATTGTATTTACTTTTTGCTTATTTCTACTTATTTTGTGCCATTTATGTTTGTTATTAAGATACAGACATCCAATTTCTATGTAGTACAAGCAAACAAAGGAGTTATTTTATACCATTTATGTTTGTTATTTTATACCATTTATGTTTGTTATTTCTACTTATTTTATACCATTTATGTTTGTTATTTCTACTTAGTTGGAGTTATTTTATATCATTTGTTTGTTATTAAAGTACTGACATCCAATTTCCATGTAGTACAAGAAAACAAAGGAGTTATTTAATACCATTTGTGTTTGTTATTTTATACCATTTATGTTTGTTATTTCTACTAATTTTATACCATTTATGTTTGTTAATTCTACTTTTTCGGAGTTATTTTATACCATTTATGTTTGTTATTAAGGTACCAACATCAAATTTTCGTGTAGTACAAGCAAACACAGGAGTTATTTTATACCATTTATGTTTTTTATTTTATACCATTTATGTTTGTTATTTGGAGTTATTTTATACCATTAGTTTGTTATTAAAGTACTAACATTCAATTTCCATGTAGTACAAGAAAACAGAGGAGTTATTTAATACCATTTGTGTTTGTTATTTTGTACCATTTATTCTTGTTATTTCTACTTATTTTATATCATTTATGTTTGTTAATTCTACTTATTTGGAGTTATTTTATATCATTTATGTTTTTAAGGCACTGACATCCAATTTCCATGTAGTACAAGCAAACACATGAATTATTTTATACTATTTATGTTTGTTATTTTATACCGTTTATGTTTGTTATTTCTACTTATTTTATACCATTTTTGTTAATTCATAATTGACTGTCTTTAACTTATCGAACTTAAATATATCCTATTCCTTCCCTTTTCCTCCAAGTTGAGACATGACGTCTAAAGCATTATGGAGCATCCTCTCACAGAATCTGGATGGGTCTCCATTTAAGGTTTGTAAATGTAAGCATTTGTGAAATTTCACTTGTTTTAGGAGTTTCCTTCTTCTATATTAGGTTATTTTCATACTTATGTGTATTCAATCCATTTTATTTTCAGAAACATGACCTGAAGTAGCGATGCATCAAATACTTGTACCTCTCCAAGGCAAGGTACGATTTTAAGAGAATCACATAAGAGTTTTAGATTGAATATGATGCTTATATCATTTATAATATAAAAATGGAAATATTGGTTACTTCCTTATTTGTTTATTGGTCTTTTGTAGACGAGTTCAAGCTGATATTATTACAAATTAGTCAATGATAGCAAAAAAAGGAAAGAATTAAATTGTCTCTTTTCCAATTTATTATGCTATTTTACTATAACAGGTACGACAAACGACTGGACAAATTCTGGAGCAAGAAGCCAATGACTAAAACTAGAGTGATAGCATGAGTGACTATGTGCATGTATATGAGTGAATGAGTATCTATTAAGGAGTCAATGTATACGAGTGAAATGTAGAGAGGAAGTGTATGTATAAGTGATTGTGTAATAGTGAGGAAACAAATGTGTACTATTCAAAAATGCAATAAATATTTATTTGCATAAATATTTGTTATCTGTTTAAAAATAAATTCTTTGTTAAATATTAAATTCTTGTAAATATTTATTTATATTAAATAATGTCATATGGCCTAAAAAATGATCATATGCACTAACCAAATGATGACACATGGACAAATTATTGTTTGACACGTGAACCAACCATTAAACGCCAAGTGTCAGACTTAATATATGCCATGTGTATACTACTACGACAACCATGTCAGCAGCCATGCAAGATAACACATCATCAGCCATGGTAGCAGCCATGTAGGTTGAGACATCATCAAACACATCAGCTGATGACTCATCATTTGAGTCATAACATAGTGGGGTCCATTGATTCTTTTACCTACCAATAACAATAAGTGTAGGTAAAAGCTCTTTCTCTACTAAGCTTTACCTACCAAGCTCTACCAATTCAATATTGGTAGCAAAAATATATTACCCACCATTATATTAGTTTTACCTACGCTTACAATTGGTAGGTAAAGGCCCCATTTTCTTGTAGTGATAAAAATACCATTTTTACTTTGTAAATGGACTGAATAGAAATTCATGTGTTAAAATAAAATATCTTATCGTAAAAAATATAATTTTTAACGTGAATATGAATATAGTGAATGTGAATATATAAATATTCATTTACAAACCGGACGGTTTGTTTATGTACACTTATTTGAAGGACATTGATTGGGACGATAAATTTAACACATCGCCCAACTGCACAAATAAAAATCTATGTTTGTTGATTTGAAACCCCACACGGGTATTGGGATAAAATACGGCATACACTAATCCCAATAATTAGTTGTATGTCGATCGATTGATTGACAGGCTGTTATGAGCGTTAGATATCTATATTTGATGCTTATACAGTGTAGTGCACATTGGATGATGGTTGATTATTTATCGTTCCTATTATATACATGTGCTGTATGGAATCTATATAATTAACTTTGTATGGTAATTGATTGGGCCTCATTCCAATTTAGAAAATAAAGCACATTATAAAATAAAGGTTCATGTGTTGACCGTACTCATTCGTTGAGATTAGTCATGTGTTGAACGAAATATTTTAATAATCAAATTTACATCTTTATCTTTATAAAATAAAGGTTCATGTGTTGACCGTACTCATTCGTTGAGATTAGTCATGTGTTGAGCGAAATATTTTAACATTAAAATTTACATCTTTATCATATATAAAAGTAGAAATTAACTGGAAAATAGATGAGATGAGTGGTCTCTTGGATATTGATCTGATGTTGGTTTCGGCCTTCGGGGTTAATATTTAGGGAATCGTTCTCTTACTAATTTACGGTTGGAGTCTGATTTAAATCAAACGATAGATACCATGATTTTTATAAAATATATTAAATAATAAAAATAGTCACACGTGGACAGTACTCATTCGTTGAGATTAGTCATGTGTTGACAAAAATATAGATTTATGTACTGAATAGGATAAATATTCATTTGTTGAATAGAAAAACGGAATTATTGAAATATATAAAGCCGTGTTGATTAGAGATGCGCTATTTTGACGCGAACGATATTTATATCGATTATATTCGTTTTTATAGAATTGAATTGAATATATAACGAATTCGAATTGAATTGAAAACAAATTGAAATAGAAGTAAAATCAATTTGAAATGAATTCAAATTGAATTGAAATTTGAATTGAATCCAAATGAATTTTAAAACGAATTTATAAGGAAAATTTCAATTTTGATTTGGATTTGAAATGGAAGTAGAAATTGTTTTTGAAACGAATTTAAAACTATTTATAAAGTTTATTTTAAATAGAAATCGACGAAATATATATTATATAAATATAATACAATGGCTTGAATAGAACGCGCCGCGCCGCGGTAGTTCGTAAATTTCGACCATTGACTTCGAACGGACATTACGGGAGATTCGACCGTCGGATCCTCCTAAAACCAGAACCGTTGGGTTCGTATCGAAAAGAGCTTTCTAACGAATATTAGAAATTTGAAATCTAATGGTTGGATTTGGAGATACGTCCAAATCAAATTTGGAAAAGGTCGTTGTGAGTGCAGTTCGATGACCATTGTTGGAAATCGACTGTACGTGTAATAGCCCGGAAATTCTGAACTAGTTTAAAATTTTTATTTATGGCAATTTTGGCGAATTTTGAATATTTAAAATGAATTATTTTGAATAATATCGACGAGAAATTTATTTTGAATAGAGTTCGAACATATATATTTATACGCGTCGTCGTTAGAATATAAATAATTATATATAATTATAAAAGGAATTGAAAATGGCGAGGTAGTTCGATAATTTGATTTCAAACTTCAATTGAATGTACCGGGTGCAAAACAATCCGGATTTTAGTAAAACTAAAAATATTAGGATCTAATTGATAATATCTTACCAACGGATCCGAAGAATTGAAATTTCATAGCGGGAATCAAAAGATATGTCCAGTTGAAAATTCTGAATAGTCGTTATGGAATTCAGGCCCTTAAAAATAGACATTTTGCAAACGACCTCGGATTTCGACGAAACCTCTTTTGTTGGATCCATGATGTCAAATTATTGCTAAATTCCAGATTTCATAATTTTTGGAATCAATTTGTGAGCGTGGCAAAGGAAAACGCGTTTGACGAGTTTCAGTTGATTTTAATCGACTGGAAAATGGCCATTTTTCCAACGGTCTCAGAATTCGACGAAACTAGTTTTGTTAGGACCGTATCATCAATACGAAGCTAGAAAATATTTTTCTGCAATTTATAGAGTTAGTATGTGACCCCGGTAAATTGAAATGCGCGTTCAAATTCAATATATAGAGTTATATGTTAATTTTAACGGAAACTGATCGAAATGATCGAATCAGCTTATGATACATATCCCATTGTGTTCGGAATGGGGGTAAAACGCTATGGATGACAGGCGGTGGGCCTCGTTTAGAGGTCATATGAAAAAGTGACTTTTTGAAATTAAATAATAAAATAAAAAGAGAAAGTCAAACCCTCTCTCTCTCTTCCTTTTATCAACCGACCCCCCCCCCCGTTTATTTTCTTCAATCGATTTTTATAAATTAAAAAAAAAATAGGCGGAGAGGAGCATCGCGCCCCCCCCCCCAGGGCAGCGCCGCCCACCGCCGTGCCCCAGGTGGCGGCTCGCCACCTCCGAACCCCCATCCCCTGCCCTCGTGACGCGACGACCCCCCCTCTACTAAATCACACGCCGTGCCCCCCCCCACCCCCGTCGCCTGACCCCGATCCAACCTCCCCTCTCGCTCATCTCCTTCTCCTTCTTTCTGAAACCGACGCCAACGCCCAGCTCCGCCGAACTCTGCTATAACCGCTGCCGACCAGCCACCGCCCCTCTGCTGCCCCGACGCCGCTCCGACGAGCCATCCCCCATCTCCAGTCCTCTTGTAAGTTTTTATTTTCAATTTCTATTTATTCATGGAAAGTAAAAATAAGATTTTTATATTAATAACCTTCATTTTAAAATATGATTTTCGTAGGAAAGGTGTTAATTTTAAAAATGGGATTGGGTTTTAAATGTATAGGATAAGAAAGTATTGATTTTTAACATGATAAAGGCGTGATTTTTTAATATGAAGTTAGAGTTATAGAAATGAGATTTTTATAAAGTAGAGATGTTAAAAATATGATTTTTATACTTTTAAAGTATTAAAAATATAATCTTTACTATATAGAAGATGTAAAAATATGATTTTTGTTTATGTAGAGAATTAAAAATATAATTTTTACATGATAGGAATATTAAAAATAGCATCTTTATATGTGTAGCAAGATAAAGATGTGATTTTTATAATGATATAGTTGAAAAGGCGGAATTTTTATATATTGAATAGCAAAGTAAAAATTCGATTTTTATATATTGAATAGCAAAGTAAAAATTCGATTTTTATATATTGAATAGCAAAGTAAAAATTCGATTTTTATATATGTAGTGGCTACGGGCAACGAAGATGACAAAGATGCGATAACGATGAAGATTTCTATAAAAGAAGAGTCGTGGTATTGGATAGCTATAGGTGAGAATTTCTCACTCTTCAATTTCTTTTCTATTTATATATATATATATATATATATATATATATATATATATATATACGTACTAGGATGCAGACGGTGTTTAGTAGCACCCGACACAATCGTCCACAGACTATGGACTTGTTTGTTTGATTGCAAAAAATTAGTTAGATTATTTGTTTTGTATTGAATTATTTGGTGAATTGAATGGATTTGATTGATATGTGAATGGCGTGGGCCTTCACTAGACCGGGGATAAGGCTAGGCCTCGTCCCATTTCTAGTATCGTGCCGTTATGCCGCCGAAATTTCCTAAAATATGTTAGAAAAATAAAAATATCATTTTTATTGTGTAAATGAACTGAATACAAATTCATATGTTGAAATAAAATGTTTTATCGTTAAAAATATAATTTTTAACGTGAAAGTGAATAAATAAATATTTATAAACAAATCGGTCGATTTGTTTATATACACTGATTTGACTGATATCGATTGGGTCGATAAATTTTACACATCGCCCAACTGCACAACTAAAATTTGTGTTTGATTGTTTGAAACCCCACACGGGTGTTGGGATGAAATTTGAGGTTCACTCATCCTGATTGATTAAATATGTCGATCGATTGATTGACAGGCTGTTATAAGCGTTAGATATATATATTTGATGCTTATACAGTGTAGTGCACTTTGGTTGATGGTTGATTATTTGTCAATGCTATTATATACGTGTGATGTATGAAATTCCATATAATTAACATTATATGGTGATTGATTGGGCCTCATTCCAATTTTGAAAATAAAGAATATTTATCAAAAAAAAATAAAGGTTCATGTGTTGACTGTACTCATCCGTTGAGATTAGTCATGTGTTGAACGAAACATTTTATTAATAAAATTTACATCTTTATCAATATAAAATAAAGGTTCACGTGTTGACTGTACTCATCCGTTGAGATTAGTCATGTGTTGAACGAAATATTTTAACAATAAAATTCACATCTTTATCATATATGAAATTAGAAATCAACTGGAAAATAGATAAGATGAGTGGTCTCCTGGGTATTGATCTGATGTTGGTTTCGGCCTTCGGGGTTAATATTTAGGGAATCGTTCTCTTACTAATTTACGGTTGGAGTCTGATTAGATATCAAACGATAGATACCCAAATTTTTATAAAATATATTAAATAACAAAAATAGTCACACGTGGACAGTGCTCATTCGTTTAGATTAGTCGTGTGTTGACAAAAATAAATATTCATTTGTTGAATAGGATAACAGAATTATTGAAATATAAAGCCGTGTTGATTAGAGATGCACTATTTTGACGCGAACGATATTTATATCGATTATATTCGTTTTATAATGAATATTGGAAAAAAAATTTAAAAATCGAATATATAGAAAACGAATTTGATTTGAATTGAATAGAAAATGAATTCGAATCGAATTAAAATCGATTTGAATTGAAATCAAATAGAAATGAAAGTAAAAAGGATTTATAATAGAAAATTCAAATTTGATTTGAATTTGAAATAAAGATTGAAATTGTTTTTGAAACGAATTCAAAACTATTTATAAAATTCATTTTAAATAGTAATCGACGAAATATATATTATATATATAATATAATGGCCAGAATAGAAAGCGCCGCGCCGCGGCAGTTCGTGAATTTCGACCATTTATTTCAAACGGACATTACGGGAGATCCGACCGTCGGATCCTCCTAAAACCGGAACCGTTGGGTTCGTATCGAAAATAGCTTTCTAACGAATATTAGAAATTTGAAATCTAACGGTTGGATTTGGAGATACGTCCAAATCAAATTCAGAAAACGTCGCTGTAAGTGCAGTTCGATGGCAGTTGTTGGAAATCGACTGTACTGGCCTTGATAAAATTATTAAAAATAGTAATAATTTGTGTGAAATCGTAAGAAATGATTTGGGAAAAATTGGGATGAAAAACTCCATATTTGAAAAGATAAAAATAGATTTTTATCGAAATGAACTAGTTTAGAACTAAAATAACAACCCATTTATTTTTAAATAAATAAATTGGATTTGAAATGGGTTTGAAATAGAATTGATTTGTGGGTTTATCATGAGCAGTGTTTTAAATAACACCAGTTCTTTAAACCGATAATAAAGAGAATGTGATTTGGGTTTATCGTGAATTGTGTTTTAAATGACACTAGTTCTTTAACCCAGTAAAAGGAGTTTTAATGAATATGCAATTAAATTGAAATGAGAATTGGTAATTTAAATTATCAAATTTAGGAAGTGAGCGAGAATGAAGTATTACCAGTTTTGCTCTAAAGCGATAGTTAAATCTTTAATTAGATTTGAACGTGAAATGGTAAATAATTTTACCGATAACACCGTCGTATTAGATATGGAGTATTACCAGTTTTGCTTCATGGGATGAATAGGTTGGGATTGGGAAATAAAAATAAATAATTACTTCGGTGTGGTTCGCTAATCTCGACTAGTTTGGAAAACCATAATTTGGTTTAATACGACATCCAAAGGAAGATTAAAGGATAAATTTTAAAGAATTTATCTTGGATAAAATTAATGGGAACCTTTCCCTAAGAATTGAAATTTAGAAACTAGCTGAAGGTTAGTTAAGAAGAATGGTTTCCTGGGTATTGATCTGATGTTGGTTTCGGCCTTCGGGGTTAATATTTGGGGAATTGCTCTCTTACTGATTTATGGTTAGTGACTAATGAATTGGAATGAAGCGTGTGTTGTGTTTGTGTAACATTTGTTCTTAATATATGCGGTTATTCGGAAAGGCCGGGTTTATACCCATTCTGAATAACCGATTCGACGAAATGTCGAAGATGAAGACGGTGGTTGAAGACCGGAAGTCTTCACATCGTTTGGGTAATTACTGACGATCCTGATTGGGCTGTACACCCAAGAGGATGGAAATAGTTGGTGGTCGTCCAGACATACTTGGGGATGGATATGCGAGGAAAGTGCCTCCGGTTTCGTTCAGACCCAGAACGAACTTGTAAATGGATTGTGTTCTGACATTGGATTTTATTCTGTGTTGATTGATTTCTATTAAATATATATCTGTTTGGCGGCGGAGAATTTATTCTCTTGCTTAACGCCCTTCTCTGAGACGTACGAGCTTAGAGGTTATATATCGATAGATATCAATCGCATGGCATGAATTGCCTATGTGGCATGCTGAGTTGCATAGATCAAGGCTTCTGTTGAAAAGCAAAGTCTTGTGGTTGATGAGCAAAGCACGGCCTTTGTGGCATAGCTTTGTGTATAACGTGAATTCGCTAGCCTCACACCTCAGTATGAGTTAAAAACGGGATACGGAACGCTGGGAGAGCATGACGTTTCTTTCTAGCTATGGTGGTGTCAGTGACTTACCAGCCCTGACATTTATATACTTTTCACCTTTGTGGTTGTTGGAATGCGAGGCGCCTCGATATTAGGTCTATAAGGACCGGGAAACGTGTGTTCAGGAATTGCCAATCCTCAAACGTAAGAGAGGACCGGCCCAGCCGATCCAGGGTTTCCCAGAGTGTGTAGTCCTGAGGCATTTGCTAGAGTGTCTCGAAGCGGAGAGGATCTTGCCCCTTGCCTCGACTCATGACGGAAATCCAATTTCCAATACGTGTATTGCGGTTTTAATTGTAGAACTAGTATGGCGACATGATATATGGTACCCATGCCGTCTATGATTGATATTTATGATTGAAATTGTTTTGACACTATACACTTATAATAGTATCAAATGATTTGTTTTAAACGTACCAAGCATGTTTGGCTATTATATGGGAAAACCCTATCCTCTGGCTTGCGTTGCATTGTGTGATGGGACCTGGGTCTTATAATAGCTTCATTTTTCGAAAAAGCATTGCGCTGTTTATTCTATGCACTGGTATTCTTGGGAGGAAACCCGTTCCGTGTCATGCGGCGTGGTCCCTTGAATTACTCTCTTTTAAAGTAAAGTTTTAAATAACTGTTTTAGTTCTCACACCAGTCACATGACTAACCTGGAGTTTATTGTTTTAACCTAAACTCTGGGTGCCCCTATTTTCCGCACGGGCAGCTAGTAGTTTTGGTTTTGCAGATTTATATTCACAGGACCCTGGTTTACAGCTGGAATGGTATCCGGAAACTCTGTATCCGTATATCACCTTCAGTTGTGCTTTGTATTATTTTCCGCTGCTATGTAATTTATTGAAATCTCTGATATTTATCGAATGTAATTTATTCATTTATACTCTGTATATTCTTGTATTCTGAAGGAATTGTTGTAATAACAATGAAATGTTCTTCCGTCTGCGTTCTATTTTGTCCTGTTCTCAAAACGATCAGGGGTTTCGAACGGTCTAGATCGGTTTAACGACTGATTCGGATCGAGCGAATTCCTTGCTGTCACATTTTGTATCAGAGCTTTGGTTTACAGAGCTCGAGAACAAGACACATTAGAACCATACGAAAGAATTCATCAGATATTGGATTAGTAATATCCAATTAGAATGACTCGTTAGAGATAGGATCAGTAGTATCCTAGAACGAGTGTGAAGAGTATATCTTTCAAATGAAAACAATATTGTTTCGAAAATTTAAATCGTTTTATACGTATTTGAATATTTTATTTGTATGAATTTGGACAATCTAGTATACAAAGGTTTTGCATATACGCGTCATGAACGTATATTCGAAGTTTTAATATATTATATAGATATAGAGTCACACTCTAGTCGCCCGGACATGGTCCTGATGATGAAGTATACCATCACCAGTATTTATTTTCGAGTGACGAAGGTGTGATATTTATATATTTCCATTTAGACTGGTGTGAGAACCAAAACTAATATAGCTAGAATACATTGTTGTGATTGGCATCAAAAACATGATTTTTGACTATATATCAAATTTATGAATTTGAAACTTTAATCCACTAATTGATTGATGTTTGTGTTGTTTGTTTATTTGTTTGATAATTTTTAAACATTTATCCTAATTGAACCGAATATTGAATATTATTGGAAATTAGTCGCACTTGCTTGCATATACATATACTTACATTGAACAGGTCATAGTAAGGAGGCTAGAGCAGGGAAATAAAATTTGTTTGCCTGACAAATAGGTAAATGTTTACCATAATTTACTGTTTTGTTTGGGTGATGATGATTTTATGAGCCGATTGGCTAGCCGCTTGGCTTTTTCTTTTTCTTTTTGAGATCAGAAGGCCTATATGGCAATTTCGGGATTTTCCCGTGGCTCCCGGTGGAGGGGAGGTTATGGTGAAATTTTTCGAAAATTTAGGGTGTTAGCCAAATTTTTGAAAATTTGAAAATTCTCAGAAACTGAAAAGTTGGAGAACGGAAGCCAGATCGAACGTAGAGTTGATTAATCAAACCACTTTCGGGGACGAAAAGTTATAAAGTGGGGGAGATTGTAATAACCCGGAAATTCTAAACCAGTTTAAAATTTTTATTTATGGCAATTTTAGCAAATTATGAATATTTAAAATGAATTATTTTAAATAATATCGACGAGAAATTTATTTTGAATAGAGTTCGAACGTATATATTTATACGCGTCGTCGTTAGAATATAAATAATTATATATAATTATAAAAGGAATTGAAAATGGCGCGGTAGTTCGATAATTCGATTTCAAACTTCAATTGAATGTACCGGGTGCAAAACAATCCGGATTTTAGTAAAACCAAAAATATTAGGATCTAATTGATAATATCTTTCCAACGAATCCGAAGAATTGAAATTTCATAGCGGGAATCGAAAGATATGTCCAGTTGAAAATTCTGAATAGTCGCTATGGAATTCAGGCCCTTAAAAATAGACATTTTGCAAACGATCTCGGATTTCGACGAAACCACTTTTGTTGGATCCGTGATGTCAAATTATTGCTAAATTCCAAATTTCATAATTTTTCGAATTGATTTGTGAGTGTGGCAAAGGAAAACGCGTTTGACCAGTTTCAGTCAATTTTAATCGACTGGAAAATAGCCATTTTTCCAACGGTCTCAGAATTCGACGAAACTAGTTTTGTTAGGACCGTATCATCAATACGAAGCTAGAAAATATTTTTCTGCAATTTATAGAGTTAGTATGTGACCCCAGTAAATTGAAATGCACGTTTAAATTCAATATATAGAGTTATATGTTAATTTTAAAGGAAACTGATCGAAATGATCGAATCAGCTTATGATACATATCCCATTGTGTTCGGAATGGGGGTAAAACGCTATGGACGACAGGCGGTGGGCCTCGTTAAGAGGTCATATGAAAAAGTGGCTTTTTGAAATTAAATAATAAAATAAAAAGAGAAAGTCAAACCCTCTCTCTCTCTCTTCCTTTTATCAGCCGACCCCCCCCCCCGCTGTTTATTTTCTTCAATCGATTTTTATAAATTAAAAAAAAAGAGGCGGAAAGGAGCATCGCGCCCCCCCTCCCAGGGCAGCGCCGCCCACTGCCGTGCCCCAGGTGGCGGCGCGCCACCTCCGAACCCCCACGCCCCTGCCCTCGTGACGCGACGACCCCCCCTCTGCTGAATCACACGCCGTGCCCCCCCCCCTCCCCCCCCCGGTCGCCTGACCCCGATCCACCCTACCCTCTCGCTCATCTCCTTCTCCTTCTTTCTGAAACCGACGCCAACGCCCAGCTCCGCTGAACCCTGCTCTAACCGCTGCCGACCTGCCACCGCCCCTCTCCTGCCCCGACGCCGCTTTGACGAGCCATCCCCCATCTCCAGTCCTCTTGTAAGTTTTTATTTTCAATTTCTATTTATTCATGGAAAGTAAAAATAAGATTTTTATATTAATAACCTTCATTTTAAAATATGATTTTCGTAGGAAAGGTGTTAATTTTAAAAATGGGATTGGGTTTTAAATGTATAGAATAAGAAAGTATTGATTTTTAACATGATAAAGGCGTGATTTTTTAATATAAAGTTAGAGTTATAGAAATGAGATTTTTATAAAGTAGAGATGTTAAAAATATGATTTTTATATTTTTAAAGTATTAAAAATATAATCTTTACTATATAGAAGATGTAAAAATATGATTTTTGTTTATGTAGAGAATTAAAAATATAATTTTTACATGATAGGAATATTAAAAATAGCATCTTTATATGTGTAGAAAGATAAAGATGTGATTTTTATAATGATATAGTTGAAAAGGCGGGATTTTTATATATTGAATAGCAAAGTAAAAATTCGGTTTTTATATATTGAATAGCAAAGTAAAAATTCGGTTTTTATATATTGAATAGCAAAGTAAAAATTCGATTTTTATATATTGAATAGAAAAGTAAAAATTCGATTTTTATATATTGAATAGCAAAGTAAAAATTCGATTATTATATATTTTGGGCTACGGGCAACGAAGATGACAAAGATGCGATAACGATTTCTATAAAAGAAGAGTCATGGTATTGGATAGCTATAGGTGAGAATTTCTCACTCTTCAATTTCTTTTCTAGTTATATATATATACTAGGATGCAGACGGTGTTTAGTAGCACCCGACATAATCGTCCACAGACCATGGACTTGTTTGTTTGATTGCAAAAAACTAGTTAGATTATTTGTTTTGAATTGAATTGTTTGGTGAATTGAATGGATTTGATTGATGTGTGAATGGCGTGGGCCTTCACTAAACCGGGGATAAGGCTAGGCCTCGTCCCGTTTCTAGTATCGTGCCGTTATGCCGCCGAAATTTCCTTAAATATGTTAGAAAAATAAAAATATCATTTTTATGGTGTAAATGAACTGAATAGAAATTCATATGTTGAAATAAAATGTTTTATCGTTAAAAATATAATTTTTAACGTGAAAGTGAATAAATAAATATTTATAAACAAATCGGCCGATTTGTTTATATACACTGATTTGACTGATATCGATTGGGTCGATAAATTTTACACATCACCCAACTGTACAACTAAAATTTGTGTTTGATTGTTTGAAACCCCACACGGGTGTTGGGATGAAATTTGAGATTCACTCATCCTGATTGATTAAATATGTCGATCGATTGATTGACAGGATGTTATAAGCGTTAGATATCTATATTTGATGCTTATACAGTGTAGTGCACTTTGGTTGATGGTTGATTATTTGTCAATCCTATTATATACGTGTGATGTATGAAATTCCATATAATTAACATTATATGGTGATTGATTGGGCCTCATTCCAATTTTGAAAATAAAGAATATTTATCAAAAAAAATAAAGGTTCATGTGTTGACAGTACTCATCCGTTGAGATTAGTCATGTGTTGAACGAAATATTTTAATAATGAAATTTACATCTTTATCAATATAAAATAAAGTTTCATGTGTTGACTGTACTCATCCATTGAGATTAGTCATGTGTTGAACGAAATATTTTAACAATAAAATTCACGTCTTTATCATATATGAAATTAGAAATCAACTGGAAAATAGATAAGATGAGTGGTCTCCTGGGTATTGATCTGATGTTGGTTTCGTCCTTTGGGGTTAATATTTTGGGAATCATTCTCTTACTAATTTACGGTTGGAGTCTGATTTGATATCAAACGATAGATACCCAAATTTTTATAAAATATATTAAATAACAAAAATAGTCACACATGGACAGTGCTCATTCGTTGAGATTAGTCGTGTGTTGACAAAAATAAATATTCATTTGTTGAATAGGATAACAGAATTATTGAAATATAAAGCTGTGTTGATTAGAGATGCGCTATTTTGACGCGAACGATATTTATATCGATTATATTCGTTTTATAATGAATATTGGAAAGAGATTTAAAAATCGAATATATAGAAAACGAATTTGATTTGAATTGAATAGAAAATGAATTCGAATCGAATTACAATCGATTTGAATTGAAATCAAATAGAAATGAAAGTAAAAAGGATTTATAATAGAAAATTCAAATTTGATTTGAATTTGAAATAAAGATTGAAATTGTTTTTGAAACGAATTCAAAACTATTTATAAAATTCATTTTAAATAGTAATCGACGAAATATATATTATATATATAATATAATGGCCAGAATAGAACGCGCCGCGCCGCGGCAGTTCGTGAATTTCGACCATTTATTTCAAACGGACATTACGGGAGATCCGACCGTCGGATCCTCCTAAAACCGGAACCGTTGGGTTCGTATCGAAAATAGCATTCTAACAAATATTAGAAATTTGAAATCTAACGGTTGGATTTGGAGATATGTCCAAATCAAATTCAGAAAACGTCGCTGTAAGTGCAGTTCGATGGCAGTTGTTGGAAATCGACTGTACGGGCCTTGATAAAATTATTAAAAATAGTAATAATTTGTGTGAAATCGTAAGAAATGATTTGGGAAAAATTGGAATGAAAAACTCCATATTTGAAAAGATAAAAATAGATTTTTATCGAAATGAACTAGTTTAGAACTAAAATAACAACCCATTTATTTTTAAATAAATAAATTGGATTTGAAATGGGTGTGAAATAGAATTGATTCGTGGGTTTATCGTGAGCAGTGTTTTAAATAACACCAGTTCTTTAACTCGATAATAAAGAGAATGTGATTTGGGTTTATCGTGAACTGTGTTTTAAATGACACTAGTTCTTTAACCCAGTAAAAGGAGCTTTAATGAATCTGCAATTAAATTGGAATGAGAATTGGTAATTTAAATTATCAAATTTAGGAAGTGAGCAAGAATGGAGTGTTACCAGTTTTGCTCCAAAGCGATAGTTAAATCTTTAATTAGATTTGAACGTGAAATGGTAATTAATTTTACCGATAACACCGTGGTATTAAATATGGAGTATTACCAGTTTTGCTTCATGGGATAAATAGGTTGGGATTAGGAAATAAAAATAAATAATTACTTCGGTGTGGTTCGCTAATCTCGACTAGTTTGGAAAACCATAATTTGGTTTAATACGACGTCCAAAGGAAGATTAAAGGATAAATTTTAAAGAATTTATCTTGGATAAAATTAATGGGAACCTTTCCCTAAGAATTGAAATTTAGAAACTGGCTGAAGGTTAGTTAAGAAGAATGGTTTCCTGGGTATTGATCTGATGTTGGTTTCGGCCTTCGGGGTTAATATTTGGGGAATTGCTCTCTTACTGATTTACAGTTAGTGACTAATGAATTGGAATGAAGCGTATGTTGTGTTTGTGTAACATTTGTTCTTAATATACGCGGGTTGTTCGGAAAGGCCGGGTTTATACCCATTCTGAATAACCGATTCGACGAAATGTCGAAGATGAAGACGGTGGTTGAAGACCGGAAGTCTTCACATCGTTTGGGTAATTACTGACGATCCTGATTGGGCTGTACACCCAAGAGGATGGAAATAGTTGGTGGTCGTCCAGACGTACTTGGGGATGGATGGATATGCGAAGAAAGTGCCTCCGGTTTCGTTCAAACCCAGAACGAACTTGTAAATGGATTGTGTGTCTGACATTGGATTTTATTCTGTGTTGATTGATTTTTGTTAAATATATATCTGTTTGGCGGCAGATAATTTATTCTCTTGCTTAACACCCTTCTCTGAGACGTACGAGCTTAGAGGTTATATATCGATAGATATCAATCGCATGGCTTGAATTGCCTGTGTGGCATGCTGAGTTGCACAGATCAAGGCTTCTATTGAAAAGCAAAGTCTTGTGGTTGATGATCAAAGCACGGCCTTTGTTGCGTAGCTTTGTGTATAACGTGAATTCGCGAGCCTCACACCTCGGTATGAGTTAAAAACGGGATACGGACCGCTGGGAGAGCACGACGTTTCTTTCTAGCTATGGTGGTGTCAGTGACTTACCAGCCCTGACATTTATATACTTTTCACCTTTGTGGTTGTTGGAATTCAAGGCGCCTCGATATTAGGTCTGTAAGGACCGGAAAACGTGTGTTCAGGAATTGCCAATCCTCAAACGTAGGAGAGGACCGGCCCAACCGATCCAGGGTTGCCCAGAGTGTGTAGTCCTGAGGCATTTGTTAGAGTGTCTCGAAGCAGAGAGGATCTTGCCCCTTGCCTCGACTCATGACGGAAATCCAATTTCTAATACGTGTATTGCGGTTTTAATTGTAGAACTATTATGGCGACATGATATACAGTACCCATGCCGTCCATGATTGATATTTATGATTGAAATTGTTTTGACACTATACACTTATAATATTATCAAATGATTTGTTTTAAACGTACCAAGCATGTTTGGCTATTATAAGGGAAAACCCTATCCTCCGGCTTGCGTTGCATTGTGTGATGGGACCTGGGTCTTATAATAGCTTCATTTTTCGAAAAAGCATTGCGCTGTTTATTCTATGCACTGTTATTCTTGGGAGGAATCCCGTTCCGTGTCATGCGGCGTGGTCCCTTGAATTACTCTCTTTTAAAGTAAAGTTTTAAATAATTGTTTTAGTTCTCACACCAGTCACATGACTGACCTGGAGTTTATTGTTTTAACCTAAACTCTGGGTGCCCCTATTTTCCGCACGGACAGGTAGTAGTTTTGGTTTTGCAGATTTGTATTCACAGGATCCTGGTTTACAGCTGGAATGGTATCCGGAAAGCTCTGTATCCGTATATCACCTTCAGTTGTGCTTTGTAAGATTTTCCGCTGCTATGTAATTTATTGAAATCTCTGATATTTATCGAATGTAATTTATTCATTTATACTCTGTATATTCTTGTATTCTGATGGAATTGTTGTAATAACAATGAAATGTTCTTTCATCTGCGTTCTATTTTGTCCTGTTCTCAAAACGATCAGGGGTTTCGAACGGTCTAGATCGGTTTAACGACTGATTCGGATCGAGCGAATTCCTTGCCGTCACAGTACAGGCCTTGATAAAATTATTAAAAATAGTAATAATTTGCGTAAAATCATAAGAAATGATTTGGGAAAAATTAGGATGAAAAACTCCATATTTGAAAAGATAAAAATAGATTTTTATCGAAATGAACTAGTTTTGAACTAAAATTAAAACCCATTTATTTTTAAATAAATAAATTGGATTTGAAATGGGTTGTAAATAGAATTTATTTGTGGGTTTATCGTGAAGGGTGTTTTACATAACATTAGTTCTTTAACCCGATAATCAATAGAATGTGATTTGGGTTTGTCGTGAACTGTGTTTTAAAAGACATTAGTTCTTTAACCCAGTAAAAGGAGTTTTAATGAATCTGTAATTAGATTGAAATGTGAATTGATAATCTAAATTATCAAATTTAGAAAATGAGCGAGAATGGAGTATCACCAGTTTTGCTCCAATGCGATAGTTAAATCTTTAATTAGATTTGAACGTGGAATGGTAATTAATTTTACCGACAACACTGTGGTGTTAGATATAGAGTATTACCAGTTTTGCTTCATGGGATGAATAGGTTGGGATTGGGAAATAAAATAAATAATTACTTCGGTGTGGTTAGCTAATCTCGACTAGTTTGGAAAAACCATAATTTGGTTTGAAATGACATCCAAAGGAAGATTAAAGAATAAATTTAAAGAATTTATCTTGGATAAAATTAATGGGAATCTTTCCCTAAGAATATGAGATTTAGAAACTAGCTATAGGTTAGATAAGAAGAATGGTTTCCTGGATATTGATCTAATGTTGGTTTCGGCCTTCGGGATTAATATTTGGAAAATTGTTCCCTTGCTAATTTGCAGTTAGTGGCTGCTGAAATGGAATGAGGCGTATGTTGTGTTTGTGTAACATTTGTTTTTAATATACGCGGGTTGTTCGGAAAGGCCGGGTTTATACCCATTCTGAATAACCAATTCGACGATAAGTCGAAGATGAAGACGGTGGTTGAAGACCGGAAGTCTTCACATCGTTTGGGTGATTACTGATGATCTTGATTGGGCTGTACACCCAAGATGAGGGAATTAGTTGGTGGTCGTCCAGACGTACTTGGAGATCGACGGATATGCGAGGAAAGTGCCTCCGGTTTCGTTCAAACCCAGAACGAACTTGTAAATGGACTGTGTGTCTGACATTGGATTTTATTATGTGTTGATTGATTTCTGTTAAATATATATCTGTTTGGCGGCGGAGAATTTATTCTCTTGCTTAACGCCCTTCTCTGAGACGTACGAGCTTAGAGGTTATATATCGATAGATATCAATCGCATGGCATGAATTGCCTGTGTGACACACTGAGTTGCATGGATCAAGGCTTCTGTTGAAAAGCAAAGTCTTGTGGTTGATGATCAAAGCACGGCCTTTGTGGCGTAGCTTTGTGTATAACGTGAATTCGTGAGCCTCACACCTCGGTATGAGTTAAAAACGGGATACGGACCATTGGGAGAACACGACATTTCTTTCTAGCTTTGGTTGTGTCAATGAATTACCAGCCATGACATTTATATACTTTTCACCTTTGTGGTTGTTGGAATGAGGCGCCTCGATTATAGGTCTGTAAGGACCGGGAAACGTGTGTTCAGGCATAACTAATCCTTTAACGTAAGTGAGGACCGGCCCAGCCGCATCCGGGGTTGCCCAGAGTGTGTAGTCCCGAGGCATTTGCTAGAGTGTCTCGAAGTGGAGAGGAGCTTGCCCCTTGCCTCGACTCATGGCGGAAATCCAATTTCCAATACGAGATATCTCGGTTTTAATTGTAGAACTAGTATGGCGACATAGTGGTATGGGACGTTCATGCCGCCTATGATTTATATTTATGATTGAAACTGTTTTGACACTGTACACTTATTATAGTATCAAATGATTTGTTTTAAACGTACCAAGCATGTTTGGCTGTTATAAGGTAAAACCCTATCCTCCGGCTTGTGTTGCATTGTGTGATGGGACCTGGGTCTTATAATAGCTTCATTTTTCGAAAAAGCATTGCGTTGTTTATTCTATGCACTGGTATTCTTGGGAGGAAACCCGTTCCGCTTTATACGGCGTGGTCCCTTGATTTACCTAACTTTAAAACCAATATTAATAACTGTTTTAGTTCTCACACCAGTCACATGACTGACCTGGAGTTTATTGTTTTAACCTAAACTCTGGGTGCCCCTATTTTCCGCATGGGCAGCTAGTAGTTTTGGTTTTGCAGATTTATATTCACAGGATCCTGGTTTACAGCTGGAATGGTATCCGGAAAGCTCTTTATCCGTATATCACCTTCAGTTGTGCTTTGTATTATTTTCCGCTACTATGTAATTTATTGTAATCTCTGATATTTATCGAATGTAATTTATTCATTTATACTCTGTATATTCTTGTATCTGATGGAATTGTTGTAATAGCAATGAAATGTTCCTCCGTCTATATTCTGTTTTGTCCTGTTCTCAAACGATCAGGGGTTTCGAACGGTCTAGATCGGTTTAACGACTGATTCGGATCGAGCGAAATTCCCGGCCGTCACATTTGGTATCAGAGCTTTGGTTTACATTGCTCGAGAACAAGGCACATTAGAACCATACGAAAGAATTCATCAGATATTGGATTAGTAATATCCAATTAGAATGACTCGTTAGAGATAGGATCAGTAGTATCCTAGAACGAGTGTGAAGAGTATATTTTTCAAATGAAAACAATTTTGTTTAAAAATTTAAATCGTTTTACACGTATTTGAATATTTATTTATTTTGAATTTGGACAATCGAGTATATAAAGATTTCACGTATACGCGTCATGAACGTATATTCGAAGTTTTAATATACTGGATAGATATAGAATCATACTTTAGTGGCCCGAAGATGATTCTAATGGTTGAGTACTTGTCGTCATAATTTATATTCGTGTGACGAAGGTGTGATTTTCTATATATTTCCATTAGACTGGTGTGAGAACCAAAATATAGCTAGAACACATTGTTGTGAATTGGCATCAAAAACATGATTTTCTGTATATGTATCAAAATTATGACTTTGAAACGTTAAATTCACTAATTGATTGATGTTTGTGTTGTTTGTTTATTTGTTTGATAAATTTGAACCATTACGCCTAATAGAATCAAATATTGAATTGTATTGAAAATTGGTCGCATTTGCTTGCATATACATGTATATCTATTGAACAGGTCATAGCAAGGAGGCTAGAGCAGAGAATAAAATTTGTTTGCCCAACAAATAGGTACATGTTTACTATAATTTACTGTTTTGTTTGGGTGATGATGATTTTATGAGCCTATTGGCTAGCCGCTTGGCTTTTTCTTTTTCTTTTTGAGATCAGAAGGCCTATATGGCAATTTCGGGATTTTCCCGTGGCTCCCGGTGCAGGGAAGGTTATGGCGAAATTTTTCGAAAATTTAGGGTGTTAGCCAAATTTTTGGAAATTTGAAAATTCTCAAAAACTGAAAAGTTGGAGAATGGAAGCCAGATCGAACGTAGTGTTGATTGATCAAACCACTTTCGACTTTGTTCCTTTTCGGGGACGAAAAGTTTCAAGTGGTGGAGATTGTAATAACCCGAAAATGCGAGCCAGTTTAAAATTTTTATTTTGGCAATTTTAATGAATTTTGAATATTTAAAATAGATATTTTAAATAATATCAATGAAAATTTATTTTGAATATATTTAGAACGTATATATTTATACGCGTCATCGTTAGAATAAAAATAATTATATATAATTATAAAAGGAATTGAAAATGGCGCGGTATATCGATAATTCGATTTCAAACTTCAATTGAATGTACCGGGTGCAAAACAATCTGGATTTTAATGAAACCAAAAATAATAGGATCTATTTGATAATATCTTTCCAACGAATCCGAAGAATCGAAATTTCATAGCGGGAATCAAAAGATATGTCCAGTTGAAAATTCTGAATAGTCGCTGTGGAATTCAGGCCCTTAAAAATGGGAATTTTGCAAACGACCTCGGATTTCGATGAAACCACTTTTGTTGGGTCCGTGATGTCAAATTATTGCTAGATTCCAAATTTCATAATTTTTCGAATCAATATGTGAGCGTGGCGAAGGAAAACGCGTTTGACGAGTTTTAGTTGATTATAGTCGACTGGAAAATGGCCATTTTTCCAACGATCTCGGAATTCGACGAAACTAGTTTTGTTAGGACCGTATCGTCAATACGAAGCTAGAAAATATTTTTCTGTAATTTTTCGAGTTAGTATGTGACCCCAGTAAATTGAAATACGCGTTCAAATTCAATATATAAAGTTATATGTTGATTTTGACGAAAAATGATCGTAACGACCGAATCAGCCTGCGATACATATCCCATTGTGTTCGGAATGGGGGTAAAACGCTATGGACGACAGGTGGTGGGCCTCGTTTAGAGGTCGTAAGTAAAAGTCAACTTTTTGAATTAAATAATTAAATAAAAAAATATATCCTCCCTCCTCCCCTTATAAACCGCTGCCCCCCCCCCCCCCCCCCGTCTTCAAATTCGATCAGCAAAAGAAATAAAAAAAACCCCGATCTCTAAAATCACCCGCCGCCCTCAACTTCAGCACGCCACTACCCCCTTTCTTCCGTCGCGCCCACTTCCATCAGCCCACCCCCTCGCCGCAGCTCACCATCGCAACCCCCCCGACCCCTTCCGCCCTTGTTTCTCTCTCCTCCTCTGAGATGAAGACCGGCGCCAACACCCCAAAACCGCGCCCCACCTGCGAGCCACCGCAGCTCCGACCACACCCTCCCCCGGCGCAGGCGTGCGCCTCCCCCTCACGGCCATCGGCGAATCCTCTACCCTCCTTGAAAAATACAGTAAGTTCTTACTTTATTTAGTTTAATTCATTTTAAAAAAAATCTGATTTTTATTGAAGCAAATTGAAAGTATAAAATCAGCTTTTACTTATAAAGTATAGAAAAGATATGATTTTTAAAAGTGAAAAGACGATATTTTTAAAAGTGAAAAGACGATATTTTTAAAAGTGAAAAGACGATATTTTTAAAAATGAAAAGACGATATTTTTAAATGTGGAAAGACGATATTTTTAAAAGTGAAAAGATGATATTTTTAAAAGTGAAAACACGATATTTTTAAAAATGAAAAGACGATATTTTAAATGTGGAAAGACGATATTTTTAAAAGTGAAAAGACGATATTTTTAAAAGTGAAAAGACGATATTTTTAAATGTGGAAAGACGATATTTTGATATAAGTAGTGAAGTAAAAATATGATTTTTACTTCGATAAAAATATAATTTTTATAATGTAGAAGGGTTAAAAATATAATTTTCAAACTTGTGGAAGGATAAAAAAATATGATTTTTACATACATAACAAAGTAAAAATTCGATTTTTAAATATATGAAGTGATTATAAAAATATGATTTTTAAAATTGAAAGTAAACAAATAAAAATGTGATTTTTATTTTAAAAAAGACAGCAATATAAAAATGTGTGATTTTTATGTATGTAGTGGCTACGGGCAACGAAGATGACGAAAAGGCGAGAACGACGAAGGTTTCTGCAAAAGAAGAGCCGTGGAGTTAGGATAGCTATTAGTGAGAACTTCTCACTCAAAATCTCTTTTTCTAGTTATATATATATACTAGGATGCAGACGGTGTTTAGTAGCACCCGACACCATCGTCCACATACCATGGACTTGTTTGTTTGGTTGTGTAGTTGGTTAGATTATTTGGTTTGAATTGAATTGTTTGGTGAATTGAATTTGATTTGATTGAGATGTGTATGGCGTGAGCCATCAATAGACCGGGGATAAGGCTAGGCCTTGTCCCGTTTCTAGTATCGTGCCGTTATGCCACCGAAATTTTCTAAAAAAAGTTAGAAAAATAAAAATACCATTTTTACTTTGTAAATGGACCGAATAGAAATTCATGTGTTAAAATAAAATATCTTATCGTAAAAAATATATTTTTTAACATGAATATGAATATAGTGAATGTGAATAAATAAATATTCATTTACAAACCAGACGGTTTGTTTATGTACACTTATTTGAAGGACCTTGATTGGGACGATAAATTTTACACATCGCCCAACTGCACAAATAAAAATCTATGTTTGTTGATTTGAAACCCCACACGGGTATTGGGATAAAATATGGCATACACTATTCCCAATAATTAGTTATATGTCGATCGATTGATTGACAGTCTGTTATGAGCGTTAGATATCTATATTTGATGCTTATTTAGTGTAGTGCACATTGGATGATGGTTGATTATTTATCGTTGCTATTATATACATGTGTTGTATGGAATCCATATAATTAACTTTGTATGGTAATTGATTGGGCCTCATTCCAATTTAGAAAATAAAGAACATAATAAAATAAAGGTTCATGTGTTGACCGTACTCATTCGTTGAGATTAGTCATACGTTGAACGAAATATTTTAATAATCAAATTTACATCTTTATCTTTATAAAATAAAGGTTCATGTGTTGACCGTACTCATTCGTTGAGATTAGTCATGTGTTGAACGAAATATTTTAACAATAAAATTTACATCTTTATCATATTTAAAATTAGAAATTAACTGGAAAATAGATGAGATGAGTGGTCTCCTGGATATTGATCTGATATTGGTTTCGGCCTTCGGGGTTAATATTTAGGGAATCGTTCTCTTACTAATTTACAGTTGGAGTCTGATTTAAATCAAACGATAGATACCATGATTTTTATAAAATATATTAAATAACAAAAATAGTCACACGTGGACAGTACTCATTCGTTGAGATTAGTCATGTGTTGACAAAAATATAGATTTATGTACTGAATAGGATAAATATTCATTTGTTGAATAGAATAACGGAATTATTGAAATATATAAAGCCGTGTTGATTAGAGATGCGCTATTTTGATGCGAACGATATTTATATCGATTATATTCATTTTTATAGAATTAAATTGAATATATAACGAATTCGAATTGAATTGAAAACAAATTGAAATAGAAGTAAAATCAATTTGAAATGAATTGAAATTGAATTGAAATTTGAATTGAATTCAAATGAATTTTAAAACGAATTTATAAGGAAAATTTCAATTTTGATTTGGATTTGAAATGGAAGTAGAAATTGTTTTTGAAACGAATTTAAAACTATTTATAAAGTTTATTTTAAATAGAAATCGACGAAATATATATTATATATTATATATATATAATGGCTTGAATAGAACGCGCCGCGCCTCGGTAGTTCGTAAATTTCGACCATTGACTTCGAACGGACATTACGAGAGATCCGACGGTCGGATCCTCCTAAAACCAGAACCATTGGATTCGTATCAAAAAGAGCTTTCTAACGAATAGTAGAAATTTGAAATCTAACGGTTGGATTTGGAGATACGTCCAAATCAAATTTGGAAAAGGTCGTTGTGAGTGCAGTTCGATGGCCATTGTTGGAAATCGACTGTACGGACCTTGATAAAATTATTAAAAATAGTAATAATTTGCGTAAAATCATAAGAAATGATTTGGTAAAAATTAGGATGAAAAACTCCATATTTGAAAAGATAAAAATAGATTTTTATCGAAATGAACTAGTTTTGAACTAAAATTAAAACCCATTTATTTTTAAATAAATAAATTGGATTTGAAATGGGTTGTAAATAGAATTGATTTGTGGGTTTATCGTGAAGGGTGTTTTACATAACATTAGTTCTTTAACCCGATAATCAATAGAATGTGATTTGGGTTTGTCGTGAACTATGCTTTAAAAGACATTAGTTCTTTAACCCAGTAAAAGGAGTTTTAATGAATCTGTAATTAGATTGAAATGTGAATTGATAGTCTAAATTATCAAATTTAGAAAATGAGCGAGAATGGATTATCACCAGTTTTGCTCCAAAGCGATAGTTAAATCTTTAATTAGATTTGAACGTGGAATGGTAATTAATTTTACCGACAACACTATGGTGTTAGATATGGAGTATTACCAGTTTTGCTTCATGGGATGAATAGGTTGGGATTGGGAAATAAAATAAATAATTACTTCGGTGTGGTTCGCTAATCTCGACTAGTTTGGAAAACCATAATTTGGATTGAAATGACATCCAAAGGAAGATTAAAGAATAAATTTAAAGAATTTATCTTGGATAAAATTAATGGGAATCTTTCCCTAAGAATATGAGATTTAGAAACTAGCTGTAGGTTAGTTAAGAAGAATGGTTTCCTGGATATTGATCTGATGTTGGTTTCGGCCTTCGGGGTTAATATTTGGGAAATTGTTCGCTTGCTAATTTGCGGTTAGTGGCTGCTGAATTGGAATGAGGCGTATGTTGTGTTTGTGTAACATTTGTTTTTAATAGACGCGGGTCGTTCGGAAAGGCCGGGTTTATACCCATTCTGAATACCGATTCGACGATAAGTCGAAGATGAAGACGGTGGTTGAAGACCGGAAGTCTTCACATCGTTTGGGTGATTACTGATGATCTTGATTGGGCTGTACACCCAAGATGAGGGAATCAGTTGGTGGTCGTCCAGACGTACTTGGAGATCGATGGATATGCGAGGAAAGTGCCTCCGGTTTCGTTCAAACCCAGAACGAACTTGTAAATGGATTGTGTGTCTGACATTGGATTTTATTCTGTGTTGATTGATTTCTGTTAAATATATATCTGTTTGCCGGCGGAGAATTTATTCTCTTGCTTAACGCCCTTCTCTGAAACGTACGAGCTTAGAGGTTATATATCGATAGATATCAATCGCATGGCATGAATTGCCTGTGTGACACACTGAGTTGCATGGATCAAGGCTTCTGTTGAAAAGCAAAGTCTTGTGGTTGATGATCAAAGCACGACCTTTGTGGCGTAGCTTTGTGTATAACGTGAATTCGTGAGCCTCACACCTCGGTATGAGTTAAAAACGGGATACGGACCGTTGGGAGAACACGACGTTTCTTTCTAGCTTTGGTGGTGTCAGTGACTTACCAGCCGTGACATTTATATACTTTTCACCTTTGTGGTTGTTGGAATGAGGCGCCTCGATTATAGGTCTGTAAGGACTGGAAAACGTGTGTTCAGGCATAACTAATCCTCTAACGTAAGTGAGGACCGACCCAGCCGCATCCGGGGTTGCCCAAAGTGTGTAGTCCTGAGGCATTTGCTAGAGTGTCTCGAAGCGGAGAGGATCTTGCCCCTTGCCTCGACTCATGACGGAAATCCAATTTCCAATACGAGATATCTCAGTTTTAATTGTAGAACTAGTATGGCGACATAGTGGTATGGGACATTCATGTCGCATATGATTTATATTTATGATTGAAACTGTTTTGACACTATACACTTATTATAGTATCAAATGATTTGTTTTAAACGTACCAAGCATGTTTGGCTGTTATAAGGTAAAACCCTATCCTCTGGCTTGCGTTGCATTGTGTGATGGGACCTGGGTCTTATAATAGCTTCATTTTTCGAAAATGCATTGCGTTGTTTATTCTATGCACTGTTATTCTTGGGAGGAAACCCGTTCCGCGTTATACGGCGTGGTCCCTTGATTTACCTAACTTTAAAACCAATATTAATAACTGTTTTAGTTCTCACACCAGTCACATGAATGACCTGGAGTTTATTGTTTTAACCTAAACTCTGGGTGCCCCTATTTTCCGCACGGGCAGCTAGTAGTTTTGGTTTTGCAGATTTATATTCACAGGATCCTGGTTTACAGCTGGAATGGTATCCGGAAAGCTCTGTATCCGTATATCACCTTCAGTTATGCTTTGTATTATTTTCTGCTGCTATGTAATTTATTGAAATCTTTGATATTTATCGAATGTAATTTATTCATTTATACTCTGTATATTCTTGTATCGTTTTAACGACTGATTCGGATCGAGCGAAATTCCCGGCCGTCACAGCTATCATGTATATTGTAAATCCAATGTTATGTGATGATGATATCTTATATGTTGTAAATCATGCTATGATGATGTTATGTATGTTGAAAGTTTCTATGCTAAGTTGTGATGAATCATACATGTTAAAAAGGCCATGATGTTACCGTCTATGCTAGTTAGTTCATATTAATTAAATCATCATGTTTGGGTTATGTTGATCTATATGACAAGTCACATATGCAAGTTAGATTGATTAGAAAAGTTATGAACATGTGCCAAGACATCTATTATGACATCTAGAATTATGCTATGACATATGTGATATCCTATGCTAGTTCACACCATCATTATGTTGCCTAAAAACCCCATATGCAAGTTTATGTATAGATTTGGGCTATGATCATATCATGTAAATTGAGACATTTAACAAGTTGACACCTTTTGATCCTTAACATGTGTAGTTTATGCAAGTTTCACCCCTATTATAATTAGATTTATTTTAATTGTCTATATGTTGTGATAATTTATCTTTGTGCTAGGTGTTAGACTATACAAATCTAGCCTATATTATGCGTTGAATAAGCGAACATATAAACGTGGGGTAGGGGTAATATTAAGGATTTAATATTAAAAAGTTGGGGTGTAATTGATATGATTTTGCATGCCATAAGTGGATGGCCATAATTGAGTCAATTATGGACATCATTAAAAGTTGACTTAATTAATAATTTGAATAGGGAATTATTAAAACTAGTGTAAAAGATTTTAAGTGTTAATCAATGCTTAGGACACGAGGTTGGACTCGTTTGTGACGTAAACCCGCCCGGCAAATCCAGTGGTCACAAATGTCAGCCCAATGTGAGAGGTCCTAGGCCTAAACTAAAGCATAACGGTTGTAAAGACACGAGGTTAGACTCTTTTATGGTGTAAGACTGCCCGGACCCACCCGACAAATCCAGCTCCCATAAATGCCAGTCTAATGTGAGAGGTCTTTATGAGGTTATGGCCTGAATGAATTAAGAAATACTTAACCAGATAATCATGTAAGGTGGGACATGGGGGTTAAGTAGGTGCCTTGGGTGGCACGAGCAATCTAGGGGGTGCCCTTAGTGGCATGTGAAATACGATTAGTAAGACTTAAACAAACACACATGTAAATGAACATGACTAAGAGGGTTAAGTGGGATATACTAGTGACAAGCTTAGGTGGGTAGCTTGTGGGGGCCCATTTCGACCAATATCCCAAACGTATCTTTGTGGGCTCGACCCAAGTCGAGGACGGGACACACATGCTGGGTTTGACTGTAAGAGGCCAAAAAGGGGAGCGGTGGCAATGCAAGTCCAATGGGTTTCGTATGCGTGTGTGGACCCGGGCTGGTAGGTAAGACGTTGTTGCGTCATGTAGGTATAAGTCGTGCATTCCCAAGTTGTATCGGGTTGCCACTTTAGGGGAGTGATAGACCCCACTGTGGGGACAACACGGGTATCTACGAGTAGGGAGCCGATCGAAAGTGGGTAGTGGGGTACACCTAGTGGAGATAGGGGCAGACGGCACCTATGTAGTCAGCTAGGGGTACGTAAGGCTATTTATAAAGTTTCTGTGTGAAGCAAGTGGGATCAAACAATAGGGTGACTGGTGTGGTGCAGTGTAGTAATGTGCGGTGCAGTGTAGTAATCATTCGTTAGTAATTAGGTGTGCCTTTACCGTTATCTTTAACGTTATCTTAAACGCTATCTTTATCTTCCTAAGAGTTCATAGACATTTACTTGTCTTCCAGCTTATGCCTTAGTCTAGTTATTTTGATAATAGTATTGTTAGAATTATCATACTCGCCAGACTTTATGTCTGAACCCCTCTATTTCTATCCTTTTTCCCCCTACAGGTCCTCAGGTTGGGCCCAGCTCTAGTGGAGTTTGATTGAATTGCTTCATCTCTCTTTGGAAAGCTTGGACCGTTGAAGTAAAGTCCAGCTTGTTATCTTTTTAATGACTATTTATGTAATGGGATTATGTATTTTGTTTTTATGAAGATGGATATTGTACTTGGTTATGATCTATGGTTTTATGATGTAACAAACATGTTTAATTTCCGCTGCAATAAAATGAAGTTTTAGATTTCCAAGTACTATTTACTATCTGTCTTGTTGTAATTTTTCTGTTCTATATTCACTTATAACCTCCATGGAAGTTAATGCATTCCCTTCGTGAGTGACATTAATGGATGTGGGGTGTTACAGAATACAACGCACGTCCAACCCAAATTGCACGAAAATACGAATCATTAATAGAAAGAAGTTAGAGGATGAGAATAGAAAGATAGAAAATTAGAATAGAAGAAAATAGATAGAAGATCGAACTGAATAATAACACAAAATCTCACAATCGCAGTGGAATAAAATATAATATATATAAATAATCACTTTTGAAATTCAAATTGTATTTTAACTTACATACATCATCAGAGTATATTACATATACAACATAGCGGAATAAACTCTATATGTCTAAGGCTGAAGCCTCCTACTCCAAGCTCCTTCAGAAAATCCGTAAAATCCTGAACTATTGGACTACCCGTACAAATTTGGGCACCCAAGAGTTTAGGGAAACCAAAGAAAAATAAACTCTGGGTCAGTCATAGGAGTAGTGTGAATAAACGATTTTTAAACAGCTTGACTAGTAAAGGATATCTCATAAGACCATGCCGTAAAGACAAAACGAGTTTTTCCTTATGAGAATACAGAACAATTTTTTTAACTTTTCAAAAATGTTTTGAAAGAAAAGATAATCGTAAGACCGACCCACACATAAACATGGATGGTTTTTACCTTACGATAACCCAAAACATTTTGAAATCTTATCTTATTCAGATATTATGATAGTGTCTATCAACCACACATAAATAATCATCTAGTAGAATGCTTGCATCTCACGCTCTACATATATAGTATACATTCAAAACCGCAGGCGCTTATTGGAGATTGGATTTCTGACTACGACAAGGTAGGAACCACCTGCCGATAGTGTATCTCTAGAGGGGAATACACTGGGTTCAACAATAACGTCTTGCAACCTGGCCCACACATGACCGACCACTCATTTTGCTTGAGTGTATTGAATATATTGTCACCAACGGTTGGGAGCTACCCACCATCTCCCGAAAGAGACAACATCGAAAGATTTTAGAAGCAAAAGGAATTTCTCTAAATTGGTGACAATACACCCTAATGGGAGCAACCTACATAGCCATGCTGCCTGCCCGATTTTTGTTATTTCCCCGTTGTGAAGCTTGAGGCTGAACTTACCCTTGGATACAACACGTCTTTATTCACTTTGAATGCCACATCGTCATACCCGCCAAGCCACAAATAGATTTCTCCAAAAATATTCCGGGTATAAAGCTAAGAGAAACAAATTCCTCAACCACCAAACATAAATACATTTGAAGAAACCAATTTATGCGATTTCTTAGGCATACTCTGTTAGACATTCATCCATAGAAGTTGTCCTGGGACTGGACAAACTGAAGGCATTATCTTGTAAATCCATCTTAGGCAATTTCTACCTAGGATCGACAGAATAGCCTTGCATAAACTCCGTCTTCAATAATCTCTGACACGCAACGTATATATCGTATCGTAGTGGAATTTAGATTTGGGTCTCTTTGAAGGACAACGTAAAAGGTCCCGATTTGATAGTCAGTGGCTTAAATATCAAATATAAAATAAAATAAACAGATTTATCTACGATGAGTCTGCTAAGCCTTATTTAAAAATCTTGAAATATTTCAATATAGTATTAACTTTGTTAACTTAAGAAATTATTATTTAAAAAAGAACACTTATTATAAATCTTATGTAATAATCTCACTCTCGAATATCTGTTTCATAACTGAAAACGATATTCAACTCTAACACTCATTCTAAACACCAACTAATGCGATCTATCAGATAATGGTGACATCGATCAAGTTAGGGTATTTTAATTACCTCTCAGACCTTAAGTCGAAATCATTCCTATCGTTAAGATTCGTAGAAGTTCGATATCCAACATATTTGACAAACCAAAATTTGTAAATTCAATTGATTTCCAAATCGTAAACCATTTCAAACACGTGTTTTGAACCATTTATCAATTTAACTTGATAATAAATCAAGGGAATATAATCCAAATGATTGACTTGATTTCCTTTATACTAAAACTAAATTATCTTCTTCACTTACTTAATTAAAAGATTAATTAAGTTCAAAACATTCTTCAGAGATAATTTATCCAAATTTAAATCACTATTTGAATACAGTATTTTCTTACCAAAATCCATTGGTTAGAAACTAATTAACTTCTCATAATCTGTTTAACAAAACGAATAGTCAAAACGACTACAATTGATCTTTCCTTTCTAAATTAATATAATTAATTTATATTATTATATTTAATTATTTCTAAAAAAGACAATTTATATTAATTACTAAAAATATAGTTTTGTTTTTGAGTTACTCTACATAAAACGTCTTAGCAGTTCCAGCAGTGTTTAACAGTTCTTATAACAGACGACATTCAAGACGTAACCCAATTTGCACAAACATACATATGAATACAATTCAATATTATCAAATGATAGTATAATATCTCAACATCATATATTAACAAAAAAATATGTCTAATTGATATAACAGCAGAACGGTGTTTATTTCTAATAACAGGGTGTTTAAACAATCCAGTCAGTCAAATTTATAGTGGAATGGTGTTTATTTCCACTAACAGATGTCCATACAATATATAATTACGATCAACGTAAGTAAATACAACTTAATTAATAAATCAATTAATTTAACAACCAATTCAAAATGTACCAAATTATGATCATTACTGGTCGATGATTAATTTAGTTCGATGTCTGATAAATTTTAAATGATACATAGGACTAAAACTATTTTCAATAAATCAATTTATTTTGAATTAATTTTATTTTGAATTAAATTTATTTAATCTCGATACTTATGTTGAGTTACTGAGATAAACCATCGATTGACTCAACTATACTTACATGAACCAAATTATATGCAAACATCAGTTTTTGACCTACTATATACATTTATAAATATATTTACATCATAATTTAACTTAAAAGTAGCTTCTACATTTTCCCCTCTTAATTTGTAATGGGATGAATCCAGTTTAAACAGCTCGTGTCCTTTTATACATTTCTACTAACATATATGTAGGTTTAAAGGATATTAGATTTAATAAATAAATTCACTGGGCCGAAGCCTAAACTCAATGGCCCAACATTCCAACGCACCACATACTGGCCGCATATCCCTTTCCCCTTCCTTCTGTTGAACATTTTCTTCCTTCGTCTGTATCATATATATTCCGTCCATTTGTTCAACGATTTTTTTAATGAAACATGGCCGAAGCATATGCACCCATGCAGGTTTGCCTGCACAAAAGAAAACGCACCGTACCCTTCAAAGCTCCATGCAAACCCAAAAAAATGCTGTATCACTTCTTGCTTTCCCCATCTTCCCTTCTTGCATTTCCATACAAAGTATGCAAATTGAAGCTGCAAGTCTTCCCTTCTGTTTCTCCTCTGGTCTGCTTTCTTTTGTTTTCCCATTTTTTCATTCTTGCTTCTTCCCTTTCTGTTTTGCTTCTTTTCCTTTCTGTTAAGAGCTTTCCACAAAAACAACAAGTGTCCATGCAATAAATCGTGTACAGATTTATTGTGCACATGCACGTCATCCCGGACCATCAGCAGACTGCCGAATCACCACCCACAAGTGTGCTAAACCCTCCTGACCATGTTTCCATTGTCTAGACGCTTCAGTTCCCTTCAATCGGAAAACGAATGTCACGGCCAAGCCTTCCTTTCAACCTTCAGTCGTTGTAACGTCCCGGAAAAAGTCGATCTTGGTTATCCGATATACAACACATATCGAACATCCAAGGATCGAAAATACCGGTAGGTAATGAAAGAAATTAGAGGGTGAGGATAGATAAGATAGAAACTTAGAATAGAAGAAGAAGAAGACCATACAACATCAGAGTAAACACGAATCTCACAGCGGAACGAATAAATATATTTCATAACATAACTTTGAAATACAAATCTGTACTTGAATATACATATTATTTCCAAAGTACAACACTTACAACACAGCGGAAAATCCATAGCTATATAATTCTGAAGCCTCCTGCTCTAGCTCTTCAAGTATCTGTAAATCCTGACTACTTGACTGCCCGTACAAAATTGGGCACCCAAGAGTTTAGGGAAAACAAAACTAAATAAACTTCGGGTCAGTCATGTGACTGGTGTGAGTAAACTGAAATCATTTGATTTAACTTTCAAAATCCTTTTGAAACAAAGGATAATCATAAGACCGATCCACACATAAACACGGATGATTTTTACCTTATGATAACCAAAATCATTTACAAAACAATGTTATTCTGATATTATAATAATGTCAAACACAAGTAATATCAATGTAGTAGAAATGCTTGCATCTAACATTCTACATATATAATATGCAATCAAAACTGCGGGCTCTTATTAGTGGAATGGATTCCAACTATGACAAGGTATGGATCCAACTTTTGCTCAATGTACTCTAGAAGCGACACTAGAGTTCAACAAGAACGTCTTGCAACTCGGCCACACATGACTGACCACTCATTTCGCTTGAGTGTATCAAATATATTGTCATCTTACAGTTGGTAAACCAACATAACCATTTCCGGAAGATACAGAATTGAAAGAAGTACAAATATGAATATTCTCTAGATGGTGACAATATACCCTACTTGGGTGAGGCCCACTTAGCCATGCTGCCTGCCCGATTTCTGTCATTTCCCAATTGATGAGGCTTGAGGATATAACGTATCTCTATACAGATCACGTCGTCATTTACTTTGAATGCCACATCATTATCCCGTCAAATCACAAATTGATTTCCCCAAAAATACCACGGGTATAAGCTAAGAGAAACGAATTCCTCCACCACCAACGTAAATACATTTGAAACGATCAACTTACGTGATCTACCAGATATACTCTGTCAAACATTCGTCCATTCAAGTTGTCCTGGGACTGGACAAACCGAAGGCTCTATTCCGTACACCCATCCTAGGCAATCTCTACCTAGGACATATACAACATTCCTTGCACTTTATTCCGTCGTCAATTTGTCTTCAATCTGTTTGATTCGAAATGCTAATGCCCATACGGAGTGGTTCTTTGGATAAGAATCCAACCGGTCTCTCCGTATTGACGACGAAAAAATGGTCAAAACTTTGATAGTCTGTGATTTAACTATCAAAGAAAAACACGTGTGCAAACAACGATATTATTTCCAGATTGAAATTTTATCGATCAATCGTCATTTAACATGTATCTCTTTAGTTCATTAATTTACTTATCTCCTGTTTCCATATATTCTAAATTCTTATTTTCTATTATCAGAAAACATTTCTGATTCTTATTTGGAAAACATTTCCAAAACTCCTTCACTGGATTTAAACTGATGTTTAAATCAAACATCACCATGCCAACTCAAACCATTTCACTCATTAACTAAATTCACTTAACTATCATTCACTATCAAACCTTACCATTCCTTAGTTAAGAAGGAAGTCAATCAAGTTGGGGTATAATTACCTCTCAGACCTTAACTGAACAACATTTTAACTTCGAAATAGTCAAAGTTTATCTTTTAAATCTTTAACAAACTTCCTTACGTAGCTCTCTTTCGAATAAATCTCTATTCGATAACTCTTTCCTTCGAATAAACTATATTCGATAATCTCTCTTCTTCGAATAACCTATATTCGAATAACTCTATTCAATTAACACTATTCGATTAACTCTAATCGATTTACTCTTATCAGTTAGCTCTATTTGATTAACACAATTCTATTAGCTCTATTTGATTAACTCTATTGGATTAACTCTATTTGATTTACCCTACTGGAATAACTCCATTCAATTAACTCTAACTAGTTTACTCTTATCAATTAACTCCTTTCGAATAAACTATATTCGATTAACTCCTTTCAAATAACTAATATTCGATTAACTCCTTTCAAATAACTAATATTCGATAGCTCCTTTCGAATAACTAATATTCGATAACTTCTTTCGAATAACTAATATTCGATAACTCCTTTCGAATAACTAATATTCGATAACTCCTTTCAAATAACTAATATTCGATAATTTCTTTCGAATAACTAATATTTGATAATTTCTTTCGAATAACTAATATTCGATAACTCCTTTCGAATAACTAATATTCGATAATTTCTTTCGAATAACTAATATTCGATAATTTCTTTCTCTGTTCGAACAAACTATATTCGATTAATTATCTTATTCGAATAACCTTATTTGATAAATCTTTCTTCGAATAGACTATATTCGAATAACTCTAATCCGACTAACTCTAATTCAATTAACTCTATTCGAATAACAAATATTCGACTAACTCTAGTTTGATTAACTCTATTCGAATAACTCTAGTATGACTTAACTCTAATCAATTAACTCTAACTGATTAACTCTAACTGGTTAACTCTAACTCTAATCGATTAACACTAACTCTAATCGATTAACTCCTCTAACTCATTTTGATTAACACATTTTGATTAACTCCTTTGATTAACTCTATGTCCATATTCAGTTTCAAATATCGATGTTGAAATCGATTCTAACTTCTCTATATAAGCCCTGACTTATATATTCTATTTATCCGATGATAAATATTTTATTTAATTTATAAAATATTATTTATAAATTAATCTTCTCAATCTATTGGTTACAACAGATTCTATTTAAAATCTTTGCTTTAAATCCATATCATGTTATACTCGTGTGCGAAGCATAGGTCTAAGCTTTCCTGATGTAAAATTCGATTCATTTGCCAAATATTTCCTTATATGACATTCTTTTCATTTCCCAATAAATCCCTTTTATAACTCTATTTATTTCCTAAACAAATATTTCCTTTTTATAACTCTATTTATTTTTCTAAATAAATATTTCCTTTTTAATTCTATTTGTAATTGTTTTAAAAATATCTCCTTTTTAAATCTATTTGTAAATGGTTTACAAATACTCCCTTGTCAATTCCATATATTTATTTTCTAAATAAATATTTCTTTTCCTATTTGTTTCACAATATTTTCCTTTTATATTTGTTTCACAAATATTTTCCTTTTATAACTTATCCTTCGATTTTATAATTATTGTCTTTTAAAAAAAAAACTTTTCCTTTTATATATAAAATTTATTGATTTCATATGAAACCCCTTTTTATTTTCCAACTATTTCGTTTTCTATTTGTTTTACAAATATTTCTTTTTCTGTTCTATTTATTTCTAAATAAATCCTTTTATTATATCCTTTGATGTTAGAAATATTCTCTTTACAAAATCCTTTGATTTTATAAACATTTCATTTTCAATATACGTTTTTTTGAAAATTCCCTTTTATCATTCTGGTATTTCTTATGGTATTTAACATACCATATAACAATGATAAATATTATCCAAACACACATAATCTACAACAGATTATATATCACATCATATATCACAATATATGAATAACAGTAAAATAAATGTTGAGGAATCCAGTTGGATCCCTCCAACCTGTTTCCCTGCATCCACAGATGTTACATAATAAAATTCACATCAATTTCATTTCAATATGAAATATTTATGCTAAACAGAATCAATATTTGATTAACGATTTATATATGTATCGTTATCTATAATTTCAACCAATACATAAGCAATTCAACCAAACAGTTAACACACAACAATCAACAGAAAATTATCAGTTCTAAGAATACGTTATAAAAATATAACTGTTCAGAGTTGGTGAGTTTTACTCACATTGGACGATCATCGTTAATAACGATAACCATCGCTTCATTCCGATGGACAATTTATTTTGCTATAAATTGTAACGAGCTCGAATTCACTCTCAGTCAGTTCCATGGTGTAGCCCTCGTCCCTACGATCCCGACGCAACTGACTGCGTCAAATTCTGATGACGTATGCAACAGTTATGGATTTTACAAGTTAATGCACTATTTTCCTTAAATTAAACTTTAAAAATAAAACCCATTGGGCCTCAACCTTTTCATTCGGCCCGTTACCCTTCTGTAAACCCACACCCGCACCATCTTCTTCTTCCCAACGTAATTCAAACCACTGCTCCATTATCCAACACCCACCGCCGATGATTTCATGGCTAATTCCCCCATCTCCTCTTCATAAGAATTCAATATAAAATCACCAAAAATAATCCATTCGAGTCATCTTTCCAGCCACGCCTTTCGTGACCAACTCGAGTCCCTCCACAGAAGACCAACGCCGGAAATCCCCTACAGTACGTCGACGGATTTTACAACCGAACTCCTCCAGTTTTCGCAAGCGGGTGCGGTTTTCACCAACAAACCCAAATTCATTATCACCTCGAGCCAAAACCCGCTCTATTTCAATCGAATCCCAACCCTAGTTTTTTGCTCAAACTTGAGCAACACAAAAACTGCATCACACCAAAAAAGATTGGCACAGAAATGAAGAGCATCACTCACTGATTACCAATACATCAATCCCATGATTTAATGATTTTTATTTGGTTTTTGTTTGGATTTTCTCAACATGGTTCTTCACATTTTTTTAGAAGGGAAAAGTTTCGGCGCCTTTTCTATTGACTGTGGAAGAAAACAACTGAGGGTTAGGATGTTGATAGGAATTTATAGAAAGATTTAGATTTTTTTTTCGAACATTATATTAAATTATAATCAACTGCTGCTTTTATTTGTCATTTAAAATTCCTATAATCACAAATGATATCTAAAAATCATGAAACTGGACATGCAGCTACAGTTTGACATTCCGGACTCAACGAAACTGGTTTCGTCGAATTACGACCCCGTTTACTCACACAGCATATTTTTAACCGTCAAAATACTGACTGTTTTTCACAATAAAAATTCGTACGACCACACACTGACTCCAAAAATCATGAAAATTGGAATCTAGCAATAATTTAATATTACGGATCCAACAAAATTAGTTTCGTCGAAAACGGAGGTCGTTTGCAAAACCGGCTATTTTTAAAGCTCTAAATAACCCATTTAAATATATAAATATATTTAAAAATAATTAAATTTAATATTTAAAAATAAATATTATCGTATATATTCACAATAGAATATCATACAGCTCCCCTGGGATTTATAACTCGATATTTCAAAGTTCTCAGTTATATCGATATTCGATTTATATTAAAAATCCTTTTATAATATAAATATATATTTATAAATTTTCAAAGGAATTCAATAACGACTTTTCTAAAATTTGATTTGGACATAAATAAAAATCTACACAATGAAATCCTGATTTTTCTCTTCCATTAGAAAAATATACTTCACCAGCTCTGAACGTTTCTTGTTTCACAGAAATCCAATTTAAAACGGACCCTGTATATTCAGTTGAAGTACGAATCACCAAATAGCGAACTACTGCGTCATTTGAAGCTCGATTTTAATTATAATATAATTATACGTTCAAACTGTCGTTCAAACAATATATTCGTCATTCTAATTCAATTCTAAGCTGAATAAAATATTTTTAATTGTCCGGTTCACATTATATTGTCATTTCTGATTATTTCAGAAATTAAATATATTATTCTATTATTTATATTAAATAAATATTCAATATAATTAAATTAAACAACCATTTTCACTATTTAAATAATTAAATAAGTTAATTATAATACCGTAAAAATACGGGACATTACAGTCGTAAACCCCCTGCTACTATCACCTCAATCCACGGGGACCCACCTACCTTCACCAGTACGACATCCCTCCAAGGCTCAATCTCCTCCCCATGTAGGCGACGCTCGATGCATCCAATATGATGCAGCTTCCGGATGAATACGAGCTAGAAAAAGGACCCAGAAACCTAAATCTATGTCATTTTCATAGATAATATTATAGAAAATTTATTTAACATTTTTGCCAAGATCTTTGTTCCTCCCCGCTACTTCGGTTCCATTCTTATGTCCTACGACCATTGAAATGGTCGGAATTTACCCAAACTACTTTTTTTGACCGTCTCTTAATATCTTTATGACCTTAGTTCTAAAAATTACTAAAATACCTTCAAAATTCATGATTTACTAACACCAAAACTCTAGTATACCTAGATCTTTGTATCTCGATGATCAAATTTTTGAGTTAAAATTTCCTTTTGCTTAATTTATTTATATATATGAGTATGTATACTTATTTGAATTGAAGCTATTTTATCTTTTAGGTTAATAGAGTAGTAGTAAAAGTAAACATTTGACGGGTTTAAATACATACAGTATATCGCTTCAACTGAACATAACATGATTAGCAGTTACAAATACATATATCTAGAGACATAATAGAAGCATATGTGAATGTATCTTAGTTTGAGTCCAGTTTCAATTTAGTTTAACACATCAACACATTCACAACTGCACACATATATATTGCCAAATCAGTGAAAAAAGGAAAAAGGGGATTTACTCACCTTTGCTCAATGGTTTTGGTTACTGTTCACTGGTTTCTGGGTTTCCTTTGTCTATTATGTTTTCTCCCCTGTCTTCAGTTTTGAGGCAAAAGTGTCAATGAATTTTGTGAAGTATGTGTGCATGTACATATAGGCAAGAACAATTAATTAAATAGTTCCTAGTTCATAGCTCTTGATCCTAGACTATACTAGGCTGTCCCACGAATTGATTGAAAAATGTATTGGTGCTCTGTATTTATCCTTTTCAGGCATACTATGACTATTCACATATGCTAGGTAGTCTATAAAAATGTATATATGCACGTATACTTCCCTATGCACATATGCTTTAAAAATTCATGCTTAATGCTTAAGAATACATCGATTTTAGGGTATTTATGCTAGGCTGCCTATGCTATGAATAAACTATGTAAAACAATTGAAAACCAAACCTTTGTTCCTAAGCAATACTAGCTACTAAGACTTTGGTAGAAAATGTGTAGGCTGGAAGAATTGATTGACAGGATTGTAATGACTTAGGCTACCTTATCACTCACTTCAGGTTCAACAGCAAGCCATGTGCAATCTTCTTGCCGAAACCTAAACTTCTTCCCTAAGCAATACTAAGTCAGACTACTAGCTGGTCTACTGATTTGTTTTCACTAGAAGAGGTACACTTTTCATGCAGTAAAATGGTGTAGATTGTCTAAAAACTTTGCTTTGCTCCTAAGGTTTCTACGCTAAAGTAGTATCTAGATACTAACCATATGCCACTCTGTAACTTGGTTGAAAGGATGGTGGCTGAGCTACTAGTTTTGGTAGTGTATAGTATAAGCATAGGCTATGAAGTTTAGTGTACAATCATGTGTCAATAGCTTTAAGGGCTAGGTTTGTGTAGGGAAAAAATGATCGTTCTATATTTACTGATTTGTTCATTTTTGCAATTCGCATAGTATATTAATTTACTACAAATTGTGTTTACTACACCTTCAGTGCAAGTTTAGATGTAGATGCAATAAACTTTGGGAACTTTTTATTTTAGTACAAGTTGTAGACTAACATTTACTTCTGTTGCATTCCAGCAAAGCATATAACAGTAAATCAGACCCGCATACTTCTTCACTTATTAATGGTTAATGGCGAGATATGGATTAGTTAGATATGCACTAACTATATTTGTTGGTTAATCATAAATGCACAACAAAAATCTCATGCAAACTACAAGTGTGAATTTGAAGTGCCTGTTAAATAAATTTGATGCTGACAGGCATTGATGCTGACAGGCTTTGGCCAAAAATGAAGTGTAATAGCATGCACGATTTGAAAATATACAATAGGTACTGTTGTGTGGCTGAAAAAGTGTTGAGAATCTTACAAATCCTACTACCTAGAACATGCATGCACATCATTGGTTTGAACCAATTTGGTCTAAATATTGTTACTTAGCTACTAAGGTAATTCCAAATATTTATATACATCAATGATTTACTTAGATGTGGAGCAATTTAGATTTCATATTAATATTCTTATTGGTTATGTAATCAAAAACAAATTTTACATTTACATATATTGAGAATGAGTTTAATTGCAAACAAACGGTTAAAACAATATTTACTTGCAAATATATATATATATATATATATATATATATAAGAAAATATATATGCTCGTTAATGGCGACAGGAGGAAATTTTCTCCTGCTTTCGCAATGCGTGAGCTCTCTATTTTTCATTGATTTCATCTTCTTTACATCTGATTTCCTTCCTATAACCTTCAATGAACTTCGTTCATTGATAAGACTTTACCAACCTTCAGCGAAATGTTTTATGTTTCGTTGATAAGCCAAATCCATCTTTTCCGTCAGATCTGAGCAGTTTTTCCCGGATCTGAGTACCACAAATCGATGTTATCAATCCTTTACTTCAGTTTTCCTTCAATCAACCTTCATCGAAGTTTATCCACTTCGTTGATAAGCTATTAGAAATCCCTTTTTTACTTTTTCTTTATTTCCTTTTTATATACCATATGCGAAATACCAGATCTAAGTTATACCCTCAACTGATTTGTGTAATTCCTCGCTTCAGATTCGCCGCATCACCTAAGCGATAGACTTCGTGATTCTTATTTCCAGATATATCAACAGATCCTGTTTTCAATGTGTACAGATCTACAAAAAGCTTCAATGTCCACTTAAAATCAGGGGATTACTGCCTCAGTGGCGATTCCTTCTACAACACAAAACTGCTAACCAGATCTGCCTATCTCATAACGAAACTGGGCACTCTTGATCAGGAAAAATTTGTGTCCTCTCAAGAACTTCTTTAAGCTGAATTAATTTCCTCTTGAAAAGGTAAGCACTAATAAGTTTCGCGACTTGGTATTCTATAATGGCCGATTATCCTTTCATTTGATTTGCTTCGCTTTTACGGAGATTAGATTCCGTGTAATCTTCGATGGTTATTACAAAAGTTTGGATTGACGTTGGATTTGGGGATGAAACCCAGTTAATCTGCTTATTAATGAAAATTTGGTGTTCTGCAATTCTCCATTCAATTGGTGATTTACTTCGTAATCTTACTCTATTCGAATTTATGAATCTTCATTTCTGGAATGGTCTTGGTGGACAGTAGATAATCAGCAAAAATCAGTTTCATTGAAAAATCATATGCTGATTTCATTGAAAAATCATATTTTATGAATCTTCATTTCTATGTTCACTCCCAAAGATAAAGTCCATTCATTAATTCGGAATTAGTTTTCTGTAATGAATTGCTATGAAACCATGCCCGTTTGTGGGTTCACATGGAAACTTGGTGTTGATCATAAGCAAAACATGTAGTAGCTTTTGAATGAAGCACATATATGGTCAGATCTGTTCTATTTACTGATGTCTCACAAGGAAATCTGAAAATTTGTCAAGAAATTTGCAGGATCTGCATGTGGAACTCGATGCTTGCATACTTATTTCAAATGAAGATTCTGATTTTAATATCAAGTCCATGGTTGATAAACATCATTATAGTGACCTTGTCAAAACAAAAGAAAGAAGCACCGTTAATCTGAACCAGGAATCTGGTGAGGAATATGTCCATCAAATTTTCTTTTCAGCACTCATCACCTCCAAATGGTTTTCTAACTGCTTTGGTGTTTTTAAGGGGAGGCTATATGGTTTTAATTATAGTAGTATAGGATTTTTTGAAACCATAGATCATATAGCATGAAATGCCACTGATTGGAAGAGAGGATACAAGAATGATATGAAGTCTTAAATGCTTTAGAAATTTGCACTTAGGTTTCCTTATATCGATTTTGGGCCTAAGATTGATTCACAAAGTTGTGAATCATCAACAAGACTTAGCGCTTAGAATTGATTTTATGGGATTTATGTGCAATTACATATGTAAGGGCTGAAATTAGATTTCTTGATTGTTTGGATCTGGATAAATTGGGGTAAACTGCTTAGAGACTTGTTTATTGATTTGAAGAGGTGCTTCTGATTGTTGATGAGCGAAGTGCAGAGTTTTGGCACGTTAGCGGGATGGTGGCCTCATTATAGGCTGTTATTTGGTAGGTTTAGGCTTATATTTACTTGTATTTTCATGTTTTCTTTTCGCTTTTGCTTGTAAAGGTTAGTATGCTAACCTTCTTCTTGTATGCTTTTTTAGTATTAATAAAGTGAACCAATTTTCAAATATATATATATATATATATATATATATATATATATATAAGATTCTGAATAGTTATTATTCAAATTTTCGATAATATTCAATATTATTATCTATTTTTACGCAAGTTTAAAATACATTACAAAACAAGTTAACAAATATTATTTACTTGGTTTATATACATATATACACTGGTTAATACACTTTAATTCATTAAAATATATCATGGGAATTTCCCAAAATCTATTACTCATAGTTTATTATTTATCTCAATTATTAAAATAAATCCAAAACAAATTGTAATACAAAAGTAGTCAAAATCCAGGATGTTAGATTCTGTACCTAGTCATGTTGGAAATCCAAACTCCATTACAAGTCAAACATTTTTAGATGTAAATCAACTATGTTGAAAAGTGAGATGCAAGTTTTTTTTTTGGCAATATTCTTACTTTATTTGTGGATTGACAGACATTATTATAATATCATTGGATATTATAATATAAAAGTGATTTGGTTATCATAAGGTAAAAGCATGCGTCAGGTTTATGTATGGTCGCATCTTACGAGAGTTCCATTCTTTCAAACGATTTTCAAAAAATTAATCAAGTTGTTTGTGTTGTGAGTTTTATCACTGAAAGTATTCCAGACTAATCCAAGTGATTTTTTCTTTCCTCAAAATGTGCTCGGGTCAGACAGAGTATATTTTCCATGTTAGGTGTTGCTTGGAGCTTCAGGATAGGAGCTGGAGTTAAGACGTATTCCTATATTTTTTAGTATTAATTATTTCTACTATGTAAGTTGTATTGATAAGTTTTATACTGATCTAATTGTGTACTCTGATTATGTAATCATATATATATAGTTTCCTCTTTGCATAAAGAGTATTGATATATTAAATTTTGTTCATTTCTCTATGAGGTTCTATTCTTCTCTGATTTTGTAGTGTTAATGTTCTTCTTCGTTTTCTTCTATTCTAACATTTCTTTCTTCTTCTTACCCTCTAACTTCTTTCCCTTAACTATCTGCTTTCCTATGCATTTTGAGTTGGACATGCGTGGTTAAATGTCATCTTAAACAGTATGAAAAGTTGGATCGCTACAGGTTGTCTTTGGTGAATCTGCATTTGTTTTTTTTTCTTTATGTTGGTTATGTGCTTAGTTTTGTATGGTCAGTTGGGCCTATGATCTTCACACATCTGTGCTGCCTTTTTTATGAGCCATCGGAGAAAGGCGTTTTCTCTCCGTCTTTTTATGATATATTACTATTTGTAAAAAAAGAAAAATAGTATATTTAAAAAGTATAATTTCTATACTTACAAAACATATATATGATTATATAAATATACTTATCTCACCAACCTATATATATATATATATATATATATATGAAAATCGTTTTTTCAATACTAAAAAAGAATGTCAATATACCTATTTCATCGTCCTAAGTATATTCATAAAAACATAATGATTTAGATACTTGCAAATCTATACATATATACTTATCTGAATAATAAAAGTATATTCACAAAACAATATGGAATGCTTTCTTACTTCTAAAACATATGATGCGTCAAACCCAATAATACTGAAAATATGTTTGCTAAACCCTCGTATAAAATAGATAAGTAAAAGTATTATTTATAAGTTTCCTTTATAAAATGTTGTTTATGATTTTTTTTACAAAATAATGCCTAAATAACTTGTTTATGAAATATTATTCATAAGGTAAAATCCTATCTAAACCATTTTGTATATTTAAAACATTCATGAAATGGCATACTTGAGTAGATATTTAAATCCTTAAATAGAATTAATAGATATAATTTTAAATAACATAACAATAAAAAAGTTTAAGCCCTTTTAAATGGTTTAAATAAATAATCATAAACAATTTTCAAAATTTAAAAATTAAATGGTAATTTACTATCTTTTTAACTTTATTAATAAAGTAATTTAGACAAGAAGTTATTAACTATAATTATTAATAAAATAAATTCTATATTTTCTAACATCCTTAAATAATGAATTTTTCTTTAAAAAACAAAAGTTAAATAATTAATGACTTGGAAGTATTTTCCTCAAATAAGCTTAGTGAATACAGTTATGCGATGGTTACATCTCTACCTTAGAGAAACCATAAGAAATTATAGCCAAAATCTATACTTTAAGAACATTTGTTCAACGGGGCTTAGCGATCACAATGTTACTTAAATACGCTACCATTAACTAATTCATTTTCTAGTCAACACAGCCATTTACGTAAGCAAGAAGATATGTAAAAATAAATAACTGGCAAGTAGCGACTAATATCACATTCATCACTATTACTATGAATAAATTGATCTAATTCATTAAGAGGTAATTATTCGGCCAAAATAGTGAATGACAACATATATTTCATTTAACTTCTTTATAAACAAACAATGTATGTGAAACAACATTATCCATCAATTCATACATGATCATACCTCAACATACATTTATAATAAAATAAACTCAAACAATTTCTAATAGAAATTAGAGATGTTAAATCGTGATACTAGATCAGACTCGAACAAAGTAATAGTATATTAAGATGCTGTATTATGATCCTAAATTAAATTTTAAACAATAAATCAGTTTAATAATTCAAACATGCAATCAATAATATATTTTTTAACCACTAAATAGCTCATAAATTCAAAAGTCAATAATTCATCTATTTTTTAATATAATTATATTGTACTATGCTGGTAAATCAGAAAAGTTATTTTTAATCACAATCGCATCAACTTTCATTTCCCCGGTATAGTTTAGTATAATCCCAAACAACATTCAAAGTTTGCCAAAATTTTGACTAACACCAAATGTAACCAACCCGATTCCACAACATAGATATTGTTGGAATGAATTCAAAATGGCTAACCACATAGGATTTGGACCTTATATGAATGATTTACAATATTTATAAGATTACAATTTTGTTAACTACTTTAATTGCAATATTAAATCGCCAATTATAATATAATCGACTAGTTACCTATTTAGAACTTTTTCCATTCCTAAAACCACACAAAGACCTACTTTAAATCTCCTCCCTCACCATGTTGTTTCATGTCAAACTCTCATTTTCCTCACCATTATAATAAAGTTTGACATTAACACACTCTGCACATCTAAATCCCTAAGTCCCATAACCACATAAAACAAACTTGTTCTTCCCTAAAAAAAACTAACCCGATCCGTCAAAATTGCTACAGTGCAAGAATGAAATTTACCCAAGACCCCACCTCTCCTTGAAATTCGACTAAAAGATGCTTCTCCTCATCATTAATGAAATGCCACAACCCTAAGGAATAACTCCTCGCCCCTCCCACCCAACTCAAAAAAAATGGAATCCTATCTGCCAAAAGAGCATGTCTTTTGTTGAAATCACTGAATACAAGTTTTTCACACATGAATGAAGATTGAAGCACCCTTAGTATAAGTACTTTAGCTACAAAAATATAATGGATTTTAATTTGAATTTAACAAGGGAATTCCATTTTATCAATCATATGCAAATTATCAATGACATGCAAATTCATTCTTTCGGTTTTCCCTATCTTTTACGGTAAGGAAACAAGATCAGAGAAAAAAAATGCAGTGTGCTATCAAATTTTCAAGGGAAAATTATGTTTAGCTTTTTGCTAAAATTCCGAGTATTTAACTGCACAAATTTTTGTTTGCATACAAACTCCAGATGACAAATCTAAAATATGATCATCCTTAGAATAGTGAGATGATCTAAAAATAATATAAATATAGATTTGTTCTCGGATTCTGAAGAATAAAAAACACTATTACTTTCTTAAAAATCACTGAATTAAGTTTTCTAAATAACGCATTTCAAGCTTGCATGACCTTTCACTATACCTAATCATTAGTTAGCTTGACGACAAACAATAATATACTATTACGGATCCGATGAACTGGTATCATTGGAACTCGAGACAATTTGCAAGATTGCAAAACTTACATGTTAATTAAAACGATCCGAAATTTCATAAATTTAACGGTAATAATTTCTCATTATCATTCTAATCAAATTAGAGATTAAATATTTTCTTTGAAACCGCTTTGATTCACATTAGATTCCAAATCCTATAAATTTGCATAATTTTATTAGTTGATCACTATTCAAATAGATCAGATGACCCATATAATTTTATATTGTGATTCACATTAGAGGTTACCCATATCTAGGACATAAAAATTGCCTAATCCAATTAATTATATAAACATTTACCTATCCGTGCGATAATCAAACTATATTTATGAAGTCTAATGCAACTAGCGATTTTTGCTCCCATGAACTTGCATTAATTAGGTAGCACAAAGAGGATCATACTTGATAATTAATATGATATAATAACATAACTAATGCATACCATGAAATCAATCACTCTGCATGTAACGAACCGTAAAGGTGTCATTTACAAATATATGAAATTTGATTTATTTTAAATTAATAAGAATTTATGAATTTGATTTATGAATATAAATTTAGAATATGTACAGTTAATTTGAAGATAAGAAATAAAATCGATCGGTTGAACCAGAATTTATTAGATTTGAATTTTTTTGACATGAAATCAGTTAATAATTAAACATTAAAATATTGATTCTAAAATAAAAATATTTATGTTTAAAATTCATTTAGAGAATTTTATAGTGACAACGTTAATGTTTATTTCATAGAATTATGATTTTTCTAATGCCGTTTAAATCGATTTACGGTAGCAACAACCGAAGTAACATAAATAACAAATTCTCACACGATTGGTAACATACCAGTTTTTAATGTGTTATACCATCCGTATCGGCAAACTGGTCGCAATGGCATTCTATTACGTATGTTTGGACACTTGATTTGATATGTGTAGTGTTTTTTGGAACTATCAATGTTTAAGTCGTTAATTATATATATATATATATTCCATTGTCCAAGTAGGTTCTTGATTTAGCCATGATTAAAAAAGGGTGTTGTAATTTACACTCCAACTATTGTTAAGGGGGATCTTTTATAAAAAAACACCCCACTCTTTGAAAAATTGTTAATGGGCTACATAAACATATTATTTCACACTACTCAATATTCCCGGATTGCCCCTCTTCAAACCAAATTTTAAAAAAAACTTATTCGATAAGGTAAAACGAACTAAAATAAGCAGTTCGTCACCGTTGCACCAAATTAAAAAAATAGTTCGATCATAGTCCTCCGAAAACGCTTATCCTTTAGGGTTTAAAAAAAAATCGACATATGCAAATCGAGAAAATATTACTACGGCCCTTGCACATCGACATCACCAACAAAATCGAGTCTGAAATGACCCTAACTTAACCATAACAACATGTGCACGTAATTTAATAAACTAAAATTAGATTTTATCATCTCATCACTCTGATTAACTCCAACATAACGCTGCACTCTCCTGTGTCAATATCATATTGTTTTCTTTTTCGTTCATGTTATTTGGTTAGGTTTGATTTTTCCACATTAATGGTGTTGATTAACCATTAAAAAATAGATTAATGAGAAGAAGAATGAAACTATGTCTAAATGGGTAATAACGTAAAATTAGCTTTATTTGTTTAGGTGCTACTTTGCTCATTGGTACTCCCCTTAACAAAAAAAAAGTGACCCTCCCTTAACAATTTTTGTATTGTCAATAACAATGCCCTTAAAAAATTTATAACTAAAAGGAATGCTTGCATATGAAATATTGGACACGTAAATTATGAATAAAAGGTAAGCAAGTTCCAAGTTTTCAGCAAAATGAAATGCATGTAAACTATTTTTTACGCTACTTATGTGAGACTTCTCTTCTATCTGAAGCTTCAGCTTATATATATATATATATATATATATATATATATACACAATCAAACTAATTCCAAAAAAACAAAATCTAGATCTTGTTTCATGTAAATATTAGTGTGTGATCTTCCTGTTTGTGGAATTTGGATGGATACGACTTCAAACATGGAGGATGCTGAATCATGACTATGAGTTTGGTAGGATATGTTTTGATTTCTCTTAGCCTATAGTTGTTATTTTGCAAATCCAAGAGTGCCTTGGTGTTCGTAATGGGATTTAGCACCCGACATATTTTCAATGATGGAGTGTGACACTAAAATTGTCAAAAAACCTATGTAGCACAAACTGGAGCAACGTGTGTGAGTGGAAGAGGACGCGTTTTAGGGGAGTAGGCTAGAGTTGAAAAGGGGAGGTCAAGTAGGTGGAGATGGATGAGGGGAGTTCGTTTGAGTTTTCGATTTTGAGATTAATGGACAAACGAGGGAGGAAGAGGAGATGCAGCGGGCCATGGGTAGTGGGTTACAAGAAGCAGGCATTTCATATTTGAGGAAAGAGAAGTTTGGGGGAGGTTGACAAGGCAGGTATGTTGAATGATATGTGTTTGTATATTTTATATTAATTTAAATCTCGATTATAAAACATGAATAAACTTTTCATACGAACTCGCATTGACATAATGTTTTTTTCATTAGGTTCGTATCGAAATTCCGGACGATATGAAAATTGTTTCGTTGGTTTTGGAGAAGGCTGAAATTTTGGCATTTGGTTGGAATTTCTATTCAACGTAAAATCTAAGGGGAGAGACTAAACTCACTCACGCTTAACTAAGATATTTTATTATTATTTAGATTAAAATCATTTATGATATGAATTGTTATAGGTTGATGTGAGGTAGTTTAATTTGATATTTTAGTAAAATTCAAATTTGGTTAGATTGTATCATCATTAAATTAATAGTGAATTTAATGCAAGATATTATTCAACAATGTTAACCGGTATATTTGTTATGATTATTGGCTGATTCATATGATAAATTGTGGTGGACGTTTAACTGATAATGTTTGGATGATTAACATATGTCATGTTTATTTTGTATGTTGTGTCACGCTGTAAGTTCCCGTAGTTATTATTAGGGAAAATCACTATAGGTTAAAATGATATATACCCAAGTAATCTTATAAATTAAGGAAAAATCATTAAGGGTTAAAATGATAAATCCAACTAATATTATCGATTTTAATTCTTATTAGGGATTACGAATTGAAATGATATATATCTGTAAATTAAAATTATTGCAGGTTGAAATGATGTATATTGGTATCACATAACAATAGAACAAAAATTATATACGAACACTAGATTGATTTAATTAAATGGTTTAAATAGTGACTCATAATTTTTGAAATGTTTTAACTTTAAGAAATAGTAAAATCGAATTTATTGAAATCAAATTATTTTTTATCTTGACCCAGAAATGCTGAAATTTAAATTTGATGAATGAAATTACTTATATAGTTGAAGTTGATATTTTGTGGTTATAACTGAAATGTGATTTCAAATTTAGAGATTTGATTTTTTTTGAAAGATTAGGCCTTTATTTGAACTTTGGATATTGCTAAGTAAAAGTTAGATAAAACAATATTTCAAAATTGAGCTCCAGATTGAATTATATTTAGTGTTTTGTATTTTTAAATTGGATATTGAAGGAAATTTGATTTAAGTGTTTAAATCAATATGTTTCAAAATCACACTCGGAGTCGAATAAATTGAAATCAATGTGAATTTGTAATCGAAATTTATTTGAAAATAATTTTTTTATCAACTTTGAGTTGAAATTAATTTGGAATTGAATTGGGGGTTAGTTAAAAAGAAATCGTTAAGAGAATTGAACTAAAAATAGGAAGTTATGACCGACGATTGGGTTTAATTAGGGAAATGAGTTTATTTTAAAGGTTTGAACTTTAAGATTTTAAATGGAATTTAATTACATTTATGTGTTTTAAATCAAAACTTTGAAATTGAGCTTAAATAGATACAAAACGAAATAGTTTAGAATAAGAATGGATTTTGGAATTTTAAATCATCTTGGTAAATTATTGAGTCAATTTAGTCTTTTGAATGCTTGATTTAATGGGCAAGATTTATTCGAATCGAGATTTTAGTCATGGGTCAGAACTAAATTGAAATTTTGTCAAAATAGAATTGTAAAAATCAATAATTGAGTCTGTTGATTCGAAATTTGGGACACAAGTGCAAATTTATTGGAATGGATGGAAATAGTTTGATTTGATATATTTTTAAATTTTATTATTTTTATATGATTTTTTAAATTAATTTTATGAATACTCAATTTATTTTTGTTTTACAAACTATTTTAGTATATAAACCATTTTTTCCTTAAAACTATTTATTACTATTCAAACTATATTTCTAAGATTTCCAAAGTGTGCAAGGTGGAATGTTATATTTAAATCGTAGATTTACGAATATGGTTAGTGAAGTATAATGTAATACCGCTACTTCAAGTGAAATATAAGTCCCACATCATGGAAGCCTGTGTGAAAGTGTGGACTTATATAGTAGAGCACATCTCCTACTAACACCGAGGCCTTTTGATGAACAAAACCATACACCTATACAGTGGCTAAGTTAGGGGAAATATCTTGCACGAACTAAGGTTCGGGCTATGAGAGTGGTATCAAAGTCAATACCCAACCGGAATAGTGGCTTTTATATGGACCACAGCGCCTGGGTGAGGTGTTCGTGAGCCAATGTGGACGTTGGGATCTGTAGGGGGAGAGAATGTAACACCCCTACTTCTAGTGAAATATAAGTCCCACATCTTGGAAGCCTATATGAAAAAGTAGACTTGTATGGTAGAGCCCATCTCCTATTAACACTGAGGCCTTTTGAGGAACAAAACCTTACACTTATACGATGGTTAAGTTGGGGAAAATATCTTACACAAATGGAGGTTCGGTCTGTTACAGTAGTATCAGAGAAAAAAAACCAACCGAAATTGTGGCTCCAGTGTGGACCACAACACCTAGGTGAGGTGTTCGTGAGCCAACTTGGAAGTTGGGATCTGTAAGGGAGAGAATGTAACACCCCTACGTCTAGTGAAATATAAGTCCCACATCGTGGAATCCTATGTGAAAGTGAAGACTTATATGGTAGAGCCCATCTCCCACTAACACCGAGGTCTTTTGAGGAACAAAACCCTACACCTATACAGTGGATAATTTAGGGAAAATATCTTGCACGAACGGAGGTTCAGGTTGTTACATATAACCTAAGTTGGAAACTGCAACAATATTTTCATGTGTAATGTCATATTAGGGCACACACACACACACACACATATATATATATATATGTTTGTGTGTGTGTGTGTGTGTGTTTGTGTGTGTATGTGTGTGTCCATGTGTGATTTTGAATGAAGTGATATTTTGAAATAAATATGATGATTTCTAAATGAATTTGGTTTGAAACGTATATGGTAATTTGATATCGAAGGTGAAGCGCTTTGAAATGTAAATGAACCAACTAGTGTGTGAAATGAAGATTGGTTGTTAATAAGATCGGTGCCTCTTATCGGAACATTCTTCTTCAATATTGGAACCGCTTCAATAATCGTGTGCGCAGTTGATGGTATCCAAAATGGAGTTTTGGATTGGAGAATGTTTACTGGAATGAAGTGAGAGAACGGTGACGGATAGACTTGACATTAGTGTCATAATTCAAATGACTAAAACAGGAGACTATGTGTTAGCCATTGAGGTTAGCTCCTCTAGCGATGTTGATAACACATATTGCTATCACGATTTTGTACTCGATGGGTGCATCCCAGTTCTTGGATTGATAGTTGTGATTGTCCATGATTGGGTTACGACTAGCCAGAAATGGTAAACTTATAGAATCCTACCTTAGGCATTACCTCACATGCCTTGTCATATTTTCCTTATACAAGCCCATTACAATTTTGGTTACTAAATTAAATTTGTTAAGGTGGATCTATGTAAAGACTTAATGCTATTTTGATATTTATTTTACTGATAGACACCATTATAGTAGCACATTATATTTAGTAATATCCAGTTTTATGGATCCTTAAAAGATGAAAATTCACGTAACATATTTTAAGTTATTGAACTCACAAACATATTGGATATGAGATGTGAATTACCATAAGCATATTTGACGCTGTGACACTCATATTGTTACATGGCTTTGAATTGACCGATATAACAACATTTTAGTTTTGATCAGAGTGTTTTTGTCTTTTCATTGGTGTTCGGGTCAACATGAGTTTTTTGCAGTTAGCGAAGACCACATTATATTGGGGATGAAGACAAAGTCTTGGTATAATATCTATTATATAGTCCCACTACATCATTCTTGTCCCGTGCATTATTTCATTATGTCTGGGTATATATAACTTTGATAATTGTTGTAAAGTATAGTCAATTTGCATTTCAATAGCTTCATGAACTGTTATTTGATTATTATATTTTATCCTTCCCCTGCGAGATTTTGTGATTGTTTTTCTTCTTCTTTCATATTTTCATATTTTTACCCCAATAACTATCAGAATTTTGGATTTGTTTGGATTGAAAAGTGTCGATTATTATCGACTTGAACGGTAAAAAATACAGGTCGTTATAGTTGGTGTAACACCCCGTATTTTTCTGTGAACATAAGAGTAACAAATCAGAGAATAATTAAATTGTAACCAAATAATTAAGGGAAGCAGGTTACGCTATTGCATTCGTCTCGAAATTCTGCTTGGAATAGAGTCCAAGTTTGCGTAAATCGGACTCCGTATGAAGAAGATATGGCCTTCAGAAGTTTCAATAAAAACCAGCCCGAAATTCAAAATTCAGATTTCAAAATTCAAAACAGACACCCGGGTTGGGCGGGAAAATTCCCGCCCAGGACCCAGGTCAACACTAGGGTTGACCTGGGGATCGACATGGGTAAACAGGTCGACACTAGGGTCGACCTTAGGGTCGACCTCCTCCCTGTTTTCCCAGATCCAGCTCTGATCTGTTTTGCCACGTGTCGCTCTCTGATTCGCTATGTGATGTGGCCTGCTACTTTGGACGATTCTGATTGCTTCTGGACTAATCTAAAGGCTCTAAATTACCCTATTTTCCTAATTAAACACCCCTAAACCTAGATTTCTCCCCACACCATTTTATTCTACCTATACTCTTCCTCTATTCTAATTAAAATTAAAAATGGCGTCGCTACTTTGTTGGAATCAAAACTAGGATTAATGTATCTTCTTCCAATCTGAATAGAATTAAAAGAGAATCAAAATCTAATTGATAATCTATGCCAGAGGAACGCTATTCAGTGTCAGAATACAGATCCCATAAATCAAGATTTACCTTTTCAATCGTGAGTACAGTTATTTTCAGATATGAAATTTAATAATTATCTTGACATTTTTGTGAATCTGGATCTGAGGTTATGCATACTTTTCTGTGGATCTATCTTGATTGTGATTGTTCTGTATCTGTTCCCTCTTTTCTTCCTTTTTGTTTATAGCCAGGCAACCACGAGCGTGAGCCAAATCTCATAAGAGATTAACGCACGAACGCAAAATTTTGGGACAAATAATGGATAATACATAAATTGGACATGACTGATCTTTGACTGATTTGAGAAAAGAACATAGGTTGTAAATTAAGATCTAGAATCAGTACATACTATGTATGATAGACTATGATTTGGAAGAAGAATTATTATATGATAGCATATGACTTGGAATTTGGAATATAATGCATGTTATAATGCAAGATCTAATTTTGAGGAAATAATACATGATTAAAATTTAAGATCTAGTTTGGGGCATATTTTATATCATGATCTGTGACTTGAAAAGAAAAGAAGGATATGTGACTTAGCCATAAAGATCTATATTAAAATAGGATAACTATTAATGTGAATGCGCCTAAGTATGGATTTTTGGATATTTCACAACATAGGCAAAAATTTGGCGTAATTCATATTGTTTGGGGCTTTTAGAAAATATTCTGTACTGTGCAAAGTTTAACTAAAATTTGGGCATATGTTGTATTATGAATTTTGACCATGATTTAGGCATGAAAGTTTAGGCTAAATTTATGATTAGGCAAGATATGTAAATAGAATTTTAGAAATGTTTAGTCTGTTGAATTGCCTAATCTGCTAAATCTGCTATCCGCTAAATCTGTTGAATTGCCTAATCTGCTATCTGCTAAATCTGCTGAATTGCCTAATCTGCCAAATCTGTTATCAGCTAAATCTGTTGAATTGCCTAATCTGTTATCTAACTAAATCTGTTGAATCACCTAATCTCCAAGATCTGTTATCTGTTGAATTGCCTAATCTGTTGAAAGCTAAATAATTGTAATTTGGGTATGGAAATTCGTAGGCTCGATCTAAGATTGAGTAAAACATGGAAATTTGATTAATCTGCAGTAACCTATAAAGAAGTTTAATATGTTAAATGGACATAATTAGTCTGATATCTGTATAATCTATATTGGAATAAATTGGCTATGACACGAGGTTAGACTCTGTTTGCGGTAGAAGCCTGCCCGGAACCAACCAGCTTAACCACCAACCGCAAATTGTTAGTCTAATGTGAGAGGTCGTAGGCATATCTAAAATATGCTTAGGCACGAGGTTAGGTCTGGCTTGTGGCAGAAGTCTGTTCGGAACCGCCCGGCACATCCAGCGGCTACAAGCTACCGACCTAATGTGAGAGGTCTATGCATTAATATTTAATTAATGCCAAATTAAGAGAAATATGGTGTATAAAAACGTGTTGGGTGGATAGGGTTAAACCAACTAGACTGATGAATCTAATAAACCCATTTCATGAATCTGTATGCCCAATACAAAGTTAGACAATCTGTAAGTCGGTTAAATCTGTACATCTGATCTGTTAATCTGAAAACTTGTTAACTTAACTGTCTAATCTGTGAACTAGTAATCTGAACTCTGTCTGAAATCTGTAAACAAGTTAATTTGAAATCTGTTAGTCCGGGGACACAAGGCTAGGAGGGAATTACTTGTGTCATCTGTTGTATGGAACCCATATTAGTCATTAACCCTTTCTGGTATCAAAAATTTGACCCCACGCTATGTAGATGTCCGGGCACGCTTACTGAACTGATTATAAGCGGTTCATTCTGATAATGGAGAGCGGTGTTGATGGTGCGTTCCAACCGGGTCATGTGCGTGCATGGATCCGGTCTGCTCGTAGGATGTAAGACACTATGACATCTGTAAATAGGTCTGTGCCAATAGGTTGCCACTTTAGGGAGTGATACACCCTACTGTGGGGCCGACACAGGGTATTTATGTATTAGGGAGCCGATCGCTTGGGGTAGGACATAGGGTACACTTAGTTCTGTCTGTTTCTGTTGGTACCATCTATTTATGTTGGGAGTTAACACCTGTCTGTTTCTGCGTGGTACCGCGTGTTCGGGTGGTAAAGGCCCATTACTAGTGTACACCTAATTCTAACATTCTGTTTCTGTAGGGATTATTCTGTTTCCGTCTCTGATTCCGTTTCCAATTCTGTTTCCGTAACTTCTGTCTGTTGGGGTGGTAAAGGCCCATTAGTTTGGTGGTAAAGGACCATTATTAGTATTCTGTTTCCATACCTTCTGTCTGTTGGGGTGGTAAAAGCCCATTATTAGTAGTCTGCTTCTGTACCGTCTGCCTCTGTTCGGGTGGTAAAGGCCCATTACTAGCATTCTGTTTCTGTAGAGATTATTCTGTTTCCGTTTCTGTTTCAGTTTAGACATTAGGGTAACACTTAATCCTGTTACTAGTATTAGTGCAGAGAAGTGAAAAGCTTAGCTTAGCCTATATCATTCCGTTTCTTCTGTTAACCTGCTATTTCTGTTTCGATTATCTCTCATCCAGTTTTATTTACATGTCATGAGACTACTATCTGTTTATATGCGGAAAGTCACTGGACTCACCAGACTTATGTCTGACCTAGTTTGTTTCACCTCTTTTCTTTCCTTTCCCCCCCCCCCCCCAGGTTTTCAGGCTGGAAACATAGGAGCTTGATTCAGATTCTCTCTGCTTGAAGTGTTTGAAGTATTGTTGGGATTTGGCTCTATCTTTACATGGCAGTTTATATTGGGGATTATGGCTTTAAAAACTATGCATTCTGAAGGCTTTTGTACAAGACCGATATTTATGTACTTGAATTCCGATATTGTGATTTTGAAACATGTAACCAAACTTATTTCTGTTTCTGTTGTAATAAGTTATAAATTTTTCAAGTACTACTTTAACTGTAATTTAATTTTTTTTCTACTAAAAACGCTCCACCAAAGTTAAGGCATTCCCTTTGCAAGTGACCTTAACGGAGGTGGGGTGTTACAATTGGTATCAGAGCTGAAGGTTACCAGATTCGATAAAAAGTTTTTGAAAACTATTTTCAAAAAGGAAGTATTTTAAAAAGTAGTGTTTGTTTTGAAAAACATAATCTCCAAAGCCATGTGCCTATCTTTTTATCCTTTGTTTTGAATCTTTCCTTTTCTTTTGTTTCAGCATGTCTGGGGATCTTAACCATCCGGAGGGCGTACCGATATCTGGCTGGTTTAGGAGGTACCTAGAAGCTAGGCTAATAATGCGGACCCAGCAGACGTCCCTCCCGCCCCAGCTGCAGCGGTTCCTCCTTCTCCTCCTCCGCACGTGAATACTTTCCCGAAGATATGTAGAGACTTTCGAGCCATGGGTAGGAAGAACTTTAATGGAACTGAATCCTTCGTGGAGGCAAGGAACCGGCTCAAAGAAACTGAGGATTTGTTCGTTATCTTCGAGGTGGACGATAGGCAGAAGATACAGTTGGTGGTATGGTTGCTTAAGGACGAAGCTTCTTTTTGGTGGGAGGTCACAAATGGAGAGCGTCCGGTAGAAAGATGGATGGATTTCAAGCATAGGTTCACTCTCAAAGGGAATGCCCTAATTTTGGTGGAGGTTTATAAGTATAAGTCACAGATATACAAGAAAGATATAAGAACACATATTTTTGAACAGCGGAAAACAACAACTTTTATTTCAACAAAATACGTGTTACACAAGCCATGTCATAATTTGTCTTACAGTACTTCCAAAAACATAACATCTTCATAACTGTCTTGATTACATTATTTAAAGAAGCATAAAAACATAAGTAAACTGCATAAGTCCCATAATTGCTGTCCAAAGCCCTAGTCCAAAACGAAAAAGATCCAAGCAATACATTCTTTCTCTTCAAGCTGGATGTGAAAACTGGTCAAGCTGCGGTATTCCCTCCCTGTGGACCTTGGGGGGGGGGGGGGACGGAAGAAAAGAAGACGAAAGAAAAGTAGAGTCAGGCATAAAGCCTGAGTAAGTCTAGGACTATTCAGTCTATGAATAAAGAACTGGGTATGATAAGTATAAACTGGAAATGGAAAGCACCATAACTAAGTTAAGTTGTCTAGAGTCGAATATACTCATCGTACCCCATATTAATCCCTATACCCATATAAACTAGTTCCCTACAGACACCCCAAAATCATGGTGAAGTGATCCATTTCTAATGATCAGCTCCTACTCGCATAGTTACATGTGTCTTACGGCCCCCGTTGTTGTAGTTACCTATACTGGTCCCACCATGGGGTGTATCAAGTCCCATGGTGGTGGCCCGACACAATCCTATAATGCACAGGTATTCTACTCGCGCCCAGTGCCTTATTTTTCTGCGCTGGAGTGTGTGCACGCCCGCACCCCGTTAGAACCTACACTGTTGCACCACCGCCGTCGATTTGACCTCTTACAGTCAGCCCAGTAATTGTGCCCCACCCTGCCTAGTTCAGGGTATCCTGATACACCTTGTAGGGTTACTGCTGAAAAGGGTCCCCCGCTACTAGGTTTTCTATTCCTAGCCAACATGCTAAGTTGGTTAAGTGTTTTGTAAACCTAACCCCCAATCAGTCTGTATAGTTTAGCATGTTCCATTTTGATTAAGTATTAATTCAATTTACTTAATCCTATCAATCCTGACTCAGCCTTAATTGTCTTATTAAAGCCTCGACCTCTCACATTAGACAGGTATTGTTGTGGCTGCCTGTTGCCGGTTGGGTCCGGGCAGTCTTACGCCACAACTCAGTCTAACTTCGTGTCCTTATTGGGCTCCGTGTTTAACCACCCACATTGGATAGGTATTTTTGTGACTACTGGACAACCGGGCGGTTCCGGGCAGGTTTACATCACAACTCAATCCAACCTCGGGTTAAACACATCGTATTTTCTAAATTTACATATTTTGTCTCTTATCTTTTTATATGTAAATATTTGCGGCCCATTATTCAAATTCATCTTTATTGGGTAAAATAAATTTATACCACTTAATTGTTTTTCAAAGTCGTTGGCATGCGTCAAACATGCCAACACATATGTTTTATATTTTTAACCCAATCGTCATTACCCCCGTTTTATACGTTCGCTACAATATAACATATGTTGGGTTTAACATTTAAACCCAACTTAGCCACATGAAAAAGGGGAGGCTTATAACATGGTGTTTATATACTCTAAGCAACATAAAAAGGGGAGTGTGAACGCATGAACTTGCAACATAGCGAACTAATTAACATAAATTAGGCACTTGTGAACTTGCATTGTAATAGCATATAATTATGGCATAAACATACCTAAACATGAATCATGGTTTTTATTCTATTCATAGAATTATGGCATAAACATACCTAAACATGAATCATGGTTTTTATTCTATTCACAGAATTATGGCATAAACATACCTAAACATGAATCATGGTTCTTAATCTATCTATGTAAACTTGCAAGTGGAATGTAAGTCTAATTTAACTTATGTGTCACATATATTATCATATGATTTTGATAACAACATAGGCCTAAAACATGTTTTTCAATTAGGCATAACAACAAACATAGTTTAGTCATGTTCATAGAATTAATACAAATTCACAAAGATGCTTGCTTTTGTCACTAATACAAAACCATGGTTTTTATACTTGAACCATGATGCCAATTCCAACATAACTTCATATGAATCATAATACTCAAATGGATCCAATTACACTAAAGATGACCATAAAATTATACATCATGTTGGCATAATATGAATCTCAAATAAACTACCCCAAACATATAGTCATTTCTTTCAACATGAATCATATACTCGCAATTATCCAATAGGTGTTGTAATAAACTACTACAAACATGTAATTGTTAACTTTCAACATGAATCACATACTTGTAAATATCCAATCATTATGTCACAACATCCCAAATCGATTAGAATCATAGCAACGTACAAATATGAATTATTATCGCCACAAATCAAGTACAATTCTATTTATCACTTTACACAAATCAAATCACAATTATTTATTCACATCAGAATAGCACTCTGCTTACAACGTATGACGAATCTTCAATTCAGGAATCCGAATTCTGAATTTGGAGATGCTATCCTTTGTTGTAGGCGTTGTTTTAATTTAATTGACGTTGCTTTAAGCTTTCAAATTGTCTCCTAATTGTCTCTCAACTTTGACGGCTATCCCTAGTCTTTCCTCAGCAGCATGACGGTCTAATATTCATTTTTGTTTGTGTGAATTAGGGGTAGTCTTAGGTCCTTTTTATAGAGTTTGTGAGTTGATTAGGACCGTCGATGGAGCTTGGATGAATATTAGCCATTCGTTTGAAGGAGAGACCAATCAGGAGCTGACACCTAGCCCTAGTGACAAGGCAAGACTCAGAAATTTGGCCAAGCACAGACCAGGCCAGCCAGGAGAGGCTGGGTTCGACCTAGCTCAGGGGCCAGGTCGACTACCCAGTCGACCCCCAGGTCGTCTACCCAGTCGACCCCCAGGTCGACTACCCAGTCGACCACCAGGTCGACTACCCAGTCGACCCCCAGGTCGAATATGTAGTCGACCTGGGTGCCCCAGGTCGACTACCCAGTCGACCTGGGTGGCCCAGGTCGACTACCCAGTCGACCTGGGTGTCTTAGGCAGGAGAAATCCCGCCCTGGCCAATCCGACCCGATTTTTGAAATTCAAATTTTGTTTTCCGAGCTGTTTTTATCTGTTTGAATTTTAAACTGAATTCTGAAACTTCCGGAGGCCATATCTCCCTCATACGGAGTCCGTTTTACGCAAACTCGGACTCTATCTCAAGAAGAATTCCGAGACGAACGCAATGGCATATCCCGTTTACCTTAATTCTTTGATTTGAAATTAATTATACTTTAATTTGTGAATTTCACTATTATAGAATACATAGGGTGTTACATTCTTCCCCACTTAAAAGGATTTCGTCCCCGAAATCTTCAAGTTCAGGAAGAATGTACGTCCTAACATCCAAACATCCATCTACTCATCCATCAAACACAAGCATCCATTGTCCTTAAAAGACTTCTAATGCTTCATGATCATATGCGAAGTGTGTGTGCATGTACTTATCTAATGCAAAATCAGTCGGTCTACTGATTCAGTTGACCTCCTTAATGCAAATTATGTAAGTGTCATGAATCCATTATGTATGCAAATTTTCCTATTCACGATTCTACATGAGTGCACAATCATTCATACGAATGCAACATCCATATGACAACACATTAAACTTCAACCATATACGAATGCAAACATACATATATGCATATGCAATATGAAGTGACTGAGCCGATCTAAAACCTAAATTGTGTGTGTATATGCAACCACGAGCAATCACTAGCAATCACTTGCAACCATCATCCATAACATGTTTCAATTACATGTTTTCATCCAAAGAGTTTCTACCTAAAAGTTAAGGTCGAGGAGATATACCTAAAAAGATAGATAATAGCGCAACTTAAGGAAAAAGAAAGATCAAAGATGTACCCTCGAAAAGAAAAGGGTAGGCTGTGCGTATTCTAGCTTTAGTTTCCCAAGTTGCGTCTCCCTCAGCGTCGCTCCACTGAACTTTGACGAGCTTGACTTCGCGGTTGCGTAGCTTCTTCACTTCCGTTCCTAATATGCAGGTTGGAACTTTCCTCACGGTTGCTTCGCGTTCCACTTCAACTTCTTCTAGGATATTTGGCTCTACCACTTCAGCAGATTCATGTAGACATTTTCGGAGGTGCGAAACATGGAAAACGTTGTGAACTCCGGCCAGCTTTTTGGGTAGCTCTAATCTATAAGCCATTTTCCCAATTTTCTCAATAATAGGAAACGGTCCTACGAATCTTGGTGCTAGCTTTCCTGTGGTTCCAAAACGAACAACGTTCCTTAGCGGAGATACCTTAAGAAAAACTCTGTCCCCAACCTCAAATTCAGGTCGTTCCTCCTCTTGTCGGCATAGGATTTTTGTCTGTCTTGGGCTATCTTCATTCTTCTCCGTATTAAGTCTACTTTTTCTGATGTCTCTCGGATCATATCCGGTCCAAGTATGAGCTTGTCAGTAGACTCCCACTAACAAGTGGGCGATCGGCACGATCTTCCATATAAAGCTTCGAAGGGCGTCAGTCCGATGGTTGCTTGGTAGCTATTGTTGTAGGAAAATTCCAGCAAAGGAAGATGGTCTTCCCACGTCCCTCCGAAGTCAAGGACGCACAGTCTTAAAAGGTCCTCCAAAACTCTGTTCACTCTTTCTGTCTGGCCGTCGGTTTGGTAATGATAGGCTGTGCTTAAGCATAACTGTGTGCCTAACGCTTCTTACAGACTCCGCCAAAACTCACTTGTGAAGATAGGGTCTCGGTCACTAACAATGCTGGATGGTATTCCATGGAGTCGAACAATTTCCTTGAGGTAAAGAGATGCTAGGGATGAGGCAGTTCTTTTACTCTTGACAGGTAAGAAGTGGGCACTTTTAGTAAGCCTATCCACTATTACCCAAATGCTAGTGTTGCCTCTTCTAGACCTAGGCAGCCCATCAATGAAGTCCATTGAGATGCTATCCCACTTCCACTGCGGGACCTCTAGAGGATGGAGCAGACCGCCAGGCTTTTTCTGTTCTTCCTTAACCTGTTGGCACACCATACACTTAGAAACGAAATCTGCCACGTCCTTCTTCACGTCGTTCGAAAAGAAAGTTCTCTTTATGTCCTTGTACATTTTATCCCCGCCTGGGTGTATCATTATCTTGGAGTGATGTGCTTCCTCGAGAACCTTCTTTACTAAATCCCTTGTCTGTGGGACGCATAGTCTTCCGTATCGCCTTATCCAACCCTTGTCGTCGATGGAGTATCTGCTGAGGTGACTTGAAGTTTCACCCCTAATGAGCCTATCAATCGTCTCCATAAGCTGAGGGTGTTCGCGTTTTGTTGTCCCTATTGCGTCTACTAAAGTCGGGCGTACTTCGAGAGATGCCAGAAAGCCCGGTACAAAATCGAAGGAGGGCCTAAAGTCAAAGCTGGCTATAAACTCTAGGCTTTGTCTTTCAACAAACAGCGGGCTTAGAATTAGTTTCTTTCGGCTCAACGCGTCTGCCACTACGTTACCTTTGCCCGGAGTGTAGGAGATCTCGAAATCGTACGAGGCAAGAAACTCCATCCATCTCTGTTGCCTCAAGTTAAGAGCTTTCTGCAAGAAAAGATATTTCAACGATTTATGGTCAGTGTAAAGTTCGAACTTCTCACCTTGGAGATAGTGTCGCCAAGACTTGAGTGCAAAGACGATGGTAGCTAACTCATGATCGTGGGTCGGGTAGTTCTTTTCATGCACTTTCAATTGCCTTCCACCATAAGCTACTACCCTTCCTTCTTGCATCAAGACAGCACCTAGCCCTGTCCTACATGCATCTGTATAAATTGTGAACATCTTGCTTCCATCTGGCAACGTCAAAATTGGGGCTGTTGTAAGAGCCCTTTTTAGTCGTTGGAAAGCAAACTCGCAATCCAAGTCCCAATTGAACACTAGATTCTTCTTGGTCAGCTTTGTGAGCGGAGCTGATATCTTTGCAAATTCTCTGATGAATTTCCGATAGAAGCCTGCTAGCCCGAGAAAGCTTCGGACTTCTGTTGCGTTCTTTGGTGTCTTCCAATCCTGCACCGCTACTACCTTGGTCGGGTCTACAGCTAACCCTTCTTTGGATACTATGTGCCCAAGGAACCTCACTTGTTCTCTCCAAAAGTGGCATTTGGAGAATTTGGCTTTTAGCTGATGGACTCGCAGAGTTTCCATGATTGCCCTTAGGTGCTGAGCATGCTCTTCTTCATTCTTTGAGAAGATCAAGATATCGTCTATGAAAACCACTACGAACTTGTTGAGGAAATCTCTGAACACCCAACTCATTAGGTTTACGAAGTAAGCGGGTGCGTCTGCCAAGCCGAAAGGCATGACAAGCCATTCAAAGAAGCCATCTGGGGTTCTGAATGTTGTCTTATCGATACAATCTTCAGCCACCCTTAGCTCATGAAATCCGGTCGCTAAATCGAGTTGGGAGAAAACAGATGCTCCTACAAGCTGATCGAACAGATCGTCAATTCTGGGGAGAAGGTGCCTATTCTTTTTCGTTAGCTTGTTGAGCTTCCTATAGTCAACACATAGACAGAGTGAACCATCCGCCTTTGTAGCGAACACCACTGGAGCGCCCCATTCTGAAATGCTCCTTCTAATGAACCCCTTTTCTAGAAGCTCTTTAATCTGTTTACTGAGCTCTTTCCTTTCCCGTGGAGCCATGTGTCTAACGGGATACGCAACTGGCTTTGCATTAACTACAAGATATATGCGGAAGTCTATCTACCGCTTCGGAGGCAAGCCCTTCACCTCTTCGAAGACATCCGGATATTCCCGGACCACTCTAACCGATTGCAAACTTTCAACAGAGGCATCTAGCGATTCAAGATAACTAAGCATAACCGCATACGAGGGATTACAAGTAATTTCCAAAGTGTTACCGAGTTGGGTCAGAAGCCTAACAACCTTTTTCTCACAATCAAGGATGGCCCCATTACTGGATAGCCAATCCATACCCAAAATCAAACCATATCCCGAAAAGCCCAAAACAAAGGCACTACATTTAAATTCTACACTTAGAATAGAAACTTTCAATCCCACACAGATCATAGACAAATAAGCTGGGCCCCCAATTGGATTTGAAACAATTAAGGGGTCCTCTACCATACTAGTTTCTAGGTGCAGAGATTCTACTAAAGCAGATGAGATAAAGGAATGTGATGCGCCAGAATCGAATAAAGTGTGAACAGGGTGATCATAAAGATAAACTACACTTTCTACAGAAGTATTTATACCTCGCTGCTGCAGAGGTGGCGCTTCTAGCGCATGAACTTGTGCCCCTGAGTTGGATCCAGCCCTCTGCCCCTGCCCTCGCTTCTTTGGGCAATCCTTAGCCAGGTGGCCTATCTCACCGCAAGAAAAGCACCCACCATTCATCTTGGCCTTCTTTTTTCGGCAACCTTTCACTAAGTGCCACACTTTGCCACAGAAATTACACTTCCTCTTCTCTTTGTGGTCTTTCCCGCCCTTCTTAAAGTCTGTCTTCTTAGGCTGCAAACCCTCTTTCTTCCCTTGAGAGCTTTCTGCCTTTGCCTCCTTCTTGCCCTTATCCTCTTCGTTCAGCATTGCCATCTGCACCAACCTTTCATACGTAGCTCCCATGGGTATATGGGTCATGGCCAAACTGTGTAATGGCTCATTCAACCCCTTGACAAAGCGGAGAGCCTTCTTGTGCGGGGTGTTGACTAGGTCCAGTCCGAACCTAGCCAGCTGATCGAACTGATTAACATACTCCTTGACTGTCATATTCCCTTGCTTAAGAAATAAGAATTTTTCCAAATGAAGACTCCTTTCAGCTTCTGAGAGAAATTTAGCCTCAAACCTTGCCCTAAAGTCCTCCCATGTTTCCACTGGTCTTTCTGCATTAGTGACTTCCCACTAGTAGGAATCCTCGCCTTTAAGTAGCCATACTGCCAGTTGTACCTTCTGCCTATCTTCCACCTCAAAGATGACGAATAAGTCCTTGGTTTCTTTCAGCCATTTCCTGGCTACCACGAAGGACTTGGTTCCATGAAAGTCCCTCCCTCACATAGCTTTAAAATCTTTACATATCTTAGAAAAACTATTTCCCCGCGGAGGAGGTGGAGGAAGAGGTGCTGCTGCAGCTGGGTGATTTCCTGCAGCTGGGGGAGGAGGAATGGTAGGACCTGGTTGAGTGGCCCTTGCTTCTAAGAATCGTCTAAACCAACCAGGTATTGGTATACCCTCCGGCAAGTTAAGTTCTTCGGACATGATGAAACAAAAAGGATAGATTCAAAACGAAGGATAAAAGATAGTACTTATGGCTTTGGGGGGACTATGCCTTTTTAAAATAAAATAATATTTTATCTTTAAAAATGCTTCTTTAAATTTTCTTTTGAAAGTGAATTTTCAAAACTTTTTATCTTATCTAGTAAACTTATGCTCTGATACCAAGTGAAACACCCAACCTCCGTTAGGGTCACTCTCAAAGGGAATGCCCTAATATTGGTGGAGGTTTATAAGTATAAGTCACATATATACAAGACAGATATAAGAACACATATTTTTGAACAGCGGAAAACAACAACAACTTTTATTTCAACAAAATACGTGTTACACAAACCATGTCATAATTTGTCTTACAGTACTTCCAAAAACATAACATCTTCATAACTGTCTTGATTACATTATTTAAAGAAGCATAAAAACATAAGTAAACTGCATAAGTCCCATAATTGTTGTCCAAAGCCATAGTCCAAAACGAAAAAGATCCAAGCAATACATTCTTTCTCTTCAAGCTGGATGTGAAAACTGGTCAAGCTGCGGTATTCCCTCCCTGTGGACCTTGGGGGGGGGGGGGGGGACGGAAGAAAAGAAGACGAAAGAAAAGTAGAGTCAGGCATAAAGCCTGAGTAAGTCTAGGACTATTCAGTCTATGAATAAAGAACTGGGTATGATAAGTATAAACTGGAAATGGAAAGCACCATAACTAAGTTAAGTTGTCTAGAGTCGAATATACTCATCGTACCCCATATTAATCCCTATACCCATATAAACTAGTTCCCTACAGACACCCCAAAATCATGGTGAAGTGATCCATTTCTAATGATCAGCTCCTACTCGCATAGTTACATGTGTCTTACGGCCCCCGTTGTTGTAGTTACCTATACTGGTCCCACCATGGGGTGTATCAAGTCCCATGGTGGTGGCCCGACACAATCCTATAATGCACAGGTATTCTACTCGCGCCCAGTGCCTTATTTTTCTGCGCTGGAGTGTGTGCACGCCCGCACCCCGTTAGAACCTACACTGTTGCACCACCGCCGTCGATTTGACCTCTTACAGTCAGCCCAGTAATCGTGCCCCACCCTGCCTAGTTCAGGGTATCCTGATACACCTTGTAGGGTTACTGCTGAAAAGGGTCCCCCGCTACTAGGTTTTCTATTCCTAGCCAACATGCTAAGTTGGTTAAGTGTTTTGTAAACCTAACCCCCAATCAGTCTGTATAGTTTAGCATGTTCCATTTTGATTAAGTATTAATTCAATTTACTTAATCCTATCAATCCTGACTCAGCCTTAATTGTCTTATTAAAGCCTCGACCTCTCACATTAGACAGGTATTGTTGTGGCTGCCTGTTGCCGGTTGGGTCCGGGCAGTCTTACGGCACAACTCAGTCTAACCTCGGGTCCTTATTGGGCTCCGTGTTTAACCACCCACATTGGATAGGTATTGTTGTGACTACTGGACAGCCGGGCGGTTCCGGGCAGGTTTACGTCACAACTCAATCCAACCTCGGGTTAAACACATCGTATTTTCTAAATTTACATATTTTGTCTCTTATCTTTTTATATGTAAATATTTGCGGCCCATTATTCAAATTCATCTTTATTGGGTAAAATTAATTTATACCACTTAATTGTTTTTCAAAGTCGTTGGCATGCGTCGAACATGCCAACACATATGTTTTATATTTTTAACCTAATCGTCATTACCCCCGTTTTATACGTTCGCTACAATATAACATATGTTGGGTTTAACATTTAAACCCAACTTAGCCACATGAAAAAGGGGAGGCTTATAACATGGTGTTTATATACTCTAAGCAACATAAAAAGGGGAGTGTGAACGCATGAACTTGCAACATAGCGAACTAATTAACATAAATTAGGCACTTGTGAACTTGCATTGTAATAGCATATAATTATGGCATAAACATACCTAAACATGAATCATGGTTTTTGTTCTATTCATAGAATTATGGCATAAACATAGCTAAACATGAATCATGGTTCTTAATCTATCTATGTAAACTTGCAAGTGGAATGTAAGTCTAATTTAACTTATGTGTCACATATATTATCATATGATTTTGATAACGACATAGGCCTAAAACATGTTTTTCAATTAGGCATAACAACAAACATAGTTTAGTCATGTTCGTAGAATTAATACAAGTTCACAAAGATGCTTTCTTTTGTCACTAATACAAAAGCATGGTTTTTATACTTGAACCATGATGCCAATTCCAACATAACTTCATATGAATCATAATATTCAAATGGATCCAATTACACTAAAGATGACCATAAAATTATACATCATGTTGGCATAATATGAATCTCAAATAAACTACCCCAAACATATAGTCATTTCTTTCAACATGAATCATGTACTCGCAATTATCCAATAGGTGTTGTAATAAACTACTACAAACATGTTATTGTTAACTTTCAACATGAATCACATACTTGTAAATATCCAATCGTTATGTCACAACATCCCAAATCGATTAGAATCATAGCAACGTACAAATATGAATTATTATCGCCACAAATCAAGTACAATTCTATTTCTCACTTTACACAAATCAAAACACAATTATTTATTCACATCGGAATAGCACTCTACGTACAACGTATGACGAATCTTCAATTCAGGAATCCGAATTCTGAATTTGGAGATGCTATCCTTTGTTGTAGGCGTTGTTTTAATTTAATTGACGTTGCTTTAAGCTTTCGAATTGTCTACTAATTGTCTCTCAACTTTGATGGCTATCCCTAGTCTTTCCTCAGCAGCATGACGGTCTCATATTCATTTTTGTTTGTGTGAATTAGGTGTAGTCTTAGGTCCTTTTTATAGAGTTTGTGAGTTGATTAGGACCGTCGATGGAGCTTGGATGAATATTAGCCGTTCGTTTGAAGTAGAGACCAATCAGGAGCTGACACCTAGCCCTAGTGACAAGGCAAGACTCAAAAATTCGGCCAAGCACAGACCAGGCAAGCCAGGAGGGGCTGGGTTCGACCTGGCTCAGGGGCCAGGTCGACTACCCAGTCGACCCCTAGGTCGACAATGTAGTCGACCTGGGTGCCCCAGGTCGACTACCCAGTCGACCTGGGTGGCCCAGGTCGACTACCCAGTCGACCTGGGTGTCTTGGGCAGGAGAAATCCAGCCCTGGCCAATCCGGCCCGATTTTTGAAATTCGAATTTTGTTTTCTGAGCTGTTTTTGTCCGTTTGAATTTTAAACTGAATTCTGAAACTTCCGGAGGCCATATCTCCCTCATACGGAGTCCGTTTTACGCAAACTCGGACTCTATCTCAAGCAGAATTCCGAGACGAACGCAATGGCGTATCCCGTTTCCCTTAATTCTTTGATTTGAAATTAATTGTACTTTAATTTGTGAATTTCACTGTTTTAGAATACACGGGGTGTTACACACGGCATACTAAGGTTTGCTAAAGGTTTGAACGAGCCGCTACACGGATTGGCAATGTCCCACATTCCTATAGGGGCTAACTTCGAAAAATTAGTTGACATGGCATTGATGCATGAAGAGGAAACCAAAAGTGAGAAGAAAGAAGAAAAGCTTGAAGGACCACAGAACAAGAAGGCGGGACCCAAAAAGGAAACACAAAAGAAGGATGAGATGTCTGAAGATAAGAAGGAGACGAAGTGCTTTACTTGTGGAAGCTCGACCCATCTGAACAAAGATTGCAGAAAGAGGAAGGGCACTTGCTTCAACTGTGGAGAAATGGGGCACTTCACTAGGGACTGCCCAAAGAAACGAGGACAAGGGCAGAGGGCAGGACCTACTTTTGGAGGGCAGGCGAATGCTCGCGAGGCTGGTGGATAGGAAAGAAATAAGAAAATTTATATAGAAGGTTTAATTTCCTTATCCGATTGTGGAGTTAAAACTCTTTCTGATTTTGGCATTTTCATTCTGTAATTGGAACTCTGTACTTTAATACTAGTCTTGTTTCTGATCCCGTTGTAGACTCAAACCCATAAAGGTCATGACTCATCTGTTTGTGATAAGTTGGGGTTTGAGGGTATCTGTGTTGGGCGTTATGTTGACTATGACGCATACATTCTGGGTTTTTTGTCATGCTTAGTTTCCTAAGAATCATTTGGTAATCTGATCTGTACCAGTAGTCTGTAAGTATCTGAATATTTCTGAAAAGGATAGGGGTTTTTACTCAAAGCATGAAGTAGATTTCCAGTTGGACATTTGTTTAATGGGAGTGATTATTTGAGTGTCAATCTAATGTTGATTTCAGTCTTCGGGGTTGATACTTAGGGGGTTATTCTCTTAAATCGATGTCTAATGGGAACCAAGCTTTTGTTTTAATTAGACTTGCTTCTGTCACTCAGTTGTATCATATCAATCGAATCTTCGAACTTTAGGTAGAAACTAATGGGTGTAAACATGTGTTTGAGACATGTTATGTTTGATGGTTGCAAGTGGATGCAAGTGGTTGCTGGTGGTTGCTCTTGGATGCATACACACACACTAGGCACTAGATTGGCTCAAAAACACTCTCATACTGCATATGGATGTTGCATATGAAAAAATGGTTGTGCACTCATATAGAAATGATATGTATCAAATAGGAAAATTGCATGCATGTTGGACTCATGGCACTGACATAATTCACATTAAGGAGGTCAACTGAATTAGTGGACCGCTTGATCTTTTCATTAGATAAGAAACATATACACACACTTTTGCATATATTCATACAACATTAGAAGTTTTCTAAGGACAATGGATGCTTGTGGATGATGGCTGAGTAGATGGGTGATTAGATGGTAGGACACATTCTTCCTAACTTGAAGATTTCGGGGACGAAATCCTTTAAGGAGGGGAGAATGTAACACCCAGTATTTTTCTGTGAACATAAGAGTAACAAATCAGAGAATAATTAAATTGTAACAAAATAATTAACGGAAACGGGTTACGCCATTGCGTTCGTCTCGAAATTATACTTGGAATAGAGTCCAAGTTTACGTAAATCGGACTCCGTATGAAGAAGACATAGCCTTCGTAATTTTCAATAAAAACCAGCCCGAAATTCAAAATTCAGATTTCAAAATTCAAAACAGACACCTGGCTGGGTGGGAAAATTCCCACCCAGGACCCAGGTCGACACTAGGGTCGACCTAGGGGTCGACCTGGGTAAACAGGTCGACACGTGTCGCTCTCTGATTCGCTGTGTGATGTGGCCTGCTACTTTGGACGATTCTGATGGCTTCTGGACAAATCTAAAGGCTCTAAATTACCCTATTCTCCTATTTAAACACCCCTAAACCTAGCTTTCTCCCCACACCATTTCATTCTGCCTATACTCTGCCTCTATTCTAATTAAAAATAAAAATGGCGTCGCTACTCTGCTGGAATCAAAACTATGATTAATGCATCTTCTTCCAATCTGAACAAAATTAAAAGAGAATCAAAATCTAAACGATAATATAAGCCAAACGAGCACTATTCAATGTCAGAATACAGATCCCAGAAATCAAGATTTACCTTTTCAATCGTGAGTACAGTTATTTTTAGATATGAAATTTAATAATTATCTTGACATTTTTGTGAATCTGGATGTGAGGTTATGCATACTTTTCTGTGGATCTATCTTGATTGTGACTGTTTTGTATCTGTTCCCACTTTTCTTCCTTTTTGTTTATAGCCACGCAAACACGAGCCTGCGCCAAATCTCATAAGAGATTAACGCACGAACGCTAAATTTTGGGACAAATAATGGATAATGCATAAATTGGACATCACTGATCTTTGACTGATTTATAATGCAAGATCTGATTTTGAGGGCATAATACATGATTAAAATTTAAGATCTAGATTTGCGGCATATTTTATATCATGATCTATGAGTTGAAAAGAAAAGAAGGATGTGTGACTTAGGCATAAAGATCTATATTAAAATAGGATACCTATTAATGTGAATGCGCCTAAGTATGGATTTTTGGATATTTGACATCATAGGCTAAAATTTGGCGTAATTCATATTGTTTGGGGCTTTTAGAGAATATTCTATACTGTGCAAAGTTTAACTAAAATTTGGGCATATGTTGTATTATGAATTATGACCATGATTTAGGTATGTAAGTTTAGGCTAAATTTATGATTAGGCAAGATATGCAAATAGAATTTTAGAAATGTTTAATATGTTGAATTGCCTAATCTGCTAAATCTGTTATCCGCTAAATCTGTTGAATTGCCTAATCTGTTATCTGTTGAATCTGTTGAATTGCCTAATCTGCCAAATCTGTTATCTTCTAAATCCATGGAATTGCCTAATATGCTAAATCTGTTATCTACTAAATCTGTTGAATCACCTAATCTTCTAGATCTGTTATCTGTTGAATTGCCTAATCTGTTGAAAGCTAAATAATTATAATTTGGTTATGGAAATCCGTAGGCTCGATCTAAGATTGAGTAAAACATGGAAATTTGATTAATCTGTTGTAACCTATAAAGAAGTTTAATCTGTTAAATGGACATAATTAGTCTGATATCTGTATAATCTGTATCGGAATAAATTGGCTATGACACAAGGTTAGACTCTGTTTGCGGTAGAAGCCTGCCCGGAACCAACCGGCTTAACCAACAACCACAAACTGTCAGTCTAATGTGAGAGTTCGTAGGCATAACTAAAATATGCTTAGGCACGAGGTTAGGTCTGGCTTGTGGCAGAAGTCTGCCCGGAACCTCCCGGCACATCCAGCGGCCACAAGCTACCGACCTAATGTGAGAGGTCTATGCATTAATATTTAATTAATGCAAAATTAAGAGAAATATGGTGTCTAAAAACGTGTTGGGTGGATAGGGTTAAACCAACTGGACCGATGAATCTAATAAACCCTTTTCGTGAATCTATAGGCCCAATACAAAGTTAGACAATCTGTAAGTCTGTTAAATCTGTACATCTGATCCGTTAATCTGAAAACTTGTTAACTTGATTGTCTGATCTGTGAACTAGTAATATGAACTCTGTCTGAAATCTGTAAATAAGTTAATCTGAAATCTGTTAGTCTGGGGAAAGAAGGTTAGGAGGGGAATTACTTGTGTCATCTGTTGTGTGGATCCCATATTAGTCAGTAACCCTTTCTGGTATAAAAAATTTGACCCCACGCTATGTAGATGTCCGTGCACGCTTACTGAACTGATTATAAGTGGTTCATTCTGATAATGGCGAGCGGTGTTGATGGTGCGTTCCAACCGGGTCATGTGCATGCATGGATCCGGTCTGCTCGGAGGATGTAAGACACTGTGACATCTGTAAGTAGGTCTGTGCCAATAGGTTGCCATTTTAGAGAGTGATACACCCTATTGTGGGGCCGACACAGGGTATTTATGTATTAGGGAGCCGATCGCTTGGGGTAGGACTTAGGGTACACTTAGTTCTGTCTGTTTCTGTTGGTACCATCTATTTCTGTTGGGAGTTAACACCTGTCTGTTTCTGCGTGGTACCGCGTGTTCGGGTGGTAAAGTCCCATTACTAGTGTACACCTAATTGTAACATTCTGTTTCTGTAGGGATTATTCTGTTTCCGTCTCTGATTCCGTTTCCGATTCTGTTTCCGTAACTTCTGTCTGTTAGGGTGGTAAAGGCCCATTAGTTTGGTGGTAAAGGCCCATTATTAGTATTCTGTTTCTGTACCTTCTTTCTGTTGGGGTGGTAAAAGCCCATTATTAGTAGTCTGCTTATGTACCGTCTGCCTCTGTTCGGGTGGTAAAGGCCCATTACTAGCATTCTGTTTTTGTAGAGATTATTCTGTTTCCATTTCTGTTTCGGTTTAGACATTAGGGTAACACCTAATCCTGTTATATTAGTATTAGTGCAGATAAGTGAAAAGCTTAGCTTAACCTATATCATTCCGTTTCTTTTGTTAACCTACTATTTCTGTTACAGTTATCTCTCATCCAGTTTATATACATGTCATGAGACTATTATCTGTTTATATGCTGAAAGTCACTGGACTCACCAGACTTATGTATGACCTAGTTTGTTTCGCCTCTTTTCTTTCCATTCCCCCCAGGTTTTCAGGGTGCAAACATAGGAGCTTGATTCATATTTTCTCTGCTTAAAGTGTTTGAAGTATTCCTGGGCTTTGTATCTATCTTTACATGGCAGTTTATATTGGGGATTATGGCTTTAAAAACTATGCATTCTGAAGGCTTTTGTACAAGACCGATATTTATGTACTTGAATTCCGATATTGTGATTTTGAAAGATGTAACCAAACTTATTTCTGTTTCTGTTGTAATAAGGTTATAAAATTTTCAAGTACTACTTTATCCGTCTTGTAAATTTCTGTTCTGTCTACTAAAAACGCTTCACCAAAATTAAGGCATTCCCTTTGTGAGTGACCTTAACGGAGGTGGGGTGTTAAAGTTGGTATCAAGGATTTGATTTAGCAATAACCTTGGCTCTATTTAGGGTTAACTCATTAGAGATAGGGTAGTAATACCCTAGAATGAGTTTTAGTGATATAAGAGAGCGTATTTGCAATTTCAATATAAAAAATGGTTGGGTATTGTTATAATTTTTTTTGAGTATTTATAAATTTTGGTCGGTACATAAGATGCTACAACCTTGATAGATATTTCTAAACACTAAATAGGGCAGACTAGAACAATATTGTTTTCGAAAAATATGTAAATGAAATGATTTCACCTATTATTATATTTTGTGCACAAAAGAGTAAAATTGTAAATGGATGGTATCGGTGATGTTTGTTAGGAGGCAAAACTTAATAAATATTGAGTGCTGAATTGGATTACAGACAAAGTGAATATGAATTGGAATTTGAAAACTTAAATTCTGGGTTTTGAAATTGGTTTTCAAAAGGATTTTGGAAAATTAGTATTGTTTGAAAGTACTTTCGAATATAAATATTTTGTTAAAAGAAACTTTAAAGGAATTTAGTTTTTTCTCTCCTATTTAGTCACTAGGAAATAAATTTCCGTGGTGATTGCACGTATCATCGTATTCTTTTTCAAACCAAAAGAGCTGGAGACTACTTAGTAGTCTACCTTCTTAAATGTTTGATAAACAGATCCTAGTGTAAATTTTCTAAATATGATTTGATGGATAAATGATCATGAATATGTATACTATTTCATAATGATTTGAAATGAACCCAGTACTTAGTTTTTAAGTTCCAGTGAAACTAATGATTTTCAATTTAGTAGTAAAGTGAACTTTAATAACTGGAACTTCTAAAATGAAAAATATGCAAAATAGGTACTAAGTAATTAATGAAATTATTGGATAGGTCTTAAACAAATAGGATAAACTAGCATGATCTTTTATTTCATTCTAAAGGCATCTATATAACTTCCCAAGATGTTTAAGAGGTTGAAATGTTAATATAAATATGTAATAGAATATTATAGAAGTAAATGAAACTTGAGTAATAAGATATGGAAATTAATTTAAATTGAATGGGCTTAAATGGAAAATAAACAAAATACAACTTAAGTGGAATGAATAAGATGAATTGTGAAATAAATGTTAACTTGAGAAATGTAGAATTAAATTTATTATAAATTGAAAATTTATGCGGATTTGAGCTTTAAACGACCTAAACTTTAAGTAATTAAGTCAAGTGAGACATGCTAATGAGAATGAATGTTTGGAAGTAAGTTGATTTTATTTAGATGGATATAAATAAATAAAGGGGGTGCTATTTGAACACAAAATTAGACACAAAGAGAGAGACACATAGCCTCAACAGTTGGATATTTTTGTCTTTATATGGAGAGGTGTAATTCATGGGGTGATTCAATGGTGCAAATCAATTGTGTCACCATTTGTGTCAAAATTTTGTGTCTCTATAGACTTTCCCATAAATAAATGGGATAAATGAAATTGTATATAAAATCAATTCAATGTGAATCAAATTAAAATAATTGGAAGTGAAATAGGAATCTGAATATAATAAATGAGAAATTGAATTGCGTATAAGTCAAATGAACTAAATAAATTATACAAATGGAATAATAATATTCAAATTTGTGGATTTTTTTGCTTAGCTTTTTATGAGCATTAACTAATAAGTGAAATTACAACTGCATTATTTAACTAAATTGTAAATAAATTTATTTTATAAACGTAAGCAAATCTTATTATATTGAATGGTACCCTCTTAATTTTTTTCTTAAGTGAATAATTTTGGTTTAATAATTCATGATATATAATTAAAAATAAAACAAATTTATAAGAAATATAAGTATAAATTATCCTTGTGACTTACGTTAGAAGAAATTTAGAATTTGAATATAAGAATTTTAGATAACCTTAGTAGTAACCGCCTAATTTTACTAATTAGGGATTTGAAGCAAGGAATTTTGAAAGTATTATAATACAAAATGTCCTTGAAGGATAATGGTAACTTATAAAAAAGTAGGGTCTTCAAAGTGTTTGAAATAGGTTATATGTTTTGAAACTTAATAGAGGCTATTTTAAGAAATCTATACCGATGTGATACATACATATATATACACACACTAAACTTACAAATTTAAGTGGATATATAAGTGTAACTTAGACAAACATTAACTTCATGGATGAATAGTGTTCAATTGAATGTGATTCTAGTCATTTCCGAAATAAATCCAAACTTTGAGAAGTTCGAAATAGATATTAATGGCAATTAAAGTTTTAGAACGTTAAGTATAGTAAAGAAAATATCGATATGAATCCAACTTAATGAGATTGAGTCAAATATAAACTAAATTAGTACGTAGATAGACTTAGTTACATATTCTTAAACATAACAGGGGTCAAATTTTATTTTAAAATAGAAGGTAAGCTTAATAGTTTGGAAATGATTTAAGGATAAATTGAGAATTAATAAACGATAGTCCAGTGTAATATTTATAAATAGAACATAATATATGTTAAGTAAACATATATAACTTAAGTTTTTGAAAATTTTATTTCTATGATTTTCCTTTGCAATTTTAAAATAGTTATATATAAATATACGATACGAGCTAAAATATGATAAAAGAATGAGTTGGGAGACACATGCACACATATGTATATGTATATTTTTTTTCCTCTTTCTTTTTCTTCTAGTTTGATATTTTATGAAAAATAAATGATTTGAAAAAAAATTATAAACTAATTAAGTCGTTTAATGTGTATAACTTTGTTTTAAATAAATTAAATTGCTTGATTTCTATTTTCAATGCCCTGTTCCTTTTCATGATGAAAATTTTTGAGTAAGGGTAATTGTAACGAACCATAAATTTGTCAGTAATATATGAAGTTTGATTTATTTTAAATTTTTAAGAATTTAAGAATTTTATTTATGAATATAAATATAGAATATGTACATTTGATTTAAAGATAATTAATTAAATCAATCCATTGAATCAGAATTTGCTAGCTTCGAAAATTTTGACATGAAATCAGTTAATAATTAAGGGTTAAAATATTGTTTTACAATACAGATATTTATATATAAAATTCATTTAGAGAATTTTATAGCAATAGTCAATGTTTATTTCATCAAATTAAAATTTTGTTGACTCCATTTAAATTGATTTAGGTAGCAACAACCGATATAACATAAATAACAAATTTTCATATGAACAGCAATATACTAGTTTTATATGTGTTATACCGCATCCATACTGACAAACTGATCACAACGATATTCTGTTCTGTGTGTTTGGACACATGATTTTATATTTTTGGAACTATCAATGTTCAAGTCATCAATTTTATATATATATATATATATATATATATATATATTATAGTCGGAGTAGATTCTGAATCTAATATACTACCATAAGAAATAATTGTATAACTGAAAAGAATGTTTGCAATTGAAATATTGGATACATGAATTGTGAGTTGAAGGCTTAAAAGAAAGATCCAAGCTTTCAGCAAAAAAGAAATGCACGCAAACTATTTTTCATGCTACTTATGAGTCACTGCACCTTCTCTTTTATCTCCATCTTCAACTTATGTATAAAAAAATCAAAACAATTCCAAAAAAACAAACAAATTCCAGAGCTTGTATTACCTGAATATTAGTGTGTGATCTTCTTGTTTGTGGAGTTCGGATGGGTATGGCTTCAAACATGGAAGATGTCGAATCACGGTTGCGAGTTTGGTAGGCCAGGGTTTGGTTTCCCTTAGCCTATAATTGTTACTTTGCAAATCCAAGAAAGCCTTGGTGTTCGTGATACGATTTAGCATCCGATATATTTATGGATTTCAATACTACAAGTGCCGCACCAAATGGAGCAGCGTGCGTGAGTTGAGGAGATGTGTTTTAGCGGACTAGGCCGGAGTTGAAAAGGGGAGGTCCAGTAGGTGGATATCGAGGAGTGGAGTTCGTTGCAGTTGTCAATTTGAAACTAATTGAAAAACGAGGGAGAGAGGAGGAGGTGAAGCGGTCAGCCATGGTAGTGGGTTATAGTAAGCGGGCATTTCGTATTTGAGGAAAAAGGAGTTTAGGGGTGGGCGACATGGCAAGTATATTGGATGAGGTATGTTTGTTTATTTTATATTAATTTAAATCTCAATGTCAAAACTTGAATATATTTATCCTATAAATTCACATTAATGTGAGGATTTTTCCATTAGGTTAATATTAAAATTTTGGGCGACATGAAACTGGTTTTGTTGGCTTTGGAGACTGTTGAAATTTTGGCCTTCGGTCGGACTTCCGATTCAACGTAAAATCTAAGTTGAGTAATTAAACCCACTCACGCTTAACTAAATTACTTGATTATTAGTTAAATTAAAACAATGTTCTAGTATGAATTGTTATTGGTCGATGTGAGGTAGTTTAATTTGAGTTTTTAGTTAAATTGGAATTTGGTTAAATTAAATCATCATTAAATTAATAGTGAATTTATTCACCAGATATAATTCAATAATGTTAACTGGTTTAATTGTTGTGATTATTGGATGATTTGTATTATAATTTTTGATGGATGTTTAATCGATAACATTTAGAAGATTAATGGATGTCATGTTTTTATTTTATGATGTTTCACATTGTAAGTTCCTATAGTTATTATAAGGAAAAATCACCATGGGTTGAAATGATATATACTCACTCGATGATCTTATAGATTAAGGCAAAATTGTTATGGGTTGAAATGATAATTCCAAGTAATTTTATGGATTTTAAATCTTGTTTGGGATTGCGGATTGAAATGATATATATCAAATTTAAATTATAACGGGTAGAAATGATATGTATATCTGTATCATTTAACCATAGAATGGAAATTATATATGAACGCCCGATTGGTCTAATTAAATGGTTTTAAATAGTGATTTGGAAATTTTGAAATGTTTTAACTTTAATAAATAGAAAAATTGAATTTATGGAAATCGATGTATTTTCGAACTAAATCCCAAAATGTTGATATTTAAATTTGGTAAATGAAATTACTTAAATAATTCAAGTTGAGATTTTGAAGTTAGAATCTTAATGTGATTTGAAATTCAGGGAATTGATTTGTTGAAAATGATTAAACCTTTATTTGATCTTTGGATATTGCTAAGTAAAAGTAAGATAAAACAATATTTCGAAATTGAGCTCGAGACTGAATTAGAATTGAAGTTTTGGATTTTTAAACTGAACATTGAAGAAACTTTGAAAATCTCACTTGGAATCGTGTAAGTTGAAATTAACATGAATTTAGAATCGAAATTTGTTTGAAAATCAAATTAGCTTAACTTTGAGTTGAAGTTATTTTGAAATGAAATGGGAGTTAGTTTAAAGAAATCGTATAGAGAATTGAACTGAAAATAGGAAGTTATGACCAATTATTGGATTTAACTAAAGAAATAAGTTTATTTTAAAGGTTTGAACTTTAAGCTTTGAAATGGAATTCAATTACATTTATGTGTTTTAAATTGAAAATTTGAAATTAGGCTTAAATCGATACAAATCGAAATGGTTTAAAATAAAAATCGATTATGGAATTTCAAAGCATGAAAGTAAATTAATGAGTCAATTTAAGCTTTTAAATGTACAATTTAAAGGGTGAGATTTATCTGAATCAAGATTTTTGTCATTGGTCGGAACTAAATCGAAATCGAGTCAAAATGAAATTGTAAGTCTCAATAATTAAATTAATTGATTCAAAATTTCCATATTTGTTGGAATGGGAAGAAATAGTTTGATTTGATATATTTTCAAATTTTAATATTAATTTTTTTGAAATTTATTTTATGAACACTTAATTTATTTTTGTTTAACAAACTGTTTCTGTATATAAATCATTTTTTATATTTAAACTGTTTATTACTATTCAAACTATTTTTCTAAGAATTTCAAACTATGCAAGTTGTAATGTTATAATCATGGATTTAAATACGAATGTGGTTAATGACGTATAACCTAAGTTCGAAACTGTAATAATATTTTCAAGCGTAAGGTCATATAAGGGTATATATATAAGTGTGTGTGTTTGTGATTTTGAATGAAGATATTTTGAAATAAATATGATGGTCTCGAAATGGATTTGGTTTTAAACGAATATGAAACTTTGATATCAAAGGTGAATCGTTTTGAAATGTAAAACAACCAACCTGTAACAAACTGAAATTTTGGTACCAATTTAAAATTATAAAATTATAAAATTTCAAGGTTAATTAATTTAAGGATTTATAGTCAATCAGAGCTTGTTTTAATTAATTAAAATAATAAGCAATGTCTATTTTAATTTTTGCTTACAAACTATTAAAGAACACAAAAAACTAGTGAACATGAACGAAAAATATATTCAATATTATGTGAGTTGTTGTGTCGACAAGTTGAATGAAACGTTGTATATATATAAGCTAACTAATTATAATGGATGAACATATAATTAATTGTGTTTAGAACCTTCATGAGACAATTAGCCTAACACCCTTAGCTTGCACTCCACGCTAACTCACCTACACTCGACAATTCACCATGGAAAGTTGCATTTGGCCCCATCCTTTTGCCTATAAAACCAAGGCCTTCCTCCTCCTTTTTCACTTTACTTCCTCTCCTTTTTCTTCTCTCCCCATCTCTCTTCTTTGCTCCATCGACCTACCTCACAACCAAACGCCGCCAGGATCACCTCCCCACGCCGACGACCTCCCCCTCCAACTAGCAATCCTAACTCGTGGGTCCATCTCCTCTTCTGAAAGCCTCACCCCCTTTAAAACCCAAAAATCCATGTCTCTCCCCCTTTAAACCACCAACCCGCACCCTCTTGGGCCATCACCGCCACCGAGGACCCGACCGCGCCATCACCATCCATGCATCCTAATCCGCGGGTCACACCCCCTCAAACCCGAGCCCGAATAGTCCAATGCCCCGACTGTTTGCTCCTCGAACCAAAAATATACAACCACTTATTCTCCCTATATTTTATAAACCCCATAGATTCGAACCCTTGCCCGTTTATTTTTCAGAAAACTCCGGTGATGCCAGGAGGCAACTGAAATTATCAGGGATCGCTTAGACGTCCTATGACTAAAGTTAGAAGGAGTAGAATTCTAGGTGATAAATTATGAAATTAAAAGGACTAATTATATGTTGATTATTGTTGTGAACTCAATTGAGTTGTATTGTAATGGCCCGCAAATCCGTAATATTAGAGTTGACTACATACATCATACATCCAACCCAAATATCATGAAAATACGAATCATTTTTTTAGAAGAAGAACAAAAATAACAAGACAGAATCTCACATCGCAGCGGAACAAAATATAATATATCATAACTTTTGAATACAAAATTCTAGTTGTATAACATACACTTATCAAAGTACAACACTTACAACACAGCGAAAAACAATAACTACATAATGTTGAAGCCTCCTGCTCCAAGCTCCTTTAGATAAATCTGTAAAATCCCAAACTACTTGACTGCCCGTACAAATTTAGGCACCCAAGAGTTTTGGAAAAACAAAACAAAATAAACTCCGGGTGAGTCATGGGACTGGTATGAGTAAACAATTTAAAACAGTTTCAGAAAGTAAATGATATCTCATAAGACCACGCCATATAACACGGAACGGGTTTTCCCCTTATGTTAATCCAAACCACTCGATTTAACTTTAAGAATCCTTTTGAAAGAAATGATAATCTTTATGTCAAAACTCTTTTGATATTATGATAGTGTTTAAATCAAATAAATAACAATCTAGTGGAATGTTTGCATCTCACGTTCCACATATATAATATACAATCAAAACCACAAGCACTTATTGGGTAATGAATTTCCAACTATGACAAGGTATGGAACCACCTTCCGACAGTTTATCTCTAAAGGAGAATACATTGGGTTCAACAAGAACATCTTGTAACCCGGCCACACATGACCGACCACTCATTTCGCTTGAGTGTATCGAATGTATATCACCAACGGTTGGGATCAGCAACCGTTTTCCCGAATGGGACAGCATCGAATAGAATAAGGAATTAAATGAATTTCTCTAGATAGGTGATAATACACCCTAATGGGAGCTACCCACATAGCCATGCTGCCTGCCCGATTTTTGTCATTTCCCGGTTGTTGAGGCCTGAGGCTACGCTTACTTATCATTCATTAATAACACAATCACTTGGAATGTCACATTGTCAGATCCGTTAATCACTAATTAATTTGCACAAATATATTCTGGATATTATGCTAAGAGAATAAATATGTTGCCACCATATATATTTATACATACCAACATATCCGATCATTGGAAATACTTTGTCAGACATTCGTCCATGTTCGTTCTGGGATTGAATGAAACCGAAGGCACAATTTCCATTAATAGAAAAAGCCCTTGCACTTTACTCCGTCTTCGATTATCTTCACATAACCCGATTCTCAACGCTACTACCAATACAGAGTGGTTCTCGGATAAAAATCCAACTGGTCTCTCCATATGGGCAACGATATTGGCAAATACTTCGATAGTCGGTTATTTAACTATCGAAGAAAAATAAACAAACATTCCAACCATAACAAACAACTACTGGGCCCCTTAATTAATAATCATTAATTAAATCACCCTTTCCATTTCCTTATCAATATTTTTTAAACAAATATTTTCAATTATCATCTCGGTCTCTTACGTTCTTTGGAAAACATTTCCATAAATCGCCTTCTTTTATTTTCTATATTTAGAAAATATCTTCTATTAATAATTGGAAAATATTCCAATTACTAATCTCTTTCACGACCATTCATTTAAATACTTAGGAAATATTTATTATTATATTTCCAAAATTTACTTACTTGGGTTAAAACGAATGTTATGTAAAACATTGCTACAACAACCCAAAATAATGCATTCAACTAAATCTTATTCAAACATTCCTCTTCGAGACTGGATCTTGCTATTTATCGATTAAAAACGAAATCAATCTAGTTGGGGTATAACTACCTCTCAGACCTTGACTGAAAACATCCTTAACTTCAAAACGGACAAGACCACTTACCTCGAATAATAAATATCATAAAACCCATTATCCATTTTTAAACCCGTATACGTTTCGCTTTCTAATTTTAACAAATCTAATTTATAGATTTTATTTTTGTTTATAGTATTCTGTTTTCAAGTTCGTTTCCTTATCGAATTCTATATATATCGATACATTGATTTCTAACTATCAAAATTTCTTAAAAATATTCTTACTCCTTAAATTCCCAGAAAATTTCGCCATAACCTCCTTTGTACCGATCGATAGTTCAAACGTCTCTCTAGGCCCTTTCCATTCAAAAAGAAAATCAAAAAGCTAAGTGGCTTGCCGATTCGGCACATAAAATCTCATATGGAATTAAACGTGTACCTTTTTGTTGAGCATACAAATTATAATCTTTATACACTTCATCTCATACCTGTCTAACACATATCCAAATATTTCCCTTTTGGTTCCAACTCAATCCATTCATCTTAACCCAAATTCGCTAATTTATCTCCTTATTAGCACTTTTGCCTATTTCACTTTTTATTTGAACATATCACATTCAAATACATTTTAATCTACTCATGAACCCAATCTAATTCCATTTTCAACTTGCGTTACATATTCGATTTCGAATAAAAAAATTCAAATCTCTTTCACTTATCCAACGCCCCATTTCAATTCAAATCTCGATTAACTATTTATTCTTCAAACTTGTTAAATCTATTTAATAACTAAGAATCTGAATTTTGTTCCAAAAATCATTTCACTTACTTTACTAGAGTTCATATTTATTTTATATCTCCAGTCTGGATTTTTCTAACGGCAATTCGGATTTTATTTCCCTAAAATCCTTTTATTTATTTAAATAAACCATTATGGTTTTTGAATGGTTATAGCGCTGTTTTTCTGAAAATTTGATTTTTACATAACTCAAAACATATACGACAAAATTAAGAATTTTCTCTTACATTAGAAAACTATTATCTAATTGGTCTTGACGGTGCTTGTTTCAAAGAATTCCGACTTAATTTGAGTTCTATATACTCAATTGAAGTTCGAATCGCCAATTTACGAACTACCGCGCCGCGGCGAGTTCATTTTAATTATATTTATATATATAAACTTCTAAACTTCGTTTAAAATAAATTCAACTCCATTCTGATATATTTTTAATATATTTCAAACCAATTTTTCCAATTCAACTCAATAAATTTTGATTATCTATATTTGCTGATTTTTTCTTACTCGGTTATATATTTATATATACTCGATTTGTTATTTCAAAATCCAAATTTCTTTTATAAATAAATTATAAAATTCGATATAATCTAATTCCAATTATAACTCCTTTGGATTTTCTCAATTCAGTTTATATTCTAAATCCCGGAATATAATCAATTATTCTATTTTCAACACGTTTTCCAATTTCACTTTTTAAATTCTTCCTTGAATTTAAACTTCTAAATTATCCAATGATAATTTATTTCAGTAGATTTATAACATCGTTTGTAAATCCATCTTTCTTGTTTTATATTTTAAAACAAGTTTTCCATTTCAAATCCCTTTTGAAATCCAACTCCTTTTTGATTCTAAATTCTTGAATAAAAACCCCTGTTTCCTTTTTAAAATGATTTCAACTTTCTATTTTAAATTCATACTTGAATTTAAAGTTACCAATTATCTCTTGATAATTTATTCACCATATTTATAAACATTATTTATAAATTTACTTGTTTTATATTTAAACAAGTCCATTTCGAAATTTACTTAAAACCAAAATCTTATTTTGGAAATTTCTATTTATAATAACCTATATATATATAACACCCAATTTATTTTCGTATTCAATTTAACTTCTATTTAAATAAATTCGAATTATTAGAATTCAAATCATAAATCCTTATAGATTTATTTTAGTTCAATTTATATTCTAAACATCAGAATAAACTCCATCGTTTATTTCTTTAAAAGTATTTCCCCATTTCTATTTTTAAATTCACATTTGAATTTAAATATTCAAATTATACAATGATAATTCTTCCACTTTATTTATAAACACTGTTTATAATTTCACTTCAAATCTCGTATTATTAATTTATAAACAACGTTTATAAATTAATTACTTGTTTTATGTATTCAAACAAGTTAATAAATTTATAGTCCAATTTAAATTCAAATTCTATTTTAGATAAATAGATCTTTCCCTTTAAATTTCAAAAACACCAATTATCAACCATGGATTTTCTAACACATCATATATGACAATATATATGATAACAAACAAATAATAATATTTTTGAGGAATCCAGTTGGATTCCACCAACCTGTTTTCCTGCATCCACAGACGCTAGCCAACATAAATAATACCCATCCTGCTTCGAGGCAGGATATCGTTGTATGAAGGTCATCCACTATCATAGCGTGGGTCATATAGGGTCATCCGCTAATGATACTGCGGAGAACAGCTAATGGTACTACGGGAATCCAACCACCAATATATATATATAATAACCACAAACACCAATCCTAAATAACTAATATATATTTCATAGTCACAATAATATTTAATGCAACCAATACGCCAAAAGACAAATATTTTTAACAAATAAAAATAATTCTGTATAAAAACAGAGTGAGATTTACTCACCTTATTTTCATTGTCGAACTAGTGATTTATTTTCGATTAAATTAAACCGATGTTTAATTTAACCAAAATATCAAACTTCCTTCAAACTACTTTTAATAATCCCATAGTGAAGTATTTGTCCACACCAATTCAACGGACTTCATTTTATCTGATTTTGATTTTGTAGGACACAGATATTAGTTTTAAAATTTTACAAACTATTATAAATAATTCAAATTTGTTAATAATACCATTTCATTCCTAATAAATTTTATTAACTAAATTTCTTATCTTAACACACTGTAAGACCTTTCTTCTTCCCTGTATTCAAAACAGCAGCTTGCACTAGCCTTCCACCATAACCGTGACTTCTTGAAACATACATGCTCCACTCAACCCCAAAGTACTGTTGTCCTTTACTTCTAGCTACCACAAAATTCTATTTTATACATCCCTCCATTTCATCCAGTACTGATCGTCTCTATGCAAGGATCCCAAATCCATACCTCAAAAGGTCACTACTTTTTCACGATACTTCCTCATATGATGGATCAAAACTCGATGTTTGCAAATACATTTCTACGTCCAGCAGTTAGCCTCCTAGATCGCGAAAGCTTTCATCACTGAACACAACAAAAATCTCATACTAGATGCTCTACCCCATCGCAACGTCCAGAACAAGCGTGATATCGCTTAGAGCCCCAAACAATCATAATACGCTTCTATTCTTACTGCGAACTCAGACTCCGCCTCATAAATCATGAACTCCAAACCTTTATCGCACCTTTCAAATGTCGAGATCTCCTCTGCCACTTCTTCGAACGATCCCACGATAACACCCAACGGCGGCCCAAAAATCATCGCGCGCCTCATCTTCAAGTCGCCGCCCTAATTCGAACGAGTGCGGAAAGCATCAATTTTGAATGATAGTGATAAATGAGGTTTCGACTTCTAGATGATTTCGCGGTTCCCTTTTTTTTCAGCGTTTGATTTGGAATTATTTTATTTGGCCATTTTCGATTTTAAAGCTCTCTGTTTGCTACTAAGGAACGAAAAGTGGAAAAGAAAACAAGTGAGGTGATCGCGAAATATAAAGGTGGAGAGGGAACCAACCGTACACTGAAATTAAAAGGAGACGTGGCTGAAGCATGTACCTTAAGCTTAGAGTAGAAGGAATTAATTAAAATTTAATTTGATTTATTTTAGTTTGGATTAACCGGACCAACTTCAATTAGAATACCCCCATGATTCTGAACTCCTTTCTGAACCCAACAACCGACATTCCTAGGGTAAAACCGCTATTCTGAACAAACTGGGACAGGTATCGAAACCCCATTTGATCATACGGAGAAGATATTAATTTAAATTGATTTAAATTAATTTTAAAACAATTAATTCTTCGATAATCAACAAATATTATTAATCTAATTCAAATAGGAGTTTGAATTGATTATCTCAACTGTTTCCAATTCAGTGTTGACTTAGAATTCAAATAAATTCAATTTCGTATTTGGTAATTATATATATTCGAAATAAATCATATTTCGATTTTTAAATCGATAAAAAATATAAAAATTTAATTATATTCTCAAATCAATATTTAAAATAAATATTAAATATTCAAAATTGATTCTTTCCCTCTTAAAAGAATTTCATCCCCGAAATTAGTAAGGTAGGAAAAATGCTTCAGAACCATTATCTTTTCATAACTCATTTATGTTGAACTCAACTCTTCATATTTCTACAACTTTTAGTTTACCAAAACTTTTGGTTTCCATTTACATTGCACACCATATATGCTTACATTCAATTAATCTGAATGATTTAAACTCAATTCACATTCCATTCAAATTGATTCTGATCAATTTATTTACTTTGATTTATTTAACTTTCTTAAGTTAAATTTAAATTCCAGAATTCAAATACCCGGGTTTTTATTTCAAATCCTTTGAAATAACGTAAATATATACATATATTTATAATATTTTCAAATTCAAAACATTTGAATTTTTCAACTAAACTTGTTTTCTTTAAAACAAATTTCCATCAAAAAAAATTTCTAAGGTAGCAATCCATCACTTAGAAACTCGAAAATGAACACTGATGATGTCGCGATCATCATCAGAATTATTTTCCAGCCAATGAAGTGAGTTCAGTGCTTTATCACTATAAAAATCCATTTAAAATGATTTTTATTCAAAATTCCTTCCAAACAAGGCTATATTATTCTAATATATTTAAAATAAATATTTCCCAACTTCCCAGGATTTCAAATTTCAAATTCTGGTTTGAATTAAATTTCAATCCATCTCATTTGTATATTTCATTCTTATACAAATGATATTTGGTTATATATAACCATTCCAATTTTTATAATCTTATCTGATTATAATATTAACATCCAACACATCCATATATTATAATAATTTTAGAAAATTATTCCTTTTCTATGAAAATAGAATTTTGAGTAAAATTATTTCATTTACCCACTTAAAAACAATATCGTGTCCAATCTTCTGATCAAGTTTTTACTAACTCTTATCGATGTCGTGGCATCCCACGATTCGACCAGAATCTATAAACCACTCAACAGACCAGCCAATACAATATAAAACAATTTTTATATCAATTAACAAATACGCTCTCTCGCATATATATGCTCAACTCATCTTAGGGTACTACTGACCCTATCTCTAATGAGCACAATCCCAAAGCCTAGGTATTCGCTCAACCTAAGCTCTGATACCAACTATAATGGCCCGCAATTCCATAATACAAGAGTTGACTAAATACATAATACTCCGACCCAAATGTCACGAAAATAAGAATCATTTTTTTAGAAGAAAAAGGAAGAAGAAGAACAAAAATAACAACACAGATTCTCACATCGCAGCGGAACAAAATATAATATATCATAACTTTTGAATACAAAATTCTAACTGTATAACATACACTTATCAGAGTACAACCCTTTCAACACAGCGGAAAACAATAACTACATAATGCTAAAGCCTCCTGCTCCAAGCTTCTTTAGATAAATCTGTAAAATCCAGAACTACTTGACTGGCCGTACAAATTTAGGCACCCAAGAGTTTAGGTAAAACAAAACAAAATAAACTCCGGGTCAGTCATGGGACTGGTATGAGTAAACAATTTAAAACAGTTTCAGAAACTAAATGATATCTCATAAGACCATGACGTATAACATGGAACGGGTTTTCCCCTTATGAGAATCCAAACCACTTGATTTAACTTTAAGAATCCTTTTGAAAGAAAAAATGTTCTTTATATCAAAATTCTTTTAAAATTATGATAGTGTCAAAATCAAATAAATAACAATCTAGTGGAATGTTTGCACGTTCCACATATATAATATACAATCAAAACCGCAAACACTTATTGGGTAATGAATCCCCAACTATGACAAGGTATGGAACCACCTTCCGATAGTGTATCTCTAGAGGAGAATACACTGGGTTCAACAAGAACATCTTATAACCCAGCCACACATGACCGACCACTCATTTCGCTTGAGTGTATCGAATGTACATCATTAACGGTTGGGATCAACAACCGTTTTCCCGAATGGGACAACATCGAATAGAATAAGGAATTAAATTAATTTCTTTAGATAGGTGATAATACACCCTAATGGGAGCTACCCACATAGCCATGCTGCCTGCCCGATTTTTGTCATTTCCCGGTTGCTGAGTCCTGAGGCTACGCTTACTTATCATTCATTGATAACACAATCACTTTGAAGTCACATTGTCAGATCCGTTAATCACTAATTGATTGGCACAAATATATTTTGGATATTATGCTAAGAGAATAAATCTGTTGCCACCATATATATTTATACATACCAACATATTCAATCATTGGAAATACTTTGTTAGACATTCGTCCATATACGTTCGTTCTGGGATTGAACGAAACCGAAGGCACAATTTCCATTAACAGAAAAAGCCCTTGCACTTTACTCTGTCTTCGATTATCTTCATATAATCTAATTTGCAATGCTACTGCTAGTACGGAGTGCTTCACAGATAAAAATCCAACCGGTCTCTCCATATGGGCAACGATTTTGGCGAATACTTCGATAGTCGGTTATTTAACTATCGAAGAAAAATAAACAAACATTCCAACCATAACAAACAACTACTGGGCCCCTTAATTAATATTCATTAATTAAATCACCCTTTCCATTTCCTTATCAATATTTGTTAAACAAATATTTTCAATTATCATCTCGGTCTCTTACGTTCTTTGGAAAACATTTCCATATACCGCCTTCTTTTATTTTTTATATTTAGAAAATATCTTCTATTAATAATTGGAAAATATTCCAATTACTAATCTCTTTGACGACCATTCATTTCTATACTTAGGAAATATTTATTATTATATTTCCAAAATTTACTTACTTGGGTTAAAACGAATGTTATGTAAAACATCGCTACAACAACCCAAAATACTGCATTCAGCTAACTCTTATTCAAACATTCCTCTTCGAGACTGGATCTTGCTATTTATCAGTTAAAAATGAAATCAATCAAGTTGGGGTATAACTACCTCTCAGACCTTAACTGAAAACATCCTTAACTTCAAAACGGACAAGACCACTTACCTCGAATAATCAATATCACAAAACCCATTATCCATTTTTAAACCCGTATATGTTTCGCTTTCTAATTTTAGCAAATCTAATTTATAAATTTTCTTTTTGGTTATAGTATTCTATTTTCAAGTTCGTTTCCTTATCGAATTATATATATATCGATTCAATGATTTATAACTATCAAAATTTCTTAAAATTATTCTAACTCCTTAAATTCCTAGAAAATTTCACCATAATCTCCATTGTACCAATCAATAGTTCAAACCTCAACTCGCCTCTCTAGGCCCTTTCCATTCAAAAAGAAAATAAAAAAGCCAAGTGGCTTGCTGATTCAACGCATAAAATCTCATATGGAATTAAACGTGTACCTTTTTGTCGAGCATACAAATTATATTCTTTATACACTTCATCTCAAACCTATCTAACACATATCCAAATATTTCCCTTTTGGTTCCAACTCAATCCATTCATTTTAATCGAAATTCGCTAATTTGTCTCCTTATTAGCTCTTTTGCCTATTTCACTTTTTATTTGAACGTATCACATTCAAATATATTTTAATCTACTCATGAACTCAATCTAATTCCGTTTTCGACTTGCGTTACATATTTGATTTCGAATATAAATTTTCAAATCTCTTTCACTTATCCAACGCCCCATTTCAATTCAAATCTCGATTAACTATTTATTCTTCAAACTAGTCAAATCTATTTAATAACTAAGAATCTGATTTTTGTTCCAAAAATTATTTCACTTACTTTACTGGAGTTCATATTTATTTTATATCTCCAGTCTGGTTTTTTCTAATGGCAATTCAGATTTTATTTCCTTAAAATCCTTTTATTTATTTAAATAAACCGTTATGGTTTTTAAATGGTTATGGCTCTGTTTTTCTGAAAATTTGATTTTTACATAACTTAAAGTATATACGAAAAAATTCATAATTTTCTCTTCCATTAGAAAACCATTATCTAATTGGTCCTGACGGTTCTTGTTTCAAAGAATTCCAACTTAATTTGAGTTCTATATACTCAATTGAAGTTCGAATCACCAATTTACGAACTGCCACGCTGCGGCGAGTTCGTTTTAATTATATTTATATATATAAACTTTTAAACTTCATTTAAAATAAATTCAACTCCATTCTAATATATTTTATTAATATACTTCAAACCAATTTTCCCAATTCAACTCAATAAAATCTGATTATCTATAATTGATGATTTTTCCTTACTCGGTTATACATTTATTTATACTCGATTTGTTATTTCAAAATCCCAATTCCTTTTATAAATAAATTATAAAATTCGATATAATCGAATTCCAATTGTAACTCCTTTGGATTTTCTCAATTCAGTTTATATTCTAAATCTCGGAATATAATCAATTATTCTATTTTCAACACGTTTTCCAGTTTCACTTTTTAAATTCTTCCTTGAATTTAAACTTCTAAATTATCCAATGATAATTTATTTCAGTAGATTTATAACATCATTTGTAAGTCCATCTTTCTTGTTTTATGTATTAAAACAAGTTTTCCATTTCAAATCCCTTTTGAAATCCAACTCCTTTTTTATTCTGAATTCCAGAATTAAAACCCCTTTTTCCTTTTTAAAATGATTTCAACTTTCTATTTTAAATTCATACATGAATTTAAAGTTACCAATTATCTCTTGATAATTTACTCACCATATTTATAAACATTATTTATAAATTTACTTGTTTTATATTTAAATAAGTCCATTTCGAAATCTATTTAAAACCAAAATCTTATTTTGGAAATTTCTATTTATAATAACTTATATATATAACACCCAATTTATTTTCATATTCAATTTAACTTTTATTTAAATAAGTTCAAATTAATCGAATTCAAATCATAAATTCTTATGGATTTATTTTAGTTCAATTTATATTCTGAACATCAGAATAAACGCCATCGTTTATTTCTTTAAAACGATTTCCCCATTTCTATTTTTAAATTAAGATTTGAATTTAAATATTCAAATCATCCAATGATAATTCTTCCACTTTATTTATAAACACTGTTTATAATTTCACTTCGAATCTTATATTATTAATTTATAAACAAAGTTTATAAATTAACTACTTGTTTTATGTATTCAAACAAGTTAATATATTTATAGTCCGATTTAAATTTAAATTCTATTTTAGATAAATAGATCTTTCCCTTTAAATTTCAAAAATACCAATTATCAACCATGGATTTTCTAACACATCATATATGACAATATATATAAGAACAAATAAACAATAATATTTTTGAGGAATCCAGTTGGATTCCTCCAACTTGTTTTCCTACATCCATAGACGTTAGCCAACATAAATAATACCCATCCTGCTTCGGGGCAGGATATCGCGGTATGAAGGTCATCCACTATCATAGCGTGGGGCGTATAGGGTCATCCGCTAATGATACTGCGGGCATCCGCTAATGGTACTGCGGGAATCCAACCACCAATATATATATAATAACCACAAACACCAATCCTAAAGAACTAATATTTATTTCATAGTCACAATAATATTTTAATGCAACACAACAACCAATATACAAATATTTTTAACAAATAAAAATAATTCTATATAAAAACAGAGGGAGATTTACTCACCTTATTCTCATTGTTGTAACACCCCGTGTGTTTTATAACTGTGAAATTCATAAATTAAACTATAACTAATTCTAAATCAAAGAATTAAGGGAAACGGGATACGCCATTGCGTTCGTCTCGGAATTCTGCTTGAGATAGAGTCTGAGTTTGCGTAAAACGAATATCGTATGAAGAAGATATGGACGAACGAAGTTGGGCGAAAAACCGGAAAACGGGTCAGAATGCACTGGCGCACTTGGGAAGTGCGCCAGAACAAAAACGCACTGGCGCACTTGGGAAGTGCGCCAATACATTTTTGACCTGGCGCACCTGCCAAGTGCGCCCAGGTCAAAAATGACCTGCTGGTCAGGTCTGGTCAAGTCCTGGCTGGCCAGGTCTATGTTTGGTCGATTTTCTAAGCCTTTCCTTGTCACTAGGGCTAGGTGTCAGCTCCTGGTTGGTCTCTCCTTCAAACGAACGGCTATCATTGAACCAAGCTTCATCGACGGTCTAAATCAACTCACAAACTCTATAAAAAGGACCTAAGACTAACCCTAATTCACATCAACTAAAATGGAGATGAGACCGTCATGCTGCTGAGGAGAGACTGAAGATAGCGGTCAGAAATAGAGGGACAACTAGGAGATAATTCAAAGCTTAAAAGCAACGTTAATCAAATCAAAGCAACGCCTACAACAAAGGATAGCACCTCCAAATTCAGAATTCAGATTTCTGAATTGAGGATTCGCCATACGCTGTAAGTAGAGTGCTATTCCGATATGAATTAAATAATTGTGTTGATTTGTGTAATGTAAGAAATGGAATTGTGGCGATAATAATCTATATTTCTATGTTGCTTTGATGCAAAACGATTTGGGAATATTATGGTATACGATTGGATATTTGCAAGTACGCGATTTGCGTTGGAAACGAAATGGAATTGTGGCGATAATGACTTATATTTGTATGTTATTCTGATTCTAAACGATTTGGCAATGCTATGGTTTGATTCATACAAGTATGTGGCTTATGTTGACAACCACATGTTGTGGAATTTTGATTGGGACTTATGCAAGCATATGATTCATATTGAAAACTACATGTTTTGTGGTAGTTATTTACAACACCCATTTGGTAAATGCAAGTATAAGATTCATGTTGAAACAACAACTATATGTTGTAATAGTTTATTTTGAAATTCATGCAAGTCTATGATCTATTGTTATGACAACATGATGTAAAATTCTATAGTCATCTTTAGTGTAATTTGATTCACCTAAGTATTATGATTCATATGAAGGTTATGTTGAAATTGGCATCATAGTTCAAGTATAAAAATCATGATTTTGTGATAGTGACAAAAGCAAGCGTTGTTGTAAGCTTGTATTAATTTTATGAACATGTCTAAGCTATGTTTGTTATTATGCCTAGTTAAAAACATGTTTTCTAAGCTTATGTTGTTATCTTAATCATATGATAATATATTTTTGGCACATAAGTTACATTAGAAATTTACACTAGAATTGCATCCCCTTACAAGTTACATAGATTGGACAAAAACCCATGATTATATGAATAATAGGATTCATAATCAATTATGTTTATGCCATGACCATATAAGGACTCATGTTCAATTATGCCATAATTATAGATTAGAGTGGTTCATGTTTAAGTACTATTTATGCCAAGACTACATGTTTCGTTTACACCATGATTTTGTGAATAGAATGATTCATGTTTAAGTATTGCTTATATTATATATTGTTACAAGTGCAAGTTCACATATGCCTATCATATGATAATTAGATCGTATGTTGCAAGTTCATGCGTTCACACTCCCCTTTTTATGTCACCTTATAAACACCATGTTATAGCCTCCCCTTTTCATATGGCTAAATTGGGTTTAAGTATTAAACCCAACACACCTTACATTGGAACGAACGAATAAAACGGGGGAAATGACGTTTGGGTTAAAAATATAGAACATATGTGTTGGCTTGTTTGACGCACGCCAATAACTTTGAAAAACAATTAAGTGGCATAAATAAATCTTAACCAATAAAGATGAATTTGAATAATGGGCCGCAAATATTTACATATAAAAAGAAGAAAGACAAAATATGTAAATGTAGAAAATACGACGTGTTTAACCTGAGGATGGATTGAGTTGTGATGTAAACCTGCCCGGAACCGCCCGGCTGTCCAGTAGTCACAACAATACCTATCCAATGTGGGTGGTTAAACATGGAGCCCAATAAGGACCCGAGGTTAGACTGAGTTGTGGCGTAAGACTGCCCGGACCCAACCGGCAACAGGCAGCCACAACAATATCTGTCTAATGTGAGAGGTCAAGGCTTTAATAAGACAGTTAAGGCTGAGTCAGGATTGATACGATTAAGTAAATTATATTAATACTTAATCAAGATGGAACATGCTAAATTAAACAGACTGATTGGGGGTTAGGTTTATAAAACACTTAACCAACTTAGCATGTTGGCTAGAAATAGAAAAACCTAGTAGCGGGGGACCCTTTTCAGCAGTAACCCTATAAGGTATCATGATACCCTGAAACTAGGCAGGGTGGGGCACGATTACTGGGCTGACTGTAAGAGGTCAAATCGACGGCGGTGGTGCAGCAGTGTAGGTTCTAACGGGGTGTGGGCGTGCACACACTCCGGCGTAGAAAAATAAGGCACTGGGCACCAGTAGCATACCTGTGCATTCTAGGATTGTGTCGGGCCGCCACCATGGGACTTGATACACCCCATGGTGGGACCAGCATAGGTAACTACAACATCGGGGGCCGTAAGACACATGTAACTATGCGAGTAGGAGCCGATCATCATAAAATGGATCACTTCACCCTGATTGTGGGGTGCCTGTTGGGAACTAGTTTATATGGGTACAGAGATTAATATGGGGTACGATAGTATATTCTACCCTAGACAACTTAACTAAGTTTATGGTGCTTTCCCATTTCTAGTTATACTTATCATACCCAATTCTTTATTCATAGACTGAATAGTCCTAGACTTACTGAGGCTTTATGTCTGACTCTACTTTTCTTTCGTCTTCTTTTCTTCCGTTTCCCCCCCCCCCCAGGTCCACAGGGAGGGAATACCGCAGCTTGACCAGCCTTCATATCCAGCTTGAAGAGAAAGAATGTATTGCTTGGATCTTTTCGTTTTGGACTATGGATTTGGACAGCAACTATGGGACTTTTGCAGTTTATTTATGTTTCCTTTATGCTTCTTTAAATAATGTAATCAAGACATTTATAAAGATGTTATGTTTTTGGAAGTATTGTAAGACAATTATGGTATGGTTGGTGTAACACGTATTTTAATGAAATAAAAGTTGTTGTTTTCCGCTGTTCAAAAATATGTATTCTTATATCTGTCTTGTATATCTGTGACTTATACTTATAAACCTCCGCCAAAATTAGGGCATTCCGTTTGAGAGTGACCCTAACGGAGGTGGGGTGTTTCACTTGGTATCAGAGCATAGGTTTACCAGATAAGATAAAAAGTTTTGAAAATTTATTTTCAAAAAAAAAAAGAAATTTAAAGAAGCATTTTTAAAAGAAAAATATTATTTTATTTTAAAAAAAGCAAAGTCCCCCCAAAGCCATAGGTACTATCTCTTATCCTTCGTTTTGAATCTATACTTTTTGTTTCAGCATGTCCGAAGAACTTAACTTGCCAGAGGGTGTACCAATACCTGGTTGGTTTAGACGGTTCTTAGAAGCAAGGGCCACTCAGCCAGGTCCTACCGTTCCTCCTCCCCCAGCTGCAGGAAATCATCCAGCTGCAGCAGCACCTCTTCCTCCACCTCCTCCACGGGGAAACACGTTTGCTAAGATATGTAAAGATTTTAAAGCTATGGGAGGAAAGGATTTTCATGGAACTGAGTCCTTCGTTGCAGCTAGAAATTGGCTGAAAGAAACCGAGGACTTATTCATCATCTTTGAGGTAGAAGATAGACAGAAAGTACAACTGGCAGTATGGCTACTAAAGGGCGAGGCTTCCTACTGGTGGGAAGTCACTAATGCAGAAAGACCAGTGGAGACATGGGAGGACTTTAGGGAAAGGTTTGAGGCTAAATTTCTCTCAGATGCGGAAAGGAGTTTGCAGTTGGAAAAATTCTTATTTCTTAAGCAAGGGAACAAGACAGTCAAAGAGTATGTTAATCAGTTCGATGAGCTGGCTAGGTTTGGGCTGGACCTAGTCAACACCCCGCACAAGAAGGCTCTCCGTTTTGTCAAAGGGTTGAATGAGCCATTACACAGTTTGGCCATGACCCATATACCCATGGGAGCTACGTATGAAAGGTTGGTACAGATGGCGTTGCTGAACGAAGAGGATATGGGCAAGAAGGAGACAAAGGCAGAAAGCTCTCAAGGGAAGAAAGAGGGTTTGCAGCCTAAGAAGACAGACTTTAAGAAGGGCGGGAAAGGCAACAAAGAGAAGAGGAAGTGTAATTTCTGTGGCAAAATGGGGCACTTAGTGAAAGATTGCCGGAAAAAGAAGGCCAAGGAGAATGGTGGGTGCTTTTCTTGCGGTGAGACAGGCCACAGGGCTAAGGACTGCCCAAAGAAACGAGGACAGGGGCAGAGGGCTGGATCCACCTCAGGGGCACAAGTTCATGTGCTAGAAGTGCCACTTCTGCAACAGCGAGGTATAAATACTTCTGTAGAAAGTGTAGTTTATCTTTATGATCACCCCGTTCGCACTTTATTTGATTCTGGCGCATCACACTCCTTTATCTCGTCTGCTTTAGTAGAATCTCTACACCTAAAAACTAGTATGGTAGAGGACCCCTTAATTTTTTCAAACCCAATTGGGGGCCCAGCTCATTTTTCTATGATCTGTTTGGGATTGAAAATTTCTATTCTAAGCGTAGAATTTCAATGTAGTGCCTTTGTTTTGGGCTTTTCGGGATATGGTTTGATTTTGGGCATGGATTGGCTATCCAGTAATGGGGCCATCCTTGATTGTGAGAAAAGGGTTGTTAGGCTCCTAACCCAGCTCGGTAATACTTCGGAAATTTCTTGTAATCCCTCGTATGCAGTTATGCTTAGTTACCTTGAATCGCTAGATGCCTCTGTTGAAAATTTGCAATCAGTTAGAGTGGTCCGGGAATATCCGGATGTCTTCGAAGAGGTGAAGGGCTTGCCTCCGAAGCAGGAGATAGACTTCCGCATATACCTTGTAGATAATTCAAAGCCCGTTGCGTTGCCCGTTAGACACATGGCTCCACGGGAAAGGAAAGAGCTCAGTAAACAGATTAAAGAGCTTCTAGAAAAGGGGTTCATTAGGAGGAGCATTTCAGAATGGGGCGCTCCAGTGGTGTTCGCTACAAAGGCGGATGGTTCACTCCGTCTATGTGTTGACTATAGGGAGCTCAACAAGCTAACGAAAATGAATAGGCACCCTCTCCCCAGAATTGACGATTTGTTTGATCAGCTTGTAGGAGCGTGTGTTTTCTCCCAACTCGATTTAGCGACCGGTTTTCATCAGCTAAGGGTGGCTGAAGATAGTATCGATAAAACGACATTCAGAACCCCAGACAGCTTCTTTGAATGGCTTGTCATGCCTTTCGGCTTGACAAATGCACCTGCTTACTTCGTGGACCTGATGAGTAGGGTATTCAGAGATTTCCTCAATAAGTTCGTAGTGGTCTTCGTAGATGATATCCTTATCTTCTCAAAGAATGAAGAGGAACATGCTCAGCACTTAAGGGCAATCATGGAAACTCTGCGAGTCCATCAGCTAAAAGCCAAATTCTCCAAATGCCACTTTTGGAGAGAAGAGGTGAGGTTCCTTGGGCACATAGTATCCAAACAAGGGTTAGCAGTGGACCCTGCTAAGGTAGTGGAGGTACAGGATTGGAAGACACCAAGGAATGCAACTGAGGTCCGAAGTTTTCTAGGACTAGCAGGTTTCTATCGAAAGTTCATAAAGGATTTTTCGAAAATCTCAGCTCCGCTCACGAAATTGACCAAGAAGAATCTAGCGTTCAATTGGGACTTGGATTGCGAGTTTGCTTTCCAGCGACTGAAAAGGGCTCTTACAACAGCCCCAGTTTTGACGTTGCCAGATGGAAGCAAGATGTTCACTGTTTATACAGATGCATGTGGGACAGGGCTAGGCGCCGTCTTAATGCAAGAAGGAAGGGTAATAGCTTATGGTGGGAGGCAGTTGAAAGTGCACGAAAAGAACTACCCGACCCACGATCTTGAGTTAGCTGCCATCGTCTTTGCACTCAAGTCTTGGCGACACTATCTCCTAGGTGAGAAGTTCGAACTTTACACTGACCATAAATCGTTGAAATATCTTTTCTCACAGAAAGATCTTAACTTGAGGCAACAAAGATGGATGGAGTTTCTTGCCTCGTTCGATTTCGAGATCTCCTACACTCCGGGCAAAGGCAACGTAGTGGCAGACGCATTGAGCCGAAAGAAATTGACCCTATGCCCGCTGTTTGTTGAAAGACAAAGCCTAGAGTTTATAGCCAGCTTCGACTTTAGGCCTTCCTCCGATTTTGTACCAGGCTTTCTAGCATCTCTCGAAGTGCGCCCGCCTTTAGTGGACTCAATAGGGACAGCACAACGCGAAGACCCTCAGCTTGTGGAAATGATTGATAGGCTAATTAGGGGTGAGACTTCTAGTCACCGCAACAGATACTCCATCGACGATAAGGGTTGGCTAAGGCGAGACGGAAGACTATGCGTTCCACAGACAAGGGATTTATTAAAGAGGGTTCTCGAGGAAGCACATCACTCCAAGATGACGATACACCCAGGCGGAGATAAAATGTACAAGGACATAAAAAGAACTTTCTTCTGGAACTGTATGAAAAAGGACGTGGCAGAATTCGTCTCTAAGTGTATGGTGTGCCAACAGGTTAAGGCGGAACAGAAAAAGCCTGGCGGTCTGCTACATCCTCTAGAGGTCCCGCAGTGGAAGTGGGATAGCATCTCAATGGACTTCATCGATGGGCTGCCTAGGTCTAGGAGAGGCAACACTAGCATTTGGGTAATAGTGGATAGGCTTACTAAAAGCGCCCACTTTTTACCTGTCAAAAGTAAAAGAACTGCCTCATCCCTACCATCTCTTTACCTCAAGGAGATCGTTCGACTCCATGGAATACCATCCAGCATTGTTAGTGACCGAGACCCTATCTTCACCAGCGAGTTTTGGCGGAGTCTGCAAGAAGCAGTAGGAACGCAGTTATGCTTGAGCACAGCCTATCATCCCCAAACCGACAGCCAAACAGAAAGAGTGAACAGAGTTTTGGAGGACCTTTTAAGACTGTGCGTCCTTGACTTCGGAGGGACATGGGAAGACCATCTTCCTTTGGTGGAATTTGCCTACAATAACAGCTATCAAGCAACCATCGGGATGGCGCCCTTCGAAGCTTTATATGGAAGACCGTGCCGATCGCCCACTTGTTGGTGGGAGTCTACTGATAAACTCATACTTGGACCATATATGATCCGAGAGACTTCAGAAAAAGTAGACTTAATACGAAGAAGGATGAAGATGGCCCAAGACAGACAAAAGTCCTAGGCCGACAAGAGGAGGACCCACCTTGAATTTGAGGTTGGAGATAGAGTTTTTCTTAAGGTATCTCCGCTAAGGAACGTTGTTCGTTTTGGAACTATAGGAAAGCTAGCACCAAGGTTCATAGGGCCATTCCCTATCATCGAGAAAATTAGGAAAATGGCCTATAGATTAGAGCTACCCGAAAAGCTGGTCGGAGTTCACAACGTTTTTCATGTTTCACATCTCCGAAAATGTCTACATGAGTCTGCTGAAGTGGTAGAGCCAGATATCCTAGAAGAAGCTGAAGTGGAACGCGAAGCAACCATAAGAAAAGTTCCAACCCGCATATTAGGAACGGAAGTGAAAAAGCTACGCAACCGCGAAGTCAAGCTCGTCAAAGTTCAGTGGAGCGACGCCGAAGGAGATGCAACTTGGGAAATTGAAGCTAGAATACGCGCTGCCTACCCTTTTCTTTTCGAGGGTACATCTTTGATCCTTCCTTTTCCTTAAGTTGTGCTTTTATCTATCTTTTTTTTAGGTATATCTCCTCGACCCTATCTTTTAGGTAGAAACTCTTTGGATGAAAACATGTAGTTGAAACATGTTATGGATGATGGTTGCAAGTGGTTGCAAGTGATTGCTAGTGGTTGCATATACACACACAATCTAGGCTTTAGATCGGCTCAGTCACTTCATTTTGCATATGCATATATGTTTGCATTCGTATATGGTTGAACTTTAATGTGTTGTCATATGGATGTTGCATGTGTATGAATGATTGTGCACTCATGTAGAATCATGAATAGGTGGATTTGCATTCATAATGGATTCATAGCACTTACATAATTCGCATTAAGGAGGTCAACTGAATCAGTAGACCGCCTGATTTTGCATTAGATAAGTACATGTACACACACACTTCGCATATGATCATGAAGCATTAGAAGTCTTTTAAGGACAATGGATGCTCGTGTTTGATGGATGAGTAGATGGATGTTTGGACGTTAGGATGTACATTCTTCCTGAACTTGAAGATTTCGGGGACGAAATCCTTTTAAGTGGGGGAGAATGTAACACCCCGTGTATTTTATAACTATGAAATTCATAAATTAAACTATAACTAATACTAAATCAAAGAATTAAGGGAAATGGGAAACGGGATACGCCATTGCGTTCGTCTCGGAATTTTGCTTGAGATAGAGTCTGAGTTTGCGTAAAACGGATATCGTATGAAGAAGATATGGACGAACGAAGTTGGGCGAAAAACCGGAAAACGGGTCAGAATGCACTGGCGCGCTTGGGAAGTGCGCCAGAACAAAAATGCACTGGCGCACTTGGGAAGTGCGCCAGTACATTTTTGACCTGGCGCACCTTCCAAGTGCGCCCAGGTCAGAAATGACCTACTGGTCAGGTCTGGTCAAGTCCTGGCTAGCCAGGTCTGTGTTTGGTCAATTTTCTAAGCCTTGCCTTGTCACTAGGGCTAGGTGTCAGCTCCTGGTTGGTCTCTCCTTCAAACGAACGGCTATCATTGAACCAAGCTTCATCGACAGTCTAAATCAACTCACAAACTCTATAAAAAGGACCTAAGACTAACCCTAATTCATATCAACTAAAATGGAGATAAGACCGTCATGCTGCTGAGGAGAGACTGAAGATAGCCGTCAGAAATAGAGGGACAACTAGGAGATAATTCAAAGCTTAAAAGCAACGTTAATCAAATCAAAGCAACACCTACAACAAAGGATAGCATCTCCAAATTCAGAATTCAGATTTCTGAATTGAAGATTCGCCATACGCTGTAAGTAGAGTGCTATTCCGATATGAATTAAATAATTGTGTTGATTTGTGTAATGTTAGAAATGGAATTGTGGCGATAATAATCTATATTTGTATGTTGCTTTGATGCAAAACGATTTGGGTATATTATGGTATACGATTGGATATTTGCAAGTACGCGATTTGCGTTGGAAACGAAATGGAATTGTGGCGATAATGACTTATATTTGTATGTTATTCTGATTCTAAACGATTTGGCAATGCTATGGTTTGATTCATACAAGTATGTGGCTTATGTTGACAACCACATGTTGTGGAATTTTGATTGGGACTTATGCAAGCATATGATTCATATTGAAAACTACATGTTTTGTGGTAGTTATTTACAACACCCATTTGGTAAATGCAAGTATAAGATTCATGTTGAAACAACAACTATATGTTGTAATAGTTTATTTTGAAATTCATGCAAGTCTATGATCTATTGTTATGACAACATGATGTAAAATTCTATAGTCATCTTTAGTGTAATTTGATTCACCTAAGTATTATGATTCGTATGAAGGTTATGTTGAAATTGGCATCATAGTTCAAGTATAAAAATCATGATTTTGTGATAGTGACAAAAGCAAGCGTCGTTGTAAGCTTGTATTAATTTTATGAACATGTCTAAGCTATGTTTGTTATTATGCCTAGTTAAAAACATGTTTTCTAAGCTTATGTTGTTATCTTAATCATATGATAATATATTTTTGGCACATAAGTTACATTAGAAATTTACATTAGAATTGCATCCCCTTACAAGTTACATAGATTGGACAAAAACCCATGATTATATGAATAACAGGATTCATAATCAATTATGTTTATGCCATGACCATATAAGGACTCATGTTCAATTATGATTATGCCATAATTATATGATTAGAGTGGTTCATGTTTAAGTACTATTTATGCCAAGACTACATGTTTCGTTTACACCATGATTTTGTGAATAGAATGATTCATGTTTAAGTATTGCTTATATTATATATTGTTACAAGTGCAAGTTCACATATGCCTATCTTATGATAATTAGATCGTATGTTGCAAGTTCATGCGTTCACACTCCCCTTTTTATGTCACCTTATAAACACCATGTTATAGCCTCCCCTTTTTATATGGCTAAATTGGGTTTAAGTATTAAACCCAACACACCTAACATTGGAACGAACGAATAAAACGGGGGAAATGACGTTTGGGTTAAAAATATAGAACATATGTGTTGTCTTGTTTGACGCACGCCAATAACTTTGAAAAACAATTAAGTGGCATAAATAAATCTTAACCAATAAAGATGAATTTGAATAATGGGCCGCAAATATTTACATATAAAAAGAAGAAAGACAAAATATGTAAATGTAGAAAATACGATGTGTTTAACCCGAGGTTGGATTGAGTTGTGATGTAAACCTGGCCGGAACCGCCCGGCTGTCCAGTAGTCACAACAATACCTATCCAATGTGGGTGGTTAAACATGGAGCCCAATAAGGACCCGAGGTTAGACTGAGTTGTGGCGTAAGATTGCCCGGATCCAACCGGCAACAGGCAGCCACAACAATACCTGTCTAATGTGAGAGGTCAAGGCTTTAATAAGACAATTAAGGCTGAGTCAGGATTGATAGGATTAAGTAAATTATATTAATACTTAATCAAGATGGAACATGCTAAACTAAACAGACTGATTGGGGGTTAGGTTTATAAAACACTTAACCAACTTAGCATGTTGGCTAGAAATAGAAAAACCTAGTAGCGGGGGACCCTTTTCAGCAGTAACCCTATAAGGTATCATGATACCCTGAAACTAGGCAGGGTAGGGCACGATTACTGGGCTGACTGTAAGAGGTCAAATCGACGGCGATGGTGCAGCAGTGTAGGTTCTAACGGGGTGTGGGCGTGCACACACTCCGGCGCAGAAAAATAAGGCACTGGCACCAGTAGCATACCTGTGCATTCTAGGATTGTGTCGGGCCGCCACCATGGTACTTGATACACCCCATGGTGGGACCAGCATAGGTAACTACAACATCGGGGGCCGTAAGACACATGTAACTATGCGAGTAGGAGCCGATCATTATAAAATGGATCACTTCACCCTGATTGTGGGGTGCTTGTTGGGAACTTGTTTATATGGATACAGAGATTAATATGGGGTACGATAGTATATTCTACCCTAGACAACTTAACTAAGTTTATGGTGCTTTCCCATTTCTAGTTATACTTATCATACCCAGTTCTTTATTCATAGACTGAATAGTCCTAGACTTACTCAGGCTTTATGTCTGACTCTACTATTCTTTCGTCTTCTTTTCTTCATTTCCCCCCCCCCCCCAGGTCCACAGGGAGGGAATACCGCAGCTTGACCAGCCTTCATATCCAGCTTGAAGAGAAAGAATGTATTGCTTGGATCTTTTCGTTTTGGACTATGGCTTTGGACAGCAACTATGGGACTTTTGCAGTTTATTTATGTTTCCTTTATGCTTCTATAAATAATGTAATCAAGACAGTTATAAAGATGTTATGTTTTTGGAAGTATTGTAAGACAATTATGGTATGGTTGGTGTAACACGTATTTTAATGAAATAAAAGTTGTTGTTTTCCGCTGTTCAAAAATATGTGTTCTTATATTTGTCTTGTATATCTGTGACTTATACTTATAAACCTCCACCAAAATTAGGGCATTCCCTTTGAGAGTGACCCTAACGGAGGTGGGGTGTTTCAATTGTCGTATAGCGATTTATTTTCGATTAAATTAAACCGATGTTTAATTTAACCGAAATATCCAACTACCTTCAAACTACTTTTAATAATCCCATAGCGAAGTATTTGTCCACACCAATTCAACGGACTTCATTTTATCTGATTTTGATTTTGTAGGACATAGATATTAGTTTTAAATTTTTACAAACTATTATAAATAATTCAAATTTGTTAATAATACCATTTCATTCCTAATAAATTTTATTAGCTAAATTTCTTACCTTAACACATTGTAAGTCCTTTCTTCTTCCCTGTATTCAAAATAGCAGCTTGCACTAGCCTTCCACCATAACCGTGACTTCTTGAAATGCCAATACATGCTCCACTCAACCCCAACTACTGCTGTCCTTTACTCTAGCTACCACAAAATTCGATTTTCTACATCCCTCCATTTCATCCAGTACTGATCGTATCTATGCAAGGATCCCAAATCCACACCTCAATATGTCACTACTTTTTCACGATACTGCCTCATATGATGGATCAAAACTCGATGTCTGCAAAAACATTTCGTCGTCCAGTAGTTAGCCTCCTAGATCGCGAAAGCTTTCATCACTGAACACAACAAAAATCTCATACGGGATGCTCAACCCCGTCGCAACATCCAGGACAAGCGTGATATCGCTTGCGAGCCCCAAACCATCATAATACGCTTCTATTCTTACTGCGAACTCAGATCTCCGCCTCATAAATCACGGACTCCGTACCTTTATCGCACCTTTCAAATGTCGAGATCTCCTCTGCCACTTCTTCGAACGATCCCCCGATAACACCCAACGGTGGCCCAAAAATCATCGCGCGCCTCATCTTCAAGTCGCTGCCCTAATTCGAACGAGTGCGGAAAGCATCGATTTTGAATGATAGTGATAAATGAGGTTTCGACTTCTAGATGGTTTCGCGGTTCCCTTTTTTTCAGCGTTTGATTTGGAATCATTTTATTTGGCCATTTTCGATTTTAAAGCTCTCTGTTTGCTACTATGGAACGAAAAGTGGAAAAGAAAACAAGCGAGGTGATCGCGAAATGTAACGGTGGAGAGGGAACCAACCATACACTGATATTAAAAGGAGACGTGGATGAAGTGTGTACCTTAAGGTTAGAGTAGAAGGAATTAATTAAAATTTAATTTAATTTATTTTAGTTTGGATTAACCAGACCAACTTTAATTAGAATACCCCATGATTCTGAATTCCTTTTTGAACCCAACAACCGACATTCCTAGGGTAAAACCGATATTCTGAACACATTGGGACAGGTATCGAAACCCTATTTGATCATATGGAGAAGATATTAATTTAAATTGATTTAAATTAATTTAAATTAATTTTAAAACAATTAATTCTTCGATAATTAATTAATACTATTATTCTAATTCAAATAGGAGTTTGAATTGATTATCTGAACTGTTTCCAATTCAGTGTTGACTTAGAATTCAAATAAAATCAATTTCGTATTTCGATAATTATATATATTCGAAATAAATCATATTTTTATTTTTAAATCGATAACAAAATATAAAAATTCATTTATATTCTCAAATCAATATTTAAAATAAATATTAAATATTCAAAATTAATCGACCAGAAATCCGGGTCGTTACATGTATAATGTCCTATGATGGGTAATATAGGTTCATAATGTGGTTTGATAATGGTTGGTTTGGTTTATTGATGTTTGGTATGGAAAAGATTTGATTTTTAAGTGAAAACTATATATTCACTTGAATATATGACACATAGTACTGATAATGTGGACATTCGAATGGTTTCGAACCTTAAATGGTCATTGAATAGAAAATTAACTTGATATTGGAATGGGTGTGAAACGTGTAACACCCCACGTCCATTAATTTCACTCACGAAGGGAATGCATTAACTTCCATGGAGGTTATAAGTGAATATAGAACAGAAAAATTACAACAAGACAGATAGTAAATAGTACTTGGAAATCTAAAACTTCATTTTATTGCAGCAGAAATTAAATATGTTTGTTACATCATAAAACCATAGATCATAACCAAGTACAATATCCATCTTCATAAAAACAAAAAACATAATCCCATTACATAAATAGCCATTAAAAAGATAACAAGCTGGACTTTACTTCAACGGTCCAAGCTTTTCAAAGAGAGATGAAGCAATTCAATCAAACTCCACTAGAGCTGGGCCCAACCTGAGGACCTGGAGGGGGGAAAAGGATAGAAATAGAGGGGGTCAGACATAAAGTCTGGCGAGTATGATAATTCTAACAATACTATTATCAAAATAACTAGACTAAGGCATAAGCTGTAAGACAAGTAAATGTATATGAACTCTTAGGAAGATAAAGATAGCGTTTAAGATAACGTTAATTACTAACGAATGATTACTACACTGCACCGCACATTACTACACTGCACCACACCAGTCACCCTATTGTTTGATCCCACTTGCTTCACACAGAAACTTTATAAATAGCCTTACGTACCCCTAGCTGACTACATAGATGTCGTCTGCCCCTATCTCCACTAGGTGTACCCCACTACCCACTTTCGATCGGCTCCCTACTCGTAGATACCCGTGTTGGCCCCACAGTGGGGTGTATCACTCCCCTAAAGTGGCCACCCGATACAACTTGAGAATGCACGGCTTATACCTACACAATGCAACAACGTCTTACCTACCAGCCCGGGTCCACACACGCATACGAAACCCGTTGGACTTGCGTTGCCACCGCTCCCCGTTTTGGCCTCTTACAGTCAAACCCAGCATGCGTGTCCTATCCTCGACTTGGGTCGAGCCCACAAAGATACGTTTGGGATACTGGTCGAAATGGGGCCCCACAAGCTACCCACCTAAGCTTGTCACTTGTATATCCCACTTAACCCTCTTAGTCATTTTCATTTACATGTGTGTTTGGTTAAGTCTTACAAATCGTATTTCACATGCCACTAAGGCACCCCCTAGATTCCTCGTGCTACCCAAGGCACCTACTTAACCCCCATGTCCCACTTTACATGTTTATCTGGTTAAGTATTTCTTAATTCATTCAGGCCATAACCTCATAAAGACCTCTCACATTAGACTGGCATTTATGGCAGCTGTATTTGCCGGGCGGGTCCGGGCAGTCTTACACCATAAAAGAGTCTAACCTCATGTCTTTACAACTGTTATGCTTTAGTTTAGGCCTAGGACCTCTCACATTGGGCTGACATGTGTGACCACTGGATTTGCCGGGCGGGTCCGGGCAGGTTTACGTCACAAACGAGTCCAACCTCATGTCCTAAGCATTGATTAATACTTAAAATCTTTTACCCCAGTTTTAATAATTCCCTATTCAAATTATTAATTAAGTCAACTTTTAATGATGTCCATAATTGACTCAATTATGGCCATCCACTTATGGTATGCAAAATCATATCAATTGCACCCCAACTTTTTAATATTAAATCCTTAATATTACCCCTACCCCACGTTTATACGTCCGCTTATTCAACGCATAATATAGGCTAGACTTGTATAGTCTAACACCTAGCACAAAGATAAATTATCACAACATACAGACAATTAAAATAAATCTAATCATAACAGGGGTGAAACTTGCATAAACTACACATGTTAAGGATCAAAACGTGTCAACTTGTTAAATGTCTCAATTTACATGATATGACCATAGCCCAAATCTATACATAAACTTGCATATGGGGTTTTTAGGCAACATAATGATGGTGTGAACTAGCATAGGATATCACATATGTCATAGCATAATTCTAGATGTCATAATCGTTGTCTTGGCACATGTTCATAACTTTTCTAATCAATCTAACTTGCATATGTGACTTGTTATATAGATCAACATAACCCAAACATTATGATTTAATTAATATGAACTAACTAGCATAGATGATAACATCATGGACTTTTTAACATGTATGATTCATCACGACTTAGCATAGAAACTTTCAACTTACATAACATCATCATAGCATGATTTACAACATATAAATATCATCATCACATAACATTGGATTTACAATATACATGATAGCAAAAGGGGTTTACAACAACGTATATGATAATTCACATCATCTACTCATAATCCATTCATAACTCAACCTAATTAAAATGATAATAATCTTGTTAGGATCATCATACTCACAATTTAGAGAAGAAAAGAGAGAGTTTTGCTTTGTTTTAGGGTTGAGAGAATTAGAATTGAATGTGCTTTTCTTCTTTCTTAGTTGGCGGCGGCTCCATTGATTTCCATGGTGACGGTAACTATTCTATTTTAATTAGGTTTAGGATTAGCATTAGGATGTATTTATAGGTGTACGAAGTTATTTAGGGCCATTAGATTAACCCTGAACCATGAGAATCAATCAAATGCAAAATCTGCCTTTGAGCGGATCGGCCCACGGGTTGACAGCCAAACACCCTGGATTAACCCCCAGTCGACCTAGCGGGGCTTGGGTCGACCTCAAAAATGGGCCGGTTCGGTTATTCCCCGTCCCAATTCGTTGTTTTGAACTTTTTCGCATATTTATTTATTTATTTATTTTTTAATTTATATATATATCAATATATATATATATATATTTCTTTGCGCAACCCATTTCACTTAATTCTTTCATAAAAATTAAGTATACTTTAATTTGTGAATTTTAATGTTATAAAATTACGGGGTGTTACATTCTCCCCTCAAAGGATTTCGTCCCCGAAATCTCCAAGTCAAGAAGAATGTATATCCTACCATCTAATCGTCCATCTACTCAACCATCAAACACCAGCATCCATTGTCCTTAAAAGACTTCTAATGCTTTAATGTTTATATGCACAGTGTGTGTATATGTCCATATCTAATGCAAAATTAGGCGGTCTACTGATTCAGTCGACCTCCTTAGTGCAATTCATGATAGTGCCATGCGTCCAATATGTATGCAAAAGATTCCTAATGATACATATTAATTCTATATGCGTGCACAACCATCCACCCGAATGCAGCAACTATATGATAATACAACCATTACACATCCATTTTACTAAATACATCCATATATATGCAATATGCAATATGAAGTGACTGAGCCGATCTGGTGCCTAATAGTGTGTGTATATGCATCCACGGGCAACCAGTAGCAAACACTTGCATCCACCATACATAACATGTCTGAAACACATGTTTCAACCATAGCATTATCCTAACTAAAGGTCAAAGATACTAGCGAGAGGATATACTAAAGATAAGATAAGTACAAGCTAAGCAATAAAGGAGAAATTAAAGGACATACCCTAAAAAAGAAAAGGGTATCGTGAACGCATCTTCTCTTCCGTCTCCCAAGTAGCGTTGCTCTCCTCATCTTCCATTGCACTTTGACTAGTCTGACCTCTCGATTCCTCAATCTCTTGATCTCCGACACAAGAATGCGCGTAGGAGCTCGTCGAATTGTCGCATCACGCTCTATCTCCACCTCTCTAAGCAAGCTCGGCTCTACCACTTCCGCGGTCTCATGCAAGCACTTCCTCAAATGTGACACATGGAATACGTCATGTACACCACTAAGTCTCTTGGGCAACTCCACTCTATACGCCATCCATCCAATCCTCTCCTTAATAGGAAACGACCCTACAAACCTTGGTGCTAATTTCCCAACGGACCCAAAGCGAACAACGTTTCGTAATGGAGACACTTTGACAAAGAGCATGTCCCCAACTTCAAACTCAAGATCTGTCCTCCTCTTATCCGCATAAGATTTATGCCTATCTTGCGCTGCTTTCATCCTCCTTCGAATCAAGTCGATCTTCTCCGAAGTCTCCCTAATCATATCGGGCCCAAGTAAGATCTTATCCGTAGATTCCGACCAACATGTAGGTGAACGACAAGGTCGTCCATATAGAGCTTTGAATGGTGCCATACCAATGCTGGACTGAAAGCTATTATTATATGCGAACTCAACCAATGGAAGATGCTCTTCCCATGTACCCCCAAAGTCTAGGATACATAGCCTCAACAGATCTTCTAGAATGCAATTCACCCTCTCGGTCTGGCCGTCCGTCTGAGGATGATATGCAGTGCTCAAACATAACTGAGTCCCTACCGCCTCTTGTAAGCTTCTCCAAAATTCGCTAGTGAAAATAGGATCGCGGTCGCTCACTATGCAAGAAGGAACACCGTGCAAATGAACTATTTCTCGGACATATACTGAAGCTAACCATGGAGCAGTCCTCTTACTCTTCACGGGAAAAAAATGGGCGCACTTAGTAAGTCTATCTACTATAACCCAAATTCCCGTATTACCCTTCCTCGATCGTGGTAATCCATCCACAAAATCCATCGAGATGCTTTCCCATTTCCATAGTGTAACCTCCAATGGGTGAAGCAACCCACCGGGTTTCTTTTGTTCCGCTTTTACTTGTTGGCACACCAAGCATCTAGTGACATACTCGGCCACGTCTTTCTTCATGCCGGCCCAAAAGTAAACTCTCTTCATGTCTTTGTACATCTTGTCCCCGCTGGGATGAATGGTCATCTTCGAATGATGTGCTTCGTCAAGAATAGTCTTCCTTAGGTCATCGTCTTTTGGTACACAAAGTCTACCGTCCCTACGTAACCAACCCTTATCGTCTAGGGTATACCAACGGAGATGGCTTGACGACTCCCCTCCTTTGAGTTTTTCTACTAACTCAACCAACTGCGGGTCGTCTCGTTGTGCCTCGCCAATCCGTCCCAAAAGCGTAGGTCTGACCTCCAAGGATGCTAGCAAACCGGGTACGAAGTCAACGGAAGGTCTAAAGTCAAACATCAAAATGAATTCTAAACTTCGCCCCTCAACAAACAAAGGACTTAAGGATAATCTTTTTCTACTTAAGGCATCGACCACCACGTTACCCTTGCCTGGGGTATATGCTATCTCAAAGTCGTAGGACGCTAAGAACTCCATCCACCATTGCTGCCTTAAGTTCAAGTCCTTTTGAGAGAATAGGTATTTTAAAGACTTGTGGTCAGTGAATAATTCGAATTTCTCGCCAAGAAGATAATGACGACAAGACTTAAGCGCGAAAACAATAGCGACCAACTCTAGGTCATGTATGGGGTAATTCTTCTCATGCGCTCTCAACTGCCTTCCACCATAGGCTATTACCCTGCCCTCTTGCATTATGACTGCGCCTAGTCCTGTCCCACAAGTGTTATTATAAACGGTAAACGACTTACTCCCGTCTGGCAGTACTAAGACTGGGGCTGAAGTCAAAGCTCTCTTCAAACGTTGGAACGCATCATCACAATCTACGTCCCATGTGAAAACTAGGTTCTTCTTCGTCAAGCGTGTCAATGGAGCTGATATCTTTGCAAAGTCTTTGATAAACTTCCTATAGTAGCCAGCCAACCCCAAGAAACTTCTCACTTTGCTAGCATTTTTAGGAACGTTCCAATCTTGGATGGTCACCACCTTCGCGGGATCTACAGCTATCCCTTCTTTGGAAGCCACGTGTCCTAAGAACCGTACTTCCTTCCTCCAAAAGTGAAACTTAAATTTTTTAGCTTTAAGCTTATGTGCTCGAAGAGTCTCCAACACTTCCCTAAGATGTAGGGCATGCTCTTCTTCATCCTTAGAAAAGATCAAGATGTCGTCTACAAAGACTACCACAAATTTGTTAAGGTACTCCCTAAACACCCTACTCATCAAATCAACAAAGTATGCGGGGGCGTTTGTCAAACCGAAGGGCATCACTAGCCATTCATAGAAGCCGTCCGGAGTCCTAAAGGTAGTCTTGTCAATGCTATCCTCAGCCACTCTCAACTGATGGAAAACAGTGGCTAAGTCCAACTGCGAAAACACTGAGGCATCAACTAACTGATCGAAGAGATCGTCAATCCTCGGCAGTGGGTGTCTGTTCTTCTTAGTAAGTTTATTAAGTTCTCTATAGTCCACACAAAGTATAAGGGACCCATCCGCCTTCGGGGCAAATACTACTGGAGCACCCCACTCCGATATACTTCGTCTTATGAACCCCTTCTCAAGTAACTCCTTCACTTGCTTACCGAGTTCCCTCCTTTCACGTGGAGCCATGTGGCGTACTGGCAAAGATACCGGTTTCGCATTATCCACAAGATATATTCGAAAATCTATCTCCCGCTTCGGAGGCAGGCCCTTCACCTCCTCAAACAGATCCGAATATTCTCGGACCACTCTAACTGATCGTAGATTTTCCTCAGACGCGTCAAGCGATTCTAGATAACTTAGCATAACCGAATTTATGGGATTACAAAAGATTTCGAGAGTGTTGCCAAGGCGAGTCACGAGCCTAACTACTCTCCTTTCACAATCAAGAACGACCCCATTTCTGGATAACCAATCCATTCCTAAAATTAGCCCATAACCCGTGAAGCCCAACACATAAGCATCACATCTAAATTCAACGCTAAGTATGGGAATTTTCAAATCCAAACACATCATAGAAAAATAAGCTGAGCCCCCAATTGGATTCGAAACAACTAAGGGATCCTCTACTAAACTGGTGTTTAAGTGCAGTGATTCAACTAATGATATAGAGATAAACGAATGTGATGCGCCCGAATCGAATAAGGTACGGACAGGATGATCAAACAGAAAAACTAAGCTTTCAACAGAAATGGTTCTACCTCGTTCTTGCAGCGGTGGGACCGCGAGAGCCTGAACTTGTCCCCTTGCCTGCCCTGGTGCCATAAGAGCATGCACCTGTCCTCCCGAGGTAGCTCCTGCCCTCTGCCCCTTCTTTGGGCAGTCCTTCACTAAATGTCCCGCATCGCCATAATGAAAACAACCTGTCTTCTTTTTCTTTCGGCAATCCTTGCTGAGATGGCCTGGTGTCCCACAGTTAAAACATTTCTTCTTTCCCTTGCCGTTATTGTCTTTACCACCCTTCTTGTTTTGCTGTTGTGGTTTCTTCTGATCCCCCTTCTTCTCAGGTGCCTTATCAGCTTTAGCGCTTTTCTCCTCATGCATAAGCGCCATTTCTACTAACTTCTCAAAGGTGGCCCCCATCGGGATGTGGGTCATAGCCAACCCTTGCAATGGTTCATTCAAGCCATTCACGAACCTTAGAGCCTTCTTCTTCGGCGTGTTTACTAAGTTCAAGCCAAACCTTGCTAACTGATTAAATTTATTGACATATTCTTTCACTGATGAGCTTCCTTGCTTCAATGTCAAGAACCTTTCCATATATAGATTTTCTTCCGCCCTTGAGAGAAACTTCGTCTCGAACCTACGTCTGAAATCCGTCCAAGAGTCAACAGGTTGCTCCCCATTAGTGACCTCCCACCGAAACGAGGCCTCTCCCTTCATCAACCAAGCTGCCACTCGAACTCTCCTCCCTTCTTCTACTTCAAAGATTTCTAGCAATTCTTCCACCTCCTTAAGCCAATCTCTAGCTTCCACAAACGTTTCTGACCCTTGAAATTGTTTTCCACCCATAGCCTTGAATTCCTTGCACGTCTTTGCAAAAGTATCTACACGAGGAGGAGGAGGAACGGGTGCAACTGGTGGTGGAGGAACATTGGCTGGACCTGCAGCGGCCCTAGCCTCTAATAACCTCCTATACCATCCTGGTATTGTTACACCGTCGGGTAGATTAAGATCTTCAGCCATGCTGAAATGAAAAAGGAAAGATTCAGAATGGAGAATTCGAAAGATAAAGATATGGGCTATTGGGGATTATGTTTTTTTTTCTTAAAAACTTTTCTCTTTAAATTTCTCATTAAAACATGTTTTTGAAAGCACTTTTTCCAAAAATAACTATTTTTATAAAGTATTTTTATCTGTTTTGGTAACCTGGCTCTGATACCACGTGTAACACCCCACGTCTATTAATGTCACTCACGAAGGGAATGCATTAACTTCCATGGAGGTTATAAGTGAATATAGAACAGAAAAATTACAACAAGATAGATAGTAAATAGTACTTGGAAATCTAAAACTTCATTTTATTGCAGCGGAAATTAAACATGTTTGTTACATCATAAAACCATAGATCATAACCAAGTACAATATCCATCTTCATAAAAACAAAATACATAATCCCATTACATAAATAGCCATTAAAAAGATAACAAGCTGGACTTTACTTCAACGGTCCAAGCTTTCCAAAGAGAGATGAAGCAATTCAATCAAACTCCACTAGAGCTGGGCCCAACCTGAGGACCTGGAGGGGGAAAAAGGATAGAAATAGAGGGGGTCAGACATAAATTCTGGCGAGTATGATAATTCTAACAATACTATTATCAAAATAACTAGACTAAGTCATAAGCTGGAAGACAAGTAAATGTCTATGAACTCTTAGGAAGATAAAGATAGCGTTTAAGATAACGTTAAAGATAACGGTAAAGGCACACCTAATTACTAACGAATGATTACTACACTGCACCGCACATTACTACACTACACCACACCAGTCACCCTATTGCTTGATCCCACTTGCTTCACACAGAAACTTTATAAATAGCCTTACGTACTCCTAGCTGACAACATAGGTACCGTCTACCCCTATCTCCACTAGGTGTATCCCACTACCCACTTTCGATTGGCTCCCTACTCGTAGATACCCGTGCTGGCCCCACAGTGGGGTGTATCACTCCCCTAAAGTGGAAACCGATACAACTTGAGAATGCACGGCTTATACCTACACGATGCAACAACGTCTTACCTACCAGCCCGGGTCCACACACGCATACGAAACCCGTTGGACTTGCATTACCACCGCTCCCCGTTTTGGCCTCTTACAGTCAAACCCAGCATGCGTGTCGCGTCCTCGACTTGGGTCGAGCCCACAAAGATACGTTTGGGATAATGGTCGAAATGGGCCCCCACAAGCTACCAACCTAAGCTTGTCACTAGTATATCCCACTTAACCCTCTAAGTCATGTTCATTTACATGTGTGTTTGGTTAAGTCTTACTAATCGTATTTCACATGCCACTAAGGGCACCCCCTAGATTCCTCGTGCCACCCAAGGCACCTACTTAACCCCCATGTCCCACTTTACATGTTTATCTGGTTAAGTATTTCTTAATTCATTCAGGCCATAACCTCATAAAGACCTCTCACATTAGACTGGCATTTATGGCAGCTGGATTTGCCGGGTGGGTCCGGGCAGTCTTACACCATAAAAGAGTCTAACCTCGTGTCTTTACAACTGTTATGCTTTAGTTTAGGCCTAGGACCTTTCGCATTGGGCTGACATTTGTGACCACTGGATTTGCCGGGCGGGTCCGGGCAGGTTTACGTCACAAACGAGTCCAACCTCATGTCCTAAGCATTGATTAACACTTTAAATCTTTTACACCAGTTTTAATAATTCCCTATTCAAGTTATTAATTAAGTTAACTTTTAATGATGTCCATAATTGACTCAATTATGGCCATCCACTTATGGCATGCAAAATCATATCAATTGCACCCCAACTTTTTAATATTAAATCCTTAATATTACCCCTACCCCACGTTTATACGTCCGCTTATTCAACGCATAATATAGGCTAGACTTGTATAGTCTAACACCTAACACAAAGATAAATTATCACAATATATAGACAATTAAATAAATCTAATCATAATAGGGGTGAAACTTGCATAAATTACACATGTTAAGGATCAAAAGGTGTCAACTTGTTAAATGTCTCAATTTACATGATATGATCATAGCCCAAATCTATACATAAACTTGCATATGGGGTTTTTAGGCAACATAATGATGGTGTGAACTAGCATAGGATATCACATATGTCATAGCATAATTCTAGATGTCATAATCGATGTCTTGGCATATGTTCATAACTTTTCTAATTAATCTAACTTGCATATGTGACTTGTCATATAGATCAACATAACCCAAACATGATGATTTAATTAATATGAACTAACTAGCATAGATGGTAACATCATGGACTTTTTAACATGTATGATTCATTACAACTTAGCATAGAAACTTTCAACATACATAACCTCATCATAGCATGATTTACAACATATAAGATATCATCATCACATAACATTGGATTTACAATATACATGATAGAAAAAGGGGTTTACAACAACGTATATGATAATTCACATCATCTACTCATAATCCATTCATAACTCAACCTAATTAAAATGATAATAATCTTGTTAAGATCATCATACTCACAATTTAGAGAAGAAAAGAGAGAGTTTTGCTTTGCATTAGGGTTGAGAGAATTAGAATTGAATTTGCTTTTCTTCTTTCTTAATTGGCGGCGGCTCCATTGATTTCCATGGCGACGGTAACTATTCTATTTTAATTAGGTTTAGGGTTAGCATTAGGATGTATTTATAGGTGTAGGAAGTTATTTATGACCATTAGATTAACCCTGAACCATGAGAACCAATCAAATGCAAAATCTGCCTTTGAGCGGATCGGCCCACGGGATGACAGCCAAACACCCTGGATTAACCCCCAGTTGACCTCAAAAATGGGTCTGTTCGGTTATTCCCCCTCCCAATTCGCTGTTTTGAACTTTTTCACATATTTATTTATTTAATTTTTAATATATATATATCAATATGTATATTTCTCTGCGCAACCCATTTAACTTAATTCTTTTCTAAAAATTAAGTATACTTTAATTTGTGAATTTTAATGTTATAAAATTACGGGGTGTTACAAACCCCATTTGGTATTGAATGCTTATGTTGGTTTATGATTTATGGTTAATCTTGTAATGACCTTCTTTTTCGGCCGTTTCATGTCGGTAATTAAACTAACTTAAACCGCTCGAAACGACATATTGTTATTTAGCTTACGAGTTCAAATAGAATCAGACACAGAAATAACAAAATAAATGTAACATCCCAGATTTTTGGTCAATCCATTTTAAATATTTAGTATGGTTTTAAATATTGAGTTTATAATATAAGTTGATTTTTATATTGAGTTATTGATTTAATAATCGGAATACGATTTATTTTGAATATATATAATTATCGTAATACAAGAATATGAAATGATTCAGATGGTCAATATGAATTTTTATTTCAGTATAAACGATAATAATAATACATAATCAAGGAATTAATTATTTTGAATTTAATTTATATTATATCGATTTAAATTGATATATTTTCCAGAAGATCAAATTTGACTTCAGAATCTATTCCAACGTGTCCAAAATAGTGGTATAACCCTAGGAACACCGGTTGTTACGTTCAAATATGTAATGACCCGGGTTTTGGCGATCCTGAGTAATCGACATATAACCCAATGTCGACTATCAAGCATCGGAAATACCGGATAGTCCATGAAAGAAATTAGAGGGTGAGAATAGATAAGATAGAAACTTAAAATAGATGAAGAAAAAGAACATACAACATAAGAGTAACACGAATCTCACAACGGAACGAACAACATATAATAGATAACACATCTTTGAAATAAAATCAGTATACGTATACAGTTGCATTATCAGATTACAACACTTACAACATAGCGGAATAAACTATAACTATATAATCCTGAAGCCACCTGCTTTAAGCTCTCCACGTATATCTGTAAAATCCTGACTACTTGACTGCCCATACAAAATTGGGCACCCAAGAGTTTAGGGAAAACAAAACAAAATAAACGCTGGGTCAGTCATGGGACAGGGGTAAGTAAAACAATTTAAAAATAGTTTAAGCAATTAAATGATATCTCATAAGACCACGCCGTATAACGGAACGGGTTTTTTCCTCATGAAAATCCAAATCAATTTGATTTAAATTTCAAATCATTTTGAAAGAAAGGATAATCGTAAGACCGAGCCACACATAAATACGAGTAGTTTTTACCTTACGATAACCCAAATAATCTTTATATCAAATTCCTTTTGATATTATAATAATGTCCATCAACCACAGCTAAGTAATCATCTAGCATAAACATTTTCATCTCACGTTCTGCATATATAGTATACAATCAAAACCGCGAGCACTATTGGATAATGGATTACCAACTATGACAAGGTATGGATCCACCTTCCGATAGTGTACCTCTAGAGAGGAATACACTGGGTTCAACAAGAACATCTTTCAACCCGACCACACATGACCGACCACTCATTTCGCTTGAGTGTATCGAATGTATATCACCAACGGTTGGGATCAGCAACCGTTTCCCAAATGGGACAGCATCGAATAGATTAAAGAAGTAAATGAAACTCTAGATCAAGTGACAATACACCCTAATTGGAAGCAACCCACTTAGCCATGCTGCCTGCCTGATTTTTGTCATTTCCCGGTTGTGAGGCTAGAGGCCACGCTTATCTCTGACAGATCACACATTTATTCACTTTGAATGTCACATCGTCATACCCGCCAAATCAAAATTGATTTCCCAAAAAATACAACGGGTATACAGATAAGAGAAACGAATTCCTCCACTACCAAACATAAATACGTTTGAAGAGATTAACTAACGCGATCTATTAAATATACTCTGTCAAACACTCTTCCATACAGGTCGTCCTGGGACTGGACAAACCGAAGGCACTATTCTTTAAATCCATCTTAGGAAATTTCTACCTAGGATCGCCAGAACAGCCCTTGCATAACTCCGTCTTCAATTATCTTTATCGTATTTGGTTCACAATGCTAATGCCCATACGGAGTGTTTTTTAGATAATGAACCGGATCTCGGTCTCTCCGTATTGACAACGAAAAAATGGTCAAAAACTTTGATAGTCGGTGAGTTAACTATCAAAGAAAAATACGTGTGCAAACAACGGTTGTATTTCCCAATGGAAATCTTACCGAGGAAATCATCAATCAACACTGATCCCCTTTAATTAAATTTGTTATTTAATTATTCATTTCCCTATTTCCGTTGCCATATATACGTAAATTCTTATTTTATAAATTTAGAAAATATATGTTATTAATCATTGGAAAACATTTCCATACTTACTCTCACTTCTTATTTTCTATATTAGAAAATATTTCTGATTTCCTATTTGGAAAACACTTCGAAAACTCCTTCACTGGATTTAACAAATGATTAAATAAAACATCGTTATGCCCACTCAAATCATTACACTCATTAACTAAATTCACTTAACCAACCTTCACCATCAAACCGTAACCATTTCTTAGTTAAAAACGAAGTTAATCAAGTTGGGGTATAGCTACCTCTCAGACCTTAACTAAACAACATTTCTAACTTCGAAATAGATCAAGTTCATCCTTTTAATCTTTAACAACTCCCTTGCGAAACTCACAGATTCTATTTACGAATCCACTTCTTTTATAAAAACATTGGTTATAACGATAACGTTATAATCCCTACTTTCGAAATATCTAACTTCAATTATAACTTTTATTCTTTAATTTGAATAAATAAATAAACACCTAATTTATAAATAAATAAATCTTGATTTAAAAACAGGAAAGTATAAGTACTTTCCCGAATTCAATATAATCGAATTCGACGATGAACTCCCTTCAAATAACTAATATTCGATTAACTCACTTCGAATAACTTATATTCGATTATCTCTCTTCGAATAACTTAAATTCGATTATCTCACTTTGAGTAACAAATCTTCGATTATCTCTCTTTGAATAACTAATATTCGATTATCTCTCTTCGAATAACTTATATTCGATTAACTCTCTTCGAATAACTTATATTTGATTATCTCTCTTCGAATAACCAATATTCGATTATCTCACTTCGAATAACTAATATTCAATTATCTCTTTTCGAATAACCAATATTCGATTATATCTCTTCGAATAACTTATATTCGATTATCTCACTACGAATAACTAATATTCGATTACCTCTCTTCGAATAACTGATATTCGAATATTTCTCTTCAAATAACTTATATACGATTAACTCTCTTCGAATAACTTATATTCAATTATCTCTCTTTGAATAACCAATATTCGATTAACTTTCTTCGAATAACCAATATTCGATTATCTCTCTTCGAATAACTAATATTCGATTATCTCTCTTCGAATCAACTCTTATTCAAATAACTAATATTCGACTAACTGTATTCGATTAACTCTAATCAATTAACTCTAATTTATATTCTTATTTCAAACACAATTTCCTTTATAAATGTTTTCATTTGCAAAATATTTACTTAAATCCATTATTCCCATTGAATGTGAATGATACTTCCTTTATCTAACCCATTAAGTTTGATTTCGTACTTTAAACGATATCCATTTCCAAATTCTGTTTATACTTCTAATTATAGAATTTATTCATACAAAATCACCTTTTTATTTCTACCACTTAAATCTCATTTATAATTCCCTTTATAGATGCTGAGTTCACATTCCATTTCAAATATCGGTGTTGAAACCGATTCTACTTCTCTATATAAGTTCAGACTTATATATTCCATTTATCACACGATAAATGTTTTATTTAATTTATAAAAATTATTTATAAATTAATCTTCTTTGTTTATCTATTAAAACAGATTTCTATTAAATATTTACTTTAAATCCTTACCAAGTTATAACTGTGTGCGAAGCACGGGTCTAAACCTTCCTAATGTAAAATTCCATTCTTTTAATAAATATTTCCTTTTCTATTTGTTTCGCAAATATTCCCTTTTTCTATTTGTTTCGCAAATATTTCCTTTTTATATTAGTTTTACAAATATTTCCTTTTTATATTTGTTTTTGTTTTCCAAATAAATATCCCTTATAATATCTTATTTATTTTCCAAATAAATATTATAAAATTTTGTTGATTTTATAAAATACTTTTATTTCGATATGCAGTTTGAAATCTTCCTTCTATATAAAATCCTTCGATTTTATATAATATTTTATTTCAATATACTTATTGAAATGTCCCTTTTCATCATAGGGTTTCTTATGGTATTTAGAATACCAAATATCAATGATCAATATTATTCTAACACACATAATCAATAAAAGATTATATATCACATCATATATCAAAATATATGAAAACAAACAGTGTTATAAATATTGAGGAATCCCATTGGATCCCTCCAACCTGTTTCCCTGTATCACATATGTTAATAGCCACCAATAACACGAATATAAAATATTCTGATAAACAGAATCAATATTTGATTAACGATTTATATATATCGTTATCTATACTTTCAACCAATAATTTAGCAGTTCATTCAACCAGTCAACATACAACAATCAACCAATATTTATTAGTTCTAAAAATACTTTATAAAAATATGAACTGATCAGACTTGGTGAGTTTTACTCACATTGGATGATCATCGTTAAATAACGATAATTGTCGTTTACTCAGACTAGACAATTTATTTTGCTATAAATTGTAACGAGCTCCAATTCACTCCCAATCAGTTCCATGGGGTAGCCCTCGTCCATACGATCCTAACGGCTGTTGTTTCGTCAGATTTTGATATTGTATTACGAAGTTATGGATTTTACAAGTTATCATACAAATTAAAACAAAATTAAACAAATTTTCTAATTTAAAAACTTGGGCCTCTCTTATAAAAATATCCGGCCCATCATGTTATAAACCCATCTCATCAGGCCTTCTTCCCCAATCGAGTGAAAATCCCACTGCTCCCTTTTCTGGCCATTTCCGCATCCTCCTAACACCATCGCTCCTCTACCACTCCACCATTCCCAAAACAAATAACACCGTTACACTGCTCGTCTCATCCTCTTCCTCCCCGTCACCTTAAACACGAACTCGAGCTCACGAAGAGGATCGCAACATCCAGTTCCTAAAGAGACGCAGCGACAACTTCCGCACCAAAAATCCACAAAAATTCATCGTAGGTTGCTAAACTACCTGCTAAACCCTAATACAACACTACAAAGCCAAATTGATGCACAAAAATCTCGAATTAGCTAACCCTTGGTTTCGCTGTTACTTTTCCATCGACATTTAAAACCGTCGAACTATATAAAACTTTTTCTAAGTTGAAAAGCGCATCAGCAAGAGTTCGAATATATATGGATTTGGATTTATAAAATTTTGTTTTGATTTCTTTTGAATTTTAGAGATCGTGAATTTTTTGTGCGGAGAATGGTCGTGGCGGCTACTGCATTTTGACCTAGGAAAAATGAAATTAGGGTTTAGTGAAGTGTTGGGGTTATTTATAGGAGGGATTTGGCTTATTAAAGAAGCTTCATGAAATTTTTAAATTAATATATATATATATATATATATATATATATATCAACGCTACTCGTCTTTGTCTTCTTAAAATCCGTGTGATTACATACGATATCCAAAAATCACGAGAATGTACACGCAGCTACAGTTCGACATTACGGACACAACGAAACTGTTGTCGTCAAATTCCGACTTCGTTTGACCACACAACGTATTTTTAAAGGTCAAATTATCGACTGTTTTTCACATTAAAATCCTGTATGACAACATACGGACTCCAAAAATCATGAAAATTGAAATCTAGCAATAATTCAATATTTAGTATCCAACAAAATTATTTTCATTGAAAACGGAGTTCGTTTGCAAAGTGGTTATTTTTAAAGCTCTAATTAACCCATTTAAATATTAATATATATTTAAAAAATAATTATATTAAATAATAATAATTTAATATTACTGTATATATACATACGATATCATACAGCTCCAAAATAATCATATCTGGATTTTTAACTCGATATTTCAAAATCCCAGATTTACATCGATATTCAATTTATATTAAAAATCCTTTTATAATATAAATAAATCGTTATAAATTATAAAGGAATTCCATAGCGACTTTTCTAAAATTTGATTTGGATGTAAATCAAAATCTACACGATGAAATCTCGATTTTTCTCTTCCATTAGAAAATATACTTCACCAGCTCCGAGCGTTTCTTGTTTCATAATAATCCGACTTAAAACAGATTCTGTATATTCGTTTAAAGTTCGAATCGCCAAATTATGAACTGCAACACCATTTCGAGCTCGATTATAATTATAGTATAATTATATGTTCAATTGTCGTTTAAATAATATATTCGTTATTATAATTCAATTCTAAATTGAATTAAATACCATAAATGATCCAATTCACACAATATTGTGAATTCAGTTATTTTCGACTAACTCGGAATTATAAATATTTTTCTATTATTTATATTAATTAAATATAAATATTATTTAACTTAAGTTATCAATATTTCTAAATTGATATTTTATAATTAAATAAATTAATTATTATATCGTAAAAATACGGGACGTTACATTCTTCCCCCCTTAAAATAATTTCGTCCCCGAAATTGCTAAGGTAGAAAACAAACCCTATTAACTGGGTTAACAATTATTTGTTTACTTATTATCTTCAGTTTCATCTGAACTAAATAATTTAAATTAAATGTTTATTTATTCCTACTAATGAAAATTTTAAAAATCCTGAAAATTTTCTAACAGCTTAACTTTTCGAAAAATTTCGCCAGCACCCCGTTTGTACTGGTCAATAATTCAAACTCCAACTCGTCTATCTAGGCCTTCTTCAACCCAAAAGAAAACCAAACAGCTAATTCTGCTCATCAAAATCTCAAACCCATATATAATATAAACTGGTACCTTTTTGTCGGGTATATCATTATATCCTTTCAACCTATTATCAACTCAGCATATCTCAATGTATCCATTCCAATTGATCACCAATCAATTTATTCTCAACCAATTATTCGCTTATATCCAAACCACAATAACTTTTCAAACTCGAGTTCCATCCTCGATTACAAACTCTTAATATACCAATTCAACAAAGTTCAAGTTTCCTATCTCACTATACAATTTTTATTCTATGTCTTATTTTCCAATATGCTTTCACAAATTCTAATTTGATATGTTTTCAAATCAAACAATCCTGGGGGTTTTAAATAGTTTACCATATCAAAAATCAAACTTCCCTTTCAGGATTCAAAATAACTTGTTTTTCCAAAACAATTCGAAATCAATAACTTTGGTAGCAATCCGTCACTTAGAAACTCGAAAATGAATACTGATGATGCCCGGATCATCATCAGAATTATTTTCCAGCGACCGTAGTGATTTCAATACTATATCACTTTCAAAATCATTTATAAACACTTCTATTTTGAAATACATTTCAAAATACCATCAAAATGCTTGTAAAACAATTTAAAATCTCCCAGGATTTTAAAATTCTCATATGTTTAATCGAAGTCCATTTACGAACACTTTTCCAAACCCCAAAGTTTTAAATTTAAATTCTGGTTTAAATTCAGATTTACTTCATCTGCTTTTATGTTATATGAATTCTTACTGGTTATTTATATAACCATTCCAATTATAATCTCATTCGATTATAATAGTGACCAACACATCAAATATAATAATTTCAATATATATTCACTTTTATATCAAAATATACTTTAGGTAAAATTATTTCATTTACGCTCTTTTCAATACATACTATGTCTGTTCATTGTATTCAAGTGTTTAGAAACTCCTACCGATTCAGTGGATCAAACTGATCGACCTGAATTCATAAACAACTCAACCGATAAATCACCACAATATAAAACAATTTTATATTGAGTAAAAATACACGCTCATATATATACACTCAACTCAATCTAGGGTATTACTAACCCTATCTCTACTGAGTCACGCCACAGAGCCAAGGTAATTACTTAACCTTAAGCTCCGTTACCACTGTAACGACCTTTGTTTTCGTGATCCTGGGTAATTGACATAAAACCCAATGTCAACTATCAAGCATCGGAAATACCGGATAGTCCATGAAAGAAATTAGAGGGTGAGAATAGATAAGATAGAAACTTAGAATAGAAGAAGAACATACAACATCAGAGTAACACGAATCTCACAGCGGAACAAACAAAATATAATAGATAACATATCTTTTAAATAAAATCAGTATATGTATTCAGTAGCATTATCAGAGTACAACACTTACATAACAGTGGAATAAACAATATCTATATAATCCTGAAGCCTCCTGCTCCAAGCTCTCCAAGTATATCTATAAAATCCCGACTACTTGACTTCCCGTCCAAAATTGGGCACCCAAGAGTTTAGGGAAAATAAAACAAAATAAACTCTGGGTCAGTCATGGGACTGTTGTGAGTAAAACAATTTAAAAATAGTTTGAGCAATTAAACGATATCTTATAAGACCACGTCGCATAACAGAACGGTTTTTCCCTCATGAGAATCCAAATCAATTTGATTTAACTTTTAAATCATTTTGAAAGAAAGGATAATCGTAAGACCGATACACACATATACACGGGTGGTTTTTACGTTACGATAACCCGAATAATCTTTATATCAAATTCCTTTTGATATTATAATAGTGTCTATCAATCACAACTAAATAATCATCTAGCAGAAACGCGTTCATCTCACGTTCTACATATATAGTATACAATCAAAAACGCGAGCACTTATTGGATAATGGATTACCAACTATGACAAGGTATGAAACCAACTTCTGATAGTGTACCTCTATAAAGGAATACACTGGGTTCAACAAGAACATCTTGCAACCCGGCCACACATGACCGACCACACATTTCGCTTGAGTGTATCGAATGTATATCACCAACGGTTGGGATCAGCAACCGTTTCCCGAATGGGACATCATCGAATAGATTAAAGAAGTAAATGAAACTTTAGATCAGGTGACAATGCACCCTAATTGGAAGCAACCCACTTAGCCATGTTGCCTACCCTATTTTTGTCATTTCCCGGTTGTGAGGCTAGAGGCTACGCTTATCTCTGACAGATCACACATTTATTCACTTTGAATGTCACATCGTCATACACGCCAAATCAAAAATTGATTTCCCAAAAAATACAATGGGTATACAGCTAAGAGAAACGAATTCCTCCGCCACCAAATGTAAATACGTTTGAAGAGATCAACTTACGCGATCTATTAAATATACTCTGTCAGACACTCTTCCATACAGGTTGTCTTGGGACTGGACAAATCGAAGGCACTATTATTTAAATCCATTTTAGGAAATTTCTACCTAGGATCGCTAGAAAAGCCCTTGCATAACTCCGTCTTCAATTATCTTCATCATATTTGATTCGCAACGCTAATGCCCATACGGAGTGGTTTTCAGATAATGAATCTGATCCCGGTCTATCCGTATGGACAATGGAAAAATGGTCAAAAATTTTGATAGTCAGTGAGTTAACTATCAAAGAAAAACACATGTGTAAACAACGGTCGTATTTCCCAATGTTAATCATACCGAGAAAATCATCAATCAACACCGATCCCCTTTAATTAAATTTGTTATTTAATTAATTATTTCCCTATTCCCGTTTCCATATATTCGTAAATTCTTATTTTCTAAATTTAGAAAATATACGTTATTAATCATTGGAAAACATTTCCATACTTACTCTCACTTCTTATTTTCTATATTAGAAAATATTTCTGATTTCCTATTTGGAAAACACTTCGAAAACTCCTTCACTGGATTTAACAGATGTTTAAATAAAACATCGTTATGCCCACTCAAATCATTACACTCATTAATTAAATTCACTTAACCAACCATCACCATCAAACCGTGACCATTACTTAGTTAAAAACGAAGTCAATCAAGTTGGGGTATAGCTACCTCTCTGACCTTATCTGAACAACATTTCTAACCTCGAAATAGATCAAGTTCATCCTTTTAATCTTTAACAACTTCCTTGCAAAACCCACAGATTCTATTTACGAATCCACTTCTTTTATAAAAACATTGGTTATAACGAGAACGTTATAATCCCTACTTTCGAAATATCTAACTTCAATTATAACTTTTATTCTTTACTTTGAACAAATAAATAAACACCTAATTTATAAATAAATAAATCTTGATTTAAAAGCTAGAAAGTATAAGTACTTTCCCGAATTCGATATAACATAATTCGACGATTAACTCCCTTCGAATAACTAATATTCGGTTAACTCACTTCGAATAACTTATATTCGATTATCTCTCTTCGAATAACTTATATTCGATATCTCACTTCGAATAGCTAATATTCGATTATCTCTCTTCGAATAACTAATATTCGATTATCTCTCTTTGAATAACTTATATTCGATTAACTCTCTTCGACTAACTTATATTCGATTATTTCTCTTCGAATAACCAATGTTCGATTATCTCGCTTTGAATAACTAATATTTGATTATCTCTCTTCGTATAACCAATATTCGATTATCTCTCTTCGAATAACTTATATTCGATTATCTCACTTCGAATAACTAATTTTCGATTATCTCTCTTCGAATAACTAATATTCGATTATCTCTCTTCGAATAAATTATATTCGATTAACTCTCTTCGAATAACTTATATTCGATTATCTCTCTTCGAATAACCAATATTCGATTAATTCTCTTCGAATAACCAATATTCGATTATCTCTCTTCGAATAACCAATATTCGATTATCTCTCTTCGAATAGTCAGTATTCGATTATCTCTCTTCAAATCAACTCTTATTCGAATAACTAATATTCGATTAACTGTATTCGATTAACTCTTATCGATTAATTCTAATCGATTAACTCTAATTTATATTCTTATTTCAAACCCAGTTTCCTTTATAAATGTCTTCATTTGCAAAATATTTACTTAAATCCATTATTCCCATTGAATGTGAATGATATTTCCTTTATATAACCCATTAAGTTTGATTTCGTACTTAAAACAATATCCATTTCCAAATTCTATTTATGCTTGTAATTATAGAATTTATACATACGAAATCCCCTTTTTATTTCTACCATTTAAATCTCATTTATAATTCCCTTTATAGTTGCTGAGTCCACATTCCATTTCAAATATCGGTGTTGAAACCGATTCTACTTCTCTATATAAGTTCTGACTTATATATTCCATTTACACATGAGAAATATTTTATTTTATTTATAAAACATTATTTGTAAATTAATCTTCTTCGTTTATCTGTTAAATAGATTTCTATTAAATATTTACTTTAAATCCTTACCACGTTATAACCATGTGCGAAGCACGGGTCTAAACCTTCCTAATGTAAAATTCAATTTGTTTTATAAATATTTCCTTTTCTATTTGTTTCGTAAATATTCCCTTTTTATATTTGTTTCACAAATATTTCATTTTTATATTTGTTTTTATTTTCCAAATTAATATCCCTTATAATATCTTATTTATTTTCCAAATAAATATTCCTTTTATAAAATTTGTTGATTTTATAAAATACTTTTATTTCGATATGCAGTTTGAAATCTTCCTTCTATATAAAATCCTTCGATTTTATATAATATTTTATTTCAATATACTTAATGAAATTTTCCTTTTCATCCCAAGGTTTCTTATGGTATTTAGAATACCAAATATCAATGATCAATATCATTCTAACACACAAAATCAATAACGGATTATATATCACATCATATATCAAAAAATATAAAAATAAACAGTATTATAAATATTGAGGAATCCTGTAGGATCACTCCAGCCTGTTTCCCTACATCACAGATGTTAATCAACACCAACAACATGAATAAAAATTATTCTGATAAATAGAATCAATATTCGATTAACAATTTATATATATCGTTTTCTATACTTTCAACCAATAATTTAGCAGTTCATTCAACCATTAAACACACAGCAATCAACCAATATTTACCAATTCTAAAAATACGTTATAAAATATGAATTGATCAGAGTTAGTGAGTTTACCCACATTGGATGATCATCGTTAAATAACGATAATTGTCGTTGATTCAGACCAAACAATTTATTTTTCTATAAATTGTAACGAGCTCCAATTCACTCCCAGTCAGTTCCATTGGGTAGCCCTCGTCCATATGATCCTAACGGATCTTGTTTCGTCAAATTATGATATTGTATTACGAGGTTATGTATTTTACAAGTTATCATAAAAATTAAAACAAAATTAAACAAATTTTCTAGTTTAAAAACTTGGGCCTCACTTATAAAAATATCTGGCCCATCATGTTATAAACCCGCCTCATCAGGCCTTCTTCCCCAATAGAGTGAAAATCCCGCTGCTCCCTTTTCTGGCCATTTTCGCATCCTCCTAACACCATCGCTCCTCCACCACTCCACCATTCCCAAAACAAATAACATCGTTACACTGCTCGTCTCGTCCTCTTCCTTTCCAACACCTCAAACACAAACTATAGCTCACGAAGGGGATCGCGACACCTAGTTCCTAAAGAGACGCAGCGACAACTTCCGCACCAAAAATCCACAAAAATTCATCGCACGTTGCTAAACTACCTGCTAAACCCTAATACAACACTACAAAGCCAAATCGATGCACCAAAATCTCGAATTACCCAACCCTAGGTTTCGCTGTTACTTTTCCATCGACATTTAAAACCGTCGAACTATATTAAACTTGTGCTAAGTTGAAAAGCGCATCAGCAGGAGTTCGAATATATATAGATTTGGATTTATAGATTTTTGTTTTGATTTCTTTTGAATTTTAGAGATCGTGAATTTTCTGTGAGGAGAATGGTCGTGGCGGCTACTGTGTTTTGAACTAGGAAAATTGAAATTAGGGTTTAGTGAAGTGTTGGGGTTATTTATAGGAGGGATTTGGCTTCTTAAAGAAGCTTCATGCCATTTTTAAATTAATATATATAATCAACGCTACTCGTCTTTGTCTTCTAAAAATCTGTGTGATCACATACGATACCCAAAAATCAAGAAAATGGACATGCAGCTACAGTTCGACATTACGGACCCAGCGAAATTGGTTTCGTCAAATTCCGATGATGTTTGCTCACACAGCGTATTTTTAAGGTCAAATTATCGACTATTTTTCACATTAAAATCCCGTAAGGCCACATGCGGATTCCAAAAATCATGAAAATTAAAATCTAGCAATAATTTAATATTCTGGATCCAACAAAATTAGTTTCGTCGAAAACGGAGTTCATTTGCAAAAGTGGCTATTTTTAAAGCTCTAATTAACCCATTTAAATATTAATATATATTAAAAAACAATTAAACTAAATAATAATAAATTAATATTATCGTATATATATTCACATACGATATCATACAGTTCCAAAATAATCATATCTGGATTTTTAACTCGATATTTCAAAATCCTTGATTTACATCGATATTCAATTTATATTAAAAATCCTTTTATAATATAAATAAATCATTATAAATTATAAAGGAATTCCATAACGACTTTTCTAAAATTTGATTTGGACATAAATCAAAATCTACACTATGAAATCTCGATTTTTCTCTTCCATTAGAAAATATACTTCACCACCTCCGAGCGTTTCTTGTTTCACAGAAATCCGACTTAAAACGGATTCTGTATATTCGTTTAAAGTTCGAATCGCCAAATTACAAACTGCAGCACCATTTCGAGCTCGATTATAATTATAATATAATTATATGTTCAATTTTCGTTCAAATAATATATCCGTTATTATAATTCAATTCTAAAATGAATTAAATACCATAAATGACTAATTCACACAATATTGTGAATTCAGTTATTTTCGACTAAATAGGAATTAAAATATATTTTTCTATTATTTGTATTAAGTAAATATAAATATTATTTAACTCAAGTTATCGATATCGCCAAATCGATATTTCATAATTAAATAAATTAATTATTATACCGTAAAAATACGGGACGTTACATTCTTCACCCCTTAAAATAATTTCGTCCTCGAAATTGCTAAGGTAGAAAACAAACCCTATTAACTGGGTTAAAATTTTTTGTTTACTTATTATCTTTATTTTCAACTGAACCAACTAATTTAAATTAAATATTTATTTATTCCTACTAAGGAAAATTTTCAAAAATCCTGAAAATTTTCTAACACCTTAACTTTTCGAAAATTTTTGCCAGCACCTCCTTTGTACTGGTGAATAGTTCAAACTCCAACTCGTCTCCCTAGGCCTTATTCAACCCAAAAGAAAATCAAACAGCCAAGCGACTTGCCAATTCGGCTCATCAAAATCTCAAACCCATATATAATATAAACTGGTTCCTTTTTGTTGGGCATATCATTATATCCTTTCCACCTGTTATCAATTCGGCATATCTCAATGTATCCATTCCAATTGATCACCAATCAATTTATTCTCAACCAATTATTCGCTTATATCCAAACCACAATAACATTTCAAACTCGAATTCCATCCTCGATTCCAAACTCTTAATATACCAATTCAACAAAGTTCAAGATTCGTATCTCACTGTCCAATTTTTATTCTATGTCTTATTTTTCGATTTGCTTTCACAAACTCTAATTTAATTTGTTTTCAAATCAAACAATCCTAGGGGTTTTAAACAGTTTACCAAGCTTTAATACATAACACAGCCGAAATAAATTTACGGATACAAAGCTTTCCAAATGTAGCTCCAGCTGTAAATCCATGATCGTGTGAAATAGGAATCTGCAAAACCAAAACAACTAGCTGCCCGTGTGGAAAATAGGGGTACCCAGAGTTCAGGTTAAAACAATAAACTCATAGTCAGTCATGGGACTGGTGTGAGAACTGAAACAGTTATTAAAACTTTACTTTAAAATTGAGTAAATAAAAGGGACTACGTCGTATAACACGGAATGGGTTTTCTTCCAAGAATACCAGTGCATAAAACAAACAGCGCAATGCTTTTTGGAAAAATGAAGCTATTATAAGACTCAGGTCCCATCACACAATGCAACGCAAGCCAGAGGATAGAGTTTCTCCTTATAATAGCCAAACATGCTTGGTACGTTTAAAACAAATCATTTTGATATTACTGTAAGTGTATAGTGTCAAAAACAACTTCAAATATAAATGTATCAATCATAGATGACATAGTATCCCATGCTACTATGTCACCGTACTAGTTCTGCAATTAAAACCGGAAGGTCACGTATTGGAAATTGGATTCCATCTATGAGTTGAGGCAAGGTATCATCCTCACCTTCTTCGAGACACTCTAGCAAATGCCTCGGGATCCCCGTAGTGAACGCTGGTTAGCAGGAGGGCCAATCCACCCTTACTTTTGTGGATTAATATTCCTGAACACATGTTTCCTGGTCCTATAGACCTATCACTTGGTCACTAGGGACCAATATCCGAGGCACCTCGCAATTGATCATCCACACAGGTAAAAATAAATAAATGTCTGGGCTCTATACCATGACACCACCCATAGCTAGAAAGAAACGTTGTGTCCTCTCTACCGTCCTTATCTCGTTTTTGACTCATACCGAGGTGTGAGGCTCGCGAATTAAAGCTATACACAAAGCTATGATAATTAAATCCATGCTTTGATCATCACCCACAAAACTTTGCCTTTCAACAAAAGCCTTGATCATTTGCATCCCAGCATGCCACACTGACAAATCATGCTGTACAACTGATGTCTATCAATATATAACCTCTAAGCTCGTACGTCTCAAAGAAGTGTGTTAAGTAAGAGAATAAATTCTCCGACACCAAATAGATATATATTTAATAGAAGTCAATCAATACAGAAAGAAATCCAACGTCAGACACAAATCCATTTACAAGTCCATTTTGGGACTGAACGAAACCGAAGGCACCTTATTCCTCGTCCCATATGTCGAATATAGGAGAGAGGTCCTCGCTTATTCGGTCGATTTCCATGTACGTCTGGACGATCACCACTTACTACCTTGTCTAAGGTTTACATCCCAATAAAGACATCAGTAATCATCCAAATAATGTGAAGAACTTCGGTCTTCAACCCCAGTCTTCATCGTCGACTTTTAGTCGTCATATCTGTTATTTAGAATGGGATAAACCCGGTCTTTCCGAATAACCCGCGTATTTTATAATGAATAATCAAGTGCTATAAAAACACATAATACGCCTCATTCCAATGCAGAATATTCTTTTATTCAAATATTCATATCCTTTGGGAAAGATTCCCATTAATTTTATCAAATATAAATTCTTTTAAATTTATACTTTAATCTTCCTTTGGATATCAATTCTAAACCAAATTAAGGTTTAACAATTAGTCGGGATTATCGAGCCTTACCGAAGTAATCATTTATTGATTAATCCCAATCACAACCTATTCATCCCATGGAGCAAAACTGGTAATACTCCATATCTAACACTGCGGTGCTATCGGTAAATTTAATTACCATTTCACGTTCAAATCTAATTAAAGATTTAATTATCGCTTGGAGTAAAAACTGGTGGTACTCCATTCTTGATCATTTCCCAAATTTGATAATTTAAGTTATCACATTCTCATTTTAGTCTAATTAAATATTCATTAAAATTTCACTTAGTTTTAATCTCATAAATCATTACTCAATGATTATTTAACTTTGGGAAATCAAACATGCCACACCTGACAATCTACACCGTACCATGGATTTCTACCAATACAGAGAAGGTTATTCAGCAAGAGAATAAATTCTCCGCCACAAAACAGATATATATTTAATAGAAATCAGTTACATGATTCGAAATACAATGTTAGACATGTAATCCTGTCTATAACTGGGTTAAAGAACCAATTTCATTTAAAACCCAGTTCACGATAAACCAAAATCACTTTCCATTAACCATGGAATCTTCACGAAAAATAGATCAATATATAATCAGTATCAATTTTCAAATCGGACTAATAATATAAATGGAATAATGGCCAACCCTTTTAAATTGCATATACAGTAACAGTCTTCCTTCACAGAAGCTCACTTCTATTATCACCAAAACGAATTCCATTCAATTCCAATTTAATATACTAAATTGGAAATCTTTACTTTGGAAATTTTCCATAATCTTATTAAAAGATTTACATATTCCAAATCACATTTCACTGTTAATCGGGTTAAAGAACGAATGTCATTAAAAATACAGTTCACTATAAACCCAATTCACATTCCATTTTATTAAAATTACTAAATATAACTGGAAACTCCAATAATCTTAATTAAAAATTTATTCTTTTCACAGGGGGTTTAAGAATAGTGTTATTGAAGACATCATTCATGAAAAATCCAAAATCCAAATTCGATATTAAATATAAGGCTATTGTAGTGACCCGAAAATCCGGTCCAATTTGAGCTGACTAAATAACACAAGTCCAACCCCAAATTGCACTTGAAATTCAAGAAACTAATAGAAAGAAGATAGAGGGTGAGGATAGATAAGTTAGAACTTAGTAGAATAGGAGAAGAAGAAGAACATCATCATTAGAGTAAACATGAATCTCACAGCGGAACGAATAAAATATAAAATAACTTTTGAAACACAAACAGTTATATATACAATAGCACTTATCAGAGTACAACACTTACAACAACAGCGGAAATAATAATAGCTATAAAATCCTAAAGCCTCCTGCTCCAAGCTCTCCAAGTGTATCTGTAAAATCCCGACTACTTGACTGCCCGTACAAAATTAGGCACCCAAGAGTTTAGGGAAAACAAACAAATAAACTCCGGGTCAGTCATGGGACTGGTGTGAGTAAAACAGTATAAAACAGTTTAAACAAGTAAACGATATCTCATAAGACCACGCCGCATAACGGAACGGGTTTTTCCCTTATGAGAATCCAACAACTTTGTAAACAATATCATTCTGATATTATAATAATGTCTAACTACAATTAGATAACAATCTAGCAGAAACGCTTTCATCTCACGTTCTACAAATATAGTATACAATCAAAACCGCAAGCACGTATTGGGTAACGGATTTCCAACTATGACAAGGTATGGAACCACCTTCTGATCAGTGTACTCTAGGAACGATACACTGGGGTTCAACAAGAACATCTTGCAACTCAGCCACACATGACCGACCACTCATTTCGCTTGAGTATATCGAATGTACATCACCAACGGTTGGGATCAGCAACCGTTTCCCGTATATATATGGGACAGCATTGATAGATTAAAAGAAGAAAATGAATATTCTCTAGATAGGTGATTATACACCCTACTTCGGTGCGACCGACTTAGCCATGCTGCCTGCCCGATTTCTGTCATTTACCGGATGTGAGGCTAGAAGCTACGCTTACTTTCCATTCATTTATAACACGATCACTTTGAATGCCACATTACCAGATCCGTTAATCATTAATTGGTTTACACAAATATTCTGGATGTTATGCTAAGGGAATAAATCCGTTGCAACCATATATATTTATCCAGACCAACCCATTCGATCATTGGAAATACTCTGTCAGACACTCGTCCATATACGTTCGTTCTGGGACTGAACGAATCGGAAGGCACTATTCAGTACATCCATCTTAGTCCATTGTTATCTAAGATTTATACAACAGCCCTTATACTTTACTCCGTCTTCAAATTTTCTTTGGCATATTCGCAACGCTTATGCCAAAACAGAGTGGTTCTTTGGATAAGAATCCAACCGATCTCTCCATATCAACAACGTAAATATGGTCAAAACTTGATAGTCCGTGATTTAACTATCAATGAAAACATGTCGGTGTACAAACAACGATCTAAATTCCAAATGGAATTATCGATCCAATCATCCAACATATAATACATATATATATTTATATATATTCATATTTTCTTATTTTCTATAATTAGAAAATATATTTTTTTATCATTGGAAATCATTTCCAAATCCTCATTTACGCATCACTACTATTCCATAACTATAAATCCCTAACTGTAAACTAGTAAGAGAACAATTCTCTAAGTATAAACCCCGAAGGCCGAAACCAACATCAGATCGATACTCAGAAAACTATTCAACTTACTAATCTCTAGTCAGTTTCTAATTTTTGTTTAACTTCACTTCTTAATTTCTATATTCGATTAACCCCTTTTTGATAAACTACGTTTGATTAACTCCTTTTGATAAACTACGTTTGATTAACTCCTTTTGATAAACTATGTTTTCCGTTACAACTATTTCCCTTTTATAACGTTTACTTACCGTTACAAATATTTCCTGTTTACAACTTCTATTTACCGTTACAAATATTTCCTATTTATAACTTCTATTTACCGTTACAAATATTTCCTATTTATAACTTCTATTTACCGTTACAAATATTTCCTATTTATAACTTCTATTTACAGTTACAAATATTTCCTATTTATAACTTCTATTTATTTTCTAAACAAATATTCTCCTTTTCAATTCTTTTTATTTTCTAAATAAATATTCCTTCTATAAAACTCTATTTGTTTTATAAATAATTTCCTTTTATAAAACCGTGTTCGATTTATAAATAATTTCCTTTATTTCAATATGTATTAAAATATTCCTTTTTACAACTCAGGGTTTCTTATGATATTCAAAATATCAAACAACGATGATCAATATCGTTCTAACATCCATAATCAATAACAGAATATAAATCAAAACATATATCACAATATATGAAAACAGAAAAATAATTGTTGAGGAACCCAGTCGGATTCCTCCAACCTGTTTCCCTGCATTCACAGATGTTACACAGTATAATATACATCAATTTCATTTCAATATGAAATATTCTACTAGACAAAATCAATATTTGATTAACTATATAACATATGACTATATCTATGTTTTCAATCAAATCTATTTAACAGTCCAGTTTAACAATCAATATACAGCAGTCAACAAAATAAAGTACAATTTATATTAAAATATAAATTGAGGAGAGTTAGTGAGTTTTACTCACATTGGCGTGTTAACCATTAAATACGATTTACGTTCGTCAGTTCTGTTTTGATGTTTATTCTCGCCTTAAATCCAAACAACCTCCGAATTTGTTCCAGTTGATTCTCTCATCAAATTTCGGCCCATTTACATTCCCACTGACCCGCTCCAACATCCCCTTCTCCCCGATCCTAATTTTCACTTCCTGTAGCACTTCGAAGTTTGCTCATCCACGTCTCCCCTTTCGGGCTTTCTTTCTTCTCCTTCTTTTTTTTCTTCTTTTATTATTTATTTTGGGCTTAGTGTGCACCCTGGCCCATTCCTCTTAACTCACGTTCAGATGCCTCCTCTTTTCCCTTTTATTTTAGAAACCGCTCACCCTTTCTTCTTGTACTTTGAAATAACTCAAGGACCAGAACTGATTCTTGCCTCCACCTACTCTCAAATGAAAGATCGAACCAAAAATCCCCAAGTGCCTGGTTCCTTTTTTCACAAGGTTTAAACCAACGAGTCCACCTCCGTTTAAAATATTCACATCAGCCAATTTCCATCATTCTCCATAAGCCTACCTTCACGCTTTTTTTTTTCAAACAATTCATCTTCGTTCACAAACACAGTGCCAAACTTTCTCAATATCCATTGCACGTTCATTTTTTTCAGCTACTTCACCCCAAATCTTCACGTCAAACTGTTTCCCAGTTTTCGTTCTTTTTGCCAAAAATCCAATTCCTGTTGCAAATGACAAAACCGACATCTTCACAGTGCCATGGCCAGACTTCTCCCCTACCATTCACATGACTTCAGCGATCATCCTTTTCCTTCACCCGAAATAAATTCCAACGTCGTGACTCCTTCTACCCGTCAATACCCTTGTTCCTCAACTACCCAGCTGAACGCATATCTCCATCCTCTACTTGCCAGACCACACACCGTGCAATTGCACTATACCAACATCACCAAAACGCTCACCCCCTTGCTGACTCTAATTCTCACCAAAACATCCAGCTTCCATCCTCTATGATAACCGCGACCTCATCTCCTCTGAGCGAGCTGAAACTTGGCTCTCGTCCTCCTGTCATGTCTCAGATCTCACCGCAACTCCAGAGGAAGGGTGCGAACTCTTCAACGTCGGACTCCACTTGCAATCATTTTGCAAGTGCTAAATTTCGCAAGAGTCCTGAGTTTGACCTCAGATTCGCAAATTGAAGTAAGTATTCGCCGAGCTTCTTAACCCTAGCTGCTGACTTCCGCTGTATACAAAACCAGTGAACAAGAATCGACATCGCATCCAACCAAATAACTACAGAATTGAAGAGGAAGGAATAAGGATTTCAATGATATGGGTTCTGCAATTTAAAGATTTTTCTAGGAATTTTTAAGTTGATTTTCTTCTTTCGTTTTCGACTGTGAGGAAAAATGAAAAGCGGCGGAAAGTTTTGAACGAGGACATTAGGTTTATAAGGGTTTTGGGGAGGGTTATTTATAGTGAAGCTTTTTCGTTGATCCAACTTGTGGTTGAGCATAAGAGACGTGGCCTCTTCCTATACCTTAGAAATACTTAGGATATTTTCTTATTTTACTCTATTTCCTAAATGATGAATTACCCCCTTAACGAATCCATACGTGTTCTGTTACGGACAAAACTAAAGATACCGTTGAAAACAACAGTGTGTCACGATCCCAAAAATATAATAATACCGGTAGTTTAACTCATATTTTGAAACCTTAAAATGTTAATTACAAGGTGCAAAATACCCCAAATAAAAAGTTTCTTATTTAATTAATTAAAAATTACAATAAAATTCTAAATATTATTTTATCACTGTTTCCCAAAGGAACCTTGTCTAAATTCAAACCCGATTTCTAGTTATATCGAATAAACTGTTACGGTCGATAAACGATTCTATAGCGACTATTTTAAAATTTGATTTAGCCGTATATCAAAATCTACACGATGAAATCCTGATTTTTCTCTTCCACTAGAAAGATATACTCCACCAGCTCCACACGTTTCTTGTTTCACAGAAATTCGGCTTAAAACGAATCCTGTACATTTAGTTGAAGTTCAAATCGCCAAATAGCGAACTGCAGCGCCATTTCGAGCTCGTTTATAAATATATTATAAACTATACGTTCAACTGTCGTCGATTCAATATATTCGTTATTATAATTCAACTTCAAACTGAATTATAGCTTATATAAGATCCAGTTCACATCGTATTGTGAATTCTACTATTTCCGACTATTCTGGAAGTATATTATCCTATTATTTATATTAATTAAATATAAATATTATTTAATTCCAGTTATTGATATCGTTAAATCGATATTAAATAATTAAATTAGTTAATTATTCAACGGTCAGAATGAGGGTCATTACAATCTTTCCCCCTTAAAATAATTTCGTCCTCGAAATTGCTAAGGTAGGGGCGACCCTATCTACTGGGTAATTTTTTTTCCTGTTTACCTCTTATCTCCGTTTCAATTGAACCAATTAATATCGACTAAAATATTAATTTATTCCGACTAACTAAATTTTCAAAAATTCTGAAAATTTTCTAACACCTTAACCTTTCGAAAAATTTCGCCATAACTTCCTTTGTACAACCCTATCGGTAAAACTCCAACTCACCTCTCTAGGCATTCTCCACGCAAAAGAAAATCAAAACGCCAAGCGGCTTGCCAATTCGGCTCATCAAAATCTCAAACCCATATATAATATAAACTGGTACCTTTTTGTCGGGCATATCAACTCTACCATTTCCATAAGCTATCAACTCAGCATATACCAGTGTTATCTCAATCAAATTCCAATCAGTTCATATCCTCAAATCCAAATCGAATTTCATTCGAACTTCAATATCAAATTCCATATTATTACTCATTAATTTGGTTCCATTCTAGATTATCTCTAATCCAATTCAATTTTATTTATCTTGGGTTCCAGTTAAATTTCAATTTATTCATTTTTACCATCTTATTTTATTTAACTTCAAAAGTTAAATTCCAATTTCAGAACTTAAATTCTTGGGTTTCTTTCAAATCAATTTGAAATCATACTGCCAATTCAAAACCTTTGAATTTTTAAACACCTTGTTTTCACAAAAAAAAAATTCAAAAATAAAACCTTTGGTAGTAATCCATCACTTAGAACTTGAAAATGAAAACTGATGATGTCGCGATTCATCATCAGAATCTATTTTCCAGTTATTGAAGTGAGTTCAATACTATATCACTTTCTGTCTGAAAAACATTTTCAAAATCTCCCAGGAACTTAAAATTTCCTTATTTTAATTCCAATCTGATTTAAATTCAGATTTACTTCATTTCATTTCATATATATATGAATTCTGATCAGTTATTTACATAACCATTTCACTTCTTATAACCTCATTTGATTATAATAACAACCAACACATCCAATTATACTATGTTAATTTCAAAACATACCATGTCGGTTCATCGTGTTCAAGTGTTTATAAAACTCCTACCGATACAGTGGATCAAACTGATCGACCAGAATTTATAAGCCACTCAACCAAAAAAATCTCCACAATATAAATCACTTTATATTAACTAACAAATACGCACTCGTATATATATACTCAAATTCATTCTAGATATCACTAATCCCATCTCTACTGAGTCACGCCACAGAGCCAAGGTATTAACTAAACCATTGCTCTGATACCAAATGTAGTGACCCGAAAATCCGGTCCAATTTGAGCTGACTAAATAACACAAGTCCAACCCCAAATTGCACTTGAAATTCAAGAAACTAATAGAAAGAAGATAGAGAGTGAGGATAGATAAGGTAGAACTTAGTAGAATAGGAGAACAAGAAGAACATCATCATCATAGCAAACATGAATCTCACAGCGGAACGAATAAAATATAAAATAACTTTTGAAATACAAACAGTTATATATACAATAGCACTTATCAGAGTACAACACTTACAACAACAGCGGAAATAATAATAGCTATAAAATCCTAAAGCCTCCTGCTCCAAGCTCTCCAAGTGTATCTGTAAAATCCCGACTACTTGACTGCCCGTACAAAATTAGGCACCCAAGAGTTTAGGGAAAACAAGCAAATAAACTCCGGGTCAGTCATGGGACTGGTGTGAGTAAAACAATTTAAAACATTTTAAACAAGTAAACGATATCTCATAAGACCACGCCGCATAACGGAACGGGTTTTTCCCTTATGAGAATCCAACAACTTTGTAAACAATATCATTCTGATATTATAATAATGTCTAACTACAATTAGATAACAATCTAGCAGAAACACTTTCATCTCACGTTCTACAAATATAGTATACAATCAAAACCGCAAGCACGTATTGGGTAATGGATTTCCAACTATGACAAGGTATGGAACCACCTTCTGATCAGTGTACTCTAGGAACGATACACTGGAGTTCAACAAGAACATCTTGCAACTCAGCCACACATGACCGACCACTCATTTCGCTTGAGTGTATCGAATGTACATCACCAACGGTTGGGATCAGCAAACGTTTCCCGTATATATATGGGACAACATTGATAGATTAAAAGAAGCAAATGAATATTCTCTAGATAGGTGATTATACACCCTACTTCGGTGCGACCGACTTAGCCATGCTGCCTGCTCGATTTCTGTCATTTACCGGATGTGAGGCTAGAAGCTACGCTTACTTTCCATTCATTTATAACACGATCACTTTGAATGCCACATTACCAGATCCGTTAATCATTAATTGGTTTACACAAATATTCTGGATGTTATGCTAAGGGAATAAATCCGTTGCAACCATATATATTTATCCAGACCAACCTATTCGATCATTGGAAATACTCTGTCAGACACTCGTCCATATACGTTCGTTCTGGGACTGAACGAATCCGAAGGCACTATTCAGTACATCCATCTTAGTCCATTGTTATCTAAGATTTATACAACAGCCCTTGTACTTTACTCCGTCTTCAAATTTTCTTTGGCATATTCGCAACGCTTATGCCAAAACAGAGTGGTTCTTTGGATAAGAATCCAACCGGTCTCTCCATATCAACAACATAAATATGGTCAAAACTTGATAGTCCGTGATTTAAATATCAATGAAAACATGTCGGTGTACAAACAACGATCTAAATTCCAAATGGAATTATCGATCCAATCATCCAACATATAATACATATATATATATTTATATATTCATATTTTCTTATTTTCTATAATTAGAAAATATACGTTTTTATCATTGGAAATCATTTCCAAATCCTCATTTACGCATCACTACTATTCCACAACTATAAATCCCTAACGGTAAACTAGTAAGAGAACAATTCTCTAAGTATAAACCCCGAAGGCCGAAACCAACATCAGATCGATACTCAGAAAACTATTCAACTTACTAATCTCTAGTCAGTTTCTAATTTTTGTTTAACTTCACCTCTTAGTTTCTATATTCGATTAACCCCTTTTTGATAAACTACGTTTGATTAACTCCTTTTGATAAACTACGTTTTCCGTTACAACTATTTCCCTTTTATAACGTTTACTTACCATTACAAATATTTCCTATTTACAACTTCTATTTACCGTTACAAATATTTCCTATTTATAACTTCTATTTACCATTACAAATATTTCCTATTTATAAGTTCTATTTATCGTTACAAATATTTCCTATTTATAACTTATATTTACCGTTACAAATATTTCCTATTTATAACTTCTATTTATTTTCTAAATAAATATTCTCCTTTTCAATTCTATTTATTTTCTAAATAAATATCCCTTTTATAAAAATCTATTTGTTTTATAAATAATTTCCTTTTATAAAACCGTGTTCGATTTATAAATAATTTCCTTTATTTCAATATGTATTGAAATATTCCTTTTTACAACTCAGGGTTTCTTATGATATTCAAAATATCAAACAACGATGATCAATATCGTTCTAACATCCATAATCAATAACAGAATATAAATCACAACATATATCACAATATATGAAAACAGTAAAATAATTGTTGAGGAACCCAGTCGGATTCCTCCAACCTGCTTCCCTGCATTCACAGATGTTACACAGTATAATATACATCAATTTCATTTCAATATGAAATATTCTACTGGACAAAATCAATATTTGATTAACTATATAACATATGACTATATCTATGTTTTCAATCAAATCTATTTAACAGTCCAGTTTAACAATCAATATACAACAGTCAACAAAATAAAGTACAATTTATATTAAAATATAAATTGAGGAGAGTTAGTGAGTTTTACTCACATTGGCGTGTTAACCGTTAAAATACGATTTACGTTCGTCAGTTCTGTTTTGACGTTTATTCTCGCCTTAAATCCAAACAAGCTCCGAATTTGTTCCAGTTGATTCTCTCATCAAATTTCGGCCCATTTACATTCCCACTGACCCGCTCCAACATCCCCTTCTCCCCGATCCTCATTTTCACTTCCTGTAGCACTTCGAAGTCTGCTCATTCACGTCTCCCCTTTCGGGCTTTCTTTCTTCTCCTTCTTTTTTTTTCTTCTTTTATTATTTATTTTGGGCTTAGTGTGCACCCTGGCCCATTCCTCTTAACTCACGTTCAGATGCCTCCTCTTTTCCCTTTTATTTTAGAAATCGCTCACCCTTTCTTCTTGTACTTTGAAATAACTCAAGGACCAGAACTGATTCTTGCCTCCACCTTCTCTCAAATGAAAGATCGAATGAAAAATCCCCAAGTGCCCGGTTCCTTTTTTCACAAGGTTTAAACAAACGAGTCCACCTCCGTTAAAAATATTCACATCAGCCAATTTCCATCATTCTCCATAAGCCTAGCTTAACGCTTTTTTTTTTGCAAACAATTCATCTTCGTTCACAAACACAGTGCCAAACTTTCTCAATATCCACTGCACATTCATTTGTTTCAGCTACTTCACTCCAAATCTTGACGTCAAACTGTTTCCCAGTTTTCGTTCTTTTTGCCAAAAATCCCATTCCTGTTGCAAATGACAAAACCGACATCTTCACAGTGCCAAGGCCAGACTTATCCCCTACCATTCACGTGACTTCAGCGATCATCCTTTTCCTTCACCCGAAATAAATTCCAACGTCGTGACTCCTTCTACCCGTCAATACCTTTGTTCCTCAACTACCCAGCTGAACGCATATCTCCATCCTCTACTTGCCAGACCACACACCGTGCAATTGCACTAAACCAACATCACCAAAACGCTCACCCCCTTGATGACTCTAATTCTCACCAAAACATCCAACTTCCATCCTCTATGATAACCGCAACCTCATCTCCTCTGAGCGAGCTGAAACTTGGCTCTCGTCCTCCTGTCGTGTCTCAGATCTCACCGCAACTACATAGGAAGGGTGCGAACTCTTCAACGTCGGACTCCACTTGCAATCATTTTGCAAGTGCTAAATTTCGCAAGAGTCCTGAGTTTGACCTCAGATTCACAAATTGAAGTAAGTATTCGCCGAGCTTCTTAACCCTAGCTGCTGACTTCCGCTGTATACAAAACCAGTGAACAAGAATCGACATCGCATCCAACCAAACAACTACAGAATTGAAGAGGAAGGAATAAGGATTTCAATGATATGGGTTCTGCAATTTAAAGATTTTTCTAGGAATTTTTAAGTTGATTTTCTTCTTTCGTTTTCGACTGTGAGGAAAAATGAAAAGCGGCGGAAAGTTTTGAACGAGGAGATTAGGTTTATAAGGGTTTTGGGGAGGGTTATTTATAGTGAAGCTTTTTCGTTGATCCAACTTGTGGTTGAGCATAAGAGACGTGGCCTCTTCCTATACCTTAGAAATACTTAGGATATTTTCTTATTTTATTCTATTTCCTAAATGATGAATTACCCCCTTAACGAATCCATATGTGTTCTGTTACGGACAAAACTAAAGATACCATTGAAAACAACAGTGTGTAACGATCCCCGAAAATATAATAATACCGGTAGTTTAACTCATATTTTGAAACCTCAAAATGTTGATTACAGGGTGCAAAATACCCCAAATAAAAAGTTGCTTATTTAATTAATTAAAAATTACAGTAAAATTCTAAAAATTATTTTATCACTGTTTCCTAAAAGAACCTTGTCTAAATTCAAACCCGATTTCTAGTTATATCGAATAAACTGTTACGGTCGATAAACGATTCTATAGCGACTATTTTAAAATTTGATTTAGCCGTATATCAAAATCTACACGACGAAATCCCGATTTTTCTCTTCCACTAGAAAGATATACTCCACCAGCTCCACACGTTTCTTGTTTCACATAAATTCGGCTTAAAACGAATCCTGTACATTTAGTTGAAGTTCAAATGGCCAAATAGCGAACTGCAGCGCCATTTCGAGCTCGTTTATAAATATATTATAAACTATACGTTCAACTGTCGTCGATTCAATATATTCGTTATTATAATTCAACTTCAAACTGAATTATAGCTTATATAAGATCCAGTTCACATCGTATTGTGAATTCTACTATTTCCGACTATTCTGGAAGTATATTATCCTATTATTTATATTAATTAAATATAAATATTATTTAATTCCAGTTATTGATATCGTTAAATCGATATTAAATTAGTTAATTATTCAACGGTCAGAATGCGGGTCATTATAGCTATAAATAGAAATTATATAGGCTTACATTCAATATCTAATTCTGAAACCAACACATATCGTATAGGGAATAACGATATATATATCTATCTTCCAAATTCCTCCACAATATCCGTATAGTCACGGAATCCAATATCGAAATATCCCGAAGATGATTTTTGTTCAAATCCACTCCAATTCATGCATTGGAAAATTCGGGTTAGATTAAAACCTTTAACAAACCCAATTTATATTTTTTTAAACGCTGGATTATCTTTATAGTTATTAACTAGATCATTTTGATAAAAATATATTTTTATCTTTACAAACGTGGAATTTTTCATCCAAATTCTTTTCAAATCATTTGTTATGATTTTACAAAAATTATTAATATTTTTAATAATTTTATCAAGGCATGTACAGTCGATTTCCAATAACGGCCACTGAACCACATCCACATCAACCTTTTCCTAATTTGATTTGGACATAATTCAAAATCAAACCATTAGATTTCAAATCTATTATATTCATTGGAAAGCACTTTTCGATAAGAACCCAATGGTTATGGTTTTAGGAGAATTCAATGATCGGATCCCCCGTAATGTCAATTCGAAGTCAATGGCCGAAATTCGCGAACGGTCGCGGCGTGGTGCGTTTTATTCAAGCCATTAATATATATTTATATATATAATATAATTTATTTCGTTCAAAACGTATTTTATAAATTCGTTTTAAAAACGATTCCCACTTTCATTTCAATTTTAAATCAAAATTAAATACTCCTTATCATTATAATATTTAAATGATAATATTTTCAAAATAGCAGATTTTGAAATAATTTCCTTTTCCATATTCATTATAAAAATGAATAAAATCAATTAAAAAAATCGTTCGCATCAAAATAGCGCATATCTAATCAATAAGGCTTCACACATTTCAATATTTTCGTGTCCATCCAAAATCGGACATCAACTTGATATTTTAATCCTTTACTAAATATTATTTTAAAATATTCGTTATTCCTGAATTGGAATCAGACCCAATCAGTTACCATACAATGTTATTTATATGGATTTCATACAACATATGTACCGAACAACAATGATACACAATCATCCATCATCCAGAGTGCATTACACAACTGCAAAAGCATTAAATATAAATAATTAACGCGTAAAACAGTCTGTCAACCAATCGATTGACATACAACTAAATAATTGGGATTAGTGTATGTCAAATATCAACCTAATACCCGGTGGGGTTTCAATCAACAAACACTGATTTTATTTGTGCAGTTGGGCGATGTGTAAAATTTATCGTCCCAATCAATATCGGTTAAATGGGTGTACATAAAAAAATCGTCCGATTTGTAAATGAATATTTATTTTCATTTCTGCAAAATTTTATGCCATTCATATATACATTAAAAATTATATTTTTAACGATAAAATATTTCAACACTTTACTGTTTTATATAGTTCATACATCCAATAAAAGTGATATTTTTATTGTTCAAACATTTTATTCAACACATGAATATTTTACATAGTTTATTTTAGAAAATTTCATATACATTTCAGTTTCAGATAAATTTGACATTATAACGGCGTGATATTATAAACGGAATAATGTCTAGCATTATCCCTTTCCTGATACTGGGTCACGCCACACACATCAATATCAATCAATCCAAACAATTCCACAATCAATTTTACAACCACAATCCAAATTTCCACAACACAGTCCAAACAAACAACCATGGTTTATACAATAAATAGTGTCAGGAGCTACTAAGCCCCGTCTGCAACCTAACATATTTTTTTAATTGTAAAAAAATTTGAGTAAGAAGATGTTCACACATTGGAATCCACTCCGCCATGCTTTTCTAATGTTCTGATTCGCTGTTCTAGTTCCAGACTTTGCAAACGAGCTCCAATTTTTTTAGGTTAAATGCGCCATTCTGAACAACTTTTTCCTAGTGGCCTTTCTTCCGAAAATGCTCCATTTCGCCAGAATTTGCGAAAAGACAGTATTTGGATAGTAGACTTTGGACGCGTTTCCTGAACAACTCCGCAATCAAAAATATGACTTCTGTATAATCAAATCGAAGAGAAAATTGTGCTCTTAGACTTTGACATTGTGGAGTTTTGGCTAAAAACACACGGTTGGGAAGGTATGGGCCGTGGAAGCTTAGGGTGTTATTTGCAAAAATTGAAAATTATAAAAATTGGATTTTTGGACAAAGGGGGACCCACAGCCGAAGAGGGTAATAGGGGAAGGCGGCGCTGGGGGCTGTAGGCCAGGGGGTGCGGCGTTGGGCTAGTGGTGGCGTTGGAGGGGTCACGGCGGCTAGGGTTCGCGGAAATTGGGTTTTAGAAGGAGGAGAGAGGAGAGGAAGGATGAGAGGTTGCGCCGGTCTGGGGGGAGGGGGAGGCCCGCACGGCGACGGCATAGGGGAGGCCCGGTGGTGGGGGCGACAGTGAATGACAGGGTCTGGGGTTTTTTTATTATTTGATTTTGAACGATAGTGGAGAAAGAAGGGGGGTTGACTTTATATAATTTATTATTTTTAATTCCAAAAAGTATTTTTTTCGTTCAGTCTCCAAATCAAACCCAAATACTGTCGGCCCCAGCCAAATACCCACATTTTGGACATAATGGGATATGTCCCTTAAGCCAGTTCGACCGTTTTGATCAGTTTTCATCAAAATTAAAATATAAATTAATATAACGTTCAAAATTGATTTCAACGTACATTTTAATTTACCGGGGCCACATACTGACTCCAAAAATTACAAAAAATTAAATCTAGCTATGTTTTGACGATGCGATCCTAACATAACTAATTTCATTGAATTTGGAGGCCATTTGTAAAATGACCATTTTCTAATCGATTGAATTCAAACTAAAATTACCAAACATGTCTTAATTCACTGTGCTTACATATTCATCCCAAAAATTATGAAAATTGGAATATAACAATAATTTGTCATTCCGGATCCTATAAAAGTAGTTTCATTGAATACGGAGATCGTTTGAAAAATGGCTATTTTTAAGGGCTATATATATATATATATATATATATATATATTCTATAACGATTATTCTAAATATTAAACTGGACATAACTTTCAATTTATAAAGTGAAATCTCAGTTTGTTACATTCGTTAAAAAGATATAGTTAAATAGATTCCAACATTTCTTGTTTCACTGAAATCCGATTTATATTGAATTTTATATATTCAATTGAAATTAGAAATCGAATTTTCAAACTATCGCGCCAAGTCAGACTTGTTTTATAATTAAAATAAACTTATACATTCTAACTTCGATTTAAATAAATTTTTTAGTCGTTATTATATAAAAAAGATCATTTTAAATATTCAAAATCCATAAAAATAGCAAAAATAAATTTTTTAAATTGGTTTAGAATTTCCGAAATGTTACAATCTCCCCGACTTAAAATCTTTTCGACCTCGAAAAGGAACGAAGATGAAAGTTGTTTAACTAACCAACTCAACTTTCATTCAGGCTTTCATTATTCAACTTTTTAGTTTCTAAGAATTTTTAAATTTCTCAAAAATTTGGCGATCACCCTAAATCTTCGAAATACTTCGCCATAACTTCCTTTGTACGGGCTGATCGGTAAAACTGCAACTTGCCTGACAGGACCCTCATCAATCCAAAAGAAAAAGAAAAACCCAAGCGGCTCATAAAATCATTAAAACCCAATAAATATAGTAAATATGTACCTATTTGTTGGGCCTACAATTTTATTCCTCTTCTTAGCTTCCATGCTATAACCTGTTCAATATATATACATGTGTATGTATGCAATTCCTATCAATTTTCAATTCAGTTCAATATTTTATTCAATTTGGCTAAATTACCTTTCATTTACATATTTTTTTAATTAATTATTATACCAATATTTTTAGTAGTTAAACTAATAATCAAATATCACAACCAACAATCAATTATTTGATTAGCTTTTCAAACATATAATTTTTATATATACTTAAAAATCCTATTTTTAGTGCCAAATCACAACAAATAAATTCTAATTGTGGTTTTGGTTCTCACACAGTCAATTGGAAAAATATGTAGATATCCCCACTTTCGAAACTCGAACATAAATACTGATCATGGTGCCCCATCATCAGAATCATGCCTGGGTGACTAGACCGTGATTCTATATTTATCTATTATATTTGAGACTTCGAATATACGTTCATGACTTGTATAAGCAAAATCTTTATATACTCGATTGTCCAAATTCAATCTAAAATAAGTATTCAAATACGAATAATAGATATAAAATTTCAAAATTAAATTCATTTTCATTTTTAATAAATAATACTCTTCGAACTCATTCTAGAGTACTACTAACCCTATCTCTAATGAGTCATTCTTATCGAATATTGCTAATCCTATCTCTGATGAATTCTTTCGTTCGGTTCTAATGTGTTTTATTCTCAAGCTCTGTAAACCAAAGCTCTGATAACACGATAAAACGACCCAAACATCCCCTATCGGGAAAGACCGGATTGAGTTGAGAACAGGACAAATCAAAATGCAAACAGAAGAACATTTCATCGTCGTTACAACAATTTACATCAAAGTACAAGAATATAAAAGAGTATGAATAAATAATATGCATCAGAAAAATTTCAGAGATTAAAATACATTACATAGCAGCGGAAAAATAATAACTAACACAGCCAAAAGAAATATAGGGATACAAAGCTTTTCGAATATAGCTCCAGTTGTAAATCAAGGATCCTATGAAATAGGAATCTGCAAAACCAAAACTACTAGCTGCCCTGTGGAAAATAGGAGCACCCTTAAAACAATAAATTCGAGGTCAGTCATGGAACTGGTGTGAGAACTGAAACAGTCATTAAAACCATGTATTAAAATAGAGTAAATCAAGGGACCACGCCGTATAACATGGAACAGGTTTACTTCCAAGAATACTAGTGCATAAAACATATAGTGTAATGCTTTTTGGAAAAATGAAGCTATCATAAGACTCAGGTCCCATCACACAATGCAATGCAAGCCGGAGGATAGAGTTTTCCCTTATAATATCCAAGCATGCTTGGTACATTTAAAACAAATCATTTTGATATTACTATAAGTGTATAGTGTCGAAAACAACTTCAAATATAAATGTATCAATCGTAGATGGCATAGTAATCCATGCTCTTATATCGCCATACTAGTTCTGCAATTAATACTGAAAGGTCACGTATTGGAAATTGGATTCCATCTATGAGTCGAGGCAAGGGATCATCCTCACCGGCTTCGAGACACTCTATCAAATGCCTCAGGATCCCTCGTAGTGACCCTGGTTAGCAACAGGGCCGGTCCACCCTTACTTTTGTGCATTAATATTCCTAAACACACGTTTCCCGGTCCTATAGGACCTATCACTTGGCCACTAGGGACTAATATCCGAGGCTCCTCACAATCCATCATCCACTCAGGTGAAAATAAATGTCTGGGCTCCATATCGTGATACCACCCATAGCACAAAAAAAAGTCGTGTCCTCCCTGCCGTCCTCATCCCATTTTTGACTCATACCAAGGTGCGAGGCTCGCAAATTAATGCTATACACAAAGCTATGCTATTTAAAGCCATGCTTTGATCATCAACAACAAGATTCTGCTTTTTAACAAAATCCTTGCTCATTTGTGTCTCAGCATGCCACACTGACAATTCACGCCATACAACGGATGTCTATCAATATATAACCTCTACGTACGTCTCAAAGAAGGGTGTTAAGAAGGAGAATAAATTCTCCACCACCAAACAGATATATATTTAATAGTAATCAGTAAATACAAAATGAAATCCAATGTCAGACAAACATCCATTTACTTGTCCATTCTGGGTCTGAACGAAACCGAAGGCACCTCGTCCTATATGTCTCATACAGGAGAGAGTTCCTCGCCTATCCGGTTGATCTCCATGTACGTCTGGACGATCACCACTTATTACCTTGTCTTGGGTGTACAGCCCAATCAAGACATCAGTAATCATCTAAACGATGTCAAAAACTTCGGTCTTCAACCACCGTCTATGTCGTATACTTTTAGTCGTCATATCGTTTATTCAAAATGGGATAAACCTGTTCTTTTCGGATAACCCGCGTATTTCATAATCAATAATCAAGTGCTATAAAAACACATCATACGCCTCATTCCAATTCAGAATATTCTTATATTCAAATATTCATATCCTTTGGGAAATGTTCCCATTAATTTTATCAAATACAAATTCTTTTAAATTTATACTTTAATCTTCCTTTGGATATCAATTCTAAACCAAATTAAGGTTTATCAACTAGTCGGGATTGTCGAGCCTTACCAAAGTAACCATTTATTTATTAATCCCATTCCCAACCTATTCATACCATGGAGCAAAACTGGTAATGCTCCATATCTAACACCATGGTGTTATCGGTAAATTTAATTACCATTTCGCATTCAATTCTAATTAAAGACCTAACTATCACCTGGAGTAAAAACTGGTGGTACTCCATTTTCAATCATTTCCCAAATTTGATTATTTAAATTATCACATTCTCATTTCAATCTAATTAAAAATTCATTAAAACTTCACTTAGTTTTAATCTCATAAATCATTACTCAATGATTATTTAACTTTGGAAAATAAAACATGCCACACTCGACAATCTTCACTGTACCACGGATTTCTACCAATATATAACCTCTAAGCTCATACGTCTTAGAGATGGGTGTTAAGCAAGCGAATAAATTCTCCGCCACCAAACAGATATATATTTAATAGAAATCAGTAATATGGTTCGAAATACAACGTTAGACATGTAATCCTGTTTTAACTGGGTTAAAGAACCAATGTCATTTCAAACACAATTCACGATAAACCCAAAATCACATTCCATTAACCATGGAATCTTCACAGAAAACATATCTATATATAATCGATATCAATTTCCGTATCCAACTAATAATATAAATGGAATAACGGCCAAGCATTTTAAATTCCGTATATAGTAACAGTCTTCCTCAACAGAAGCTCATTTTGATTATCACTAAATCGAATTCCATTCAATTCCATTTTAATATATTGAATTGGAAAACTTTACTTTGGAAAATTTCCATTAAATCTTAATAAAAGATTTATATATTCCAAATCACATTTCACTATTAATCAGGTTAAAGAACGAATGTCGTTAAAAACACAATTCACAATAAACCCAATTCACATTCCATTTTATTCCAATTACTAAATATAACTGGAATCTCCAATTGTTTTCCCCAAAATTGGACAAAACACCAAAAACGTGAAGAAACGTCTCACAAAAATGAAAAGTAGAGCCTTACAACAATTGAAATGTATGTAAAAGACACCAGGTTTTATAGTGGTACAACCCAATAAGGGTCTACATCCACTTTCATAAGAGATTCCATTATCAAAATGAAGATTACAAGATTAGCTTCTCTCTTACATCAATTTTATCACTCCCTTACTCATGAATTACACTTAATCTACTAAAGTTTACTGAGAAGAGAATTATTCAGCGGAGATTTGATGTAGATATGGTAGAATTGAAAGGAATCCCTCTTTCATGTAGGCTTGCTCAATCAATCTTCAACTCTTGAATCATTTGGATGTGTTTGATAGAGATCATGATCCATGGATTAATCTTCAATTTATGATGTTGAATGGATGTTAGAATTGTTGTGGAATATTTTCGGCAGCACTTCGTGGTCTCAAGATTCGATCCCCTCAAATGAAGAAGTGAGGGGGTATTTATAGGAGATTTCCAGACCAGGTGGCAGTTTCGTAATTATGCAGAGAGACGCCATAACTCATGGCGCCAAACGACATGACCCATGCCGCTCACTTGGTATCCTGAGTTCTCGACACAACATGATTTTCTACGGCATGGTTCATCTCGTTCGGGTGACTCGACATTAGCTGGAGGCGATATGAGCGGGGCGCGGCATGGCTTAACTTCAGATCTTGATTAGTGACTTACCCTTTATGTCGCAGAACGATATGGAGGCAGGGTGGCATGAGTCATGTCGCACGACCCTATGCTTCTGAGCGCCTTGAGCCCTCGACACGGGTCATTTTGTTCGGATAACGACTATTGCTAACCTGTCAAAAGTTGGATGCGGTATGAGTGCAAGCGACCTGATATGGAATGGATGATCTTTCTACCTTGCGACACGACTCTAATGGCTTGGCTTTCATACCTTGTGGCATAAGTAAGTCACGACATGGATCGCATTGAGATCTTAAGTAGCAGCTTGCTCCTTATGTCGCTGAACGACATGGAGGATGGACGGAATGGCATATTTCCTGAATCTGGTCTGGCTCTCTTGACATGGTTCGAGGCCGACATGGATGACAGGCGAGATTACGACTTTTGGCCTGACGACATGACTTCCAGATGCTTTTATTTTACTCTGTCGCCATAAACGAAATGCGACACGACTTGGGGTCAACCCGGTTTCCACGAAGCGACATGGTGAGGTACGACATGGCTTGATGTTGCTCTTTTGTCTTGCGATATGGCCTTGAAGCACCTTGGTATCCACGTCATGAATTCACATTCGACTTGGTTTCAATCCAACGACTTAACTAATAACGGCATGATTTTGACGACATTTCAAAAACATATTTTTGTGGGTTAACGTTTGCCCCTCGAAGTTCATGTTATTAGAAATAGTGTGGGCTTTGAATTCTTATACCTCATATCGTTTTCTCCATTTGTTTTAGTTAAGTCGTTAGGTTATTCTCGGATTCATGCCGCGGGTTAACATCATGTCGCAACCTACCTTAGCTTCCCCATATCGCATGGAACCCTCTAAGAGGTTTCTGGCTTTAACTTGAACCGAACTCGGCCACGTCTTGTCGGTTCTCTTTATATTATCTCCAATCCGCATGTCCATTCCCATTCCTTTTCTCATTTCAAAGCTTTCTCTCGTTAATGGCGGATCAGATCAGGAAAAAGTCGTTGCCCCCCTCATAAACAACTTACCTAGTCAGTTCGACGCCTAGACCAAAGCCATCTCTACCAGATTCCAATTGACTTTGACAATCTCCATCAACCCAATTCAACATCCATAATCTTGATTTCAAAGAATTCTTACTTTGACGATTATCTCGGAGCTCATAGCAAGTAATTTTTTGATACGAATTCTCCTTTGTTGTTTTTCTTTTTCTCTTTTTTCCAAATACTAAAACTTGTATAGAATTCTAGGGTTTCCACCTACTTTCGGTAAAGTGTTGATTTTGTGGACTAAATTTGACTACTTTGTGTTATTGAGGTGTTTCTAAATTGAAAATAGTTGGATTTGATCGGGTATGATGTGTATAAGGGCTATTGTGTATGATCAATGTGAAGTATTCTGATTCATTCAGGACTTTAATTTTGTATAATACACAACGATTGCTCATTGAAATGCTCAAACCATGAACTTCTGTCGTTTTGTCGTTGATGTTATACATATGTTTTTTTTAAACTTCCGTTTGTTTGACGATTCCGGCATTAAGTCGTGATAAAAAACCTATATCATTGTGCCTATGTGAGTTATCAATCTGTAGTTATAACCCAAGTCGGTCGAGATGATATGTCGCATGAACATCTTGAATTCAGGAATTGGTCCATTCAAAATTTGAAGTTGCGATCTGATATGTGTCTCATGTCGTGGACCTTCATGGGTCTTAAGTTGTGAATCATCATGAATTTCATGTCGTGAGCCGACATAAGTCTCGCACCATAAATTGATACGAGTTTCTTGCGTGACCCGAAACCCTGATTGATTTAAACGACCCAAAGTGTTTTAACTGGGTTGAACACTTCAGGACCTGTTTTCCTCTTTCTTTTCTCAACAAATGTTGTTGCTTATGTAGGATATCTTCTAGCTATAACAAGATGAAGGATCCTTTAAAGGAGGATGATTCTCGGAAACATCGCAAATCGAATGAGCTGCTTGAAACAGATGCTTATTCCACTTCGGACCCTCCTTCTTATAATTTTCGATCTCTCGAAGATCTGCGAGCCATCATGGATAGACCTTGCTATGTTTCTAAACCGTGTCATCCTGAACTTGCTAGTCGATTCGAAGGATGGTTCTTACAGGGTGCACATGTGGAGGCGGACATATACCCGTCTGACAAGCAAGTTGTTCCTGATGATATAGATGTCATACAACGTAGTGCTCTTGCCCAGCTTGATAATACCATAGATTGGTTTGAGAAGCACGCCAATCTCCTTGAGAATTATACTGCAAAGAAGATGATTGGTTGGAACATGCTCGCCAATGACCTATAGAGATTGAACAGAGAGAATCTTGAGCGAATTTTTGTTCTGGAAGATGACAAAGCCATGCTTATCCGAGCCTTGAAGTCTAGAGATAGAGTCATTGCCCAGCTTCTGGGCCAGGAGGGAAAAATTGATCTGCCTCCCTCTCCATCTGCTTAGGGGTGATTTCATGATGGGAAGGAATCGTGACTTTCATGACTTTCTTATTCTGCTTTTAGGTTGTCATCTTATGCATGTAAATTATTAGACTAGATTGTTTAATGCGAGTGTCAGTCCTCGCTTATGACTTTAGCTTATATGCTTGATCCTGCGTTTGAATTGCTTGGTGGATGATGTAATTTTGGTTGTGTGTATGTTATGTTATCCGATGACGCTAGAATGAAGTTGTGTTCTGCTCTCGTACTTAAGCTTTTACTTTCAGCTTCGTTGTATCTTCCTGTTTTGCATGTGTAATACAGATTCTGCATTATTAATTGGTTGTTATTACAGGCTAAGTTTTGAAATAATCTAATGCCGATGTTGTATGAAATTATAACCGGATTGTAGTATGTTTAAGAGGGCGCCATTAAATTTTATTAATGCGACGGCAGTGCCCACACATCACAATTGGTTTTAATATTTTGAAAATTAGGCATGACATTTATACTTAGGTAGAAAAATCTGTTATTCCTGGTATCTGGATGAGCCAGTTACCTATAGAATTTGTCAGAAGACTTTGGTGAAAGTTGCTGACTTCGTCATTAACCGAATTTTGAAAGATTCGGCTCATGATCGGATGTTCCTGGAAGGATTTTTAATCCGTTGTTCGTTGGGTCTGAATAATTCAAACGCTTGTTGAACTTGTCGGATGCCTCCTAAGAGGTCTTTGGGTCCGTCAGTAACTGGGTTTGGAATCCAAACCCAGAATCAATAGCTGAATTTGGAAGATCCAGCATCTGAGTGGATGCCTACAAAGAGGTCTTTGAAAACTCTGTGTTTGTATCATTGTCCAGCCATATCTTAATGGCGTCGGTGATGAACCGGGTGTCCCTCAGGGAGGTCTTGGGTTAAAGAGCCCGGTGTTTTATCACTATCTAGCCATATCTTAATGGCGTCGGCGATGAACCGGGTGCCCCTCAGGGTGGTCTTGGGTTAAAGAGCCCGATGTTTGTATTTCTATCCAGCCATATCTTAATGGCATCGGCGATGAACCGGGTGCCCCTCAGGGAGGTCTTGGGTTAAAGAGCCTGATGTTTGTATCGCTATCCAGCCATATCTTAATGGCGTCGGCGATGAACCGGGTGCTCCTCAGGGAGGTCTTGGGTTAATTGTCACATTGTTTCTAGGGGCTGACCCTAGTTTATTTGTCGACCTCTCATTGTGAATCTTTAGATCTAGAACTTCGAACTCTATTAATAATGTGCCCCTACGGTGAAATGCAAAACTTGGTCCGTAGTCTGGATGTCACATCGTTTAGGTTTAGAGTTCTTGATGACCCTTATTCATGGCTTCATATTTTATATCCTTAATAACATGAAAGGCCAGGGTGTTTGTGTACCAAGCAACGAGTGTTTGAGCTCTTTCGGTTGGAGATGTGCCGTAGCATTCATTAAGCTTTATTTGGTTCTGAGTGTGCTTCTATCTACTTAAAAATCCTGTAATTAAAATCGACGTTAGTAGCTGGATATTAAAACTTGCAGATGTACGATTTTAGATAGGTAAAGTAGTTTCTTTCATTAATTTGTACATAATTTGCATGATATTCACGATGTATGATATATTTACAATTCATGATGTATGTCTAATGAGTAATATGTGAAAGAAACTTCAAATAAAATAACGGCGAAGGTGAAAGTTATTCCATGCCCGAGGGAGTTCGATTCCGTTTGTCATTTTTAGCTCAAAAGTGCCATCTGCAAACATCTAGCTAATCATGTACGGCCCCTCCCAATTGGATCCGAATACCCCAGTTCCTGTCATAATTCTTTTCAGGACGAGGTCCCCGATTTGAAAAGTTCTTGGCTTGACATTTGTATTGAAATATCTGGCTACTTTTTGATGATGGGCCACTATGTTAAGCTCTGCTTCTCTTCGCTTTCCCTCGAGTAAATCAAGTGCTTCCAATTGCAGCTTTTCATTCTCCTTCTGGTTAAAGTGGATTTTGCGGTGAGTTGGCACTTCTAGCTCCACTGGGATCATAGCTTCTGAGCCGAATGCAAGTGAGAATGGGGTGTGCCCCGTAGCGGTTTTATGCGTTGTCTGATATTACCATAACGCAAAGGGAAGTTCATCAACCTAGTTGCCTTTGGCTTTTTCAAGACGCTTCTTGATGGTTGACTTTAGTATTTTTTTGATGGCTTCCACCTGCCCATTTGCTTGCGGATGGGCCACAGCTGCAAAAATCTTTTTGATATTGTACTTGGCGCAGAAGTCTAGGAATTGATTGCTTTCGAATTGGGTTCCATTATCGGTAATGATCTTTTGTGGTACCGCAAACCTGCAAATGATGTTTTTTAAGACAAAATTGATTACTTTCTTTGATGTGATTGTAGCTAAAGGTTCTGCTTCAGCCCATTTGGTAAAGTAGTCAACAGCTACTATAGCGTATCTCATATTTGCTTTTGCGGTGGGTAATACCCCAATTAGATCTATGTCCCAGACCGCAAATGTCCACGGGCTAACCATTTGAGTTAACTCTACGGGAGGTGCTCTTGGAATTTTAGCGAATCTCTGGCATCTATCACACTTCTTCACATAGGTCATGGCATCTAGATTTACATCAGGCCAGAAATAGCCATATCGCGGAATCTTCTTAGCTAACGTTTGACCACCAGTGTGTCCTCCGCATTCTCCCTCGTGCAACTTTGCCAAAATCGCTCTAGATTCCTTCTTAGTCACACATCGCAGCAAGGGCATGGAGAATCCTCGTCGGTACAGCCTTCCATCATGAATGAGGTACAGAGGGGCTTTGCGCAATATTTTCCTTTTGTCTTTCCGTTCTTTAGGAAGTGTCCCGTTGAGGATATATTCCTTGATTGGTGTGGTTTCCATTATCCAGTCAATACATGCTTCCTCAATAGTAGGGGTAGAAAGGACTTCGATGGGGACTAAACCCAGCAGTTGAGCATCTGATGAACTAGCATACTTGGCAAGAGAATCCGCTTTTGAGTTCTGTTCTCTTGGGATGTGAGATATAACGTAGTGATCAAGATTGTTTAGAAGTTCCATAGCTTTGATTAGATAAGAGGGTAGATTCTCAATTTCGGTTTGGAACTCTTCGCGCACTTGACCCACCACCAACTGAGAGTCGCTAAGAATTTGCAAAGTTTTTAGGTTTAGCTCTTTTGCCAACTTTAGCCCTGTTATTAACGCTTCATATTTAGCCTCATTATTAGTTGATGGAAATTCTAATCTTAATGTGTAGCATAAAGAGTGACCCTCTGTGGTTTCCAAGACAATTCCAGCCCCTGAACAATATTCATTTCTAGATCCATCAAAATATAGTTTCCAAATGGTCTCCGTCTCCGCTGGTTCCTCGATCTCTTCTCCTCTGTCTGTAAACTCAGCAATAAAATCTGCTAGGGCTTGGCCATTAGTCGCTCTTCGAGGATGGTAAGTGATGTCATATTGACTCAGCTCGATGTTCCATTTTAGTAACCTTCCTGAAGTTTCCGGGTGAAAGAGAACTTGCCTTAGTGGTTGATCGGTAAGAACCTTGATAGGGTGATATTGGAAATATGGTCTCAACTTTTTGAGGAAATGAGGAGGCAATATACGAGCTTCTCTAGCTTAGGGTAATTCAATTCGGCCCCGGCAAGTCTTTTACTGATGTAATACACCGCCAATTGCACCCCTGCTTCTTCTCGGATTAGCGCTGCGCTCAAAGCATGTGATGAGACTGCAAAGTATAAAAATAGATCCTCCCTATCTTTAGGTTTCGATAACATTGGCGGTGATTCCATATGTCTTATCAATTCCTCAAAAGCCTCCTGGCACTCTAAGGTCTATTGGAAGTCCTTCCTTCCTTTTTTCATGGCATCGAAAAGCGGGATACACCGATCTGTTGCTTTGGAAATGAACCGGTTTAATGCTGCTACCTTTCCATTTAAGCTTTGGAGTTCCCTTTTAGTTTTCGGAGCCCGCATTTCCCTTAACGTCGCAATTTGATAGGGATTTGCTTCGATGCCCCTAGCATTGACGATAAACCCGAGAAATTTGCCCGAAGAGACTCTGAATGAACATTTTAACGGGTTTAGTTTCATCCCGTATTTCCTGAGTATGTGAAACATTTCTGCCAAATCCTCGAGATGATTTTCGACCTTCTTTGACTTGACTAGCATATCATCCACATACACTTCCATTGTATTCCCTATTTGAGATTTAAACATGGAGTTTACGCGGCGTTGGTAGGTTGCCCCTGCGTTCTTCAGTCCAAACGGCATAACCCTATAGCAGTATAGCCCTCTATCCGTTATGAAGCTCGTTTTCTCCTCGTCCGGCTTATACATCATAATTTGATTATATCCGGAATATGCATCCATAAAAGATAGTAACCCATGACCCGCTGTAGCATTTACAAGTTGGTCGATCCGGGGTAAAGGAAAGTTATATTTTGGGCATGCTTTGTTAAGGTCTGAGTAGTCTATACACACTCTCCACTTCCCATTAGACTTTTTAACAAGAACTAGGTTTGAGACCCAATATGGATATGTAGCTTCCCGTATGAAATTATTTTGGAGTAGTCTATCTACTTCTTATTTTAGAGCTTCAGAACTCTCAAGTCCCTGCATTCACCTCTTCTGCTTTACAGGAGTCAATTTTTGGTTTATATTCAACTTGTGAACAATTACATTCGGTGGGATCCCATACATATCTGAGTGTTCCCAGGCAAATACATCTAGGTTTGCTTTCAAAAACAAGATTAATTCCTTCCGCAGATTTATGCCTAGCTGAGAACCAATCTTCAGGACTTAGTTAGGGTATTTGGATACTGGAACGGGGATAGTATCTTCTGCCGTCGCTGCTCTATTTTCCCCCATACTGTTTTTCCTTGGATCAATTGCCTTTTGAGCCCCACTGAGCTCACCAGTATGGGGGTTTTGCTTTAGTTGCTATAAGAGGGGTTTCTGGATGCAAAGTGACAGCTCTACATCCTTCTTCAATTCCTTCTTCCTTACTTCTGCCAATTCAACCAAATAACACTCCCTTGCTGCTTGTTGATCTCCTATAATTGTGCCAACACCATTATCCGTTGGAAATTTCATAGTGAGGCGCCACGGAGCCGTAGTTATTATGAATGTTGCGAGAGTAGGTCTTCCTAGGAAGGCGTTGTAAGCAGAAGGTTCATCGATTATAACAAAGTCTTGTATCCATGTGGCTTTCTTCTCTACTTCCCTAAGCTCTACCAGCAGACTGATGACACCAAACGGTTGAACCGCTTGACCAGTAAATCCACGGACCTTATTCTAACAAGCTTTTACATCACTCATGGAAAGCTTCATCCTATGGAATGCGTTAAAGAAAAGGATATTAACTGAGGCTCCGCTATCAACTAACACCCTTCTTACTATGGTCGGGCCCAGACCCACGGTTATCACCATTGGATCCTCTATAGGTGTTACGATCCCAGCCGGATCTTCATCTTTAAATGTGATGTTGTCTCGTAGAATTCTTGGTCTTTTGCCGATAAAACTTCATCTATGGTCATGAGTTCACCTTTTCTCGAAAAGTCCTTCACCTCTTGAGCGTACTTCACCATATCCCCCCAGCTTTTCCCAACCGGGTAGGGGCCTCCTGAAATGGTGTTTATGATCATCCTTGGTATAGCAGCAATTGAGGCGATCTCATTCTGTTTAGGCTGTCCTATAGAGATTCCTTGGTCTCGAGTTCCTTGAGCATTCTGGGAGTTCTTTGTGTACTGTTGAAGCCTGTTTTTCCTTATCAGTTCTTCGATCAAGCTTTTCAAATGTCTACATTCGTTCATGCTATGCCCCGGCTGGTTATGAAATTGGCAGAACTTACCAGATTTTATTGCGTTATCAGTGACTCTTAACTTCCCGGGCTCTGGGTACTCTTCAGTGTCTTTGGTTGCCATATATATGTTCTCTATGGTGTCGTTAAGAGGAGTCATTTCGGAATTCTTGAAGAAACGAAGCTTTTTGTTGTTTCGCCCGTCTTTCCGTTCATTCCCCCTTTTCTGATTTCCTCCGGCGTTTTTCTGTCCTCCTTGCACGTTTACGTCCCACTTTTCTGATGGCTCCTTACTTTCTGCAGCTTCCATTGTATAGGCCGGATCCTCATCCACGCCTATATACTCCTCTGCCTTGTCAAACAGCTCTTCGAAAGTGGCAGGCTTCTTTTTCTTGATCCACCGCCCGAGTTTGGTCTTTTTACTTATGCCTCCCTTTAGAGCCATCAAAGCCAAACGTGGCTCATAGTTTCCAACTTCAGTCGCGGCGGTGTTAAAACAAGAAAGGAAGGCCTTAATGGACTCCCCCGGCCCTTGTTCCAGTTCATTCAATTCCATTACATCACGCACCTTGGTTGCTTGGAGCCAGAATTGTTGTCTGAAAAGCTTGGCCAAGGTAGCGAAGTCATCCACGGATTTCGGCAGGAGTTTTGTGAACCAGAGTGAGGCTACTCCCTACAAATAGGTAGGGAAGTACAAACACTTGAGCTCATCATGCATGTGTTGATCGTATCTGAATTGAAACACGTTTGGATCGCCAATTCCATTGTAGGCTTGTACAACTGGGGGTTTGAATTTATCTGGATATGGTGCCATGTTTATTCTTTCTGTAAGTGGGGTTTTTGTAGGAGCAAATCCCCATTCCTTTTCATCATCCACCTTTTTCTGTCTTTCATTCATGATCTTCTGTATCATTCCGAATATTCGCTCCTCCTCATTGAGTTGGTCCATGGGGCAGATGCCTTCCTCTTTACCGGATGTTTGCCTACACAAACGATCGTGGTTCAGATTCCAGGGCCCTGGACCTCCCTCATGGGGAAGTGCCCCTTTGGTGGAACCAAACGCTTGCTAAGGAGTTGCTTTTCCAGAGTGGTTATGAATAGGTGGCCTCATTCCCTTATGACTAGGATTTGCAATCTTCTGGACAGAGTTTCCTTTATTTGGACTCGAGGAAGACGATCCAGTATCTTCCGTTCCAGTGGTTTTAGCGGTTTTGAGATGGCTTGCACTCATGGTAACTTTGGCCGTTGCGGCTTGCATGGCGAACATGGTGTCAAGCTTCTTCATCATGGCTTCATTTGCAATATCCATTCCACTTGTTAGTCCTGCTGCCACTTCATCCAACTTCTTCCTTGTTATGGCAGTTCTGGCTTTAGAACTTTCACCAACTTCAAACTGATTAGTATGAAGGGGATCTTCTGTGTTAGTGGCATTATCAACATCTTCGAGGCTTTTACTTGTAACTTTCTTCGATGGTCTACCTGGTTTTCCCATGGCTTTTGAGATAAGTACTACAACTTGAACAACTTAGAAGATCAGATTGGATTCAAAATCTCAATGCAAGGACTTCTACCTTGTGAAAGAGCGAGAAATGGATTGGCAATTCGGGGCCCACGGTGGACGCCAAATGTTTTCCCCAAAATTGGACAAAACACCAAAAATGTGAAGAAACGTCTCACAAAAATGAAAAGTGGAGCCTTACAACAATTGAAATGTAAGTAAAAGACAACAGGTTTTATAGTGGTTCAACCCAATAAGGGTCCACATCCACTTTCATAAGAGATTCCATTATCAAAATGAAGATTACAAGATTAGCTTCTCTCTTACATCAATTTTATCACTCCCTTACTCATGAATTACACTTAATCTACTAAAGATGATTGAGAAGAGAATTATTCAGCGGAGATTTGATGTAGATGTGGTAGAATTGAAAGGAATCCCTCTTTCATGTAGGCTTGCTCAATCAATCTTCAACTCTTGAATCATTTGGATGTGTTTGATAGAGATTATGATCCATGGATTAATCTTCAATTTATGATGTTGAATGGGTTGTTAGAATTGTTTTGGAATATTTTCGGCAGCACTTCGTGGTCTCAAGATTCGATCCCCTCAAATGAAGAAGTGAGGGGGTATTTATAGGAGATTTCCAGACCAGGTGTGTAACACACCGTAATTCTGCAACGCTATGATTCACAAATCAAGGCAGAATTAAAAGTTATAATCAAAATCAAGGGAAATGGGTTGCACCATTGCGTTCGTCTCAGAATTCTACATGAAAACGAGTCCGAATTTGCGTAAATCGGAGTCCGTATGAGGAAGATATAGCCTCCGGAAGTTTCAGCAAAGTTCAAATTTCAAAACAGCCAGGTCGACTGGGGAGTCGACTGGGTAGTCGACCCCCCCCCCCCCAGGTCGACTGGGGAGTCGACTGGGTAGTCGACCCCCCCCCCCCCAGGTCGACTGGGGAGTCGACTGGGTAGTCGACCCCCCCCCCCCAGGTCGACTGGGGAGTCGACTGGGTAGTCGACCCCCCCTCCCTAGGTCGACTGGGTAGTCAACTGGGAAGTCGACCCCCCTGCTTTTTCCAGCTTTCTGAACCTAGTTCGTTCCTCTGTATCTAGACGCCATTCTGACTAGATTCGTTGACTTCTACACTATATAAACAGCCCTAGTCTCCTTCTCTATTCACAATTCTTCTCTACCCTTATGCTGCAAAGATTCTTAGTGAACATGACTTCTTCTCCTCCTCTTAATTAAATAATAAATAGAATAATATATATAAAATAAATCAAGACGAGGAGATGCTGCTCAAAGACTTTCAAGAAGAGGAGATTCAAGCTAGAATTCAAGTGAAGATTCAAATGACTGCAACGACTATTTTTTTTCTACGAATCTAATCTTATCTCTGTAAGTCAGTTATTTTTAGATTTGAACGTTTTTCTCTGTTCGTGACATGAAATTAAAGGAATAAAAGAATATGCCAAATCTCTCTCTCTCTATTCGAATCAGTGCCTATACTCTTGAACCTAATTAAGAACTGTTATGATTCGAGGACAAATAAGACCATGACTATGAAACTATGGACCTTAGAACCATTTGCCTATGACTACGGACATTGCCTATGACTATGAACATTTTCCTATGACTACGGACATTGCCTATGACTATGAACATTACCTATGACTGTGACTATGACTATGAGGATTATTTCCTTGACTAAACCTATGCCTTTGATTAGAAAACATAGACTATTGCCTATGACATAACAAGGACATCTGTGATTAAACACCTATGATTCATGACTAGGAAAGTGTTGCTTAAGTTTTGTGATTATGAGATTGGGTCTAAACCCGATTATTTATTCTGCCTGTCCTTGGTTTTCTTTGGTTTTAGACTATGGGAATTTACCTATTAAGTTAGGTCTACCCATGTTCTTGAACCCGCGTCTCTATTCTGTCTATCCTTAGTTTTAGACCTTGGGAATTTACCTATTAAGTTAGGTCTACCCATGTTCTTGAACCTACATCGTTATTCAAACCTTTTATGCCAGTTATTATGTCCATCCTTTTTTCCATAGCATCTTTGGTTCATTCCCTATTTTCTACGAGTCTAGATTTGTCCATAATCTAGATTGAATCGCAATTATACGAACGGTGGGAATATGATTTGGGCATAATGTGAAATGTACTAAAAACATAGTTATAAACTTGGAATTTGGCATAAATTGGGAACATGAATTACGGCATGTTCATAGAAATACAAATTGGATAAATTTAACATGAATTATAGGATGTGTAATTTGAATCTAGTATTGACTTGTAAATCTATCATTTACATGAGTTATGAACTAGAATAATAATTCTAGTTTGACGTGAACTGTAATTAGAATGTTAAATCAGGGTTGGATTAGCTAGTTTGGCGTAATAAGTATATTGGTATAAATTTGAGATTAGCCATAATTGGGAATAACCGTCAGGTTTAGAAAAATCATGGTTAGTGACACTTAATTGGTATAGTTTACATACCAAAAGGCATAAATATGGTATAGAGGGGAAAAATGGGCCATAGGAATGAATGTAGGCAATTTACATTAAAAGAGTAATTGGGAAATAAGTAAATTAGGATTAATTTACTTATAGAATTTGTCCTAAATGAGGAAATTTTAATTTAGACAAATTAAAGGTTTATTAACGACATCTCTTTTAATAATAAACCAGAAAGTTCTAGGGTGACAGAGAGGATAGTGTCTAGGCTTGGGTTTGGAAAATACAAGTTTCCTGCTCTCCCTGGCTATTCCTAACTGATCCGACGGACGGGATGGTTACTTTCAAAACCTGATTTGAAAACTAATCAAAACCCTTTGAACTTAGAAAACACGAATATGCCTAACCCGAGGTTAGACTGAGTTGCGATGTAAACCTGCCCGGAACCAACCAGCACATCCAGTATTCGCAACAATATCTGTCTAATGTAAGTGGTCGCGGGTTTAATTTATTTAGTTAAAGCTAGAACAAGAAAGGTAGGGTTAAGTTAACTAAGACACTTAACCAGTTCAACATGATGGGTGGGGTTAGGTTCAGACTGACACTTAACACAGTTAAGCTAGAATGGGAGGGTTAAGTCCATAGGAACACTTAACCAACTTAACACAGTTAAGCTAGGATGAGGGGGCTAAGTCCATAGAGACACTTAACCAAACTCAAGGTAGCAAGACAAGATTTGTAGGGGTTAAGTAAAGTTAATACACTTAGCCAAATTAACATGTCAACTAGACTAGAGGTTGGGGTTAAGCAAAGTTAATACACTTAGCCAAATTAACATGATAACTAGACCAGAGGTTGGGGTTAAGTAAAATATAATACACTTAGCCAATTTGATATGTTAGCTGGGCTAGACCATAGGGTTAAGTAAACTTGAACACTTAACCATCAGATTCCGATCAAGGAATAGGGTTAAGTCTAAAACATGAAGGGATAATACTTAACCATTAATAACATGTTAGTTAAGACAAACGGGAAAGGTTAAGTTAAAAAGGAACACTTAACCAATACAGGGTGAATGGGTAGGGTTAAGTAATAATAAATACTTAACCAATATAACTTGGTTTGTGGTGGGGTTAAGTCAACATGAATTACCGATAACACTTAACCAGTATAACAGGATGAATGAAGAGGGTTAAGTTGGCTTGAATTGACTAATGACACTTAACCAGTCCAAATTGACGGAAAAGGGAACTAAGTAGTAAACCTTAGAAAACAACGATTCTGGAAACTAAGTGGTAAATCCTAGTTAGTAAAACTAAGTAGTAATTCTTAGTATAACACGGGAAGGAGCGAATGTCCGTCTGAGTAGAGAGAAGGCTCCAACGAATTGGGTTACGAAGCCCGAGGCTTCGAGGGGACGTGAGGGTACTCTTGCTATCCCTCTGTGAGGCTGCAGATGATCCGCCTGGGCCCACAGAGGTTAAGGTTTGCGTAGAAGGACCAGGGGTATGCCTTGGTTGCAATACATGGCAACCTAAAGACTAGGACGGACCGACGTGATTCGGCGAGCAAACGGTAGCCCTGTGATAGCGACTCGTCGTCTACCATCCATCTTGAGTCAATCGAGATACGTGAAGCGGAAAGGAGGAGAACTCCAAAAGACCATGTACTTGCTATCTAGTTATGGGTGAGGATGCCCATAGGATAGTGGGGCACCGGGGGACGGCGTATAGTTCTCATTTTACAAGGTGTGCTTTTCATTAGTTGAGGGAGGGGTCAAGTGGGACCATAGCCACTGGAATAAAAACAGAACTTAGCATCTGCATCGGCAGATATCTGAAAGCTCCCAACCGAGTTCTGTATTCCTTGATATGCCCTATCACAGGACTCGGACTGCACATTACAGGACATGTGCATCTAGACAAGCGATAACGATTCGCGATACATGCGTGGGGAAGTATAGGAAATATACCACTCTAGGTAGTGTGTCCTAGACTTGGGGGCATCGTTTGAAGGGTAGCATAATCCCTAGTTGGACTAGGTGGCATAAATCCTGAATCCGAGAAGCGTTCAGCAGATAGCGTAAACTCTAGTTAAATCTAGAAAGCACTTGATAGAAAACCCTAGATTTGATCTAGGTAATAAATAATGAATGTATGCCGAAAGGCAATGGAAAATACAGGGATTGGGATCACATTATCGTTACTAGTTGGGACACTAGATAGGCGGTGCAGAGATATAGGAACCAATATAACAAGGAAATAGAGAAGCAGCGAAAGCGTTAGAGCATATCCAGTTTATCTTATCTTAGCATACCTTGTGATTATCTTGTCTAATCTTGCTGACCCTATCATCTTGGCGTTATCTTGTATTCAGTTAATTCATGTCGTTTTGTTTTTCCATGTTCACATGCTAGAAGATACTGAACTTACTCAGGCTTTATGTCTGACTCTGTTTTTCTTTCGTCTTCTTTTCTCCCGTTCCCCCCCCAGGTAGTAAAGGAGGGAAATAGTATAGCTCAGGTTAAGTTAGACTGCCACTCTTTCCCAGCTTGAAGATTTGTCGAAGTTCGCTTGGATTCTCTCTTTCAGATGCTATGGCCGACTCTTGCTAAAATCGGGGAATATAAATGTTGTTTTATGCTTCTTTATTTTGTAAGACAGATGGTACTCTGATGTTGTAAAGAAATCATTGTACAAACTATTTTATCAATAAAGCAAAGTTTTATTTTCCGCAGTTTAATTTCTGTCTGTCTTGTAATTTATCTGCATCTTTTACCCAAAATACTCCACAGAACTTAGTGCATTCCCTTTGTGTGTGACACTAATGGACGTGGGGTGTTACAAGGTGGCAGTTTCGTAATTATGCAGAGAGACACCATGACTCATGGCGCCAAACGACATGACCCATGCCGCTCACTTGGTATCCTGAGTTCTTGACACGACATGATTTTCTATGGCATGGTTCATCTCGTTCAGGTGACCCGACATTAGCTGGAGGCGATATGAGCGGGGCGCGGCATGGCTTAACTTCAGATCTTGATTAGCGACTTACCCTTTACATCGTAGAATGATATGGAGGCAGGGCGGCATGAGTCATGTCGCATGACCCTATGCTTTTGAGCGCCTTGAGCCCTCAACATGGGTCATTTTGTTCGGATGACGGCTGTTGATAACTCATCAAAAGTTGGATGCGGTATGAGTGCAAGCGACCTGATATGGAATGGACGATCTTTCTCCCTTGCGACACGACTCTAACGGCTTGACTTTCATACCTTGCGGCATAAGTAGGTCACGACATGGTTCGCATTGAGATCTTAAGTAGCAGCTTGCTTCTTATGTCGCTGAATGACATGGAGGATGGACGGCATGGCATATTTCCTGAATCTGGTCTGGCTCTCTTGACATGGTTCAAGGCCGACATGGATGACAGGAGAGATTACGACTTATGGCCTGACGACATGACTGCCAGATGCTTTTACTTTACTCTGTCGCCATAAACGAAATGCGGCACGACTTGGGGTCAACCCAGTTTCCACGAAGCGACATGGTGAGGTACGACATGGCTTGATTTTTCTCTTTTGTCTTGCGATATGGCCTTGAAGCACCTTGGTATCCACGTCATGAATTCAAATTCGACATGGTTTCAATCCAATGACTTGACTAATAACGACACGATTTTGACGACATTTCAAAAACATATTTTTGTGGGTTAACACCAATAATCTTAATTAAAAGATTTATTCTTTTCACATGGGGTTTGAGAAGTGATACTGAAGACACCATTCACGACAAAGCCAAAATCCAATTTAATATTAAATATAAGGCTCTAAACAGAAATTATATCGGCTTACATTCAATATCAAATTCTGATCGTATGGGGAATAACGATAAATATCTATCTTCCAAATTCTTCCACAATATCCGTATAGTCACGGAATCCAATATCAAAATCTCCCGAAGATGATTTCTATTCAAATCCATTCCAATTCATACATTGGAAAATTCTGGTTAGATTAAAACCATTCACAAATCCAATTTATTTACTTAAAAACGTTGGATTATCATTCTAGTTATTAAGTAGTTCATTTTGATAAAAATATATTTTTAACTTTATAAATGTGGAATTTTTCATTCAAATTCTTTTCGAATCTTTTATTATGATTTTACACAAATTAATAATATTTTTAATAATTTTATCAAGGCATGTACAGTCGGTTTCCAATAACGGCTATCGAACCGCAACCATAGCGACCTTTTCCAAATTTGATTTGGACATAATTCCAAATCCAACCATTAGATTTCAAATCTTTTATATTAATTGCAAAGCTCTTTTCGATACGAACCCAACGGTTCCGGTTTTTGGAGAACCTGACGGTCGGATCTCCCGTAATGTCAATTCGAAGTCAATGGTCGAAATTCGCGAACGGTCGCGGCGCGCGCGTTCTATTCAAGCCATTAATATATACATATATATAATATATATTTCATTCAAAACGTATTTTATAATTTCATTTTAAAAACAATTCACACTTTCATTTCAATTTTAAATCAAAATTGAATACTCCTTATCATTATAATATTTAAATGATAATATTTTCAAAATATCATATTTTGAAATAATTTCCTTTTCGATATTCATTATAAAAATGAATAAAATCGATTAAAAAATTCGTTCATGTCAAAATAGCGCATATCTAATAAATACGACTTCACACATTTCAAAATTTTAATGTCCATCTAAAATCGGACATCAAATTTACATTTTAATCCTTTATTGAATATTATTTTAAAATATTCGTTATTTTAAAATATTCATTATTCTTGAATTGGAAACGGACCCAATCAATTACCATATAATGTTATTTATATGGATTTCATACAACATATGTGCAAAACAACACTGATACACAATCATCCATCATCCAGAGTGCATTATACAATTACATAAGCATTAAATATAAATAATTAACGCATAAAACAGTCTGTCAACCAATCGATTTACATACAATTAAACAATTGGGATCAGTGTAGGGGTTTCAATCAACAAACACTGATTTTATTTGTGCAATTGGGTGAAGTGTAAAATTTGTCGTCCCAATCGATACTAGTTAAATGGGTGTACATAAAAAAATCGTCCGATTTGTAAATGAATATTTATTTTCATTTCAGGAGAATTTTATGTCGTCAATATGTAAGTAAAAAATTATTTTTTTAACGATAAAATATTTATTTCAACACTTGACTATTTTATACAGTTCATACATTAAATAAAAATGATATTTTTTATTGTTCAAACATTTTACTCAACACATGAATATGTTGTATAGTTCATTTTAGAAAATTTCTTTTACATTTCAGTTTCAGAAAAATTCAGCCTTATAACAGCACGATATTAGAACCGGAATAATGTCTAGCATTAACCCTCTCCTGATACTAGCTCACGCCACACACAACAATCACAATCAATCCAAACAATTCCACAATCAATTCACAATCAATTTTACAACCTCAATCCAAATTTCCAGAATACAATGCAAACAAACCACCATAGTTTATACAATAAATAGTGTCAGGAGCTACTAAGCCCCGTCTGCATCCTAAGATATATTTAACTGTAAAATAATTTGAGTGAGAAGGTGTTCTCACATTAGGATCCACTCCTCCATGCTTTTCTGACGTTCTAATTCGCTGTTCAGATTCCAGACATTGCAGACGAGCTCCAATCTTTACACGATCTTTTTTCCTAGGTTAAACGTGCCGTTTCTAACAACTTTCGCCTAGTGGCCTTTCTTCCGAAAATGCTCCATTTTGCTAGAATTTGTGAAAATAAAAGTATTTGGAAAGTAGATTTTGGATGCGTTTTCTGAACAACTTCGCATTCCAAAATATGACTTCCATATACTCAAATCGAAGAGAAAATCGTGCTCTTAGACTTTAGCATTATGGAGTTTTGTTCAGAAGCACACGGTTGGGAAGATATGGGATGTGGAAGCTTAGGGTGTTATTTGCAAACATTGAAAATTACAAAAATTGGATTTTTGGACAAAGGCGGACCCACGGCCGGAGGGGGTGATGGGGGAAGGCGGCGCTAGGGGCTGTAGGTCAGGGGGTGCGGCATTGGGCCGGTGGTGGCGCTGGAGGGGCCACGACGGCTAGGGTTCACGGAAATTGGGGTTTAGAAGGAGGAGAGAGAAGAGAGAGAGGGTAGGAAGGAGGAGGGGTTACGCCGGTCTGGGGAGGAGGCACGCACGGCGGTGGAGCAGGGGAGGGCGCGGTGGTAGGGGCCGACGGTGAACGACGGGGTCTAGGTTTTTTTTTATTTGATTTTGAATGATAGTGGGGAAAGAAGGGGTTTGACTTTAAAAAATTTATTATTTTTAATTTCAAAAAGTAATTTTCTCGCTCAATCTCCAAATCAAACTGATTGTCGCCCCAAGCCAAATACCCCCATTTCGGATGCAATGTGATATGTCCCGCAAGCCAATTCGACCGTTTCGATCAGTTTTCATAAAAATTAAAATATAAATTAATATAATGTTCAAAATTGATTTCAACGTACATTTTAATATACCGGGGCCATATACTGACACCAAAAATTACAGAAAAATAAATATAGCTTTTTTTTTGATGATACGGTCCTAAAAAACTAATTTCGTTGAATTTGGAGGTTGTTTGTAATATAGTCATTTTCCAGTCAATTGAATTCAAACTAAAATTACCAAACCCGTTTCAATTCACTACGCTTACATAATCATTAAAAAAAATTATGAAAATCAAAATGTAGCAATAATTTGACATTTCGGATCCAACAAAGGTGATTTCGTCGAGAAAGGAGGTTGTTTGCAAAATGGCTATTTTAAGGGCTATATATTATATTAAAATATATATAAATTTCATAGCGATTATTCTAAATTTTAAGTTGGACATAAGTTTCAATTAAATTTCAATTTATAAAGTGAAATCTCGGTATCTTACATTCGTTAGAAAGATATAGTTAAATAGATTTCAACGTATCTTGTTTCACTGAAATCCGATTTATATTGAATTATATATATTCAATTGAAATTAGAAATCAAATTTTCAAACTACCACGCCAAGTTTGGCCCGTTGTATAATTAAAATTAATTTGTACATTCTAACTTTGATTTAAATAAATTTTTAGTCATTATTATTTACAAAATCATTTTATATATTCAAAATCCATTAAAATGGCTAAAATAAAAAATTTAAATTGGTTCAAAATTTCCGGGTTGTTACAACGTATGTTTAATTTAATCGAAAATAAATTGCTAGTTCAACAATGAAAATCAATGTGAGTAAACTCACTATCTGGTTCGTTTATAATTTTATTATAAACGAATTTTTATTTTAAATAATTTTTATATGTTGATTATTGGTTCTTAGGATGCATTGAAATATTATTATGGCTATTACACACACACACACACACACACACATATATATATATATATATATTAGTTATTTAGGCTTGGTGGTTGTGGTTATTATATATATATATATATATATATATATGTATATATTGGTGGTTGGATATTTCCTGCAGTACCATTAGCGGATGCCCGCTAGCGGATGACGCAATGCGCCCCACAATATGATAGTGGATGACCTTCTATACCGCGATATCCTTCCTTAAAGCAAGATGGGTATTATTTATGTGGTTAACATCTATGAATGTAGGAAAACAGGTTGGAGGGATCCAACTGGATTCCTCAAGATTTATTATTGTTTGTTTTCATATATATATATATATATATATATATATACACATATACATATTATCATATATGATGTGTTAGAAAACATATGGTTGATAATTATGTGTTTTGGATGTTTAAATATCACTGGGCCAAAATGTTTATTTATAAAAATATCATGAAAAAGGGTGTAACAACTCGGAAAATCAGAACCAATTTAAAAATTTTATTTTGGCAGATTTAATGAATTTTGAATATTTAAAATGATTTATTTTAAATAATAATGACTAGAAATTTATTTTGAATAGAATTAGAACATATAAATTTATTTAAATCGAAGTTAGAATATAAATATTTATTTTAATTATAAAAGGAATTGGAAATGTCGCGGTAGTTTCAAAATTCGATTTCAAATTTCAAATAAATGTACAGGATTCAAAATAAACCGGATTTTAGTAAAACTAGAAATATTTGAATTTGTTTGAAAATATCTTTCCAACAAATGAAAAAAGTCCAAATTTCATAACGGGAATAAAAAGTTATGTCTAGTTGAAAATTCAGAATAGTCGCTTTGGAATCTATATAATATATAGCCCTTAAAAATAGCGATTTTGCAAACGACCTCCGTTTTCGACGAGACCACTTTTGTTGGATCTGGAATGTCGAATCATTTCTACATTCCAATTTAGACAATTTTTGGAATTAATATGTGCGCGTGGCGGATTTAAACGTGTTTGGTCAATTCAGTTCGAATTTAATCGACTGGAAAATGACTACTTTTCAAATGGTCTCCAAATTCGAAAAATTTTGTTCTGTTAGGACCATATCGTCTAAACATAGGCATGTTTATTTTTCTGGAATTTTTGGAGTCAGTGTGTGGCCCCGGTAAATTAAAATGTGCGTTTGAATTTAAAATATAATGAATTATATTTTAAATTTAGCGGAAACTGATCGTAACAGCCGAATTGGATTACGATACATATCCCATTGTGTTTGAAATGGGAGTAATTAGCTTGGGGCTACAGTTGTTGGGCTCGATTTGGGGTTCTAATTAAAAGGTTACTTTTTGGAAATTTTAAATAATTAAAAAATATATATATATATTCAAAACCCCCCTCACACTTTCTCTCTCCCCGTTGAGCAGATCGAAAATCAAATAAAAGAAAAAAAACGACGAGCGACGCTCGCCTGGCCACCACGCCACCCACCACCGTCGCGTGTGCCTCCCACCGCCGAGTTCACCTTCGCCTGGCCCTCCTCCTCCTCCCCATTGCCTCCTCTCTCTCTCCTCTACAATCCTAAACCCCTCCCCCCTCCCCCCGGTGAAAACAACCGCCGTCGCCGCCAGAAAGAGGCCGCCGACCACCTCTTCCCACCGCCGACATCAGGCTACCCTCTCCGCGACCATCCACCACCTAAATGAAAAAACCGGTGAGTTCTTTTAATTTTTACTTATTTGTATAAAGTTTTGATTTTTATTTATTTTTATAGACTTTTGATTTTTATTTATTTATATAAAGTTTTGATATTTATATATTTATATAAAGTTTTGAATTTTATTTATACAATTATGATATTCATTTATATAAAGATATGATTATTAATAACATAAAATTTTGATTTTTATAATGAAGTAGCTTTAATAAAAATTCGATTTTTATATGAATGTTAATAAAAAAATATGATTTTTATTATATATATAGCAATATAAAAAATTGATTTTTATTATATGAGTAGCAATATAAAAATATAATATTTATATAGAAAGTAGCGTTTTAAAAATCTGATTTTTTTTATAATGTAGATTTGAAATAAAAATATGATTTTTTTTAATATATGAAGCGAAATAAAAATATGATTTTTATTATAGAAATGGCACTACAAAAATATGATTTTTTATATATAATAACATTATAAAAATTTGATTTTTATTATGTGAATAGCAAAATAAAAATATAATTTTTTATATATGAAGTAGCATTATAAAAATATGATTTTTTATAATATAATAGCGGTTTAAAAATATAGCTTTTATTATATGAATAACAATATAAAAATATGATTTTTATATATATAATAGCATTTTAAAAATACGATGTTTAATGTGTAGATGGCATTGTAAAGAGGTGATTTTTATATATGACATTGAAATAAAAATGTGATTTTTAGGGATAAATATCATTGATAAAAATGAGATTTTTAAATGTATATACATCATATTAAAGATGTGATTTTTACTGTGAACAGCGTGGAAAGGGTTGCATTGGAATCTCGGGCAAATCCAAATGATTTAGATATTCAGAAATAAAACTGGCGGAGTGGATCCCAAAGGTGAGAAATCTCACACTACTTAATTTGCTAGTTAAATATATATACTAGGATGCAGATGGTGCTTAGTAGCACCCGATACCTTTGTTTGAAACCATGTTTGTTTGGTTGTTTGTTTTGTTGGATTAGTTGTTTGAATTTGGTTATTTAGTTGAATGAATTGATTAGAATTTTGTTTGTATATGGCGCGAGCCATTCTTAGGCGATAGATAAGCTAGACCTTATTCTGGTTCTAGTATCGCGCCGTTATGCTGCAGAAATTTTCTAAAAATGTTAGAATAATAAAAGTATCATTTTTATTGTATAAATGAACTATATAAAATATTCATAGGTTGAAATAAATAATTTATAGTTAAAAATATATTTTTTAACGTGTATATGAATAACACAAATATTCATTTACAAATCAGACGATTTGTTTATGTATACACATTTGGCTGATATTGATTGGGACGATATATTTTACACATTGCCCAACAGTACAAATAATAATCAGTGTTTGTTGTTTGAAAACCCTACAAGGGTATTGGGATGATATTGGACATACACTAATCCCAATATTTAGTTGCATGTTAGTCGATGGGTTGACAGACTTTTGTAAGCGTTAATTATTTATATTTAACGCTTATGCAGTTGTGTAATGCACTCTGGATGATGGTTGACTCTTTTTGATTATTGTTGTGTACATGTGTGTATGAAATCCATATAAATAAAATTATATGGTAATTGACTGTGTCTGATTCTAATTCGGAATGAATGAATATTTTAAATTAAGGAATATTTTAAAATGATGAGTAATAAATATTTTAAAATAATATTCAGTAATGGATCAAAATATGAGTTTGATGTCCAATTTGGGATGGACATGGAACTATTTAAATATATAAAGCCCTATTGATTAAATTAATGCCATTTTGATGTGAACGATATTTATATCGATTTTATTCAATTTTACAATGAATATCGAAAAGGAAGCGATTTCAAAATCTAATGTTTTGAAAATATTATCATTTATATATTAATGATATAGAATATTCAATTTTGATTTGAAATTGAATATGAAGTTGAAATTGTTTTAAAAAAGAATTTAAAACGATTTATAAAATAAGTTTTAAATGGAAATCAACAAAATATATAATATATAATATATATATTTAGTGGCCTGAAATGAACGCACCACACCGCGGCAGTTCGCGAATTTCGACCATTGACTTCGAATTGACATTACGGGAGATCCGACCGTTGGATTCTCCTAAAACTGGAACCTTGGGTTTGTATCGAAAGAGCTCTCCAACGAATATAAGGAATTTGAAATCTAATGGTTGGATTTGGAATTATGTCCAAATCAAATTTGGAAAAGGTGGTTGTAAGTGCAGTTCGATGACCGTTTATGGAAATCGACTATACGGACCTTGATAAAATTATTAAAAATATCAATAATTTGTGTAAAATCATAATAAATGATTAGGAAAGAATTTGGGTGAAAAATTACATGTTCGTAAAGATAAAAATACATTTTTATCAAAATGAACTAGTTATGAAATAGAATTATAATCCCATATTTTAAAATAAATAAATTGGATTTGAAATGGTTTTAAAAATAACCATAATTTCCAATATATGAATTGGAATGGATTTTAATTGAAATTATCTTCGGAATATTTCGATATTGGATTCCGTGATTATACAGATATTGTGGAGGAATTTGGAAGATATATATATCATTATTCCCAATACAATATTTGTTGATTTCAATTTGATATTGAATACAAGCCGATATAATTTCTATTTAGAGCCTTGTATTTAATATTGAATAGGATTTTGGGTTTGTCGTGAATGGTGTCTTCATTAACACTATTCTTAAACCTAGTTGAGGAAAGAATAAATCTTTTAATTAAGATTTAGTGAAGTTTTCCAGTTAATTAAGATTTAATTGGAATTGAATAAAAGAATTGGCTTTTGGGTTTGTCGTGAATGGTGTCTTAAATAACACTGTTCTTGAACCCCGTGTGAAAAGAATAAATCTTTTAATTAAGATTATTAGAGTTTCCAGTTAATTAACGTTTAATTGGAATAAAATGGGATGTGAATTGGGTTTATTGTGAATTGTGTTTTTAACGACATTCGTTCTTTAGCCCGATTTACAGTGAAATGTGATTTGGAGTTTATTAATCTTTTTATTAAGATTTAATGGAAATTTTCCAAAGTAAAGTTTTCCAATTTAATATATTAAATTGGAATTGAATGGAATTCGATTTGATAATAATTGAAATGAGCTTCTGTGGAGGAAGACTGTTAATATATACGGAATTTAAAAGGCTTTGTCGTTATTTCATTTATATTATTAGTTGGATACAGAAATTGATATCGATTATATATATCGATCTGTTTTCTATGAAGATTCCATGATTAATGGAATGTGTTTTTGGGTTTACCGTGAACTGTGTTTTAAATGACATTAGTTCTTTAACCCAGTTAAAGACAGGATTACATGCCTAACATTGTATTTCGAACTGTATGGTTGATCTCGGCTAAATATATATCTGTTCGGTGGCGGTGAATTTATTCTCTTGCTTAACACCCTTCTCTATGACGTGCGAACTTAGAGGTTATATATCAGCAGAAATCAATAGTACGGTGTAGAATGTTGATGCGATATGTTTGTGTTTCCAAAGTTAAATAATCGTTAATATTGATTTTTGGGAAGATTAAAATTAAGTGGAATTTTAATGAATCTTTAATTAGATTGGAATGTGAATGAAATAATTAAATTTATCGAATTCATGAAGTGATCGAGAATGGAGTATCACCGGTTTTGCTCCAAGCGATTTTTAAATCTTTAATTAGATTTGAACGTGAAATGGTAAATAATTTTACCGATAACACCGTGGTGTTAGATATGGGGTATTACCAGATTTTCTCCATGGGATGAATAGGTTGGGATTGGGAAATATAATAAATGATTACTTCGGTAAGGTTCACTAATCCCGACTAGTTTGGATAAACCCTAATTTGGTTTGAATTGATATCCAATGGAAGATTAAAGAATAAATTTAAAGAATTTATCTTTGATAAAATTAATGGGAATCTTTCCCAAGGGATATGAAGATTTAAATAAAAGAATATTCAGAATTGGAATGAGGCGTATGTTGTGTTTTATAGCACTTGTTTATTATATATGCAAGTTATTCGGAAAGGTCAGGTTTATACCCATTTTGAATAACTGATTCGACAGTAAGTCGACGATGAAGACAGTGGTTGAAGACCAGAGGTCTTCACATTGTTTGGATGATTACTGATGTCTTGATTGGGTTGGACACCTAAGACAAGGTAATAAGTGGTGATCGTCCAGACGTACTTGGAGATCGACCAGATATGTGAGGACCTCTCTCCTGTAATGGACATATGGGATGAGGAATAAGGTGCCTCCGGTTTCGTTCAGACACAAAACGAACTAGTAAATGGATGTGTGTCTGGCATTGGATTTTATTCTGTGTTGATTGATCCCTATTAAATATATATCTATTTGGCGGTAGAGAATTTATTCTCTTTCTTAACGCCCTTCTCTGAGACGTACGATGTAACAACCCGGAATATCAGAACCAATTTAAATTTTTTATTTTAGCAATTTTAATGAATTTTGAATATTTAAAATGATTTATTTTAAATAATTATTATTGGAAATTTATTTTGAATCGAATTAGAATGTATAAATTTATTTAAACCAAAGTTAGAATATAAATATAAATTTTAATTATAAATTGAATTGGAAATGGTGCGGTAGTTTCAAAATTCGATTTAAATTTCAAATGAATGTACAAGATTCAAAATAAACCAGATTTTAGTGAAACCAGAAATATTTGAATTTGTTTGAACATATCCTTCCAACGAATCTAAAAAATCCAGATTTCATAGCGGGAATAAAAAGTTATGTACAGTTGAAAATTCAGAATAGTCGCTATGGAAATATAGTCCTTAAAATATTGATTTTGCAACCGACCTCCGTTTTCGACGAGACCACTTTTGTTGGATCCGAAATGTCAAATTATTGCTAGATTCCAATTTTCATAATTTTTGGAATTAATATGTGAGCGTGGTGAATTTAAACGTGTTTGGTAATTTCAGTTTGAAGTGGATCGACCAGAAAATGGCCATTTTTCAAACGGTCTCTAAATTCGACGAAATCAGTTTTGTTAGGACCAATCCTCAAAACATAGCTAGATTTATTTTTTGGGAATTTTTGGAGTCAGTATGTGGCCCTAGAAAAGTACAATATACATTTGAATTTAACATATATTGTTTTATATTTTAGTTTGAAGAATACTTGACTGAAACAGTCGAATGGGCTTACGAAACATATCCCATTGTGTTTGTAGTGGGGGTATTTGGCTAGGGGTGACAGTAGTTGGGTCTCGCTCGGAGTTTCTGGTATTAAACAAGTGAATTTAGAATTAAATATTATTAAAATATATATAAATATATATATTTATAAAGCCCCAAACCCCTAATTCACTTTTTTGGGAAACAGCCGCCGTCTTCTGCAATCGAAGGCCAGAAAGATCTCCTTTTTCTTGCGTTTGATCTCCTTCAACAGGCAAAAGTAGCGAAAAATTTCAACTACAAAAGGAAGAGGGCCATGAGATCTAAGTATTATACGACAGTGATGAATTTTATTTGCACAAAGCATTCGAATTTGAGACTCAAAGATCTTTCGTTTCAACCCATTTTCTGCGATCACCAGGCCCTCGAGTTGGGTGAAACTGACGACGTCGGAGAAGCGCACTGAGGCGGTTGTCGTGGTGACTAGTGATGGTGGTCCGGAGGCTCGATGGACGTGTGGTGGCAGATTAATTTCAGGGGCGATGGGTTCAGTTTGGGTTTAACGGGGTACATATTAATTAGATAAGAAAGGGGTTATTAATTTAATTAATTAAATTATTTAATTAACATAACAATATCATTAAACTTTAAAATATTGTATCTCCTCCATACGAGGTCCAAATCGCGCAAAACTGGATCCGTTGCGATCGCGGAGCTGAGAGCTTCACAACAAAACTAACCGGGTCCAAAACGGAGAAAATCAGAATTTCAATCAAATTTGAAGGCGAACATAAATTCACAGATTAAAGCCGGTCAATGTGAGAACTTCTCCCCATTATTTTTGTACAGTTATTTAATTTATTTTATAACTGCAAATATGAACTGCTCCCCGTTGTCCACAGACCATGGACAACTTGTTTGATTGTATTTTGATGTAGAAATTGATTGTGATTGTCATATACTAATATTGTTGTACATGAAAATTATTTATATAATATATATATATATATATATATATAAATTGTCATGAAATAAAATGAATATTCATTTACAAACCGGATGGTTTGTTCATGTACACATATTTATCTGATATTAATTGGGACGATAAATTTTACACATCGCCCAACTGCTCAAATAATAAACAGTACTTGTTGTTTGAAAACCCCACACGGGTATTGGGAAAATATTTGACATACACTGATCCAAATAATTAATGGTATGTCAATTAATGGGTTGACAGACTGTATAAGCATTATTTATTTATTTTAATGCTTATGCAGTTGTAGAATGCACTCTGGATGTTGTTTGAATTTTTAATGATTGCTTATCATTATTGTTGTATATGTATGATGTTGAAATCCATATAAATAAAATTATATGGCAATTGATTGAGTCTGATTCCAGTTCAGAATTTTCGAATATTTTAAAATAATATTCAGAAAATATTGGAATGTGAAGCCATGTTAAGTAGTTAAACGCCATTTTAACACAAATGGGAATTTGATCTTTTTTATTCATTTTATAATGGATATCGAAAAGTGATTTCAAAATCCGATATTTTAAAAATATTATCATTTTAATATTGAAATGATATGGAATATTCAATTTGGATTTGAATTTGAAAATAAATTTGAAATCGATTTGAAATAAATTTAAAACGAATATATATATATATATATATGGAATATTCAATTTGGATTTGAATTTGAAAATAAAATTTAAATCGTTTTAAAAATGAATTTGAAACGAATTTATAAAGCAATATTCAGTTTTGATTTCAAATTGAAATGGAAGTGGAAATCGTTTTTTAAACGAATTTAAAACGATATAAAAACTTCGTTTTAAATGGAAATCGACAAAATATAATATATATATATGTTATATATATTATAATGGCTTGAATAGAACGCGTCGCGCAGCGACTGTTCGCGGATTTCGACCATTGACTTTGAATTGACGTTACGAGAGATCCGACCGTCGGATTCTCCTAAAACCGGAACTGTTAGGTTCGTATCAAAAAGAGCTTTCCAATGAATGCAAGAGATTTGAAATCTAATGGATAGATTTAACGATATGTCCAAATCAATTTCAGAAAAGGTCGCTATGGATGCATTTTGGTGGACGTTATTGGAAACCGATTGTATGGGCGATAACAAATTTTTTAAAAATATGGAAAAATTATGTAAAATCATAATAAATGATTGGGAAAGAATTGGTATGAAAAATTCCAGTTTTGAAGAGATAAAAATATTTTTTTATCAAAATGAACTAGTTATTAACTAGAATAATAATTTATTTATTTTTATAAATAAATAAATTGGATTTAAAATGGTTTTAAAAATAACCATAATTTCCAATATATGATTTGGAGTGGAATTATCTTCGGAATATTTCAATATTGGATTCCGTGATTATACGGACATTGTGGAGGAATTTGGAAGATATATATATCGTTATTCCAATATGATATTTGTTGATTTCAAAATCTGATATTGAATATAAGCCGATATATTTTCTATTCAGAGCCTTGTATTTAATATCAAATGGGATTTTGGGTTTGTCGTGAACGTGTCTTCGCTAACACTATTCTTAAACCCAGTTGAGAAAAGATATAAATCTTTTTATTAAGATTTAATGAAGTTTACCAATTAATTAACATTTAATTGGAATTGAATTGAGTTGGATTTTTCGGTTTATTGTGAACGGTGTTTTAAATAACACTTGTTCTTTAGCCCGATTAACAATGGAATGATATTTGGATTTGTCGTGAATGGTATCTTTAATAATACTGTTCTTAAACCCAATGCAACTAGGAAATTAGAAACTAATTGGAGATTGGCTAAGTTGAATGGTTTCCTGGGTATTGATCTGATGTTGGTTTCGGCCTTTAGGATTAATACTAAGGGAATTGTTCTCTTACTAATTTACAGTTAGAGATGATGGGATGGGGTCTTCAGTAACACTGTTCTTAAACCCCGCGTGAAAAGAATAATTCTTTTAATTAAGATGTAGAGAAGAATTACCAATTAATTAGCATTCAATTGGATTTGAAATGGAATGTGAATTGGGTTTATTGTGAGCTGTGTTTTGATGACATTCATTCTTTTTTTTAGAGCAAACGGATATGTAGCGCGTGGCTACACAGCCGGTTAATTAATAGATAACAGTATATATCCAACTGACATACCCAGTTGGTGGTCCAAAATACAAACAACACAGAGTTTAAGATACATCATACAACACACATAGAGAGTAATGAGGATACAAGTGCAAAAGCGATCAGAGCAAACTGTAAACCATCATAATTATACAAGTATTATGCTAAGAGGTAAGGCGGCATCATCAGTCATCACACGAGTTCCATACTAGTCTCTGTATCATTGCTGTCAACCGAAGAAGCTGGTGAAGAGGCCGCCGGCAGAGCAAACCGGAATGTATCAGCATGATTGGCACCAAAACCTAATGAGGATGAATAAATATGAATGATACGGTGATAGATAGATATGATCGAATTAGCCTTGTTGTTAAAAATTCGTGCGTTTCTTTCTTTCCAAATACACCAACTATAAGCAGCCAGTAAGATATCAAGAGAAGGACTAGAATCAGATTCCCAATAGGCAAAAAAAGAAGATATGATGGGGATGCAACCAATTAAATGCGAACTCACTGCAGCCCAGATTGGGAAGGAAAATTCGCAGGAGAAGAAGAGATGGTGAATGGATTCAGAATGAGAATTACAGAAAGGGCAATTGGGATCGGGAGCGACGTTGCATTTGAAGAGTTTTTCTCTTGTATTGACCTTTTCATGAATCAAACACCATTGGAAGAAGAGAATTCTCGGAGCCAGCTTGCATTTCCATAGTCTTGAGAATTTAAACCGTCTACCCGAAAAATTTAAACCGAGAATTTCCACATTCATTCTTTAACACGATTTACAGTGAAATGAGATTTGGAACTTATAAATCTTTTTATTAAAGATTTAGTGGAGATTTTCCAAAGTAAAGTTTTCTAAATTAATATATTGGAATGGAATGGAATTCGATTTGATAATAATCGAAGTGAGATTCTGTGGAGGAAGACTGCTAATATACAGGAATTTAAAAGGCTCTATCGTTATCCCATTTATATTATTAGTCGGATACGGAAATTGATATCGATTATATATTGATTTGTTTTTATGTGAAGATTCCATAATTAAGGGAATGTGATTTTGGGTTTATCGTGAACTGTGTTTTAAGTGACATTGGTTCTTTAACCCAGTTAAAGACAGGATATGATTTCCCAAGTTATATAATCATTAATACTGATTTTTGGGAAGATTAAAACGAAGTGGAGTTTTAAAGAATCTTTAATTAGATTGAAAAGTGAATGTGATAATATAAATTATCAAATATGAGAAATGATCTAGGATGGAGTATCACCAGTTTTGCTCCAAGCGATAGTTAAATCTTTAATTAGATTTGAACGTGAAATCATAATTAATTTTTACTGATAACACCATGGTGTTAGATATAGAGTATCACCAGTTTTGCTCCATAGGATGAATAGGTTGGGATTGGGAAAATAAAAAAATGATTACTTCGGTAAGGTTCGCTAATCCCGACTAGTTTGGATAAACCATAATTTGGTTTGAACTGATATCCAAAGGAAGATTAAAGAATAAATTTAAAGAATTTATCTTTGATAAAATTAATGGGAACCTTTCCCAAAGGATATGAATATTTAAATAAAAGAATATTCAGAATTGGAATGAGGCGTATGTTGTGTTTTTATAGCACTTGTTTGTAATATACGCGAGTTATTCGGAAAGACCAGGTTTATCCCATTCTGAATAACTGAATCGAGGATGCGTCGATGATGAAGATGGCGGTTGTAGGCCAGAGGTCTTCACATTGTTTTGATGATTACTGATGTCTTGATTGGGATGTATATCCGTGATGAGGTAATAAGTGATGATCGTCCAGACGTACTTGGAGATCGACGGATAAGCGAGGGCCTCTCTCCTGTATTGGACATATGGGATGAGGAATAAGGTGCCTCCGATTTCGTTCAGACCCAGAACGAACTTGTAAATGGATGTGTATCTGACATTGGATTTTATTTTGTGTGTTTGATTTCTATTAAATATATATCTGTTTGGCGGCGGAGAATTTATTCTCTTGCTTAACAACCTTCTCTGAGACATACAAGCTCAGAGGTTATATATTGATTGATATCATTCGCATGGCATGAATTGCATGTGTGGCATGCTGAGTTGCATGGATCAAGGCTTTTGATGAAAAGCAAAGTCTTGTGGTTGATGATCAAAGCTTAGCTTTAATATAGCGCCGCTTTGTGTATAGTGTTAATTCGCGAGCCACACACCCCGGTGTGAACCAGAAACGGGAGAAGGATCCAGGGAGGACGATGCGTTTCCTTCTAGCTAGGAGTGGTGTCTTAGTTTTGCACGCCTAGACGTTTTACTTATGTGGATGATGGATAGCAAGGCGCCTCGGTTATATCGGTCACTACAGTGCTGATAGATAGTTTGGTCGATATATGAACAGTTTACGCCCTATAGGGTGGGGAAACGCATGTTCAAGGAATTATTAATCCACTTAAAATATGTACCGGCCCTGTGGCTCCTAAGGGCTTGACAGAGTAATTGTCCTGAGACATGGGCTAGATTGTCTCGAAGTGATAAGGACGGTCCCTTACCTTGGTTCATGATGGAAATCCAACTTCCAATACGTGGCATTTCGATTTTAGTTGTAATCCTAGTATTGGCAACATAATAGCATGGGATACTATGTCGTCTATGATTGATACCTTTATATTTGAAGTTGTTATCATACACTTTACACTATAATAGTATCAAAATGATTTGTTTTAAACGTACCAAGCATGTTTGGCTATTATAAGGTAAAACCCTATCCTCCGGCTTGCGTTGCATTGTGTGATGGGACCTGGGTCTTATAATAGCTTCACTTTTTCAAAAGCATTGCGCTGTTTGTTTTATGCACTAGTATTCTTGGGAGAAAACCCGTTCCATGTTATACGGCGTGGTCCCTTGATTTACACTATTTTTAAAGTAAAGATTTAATAATTGTTTTAGTTCTCACACCAGTCAACTGACTGACCTGGAGTTTATTGTTTTAACCAAAACTCTGGGTGCCCCTATCTTTCACGCGGGCAGCTAGTAGTTTTGGTTTTGCAGATTTATATTCACAGGATCATGGTTTACAGCTAGAATGATATACGGAAATCTCTGTATCTGTATATCTCTTTCATTTGTGTTTTGTATTATTTTTCCGCTGCAAATGTAATTTGTAGATCTCTGACATTTATCAAATGTGTATTATTTGTTCATACTCTATATATTCTTGTACTCTGAATGGAAATTGTTGTAATTAGCAATGAAATGTTATTCTGTTTATGTTCTGATTTGTCGTGTTCTCAACTCAATCCGGGCTTTCCTTTATGGGGAAGTTAGGGTCACTACATTTGGTATTAGAGCTTTGGTTTACAGAGCTCGAGAACTGGACATATTAGAACCGAACGAAAGAATTCATCAGATATTGGATTAGTAATATCCAATGAGTGACTTGTTAGAGATAGGATCAGTAGTATCCTAGAACGAGTGTGAAGAGTTTATTTTGAAAATAAAAATGAAAACAAAACTAGTTTTGAAAGTTTATACCTTATTATTTGTATTTGAATATTTATTTTATATTGAATTTGGACTATCGGGTATATGGAGATTTTGAATATACGTCTGACTAGTCGACGTGTATTTGAAGCATCAAATGTATTGGGTAGATATAGAATCACACTCTAGTCACCCGGAGATGATTCTGATGATGATAGCTATATCATCAATATTTATGTTCGAGTTTCGAAAGTGGAATATCTATATATTTCCAATCGACTGGTGCGAGAACCAAAACCTTATTTTGAATTTATTGTTTGAAGTTTTACACTAAAAATATGATTTTTGAATATATATATACGGAAGTTATATGTTTTGAAATTTAATTCACAAATTGATTGCTAGCTGTGTTGTCTGATTATTTGTTCAACTAATAAAAATATTGGAATAATAAATCCAATATGAGAATGAAAAGTTGAATTGAACCAAATTTAACCAGTAAGAGAAATTAAGCCAAATCGAATCAAATATGAAACAGAATTGAAAATTGATTAGAATTGCATACATGTACATGTATGTCTATTGAACAGGTCATAGCAGAGAAGCTAGGCAGAGGAATAAAATTGTATGCCCAACAAATAGGTACATGTTTACTAATTTATTGGGTTGTGCTGATTTTATGAGCCGATTGGCTTTTTCTTTTTCTTTTTGAGATGAGAGGGCCTGTGTGGTGGTTTGTGGATTTTCTTGATGCTCCCCGTACAAAGGAGTTTATGGCGAAATTTTTCGAAAATTTAGGGTGTTAGCCAAATTTTTGAAAAATTAGAAATTCTTAGAAAATGAAAAGTGGAAGAATGAAAGCCAGAATGAAAGTTGAGTTGGTTAGTTAAACAACTTTTAGCTCCGTTCCTTTTTTAGGACAAAAATATTTTAAGTGGGGGAGATAGTAACAACCCGGAAAATCAGAACCAATTTAAAATTCTTATTTTAGCAATTTTAATGAATTTTGAATATTTAAAATGATTTATTATAAATAATAAAGACTATAAATTTATTTTGAATAGAATTAGGTCGTATAAATTTATTTAAACCGAAGTTAGAATATAAATATATATTTTAATTATAAAAGGAATTGGAAATGGCGTGGTAGCTTGAAAATTCAATTTCAAATTTCAAATGAATGTATATTATTCAAAATAAACCAGATTTTAGTGAAACCAAAAATATTTGAATCTGTTTGAAAATATCTTTCTAACTAATCTGAAAAATCCAGTTTTCATAGCAGGAATAAAAACTTATATCCATTTGAAAATTCAGAATAGTCGCTATGGAAATATAGCCCTTAAAAATAGCAATTTTGCAAATGATCTCCATTTTCGACGAGACCACTTTTGTTGGATCCGGAATGTCAAATTATTGCTAGATTCTAATTTTCGTAATTTTTGGAATCAATATGTGAGCATGGTGAATTTAAACGTGTTCGGTAATTTCAGTTTGAATTGGATCAACCAGAAAAAGGCCATTATTCAATCGGTCTACAAATTTAACGAAATTAGTTTTGTTAGGACCGTATCGTCAAAATATAGCTAGATTTATTTTTCGGGAATTTTTGGAGTCAGTATGTGGCCCTGGTAAAGTAAAATGCACGTTTGAATTTAATATATATTGTTTTATATTTTAATTTGAACAATACCTGACTGAAACAGTCGAATGGGCTTACGAAACATATCCCATTGTGTTCGGATTGGGGGTATTTGGCTAGGGATGATAATCGTTGGGTCTCGGTCAGAGTTTGTGGTATTAAAAAAGTGAATTTAGAATCAAATATTATTAAAATATTAACACACACACACGCACACACACATATATATTTATAAAGCCCCAAACCCTAATTCACTTTTCTGGGAAAACAGGCGCCGTCTTCTACGATCGAAGGCCAGAAAGCTCTCCTTTTTCTTGCGTTTGATCTCCTTTTACAGGAAAAACTAGCGAAAAATTTCAACTACAAAAGGAAGAGGGCCATGAGATCTAAGTATTATATGGTAGTGATGAATTTTAATTGCATAAAGCATTCGAATTCGAGACTCAAAGATCTCCCGTTTCAACCCATTTTCCGCGATCACCAGGCCCTCGAGTTGGGTGAAACTGACGATGTCGGGGAAGTGCACTGAGGCTGTCGTCATGGTGACTAGTGATAGTGGTCCGGAGGCTCGATGGACGTGCGGTGGCGGATTGATTTCAGGGGCGATGGGTTTGATTTGGGTTTAACGGGGTATAGAGTAATTAGAGAAGGAAGGAGTTATTAATTTAATTAATTAAATTATTTAATTAACATAAAGATGTCATTAACCTTTAAAATATTGTATCTCCTCCATACGAGTTCCAAATCGCGCAAAACTAGATCCATTGCGATTGTGGAGCCGAGACCTTCGCAACAAAACTGACCGCGTCCAAAACGGAGCAAATTTGAATTTCAATCTAATTTGAAGGCAAACAGAAATTCAGAAATTAAAGTCGATTTATGTGAGAACTTCTCACAATTTTTTTGTACAGTTATTTAATTGATTTTATAACTGCTAATATGAACTGCTCCCCGTGGTCCACAGACCATGGACGACTTGTTTGATTGTATTGTGATATAGAAATTGATTGTGATTGTCCTGTACTAATATTGTTGTATATGAAAATTATTTATATAAACTATATATAAAAATTGTCATGAAATAAAATAAATATTCATTTACAAACCGTACGGTTTTTCTATGTACACAAATTTATCTGATATTGATTGGGACGATAAATTTTACACATCGCTTAACTGCACAAATAATAAACAGTATTTGTTGTTTGAAAACTCCACACGGGTATTGGGAAATATTTGACATACACTGATCCCAGTAATTAGTGGTATGTCAGTCGATGGGTTAACAGACTGTATAAGTTTTATTTATTTATTTATTTTAATGCTTATACAGTTGTAGTATGCACTTTGGATGTTGTTGAATTTTTAATGATTGCTTATCATTATTGTTGTATATGTATAATGTTGAAATCCATATAAATAAAATTATATGGTAATTGATTGAGTCTGATTCCAGTTCAGAATTATCGAATATTTTAAAATAATATTCAGAAAATATTGAAATATGAAGCCGTGTTAAGTAGTTAAACGCCATTTAAATACGAACGGGAATTTGGTCAATTTTATTTATTTTATAATGAGTATCGAAAAGTGATTTCAAAATCTGATATTTCAAAAGTATTATCATTTTAATATTGAAATGATATGGAATATTCAATTTGGATTTGAATTTGAAAATAAAATTGAAATCGATTTGAAATGAATTTAAAAATGAATATATATATATATATATATATGGAATATTCAATTTGGATTCGAATTTGAAAATAAAATTGAAATCATTTTAAAAATGAATTTGAAACGAATTTATAAAGGAATATTCAGTTTTGATTTCAAATTGAAATGGGAGTGGAAATCGTTTTTTAAACGAATTTAAAATGATTTATAAAATTCGTTTTAAATGGAAATTTACGAAATATATTATATTTATTATAATGGCCCGAATAGACCGCGCTGCGCAACGACCATTCGCGGATTTCGGCCATTGACTTCGAATTGACGTTACGGGAGATCCGACCGTTGGATTCTCCTAAAATTGGAACCGTTGGGTTCGTATCGAAAAGAGCTTTCCAATGAATACAAGAGATTCGAAATCTAACAGTTAGATTTGGAGATATGTCCAAATCAATTTCAAAAAAGGTCGTTATGGATGCAGTTCGGTGGACGTTATTGGAATGGATTTGAATCGAAATTATCTTCGGAATATTTTGATATTGGATTCCGTGATTATACGGACATTGTGGAGGAACTTGGAAGGTATATATATCGTTATTCCAATATGATATTTGTTGATTTCAGAATCTGATATTGAATATAAGCCGATATATTTTCTATTCAGAGCCTTCCATTTAATATCAAATAGGATTTTGGGTTTGTCGTGAACGGTGTCTTCACTAACACTGTTCTTAAACCCAGTTGATAAAAGATATAAATCTTTTTATTAAGATTTAATGAAGTTTACCAATTAATTAACATTTAATTGGAGTTGGATTGAATTTTTGTGTTTATCGTGAACGGTGTTTAAAATAACACTTGTTCTTTAACCTGATTAACAATGGAATGAGATTTTGGGTTTGTCATGAATGGTATCTTTAATAATACTATTCTTAGACCTAATGGAGCTAGGAAATTAGAAACTAACTGGAGATTGACTAAGTTGCATGGTTTCCTGGGTATTGATCTGAAGTTGGTTTCGGCCTTCGGGATTAATACTAAGGGAATTGTTCTCTTACTAATTTACGGTTAGAGGCTGATGGGACGGGGTCTTCAGTAACACTGTTCTTAAACCTCTTGTGAAAAGAATAAATCTTTTAATTAAGACGTATAGAAGAATTACCAATTAATTAACACTTAATTGGATTTGAAATGGAATGTGAATTGGGTTTATATTGAACTGTGTTTTGATGACATTCTTTCTTTAACCCGATTTACAATGAAATGAGATTTGGAACTTATAAATCTTTTTATTAAAGATTTAGTGGAGATTTTCCAAAGTAAAGTTTTCCAATTTAATATATTGGAATGGAATGGGACTCGATTTGATAATAATCGAAGTGAGATTCTATGGAGGAAGACTGTTAATATATATGGAATTTAAAAGTCTTTGTCGTTATCCAATTTATATTATTTGTCAGATACGGAAATTGATATCAATTATATATTGATTTGTTTTTCCGTAAAGATTCCATAATTAATGGAATGTGGTTCTGGGTTTATTGTGAACGGTGTTTTAAATGACATTGGTTATTTAACCCAGTTAAAGATAGGATATGATATCCCAAGTTATATAATCATTAATATTGATTTTTGGGAAGATTAAAACTAAGTGGAGTTTTAAAGAATCTTTAAATAGATTGAAAAGTGAATGTGATAATTTAAATTATCAAACTTGAGAAATGATAGAGGATGGAGTATCACCAGTTTTGATCCAAGTGATAGTTAAATCTTTAATTAGATTTGAACGTGAAATGGTAACTAATTTTTACCGATAACACTGTGGTGTTAGATATTGAGTATCACCAGTTTTTCTCCATGGGATGAATAGGTTGGGATTGGGAAAATAATAAAATGATTACTTCGGTAAGGTTCGCTAATCCTGACTAGGTTGGATAAACCATAATTTGGTTTGATTTGATATCCGAAGGAAGATTAAAGAATAAATTTAAAGAATTTATCTTTGATAAAATTAATGGGAACCTTTCCCAAAAGATACGAATATTTAAATAAAAGAATATTCAGAATTGGAATGAGGCGTATGTTGTGTTTTTATATCACTTGTGTGACGATCCCAAAACCCCGTGCGACGCTGTTAAGGATAATCATTGGAATATAACACATTAATCATCATTAGCAGAATACAGATAATAGCATAAGCAGTAAATAAAATAATTTACATAAATATGACATCGGAATCATAATATGTCACAACATCAAAGAGCACAGTGTAGGATACAACTTAGTGCATTAAAGTACATGATCAGTCTACATCGCCATAAGCGGTACATATACATAGAGAATACATAAAAGATATATCAGTCTACATCGCCAGAAGCGGAATCATATACATAGATAATAATGGCGGAATATCAATAGTCAACACTGAGAAGTCAAGCCTCGCCATGATCCAAAAGATGTACTCTCTGTTGTAGTGCAAAGCCAAAATATGTCCTGCTACCTGGTACTAGGCTGCCCGTGTGAAAATAAGGGCAACCGAGTTTGCAAGGTGAAAAAAACTACGAGTTAGTCATGGGAATGGTATGAGAAATCTATTTAACTAATTAAACAACAATAATAAGGCAAATCAAAGGACCACGCCACTTTCGCGGAATGGGTTCACTCCAATGATTGCCAGTGCATGAAATAAAATAAATTGTTAAATCATCGCAATGCTTTTTATAAAAATGAAGCCATTATAAGACTCAGGTCCCATTACACAATGCAATGCAAGCCGAAGGATAGAGTTTTACCTTATAATGACCAAGAAATGCTTGGTACGTATAAAACAAAAGTGTTTGATATTATTACTAGTGCATATATGTTTCAAAAGCAAATTCAATCATAAATATCAATCATAGACGGCATAAGTGACCCCTACCACTATGTCGCCATACTAGTAATACAATCAAATCCGTGATTTCATACTGGAAATTGGATTCCATCATGAGTCGAGGCAAGGGGCAAGCTCCTCTCCGTTCGAGACACTCTAGCAATGTCTCAGGACCACACACAGCGATCCTTGGAACCTCCAAGGTCGGTCCTCTCTTACTTTTGAGTATTAGTATTCCTGAACACATGTTTCCCAGTCCTATAGGACCTATAATCGAGGCGCCTCACATTCCAACAACCACAAAGGTAAAAAGTATATAAATGTCAGGACTGGTAGGTCACTGACATCACTCATAGCTAGAAAGAAACGTCGTGCACTCCTTGGGTCCTTATCCCGTTTTTGACTCATACCGAGGTGTGAGGCTCGCGAATCAACGCTATACACAATACTATGCCACGTAGGCCATGCTTTGATCATCAACCACAAGACTTTGCTTTTAAATAGAAGCCTTGATCATCTGCCACTTAGGCGTGCCACACAAACAATTCACTCCATGCGACTGATTTCTGTCGATATTTAACCTCTGGGCATGTACGTCTCAGAGAAGGGCGTTAAGCAAGAGAATAAATTCTCCGCCGCCAAACAGATATATATTTAATAGAGATCAATCTACACAGAACAAAATCCAATGTCAGACACACAGTCCATTTACAAGTTCGTTCTGGGTTTGAACGAAGCCGGAGGCACCATATTCCTCGCATATCCGTACAATCAACAAATACGTCCAGACGGTCACCACTTCAGGTCCTTCAAGGTAGCTACTCCAATCATGAGCATCAGTAGCGCCCATCCATCCGATGTGAAGATCATCGGTCTTGAGCCGTCTTCAACTCTTTGACTTCTAACCGTCGATCAATTGTTTGAAATGAGAATTAACTCGGCCTTTTCAAATAATTCACGTATAATTAGATTTTCAAATCAATTCTTCCCACGGTTAAATTATTCGACATTCACATTTCAGTTCTTTAGTATAATTTTCATGTCAAACACATTCAACCATCAAATATCAAGCAAACCAAGTAGAATCGGTTTATTTCCATTTTATATCTTCTATAATATTTTATAACGATATATCGCCATTTTTCTAATTTAAAAATGGCCCTATTTAATTAAGCGACGTTTCAGGTCGTGCTGAGGCACTAGCGCTGTTTTTCCCTAAATTTGTTTTACACATATATGAAAATCTAACCGTTGGATCTCAACAAAGTTTATATCGTTAGGAAGATATTCTCAAACCGAACCCAAGGGTTCAAGTTTCGTGAAAATCCGATGGTCAGATCTTTCGGTATAATCGTTTGAAGTTATGATTTCAAAACGCAAACTGCAGGGGCTCGATTTGTTTTATTTAGTTTATATATATATATATATATATATATATATAAAATTTATTCAACGATTTCAATATCGTTTTCGCTTCAAATATTTCATTAACGCCTTTAAATTTCAGAAAATTTCGCCATAACCTCTTTTGTACGGGAAGGGTTTTGGAAATTTATTGGGCCGTATTAGGTACTCAAATAAATCCTAATAAGCAAGCACATATTTATAGTGATATATTCCGGTGTCAACAGGGGAGTGTGTATAGATCGTAACTCCAGAGAATAAATTCTCGTCACCTTATAAATGGTTTTTGTGCCTTAATGACCAGAGAGACGTGTTTATTGTCATCTCCAAACCTGTGTGGGGTTTTTATTAATCTTGCAATTTACCGTTACAATTTATATAGTCTAGATCAGTCATTAGTTCAACCTATAATATATAATCATCGCCATACAAGCCTCTCGCTCGTATGGTAAATCTTCAAGAAGTATGCCATGTAGTGTAGTTCAAAATTAATTGTTACTATCCTATGGCGACGTTTATTATTACACATAGAACAACCAGCACTCCGCACCTAATGGCATTCACAGGAGTTGATATAATAATAAAATTGCGCATCCAACTCATTAAGGTTTACCTATTTGTCGGGCACGCAAATAAATTCTTTACTCAACAGCTAATCCATTTTCTTGCTCAACACATGTGTGTGTGTGTGTGTATATATATATATACATGTGTGTGTGTGTGTGTGCGCAAAACTAAGCTAAAAATAATATTTCTAGCGAACGAAGGTTTATTTCCACATATGGTTATTTTTAGCACTTCCTACACATGTTAAAAATAATTTTTTCAACCCACACTTTTCATTTGAACAAGTGATTATTTTTAACACTTCACATTTCGCATAGAAATGATATTTTTAGCGAACAAAAATATATTTCAACGCATGACTATTTTATTTAGTTAACATACATGTTAAAAATAATATTCATAGTAAACAAATATTTATTTCAACACTTGTATATTTTTAGCTAGTCGTTTACATGATAAAAATGATATTTTTATCATCAAAAATATTTATTCAACACATGAACATTTTTAGCACTTCGTATTCACAATAAAAATGTACATTTTATTGTTCAATCTATATATTCAACACATGAGTATTTTGCACTATACACAGACGATAAAAATATGATTTCTATCTATCTAATCCTTTATTCAAAACATGAATATTTTCTATAGTTTATATATATAATAAAAATGTGATTTTTATTGTTAAAACAATTTATTTAAAACACGAATAGTTTATAAAGTTTATATATGTGATAAAATGTTATTTTTATCTTTTAAAGAATTTTATTCATCACATGAATTTCTATTCAACACATGAATATGGTTTCAACACATGAATAAATTTTTCAACACATGAAAATAATTCTAACACACGAATATTATTGAAAATTTCGGCAGCATAACGGCAGGGTATTTAAAACCGGCACTGTCCCGAGTACGGCTCCTCGCTCTACCTTAGAACCTCGTGGTTTTTGACAATGGGGATTTCATACATCTAATTCGCACATAGGCAAGTATGTTTTTATTTTCCACAATTTATTCTGATTTTGTTTCAACCACAAATGGGTACTTTTCAACCACAATGGTATTTTTCAACCACAATCTAAACAATATCAACCACAAACAATCCTATCAACCATTCGCATTATTCACCAAAATTTTCACGCCAATTCACAATCAATAAATATCATCCATGGTTTGTGGACGAGGGGAGTATATATAAATATAAGTATATTTTATTTCCATTCCAACACACATATGATTTATACAATGCATGTATAATTCATACATCGCTCATATAACTTATACAACGCATGTACATAAGGTACACAACACGTATATAATTTATATTTCGCTTATATAACTTATACAACACATGTCCACTCACATTTCAGTTTAGAAATCTCACATTGGTTTGTTGCTTTGCTAAAAATCGTAGCGAGTTCAGAAAAATCCACGGACACTTCTAGCATGCGGAGAGTGTCGACAAGGTCTTGATGTTTCCTGTTTCGTCACATTTCGTCAACATAGCAAAAAGATACGATTTTTAGAAGTTGATCGAACTTTGCAATGCTTTTAGAAGTTGAAAACAGTTTAGATTATACCAGGTCGTACCTCTCATTGAAGCTTCAAAACTAGGGTTCGATTTTTCGAACGAACAGCTGCACGATAGCAAAATCGACCAACACCCCGTTGTAGAGCTCCATGGGGCGCGCAGAAGGGTAGCGGTTACGGTGAACTCGAACGCCTATGGTGGGCGTGGCGGCGGCGGAAAGCTTCGAACTTTGGGGAGGAATAACTCGATGTAGGTTGAACGATAAGGGGTGCCGCAGTTATAGATTTGAAGAGGAGGAGGAGGAGGGCTTCAAAATTTGGGCTGGGGCAAGGTCTATCGATGAACGAGGTGGCCGGAATGTGGTCGGGAAGTTTGGACAACGTTTCCGTCGTCGACCTAGGGAGATAGCGGGTTTTCGATGGATTTTTATATTTTTTTAAATAATGAATGAAAATTTTCTATTGGCCCATGCTTATATACTTCAAAAATTAGGGTTTTCATAAATAAACACCAATTCAAGCCCAATGACTATCGCCCCTAGCTAATTACCCCCATTCCGAACACAATGGGATATGTTTTGTAGGCCCATTCGACTGTTATAGCCAGTTATTCTTCAAATTAAAATATAAAACATTCAATACTCGATTTGAACATACATTTCAATTTGTCGGGGCCACAAACTAATTTCAAAAATTCCAGAAAAATAAATCTAGCTATGTTTTGATGATACGGTCCCAACAAAACTAGTTTAGTCAAATTTTGAGCCCTTTTAAAAAATGGCCATTTTCTGGTCGATCCAATTTAACAGAAATCAACCAAACAAGTTTTCTTTTTCCTCGCTTACATATTAGCTTCAAAAATTATGGAATTTGAAACTTAGCAATAATTTGACATCCCGGATCCAACAAAAGTGGTTTCGTCGAATTCCGAGGTCGTTTGCAAAACGTCTATTTTCAAGGACTATATATTCTCTATAGCGACCTTTCTGAAAATTCATTTGGCCATAACTTTTGATTCCCGCTATGAAACTTTGATTTTTCAGATTCGTTAGAAATATATTCATAAACATATTTAAATATTTTTGGTTTCACTAAACTCCGTTTTATTTTGCACCCGGTACAGTCAGTTAAAATTTGGATTCAAATTTTCAAACTGCCGCACCATTTCTAACTCATTATTTTATTGAAATATTATATCTCAATTGGCCTAATCTCTTTAAAATAACCAATTTAAATATTTTAAATTGGCTCGTATTTTCTGGGTTGTTACAATCTCACCCACTTAAAACTTTTCGTCCCCGAAAAGGAAACAGCGGTACAATAGGAAACAAAAATGGAAATGCAAAGTATTGTAAAGGTACCCTGCTCCGGAGTTAGTCGGAGATGTCCACTCTGCACTTGGGGTAAGCTTGCTTAATGCTTTCCTCAGTCTCCCATGTACAGTCTCTAGGGTCACTACTCCACTGCACTTTAACTAAATGAACCTTCTTGTTCCTTAGCACTTTAGTTTCTTTGCCAACAATTTTTAACGGCTCTCTTCTGACTGCTAATTCTGGAGTAATTTCCAAGTCCTGTTGCGCTGCTTCTTCTACAACAAGATCTGGATCATGCACATGTTTTCTAAATTGATGAGACGACCCGATTTCCCGTTCTCACGGAAACAAGGTTATCTTTTGGAATATAACACAGAAACATATAATAGCAGAACAGAATTAAATAAATACACCAGAATGAACAACAAAATATACTGGATAAAAGTAATCATCAGAGTTACACAGTATACAGGATCTTACTTAGTACAAATACAGTTCAGCTATACATAAATGTCTACAGCGGAAATAAACAAAATATGTACAATAGGAGCTGAACAGCATAAAAAGAAATAAATGATAGAATCCATCTTCAGCTCCAGCTATCCAGAAAGAACCAGCTAAACCTGAATACAAGGCTGCCCGTGTAGAAAAAGGGGCACCCGAGTTTTGAGAGTGAAACAAACTACGAGTCAGTCATGGGACTGGTATGAGAAATCCACTCAACACATATATAATTGGCTAATCACAGGACCACGCCACTTTCGTGGAACGGGTTTACTCCATTGGATTGCCAGTGCTTTAAAACAAATCTTTCTTTTAAACATCGCTATGCTTTTTATAAAAATGAAGCCGTTATAAGACTCAGTTCCCATCACACAATGCAACGCAAACCGGAGGATAGAGTTTTTACCTTATAACGGCTAAGATATGCTTGATACGAATAAAACAAAGGCATTTGATATTATTGCTAGTGTTTATATGTTTTGAAAACAATTTCAAATCATAACTATCAATCATAGACGGCATTAATGCCCCATACCACTATGTCGCCATATATAGGTATACAATCAAAACCGCACAGTCACGTATTTGGAAATTGGTTTTCCGTCATGAACCAAGGCAAAAGATAGTCCTTACCGAATTCGAGACGCTCTAGCCCGTGTCTCAGGATCAGAGCTCGAGTGACCCTAGAATCGTCAGGGCCGGTCCACCGATGTGGATTAAAATTCCTGAACAATACGTTTCCCCGCCCTTTGGGGCGTCAACGAGCCAACGAATGACTCCATCGGACCCGGATCGTCCGATCAAACCGAGGCGCCTCGCAACAGCAACAACCACATAGGTGAAAAGTATATAAATGTCAGGGCTGGTAGGTCACTGACACCACCCTAGCTAGAAAGAAACGCATGCCCTCCCTGAGGTCCTTCCTCCCGTTTTAGGTTCCTACCGGGGTGTGAGGCTCGCGAATTCACGTTATACACAAAGCTACGCCACACAGGCGGTGCTTTGATCATCACCACAAGACTTTGCTTTTCAACAGAAGCCCTGATCACTGCATCTTAGCATGCCACACAGAATAAATCCTATGTCAGACACACAGTCCATTTACAAGTCCGTTCTGGGTCTGAACGAAACCGGAGGCACTAAATACCTCGCAAACCCTTCGATCAACACGCACGTCTGAACGATCACCACTCATTATCCATATTTCGGGATGCCTCCCAATCAGGACCTCGGTTACCATCCAAACGAGGTGAAGATCTCCGGTCTTCGACCATCGTCTTCATCTTCGAATTTCAATCGTCGGTCGATTATTCGAAATGAGAATTAACTCGGCCTTTTCAAATAATTCACGTATATTTAGAATTTCAAATCGATTTATTTCAATAGTTAAATTATTCGACAACACCAATTGTGTTCTTTAATATAGTTTTCACACCAAACACATTCAACCATCAAACATCACATAAATCAAGCAAATTCAGTTTATTTCCATTCCATATCGCTTACGATATTTTATAACTATTTATCGCTATTTTTATTTATTTTAAAATAGCCATTTTATTCAAAACGACGCTTCGGGCCATAAGGCGGCCGTGGCGCTGTTTTTCTTCAGATTTGATTTACACATATCTGAAAATCTAACCGTTGGATCTTCACAAAATTTACATCATTAGAAAGGTCTTTTCAAAACGAATCCAACGGTTCCAGTTTCGGGAAAATCCGACGGTCGGATCTCCCGGTACAATCGTTTGAATTTTCGATTTCAAAATACGAACTGCAGCGTCGTTATTCGATTAAATATAATTATATTTATATATATAAATAAATATAATCGTTTCTGGCGCTGTTTTTCTTCAGATTTGAATTAAACATTCCAGACAATCCAACCGTTGGATTTTTACAAGGTTGGTGCCGTTGGAAAGATTATTCCAAGGCGAACCCGACGGTTGAGGTTTCGGGAAAATCCAATGGTCGGATTTCCCGTACTAGTCGTTTGAAATCACGGTTTCAAAATACGAACTGCACGGCCTCGTTTCGTTTTAATTTTATTTATATTTATATAGTTATATAAATATAGTTCATTCAACGATTTCTATATCGTTTTCACTTCAAAAAATTTTCTAACTCCTTAAATTTTGGAAAAATTTCGCCATAACCTCCCCTGCACCGGGAGCGTCGGGAAATCGCAAATAGCGTCCCGGTCCTTCTAATCTCAAAAAGAAAAAGAAAAAGCCAAGCGGCTAGCCAATCAGGCTCAAAATCATCACCCAAACAAATCAGTAAATGTGTACCTATTTGTCGGGCACAAAATTTTATTCCTCTTCTCTAGCCCCTTCGCTATAACCTGTTCAAAGAATATTGCATGTACATATATATACAGTTCATATCATTTTTCATTTTCTATTCGATTTCATATTCGATTTCTATTTGGTTTAAAAACACCATTCATTCTAATGTTACATAAATAGGTGCAAATCATTTCATTAGTTAATTAATGAATATTTCAACTCATATATGTTTATTTTGAACAAGTGGCTATTTTTAACACTTCATATTTTAACGATTTATGCATACAATAAAAATGTGATTTTTATTGTCGAACTATTTATTTCAAAATATGAATGTCATTCAACACATGAATTTCTAAACAACGAATGAATATCAATTCAACACATGAATGTTTTCTATAGTTTTTAGATATCGATAAAAATGTGATTTTTATTATCGAACTATTTATTTTAAAATATGAATACCATTCAACACATGAATTTCTAAACAACGAATGAATATCAATTCAACCCATGAATGTTTTCTATAGTTTTTAGATATCGATAAAAATGTGATTTTTATTATCGAACTATTTATTTTAAAATATGAATACCATTCAACACATGAATTTCTAAACAACGAATGAATATCAATTCAACCCATGAATGTTTTCTATAGTTTTTAGATATCGATAAAAATGTGATTTTTATTATCGAACTATTTATTTTAAAATATGAATACCATTCAACACATGAATTTCTAAACAACGAATGAATATCAATTCAACCCATGAATGTTTTCTATAGTTTTTAGATATCGATAAAAATGTGATTTTTATTATCGAACTATTTATTTTAAAATATGAATACCATTCAACACATGAATTTCTAAACAACGAATGAATATCAATTCAACCCATGAATGTTTTCTATAGTTTTTAGATATCGATAAAAATGTGATTTTTATTATCGAACTATTTATTTTAAAATATGAATACCATTCAACACATGAATTTCTAAACAACGAATGAATATCAATTCAACCCATGAATGTTTTCTATATAAGGAATAAATATAGTTTAAGCATATGAAAATAATTCAAACACACAAATATTATTCAAAATTTCGGCAGCATAACGGCAGGGTAGTTACACCGGCACCGTCCCTAGTACGGCTCCTCGCTCTACCTTAAAACCTCGCGGTTTTTGACAATGGGAAACATGCATCTAGTTCGCACGCAGGCGGCATGTATATATTTTTATTCATTTCCACAAACTAATCCTAAGTGGTTTCAACCAAATATTTCACAACCACAAACGGGTATTTTTCAACCACAATCAACCAATATCCATCACAAACAATCCCAAACAATCATTCAATTTTCACCACAATTTCAACCAATAAATATCGTCCATGGTTTGTGGACGAGGGGCGTATATATATATATATATTTATATATAGCTATTCACTTCCATTTCACACTTATATATATATATAAATTTTAAATCAGAAATCTCACCAATAGCTATCCAGCTGCACGACACTTCTTAATAGAAATCTTCGCCTTTTGTCGCTTTCACCCGTATTCTCTGCATACGTAAAAATAGAATTTTTACTATGCTATTCAATATATAAAAATCGGATTTTTCCTTTTGCTTTCAACATATAAGAATATGATTTTTCCTTTTGGTTTCAACATATAAAAATATGATTTTTCTTTTTGCTTTCGACATATAAAAATATGATTTTTCCTTTTTGGTTTCAACATATAAAAATATGATTTTTCTTTTTGGTTTCAACATATAAAAATATGATTTTTCCTTTTGGTTTCAACATATAAAAATATGATTTTTCCTTTTAAATTTCTGATCTTCTTTTAGTTTATAATTCATTTTAAAATCAGTTTTTAAATCATTATAAAAATTCAGTTTTTAAGAATTGTAAAATCAGTTTTCTTTTTATTAAAAACAAAATCAGTTTTCATTTTTCTCAAAGACAAAATCAGTTTTTGTTACTAATAAGAAAACCAGTTTTTATTTTATTTTAAAAAATCAGTTTCAGTTTTTATCTTTTTATAAAATTCAGTTTTTATTTTTTTTTCTTTTTCAAATGCAGTTTTTGATTTCTTTTAAAACAGTTTTTAAAAACCCTTTTTAAATTTCTGTTCTAAAAATTTCCTTTAAAACAATTTCTGTTTCAAAAACTTAAAACAAAAATCCGTTTTTTTAATTCATATATATATAAAAAAAAAGTTTATGCATTCACTGTAAAAACAAAACAAAAAGCAAAAATAAAAATAACATCGAATTTAAACGCTCACCTAGCTATGCGAAGGGGAGGAGAAGATTGGTCGGCGTTCGGAGGTGTCGGGCGGTGGTTCGAGGCTTCGACGAGGTGACGGGTTTCTGCTTCGATTCGTTCGGTGGGAGGAGGATGCGAGGGTGGCTCGTTCGTCAGGGGCTTTGGCGATCAGGCGGTGGCTTCGAAGATCGGAGCGGCGGCGCAGGCGATGGCTTCGAAGATCGGAGGGCGGCTCAGGCGATGGGTTTTAGGGTTTTGTTTGTTTTTTTTTTTTTTTTTTTTATTTCGTTTTATAACTAACTGATCGGGGGGGGGGCCAAACAGATAAGAAAAGGGGAGAGGTTTATTTTTTTTTTTTTTTTTTTTTATTATTTAATTATTAAATTATGCACAAGGGTTGACTTTTACATACGATCTCGAAACGAGGTCCGCCGCCTGTCGTCCATAGCGTTTTACCCCCATTCCGAACACAATGGGATATGTATCGCAAGCTGGTTTGATCGTTACAATCAGTTTCCGTTGAATTTACAATTTAAATCCTTATATTGAATTTTAAACGTACATTTCAAATTACCGGGGTCACATACTAACTAGAAAAATTCCAGAAAAATATTTTCTAGTTTCGTATTGACGATACGGTCCTGACAAAACTAGTTTCGTCGAATTCTGAGACCGTTTGAAAAATGGCCAATTTCCAGTCGATTAAATTCAACAGAAACTGGTTAAACGCGTTTTCCTTTGCCACGCTCGCATATTGATTCGAAAAATTATGAAATTTGAAACCTAGCAATAACTTGACACTGCGGATCTAACAAAAGTGGTTTCGTCTAAATCCGAGGTCATTTGCAAAATATCCATTTTTAAGGGCCTGAATTCCATAGCGACTATTCAGAATTTTCAACTGGACATATCTTTTGATTCCCGCTATCAAATTTCGATTGGTCAGATTCGTTAGAAAGATATCATCAATTAGATACTAATGTTTTTGGTTTCACTAAAATCCAGATTGTTTTGCACCCGGTATATTCAATTGAAGTTTGAAATCGAATTATCGAACTACCGCGCCATTTTCAATTCTATATATAATTATATTTAATTATATTGGTTTTCAAATGTCGATTCAACTTAGTTTTCATCGCCATTACTTAAAATATTTATTTTAAATATTTAAAATCCATTATTTTAGCCAATTTAAAATTTTTAAATTGGTTCAGATTTTCTGGGTCGTTACAATCTCCCCCACTTAAAACTTTTCGTCCCCGAAAAGGAATTAAGTCGAAAGTGGTTTGATAAATGTACAATCACACAACACAACAAACCATCCAATTGTTTTTAACCTTTCAAAGCCATACAAATTAATTCCTATTTTTCTTCTAAAATCATTCAAACAATTATAATAGAATAGAGAATTAAATGGTGAGGTAAAGTATGGTAAATGTACCTTGCACCGGAGTCAATCAGAGATATCTACTCGGCATCTAGGATAAGCTTTCTGAATGCTCTCCTCAGTTTCCCAAGTACAATCTCGCGGATCTCCACTCCATTGCACTTTGACTAGGTGAACCTTCTTGTTTCTCAGCTCTTTGGTTTCTTTGCCGATAATCTTTAGCGGCTCTCGCCTCACAGCTAATTCTGGAGTAATTTCAATATCCTGCTGAGCTGCTTCTTCCACGATCAAGTCTGGATCATGAACGTGCTTTCGAAGTTGAGATATATGAAATACATCATGAACTCCAGGCAACCAGTCAGGCAGTTTGACCCTATAAGCGAGAGTTCCAATCCGTTCCAGAATAGGAAACGGACCAATGAATTTGGGTGCTAACTTTCCAGTTTTACCGAACCTGATAACTCCTCTCATCGGCGATACTTTCAAATATACATAGTCGCCAACCTCAAAGGATATATCTCTTCTTCTTTTATCGGCATAGCTCTTTTGTCGGCTTTGAGCGGCGAGTAATCGCTTCCTAATAAAATCGACTTTGTCGGCCGCTTCGCGAATCATATCAGGACCCAACACAAGTCTATTTCCAGGCTCGACCCAACAAGCAGGAGATCGGCACGGTCTACCATACAATGCTTCGAATGGCGACATTGTCAGACTTGCCTGGTAGCTGTTGTTATAAGAGAATTCAGCCAAATGCAGATTGTCTTCCCATGATCCACCGAAATCTATAACACAAGCCCGCAATAGGTCTTCTAAAATGCGATTCACCCTCTCAGTCTGACCGTCTGTCTGAGGATGATAAGCGGTGCTCAAGTTTAACTTCGTTCCCAGCTCGACTTGAAATGCTTCCCAGAATTTGCTAGTGAATATTGTATCTCTATCACTTACTATACTGAGCGGCACTCCATGCAGTCTAACTATTTCCCTGAAGTAAATCTGCGCCAGACTCTGAGCAGTTCTAGTTGATTTGACAGGTATGAAGTGGGCGGTCTTCGTAAAACGATCTACGATCACCCAAATACTGTCATTTCCTTTTCTGGTTCTGGGCAAACCATCAATGAAGTCCATAGAAATATGTTCCCACTTCCAGCCAGGAACTTCTAGCGGTTGTAATAATCCAGCCAATTTCTGTTGGTCGCTTTTAACTAGCTGGCAAGTAGGGCATCGGCTAACGTATATTGAAACATCTCTTTTCATAGCCTTCCACCAGAATGTTCTTTTGAGATCGTTATACATTTTGGCCACGCCAGGATGGATACTCAGCTTGGACTTGTGACACTCGTCTAACACTTCCCTTTTTAACTCTGGGATGTCAGGAACACAAATCCTTCCTTTTAATCTCAAGGTCTCGTCGTTATCTATTTGAAAACACGAGGGTTCGCCTTTCCGAATCCTTTTGATCATATCTTTTATAAAGTTATCCTCCTTCTGAAGGATAGATATTTTGTCAATCAAGGAAGTTGTGATAATAAAGCTGGCGATCATTATATTCTTTCGACTCAGCGCATCGGCCACGACATTGGCTTTCCCTGGAGTATATATAATTTCGAAGTCATATGCTGCAAGAAACTCCAGCCAACGTTGCTGTCTCAGATTTAAGTCCTTCTGAGTGAACAGATATTTTAACGACTGGTGATCTGTAAACAGTTCAAATCTCTCTCCTAGAAGATAGTGTCTCCAGATTTTCAAAGAGAATATGATAGCCAATAACTCAAGATCATGAGTTACATAGTTTTTCTCGTGCGGCTTCAGTTGACGGCTAGCATAAGCAATCACTTGGCCCCTTTGCATTAACACTGCGCCAAGGCCCTCTCTAGACGCATCAGTCCAGACTTTCAAATCTTGGTTGCCATCGATGATGGTTAACACTGGAGCTGTCGTCAATCTCAACTTTAGCTCTTCGAAAGCCTCCTCACTCTCTTCAGTCCATTTGAACTTAGAATGCTTCTTTGTAAGCTTTGTTAAGTGGCCAGATATTTTCGAAAAGTCTTTAACGAACTTTCGGTAATAGCTAGCCAATCCGAGAAAACTGCGGACTTCAGTGGGAGTACTGGGCTGTTTCCAATTCTGAATAGCTGTGATTTTGCTTGGATCCACAGCGATTCCATCTTTCGATACGACATGGCCCAGAAATTTTACTTCATCTTGCCAGAATATACATTTGGAAAACTTGGCTTTCAATACATTCTTTCTGAGAATTTCTAGAACCTGTTCCAGATGCTTTTCATGTTCGGCCTTTGATTTAGAGAAGATTAGAATATCATCAATAAAAACCAGAACAAATTTATTCAATACTCCCCTGAACACTCTGTTCATTAGATCGACGAAATAAGCTGGAGCGTTACATAAGCCGAACGGCATTACTAACCACTCGTAGAATAAGTCGGGGCCTCTGAACGCTGTCATTGGAACACACTCTTCGGCAATTCGAAGTTGATGGAAACCTGTAGCTAGGTCCATTCTTGAGAATACTTGTGCTCCATTTAATCGATCCAACAAATCATCAATCCGCGGCAATGGATACTTGTTCTTTATTGTCTGTTTGTTCAAATCACGATAATCCACACATAGCCGTAGAGTACCGTCAGATTTTGGGACAAATACCACTGCTGCACCCCAATCAGAGAAACTAGGTCTGATTAGACCCTTCCATACTAGCTGTCGTGTTTGATTGTCTAATTCCTCCTTCTCTTTCAAGGACATTCTTCGAATAGCGTGAACTACCGGCCTTGCATTGGGAACTAAAGCAATCTTGAAATCTATTTCTCTTTGCGGAGGTAAGCGAACAACTTCTTCGAACACATCCGCATAGTTCTTGACGACAGGAATGTCTTTGATGAGGTCAGGAATATTCTCTGTGACTTCAGGGACATTTTCTATTTGGGATGAAGAAACATTCAAAGCTGCCCAGAAGTCTTTTCTATTAGCATTCTGACCTTCACAGGGAATGGTTATATAATCGCCTGATTTAATCCTCGCCTTTACGACTCTGTCGGCGCATTTAACTTCAGCTTCATATTTGGTCAACCAGTCTAACCCCAAGATAAGATCAAACTCTTTAAAATTCATGACGACGGCGATGGTAGGAAACCGATAACGAGAGAAAGAAACCGGCACTCCACAAACCCAACTGAGATCAATGGAACCCCCAACCGGATTCTGGACAGTCATTGGTTCCTTGAGCTTTTTCAAATTCAAATCCAGTTTCTTAGCTGCATCTTTGGCAATGAAACTTCGTGACGCGCCAGTGTCAAACAGTACTTTAACTGGGATGTCTTTGACATTTAGCGTGCCTTCTAAAACATCTGGCCTTTCCTGAATAGACGAAGATGCAGGCACTTCTGCCACTTCGTTTACATGTACTGCTTTAGGCTTTCTGAATAGCGGGCAGGCCTTTGAAAGATGACCGAACTGATGGCATTGACTGCACTTTCTATTCTCTTGAAATCCCTTCTTGGATTGAAACCCGCCTCTTAATCGCTTCATCAAGGGTCCGCAGTTAATCGACAAATGCCCTGGCTTCTTACAGTTACTGCATATGGTAGTCGTTACGGGTTCTTTCTCAGCTCTGGCCCTTTTTCCCTTGGCACTGGGCTTCTTATTGACCGCTGACCTCGTACTGTTTTCAGGAATATCAGTCTCCGACTCTGTTTTGTCACTAGAACAGACTTCTTCTTCGTCGCGCAACATTCCTTTCTTATGGAGATCTTCATACTGATAGGCCATATATATCATTTCAGAAAAAGGAAGCTTCACATGCCCCAATACTTTATTCTGGTATTTCCTTTGAAGCCCGTGAATAAATCTCATATTTTTCCTCTTCGGATTTTGGATTAGATGAGGAGCAAAGTGAGCAAGTTCATTGAATTTCTTATGATATTCGGGAATGGTCATATCACCTTGTATTAAATAAGAAAATTCATCACATAATCTCTCGGTTACTTCGGGAGGAGTAAATCTTCCTAGGAAAATTACTTTAAATCTGTCCCAGGTGATATCACCTTCTGGATTATCTTTGATGATGGTTTCCCACCAAATTAAAGCTTCTTCTTTAAGCGCCCAAGATGCTATTAACCGTTTCTGGTCATCTCTCAGCTGGATATGCTCAAAGATTCTTTCGACAGAACTCAACCAAGCTTGAGTTTGAATAATAGATTCATTGCCCGAGAATTGCGCTCCGTTCAGATTTCGATATTTCTTTAATAGAGCCTCTAGATCGGGTTCTGTATTTCTTCTGTTTCTGGCACTCATCTTTCTAGTACTTCTGCAATTAGCAGATCAAGTGTCAGGTCACAGAAAAGAAAATTTTCAAACATAGAAACATATACTTCAAATGTAAATGTGTCTATCGAGGTGTAATCATTCTGCTTTACTCATACTAGGATATGGCTGATCCTATCTGTATTGAGTTGCCCGTCCTAGAACACTACTGGTTCTATTTCTGACGAGTTCGTTCAAATGTTATATTCCAGAACTAAGCTTAACCAAAGCTCTGATACCACGTTGAGACGACCCGATTTCCCGTTCTCACGGAAACAAGGTTATCTTTTGGAATATAACACAGAAACATATAATAGCAGAACAGAATTAAATAAATACACCAGAATGAACAACAAAATATACTGGATAAAAGTAATCATCAGAGTTACACAGTATACAGGATCTTACTTAGTACAAATACAGTTCAGCTATACATAAATGTCTACAGCGGAAATAAACAAAATATGTACAATAGGAGCTGAACAGCATAAAAAGAAATAAATGATAGAATCCATCTTCAGCTCCAGCTATCCAGAAAGAACCAGCTAAACCTGAATACAAGGCTGCCCGTGTAGAAAAAGGGGCACCCGAGTTTTGAGAGTGAAACAAACTACGAGTCAGTCATGGGACTGGTATGAGAAATCCACTCAACACATATATAATTGGCTAATCACAGGACCACGCCACTTTCGTGGAACGGGTTTACTCCATTGGATTGCCAGTGCTTTAAAACAAATCTTTCTTTTAAACATCGCTATGCTTTTTATAAAAATGAAGCCGTTATAAGACTCAGTTCCCATCACACAATGCAACGCAAACCGGAGGATAGAGTTTTTACCTTATAACGGCTAAGATATGCTTGATACGAATAAAACAAAGGCATTTGATATTATTGCTAGTGTTTATATGTTTTGAAAACAATTTCAAATCATAACTATCAATCATAGACGGCATTAATGCCCCATACCACTATGTCGCCATATATAGGTATACAATCAAAACCGCACAGTCACGTATTTGGAAATTGGTTTTCCGTCATGAACCAAGGCAAAAGATAGTCCTTACCGAATTCGAGACGCTCTAGCCCGTGTCTCAGGATCAGAGCTCGAGTGACCCTAGAATCGTCAGGGCCGGTCCACCGATGTGGATTAAAATTCCTGAACAATACGTTTCCCCGCCCTTTGGGGCGTCAACGAGCCAACGAATGACTCCATCGGACCCGGATCGTCCGATCAAACCGAGGCGCCTCGCAACAGCAACAACCACATAGGTGAAAAGTATATAAATGTCAGGGCTGGTAGGTCACTGACACCACCCTAGCTAGAAAGAAACGCATGCCCTCCCTGAGGTCCTTCCTCCCGTTTTAGGTTCCTACCGGGGTGTGAGGCTCGCGAATTCACGTTATACACAAAGCTACGCCACACAGGCGGTGCTTTGATCATCACCACAAGACTTTGCTTTTCAACAGAAGCCCTGATCACTGCATCTTAGCATGCCACACAGAATAAATCCTATGTCAGACACACAGTCCATTTACAAGTCCGTTCTGGGTCTGAACGAAACCGGAGGCACTAAATACCTCGCAAACCCTTCGATCAACACGCACGTCTGAACGATCACCACTCATTATCCATATTTCGGGATGCCTCCCAATCAGGACCTCGGTTACCATCCAAACGAGGTGAAGATCTCCGGTCTTCGACCATCGTCTTCATCTTCGAATTTCAATCGTCGGTCGATTATTCGAAATGAGAATTAACTCGGCCTTTTCAAATAATTCACGTATATTTAGAATTTCAAATCGATTTATTTCAATAGTTAAATTATTCGACAACACCAATTGTGTTCTTTAATATAGTTTTCACACCAAACACATTCAACCATCAAACATCACATAAATCAAGCAAATTCAGTTTATTTCCATTCCATATCGCTTACGATATTTTATAACTATTTATCGCTATTTTTATTTATTTTAAAATAGCCATTTTATTCAAAACGACGCTTCGGGCCATAAGGCGGCCGTGGCGCTGTTTTTCTTCAGATTTGATTTACACATATCTGAAAATCTAACCGTTGGATCTTCACAAAATTTACATCATTAGAAAGGTCTTTTCAAAACGAATCCAACGGTTCCAGTTTCGGGAAAATCCGACGGTCGGATCTCCCGGTACAATCGTTTGAATTTTCGATTTCAAAATACGAACTGCAGCGTCGTTATTCGATTAAATATAATTATATTTATATATATAAATAAATATAATCGTTTCTGGCGCTGTTTTTCTTCAGATTTGAATTAAACATTCCAGACAATCCAACCGTTGGATTTTTACAAGGTTGGTGCCGTTGGAAAGATTATTCCAAGGCGAACCCGACGGTTGAGGTTTCGGGAAAATCCAATGGTCGGATTTCCCGTACTAGTCGTTTGAAATCACGGTTTCAAAATACGAACTGCACGGCCTCGTTTCGTTTTAATTTTATTTATATTTATATAGTTATATAAATATAGTTCATTCAACGATTTCTATATCGTTTTCACTTCAAAAAATTTTCTAACTCCTTAAATTTTGGAAAAATTTCGCCATAACCTCCCCTGCACCGGGAGCGTCGGGAAATCGCAAATAGCGTCCCGGTCCTTCTAATCTCAAAAAGAAAAAGAAAAAGCCAAGCGGCTAGCCAATCAGGCTCAAAATCATCACCCAAACAAATCAGTAAATGTGTACCTATTTGTCGGGCACAAAATTTTATTCCTCTTCTCTAGCCCCTTCGCTATAACCTGTTCAAAGAATATTGCATGTACATATATATACAGTTCATATCATTTTTCATTTTCTATTCGATTTCATATTCGATTTCTATTTGGTTTAAAAACACCATTCATTCTAATGTTACATAAATAGGTGCAAATCATTTCATTAGTTAATTAATGAATATTTCAACTCATATATGTTTATTTTGAACAAGTGGCTATTTTTAACACTTCATATTTTAACGATTTATGCATACAATAAAAATGTGATTTTTATTGTCGAACTATTTATTTCAAAATATGAATGTCATTCAACACATGAATTTCTAAACAACGAATGAATATCAATTCAACACATGAATGTTTTCTATAGTTTTTAGATATCGATAAAAATGTGATTTTTATTATCGAACTATTTATTTTAAAATATGAATACCATTCAACACATGAATTTCTAAACAACGAATGAATATCAATTCAACCCATGAATGTTTTCTATAGTTTTTAGATATCGATAAAAATGTGATTTTTATTATCGAACTATTTATTTTAAAATATGAATACCATTCAACACATGAATTTCTAAACAACGAATGAATATCAATTCAACCCATGAATGTTTTCTATAGTTTTTAGATATCGATAAAAATGTGATTTTTATTATCGAACTATTTATTTTAAAATATGAATACCATTCAACACATGAATTTCTAAACAACGAATGAATATCAATTCAACCCATGAATGTTTTCTATAGTTTTTAGATATCGATAAAAATGTGATTTTTATTATCGAACTATTTATTTTAAAATATGAATACCATTCAACACATGAATTTCTAAACAACGAATGAATATCAATTCAACCCATGAATGTTTTCTATAGTTTTTAGATATCGATAAAAATGTGATTTTTATTATCGAACTATTTATTTTAAAATATGAATACCATTCAACACATGAATTTCTAAACAACGAATGAATATCAATTCAACCCATGAATGTTTTCTATATAAGGAATAAATATAGTTTAAGCATATGAAAATAATTCAAACACACAAATATTATTCAAAATTTCGGCAGCATAACGGCAGGGTAGTTACACCGGCACCGTCCCTAGTACGGCTCCTCGCTCTACCTTAAAACCTCGCGGTTTTTGACAATGGGAAACATGCATCTAGTTCGCACGCAGGCGGCATGTATATATTTTTATTCATTTCCACAAACTAATCCTAAGTGGTTTCAACCAAATATTTCACAACCACAAACGGGTATTTTTCAACCACAATCAACCAATATCCATCACAAACAATCCCAAACAATCATTCAATTTTCACCACAATTTCAACCAATAAATATCGTCCATGGTTTGTGGACGAGGGGCGTATATATATATATATATTTATATATAGCTATTCACTTCCATTTCACACTTATATATATATATAAATTTTAAATCAGAAATCTCACCAATAGCTATCCAGCTGCACGACACTTCTTAATAGAAATCTTCGCCTTTTGTCGCTTTCACCCGTATTCTCTGCATACGTAAAAATAGAATTTTTACTATGCTATTCAATATATAAAAATCGGATTTTTCCTTTTGCTTTCAACATATAAGAATATGATTTTTCCTTTTGGTTTCAACATATAAAAATATGATTTTTCTTTTTGCTTTCGACATATAAAAATATGATTTTTCCTTTTTGGTTTCAACATATAAAAATATGATTTTTCTTTTTGGTTTCAACATATAAAAATATGATTTTTCCTTTTGGTTTCAACATATAAAAATATGATTTTTCCTTTTAAATTTCTGATCTTCTTTTAGTTTATAATTCATTTTAAAATCAGTTTTTAAATCATTATAAAAATTCAGTTTTTAAGAATTGTAAAATCAGTTTTCTTTTTATTAAAAACAAAATCAGTTTTCATTTTTCTCAAAGACAAAATCAGTTTTTGTTACTAATAAGAAAACCAGTTTTTATTTTATTTTAAAAAATCAGTTTCAGTTTTTATCTTTTTATAAAATTCAGTTTTTATTTTTTTTTCTTTTTCAAATGCAGTTTTTGATTTCTTTTAAAACAGTTTTTAAAAACCCTTTTTAAATTTCTGTTCTAAAAATTTCCTTTAAAACAATTTCTGTTTCAAAAACTTAAAACAAAAATCCGTTTTTTTAATTCATATATATATAAAAAAAAAGTTTATGCATTCACTGTAAAAACAAAACAAAAAGCAAAAATAAAAATAACATCGAATTTAAACGCTCACCTAGCTATGCGAAGGGGAGGAGAAGATTGGTCGGCGTTCGGAGGTGTCGGGCGGTGGTTCGAGGCTTCGACGAGGTGACGGGTTTCTGCTTCGATTCGTTCGGTGGGAGGAGGATGCGAGGGTGGCTCGTTCGTCAGGGGCTTTGGCGATCAGGCGGTGGCTTCGAAGATCGGAGCGGCGGCGCAGGCGATGGCTTCGAAGATCGGAGGGCGGCTCAGGCGATGGGTTTTAGGGTTTTGTTTGTTTTTTTTTTTTTTTTTTTTATTTCGTTTTATAACTAACTGATCGGGGGGGGGCCAAACAGATAAGAAAAGGGGAGAGGTTTATTTTTTTTTTTTTTTTTTTTATTATTTAATTATTAAATTATGCACAAGGGTTGACTTTTACATACGATCTCGAAACGAGGTCCGCCGCCTGTCGTCCATAGCGTTTTACCCCCATTCCGAACACAATGGGATATGTATCGCAAGCTGGTTTGATCGTTACAATCAGTTTCCGTTGAATTTACAATTTAAATCCTTATATTGAATTTTAAACGTACATTTCAAATTACCGGGGTCACATACTAACTAGAAAAATTCCAGAAAAATATTTTCTAGTTTCGTATTGACGATACGGTCCTGACAAAACTAGTTTCGTCGAATTCTGAGACCGTTTGAAAAATGGCCAATTTCCAGTCGATTAAATTCAACAGAAACTGGTTAAACGCGTTTTCCTTTGCCACGCTCGCATATTGATTCGAAAAATTATGAAATTTGAAACCTAGCAATAACTTGACACTGCGGATCTAACAAAAGTGGTTTCGTCTAAATCCGAGGTCATTTGCAAAATATCCATTTTTAAGGGCCTGAATTCCATAGCGACTATTCAGAATTTTCAACTGGACATATCTTTTGATTCCCGCTATCAAATTTCGATTGGTCAGATTCGTTAGAAAGATATCATCAATTAGATACTAATGTTTTTGGTTTCACTAAAATCCAGATTGTTTTGCACCCGGTATATTCAATTGAAGTTTGAAATCGAATTATCGAACTACCGCGCCATTTTCAATTCTATATATAATTATATTTAATTATATTGGTTTTCAAATGTCGATTCAACTTAGTTTTCATCGCCATTACTTAAAATATTTATTTTAAATATTTAAAATCCATTATTTTAGCCAATTTAAAATTTTTAAATTGGTTCAGATTTTCTGGGTCGTTACAATTGAGATACGTGAAACACATTATGTACTCCAGGCAACCAATTAGGTAATTGAACCCTATAAGGAAGAGTTCCAATTCGTTCAAATATAGGAAAGGGACCAATAAATCTGGGTGCCAACTTCCTAATTTTACCGAACCGGATTACTCCTCTCACCGGAGAAACTTTCAAATAAACATAATCACCAACAGCGAATGCTAAATCTCTTCTTCTAGAATCGGCATAACTCTTCTGTCGGCTTTGAGCAGTTTGCAATCGTTTCTTGATGAAATCGACTTTGTCTGAAGCTTCTCGAATCATATCGGGTCCCAACACAAGTTTGTTGCCAGGTTCTACCTAACATGCGGGAGATCTGCACGGTCTGTCGTATAATGCTTCAAATGGCGACATTTTCAAACTTGCTTGATAACTGTTGTTATACGAGAATTCTTCCAAATGCAAGTGATCTTCCCATGACCCGCCAAAATCAATAATACAAGCCCGTAGTAAATCTTCTAGAATTCTGTTCATCCTTTCAGTTTGGCCATCTGTCTGAGGGTGATATGCGGTGCTTATGTTTAGTTTTGTTCCCAATTCTGTCTAGAATGCCTCCAGAATTTGCTAGCAAATATTGGGTCTCTATCACTGACTATGATGATGGGAACTCCATGCAGCTCAACAGTTTCTTTGAAATAAATCTGTGCTAGACTTTGGGCGGTTCTATTGGATCTGACAGGTATGAAATGGTCGGTCTTCGTGAAGCGATCTATGATCACCCAAATACTGTCATTACCTTTCTTGGTTCGGGGAAAACCATCTATGAAATCCATGGAAAAATTTTCCCACTTCCAACCTGGGACTTCCAACGGTTGCAACAATCCGGCCAGCTTTTGTTGGTCGCTTTTGACTAGTTGGCAAGTAGGGCACCGGCTAGCATATAAAGAAATGTCCCTCTTCATCGCCTTCCACTAGAAAGTGCACTTGATATCGTTGTACATTTTACTCACTCCAGGATGAATGCAAAGTTTGGATCTGTTGCATTCATTGAGCACCTCTCTTTTGAGCTCAGGGATGTCGGGAACACAAATTCTTCCTTTTAATCTCAGAACTCCCTCATTATCCACTTGGAAACTGGAGTCTTCTCCTTTTTGAATTATTTTGATCATCTCTTTAACAAAATTGTCATTTTTCTGAAGAACAGATATCCTGTCATTCAATGAAGACATAACGATAAAATTGGCGATGATTTCATTCTTTCTGCTGAGCGCATCAGCTACTACATTAGCCTTTCCCGGCGTATACAGGATATCTAGATCATACGCTGCATGAAATTCTAGCCAACGCTTTTGTCTCAAGTTTAGATCTTTCTGGGTGAACAAATACTTCAATGATTGATGGTCTGTAAATAGTGTGAATTTCTCACCCAATAAGTAATGCCTCCATATTTTCAAAGCAAAAACGTTGGCTAGCAACTCAAGATCATGAGTTACATAATTATTCTCATGCGGTTTCAGCTGGTGGCTTGCATAAGCGACTACTTGGCCTCTTTGCATTAATACTGCACCAAGACCTCTAATAGAATCATCCTTCCAAACCGTCAATTCCTGATTGCCATCGATAATTGGTAATACTGGAGCGGTTGTCAATTTTGATTTCAATTCCTGGAAAGCTTCCTCACAGTCGGAAGTCCACTTAAATCTCTCATGCTTCTTTGTAAGCTTTGTTAATGGACCGGATATCTTTGAAAAATCCTTAATGAATTTTCGATAATAACTAGCCAACCGCATAAAACTTCGGACCTTTGTGGGTGTAGTAGGCTGTTTCCAGTCTTCAATTGCTGTAATTTTGCTCGGATCTACAGAAATTCCTTCCTTTGACACGACATGGCCAAGGAACTTCACCTCTTCCTGCCAGAAGATATATTTAGAGAATTTGGCTTTGAAGACGTTCTTTCTCAGAATCCCCAATACTTGTTCTAAATGTTTTTCATGCTCGGTTTTTGATTTGGAGTAGATTAAAATATCATTGATGAATACTAGAACAAATTTGTTCAGAACCTCTTTGAACACTCTATTCATTAGATTGACGAAGTATGCTGGAGCGTTGCATAAGCCGAACGACATTACTAACCATTCATAAAATATGTCTGGACCTCTGAAAGCTGTCAAAGGAACACACTCTTCGGCAATTCTCAGTTGATGGAAACCTGTAGCAAGGTCAATTCTAGAGAATATCCTCGCTCCATTTAATTGGTCTAACAGATCATCGATGCGGGGTAACAGGTATTTGTTTTTGAGTGCCTGCTTGTTGAGGTTTCGGTAATCAACACACAATCGGAGAGTACCGTCTGACTTAGGAACAAACACTACAGCAGCACCCCAACTAGAAAAGCTAGGTCTGATCAGACCCTTCCATAGCAGTTGATGAGTTTGATCGCCTAATTCTTCTTTTTCTTTTGGAGTCATTCTTCGAATTGGATGTACCACTGGTCTGGCATTCGGAATTAGATCGATTCTAAATTCAATTTCTCTTTGCGGAGGTAAGTTCTCGACTTCTTCAAACACATCCACATTGTTTTTAACAACAGGAATCTTTTTTAATGAAGTAGGAACAACTTCTAGCGCAGACCAAAATTCTTTTCTATCCGGATCTGAACCATGACATGGTATAACAATACGTCCAAGTTTTGTTTTAATTTTAATTTCTCTTTCGGCACATTTCACTTTGGCCTCGTATTTTGTTAAACAGTCAAGCCCAAAAATAGCGTCGAATTCATAAAAATCCATAATGATCAACTTAAAAGGAAACCGGTAAAAAGAATAAGAGACTGGCACATTACAATATGAACTGAGAACAAGAGAGCCTCCTATCGGATTTTGAACTCTAATCAATTCTTTAAGCTTTCTTGAATTTATCTTTAACTTGTTAACAATGTTACTTGAAATAAAACTATGTGATGCACCCGTGTCAAATAGTACAGAAACATGAATATTTTTAATTGTTAGGTTACCTCCCAAGACATTGGGTTTACCCGCTCCATCTGAAGCAGCCAGTGGGTTCGCCCCGTCATAAACATGTGCAACTTCTGTCTTCTTAAGCAATGGACAATCTTTGACGAGATGCCCTGTTCGGCGGCAGTTGAAGCATGATCAAGAATTCTGAGAGCTCTGGCTTGAGCTCTGTGAGTTTGTCCTCTGCCGCTTTGGAGCTGTGCACACATTAGAGTAGTGTCCCATCTTTCCACAATTAAAGCAGCTTACCTTTGGTGGCTTGCTAATTTGCTGATTTGTGGATGCTGCATTGCTGGACTCAGGTTGGTTCACAGAAGGCTTGCGTTTGTTTCCCGCTTGACTCCTGGCGCGATCTAGATCAAGGTTCCTCTGGTCCAAGTCTTCATAAAAACAGGCCATTTCCACTAAGTCTGCAAATGGTTGTTTGATGTGGCTCATAGCTCTATCTTGATACTTGCGCTTCAGCCCATGTATGAACCCTTTGTTCTTTGCCTTTACAGTCATGATAAGCTCTAGGGCGTAACGAGATAGCTGCATGAACTTATTGAGGTAGTCCTGCACGGCGAGGTCTCCTTGTTGGAGATTTGAAAATTCATCGTGCATACGCTCCATCGCTTGATCTGCGATGAACATCTCCTTAAACATTGCCTTGAACTCATCCCAAGTTCTCACTACATTTCGGTCCTCAACGGTGATGGCTTCCCACAATAACTCTGCCTCATCTTGTAAAAGCCAGGCGCCTATAAATGCCTTGTCCTGATCTCCGAGTCTCAGGCCACCCAAGATCTTTTCACACGTTTTCAACCATGCTAAGGCCTCTATCACTGTGCCTGTTCCTGAAAAGGTTTTGCCCCCGAGATTCTTATATCTCTTCGCCACTTGGTCTAGCTCGAATGGCTGAGTGGCTGGTGGTTGTATCAATGGCCCTTCTACAGCGGGGACATCTGCCTCGGCCTCCTTGGCCTCCTCGGCCTCCTCCAGCTACTGTTGCTTGGGTAGCCATCTATCAATTTCTAAATAAGCAAGAAAAGAGTCAGCCCTCAGAAACGATAATTTTAATATATGGTACAGTAGAAGAACTTAAGGAAAGACAACGATGTACGGATCAGATTATTTTTTTTGCTATTATGCTTAGCTCATTCTAGGACATTACTAGTCCTATCTCTAATGAGCTACTCGTCTTAGAATACTACGGATTCTATTCTGACGAGTTGTTTAATGTGTTAAATTCCAGAAATAAGGTTAACCAAAGCTCTTATACCACCTGTGACGATCCCAAAATCCCGTGCGACGGTGTTAAGGATAATCATTGGAATATAACACAATAATCATCATTAGTAGAATACAGATAATAGCATAACCAGCAAATAAAATAATTTACATAAATAAGACAGCGGAATCATAATATGTCACAACATCAGAGAGCACAGTGTAGGATACAACTTAGTGCATAAAAGTACATGATCAGTCTACATCGCCATAAGCGGTACATATACATAGAGAATACATAAAAGAAATATCAGTCTACATCGCCAGAAGCGGAATCATATACATAGATAATAATGGCAGAATATCAATAGTCAACACTGAGAAGTCAAGCCTTGCCATGAGCCAAAAGATGCACTCTCTACTGTAGTGCAAAGCCAAAATATGTCCTGCTACCTGGTACTAGGCTGCCCATGTTAAAATAAGGGCACCCGAGTTTGCAAGGTGAAATAAACTACAAGTCAGTCATGGGACTGGTATGAAAAATCTACTTAACTAATTAAACAACAATAATAAGGCAAATCTAAGGACCAAGCCACTTTTGCGGAACGGGTTCACTCCAATGATTGCCAGTGCATGAAATAAAATAAATTGTTAAATCATCGCAATGCTTTTTATAAAAATGAAGCCATTATAAGACTCAGGTCCCATCACACAATGCACCGCAAGCCGGAGGATAGAGTTTTATCTTATAATGACCAAGAAATGCTTGATACGTATAAAACAAAAGTGTTTGATATTATTACTAGTGCGTATATGTTTCAAAAGCAAATTCAATCATAAATATCAATCATAGACGGCATAAGTGACCCATACCACTATGTCGCCATACTAGTAATACAATCAAATCCGTGATTTCGTACTGGAAATTGAATTCCATCGTGAGTCGAGGCAAGGGGCAAGCTCCTCTCCGTTCGAGACACTCTAGCAAATGTCTCAGGACCACACACAACGATCCTTGGAACATCCACAACACCAGAATTATCATTTCGTAATAGTTATAACCGTTACAAATCAAAGTACTAACGGTTATAACCGTTGGTAGAGGGTACGTGATAAATTTTGTAACGTATTTACTAACGGTTATAACCGTTGGAAGGTTTTGTGCTTCTAACAGTTATAAACGTTAGGAAATTCTCCGCTTACAATGGTTATAACCGTTAGAAGATTATGTTCTTCCAACAGTTATAACCGTTGGAAGATTATGTTCTTCCAACGGTTATAACTGTTAGAACATTCATCAATTTCAACTGTAATACCGTTGCACGATTTTGTACTTCCAATGGTTATAACTGTTAGCAATGCTAACTAATTTAGTAAAGACATTATACATCATTCAACATCTTATGATACTATCAAATATACAAATTTACAGCAGTAAGTAGCTTGCAACAAAATTGATAAATTAACATATCACCAATTTCAGAAAAACCATCAATTATACAAAGTATCAAATCCTACAATGTTCAATATATGACAAACTAAATTTTACAACTACAAAATATCTAAAAGCTTTCAAACAACAAATGCGACATTTCGTCCAAATTACAAAACCTCTATCAACCAACTAGACAATGTATAATGACCATTCTTGTGTAGTATCTTCATTCTCCATTCCTTCTCTTCATTCATGTTGTGTTCTAGCTTCCACTATAGCCTAAATGTCCAGTCCAAAAAAATAATGCATGAATTAAAAATGTAAAACAGAAGAAAAAAAACATAATGACTTGTACTGAAATGGGAACTTGAAACTGAATGAAACATAAAAAATATAATGTAAAATAGAAGAAGAAAAATTGTTTTCAAACTGAGTGCTTGAGGCTGAATTTTGAAACTGAGTTAGGTTTGGTTTTTAAACCAAGATGTTGAGGCTTAGTTTGAGCCAGGCCCAACTTGAACAAAACAACCGAGCAGGCTCAGTTTATGAAACTAAAATGGGCTCAGTTTGGTTTCATATTTTCTCAATTTGGTTTTATTTGTCTTTTCATCTCCTAATTCTTCCCTTCAATTTCCTTCAGATATTGTTATTCTTTTTTTTAATGTACAAAACATGGAATCTGTTCTTTTTCATTAAGAACTGAGTGGTTTTTTTTACATCAAATAGTGTTATTTGCGGATATGTGATACAATAATCAAATACATTGTCATATGATAAGTGTAGGCTGCAGTTATTTCCTTAGTTTGTACCAATTCATAATGACTAGTACTGCTCAATTAAGTGAGAAGCATGTGAGTATGATATCTGCAAAATAATATTTTTGATGAAATAAACACCGCCACTTATATAACATTCAATATGAAGAAATTAGTGTTGCATGATAAAGATATTAACATGATCATAATTACATGTGAATGTTGTGCATTATATAGTTATTGATTATGTACCCATGAACCAGAGGTGACTTGATGAATTGTTTTTCCAAGTAATCAGCAAAAGGAACTAGATCACATAAAAACCTGCTAGTGTCTCCTCTCACCTCCTCTTCAAGTAGCTACTCTAGTGATAGTTTATATAGTGGAGACTGGAAAGCAAGCTTAACTTAAGTAACTTGCATTGTTGGCAACTCCTTAACCTATATAATTAAGTGACAATGAAAAAGTAAAGAAAACAAATTTACCTACATGCTCACGAGTTGCTTCAGGTTATCCCATAGGGTTCTCATTTCTTATCTTATGGAAATGCTCTGTTTTCTCTCATCGAATGAACATGTAGCTTCAGGTGATCCCATAGAGTTCCCACTTTAGTACCTACAATGTTTCAAAGTTCATCAAAAAAATATCTGCCATAGATATGGTATCTTACTCATATTATACGCGAAACTTCATATAATGGAAATCATTTTCTAAATGAAAAATTGATATGCTTACTGGAATCAATAGCTGAAATTGGAATATCTAGCTACAACACAGAAAAACCATTCCCATCCATACTTACAAATCCAGTATGCCATTGAATCATGATTCCAATTCTGCTGCTTTCTAAACAAAATAAGCATGGAATAAGATAGAATACTCAGCGTTATGTTTTAGATATAGAAAATTCCAATAGCACAATAAATTTTAAAGTGTATGAAAATTTAAAATATGATAAAAAAATTTATACTTTTTGAGTTTACAGTTTAAATCCCATATCGATCTAAAGTTTGACCATCATGATTCGCTAGTTGAATCCCATTTTGAAAACATTAATGAGGAGACATACATGGATGTATATATGAGGATACATTTTCAAAAATCATACAAACTGACAGAGGATAATACAACATAGGGTTATACACTTTTAATCTTTGATTAGCGGAAATAAGCAAAATCTGTGTTATGATGGGAACTAGAATAATGAGGATAAAAGTACTATGCAGTGTCAAACACAATGCCAATGTATTACGAAAATGAATAGAGGTTATGTAAAAGATCAGATTATCTACGTCCAAGTCAACACAATTGCCAGCTGTATCTAGCATGTTTGACTTCAAGTGGCTTTCAGATCTAGTGGACCTGGGAAAATCCTTCCTTCCTAGTATTACTATACGATGGAAACTGTGCATGCTAGCTCTGATGAACCTTTTCAAAACTTCATGTAATGACACAGTACTGTGCACTATCAATGTTATTGAATCGATCGTTTCACAAAGTACCCGTGCCTCAGATAACTTGAAGAATGAAATACCTGATCTTATAAAATCAATTTCCATTGATGTTTCTTGCATTAATGACAAGGGGATAACAAAGATGGATTTATCATCTTTTGAACTTTCTATGCTAAAGAAGATGTTCATTCTGAGGATGGAATGACAATGCATGAAGTTGTGGATAAGGATGTTATTGTTCTTTCAGACGATGAACAACCAAATGCTTCCACCCCAAATTAAAATTAGTATGTTCATCAAATAAGTTAGATTATGTTAAAAGTGTGATAACCGATAAGCAAATTCTACCTAGCAGTAAAAGTTTAGTACTTGACAAGCTAACTGAGTCCATAAATAGTAATTTCCCACGTGATCAGCTCAAGTCTATTCCACCAATAGTTTTTGAGGATGATGATTCTTCAAGTTCATCTGAAAATGAAAGTAATTATGTGGTTAACAGTAAATTTCCAACTAAAATAAAGTCTAATGTACATGGAAATACCGAAATTTTCAAAATGAAAACGACGACCTAAAGCCTTTTCCATCTGGTATTTTTGACAATGAGTGTTCATGTTCTGAAGAAGAAAATTTTCATATAGGGCGTAATAGGTAGCCTAAGTCATCTGTTAGTAAAAGTTCAATGTCTCCTGTTCATTCAGGAGTGGCAGATAGAGAGAAAAGAACAATGAAATCAATTACTGGGACTGATATGGCAAGATCACTTAGTGATGCTAATTCAAAATTTTCGTCTGTAGAACATTCGGTCATTCGCAACTTTTCTTTTAAAACTTCAAAAAATACTACAAAATTACAAAAGAGTGATGCCCTCTCGATGGACTTGGTAACGGATTGTGCTTATGACCCCTTGGAACATGCACTCGGTAATGCCAAACTTGATGGAGTTGATAACGGACTGTGGAGATGACCCCTTGGAACATGCATTCAATAATGCCAAACGCCCTCAGTTTACGCTACCAAAAGTAGCATTCACTGTCCCAAAGAGGAAAGTATACAACTTAATATGCCAACCAATAACAAATACGGTGACTGAATTAATACAAGAATGAGAAGACTGAAACTGCCAAAATTGGATGAGTGGTATAGACCCATATTTAAATTAGATTACTTTAGTGTTGTAGGTTTGTTATCTCCTAGAGATTAGAAATCTAAGACATCTGCAAATTTGAAAGAGGTACCTTTATGCTTCAAGTCAACAGAACAATATGTTGAAATATATCGTCCTTTGGTAATTGGTATTGGAGGAATTTAAGGCTCAATTGCTTAATTCATTCTTAGAGACTTCTCCAAATGATATTTGCAGTGAGTGCATTTGCATACTTTCAGTTGAAAGAATTGACGATTTCCATATTGTTCGTGGTCATCCACATAACACTCAAAGTTTATTCAAAGGCTGTGCAGAAAATGATTTGATTCTTCTCACTTGAGAACCTCTTAAAAATTATGTCCAGGATGTTCACATTTTGGGGAAGGTTGAAAGACATGATGAAAACAATAAAAACCAGTCTGCAATTCTTGCAATGAAATTCTACCTTCTAAATGGCTCTTCTCATTTAAATAATGTGGAGAGGTTTCTCATGAAAGGAACAAATGTTTTATAACCAAAATTATGAGGCTTACCCATCAGATAAGAGAATTTCAAGCACCTTCATCATTGCATGAAATTCCAATGCTTCCAATCATTTTGGATCCTATCATTCGCATATTTGGAAATAAGGATCGCAAAAGTGTAGAGCTAAGTAGGCTTGTTGAGCCTCTGAGAAATATTTTAAAATCATCGTTTAATGCTAGCCATCTTTAAGATATTAGCCAAGCCATTCAAGCCAGAGGTACAGGAAGTAATTTCGAATGATTCTCGTTCAAGGTCCTCCAGATCTGTATGTCTATTCAAGCTCATTAAATTTTAGTTGTACAAGCTTAATAAATTTCTAAAACTGAAGTCAGTGAATTCTCATAGTTTGATACTTTTAATAATTCCCAAGTTTTGGTGGGGTCAATAAAATATTATTTGTTTCATCATATAACAAATATATTTATCAAATTATATATATGATCCTACTAATCTTGTTTCAACCAAGAGTCAAAAAAACCATGACTTTGCCGGACCAAGGAGTTGGTATCGACTATCCAGTTAGCAATATAACAATCAGTAATGTTCCTGGTCTTATGGTCCATAGAGGCTGCCAATTTATGGTGAAAGGTGACATAAATTTATTGTTGTTGATCTCATTTTCAAACTCAGCTCTGTTCTCAATCTCAGCTCCAATACGTAATTTAATTTGGATATAAATCCTAATCATTTATTGTCTACATCTGACTTTGTTAAATGTAATTCTGATTTAAACCTTTTTTTTCCATCAAATCTTTACCTAATTTTTTTGCATGTAATGATGATGTAAATCCTAAAAAATTAGTTCGTTACATGTAAAAATAAAATACTAGACATTGTTTCCTACTTTAACCGGTTTATATGTATCTTTGAAATATGAAAAAAATAACCTTTTGAGCTTCCTACACACGTCCAAACTTATCTTAAGTTCTACATAATTTTATGGACTTCCCTAGAAAAGGCTTTTCTAAGCAAGACTTTTCTAGAGCATGTTTTCAAAAATTAGGCTTATTGCATCAGGAAATCAAGATAAAACCAAAAATCCAAAAGCAAAATAATATTTCAAAACTATCTCCCATGAATATACAATCATAATATAGTATACAGAATTTGCTAAGGTTAAATACATATATGCAGTATACAATCATCATCGTATAGTAATGTTTCATAGTTATAAACATGAAAGCATTTGGTACACAATGATACAAGGTTTTAACAAAATATAATCTTGCTTCAGCAACCGAATTAGTGTTATTGGTAGATAGATTCAATTACCAATTATTTATCCCCATTTCCTCATTTTCAGGGCGCAGTTTCGCTTCGAGGATAACTTCTAGATGGGATCTTTCCTAGATAATTCATCACTGGAGGATCTGAACCCAGAACGCTGAAAAAATGTTACTTAAGTAAATATGAAACCTAAATTAAAGAACAAAACAATAACCAACCTTTGTCGATCAGTACCATTGAACGAAGTTCATAGTTGGAAAAGCTGTAGATGCATACTATTAAAGAGCAGTCGGCAGTGGCAGCGGTGACGGAGACGGCTTCAGAGATGTACTTAACGAGATGGCGATGGCGAAGTTTAAGCTAACGGCGGCGGCATCAAAGTTAATGGAGGCGAAAACCCTAAAATAGATTTTAAAGTGAAAAAGAGGGCTAAGCGTGAGAAAGGGTTTGGGGTCACCAATAACGTGCAAAATTACAATTAGACCCATAGTTTTCGAACCGTTCACAATTTTATCGCACGTAATAATGATTATAACCATTGGGACAGGTTATAACAGTAATATTAGTTGTAATGTTGTAACAGTTATAACCGTTACAAGTGAAAATGAAATAAGTTTTACAATAGAGCCTGTTTGGTGTAGTGATCCTAGGCCGGTCCTCTCTTACTTTTGAGGATTAGTATTCCTGAACACACGTTTCCCTGTCCTATAGGACCTATAATCGAGGCGCCTCACATTCCAACAACCACACAGGTAAAAAGTATATAAATGTCAGGGCTGGTAGGTCACTGACATCACCCATAGCTAGAAAGAAACGTCGTGCCCTCCTTGGGTCCTTATCCCGTTTTTGACTCATACCAAGGTGTGAGGCTCGCGAATCAACGCTATACACAAAGCTACGCCACGTAGGCCATACTTTGATCATCAACCACAAGATTTTGCTTTTAACAGAAGCCTTGATCATCTGCCACTTAAGCGTGCCACATAGGCAATTCACTCCATGCGACTGATTTCTATCGATATATAACCTCTGAGCTCGTACGTCTCAAAGAAGGGCGTTAAGCATGAGAATAAATTCTCCGCCACCAAATAGATATATATTTAATAGAGATCAATCCGCATAGAACAAAATCCAATGTCAGACACACAGTCCATTTATAAGTCCGTTCTGGGTTTGAACGAAGCCGGAGGCACCATATTCCTCGCATATCTGTACAATCAACAAATACGTCCGGACGGCTACCACTTCAGCTCCTTCAAGGTAGTTACTCCAATCATGAGCATCAGTAGCACCCATCCATCCGATGTGAAGATCATCGGTCTTGAACCGTCTTCAACTCTTCGACTTCTAACCGTCGATCAATTATTTGAAATGAGAATTAACTCGGCCTTTTCAAATAATTAACGTATAATTAGATTTCCGAGTCAATTCTTCTCTGTGTTAAATTATTCGACATTCACATTTCAGTTCTTTAGTATAATTTTCATGTCAAACACATTCAACCATCAAATATCAAGCAAACCAAGTAGAATAGGTTTATTTCCATTCTATATCGTCTATAATATTTTATAACGATATATCGCCATTTTTTTATATTTAAAAATAGCCCTATTTAATTAAGCGATGCTTCAGGTCGTGTCGAGGTACTAGCGCTATTTTTCCCTAAATTTGTTTTACACATATCTGAAAATCTAACCGTTGGATCTCAACAAAGTTTATATCATTGGGAAGATATACCCAAAGCGAACCCAACGGTTCCTTTTTCATGAAAATCCGATGGTCGGATCTTTCGGTATAATCATTTGAAGTTACGATTTCAAAACGCGAACTGCAGGGGCTCGATTCATTTTATTTAATATATATATATATATATACTTTATTCGACGATTTCAATATCGTTTTCACTTCAAATATTTCACTAACGCCTTTAAATTTCAGAAAATTTCGCCATAACCTCCTTTGTACGGGAAGGGGTTTGGAAATTTATTGGGCTGTATTAGGTACCCAATAAATCCTAATAAGCATGCACATATTTATTGTGATATATTCCGGTGTACACAGGGGCGTGTGTATAGATCATAACTCCAGAGAATAAATTCTCGTCACCCTATAAATGGTTTTTGTGCCTTAATGACCAGAGAGACGTGTTTATTGTCATCTCCAGACCCGTGTGGGGTTTTTTTATTAATCTTGCAATTTACCGTTACAATTTATATAGTCCACATCAGTCATCAGTTCGACCTGTAATATATAATCATCGCCATACAAGCCTCTCGCTCGTATGGTAAATCTTCAAGAAGTATGCCATGTAGTGTAGTTCAAAATTAATTGTTACTATCCTATGGCGACGTTTATTATTACACACAGAACAACCAACACTCCGCATCCAATGGCATTCACGGGAATTGATATAATAATAAAATTGTGCATCCAACTCATTAAGGTTTACCTATTTGTCGGGCATGCAAATAAATTCTTTACTCAACAGCTAATCCATTTTCCTGTTCAACACATGTATATATATGTGCAAAACTAAGCTAAAAATAATATTTCTAGAGAACGAAGGTTTATTTCCACATATGGTTATTTTTAACACTTCATACACATGTTAAAAATAATATTTTCAACCCACACTTTTCATTTGAACAAGTGATTATTTTTAACACTTCACGTTTCGCATAGAAATGATATTTTTAGCGAACAAAAATATATTTCAACACATGACTATTTTATTTAGTTCACATACATGTTAAAAATAATATTCATAGCAAACAAATATTTATTTCAACACTTGTATATTTTTAGCGAGCCATTTAAATGATAAAAATGATATTTTTATCATCAAAAATATTTATTCAACACATGAACATTTTTAGCACTTCGTATTCACAATAAAAATGTAGATTTTATTGTTCAATCTATATATTCAACACATGAATATTTTCCACTTCACACATACGATAAAAATATGATTTTTATAGTTCTAATCCTTTATTCAACACATGAATATTTTCTATAGTTTATATATATAATAAAAATGTGATTTTTATTGTTAAATCAATTTATTTAAAACACGAATAGTTTATAAAGTTTATATATGTGATAAAATGTTATTTTTATCTTTTAAAGAATTTTATTCATCACATGAATTTTATTCAACACATGAATTTCTATTCAACACATGAATATGGTTTCAACACATGAATTTCTATTCAACACATGAATATGGTTTCAACACATGATTTTCTATTCAACTTATGAATATGGTTTCAACACATGAGTAAAGTTTTCAACACATGAAAATAATTTTAACAAATGATTATTATTGAAAATTTCGGCAGCATAACGGCAGGGTATTTAAAACCGGCACCGTCCCGAGTACATCTCCTCGCTCTACCTTAAAACCTCGCGGTTTTTGACAATGGGGATTTCGTACATCTAATTCGCACGCAGGCGAGTATTTTTTTCTTTTCCACAATTTATTCTGATTTTGTTTCAACCACAAATGGGTATTTTTCAACCACAAATAGGTATTTTTCAACCACAATGGTATTTTTCAACCACAATCCAAACAATATCAACCACAAACAATCCTATCAACCATTCGCGTTATTCACCAAATTTTTCATGCCAATTCACAATCAATAAATATCGTCCATGGTTTGTGGACGAGGGGAGTGTGTACATATATATATATATATATATATATATATATATATATAAGTATATTTTATTTCCATTCCAACACACATATGATTTATACAATGCATGTATAATTCATACATCGCATATAACTTAAACAATGCATGTACATGAGGTATACAACACGTATATAATTTATATTTTGCTTATATAACTTATACAACACATTTCCATTCACATTTCATTTTAGAAATCTCACATTGGTTTGTTGGTTTGCTAAAAATCGTAGCGAGCTCAGAAATATCCACGGACACTTCTAGAATGTGGAGAGTGTCGACACGGTCTCGATGTTTCCTGTTTCACGAAATTTCGTAAACATAGCAAAAAGATACGATTTTTAGAAGTTGATCGAACTTTACAACGCTTTTAGAAGTTGAAAACAGTTTAGATTATACCAGGCCGTACCTCTCGTTGAAGCTTCAAAACTAGCGTTCGATTTTTCGAACGAACCGCTGCACGATAGCAAAATCGACCAACACCCCGTTGTAGAGCTCCGTGGGGCGCGCAGAAGGGTGGCGGTCACAGTGAACTCCAACGCCTATGGTAGACGTGGCGGCGGCGGAAAGCTTCGAACTTTGGGGAGGAATAACTCGACATAGGGTGAACGATAGGGGGTGCCGCAGGTAAGAATTGAAGAGGAGGAGGAGGGCTTCAAAATTTGGGCTGGGGCAAGGTCTATCGATGAACGAGGTGGCCGGAATGTGGCCGGGAAGTTTGGACAACGTTTCCATCTTCAACCTGGGGAGATAGTGGATTTTCGATGGATTTTTATACTTTTTTTAATAATGAATGTAAATTTTCTATTGGCCCATGCTTATATATTTCAAAAATTAGGGTTTTCATAAACAAACACCAATTCAAGCCCAACGACTGTCGTCCCCAGCTAATTACCCCCATTCAGAACACAACGGGATATGTTTCGTAGGCCTATTCGACTGCTACAGTCAGTTATTCTTCAAATTAAAATATAAAACATTCAATATTCGATTTGAATGTACATTTCAATTTGCCGGGGCTACAAACTGATTTCAAAAATTCCAGAAAAATAAATCTAGTTATGTTTTGACGATACGGCCCCAACAAAACTAGTTACGTCGAATTCTAATACCGTTTGAAAAATGCCATTTTTCTAGTCCATCCAATTTAACAGAAATCAACCAAAAACGTTTTCTTTTTCCACTCTCACATATTAGCTTCAAAAATTATGGAATTTGAAACTTAGCAAAAATTTGACATCCCGGATCCAACAAAAGTGGTTTCGTCGAATTCCGAGGTCGTTTGCAAAATGTCTATTTTCAAGGACTATATATTCTCTATAGCGCCCTTTCTAAAAATTCATTTGGCCATAACTTTTGATTCCCGCTATGAAACTTCGATTTTTCAGATTTGTTAGAAAGATATTCATAAACAGATTTAAATATTTTTGGTTTCACTAAAATCCGTTTTATTTTTCACCCGGTACAATCAGTTAAAGTTTGAATTCAAATTTTCAAACTGCCGCACCATTTCTAACTCATTATTTTATTGAAATATTCTATTTCAATAGCCCTAATCTTTTTAAAATAACCAATTAAAAATTTTTAAATTGGCTCGTATTTTCTGGGTTGTTACAACTTGTTTGTAATATATGAGAGTTATTCGGAAAGATCGGGTATATCCCATTCTGAAAAACTGAATCGGCGATGAGTCGACGATGAAGACAGTGTTGATGACCGGATGTCTTCACATCGTTTGGATGATTACTGATGTCTTGATTGGGCTGTATACCCAAGACGTGGTAATAAGTGGTGATCGTCCAGACATAGTTGGAGATCGACGGATATGTGAGGGCCTCTCTCCTGTATTGGACATATGGGACGAGGAATAAGGTGCCTCCGGTTTCGTTCAGACCCAGAACGAACTTGTAAATGGATGTGTGTCTGACATTGGATTTTATTCCGTGTGATTGATTTCTATTAAATATCTGTTTAGCGGTGGAGAATTTATTCTCTTGCTTAACGCCCTTCTTTGAGACATACAAGCTCAGAGGTTATATACTGATGGATATCAGTCGTATGGCATGAATTGCCTGTGTGGCTTGCTGAGTTGCATGGATTAAGGCTTTCGTTGAAAAGCAAAGTCTTGTGGTTGATGATTAAAGCATAGATTTAATATAGCGCTGCTTTGTGTATAGCGTTAATTCGCGAGCCTCACACCCCGGTGTGAACCAAAAACTGGAGAAGGATCCAGTGAGGATGATGCGTTTCCTTATAGCTAGGAGTGGTCTGGGTATTGCCCGCCTAGACGTTTTACTTTTGTGGATGATGGATAGTGAGGCGCCTCGGTTATATCGGTCACTACGGTGCCGATGGATGGTTTGGTCGATATATGACCAGTTTACGCCCCCATAGGGTGGGGACAAGCATGTTCAAGGAATTATTAATCCACTTAAAATGTGGACCGGCCCTGTGGCTCCTAAGGAATTGATAGAATTCTTGTCCTGAGACTTGGGCTAGATTGTCTCGAAGTGGCAAGGACGATCCCTTGCCTTGGTTCATGATGGAAATCCAACTTCCAATATGTGACATTTCGATTTTAGTTGTAATCCTAGTATTGGCGACATAGTAGCATGGGATACTATGTCGTCTATGATTGATACATTTATATTTGAAGTTGTTTTCATACACTTTAAACTATAATAGTATCAAAATAATTTGTTTTAAAAGAACCAAGCATGTTTGGCTATTATAAGGTAAAATCCTATCCTCCGGCTTGCGTTGCATTTTGTGATGGGACCTGGGTCTTATAATAGCTTCATTTTTCCAAAAAGCATTGCGCTGTTTGTATTATGCACTGGTACTCTTGGGAGGATACCCGTTCCACGCTATACGGCGTGGTCCCTTGATTTACTCTATTTTTAAAGTAAAGATTTAATCACTGTTTTAGTTCTCACACCAGTCACCTGACTGACCTGGAGTTTATTGTTTTAACCTAGACTCTGCGTGCCCCTATCTTCCACACGGGCAGCTAGTAGTTTTGGTTTTGCATATTTATATTCACAGGATCCTCGTTTACATTTGCAATGATATTCTGAAAGCGCTGTATCCGTATATCTCTTTCAGTTGTGTTTTGTATTATTTTTCCGCTGCAATTGTAATTTGTAAATCTCTAATATTTATCAAATGTGTATTATTTGCTCATACTCTGTATATTCTTGTACTCTGAATGGAAATTGTTGTAATCAGCAATGAAATGTTCTTTTGCTTGTGTTCCGATTTGTCGTGTTCTCAACGCAATCCGGGTTTTCCTTTATGGGGGAGTTTGGGTCGTTACATACGAGCTCAGAGGTTATATATCCATAGACATCAGTCGCATGGCGTGAATTGCCTATGTGGCATGCTGAGATGCAAATGATCAAGGCATCTATTGAAAAGCAGAGTCTTGTGGTTGATGATCAAAGCACGGCTTTAATATAGCATAACATTGTGTATGGCATTAATTCGCGAGCCTCACACCTAGGTATGAGTCAAAAACGGGATAAGGGACCCAAGGAGGACATGACTTTTCTTTCTAGCTATGGGTGGTGTCATGTTATGGAGCCCAAACATTGATTATATTTTTACCTATGTGGTTGTTAGAATGCGAGACGCCTCAGATATATCGGTTACTACGGAGCCTATGGATATAGGTCCTATAGGACCGGGAAACGTGTATTCAGGAATAACTAATCCTCAAACGTAAGGAAGGACCGGCCTTGGAGGATCCCGGGGTCTTCTGCGGGAGATCCTGAGGCATTTGCTAGAGTGTCTCGAAGCCGGCGAGGAGTACATCCCTTGCCTCGACTCATGATGGAAATCCAATTTCCAATACGTGACATTTCGGTTTTGATTGTAAAGCCAAGTATGGAAACATGATATATGGTACCCATGCCGTCTATGATTGATACACTTATATTTTAAGTTGTTTTATACATTATGCACTTATAATAGTATCAAATGATTTGTTTTTAAACGTACCAATCATGTTTGGCTGTTATAAGGGAAAGCCCTATCCTCCGGCTTGCATTGCATTATGTGATGGGACTTGGGTTTTATAATAGCTTCATTTTTCTAAAAAGCATTGCGCTGTTTATTTTATGTACTGGTATTCTTGGGGTTAAACCCGTTCCATGTTATACGGCATGGTCCCTTGATTTACCTAACTTTAAAAATCAAGTTAATAACTATTTTAGTTCTCACACCAGCCACATGACTGACTTGGAGTTTATTGTTTTAATCTAAACTCTGGGTGCCCCTATTTTCCACACGGGCAGCTAGTAGTTTTAGTTTTGAAGATATTATATTCACAGGATCCTGGTTTACAGCTAGAGCTAAATTCGGAACGCTCTATACCCGTGTATTCCTTTCAGTTATGTTTTGTATTATTTTCCGCTGCATAATAATTTGTAAATCTCTGACATATATCAAATGTATATTATTTGCTCATACCTTGTATATTCTTGTACTCTGATGTAAATTGTTGTAATAAGAAATGAAATGTTCCTCTGTTTGTGTTCTGTTTTGTCGTGTTCTCAGACCATCCGTTCTTTCTCTTCTCTTCGGAGACAAGGGAAGTTCGGGCTGTTATATTTTGGTATCATAGCCTTGGTTTACAGAGCTAGAGAACAAGGCATATTAGAACCAAACGAAAGAATTCATCAGAGATTGTATTAATAATATCCAATAAGAAGGACTCGTTAGAGATGGGATCAGTAGTATCCTAGAATGAGTGTAAAGAGTGTTATTTTTAAAATAAAAATGAAAAAAAAAATTTGTTTTGAAAAATTCAATCTAATTATACGTATTTGAATATTTATTTTATATTGAATTTGGACAATTGAGTATATAAATATTTTGCATGTACGCCTTGCAAACGTATATTCGAAGTTTTAATATACTGGATAGATATAGAATCACATTCTAGTCGCCCCGGAATTATTCTGATGATGGGGCCCCATCATCGGTGTTATTTTCAAGCTTCGAAAGTGGGATATCTATATATTTCCAATTGACTGGTGTGAGAACCAAAACTAGATAGGGTCTATTGTTGTGATTTGGCACCAAAAATGTGATTTTTGACTATGTATTAAAGTTATGTGTTTGAAACGTTAATCAACTAATTGATTGCTGATTGCTGATTTCGTGCTGTGATTTTTCATTGAAACCAACACGTAAATTTATGGTAAATTTGGCCAAATTGGTCAAATATTGAACTGAATTGAAATTTAATTGTAACTGCATACATGTACATGCATATATATTGGACTGGTCATAGCAAGGAGGCTTGAGAAGAGGAATAAAATTGTATGCCCGACAAATAGGTACATGTTTACTAATTTATTGGGTTCGGATTATTTTATGAGCCGATTGGCTGGCCACTTGGCCTTTTCTTTTTCTTTTTGGATTGATGAGGGCCCTGCATGGCTAGTTGCTGTTTTAAATATCTCCCCGTATAAAGGAGGTTATGGCGAAATTTTTCATAAATTTACGGTGTTAGCCAAATTTTTGAAGAATTGGAAAATTCTTAGAAACTGAAAAGTTCAAGAATGAAAGCCAAACTGAAAGTTGAGTTGATTAGCTAACAAATTTCAGCTCCGTTCCTTTTCGAGGATGAAAAGATTTTAAGTGAGAGAGATTGTAACAACCCGGAAAATCAGAATCAATCTAAAATTTTTATTTTGGCAATTTTAATGAATTTTGAATATTTAAAATGATTTATTTTAAATAATAACGACTAGAAATTTATTTTGAATAGAATTAGAACATATAAATTTATTTAAATCGAAGTTAGAATATAAATATTTATTTTAATTATAAAAGGAAATGGAAATAGCTCGGTAGTTTCAAAATTCGATTTCAAATTTCAAATGAATGTACATGATTCAAAATAAACTGGATTTTAGTAAAACTAGAAATATTTGAATCTGTTTAAAAATATCTTTCCAACGAATGAAAAAAATTCAGATTTCATAACCAGACTAAAACGTTATGTCCAGTTGAAAATTCAGTATAGTCGCTATGGAACTTTGCATAATATATAACCCTTAAAAATAGCGATTTTGCAAACAACCTCCGTTTTCAACGAGACCACTTTTGTTGGATCCGGAATGTCGATTTATTGCTAGATTCCAATTTTCATAACTTTTTGAATCAATATGTGAGCGTGACAGATTTAAACATGTTTGTTCAATTGAGTTTGAATTTAATCGACTGGAAAATGACTGTTTTCAAACGGTCTCCAAATTCGACGAAAACAGTTTGTTAGGACCGTATCGTCTAAACATAGCCAGATTTATTTTTCTGGAATTTTTGGATCCACCACCTAAATGAAAAAAACTAGTGAGTTCTATTAATTTTTATTTATATATATATAAAGTTTTGATTTTTATTTATTTATATAAACTTTGGATTTTTATTTATTTATATAAAGTTTTAATTTTTATTTATTTATATAAAGTTTTGATTTTTATTTATTTATATAAAGTTTCTATTTTTACTTATATAATTATGATTTTTATTTATATAAAGATATGATTTTTAATAATATAAAATTTTGATTTTTATAATGAAGTAGCTTTAATAAAAAATGCGATTTTTATATGAATGTTAATATAAAAATATGATTTTTATTATATATATAGCAATATAAAAATTCGATTTTTAGTTATATAAAAATTCAATTTTTAACATATGAAGTAGCGATATAAAAATATAATATTTATATAGAAAGCAGCGTTGTAAAAATCTGATTTTTTATAATGTAGATTTGAAATAAAAATATGATTTTTATTATATATGAAGCGAAATAAAAATATGATTTTTATTATAGAAATGGCGCTATAAAAATATGATTTATATATATATAATAACATTATAAAAATTTGGTTTTTATTATTTGAATAGCGAAATAAAAATATAATTTTTATATATGAAGTAGCATTATAAAAATATGATTTTTTATAATATTATAGCGGTTTAAAAACATGGTTTTTATTTTATGAATAACAGCATAAAAATACGATATATATATATATATAATAGCATTGTAAAAATACAATGTTTAATACGTAGATGGCAGTGTAAAGAGGTGATTTTTATATGTATGACATTGAAATAAAAATGTGATTGTTAGAGATAAATATCATTGATAAAAATGCGATTTTTAAATAAATATGCATCATATTAAAGATGTGATTTTTACTATGAACAGCGTGGAAAGGATTGCATTGGAATTTCGGGCAAATCCAAACGACTCAGAAATTCAGATATAAAACTGGCGGAGTGGATCCCAAAGGTGAGAACATCTCACTCTAATTTATTTTCTAGTTAAATATATATACTTGGATGCAGACAGTGCTTAGTAGCACCCGACACCTTTGTTTGAAACCATGTATGTTTGGTTGATTGGATTATTTGTTTGAATTTGGTTGCTTGGTTGAATGAATTGATTAGAATTTTGTTTGTATATAGCGCGAGCCATTCTTAGGCGATGGATAAGGCTAGACCTTATTACGGTTCTAGTATAGCGCCGTTATGCTGCCGAAATTTTCTAAAAATGTTAGAATAATAAAAATATCATTTTTATTATATAAATGAACTGTATAAAATATTCATAGGTTGAAATAAATATTTTATAGTTAAAAATATAATTTTTAACGTGTATATGAATATAAATATTCATTTACAAATCGGACAATTTATTTATGTACACACATTTGACTGATATTGATTGGGATGATATATTTTACACATCGCCCAACTGCACAAATAGTAATCAGTGTTTGTTGTTTGAAAACCCCACGTGGGTATTGGGATGATATTGGACATACACTAATCCCAATATTTAGTTGTGTATCAATTTATGGGTTGACAGACTGTTGTAAGGATTAATTATTTATATTTAACGCTTATGTAGTTGTGTAACGCACTCTGAATGATGGTTGACTATGTGTGTATGAAATCCATATAAATAAAATTATATGGTAATTGACTGTGTTTGATTCCAATTCGGAAAGAACGAATATTTTAAATTAAAGAATATTTTAAAATGACGAGTAATAAATATTTTAGAATAACTAATATTTTAAAATAATATTCAGTAAGGGATCAAAATATGAGTTTGATGTCTGATTTGGGATGGACATGAAACTATTTAAATATACAAAGCCGTGTTGATTAAATTAACGCCATTCTGACATGAACGATATTTATATTGATTTTATTCATTTTTATAATGAATATCGAAAAGGAAGTGATTTCAAAATTTAATGTTTTGAAAATATTATCATTTATATATTAATGATATGGAATAAAATGAATTTAAAACAATTTATAAAATACGATTTAAATGGAAATCGATGAAATATATATAATATATATATTTAGTGGCTTGAATAAAACGCGCCGCGCCGCGGCGGTTTGCGAATTTCGACCATTGACAATGAATTGACATTACGGGTGATTCGACCTTCGGATTGTCCTAAAACAAGAACCGTTGGGTCCGTATCGAAAAGAGCTTTCCAAAGAATATAAGGAATTTGAAATCTAACGGTTGGATTTTGAATTATGTCCAAATCAAATTTGGAAAAGGTCGCTGTAAGTGTTGTTCGATGACCGTTTATGGAAATCAACTGTACGGGCCTTGATAAAATTATTAAAAATATTAATAATTTGTGTAAAATCATAATAAATGATTTCGAAAGAATTTGGGTGAAAAATTCCACATTTGTAAAGATAAATTTTTTTTTATCAAAATGAACTAGTTACGAACTACAATTATAAACTAATATTTTTAAATAAATAAATTGGATTTGAAATGGTTTTAAAAATAACCAGAATTTCGAGCATATGAATTGGAATCGATTTGAATCGAAATTATCTTTGGAATATTTCGATACTGGATTCCATGATTATATGGATATTGTGGAGGATTTGGAAGATATATATATATATATATATATATCATTATTCTCAATACGATATTTGTTGATTTCAGAATTTGATATTGAATATATGCCGATATAATTTCTATTCGGAGCCTTATATTTAATATTAAATTAGATTTTGGGTTTGTCGTGAATGGTGTCTTCATTAACACTGTACTTAAACCTAGTTGAGGAAAGATTAAATATTTTAATTAAGATTTAGTGAAGTTTTCAAATTAATAAAGATTTAATTGGAATTGAATAGAAGAATTGGATTTTGGGTTTGTCGTGAATGGTGTCTTAAGTAACGTTGTTCTTAAACCCCATGTGAAAAGAATAAATCTTTTAATTAAAATTATTAGAGTTTCCAGTTAATTAAAATTTAATTGGAATAAAATGGGATGTGAATTGGGTTTATTGTGAACTTTGTTTTTAACAACATTCATTCTTTAACCTGATTTACAGTAAAATGTGATTTGGAATTTATAAATCTTTTTATTAAGATTTAATGGAAATTTTCCAAATTAAATTTTCCAATTTAATATATTAAATTATAATTGAATGGAATTCGATTTGATAATAATCGAAATGATCTTCTGTGGAAGAAGACTGTTAATATATATGGAATTTAAAAGGCTTTGTCGTTATTCCATTTATATTATTAGTCGGATACGGAAATTGATATCGATTATATATATTGATCTGTTTTCTGTGAAGATTCCATGTTTAATTGAATGTGATTTTTGGTTTATCGTGAATTGTGTTTTAAATGACATTAATTCTTTAACCCAGTTAAAGACAGGATTACATGTCTAACATTGTATTTCGAACTATATGGTTGATCTCGGAAAAATATATATTTGTCTGATGGCGGAGAATTTATTCTCTTGCTTAATACCCTTCTCTACGACGTACGATATTAGAGGTTATATATCGGCAGAAATCATTAGTACTGTGTAGATTGTCGATGTGACATGTTTGTGTTTCCAAAATTAAATAATCATTAATACTGATTTTTGGGAAGATTAAAACTAAGTGGAATTTTAATGAATCTTTGATTAGATTGGAATGTGAATGAAATGATTAAATTTATCGACTTCATGAAATGATCGAGAATGGAGTATCACCAGTTTTGCTTCAAGCGATAATTAAATCTTTAATTAGATTTGAACGTGAAATGGTAAATGTTTTTACCGATAACACCGTAGTGTTAGATATGGGGTATTACCAGTTTTGCTCCGTGGGATGAATACGTTGGGATTGGGAAATATAATAAATGATTACTTTGTGTAAGGTTTGCTAATCCCGACTAGTTTGGATAAACCCTAATTTGGTTTGAATTGATATCCAATGGAAGATTAAAGAATAAATTTAAAGAATTTATCTTTGATAAAATTAATGGGAACCTTTCCCAAAGGATATGAATATTTAAATAAAAGATATTCAGAATAGGAATGAGGCGTATGTTGTGTTTTGTAGCACTTATTTATTATATACGCGAGTTATTCAGAAAGGCCGGGTTTATACCCATTATGAATAACTTATTCGACGATGAAGACAGTGGTTGAAGACCGGAGGTCTTCATATCGATTTGATGATTACTGATGTCTTGATTGGGTTGTACACCCAAGACAAGGTAATAGATGGTGATCGTCCAGATGTACTTGGTGATCGATCGGATATGCGAGGACCTCTCTCCTGTATTGGACATATGGGACTAGGAATAAGGTGCCTCCGGTTTCGTTCAGACCCAGAACGAACTAGTAAATGGATGTGTGTCTGACATTGGATTTTATTCTGTGTTGATTGATCTCTATTAAATATATATTTGTTTGGCAACGGAGAATTTATTCTCTTTCTTAACGCCCTTCTCTGAGACATACGAGCTCAGAGGTTATATATCGATAGACATCAGTCGCATGGCATGAATTGCCTGTGTGGCATGCGGAGATGCAAATGATCAAGGCTTCTGTTGAAAAGCAGAGTCTTGTGGTTGATGACCAAAGCACGGCTTTAATATAGCATAGCTTTGTGCATGGCGTTATTTTGCGATCCTCACACCTCGGTATGTGTCAAAAACGGGATAAAGGACCCAAGAAGGACATGACGTTTCTTTCTAGCTATGGGTGGTGTCAAGGTATCCGGCCCAGACATTGATTATATTTGTAGTGGCCCGCACATCCATATCATTTGAGCTGACTAATACAACTCACGTCTAGCTCAAATAATACCGAAATACGAGTCAATTGGGTTAAAGAAATAGAAATAGACAGAAGAAGAAAATAAATAACAAAACAGAACCTCACAGCGGAATGAATAAAATATATTATATAATATAACTTTGAAATACAAATCTGTTTTGTATATACATACCATATCAGAGTACGACATAACATTTGATACAGTGGAAATAACTCTAAATAACTAACGGTGAAGCCTCCTGCTTCACGCTCCTCCAAGTGTGTCTGTAAAAGCCTGAAACACTTGACTTCCCATACAAATTTGGGCACCCAAAGTTTAGGGAAAAAACAAACAAAATAAACTCTGGGTCAGTCATGGGACTAGTGTGAGTAAACTCCAGCCAATTTATTTAACTTTGAAAAATCCTTTGAAAGAAAAGGTAATAGTAAGACCAGCCCACGCATAAACACGGACAGTTTTTACCTTAATATAACCCAACCATTTTTGATATCAAAGTCCAGTGATATTATAATAATGCCTAATCAAATAAATAACCAAATAGCAGAACGCTTGCATCTCACGCTCCACATATATAATATAAAATCAAAAACCACAGGGAGCTTATTGGAGATTGGATTCCAACTACGACATGGTACGGGACTACCTCCCGTTCAGTGTACCCTAGAGGGGATACACTAGGGTTCAACAAGAACGTCTTGCAACCCGTCCACACATGACCGCCCACTCATTTAGCTTGAGTGTAGCGAATATATTGTCACCTACGGTTGTCGGCCGTCCAACCGTAATCCATAAGATAAAGATTTGAAAGAAGAACAAATAATGAATTTCCTATAGATTGGTGACATATATATCCTGCTTGGGTATGACCCACCTAGCCATGCTGCCTGCCCGATTTTTGTCATCTCCTGGTTGTAAGGCTTGAAGCAACGTTGATCTTTCAGAACATATGGCCACCATACACTTTGAATGCCACATCGTCAAACCCGTCAGATCACTAGTTGGTCTTTCCAAAAATAATACGGGTATAAAAGCTAAGAGAAACGAATTCCTCTGCCACCAGACGTAATATCTTGAAAAGATCATCTTATGTGATCTGTTAGGAATAATCTGTCAAACTTCATCCATACAAGTTGTCTTGGGTCTGGACAACATAACAACCACTGCATTCCACTCCATCTTCAATTTATCTTCAGCATAATCTAATTCACAACGCCTATGCCTATACAGAGTGGATTTCAGATATTAAATCCAATCGGTCTCCCCTGTATTGACAACGATGGTCAAAATCGTTGATAGCTGATGTTTTAACTATCAAAGGAAAACAAAACATCCACCCAAATTTCTAACATCAAACAATCACTGGCCCTTTCTAATATTTCACGTTTGTTTCCTTACCAGGTTTTCTATGTTGGTTTCCAATTACCAAATTTCTTCAAAATATTCTAACTCCTTAAATTTTCGATAAATTTTGCCAGCACCTCCTTTGTACCAGTCAATAGTTCAAACCCCAACTCGCCTCTCTCGGCCCTTTCCATTCAAAAAGAAAATCAAAAAGTCAAGCGGCTCACCGATTCGGCTCATAAAACCTCATATGGAAATTTAAACATGTACCTTTTTTGTCTGGCACTTAAATTTAAATCTTCATACACTTCATTCACTTTATCTAATACCTGTCTAATATACATGCACCTGCATTTTCATTTTATTCCAACCCATACAACTATTTTGATTTAATCGCAATCAATTCCACCAATTAATTCTTTAATTAGTTCAATCGCTTTATTCACTTATAGTTTGAAACAGTAGTGTTCAAACATATTTTATCCACTTGTAAACAAATCGAATTTCATTTATAACTCAAGCCACATATTCGATTTCAAATTCTACTTTACAAATTCACTTTACTTAAACCACGTTAAGTTCACTCAACCACTATTAATTAACTTCTCTTATTAATTTGTTAATATCATTCCATAATCCAAATCTGATTTTTATACCAAAATTCACTTCATTCACTCTACATGAGTTCGTATATTTTTGATAACTCAAATCTGGATTTTTCAAATAAGAATTCTGATTTTATTCATTTAAAATCCTTTTTATTTATTTAAATAAACCATTATGGTTTATAATCGATTTTACTGCGACTTTTCTAAAATTTGATTTTAATATAACTCAAAATCTTTAAGCCGAAATCCAGATTTTTCTCCTCTACTAGAAAATTATTATTCAATAGGTCCAAAAGTTTCTGGTTTCATCAAATTCCGACTTATATTGAGTTCTATATAATCAATTGAAGTTCGAAATGCCAAATTACGAATTATCACGCTGCGGCGAGTTCGTTTTAATTATATATAAACATTTAAAAACTTCGTTTATAAAATAATTCCAACTCCATTTTCATTAAATTAAAAATAAATTAAGCCCATTATCCCAAATCTACCTTCACAATTCAGATTATTCAACTCATTGATTTCTTTATGCCACATTCATAATTCGGTTATGAATTTATTCAAAACTCGATTTCTATATTCAATTTCAATCTCCTGGAGTTAAATTCAATATAATCTAATTCCAATTATTAATTCCTTTATAAATAAAATTCATTCAACATCCTTTACCATTACAAACTAATATCATCTCTTGATTATAGTGAATCCATTCAAGTTGTGGTATTTTATTTACCTCTCAGACCTTGACCGACAACGTTCTTAACTTGAGACAGATAAGATTTTGTAATACAAAACCATAACTACTTATCATAAAAATCCCCTCTTTTATCTCCTTTAAAAATATGATTTTTAAATGTCAATTCTTATATTTGGAGTAAATCTATTTCCAATCTACCAAAGAAAATTACTTCATTCCATTTATAAATCTTATGATTAACTTAACTTTATATTAAACTCTATCTAAAATTTCTAAGTAATAAATCCTTTCATAAATTTGATATAAATAAATTCAATATATATATTCTGAGTTTTCATAATAAAATCTAACGTCCATTTTTTGTAACGTTTTCAATTTCTCTTCTAATCTCGTACTTGACTTATCAAATCAAATATTTGTTCCCATTACCATTTAAAAACATCATTTATAAATTCCACTTCATGTTTTATACATTAAACAAGTTTCTGTTTTAAATTTCATTGAAATTCCATTTCTACTTTGAGGAGATAAATTCCCTTTTAAAATCACGCTTGCATTCACGTTTCCAAATTATCAAATGATAATTCCCTTTCCATTTTTAAATACCATTTAAAATTTCAATTACTTGTTTTATTACTAAAAACATGTTAATATTTTCCAACTTATTCGAAATTCAATTTCTATTTCGAAAAAATAAAATTTCCCCTTTTTAAAATCCAAAAATCTCTTTGTATAATATTTTTAAATATCAGTCTAAGGCCAGTGATACTTAAACACCCAAACACACAAGCGTCAATTCAATTCATCACACCACATATATGATATGTAAGCAATAATAAATAAATTTGAGGAATCCAGTTGGATCCCTCCATCCTGTTTTTCCTGCATCCACAGATGTTTGTCAACAACAAAAACAATAATACCAATCCGGCTTCAAGGCAGGATATCGCGGTATGAAGGTCATCCACTATATATATTGTGGGGCGCATATGGAAATCATCCGCTAATGGTACTGCGGGAAATATCCAATCACCAATACTATATATATATATATATATATATATATATATATATATATTCAACCATAAAGCCTAATTAACTAATATATATGAAACCACAATAATTCAATAATTCATGCAAGCATCCAAACAACCAACGATTTATTTTTAAAATAAAACTGTGAGTGAGATTTACTCACCTTGATTTCATTTGCTAATATCCATTTAAATGTCCAAATTGTTGCGTCTACTCAAATTGCCTCACCCGAATATAATTTGTACCTACAATTATTTATTTTTAATTAATGATTAATTATTATTCAATTTAAATTAACTACTACATTAAATAAATAAATTATTCTTTGTGTTCTAGATTTAGAAAAGCGTTTACCTTATTGCCTCGACCGACGACGAAACCACATCGATAATTCACGAATCCAATCTTCAAAAATGATCGATCTTCTTCTACTGAAATCAATCCAAACTACAAGCATCCCTCTTTGGCATTTTATCAAACAGCTCATTGACACTCCATTATCTCTTCACTATTCAGCCATAAACCAACAGGAACTTCCCCATCAACGTTGCAAATCCTCACGTGAAGACCCGATTTCCCCCAGCGCCACAAACATCACACCATCATTCAACGCTTGCTCGAACAGCCAACTCATCTCCTTTCCTGAAACAAATCATTGATGCAGTTCAGACAATTACCCACTGTCAAATTCCTGATCAATAGCCAATAATACCATGTTCGCTCCCTTTCCAGTGTTATTTTCATTACCTCCAATACCCCTCAGCAAAAATGACGAACCCATCTCCTAGTACAAAGTCGAAATCCCTTCAGTCTACTCCGTCTTACTACCAAACTCACCGAGTCATCCTCATCAGTAATTTGAGCTTCATTCCAGTCGCATTACCCCAGCGTCGGCCTCCACACATTAACCTCCAGAAATCGTACTAGCCCATTGCACCCTTTTACAATACCTCATAACTGAATCCCCTTCGATCTTCTCAACCTAGATCCATTTCCGCTCCTCCTAACGTGAGCGACTTGGTGATGGAGCTTCAGTATCCTCGTGATTTTGATTCCTCTCCTCTAATCGCAAGTGTCGAGCTCCATGGAATCTTGGATTCAATTACCATATGCGATTTTGATTTCAGTTCTTTTTTTTATTATAAAACAATGGGATAATTATCGAATGTCCGGAAAAAGAACGAAAGGCAGAGGAATTAATTCATCTAGTGTTTGGTCATGAGAATGGGAGATATACGAAGGCGAGGCTTGGTTTTATAGGTGCAAAGTAGGAATCACAAGTACAATGGCCATTAATTTCTATTTCTTTGATATTTAAGGTGGAAGACAAGATTTTGTGCTCGAGAAACATTTTGGTCTGCGTAGGAAACAAAACATGTCGGCTGATTTGTTGATTAGATTTAAGAATATATATTTTTTGTTTTATTTGATTTTATTTATATTTTTATTTGAAAATATCTCATGGTTCCTATTTGAGAGCAGCAACAGACATTATAATGTTTTACTGCTATTCTGAACTCAATGGAGCCTATTCTGAAATTTAATTCGATCATATAGAAGGAACAACAATTTAAATTAACGTTTTGACTTAAATTCGATTTAAATATAAATCAATTTCAACAATTTAAATTCATCGATAATAAATTATAATTATCGTTCTAATTCAAATAGAATTTATATTAATCGATAGATTAATCTCGATTCAGTTTCAACCCTGAATTCAATTGTTTACCATTCCCATATTCGATAATTCAGTATATTCATAATCAAATCGTATATCGATTATTAAATTGATAAATTCCATATTAAATTTACTTATTTTTATAATCTAACATTTAAAATAATTTAAATATTCAATATTAAATAGCTAATAATCTGGGATGTTACATTCTTTCCCTTAAAATAATTTCGTCTTCGAAATTACTAAGGCAGAAGAAATGTTATAGACCTGTTAACTTTTTCAAAGAAAACTTGGCTATAACTCAGCTTTTCATATTTTTCAACTCAAATTCCATACAACTTTAAGTTTGTATGGGAATATTCAATTTCAGTTCATTTAACTGGTTTCCATCATTTCGATTTATTTAACTTGCTTAAGTTAAATTCTAGAATTGAAGTTCCCGGGTTTTTATTTCAAATCCTTTTTTAAATCATATAAATATAGAGAAATTATACAAAATATATTCATAGATATATTTATAGTCATCACAAATTCAAAACGTCTGAATTTTCCAAATAGCTTGCTTTTCTCAAATAATTTCTTTTAAAAATCTCACTGTGGTAGCAATCCATAACTTACAAACTCAAAAATTGAGCACTGATAATGTAGCGATCATCATCAGAATTAGTTTCCAGTGTCCCATGTGAATTCAGTGCTTTATTATTTTCAAAAATTCATCTAAAATGATTTTTATTCAAAAATATTTCCAAAACAAAGCTATATTAATTTAATATATTTTAAAAAAAATATTTTCCAAAGATTCGGGATTTAAATTCCATATTCTGGTTTGAATCTAATTCAATTTCATCTCACTTGTATATTACATGTATGTAACACCCCATGTCCATTAATTTCACTCACAAAGGGAATGCATCAATGTCCATGAAGCGTTATTGTTTTATAGAACAGATAAATTTCAAGAATAAATAACTAAAACAACACAGCGGAAGATAAAACTTATTTCATAGCATCGTAACTCAAAACAAGCTTACATAAGTAGTCTCCAAAACCATTACAATAGGATCAATAGTCTTTTCCAAAAACTTCAAAGTACGTAAAGAAGCAAATACTTAAATAACATAAATGCATAAATCACCACCGAGCATAAGCAAAGCCATAAAGATGAGAGAGTCCAAAGCGATACACCTACTCTCTTCAAGCAACTGAAAGAAATCGGCACTAAGCTGTAGTATTCCCTCCTTGCAACCCTGAGGGGGGGGGGGAAGGAAAGAAAAGAGGTGGAAACAAAATGGGTCAGACATAAAGTTTGGCGAGTCCAGTAATTTTAACAAATAATAGGTAAGGTAAATGATCAAGACATAAATAGGCATCATGATATGGCTGTAACATACATTAGGTAGATAAAAAGGATGGACAAGATGATTCCGTTCCTAAGCATTAAGACAATCCTACACCTTGGCTAAGCGAACAACCCTCCAAGTACTAACCCCGAAGACCGAAGTCAACATCAGATTAGCACCCAAAGGACTATCCAACTCAACCAACATGTATTTCGTTACACCGCACTTTTGCTAAGTAAAAGCACATTACTTATTTACACCGCACATCTACTAGTCTCTATTTACTAAAGGTTGATCCCTTCCCACTAATTGTACCCACATGACAAATTTGGTAGTTACTTGTACCTAGCTGCTATCGTAGGTGCCGGCTTGCTCCTACCACCGCTAAGGTACCCTTACCCTACCCATTCGATCGGCTCCCTAAACTCCGTTGGCACCCATGCTGGCCCCACAGTGGGGTGTATCACTCCCCAAAGTGGCAACCCGATACCAACATAAAATGCACGGCCATACCTACACGATGCAACAACGTCTTACCTACCAGCCCGGACCCATGCACGCACATGAACCCGTTGGACTTGCGTTGCCACTGCTATTCACGTTTTGACCTCTTACATTCAAGTCCAATAAGTGTGCCCTAACCCCGGCCGAGTACCGATCCCAATTAGATACTCAAACGGGTTACTAGTTGAAACGGGTCCCTCATCCGACACAAGCCTCCCACCTATGCTTGGTCCCCACTAGGTTTTTCTCCCACTTAACAATTTTAATTTAAATGTCCATGTTTTACACATGCTATGGTTAAGTCCATACTTACATGTCATAATTTACATGTCTTATCCTATATCGGTTAAGTCCATATTTACATGTCATAATTTACATGTCACCCCACTTAACCCTCTAACCATACCCATGTCTTATTATGGTTAGTATTCCTTAATTCATTCCTTATGACGAACGGTGCATGACCTCCCACAATAGACCGAACGCTTTGTGGTCGTAGGATTCGCCGGGCGGTTCCGGGCAGTCTTACACCACAAACCGGGTCTAACCTCATGTCATTATCCGTTGCGCCTATAATTCATTCCTTTGAGCTCTCACATTAGACGTCCAATTGTGGAAACTGGATTTGCCGGGCGGTTCCGGGCAGTCATACGCCACAATTGCACCTAACCTCGTGTCAAAGGTTTATTAATAATCATATTTCACCCATACCCAATTTTCATGTCATATATATCCAATTAAACATATAATCATGTTTATAATATTGCCTATTCCAAATTGTCACTAATTTCATATTAATTAGCCTCAATTACAAATTTACAATTATAGGCAATTTCATCAATTCCATATAATTCATACCCAAATATGCCAATTTCCCATATTATCCAATTATCCAAAATATCCAATTTTCAATATTTCACACATTACCATCGTTCCCACGTATTTGCATTCGCACGTATTTTTAACATAGGCTCGAAGGTAGCCTAGATCCAAAAATAAAAGGAATAGGGATAAGAAGAGAGAATCAAATCACAGAAAATTGGAATTAACACAACATCATGAAATAAAGGGGCATGTAAACTGGCATAGAGGCATAATGACAGATTCAACATGAATAAACTGATAAAAGGTATGAACTTTACATAGAAACATAGGCATATGATGACATGAATTAAAAAGATGAAGACTTGGATGAGATTTAAATTATATACATACATATGAATCCTCTTTACAACTTCATCATGTTACTTTTAATCCCATTATATTGTGAAAATCACTGTACTCACCTTTCGTGGTTAAAGAATAGAATTATGCACTGAAATTGGTGTAGAAACATTGCGGTGTTGCTGATTTATCTTCTTAAATTGTTGTAGAAGCTCTAATCTTTAATTTGAGTTGAAGTTGAACACTTGAGATTTGATTTACAGGCGGCGGCTAGGGTTTAAGGGAGAATTTGACAGCATAATGGTGTCATAGATAATATTTATGAATTAGGGTTAGGTCTTAGGGTGTATATACAGGTGTAGGAAGTTATTTAGGCCTTACGATTAACCCTAGAACTGATCTGGACCAGTCAGATGTCATATCAGCCCTTAGGGCGAATCGGGCCACGGGTTGGCAGCCAAACACCCTGGATTGACCTCTAGTCGACCCAGCGAAGACTCCAAAAATGGTGCGGTTCGGCTATTCCCTCTCCCGATTCGCTGTTTTGAACTTTTTTTTGAATATTTATTTATTTAATTTTTATATATATCTATATATATTTCTCTCATATGCATACAAACTTCATGGCTTAATAACTTCTTCATAATTAACCATTTTCACACTAAACCACTTTTTGAACTGCGTTCACACTAAGCCACTTTTTAGCCATTCCCCCTAAAACAAAAATATGGCACTGGCGGGGATCGAACTCTGTACCTCTTGTATGCAAGTCACATGATCTAACCAAATGAGCTACTAAGTCTTTTGCTTACAAACCTTAGAACAATGCTAAACATCATTCTTTTCTCATTCCTCTTTTTCAAATAAATTAATAATTTGTTGTTTTAATATTCTTAGAAAATACGGGGTGTTACATACTCCTCTACTTAAAGGATTTCGTCCTCGAAATCTCTATGTCAAGAAGAACGTATCCTACCATCCAATCATCCATATACTCAACAATCAACCACTAGCAACCATGGTCCTTAAAATATTTCTAATGCTTTTCATGTACATATGCATAGTGTGTGTATATGTCCGTATACTAATGCAAAATCAGGCAGTCCACTGATTCAGTTGACCTCCTTAATGCAAATAATGATAGTGCCATGTATCCATCATGTATGCAAAGAACCCTATACATATCATAACTACATCTGTGCACAACCATTCATTTAAATGCAACATCCATATGATACACACATTCAATGTACATTCATTTTACTAAATACATCCATTTATATGCAATATGCAATATGAAAGTGATTGAGCCGATCTAGTGCCTAAAGTGTGTGTATATGCATCCACGAGCAACCACTAGCAAACACTTGCATCCACATGCATCCACCATACATAACATGTCTCAAACAAATGTTTCAACCATAGGACTACCCTATCTAAAGGTCAAAGATACTAGTGAGAGGACATACTAAAGATTGAACAAGTACAAGCTAAGCGATAAACGAGAAATTGAAAGACATACCCTCAAAAATAAAAGGGTACAATGAACGCATCTTCTCTTCCGTCTCCCAAGTAGCGCCGCTCTCATCATCTCCTCATTGCACTTTGACTAGCTTGACCTCTCGATTCTTCAACTTCTTAATCTCTGACCCAAGAATGCATGTAGGAGCTAGTCGAATCGTCGCATCACGCTCTATCTCCACCTCTCTAAGCAAGCTCGGCTCTACCACTTCCGCGGTCTCATGCAAGCACTTCCTCAAATGTGATACATAGAATACGTCGTGTACACCACTAAGTCTCTCGAATGTATACGGAGGATAACCACGGAGCAGTCCTCTTACTCTTCACGGGAATGAAATGGGCGCTCTTAGTAAGTCCGTCTACCACGACCAAAATTCCCGTATTACCCTTCCTTGATCTCGGTAACCCATCAACAAAGTCCATCGAGACACTCTCCCACATCCATTGTGGGACCCCCAATGGGTGAAGCAACCCACCGGGCTTCTTTTGTTCTGCTTTTACTTGTTGGCACACTAAGCATCTAGCGACAAACTCGGCCACATCCCTCTTCATATCGGCCCAAAAGTAAACTCGTCTCATGTCCATGTACATCTTGTCCCCGCCAGGATGAATGGTCATCTTTGAACGATGTGCATCATCAAGAGTGGTCTTCTTCAAGTTCTCGTCTCGTGGTACACAAAGTCTACCGTCCCTACGTAACCAACTGTGACGGCCCGCCCCGCACCAATCGACATTTCCTCCAAAAGTGCGTTGTACACATGCCCGACTAGCACGGAACGGTCGTCAGAAGAAAGGAAAGAAGGGGATTAACTAAACAAGAAAACTGTAAAATGTCTCACAGCGCATGGGGTAAAATATAATAATAACATATCTGACATAAAACAGATGAGACAGTGCATAAGCTGATAGTTAAAGTCAATATCAACATCAGAGCAGCGGAAATCCAAATACAGCTTCTTACAACTTCTCAAAATTTTCTGTCTCTAAACAAAAGAAAGCCAAAGCAGAAGATACACCACCAATGCCCAAGCAGTGATCTTCAACAACACAGGGAGAATACTATATATATGTATTACGTGGAAGCCTCCTGCTCGTCTCCGGATCATCTACCTGTGCATCACCAGCTAACCTGTCTCTAGTCTGCTCGTGTGAGCACCCAGAGTAATAAGAGGAGACATAAAACTCTAGGTCAGACATAAAGCCTGGTATGAGCGATAAACATCTAAACAGAACAATAACAGGTATACTAAACCATACCTGAACCTGGACCTGCAACCAAAGAGTTAGTACCACATACCGTACAATACTCTAAGGTGCCATAATAAAAAGTGTAAGAATACGGGGGTGGGGTGTGCATGTCATAATGATAGCAAACAAATCAACCATAGCAACCATCCTCACATCTCTCACTCAGTGCGTAAAGCATACGATATCTACCACTTTGGAACACTAGACAAATTGAGGAAATGACGAATCCCGACTTGTAGAAACCCTGTTGTGACCAAGCTAAACACATGGAGTCATGACCAAACATTTCAATGACCCACCACATTGGTCGTAGCCCTTGGTTCTACCAATGCCATAATGGCCCTGAATCCAACTTCGTACCTCCTACCATAGTAGTCCAAAGCTATAGACATCGATAACCCCTTAACACGCGTCCCGCAGCAAAGCCCAACCATGAAGCGAACTCGTTGATTCCCATCTAAATTTTGAGCTCTAACTTCTCATTTGGACCTCCTTTGCATCTTGGGTTTGTTCGAATTGGAGTGGGTCTTCAGAAGAGTTGTCGCGCAGTAACAGTCCTAGAATTCGGTTTGGTTCGGTAGTTAACACCCTCGTTGGTTCGGTTCGGCAGTCATCTTTCCATTCGGTTCGGGTCGGGTACTCCACTTCGGGTCGGGTCGGTGTCCTCCTCCGGGTCGGGTCGGGTTGCTTTCTTCCTTCCAGATTTCTCCGATCAGCTCCCTCGTTTTCCATCTACTCCGATCCGATCCGCTCCCTTCGCCTTACTCCAGTCATAGCCTTCCATCTTGAGTCGATCCGATCTGGCCTTCATTATTCTTCCGATCCGATCCCCTTGTCCACTCCAACTCTAATTAAACGGCCTTCCTTTTTGCCAAGTCTCTTATGTGCCAAACTCCAGTTCAGGTCGGGTTTTCTTGCCCAGTTCACATATCCGATCCGAGCCCTCATCCGATCCGATCCGAAGCCCTGCACAACTTTCTGCAACTTTTTCCAGCAACTTTTTTACGCCGTTCGACGACGTTTTTGGCAAATCTAACTATTCTAATCAATCCCAAATCATGTCAAATAGTCATAACAACATAGCAAACTAACCACAAACACCAAAACAATGAATTTATATGTCAAAATGGATCAAATGTGCCCAAAACCACTTATTTTCCCTTAAGCATGTTTAAGTAAATCTAATCATAGGGTTAACAAAACTCAATCAAATTAAACCAAATTTCTACCAGAGGCATAACATATTATTTAAGAATTTCTAAACATTTTTCCAGAATTTATTAGTGTATAAATTCGCTAATCTTCACTAATTACCCTTAATTACCGTAATTAGTGCAAAAACTATGCAAATCACTCACCTTGGCCACAAAATAAAACACCAAAGCTGAAATACTCTCTGTTTGGGTCGAATTCCTATGTATAGCAGCAGCTCCAACCTTGCTTTGTTGCTATTTGGCCTTGTTTTGATGTGGTCTAGGCTTAATCTTCACTAAAAATATGTTTTGGAGTGGCTTTAGAGGATGGAAGCCATCACTAGGGTCTCAAGAAGGTTTGTGGCGGCTCAAAACTGAAATGAAAGTGATTTCCTAACCCTAATCAGTCCTCCTATACCTCTAAACCCGAAATTCCCCTCTGGGCCTAGCTGCTAATCACCCGGTTAAGCCCAATTAAGCTGTTTTTTCACCATCTGAAACTTGTTTCAGCCATACCTCCCAAACGGTGAGTCCGTTTGGCTAATGTGACCACTCTACGGAAAGAGGAACCATCATCCGCAACCAATGGAAGTGGTTTCAGGTCAAAATTCCTTTCCAGTCAAAAGTTATGGCCAAAACAGTGCTAACTAGGGGTAAAATGGTCATTTAAAATCGGGAAAAATCATGAACATGGGAAATGACCACAATAGTCGTCTCCCAAAGTTACATGACCATACGACTTCGTATGTGAATGAAATAAATATCCTACGATCCTATATTGCGTAGAATGCGGGTCGTTACACTCTCCCCCCCTTAAGAAATTTCGTCCCCGAAATTCCTTAACCCAAACATACAAAGGATCCCGCATGCCTAACAACCACATACAACAATCAAACATGCAAAACAAGCAACCAAGCCTATCCTAGCATGCGGAAAACTAAATCGAAGTCAAAATCTTACCAGGCAAAGAGTTCTGGATAAGTCTTCCTAACGTTCTCCTCTGTCTCCCAAGTACAATCATTCTCGTCCTCGCCCCACTGAACCTTGACTAGCTTCACCGCCTTCCTTCGAAGTTGCCTCATGTCGTGCTCGACAATACGGGCCGGCTTGCGGTTCCCAACCGCCTCGAGTTCTACTTCGAAGTCCTCCAACTGATCAGGTGGAACAGTCATATCTGGGTCGTGAACGAACTTCCTTAGTTGGGAAACATGAAATACATTGTGAACTCCCGCCATTTTCTCTGGTAAGTCAATTCTATATGCCAAATTCCCGACTAGTTCGAGAACAGGGAATGGGCCAACGAATCTTGGTGCCAACTTGCATCTCCTGCCAAATCGTATTACGCTCTTCAACGGAGAAATCTTGACAAACACTAAGTCGCCAACGGAGAATTTTAAGTCTCTTCTCCTCTTATCAGCATAACTCTTCTACCTATCTTGGGCAGCCTTCATTCGTTGTTGAATGGTATTGATTTTATCTGAAGTTTCCCTCACCACATCTGGTCCAAGCATAAACTTCTCGCCAGTCTCTATCCAACATGATGGTGAGTTGCATGGTCTTCCATACAAAGCTTCAAACGGAGCCATACCGATACTGGAATGGTAGCTATTATTATATGCAAACTCCACTAGATGCAAATGGTCATCCCATGATCCACCAAAATCCAATATACACGCTCTCAAGAGATCTTCCAAAATATGATTCACCCTCTCCGTCTGACCGTCGGTTTGAGGATGATATGCGGTACTGAGATGTAACTCTGACCCTAGAGCCTCTTGTAAGCTGTTCCAAAACCCACTAGTGAACAATGGGTCTCGGTCACTCACAATGCTTTTAGGTACTCCATGAAATCTCACTACCCACTTCATATACAATTCTGCTAACTTAGCTGCCGTTCTGGTCGATTTGACTGGTATAAATCTTGTACTCTTAGTCAATCGGTCTACAATCACCCAAATGCTATCATGTCCCGATCTAGTCCCCCGTAAACCATCGATGAAATCCATCGAGACTTGCTCTCACTTCCATTCGGGAATTTCTAATGGTTGTAACAACCCACTAGGCTTCTTTTGCTCAGCTTTAGCTAGCTGGCAATTCATACATTTGGATATAAACATCCCAATATCTCTTTTCATCCCTTCCCAGTAGTAGGTCTGCCTCATATCTCGATACATCTTGTTACCACCGGGGTGTATGGTCAGTTTTGAGTGATGACATTCTTTAAGCACTTCATCTCTCAATCCATTGACATTGGGTATGACTAGTCTTCCATTCTTTCTAAGCCATCCATCTCGATCAAGTCCATACTTGTTCATCTCCTCATCGATACCCATCTCTAACTTGGAGACGATTTCCAATAGGTTAGGATCGTCCCTTTGACTAGAGCCGATCCGCTCAATCAAAGTGGGTCTGATCATCAAACTTGCTAACATTTCTGGATCCAATTCGCACTTTGGTCAAAATCAAACCCCGCGATATACTCCAGTTGCTTCCATTCTAGAAACATAGCACCTAGGCTGGCATGTCTCCTACTCAATGCATCAGCCACCGCATTGCCCTTTCCCGGTGTATATGCAATGTCAAAATCATAGGAAGCTAAGAACTCTAACCATCTCTGCTGACGGAGATTCAGATCTTTCTGAGAGAAGAGATATTTTAACGACTTATGATCTGTAAATAGCTCAAATCTTTCTCCCAAGAGATAGTGTCTCCACATCTTTAACGCAAACACGATCGCTGCCAATTCTAAATCATGGGTAGGGTATCTTCTCTCGTGCGGTTTCAATTGTCGACTTGCATAAGCTACAACCCTACCGCCTTGCATCAATACAGCACCCAGTCCGGTACCACAGGCATCCGTGTATACCATCATCTCTTCATCCCCCTTAGGAATGACTAACACTGGTGCGCTTATCAACTTATCCTTTAGACTCTTGAACGCATTCTCGCACCTTTCATCCCAGACAAAAGCTTGATTCTTCTTGGTCAACTGGATCAATGGTGCTGCTATCTTGGAGAAACCTTGGATAAACTTACGATAATATCCAGCTAATCCCAAGAAACTTCTTACATCTGTTACATTCTTGGGCGTAGGCCAATCCTGTACCGTGGCCACCTTTGCCGGGTCCACCGCAATACCATTCTCTGATACAACATGGCCCAAGAACCTCACTTCCCTCTTCCAGAAGTGACACTTAGAAAACTTTGCTTTCAATTGGTGTTTTCTCAACACCTCCATCACTACTCTTAAATGTTCCTTGTGTTCTTCCTCTGTCCTCGAATAGACCAAAATATCATCAATGAACACAAGGACAAACTTATGCAACTGATCTCTGAATACCCTATTAATAAGATCCACAAAATATGCTGGGGCATTGGTCAGCCCGAATGGCATGACCAACCACTCATAAAATCCAGATGGCGTCCGAAATGCCGTTTTAGCTATACTCTCAGCTTCCACTCTAAGCTGATGAAAACCTGTCACGAGATCCAACTGAGAAAATATTCTCGTGCCACTCAACTGATCGAACAAATCATCTATACGCGGTAGAGGATACTTATTCTTCCTCGTCACTTTATTCAACTCGCGGTAGTCTACACACAAACGACGGGAACCATCCGCCTTGGTAGCAAACACAACTGGTGCTCCCCATTCAGAAGCACTCCTTCTGATAAATCCCTTCTTCAAAAGATCGTTGACTTGCACCTCGAGCTCTCGTTGCTCCCTTGGTGACATACGACGAAGTGGCATCATTATAGGCCTGGCATCTTTTATCAAATCAATACGGAACTCAATCTCTCGGTGTGGTGGAAGCCCAGTCACTTCCTCGAAAACATCCGGATACTGGCCAACCACGGGCAAACCTGACAACTCACTATGCGGAATGTCGAGGGAGTTTAGAAAACTAGCCAATAACCCCTTACTGGGTAGACCACCAAACACTATCCTCCGCCCATCATCCGCTCTAGCTGTCACTAAAAATCCCTCACAGTCTACCACCACCCCGTATCTTTGGAGCCAATCTACTCCCAAAATAATGCCAAACCCAGTAAAGCCCAAAACAAAGCAATCACAAACAAACATGCATCCATGACTCGATAGGACCACATTACAACAAATCATGCTAAGGCTAGTAGAACCACCAATCGGGTTCGTCACTACTAAAGGTCTATCGACAATCTCGGGCTCCAATCCCAACCTATCTACCAGGTCACTAGATATGAAAGAACTGGAAGCTCCGGTATCAAACAAAACTCTAACAGGAACATCGTAAACAGAAAGCATACCTTAAATGACGACATTCTTTCCTTTCTCCGCCGTAGTTGGGGCATTCGACGAAGAAGGAATAGGATTAAGGGCGTAGGCTTTCACTATTTGCTTTTCTTTAGGGGGTTGCGGACACTTGTCCTTGTGATGTCCCATTTGGCCACAGTTGAAGCACTTCCTATCCGCTGGCTTGGCCCGACAATTACTAGCATAATGGTCCTTCTTACCACAGCTGAAGCACTCAACATCTTGCTTATTCTTTTTCTTCTGGCCGTCCTTAGTCTGATTCTACTTTCTCTTATTCTGGGAACCACCTTTGCCTTCACCACTTGCTTGTAGCTTTGGCTCACCTGCGGATGCAACCTCAGTCTTCGGCTTAGGGTAGAGACTTTCTAACCTCAATGCTTTCCCTACAATCGACTCAAACGTCTCATCGATGTGGTTAATAAGCCTTTCCCCGAAGTATTAATCCAAACCAGTTATGAATTTCTCATTCTTCTTCTCGGCAGTATCAATAAGAGATAACCCATATTTCGACAAAGTGTCGAATTCAGCAATATACTCCGAGACAGCTCTGCCATTCTGCTTGAGCTCTAAGAATTTCTTAAACAGGACTGACTTCTGAGCAGCTGGAATGAACTTCTCGCTAAAGCGAGCCTTAAACTGCTCCCAAGTAATTTGATCTTCGGGAGTAGCTGCCTTTATAGCATTCCACCAATTCATTGCCCGCCCTTGCAGCTGACGGGACGCTAGCTTTCTCTTCATCGCATCCTCGATACCCAAATCCTCGAAGATACGTTCACAACAATCCAACCAATCCTGAACATCTGTGGCCGACTCCGTTCCGTGGAACGGCTTCCCACCAAGGCTAGTATAATCCTTATTCAGCTTAGCGAAGTCGACTCTTGGCGCCTGCACTATTGGACCACCACCATTTCCACCATTGGGAGCTACCCTCTGTACATCTCTAAGCATCTCTCTCATGAGGTCAGTAAACATCGTCCTCATGTCAGCAGCATTCCCATTATTGGCCCCTCTACCGGTACCTCTAACATATTGGCTCATCGTCAATCTGAAAAAGGAAATGATTAATGACTCCATAGTGGTGCTAGTGCAGCACGACTTCATTCTTATACTACTAATAGTATATATATATATATATAGCTTTTAAAAATCAAAGTAATCACAAATACGCTCTCTCGTATACGTATACTATCTCTCCCTGATAACGTCCCTACGTTAACTACGTAACCTAGAGCTCTGATACCAAGTGTGACGGCCCGCCCCGCACCAATCGGCATTTCCTCCGAAAGTGCGCTGTACACATGCCCGACTAGCACGGAACGGTCGTCAGAAGAAAGGAAAGAAGTGGATTAACTAAACAAGAAAACTGTAAAATGTCTCACAACGCATGGGGTAAAATATAATAATAACATATCTGACATAAAACAGGTGAGACAGTGCATAAGCCGATAGTTAAAGTCAATATCAACATCAGAGCAGCGGAAATCCAAATACAGCTTATTACAACTTTTCAAAATTTTCTGTCTCTAAACAAAAGAAAGCCAAAGCAGAAGATACACCACCAATGCCCAAGCAGTGATCTTCAACAACACATGGAGAATACTATATATATGTATTACGTGGAAGCCACCTGCTTGTCTCCGGATCATCTACCCGTGCATCACCAGCTAACCTGTCTCTAGTCTGCTCGTGTGAGCACCCAGAGTAATAAGAGGAGACATAAAACTCTGGGTCAGACATAAAGCCTGGTATGAGCGATAAGCATCTAAACAGAACAATAACAGGTATACTAAACCATACCTGAACCTGGACCTGCAACCAAAGAGTTAGTACCACATACCGTACAATACTCTAAGGTGCCATAATAAAAAGTGTAAGAATACGGGGGTGGGGTGTGCATGTCATAATGATAGCAACCAAATCAACCATAGCAACCATCCTCACATCTCTCACTCAGTGCGTAAAGCATACGATATCTACCACTTTGGAACACTAGACAAATTGAGGTAACGACGAATCCCGACTTGTAGAAACCTTGTTGTGACCAAGCTAAACACATGGAGTCATGACCAAACATTTCAATGACCCACCACATTGGTCGTAGCCCTTGGTTCTACCAATGCCATAATGGCCCTGAATCCACCTTCGTACCACCTACCATAGTAGTCCAAAGCTATAGACATCGATAACCCCTTAACACGCGTCCCGCAGCAAAGCCCAACCATGAAGCGAACTCGTTGATTCCCATCTAAATTTTGAGCTCTAACTTCTCATTTGGACCTCCTTTGCATCTCGGGTTTGGTCGAATTGGAGTGGGTCTTCAGAAGAGTTGTCGTGCAGTAACAGTCCTAGAATTCGGTTCGGTTCGGTAGTTACCACCCTCGTCGGTTCGGTTCGGCAGTCATCTTTCCATTCGGTTCGGGTCGGGTACTCCACTTTGGGTCAGGTCGGTGTCCTCCTCCGGTCGGGTCGGGTTGCTTTCTTCCTTCCAGCTTTCTCCGATCAGCTCCCTCGTTTTCCATCTACTCTGATCCGATCCGCTCCCTTCGCCTTACTCCAGTCGTAGCCTTCCATTCTTGAGTCGATCCGATCTGGCCTTCATTATTCTTCCGATCCGATCCCCTTGTCCACTCCAACTCTAAGTAAACGGCCTTCCTTTTTGCCAAGTCTCTTATGTCCCAAACTCCAGTTCGGGTCGGGTTTTCTTGCCCAGTTCACATATCCGATCCGAGCCCTCATCCGATCCGATCCGAAGCCCTGCACAACTTTCTGCAACTTTTTCCAGCAACTTTTTTACGCCGTTCGACGACGTTTTTGGCAAATCTAACTATTCTAATCAATCCCAAATCATGTCAAATAGTCATAACAACATAGCAAACTAACCACAAACACCAAAACAATGAATTTATATGTCAAAATGGATCAAATGTGCCCAAAACCACTTATTTTCCCTTAAGCATGTTTAAGTAAATCTAATCATAGGGTTAACAAAACTCAATCAAATTAAACCAAATTTCTACCAGAGGCATAACATATTATTTAAGAATTTCTAAAAAAAATTCCAGAAATTATTAGTGTATAAATTCGCTAATTTTCACTAATTACCCTTAATTACCGTAATTAGTGCAAAAACTATGCAAATCACTCACCTTGACCACAAAATAAAACACCAAAGCTGAAATACTCTCTGTTTGGGTTGAATTCCTATGTATAGCAGCAGCTCCAACCTTGCTTTGTTGCTATTTGGCCTTGTTTTGATGTGGTCTAGGCTTAATCTTCACTAAAAATATGTTTTGGAGTGGTTTTAGAGGATGGAAGCCATCACTAGGGTCTCAAGAAGGTTTGTGGCGGCTCAAAACTGAAATGAAAGTGATTTCCTAACCCTAATCAGTCCTCCTATACCTCTAAACCCGAAATTCCCCTCTGGGCCTAGCTGCTAATCACCCGGTTAAGCCCAATTAAGCTGTTTTTCACCATCTGAAACTTGTTTCAGCCATACCTCCCAAATGTTGAGTCCGTTTGGCTAATGTGACCACTCTACGGAAAGAGGAACCATCATCCAGAGCTAACGGAAGTGGTTTCAGGTCAAAATTCCTTTCCAGTCAAAAGTTATGGCCAAAACAGTGCCAACTAGGGGTAAAATGGTCATTTAAAATCGGGAAAAATCATGAACATGGGAAGTGACCACAATAGTCGTCTCCCAAAGTTACATGACCATACGACTTCGTATGTGAATGAAATAAATATCCTATGTTCCTATGATGCGTAGAATGCGGGTCGTTACACCAACCCTTATCATCTAGGGTTTACCTACTGAGATGGCTCGATGACTCCCCTCTTATGAGCTTCCCTACTAACTCAACCAACTGTGGGTCATCTCGATGTGCCTCACCAATCCGTCCCAAAAGCGTAGGTCTGACCTATAAGGGTGCTAGCAAACCGGGTATAAAGTCAATGGAAGGTCTAAAGTCAAACGTAGAGATGAACTCTAAACTTCGACGCTCAACAAACAACGGACTCAAGGACAACCTTTTACCACTTAAGGCGTCTTCCACCACGTTACCCTTGCCAGTGTATATGCTATCTCGAAATCGTAGGACGCTAAGAATTCCATCCACCTTTGCTGCCTTAAGTTCAAGTTCTTTTGAGAGAACAAGTATTTTAGCGATTTGTGGTCTGTGAACAATTCGAATTTCTTGCCAAGAAGATAATGGCGCCAAGACTTAAGCGCGAAAACAATAGCGGCCAACTCTAGGTCATGTGTAGGGTAATTTTCTCATGCACTCTCAACTGCCTTCCTCCATAGGCTATTACCCTCCCCTCTTGCATTAAGACTGCGCCTAGTCCTATCCCACAAGCATCGGTATAAACGGTAAATGGCTTACTCCCATCTGGCAACACTAAGACTGGGGCTGTGGTCAAAGCTCTCTTTAAACGTTGGAATGCATCATCACAATCTACGTCCCACATGAAAACTAGGTTCTTCTTCATCAAGCGTGTCAATGGGGCTGATATCTTTGCGAAGTCCATGATAAACTTCCTATAGTAGCCAGCCAACCCCAAGAAACTCCTCACCATGGCAGCATTTTTAGGGACCTTCCAATCTTGGATGGCCACCACCTTCGCGGGATCCACAGCTATCCATTCTTTGGAAACCACGTGCCCGAAGAATCGCACTTCCTTTCTCCAAAAGTTACATTTAGAAAATTTAGCTTTAAGGCTATGTGCTCGAAGGGTCTCTAACACTTCCCTAAGATGTAGGGCATGATCTTCCTCGTTCTTAGAAAAGATCAAGATGTCATCCACAAAGACCACCACGAATTTATTAAGGTACTCCCTAAACACCCTACTCATCAAGTCAAAGTATGCGGTGGCGTTTGTCAAACCGAAGGGCATCACAAGCCACTCATAGAAACCGTCCGGAGTCCTAAAGGCAGTCTTGTCTATGCTATCCTCAGCCACTCTCAACTGATGGAAACCAGTGGCTAAGTCCAACTACGAAAACACTTAGGCGCTAACTAACTGATCGAAGAGATCATCAATCCTCGACATTGGGTGTCTATTCTTCTTAGTAAGCTTATCAAGTTCTCTATAGTCCACACAAAGTCTAAGGGACCCATCCGCCTTCGTGGAAAATACTACAGGAGCACCCCACTCCGATATACTACGTCTTATGAACCACTTCTCAAGAAAATCCCCTACTTGCTTATTGAGTTCCCTCCTCTCACGAGGAGCCATGTGGCGTACCGGCAAAGATACGGGTTTTGCATTGTCTACAAGATAAATACGAAAGTCTATCTCATGTTTTGGAGTAGACCCCTCACCTCATCGAAGACATCAACATATTCACGGACTATACGAACAAAATGTAAATCATCATTGGATGCGTCAAGTGACTCAAGATAACTAAGCATCACCGATCCTCTAGGGTCACAAGAAATATCAAGGGTCTTTCAACTACGAGTCAACAATTTTACTACCCTTCGTTCACAATCTAAGACGGTACCATGTTTGGCTAGCCAATCCATCCCTAGAATCAACCCATAGCCCATGAAACCAAGCACAAAAGCATTACATTCAAAACCAACGCCTAAGATAGACAATCTCAAATCCCTACAAACCATGGATAAATGAGCCGACACACCAATAGGATTTGAGACTATAATGGGATCCACAACGAGAATAGTATTTAAGTGCAGTGTTTCAACTAATGGTGTAGAGATAAATGAATGTGATGCGCCAGAATCGAATAAAGTACGGACAGGATGTTCAAACAAGAAAATCTAACTTTTGACAGAAATTTTTCTACCTTCTTCCTGCCCCGGAGCCATGAGAGCATGAACCTTCCCTCCCAAAGTAGAACTTGCCCTCTGCCCTTGCTTCTTAGGACAATGCATGACAGCATGACCTGGATCACCACAATGATAACAAGCGAACTTCTTCTTCTTCCTAAAGCATTTCTTCAAATGGCCGGGTATCCCACAGTTGTGACACTTCCTCTTTTATTTACCACCTTTATTTTGTTGTTGGGCTTTCTTTGGATCCTCCTTCTTATGTTGCGGCCGAAAAGTACTTACACCCTTCTCTTCTTCATGCATGTATGCCATATCAACAAGCTTTTCTTACGTAGCCCCTATTGGAATGTGGGACATAGCCAAACTGTGAAGCGGTTCATTTAGGCCCTTTGCAAACCTCAAGGCCTTCTTGTGAGGCGTATTCACCAACTCTAACCCAATTCTCGCCAACTTATTAAATTCGGTCACATACTCCTTCACGGTCAAGTTTTTCTGCTTCAATGTCAAGAACCTCTCCATTTACATACTTTTCTCAGCTTGAGAAAGGAATTCCAACTCAAACCTTCCCCTAAAATCTGCCCATGTCTCTACAACACGCTCTCCATTAGTAACCTCCCACCAAAACGAAGCTTCGTCCTTCATCAACCAAGCAGCCAATTGGACCTTCTTACAATCGTACAAATCGAAATGACAAACAGATTATCCACTTCTTTCAACCAATTTCTAGATTCAACGAATGTTTCAGACCCACTAAAAGGTTTTCCACCCATCGAACGAAAGTCTTTACATATCTTGGAGAAAGCATCTCGACGTGGAGGAACAAATGGAGATGGGGGAGGAGGAGGAGGAACGTCGGTCGGACCCGTGGCAGCGGCCCTAGCCTTGAGATATTGACGAAACCAACTGGGTACATGAACACCTTCTGGTATCTCAGATGATCCAGACATGTTGAAAAGAAAAAGAAAGAGTTTCAAAACAAGGGAAGCGAAAGAGAGATGTATGGATTGCGGGGATTATGCTCCTTAAAGTAAACTTTCCTTGAAAATAGCTTCTTTAAAACAAGTTTTTGAAAATACTTTCTAGGAAAATAATACTTTTGAAAACACTTTTCAAAACTTGTTATCTGTTCTTGTAACCTAAGCTCTGATACCACGTGTAACACCCCATGTCCATTAATGTCACTCACAAAGGGAATGCATCAATGTCCATGAAGCATTATTGTTGTATAGAACAGATAAATTACAAGAGTAAATAAATAAAACAACACAGCGGAAGATAAAACTTATTTCATAGCATCATAACTCAAAACAAGCTTACATAAGTAGTCTCAAAAACCATTACAACAGGATCAATAGTCTTTTCCAAAAACTTCAAAGTACATAAAGAAGAAAATACTTAAATAACATAAATGCATAAATCCCCACTGAGCATAAGCAAAGCCATAAAGATGAGAGAGTCCAAAGCGATACACCTACTCTCTTCAAGAAACTGAAAGAAATCGGCACTAAGTTGCAGTATTCCCTCCTTGCAACCCTGAGGGGGGGGAAGGAAAGAAAAGAGGTGGAAACCAAACGGGTCAAACATAAAGTCTGGCGATTCCATTAATTTTAATAAATTACTCCTTCACGATCAAGACATAAATAGGCATCATGATATGGCTGTAACATAGATAAGGTAGATAAAAAGTATGGACAAGATGATTCTGTTCCTATGTACTAAGACAATCGTACACCTTGGCTAAGTGAACAACCCTCCAAGTACTAACCCTAAAGACCGAAGTCAACATCAGACTAGCACCCAAAGGACTATCCAACTCAACCAACATGTATTTCGTTACACCGCACTTTTGCTAAGTTACAACACATTACTTAATTACACCTCACATCTACTAGTCTCTATTTAGTAAAGGTTGATCCCTTCCGACTAACTGTACCCACATGACAAACTTGGTAGTTACTTGTACCTAGTTGCTATCGTAGGTGCCGACTTGCTCCTACCACCGATAAGGTACCCTTACCCTACCCATTCGATCGGCTCCCTAAACCCCGTAGGCACCCGTGTTGGCCCCACAGTGGGGTGTATCACTCCTCAAAGTGGCAACCCCGATACCAACATAAAATGCACGGCCAAACCTACACGATGCAACAACGTCTTACCTATCAGCCCGGACCCATGCATGCACATGAACCCGTTGGACTTGCATTGCCACCGCTATTAAAGTTTTGACCTCTTACATTCAAGTCCAGTAAGCGTGCCCCAACCTCGGCCTAGTACCGATCCCAATTAGATACTCAAACGGGTTACTGGTTGAAACGGGTCCCTCATCCGACACAAGCCTCCCACCTATGCTTGGTCCCCACTAGGTTTTTCTCCCACTTAACCATTTTAATTTAAATGTCCATGTTTTACACATGCTATGGTTAAGTCCATACTTACATGTCATAATTTACATGTCTTATCTTATACCGGTTAAATCCATATTTACATGTCATAATTTACATGTCACCCCACTTAACCCTCTAACCATACCCATGTCTTATTATGGTTAGTATTCCTTAATTCATTCCTTATGACTAACGGTGCATGACCTCCCACATTAGACCGAACGCTTTGTGGCCGTTGGATTTGCTGGGCGGTTCCGGGCAGTCTTATGCCACAAATCGGGTCTAACCTCGCGTCATTAACCGTTGCGCCTATAATTCATTCCTTTGACCTCTCACATTAGACGTCCAATTGTGGCAGCTGGATTTGTCGGGCGGTTCCGGGCAGTCTTACGCCACAATTGCGCCTAACCTCGTGTCAAAGGTTTATTAATAATCGTATTTCACCCATACCCAATTTTCATGTCATATATATCCAATTAAACATATAATCATGTTTATAATATTGCTTAATCCAAATTGTCACTAATTTCATATTAATTAGCCTCAATTACAAATTTACAATTATAGGCAATTTCATCAATACCATGTAATTCATACCCAAATATGCCAATTTCACATATTATCCAATTATCCAAAATATCCAATTTTCCATATTTCACATATTACCATCGTTCCCATGTATTCGCATTCGTGCGTATTTTTAACATAGGCTCGAAGGTAGCCTAGATCCAAAAATAAAAGGAATAGGGATAAGAAGAGAGAATCAAATCACAGAAAATTGGAATTAACACAACATCATGAAATAAAGGGGCATGTAAACTGGCATAGAGGCATAATGACAGATTCAACATGAATAAACTGATAAAAGGTATGAACTTTACATAGAAACATAGGCATATGATGACATGAATTAAAAAGGTGAAGACTTGGATGAGATTTAAATTACATACATACATATGAATCCTCTTTACAACTTCGTCATGTTACTTTTAATCCCATTATATTGTGAAAATCACTGTACTCACCTTTCGTGGCTAAAGAATAGAATTATGCACTGAAATTGGTGTATAAACGTTGCGGTGTTGCTGATTTATCTTCTTAAATTGTTGTAGAAGCTCTAATCTTTAATTTGAGTTGAAGTTGAACACTTGAGATTTGATTTAGAGGCGGTGGCTAGGGTTTAAGAGAGATTTTGACAGCATAATGGTGTCATAGATAATATTTATGAATTAGGGTTAGGTCTTAGGGTGTATATATAGGTGTAAGAAGTTATTTAGGCCGTAGGATTAATCCTAAAACTGATCTGGACCACTCAGATGCCATATCAGCCCTTAGGGTGAATCGGGCCATGGGCTGGCAGCCAAACACCCTGCATTGACCTCGAGTCGACCCGAGCGGGGCTCGGGTCGACTCCAAAAATGGTGCGGTTCGGCTATTCCCCCTCCTGATTCGCTGTTTTTAACTTTTTTTTGAATACTTATTTATTTAATTTTTATATATATCTATATATATTTCTCTCATATGCATACGAACTACATGGCTTAATAACTTCTTCATAATTAACCATTTTTACACTAAACCACTTTTTGAACTACGTTCGCACTAAGCCACTTTTTAGCCATTCCCCTAAAACAAAAATATGGCGCGGGCGGGGATCGAACTCTGTGTGACGGCCCACCCTGCACCACCCTGCATTTCCTCCGAAAATGCGCTGTACACATGCCTGACTAGCACGGGACGGTTGTCAGAAGGGAATGAACTAATCAAGAACCTATAGAATGTCTCACAGCGCATGGAGTAAAATATAATAATAGTAACATACTTGACATAAAAAAGGTGAGATGGTGCATAAGCTGATAACTAAAACCAACATCAACATCAGAGCAGCGGAAATACAAATACAGCTTATTACAACTTTTCAAATTTTCTGTCTCTAAACAAAAGAAAACTAAAGTAGAAGATACACCACTAATGCCCAAGCGGTGATCTTCAACAACATAGGGAGAATACTATATATATTACGTGGAAGCCTCCTGCTCGTCTCCGGATCATCTACCCGTGCATCACCAGCTAACCTGTCTCTAGTCTGCTCGTGTGAGCACCCAGAGTAATAAGAGGCGACATAAAACTCTGGGTCAGACATAAATCCTGGTATGAGCGATAAGCATCTAAACAAAACAATAACAGGTATACTAAACTATACCTGAACCTGGACCTGCAACCAAAGAGTTAGTACCACATACCGTACAGTACTCTAAGGTGCCATAATAAGTAGTGTAAAGAATACGGGGGTGGGCTGTGTATGTCATAGTGATAGCAAACAAATCAACCATAGCAACCGTCCTCACATCCCTCACTCAGTGCGTAAATCATACGATGTCCACCACTGTCAATCACTAGACCCATCGAAGTATTGACGGAGTTCAACTTGTACAACTACTGCTACTACCAAGCTTACCACATGGAGTCATGACCAAATCTTTACAAATGACCCCACTTCATTGGTTTATAGCCCTTTAGTCGTACCTAGGCCACTGTGGCCCTGAATCCGTTTACGTACCTCCCATACATAGTGATCCAAAGTCATAGACATCGACTGCCCTTTGGCACACGTCTCGCAGCAAAGCCCAATCATGAAGTGAACTCATCGGTTCCCAACTGGATCCTAAGCTCTAACTTCCCATATTGGACTACCTTTTCATCTCGGGTCATTGGTCAATACTGGGTCGGGTCGGGTTCTCCTTCTAGCCATCGGTTCGGGTCTCCCTCTATAGTGGTTCGGTTCGGGTTCATAGTGTTGCGACGGGTCGGGTCGGGTGTTCCACTTCGGGTCGAGTCAGGTGCCATCTCCCATCCAGTCCGTACTTCCGCTCCGATCCGCTCCCTCGTTCCTTCATTTGCTCCGATCCAATTACTTCGCCTTACTTCAGTCCGAGCCCTTCATCTTTTAGTCGATCCGATCTGAGCCCTTCGTCCTTAAGTCGATCTGATCTCTCCTACTTTATCCGATCCGATCCCAGTTCAATTAGCGTGGCCTTCCTTTTTGCCAGTTGTCTCAAGTGTCAAGTTCCGATCTGATCAGATCCCTTGCCCAGTTCAACTCATCTGATCCGAGCCTCCATATCCGATCCGATCCGGTCAAGAACCTGCACTTTTCTGCAACTCTTCCAGCAAGTATTTTACACCATTCGACGGCGTTTTTGACAAATCTAACACTTCTAATCAATCATAAAACACACCATAGAGTCATAGCAACACGTAATTGCAACCACAAACAGCAAAACAACAATTCAAATGAATCAAAATGGATCAAAAGTGGCTAAAACCTCACATTTTCCCATAATCCCACTTAATCATGTTTAAGCACATACTTAGTAAAACTTAATCAAATTGTCCAAATTTTCTAACAGAGGCATAAAATATCATATTCGAGTTTATCAATATTTTTCCAGATTTTATTAGTGTATAAATTCGCTAATCTTCACTAGTTACCCTTAATTAACTATAATTAGTGCCAAAACGATGCTAATCACCCACCTTTGCCACAAAATAAAACACCAAATCTGAAATACTCTCTGTTTGGGTCGAATTCCTATGTATAACAGCAGCTCCAACCTTGCTCTGTTGCTATTTGGCCTTGTTTTGATGTAGTTTTGGCTTAATCTTCACTAAAAATGTGTTTTGGAGTGGTTTTAGAGGATGGAAGCCATTACTAGGGTCTCAAGAAGGTTTGTGGTGGTTTAAAACTGAAATGAAAGTGATTTCCTAACCCTAATCAGCCCTCCTATGCCTCTAAACCCGAAATTCCCCTATGGGCCTAGCTGCTAATCACCCGGTTAAGCCCAATTAAGTTGTTTTTCACCATCTGAAACTTGTTTCAGCCATATCTCTCAAACGGTGAGTCCGTTTGGCTAATGTGACCACTCTACGGAATTGTAAACCATCATCCGGAGCCAATGGAATTGGTTTCAGGTCAAAATTCCTTTCCAGTCAAAAGTGATGGCCAAAACAGTAACAACTAGGGGTAAAATGGTCATTTAAAAATCGGGAAAAATTATGAACATGGGAAATGACCCCAATAGTCGTCTCCCAAAGTTACATGACCACACGACTTCATATGTGAAAGAAATAAATATTCTACGATCCTATGATGCGTAGAATACGGGTCGTTACACTCTCCCCCCCTTAAGAAATTTCATCCCCGAAATTCCTTAACCCAAAACATACAAAGGATCCCGCATGCCAAACAACCACATACAACAATCAAACATGCAAAACAAGCAAACAAGCCTATCCTAGCATGCAGAAAACTAAATCGAAGTCAAAATCTTACCAGGCAAAGAGTTTTGGGTATGTCTTCCTAATGTTCTCCTCTGTCTCCCAAGTGCAATCATTCTTTTCCTCGCTCCACTAAACCTTGACTAGCTTCATCGCCTTCCTTCGAAGTTGCTTTATGCCGTGCTCGACAATACGGGCCGGCTTGCGGTTCCCTACCGCCTCGGGTTCTACTTCGAAGTCCTCTAACTGGTCAGGTGAAATAGTTATATCTGAGTCGTGGACGAACTTCCTTAGTTGGGAAACATGAAATATGTTGTGAACTCCCGCCATCTTCTCTGGTAAGTCAATTCTATATGCCAAATTCCCGACTGGTTCAAGAACAGGGAATGGGCCAACGAATCTTGGTGCCAACTTGCCTCTTCTGCCAAATTGTATTACGCTCTTCAACGGAGAAATCTTGACAAACACCAAGTCGCCAACGAAGAATTTTAGGTCTCTTCTCCTCTTATCAGCATAACTCTTCTGCCTATCTTGGGCAGCCTTCATTCATTGTTTAATGACCTTAATCTTATCTGAAGTTTCCCTCACCACATCTGGTCCAAGCATAAATTTCTCGCCAGTCTCTATCCAACATGATGGTGAGTTGCATGGTCTTCCGTACAAAGCTTCAAACGGAGCCATACCGATACTGGATTGGTAGCTATTATTATATGCAAACTCTACTAGATGCAAATTGTCATCCCATGATCCACCAAAATCCAATATACATGCTCTAAAGAGATCTTCCAAAATACGATTCACCCTCTCCGTCTGACCGTCGGTCTGAGGACGATATGTGGTACTGAGATGTAATTCTGACCCTAGAGACTCTTGTAAGCTCTTCCAAAACCCACTAGTGAACAAGGGGTCTCAGTCACTCACAATGCTTTTAGGTACTCCATGAAATCTCACTACCCACTTCATATACAATTCTGCTAACATAGCTGTCATTCTGGTCGATTTGACTGGTATAAATCTTGCACTTTTAGTCAGTCGATCCACAATTACCCAAATTCTATCTTGTCCCGCTCTAGTCCTGGGTAAACCATCGATGAAATCCATCGAGACTTGCTCCCATTTCCATTCGGGAATTTCTAATGGTTGCAACATCCCACTAGGCTTCTTTTGCTCGGCTTTAACTAGCTGGCAATTCATACATTTGGATATAAACTTCCCAACGTCTCTTTTCATCCCTTTCCAGTAGTAAGTCTGTCTCATATCTCTATATATCTTATTACCACCGGGGTGTATAGTCAGTTTTGAGTGATGACACTCTCTAAGCACTTCATCTCTTAATCCATTGACATTGGGTACGACTAATCTTCCTTCCTTTCTAAGCCATCCATCTCGATCAAGCTCATACTTGTTCATCTCCTCATCGATACCCATCTCTAATTTGGAGATGATTTCCAATAGGTTAGGATCGTCCCTGTGACTAGAGCCGATCTGCCCAATCAAAGTGGGTCTGATCGTCAAGCTTGCTAACGTTTCTGGATCCAATTCGCACTTTGGTCTGGAATCAAACCCCGCGATATACTTCAGTTGCTTCCATTCAAGGAACATAGCCCCTAAACTGGAATGTCTTCGACTCAACGCATCGACTACCGCATTGCCCTTCCCTGGTGTATATGTGATGTCAAAATCATAGGAAGCCAAGAATTCTAACCACCTTTGTTGCCGGAGATTTAAATCCTTCTGGGAGAAGAGATACTTCAACGACTTATGATCTATGAACAACTCAAATCTTTCTCCCAAGAGATAGTGTCTCCACATCTTCAACGCGAACACGATCGCTGCCAATTCCAAATCATGGGTAAGGTATCTTTTCTCGTGCGGTTTCAATTGCCGACTTGCATAAGCTACAACCCTACCACCTTGCATCAATACAACACCCAGTCCGGTACCACAGGCATCCGTGTATACCATCATCTCTTCATTCCCCTTAGGAATGACTAACACTGGTGCGCATGTCAAATTGTCCTTTAGACTCTTGAATGCATTCTCGCACCTTTCATCCCAGACAAAAGCTTGATTCTTCTTAGTCAACTGGGTCAATGGTGCTGCTATCTCGGAGAAACCTTGGATAAACTTACGATAATATCCAGCTAATCCGAAGAAACTTCTTACATCTGTTGCATTCTTGGGCGTAGGCCAATCCTATACCGTAGCCACCTTCGCCGGGTCCATGGCAATACCATTCTCTGATACAACATGGCCCAAGAATCTCACCTCCCTCTTCCAGAAGTGACACTTAGAAAACTTTGCTTTCAATTGGTGTTTTCTCAACACCTCCATCACTAGTCTTAAATGTTCCTTGTGTTCTTCCTCTGTCCTCGAATAGACCAAAATATCAACAACGAACACAAGGACAAACCTATTCAACTGATCTCTGAATACCCTATTCATAAGATCCACAAAATATGATGGGGCATTGGTCAGCCCGAATGGCATGATCAACCACTCATAAAATCCAGACGGCGTTCGAAATGTCGTTTTAGCTATACTCTCAGCCTCCACTCTAAGCTGATGAAAACCTGTCGCGAGATCCAACTGAGAAAATACTCTCGCGCCACTCAACTGATCGAACAAATCATCTATCCGCGGTAGAGGATACTTGTTCTTCCTCGTCACTTTATTCAACTCGCGGTAGTCTACACACAAACGAAGGGAACCATCCGCCTTGGTAGCAAACACAACTGGTGCTCCCCATTCAGAAACACTCCTTCTGATAAATCCCTTATTCAAAAGATCGCTGACTTGCACCTCGAGCTCTCGCTGCTCCCTTGGTGCCATACGACGAAGTGGCATCACTATAGGTCTGGCATCTTTTACCAAATCAATACGGAACTCAATCTCTCGGTGTGGTGGAAGCCCGGTCACTTCTTCAAAAACATCCGGATACTGGCCAACCACGGGCAAACCTGACAAGTCACTATGCGGAATGTCGAGGGAGTTTAGAAAACTAGCCAATACCCCCTCACTGGGTAGACCATCAAACACTATCCTCCACCCATCATACGCTCTAGCTATCACCAAAAAGCCCTAACAGTCTACCACCACCCCGTATCTTCGGAGCCAATCTACTCCCAAAATAATGCCAAACCCAATAAAGCCCAAAACGAAGCAATCACAAACAAACATGCATCCATGACTCGATAAGACCACATTACGACAAATCATGCTAAGGCTAGTCGAACCGCCAATCTGGTTCGTCACTACTAAAGGTCTATCGACAATCTCGGGCTCCAATTCTAACCTATCTACCAGGTCACTAGATATGAAAGAACTGGAAGCTCCGGTATCAAACAAAACTCTAACAGGAACATCATAAATAGAAAACATACCTTGAATGACGACATTCTTTCCCTTCTCCGCCGCAGTTGGGGCATTCGACGAAGAAGGAATAGCATTAAGAGCATATGGTTTCACCATTTGCTTTTCTTTAGGGGGTTGCGGACACTTGTCCTTGTGATGTCCCATTTGGCCACAGTTGAAGCACTTCCTATCCGCTGGCTTGGCCCGACAATTACTAGCATAATGGCCCTTCTTACCACAGCTGAAGCACTCAACATCTTGCTTATTCTTTTTCTTCTGGCCATCCTTAGTCTGATTCTGTTTTCTCTTATTCTGGGAACCACCCTTGCCTCCACCACTTGCTTGTGGTTTTGGCTCTTCTGCAGATGCAACCTCAGTCTTCGGCTTAGGGTAGAGACTTTCTGACCTCAATGCTTTCCCCACAATCGACTCAAACGTCTCATCGATGTGGTTAATAAGCCTTTCCCCCAAGTACTGATCTAAACCAGTTATGAATTTCTCATTCTTCTTCTCGGCGGTATCAATAAGAGATAACCCATACTTCGACAAAGTGTCGAATTCAGCAATATACTCTGAGACATCTCTGCCATTCTGCTTGAGCTCCAAGAATTTCTTAAACAGCACTGACTTCTGAGCAGTTGGAATGAACTTCTCGCTAAAGCGAACCTTAAACTGCTCCCAAGTAACCTGATCTTCGGGAGTAGCTGCCTTTATAGCATTCCACCAATTCATTGCCCGCCCTTGCAGCTGACGGGACGCTAGCTTCCTCTTCATCGCATCCTCGATACCCAAATCCTCGAAGATACGTTCGCAACGATCCAACCAATCCTGAACATCCGTAGCCAACTCCGTTCCGTGGAACGGCTTTCCACCAAGGCTAGTATAATCCTTATTCAGTTTGGCGAAGTCGACTCTCGGCGCCTGCACTATTGGACCACCACCATTTCCACCATTGGGAGCTTCCCTCTGTACATCCCTAAGCATCTCTCTCATGAGGTCAGTAAACATCGCCCTCATTTCAGCAGCATTCCCATTATTGGTCCCTCTACCTGTACCCCTAACATATTGGATCATCGTCAATCTGAAAAAGGAAACGATTAACGACCCCATAGTGGTGCTAGTGCAACACGACTTCATTCTTATACTACTAATAGAATATATATATAGCTTTTGAAAACCAAAATAATCACAAATACGCTCTCTCATATACGTATATTATCTCTCCCTGATAACTTCCTTAGGTTAACTACGCAACCTAGAGCTCTGATACCAAGTGTGACGGTCCGCCCTGCACCACCCTGCATTTCCTCCGAAAGTGCGTTGTAAACACGCCCGACTAGCACGGGACGGTCGTCAGAAGAGAAGAAAGAAGGGAACGAACTAATCAAGAACCTGTAGAATGTCTCACAACGCATGGAGTAAAATATAATAATAATAACATACTTGACATAAAACAGGTGAGACAGTGCATAAGATGATAACTAAAACCAACATCAACATCAGAGCAGCGGAAATCCAAATACAGCTTATTACAAATTTTCAAATTTTCTGTCTCTAAACAAAAGAAAACTAAAGTAGAAGATACACCAATAATGCCCAAGCAGTGATCTTCAACAACACAGGGAGAATACTATATATATTACGTGGAAGCCTCCTGCTCGTCTCCGGATCATCTACCCGTGCATCACCAACTAAACTGTCTCTAGTCTGCTCGTGTGAGCACCCAGAGTAATAAGAGGAGACATAAGACTCTGGGTCAGACATAAAGCCTGGTATGAGCGATAAGCATCTAAACAGAACAATAACAGGTATACTAAACCATACCTGAACCTGGACCTTCAACCAAAGAGTTAGTACCACATACTGTACAGTACCCTAAGGTGCCATAATAAGTAGTGTAAAGAATACGGGGGTGGGGTGTGTATGTCATAGTGATAGCAAACAAATCAACCATAGCAACCGTCCTCACATCCCTCACTCAGTGCGTAAAGCATACGATGTCCACCACTGTCAATCACTAGACCCATCGAAGTAGTGACGGAGTTCAACTTGTACAACAACTGCTACTACCAAGCTTACCACATGGAGTCATGACCAAATCTTTACAAATAACCCCACTTCATTGGTTTATAGACCTTTAGTCGTACCTAGGCCACTGTGGCCCTGAATCCGTTCACGTACCTCCCATACATAGTGATCCAAAGTCACAGACATCGACTGCCCCTGGGCACACGTCCCGCAGCAAAGCCCAATCATGAAGTGAATTCATCGGTTCCCAACTGGATCCTGAGCTCTAACTTCCCATATTGGACTACCTTTGCATCTCGGGTCATTGGTCAATACTGGGTCGGGTCAGGTTCTCGTTCTAGCCATCGGTTCGGGTCTCCATCTGTAGCGGTTCGGTTCGGGTTCATAGCGTTGCGTCGGGTGTTCCACTTCGGGTCGGGTCGGGTGCCATCTCCCATCCAGTCCGTAGTTCCACTCCGATCCGCTCCCTCGTTCCTTCATTTGCTCCGATCTGATTCCTTCGCCTTACTTCAGTCCGAGCCCTTCATCTTTCAGTCGATCCGATCCGAGCCCTTTGTCCTTAAGTCGATCCGATCTCTCCTCCTTTATCCGATCCGATCCCAGTTCAATTAGTGTGGCCTTCCTTTTTGCAAGTTGTTTCAAGTGTCAAGTTCCGATCCGATCAGATCCCTTGCCCATTTCAACTCATCCGATCCGAGCCTCCATATCCGATCCGATCCGGTCGAGAACCTGCACTTTTCTGCAACTCTTCCAGCAAGTATTTTACGCCATTCGACGACGTTTTTGATAAATCCAACACTTCTAATCAATCATAAAACACACCATAGAGTCATAGCAACATGTAATAGCAACCACAAATAGAAAAACAACAATTCAAATGAATCAAAATGGATCAAAAGTGGCTAAAACCTCACATTTTCCCATAATCCCACTTAATCATGTTTAAGCACATACTTAGTAAAACTTAATCAAATCGTCCAAATTTTCTAACAAGGCATAAAATATCATATTCGAGTTTATCAATATTTTTCCAGATTTATTAGTGTATAAATTCGCTAATCTTCACTAATTACCCTTAATTAACTGTAATTAGTGCCAAAACGATGCTAATCACTCACCTTTGCCACAAAATAAAACACCAAATCTGAAATACTCTCTATTTGGGTCGAATTCCTATGTATAGCAGCAGCTCCAACCTTGCTCTGTTGCTATTTGGCCTTGTTTTGATGTAGTTTAGGCTTAATCTTCACTAAAAATGTGTTTTGGAGTGGTTTTAGAGGATGGAAGCCATTACTAGGGTCTCAAGAAGGTTTGTGGCGGCTCAAAACTGAAATGAAAGTGATTTCCTAACCCTAATCAGCCCTCCTATGCCTCTAAACCCGAAATTCCCTCTGGGCCTAGCTGCTAATCACCCGGTTAAGCCCAATTAAGCTGTTTTTCACCATCTGAAAATTGTTTCGGCCATATCTCCCAAAAGTTGAGTCCGTTAGCTAATGTGACCACTCTACAGAATTGTAAACAATCAGCCGGAGCCAATGGAAGTGGTTTCAAGTCAAAATTCCTTTCCAGTCAAAAGTTATGGCCAAAACTGTTCCAACTAGGGGTAAAATGGTCATTTAAAAATCGAGAAAAATCATGAACATGGGAAATGACCCCAATAGTCGTCTCCCAAAGTTACATGACCACACGACTTCGTATGTGAAAGAAATAAATATTCTATGATCCTTTGATGCGTAGAATACGGGTCGTTACACTCTGTACCTCTTGTATGCAAGTCACATGTTCTAACCAAATGAGCTACTAAGTCTTTTGCTTATAAACCTTAGAACAATGCTAAACATCATTCTTTTCTCATTCCTCTTTTTCAAATAAATTATTCTTTAATTTGTTACTTTAATATTCTCAGAAAATACAAGGTGTTACAATGTATATACAAATTTTGTTTGATTATAAATAACCGTTCCAATTTTATTGTCATATCTGATTATAATAATAGCAACCAATTCATCCAAATATAAATAATTTTAGAAAATTATTTGCTTTATATCAAAATATAATTTTGGGTAAAATTATTCCATTTTCCAAGTTTTTAAAACAATACCATGTCAAATTTCTCTGTTCAAGTATTTAGAAACTCTTATCTACGTCGTGGCGTCCCACGATTCGACCAGAATTCATAAACTACTCAACAGACAAGCCAATACAATATAAAACAATTTTTTATATCAACTTACAAATATGCTCTCTCATATATATACACTCAACTCATTCTAGGGTACTACTGACCCCATCCCTAACTAGTAAACCCCCACCAAAGCCTAGGTGTTCGCTCAACCTAAGCTCTGATACCAACTGTAATGGCCCGCAAATCCATACCATCTGAGCTGACTAATACAACTCACGTCCAACTCAAATAATACAGAAATACGAGTAACTAGGTTTAAAGAAATAGAAATAGACAGAAGAAGAATAGAAATAACAAAATAGAGCCTTACAGCGGAACGAATAAAATATATTATATAACATAACTTTGAAATACAAATATGTTTTGTGTATACGTACCATATTAGAGTACAACATAACAAATGATACAGCAGAAATAACTATAAATAACTAATGGTGAAGCCACCTGCTTCAAGCTCCTCCAAGTATATCTGTAAACACCAGAAACACTTGACTGCCCGTACAAATTTGGGCACCCAAGAGTTTAAGGAAAAAAACAAAATAAACTCTGGGTTAGTCATGGGACTGGTGTTAGTAAACTCCAACAAATTTGTTTAACCTTGAAAAATCCTTTGAAAGAAAAGGTAATAGTAAGACCAGCCCACACATAAACATGGACGGTTTTTACCTTACTATAACCAAACCATATTTGATATCAAAATCCAGTGATATTATAATAATGTCTAATCAAGTAAATAACCAAATAGCAGAACGCTTGCATCTCATGCTCCACATGTATAATATAAAATCAAAAACCGCAGGGCGCTTATTGCAAATTGGATTCCAACTATGACAAGGTATGGGACCACCTCCCGATCAGTGTACTCTAGAGGGGATACACTGGGGTTCAGCAAGAACGTATTGCAACCCGGCTACACATGACCACCCGCTCATTTAGCCTGAGTGTAGCGAGTATATTGTCACCAACGGTTGTCGGCCGTCCAACCGTAATACGTAAGATACATAATCGAAAGAAGAAAAAATAATGAATTTTCTCTATATCGGTGATATATATATATATCCTGCTTGGTTATGACCCACCTAGCCATGCTGCCTGCCCGATTTTTGTCATCTCCTGGTTGTGAGGCTAGAGGCTACTTTGATCTTTCAGAACATCTGGCCACCATACACTTTGACTACCACATCGTCAAACCCGTCAGATCACTAGTTGATCTTTCCAAAAATAATACGGGTATAAAAGCTAAGAGAAATGAATTCCTCCGCCACCAGACGTAATATCTTGAAAATATCGTCTTTTGTGATCCGTTAGGAATACTCTATCAGACATTCGTCCATAAAAGTTGTCCTGAGTCTGGACAACATAACAACCATTGCATTCCACTCCATCTTCAATTTATCTTCGGCATAATCTAATTCACACTGCCTATGCCTGTACGGAGTGGTTTTCGGATATTAAATCCAAACAGTCTCTCCGTATTGACAACGATGGTCAATATCTTTGATAGCCGGTGTTTTAACTATCAAAGGAAAACAAAACATCCATCCAAATTTCTAACATCAAACAATCACTGGAACTTTCTAATATTTCACGTTTGTTTCCTTATCGAGTTTTCTATATTGGTTTCTAGTTACTAAATTTCTTAAAAATGTTCTAACTCCTTAAATTTTCAAAAAATTTCGCCAGCACCTCCTTTGTACCAGTCAATAGTTCAAACCCAAACTTAACTCTCTAGGCCCTTTCCACTCAAAAAGAAAATCAAAAAGCCAAGCGGTTGGCCGATTCAGTGCATAAAACCTCATATGGAAATTTAAACATATACCTTTTTGTCGAGCACTTAAATTAAAATCTTCATACTCTTCATTCACTTTATCCCATATCTGTCTAATATACATGCACCTGCAGTTTCATTTTATTCCAGCCCATACAACTATTTTGATTTAATCGCAATCGGTTCCACTAATTAATTCTTTAATTCGTTCATTTTCTTTATTCACTTGTAGTTTGAAATAGTAGTGTTCAAACATATTTTATCCACTTGTAAACAAATCGAATTTCATTTATAACTTAAGCCACATATTCGATTTCAAATTCTACATTACAAATTCACTTTACTTGATCCACATTAAATTCCACTCAACCTCTATTAACTAACTTCTCTTATTAATTTGTTAATATCATTCCATAATCCAAATATGATTTTTATACCAAAATTCACTTCATTCACTCTACATGAGTTCGTATATATTTGATAACTCAAATCTGGATTTTTCAAATAAGAACTCGGAATTCATTCACTTAAAATCCTTTTTATTTATTTAAATAAACCGTTATGGTTTATAATCGATTTTACAGCGACTTTTCTAAAATTTGATTTTGATATAACTCAAAATCTTTAAGTTGAAATCTTTATTTTTATCCTCCACTAGAAAATTATTATTCAATAGGTCCAAACATTTCTGGTTTCATCAAATTCCGACTTATATCGAGTTCTGTATACTCGACTGAAGTTCGGAATGCCAAATTACGAATTACCACGCTGCGACGAGTTTGTTTTAATTAAATATAAACATTTAAGAACTTCGTTTATAAACTAATTCCAACTCCATTTTCATTAAATTAAAAATAATTAAGCCCGTTATCCCAAATCTAACTGCACAATATAGATTATTCAACTCGTCGATTTCTTTATGCCACATTCATAACTCGGTTATGAATTTATTCAAAACTCGATTTCTATATTCAATTTCAATCTCCTGGAGTTAAATTCAATATAATCGAATTCCAATTATTAATTCCTTTATAAATAAAATTTATTCAACATCCTTTACCATTACAAACTAATATCATCTCTTTATAATAGTAAAGCCGTTCAAGTTGGGGTAATTTATTTACCTCTCAAACCTTGACCGAGAACGTTCTTACCTTGAGACGGATAAGAGTTTGTAATACAAAACCACCACTACTTATCATTAAAATCCCTCTTCTATCTCCTTTAAAAATATGATTTTTAAATGTCAATTCTTATATTTGGACTAAATCTATTTCCAATCTACCAAAGAAAATTACTTCATTCAATTTATAAATCTTATTATTAACTTAACTTTATATTAAACTCTATCTCAAATTTCTAAGAAATAAATCCTATCATAAATTCGATATAAATAAACTCAATATATATATTCCGAGTTTTCGTAATAAAATCAAACGTCCCCTTTTTGAAACGTTTTCAATTTCTCGTGTAATCTCATACTTGACTTATCAAATCAAATATTTGTTCCCATTACATTTAAAAACATCGTTTATAAATTCCATTTCATGTTTTATACATTAAACAAGTTTCTGTTTTAAATTTCATTGAAATTCCATTTCTACTTTGAGGAGATAAATTCCCTTTTAAAATCACTCCTGCATTCACGTTTCCAAATTATCAAATGATAATTCCCTTTTCATTTTTAAATACCATTTAAGAATTCAATTACTTGTTTTATTACTAAAAACAGGTTAATATTTTCCAACTTATTCGAAATTCAATTTCTATTTCGAAAAAATAAAATTTCCCCTTTTTAAAATCTTAAAATCTCTTTGTATAATATTTTTAAATATCAATCTAAGGCCATTGATACTGAAACACCCAAACACGTAAGCATCAATTCAATTCATCACACCACATATATGATATGTAAGCAATAATAAATAAATCTGAGGAATCCAATTTGATCCCTCCAACCTGTTTTCCCTGCATCCACAGATATTAGTCAATAATAATACCAATCCTGCTTCAAGGCAGGATATCGCGGTATGAAGGTCATCCACTATATCTATTGTGGGGCGCATAAGGAAATCATCCGCTAATCGTACGGCGGGCATCCTCTAATGGTACTGCGGGAAATATCCAATCACCAATACTATATATATATATTCAACCATCAAGCCTAATTAACTAATATATATATATATATGCAACCACAATAATTCAATAATTCTTGCATGCATCCAATCGACCAACGATTTATTTTTAAAATACAACTGTGAGTGAGATGTAATTACCTTGATTTCATTTGCTACATATCCATTTAAATGTCCAAATTGTTGCGTCTACTCAAATTGCCTCACCCGAATATAATTTGTACCTATAATTATTTATTTTTGATTAACGATTAATTATTATTCAATTTAAATTAACTACTACATTAAATAAGTAAATTATTCTATGTTTTTTAGATTTTGAAAAGCCTTTACCTTATTTCCTCGACCGACCACGAAACCACATCGACAATTCACGAATCCCATCTTCAAAAATGACCAATCTTCTTCTACTAAAATCAGTCCAAACTACAAGCATCCCTCTTTGGCATTTTATCGAACTGCTCATTGACACTCCATTAGCTCTTCACTATTCAGCCATAAACCAACAGGAACTTCCCCATCAACATTGCACAATCCTCACGTGAAGACCCGAGTTCTCCCAGTGCTACAAACATCGCACCATCATCCAACGCTTGCTCAAACAGCCAAGTAATCTCCTTTACTGAAACAAATCATTGCTATAGTTCATACAATTACCCACTAACAAATTCCCGATCAATAGCCAATAATACCAAGTTCGCACCCTTTCTAGTATTATTTTCATTACCTCCGATACCCCTCAGCAAAAATGACGAACCCATCTCCTCGTACAAAGTCGAAATCCCTTCAGTCTACTCCGTCTTACTGCCGAACTCACCCAGTCCTCCTCATTAGCGATTTGAGCTTCACTCCAGTTGCATTACCCCAGCGTCGGCCTCCACACATTAACCTCCAGAAATCGCACTAGCTCATTGCACCCTTTTATAATACCTCATAACTGAATCCCCTTCGATTTGCTCAACCTAGATCCATTTCCGCTCCTCCTAACGCGAGCGACTTGGTGATGGAGCTTCAGTATCATTGCGATTTCGATTCCTCTCCTTTAATCGCAAATGTCGAGCTCCATGGAATCACGCATTCAATTCTCCAAATGCGATCTTGATTTCATTTTTTTTTTTTAAACAATGGGATGATTATCGAATGATTGGAAAAAGAATGGAAGGCAGAGGAATTAATTCATTTAGTGTTTGGTTGTGAGAATGGGAGATATACGAAGGCAAGGCTTGGTTTTATAGGTGCGAAGCAGGAAGCACAAGTATAATGGCCATTAATTTCTGTTTCTTTGATATTTAAGGTGGAAGACAAGATTTTGTGCTAGAGAAATATTTTGGTCTGCGTAGGAAACAAAACATGGCGGCTGATATGTTGATTAGATTAAAAATATATATATATATATATTATTTTATTTAATTTTTATTTTTATTTGAAAATATCTCATGGTTCCTATTTGAGAGCAGCAACTGACATTATAATGTTTTACTGCTATTCTGAACTCAATGGACCCTATTCTGAAATTTAATTCGATCATATAGAAGGAACAACAATTTAAATTAATGTTTTGAATTAAATTCGATTAAATATAAATCAATTTCAACAATTTAAGTTCATCGATAATAAATTATAATTATCGTTCTAATTCAAATAGAATTTATACTAATCGATAGATTAATCTCGATTAAGTTTCAACCCTGAATTCAATTGTTTACTGTTTCCATATTCGATAATTCAGTTTATTCAAAATTAAATCGTATATCGATTATTAAATCGATAAATTCCATATTAAATTTATTTATTTTATAATCCAACATTTAAAATAATTTAAATATTCAATATTAAACAGCTAAAAATCTGGGATGTTACAATATTTTTACCTATGTGGTTGTTGGAATGTGAGGCGCCTCGGATACATCGGTTACTACGGAACCTATGGATATAGGTCTGATAGGACCGGGAAACATGTGTTCAGGAATAATTAATCCTCAAACATAAGGGAGGACCGGCCTTGGAGGATCCAGATGTCTTCTTCGGGAGATCCTGAGGCATTCGCTAGAGTGTCTCGAAGCCGGTGTAGAGTACATCCCTTGCCTTGACTCATGACGGAAATCCAATTTCCAATACGTGACATTTCGGTTTTGATTGTAGAGCCTTGTATGGCGACATGATATATGGTACCCATGCCGTCTATGACTGATAGGTTTATATTTGAAGTTGTTTTATACATTATGCACTTATAATAGTATCAAATGATTTGTTTTTAAACATACCAAGCATGTTTGGCTTTTATAAGGGAAAACCCTATCCTCCGGCTTGCGTTGCGTTGTGTGATGGGACCTGGGTCTTATAATAGCTTCATTTTTCCAAAAAGCATTGCTCTGTTTATTTTATGCACTGGTATTCTTAGGGGTAAACCTGTTCTATGTTATATGGCGTGGTCCCTTGATTTACCTTACTTTAAAAATCAAGTTAATAAATGTTTTAGTTCTCACACCAGTCACATGACTGACCTGGAGTTTATTGTTTTAACCTAAACTCTGGGTACCCCTATTTTCCACATGGGTAGCTAGTAGTTTTTGTTTTGCCGATATTATATACAAGATTATGGTTTACAGCTGGAGCTATATTCGGAATGCTCTGCATCCGTGTATTCCTTTCAGTTGTGTTTTGTATTATTTTCCACTGCATAATAATTTGTAAATCTCTGACATTTTTCAAATGTATATTATTTGCTCATACTCTGTATATTCTTGTGCTGTGTTGTAAATTATTGAAATAAGCAACGAAATGTTCTTCTGTTTTTGTTCTGATTTGTCGTGTTCTCAAACCATCCGTTCATTCTCTTATATACGGAGACCGGGGAAGTTCGGGCTGTTATAAAGGGATTTTGAGATATAAAAGGGAAAGTATATTTTTCTAAAATAGAATTTGAATTTCGAATGAGCTAAGAAATACTAACTTGTTTTGAATGATAAAAACAAGTAATGAATTTATAAACGATGATTATAAAATAAACAATGTGGAGAATTGAAATGAATTTATAACAATGTTTATAAATTAAATAATACGGAGAATTGAAATGAATTCATAATGATGTTTATAAATTAAATAATGCAAAGAATTGGAGTGAATTTATAACGATGTTTATAAATTAAATATTGCAGAGAACTGAAATGAATTTATAACGATGTTTTTAAATTAAATAATGCGGAGAATTGAAATGAAATTATAAACAGTGTTTATAAATTAAATGGGAAAAATTATAATTTGGATAATTTTGGATATCTAAATTTAAGTGTGAATTTAAAAAGGGAATATGAAATTAGTTTCAAAAAGAAAAGATGAAATATATTCTGATGTTCATAATGTAAATTGAATTAATATGAATCAATATGGATTTATGATTTGGATTCAATTAAATCAAATTTATTTAAATAAAATATTTCAGAAAAAACATTAGGATTGTATTAAATAGAAGTTTAAATTTATGTATGAAAATAGATTCGCTGGTTACATATATAAGTATATATATATATATATAAGTTATAATCAATAAAATATTCCAGAATAGGAATTGTGTTTCAAATGGATTTTAAACTATAAAACAAGGAAACTAAATTTATAAACATGTAAATTAATTAAGTAAGAGAAATATCATGGGATATTTTGGAATTTTAAATTCAAGTATGAATTTAAAATTGAATTGAAAATCATTCCAAAATGGGGAATGTCGGATGTTATTCCAATATTCAGAATATAAAATGAATAGAGATAAATCTAAGAAATTATATTTGATTTCATCAAATTTTATAATATAATTTATTTCTAACGGAATGGGAAATTAACAATAGAAATGAAGTTGTGATTGAATTGATAATTGAATAATGAAATAATCGACGATTAAGGATAATCAGAAATATTAAGTTGAATTTGGAAAACTAGATTTAATATATATTAAAATATATAATAGAACGAGATTGAAAATTAAATTAAACGAAGTTTAACGTTTATATTTAAATATAATTAAAACGAGCTCGCCGCAGCGCGGTAGTTCTTAAATTGACGTTACAAACCTCAATTGAGTATATAAAACTCAATTTTAGTGGAATTCTTTGGAACAAGAATCGTTAGGATCGATTGAATAATAATTTTCTAATAGAAGAGAAAAATTTGGATTTCGTCTTATAGATTTTGAGTTGTCAAAATCAAAATTCCAGAAAAACAGCGCTATAACCATTATTAAATCATAACGGTTTATTTAAATTAATATGAGGATTTTAGGTAATTAAAATCCAAATTCCCATTAGAAAAATCCAAATTTGAGTTATAAAATAAATGTGAACCCAAGTGGAGTAAATGAATTAATTTTTGAAACAAAAATCAGATTTTTAAATTATTAAATGAAGTTAACTAATTAGAAACAGAAATTAGTTAAGGGGGTTGGATTAAATTTATTTTTTGTTAAGTAAATTGGTTTGGTGAATTAAAAATTGTGAATTAAATATGGAAACTTGAATTAAATTTGGAATCAAATATGGAAAGCAAATTCGACTTGCTTATCAGTCAATAACAAGATGTTTAAACACGGTTGATTCAATTGAAAATGAAATGGGCAAAAGTGATAATTAGCGAATTAATCAGCGAATTGAAATAAAAATTGTTGGATTGAGTTGGAATAAATTAGGAATGGATATATATGTTGAATAGAAATGGAACGAAGAGAACGAAGATTATAATTCGAGTGCGCGATAAAAAGGTACACATTTAAATTCCATATGAGTTTTATGCGCAGAATCGGCAAGCCGCTTTGGTTTTCTGATTTTCTTTTTGAATGGAAACGGTCTAGAGAGACAAGTTGTGGTTTGATCTATTGACTAGTACAAAGGAGGTGCTAGCGGAATTTTTTAGAAATTCAAGGAGTTAAAATATTGTTAAGAAAATTGGATAACTATAAATCAATATATCGATATATATAGAATTCGATAAGGAAATGAACTTAAAACAAAATATTATAAACAATAAGGAAATCTATAATTAAATATGGTAAAAATAGAAAGAGAAACTTATATGCGTTTTAAAAATGAATAACTGTTTTTTTATGGTGTTAATAATTCAAGGTAAGTGTTCTTGTCTATTTTGAAGTTAAGGATGTTTTCAATCAAGGTGTGAGAGGTAATTATACCCTAATTTGACTGATTTCATTATTAACCGATAAAGAGGAAGATTCCGTATTGAAGATCAATGTTAAAAGAGATTTATTTGAATGCAATATTTTGGGTTGTTTGTAATGGTGTCTTACACGACAGTCGTTTTAACCCAAGTAAATGAAATTTTGGAAATATAACAATAAATATTTCCTAAGTATAGAGATGAATATTTGTGAAAGGAAGAAGTAATTGGAAATGAATTCCAATTGTAAATAGAAGACATTTTCTAAGTATAGAAAATGAAATAAGGTGATATATGAAAATGTTATCCAAATAGCGTAAGAACCCAAGATGATTGTTGAAAATATTGGGTTAACAAATATTGATAAGTAAATGGGGAAGTGATTTAATTAATGAAATATTAATTAAGGGGCCCAGTGATTGTTTGACGCTTTGGATGAATGTTGGTTTACTTCGATAGTTAAATAACCGACTATCGAAGTATTGGCCAATATCGTTGTCAATATAGGGAAACCGGTTGGACTTTATCCAAGAACCACTCCGTATTGGCAGTAACGTTGCGAATCAGATTATATGAAGAAAATTGAAGATGGAGTAAAGTGTAAGGGCTTTTTTTGTTAATCCTAGGGTGAAATTTCCTAAGATGGATTAATAGAAATAGTGTCTTCTGAAACACCCCACGTTCATTAATGTAGGGAATGCATTAACTTTAGTGAAGCATTATAGGTAAAAGATGCTGATAAATTACAAGACAGACAAATAAAGCAGTGGAAAAAAGTCATTTTATAAGCAATGTAGTTCAGTCAAGCTTTTACAACAATTGACTCAATAATACTTAAAAGTATTACGTAAAACTTCTGTCTTGATTCAAAAACTTCCAAGTATATAAGAAGCATAAAACATAGCAAAGTAGCATAAGTCCCCAAATTAAAGTGCAACCCAAGCCATAGCCAAAGATAAGAGGTTCCAAGCCATACATCATAAAATCTCCAAGCTTGGAAAGAGAAACGGTCCAAACTAAGCTGAGCTATTCCCTCCCTGACTACCGGGGGGAAGGGGGAAATGGAAGAAAAGAACACGAATGAAAACAGGTCAGACATAACTCTGGTAAGTCCAGTGATTTTTTAGCACGTAAACATGATAAAGGATCATGACATGAAAAAACTGAAAATAGGACAATGCCATAAAACAAGATAGCTTAAGACAAGATAAGTCAAGGTAAACTAAATGCGCTTCTACTCTTTCTCTACCTCGCTACTACCCTGTTATTCTGATTTCTATATCTCTGCACCGCCTAACTAGTGTCCGAACTAGTAATTTGTATAAAATGATAATATTACAACGTGATCCCAATCCCCGCGATTGTGGTAGCCTTCGGGTGTACATCTAGTAGGAGGATCTTACCTCAATCATCCTAATTGCCACGAAGATGTTAGATGTACCCTTACTACCCTATCAATCGGCTCCCCACTTGTATTAATGTTCCATGTGTCTTTGTCAATCGGCCCTCTCTTGCGTGTAGATACCCTATGTTGGTCCCACCATAAGGTGTATCAATCTGAGATGACCCGAAATCCCGTACTGACGGAGACAAGGGTTATCTTTGGAATATAACACAGAAACAGATAAAAGCAGAACAAAATTTAATAAATACACCGGAAAATGAACAATAGAATATACTGGATAAAAGTAATCATCAGAGTTACACAGTATATAGGATCTTACTTAGTACAAATACAGTTCAGCTATACATAAATGTCTACAGCGAAAATAAACAAAATATGTACAATAGGAGCTGAACAGCATAAAAACAGATAAATGATAGAATCCATCTTCAGCTCCAGCTATCCAAAAAGAACCACCTAAACCTGAATACAAGGCTGCCCGTGTAGAAAAAGGGGCACCCGAGTTTGAAAGTGAAACAAACTACGAATCAGTCATGGGACTGGTATGAGAAATCTATTCAACACATATAATATGGCCAATCACAGGACCACGCCACTTTCGTGGAACGGGTTTACTCCATTGGATTGCCAGTGCTTTAAAACAAATCTTTCTTTTAAACATCGCTATGCTTTTTATAAAAATGAAGCTGTTATAAGACTCAGTTCCCATCACACAATGCAACGCAAACCGGAGGATAGAGTTTTTACCTTATAATGGCCAAGATATGCTTGGTACGAATAAAACAAAGGCATTTGATATTATTGCTAGTGTATATATGTTTCAAAAACAATTTCAAATCATAACTATCAATCATAGACAACATGAGCGTCCCATGCCACTATGTCGCCAATTATATATACAATCAGGACCGCACGATGTCGTATTTGGAAATTGGATTTCCGTCATGAACCAAGGCAAAAGATAGTCCTTACCGAATTCGAGACAATCTAGCCTACCATGTCTCAGGATCAGAGCTCGAGTGACCCTTGGATCGTCAGGGCCGGTCCGCCGATGTGGATTAAAATGCCTGAGCAATACGTTTCCCCGCCCTTTGGGGCGCAAACGAGCCAACGAATGACTCCATCGGACCCAGATCATCCGATCAAACCGAGGCGCCTCGCAACAGAAACAACCACATAGGTGAAAAGTATATAAATGTCAGGGCTGGTAGGTCACTGACACCACCCTAGCTAGAAAGAAACGCATGCCCTCCTTGAGGTCCTTCTCCCGTTTCTGGTTCATACCGGGGTGTGAGGCTCGCGATTTCACGTTATACACAAAGCTACGCCACACAGGCGGTGCTTTGATCATCACCATAAGACTTTGCTTTTCAACAGAAGCCCTGATCACTGCATCTTAGCATGTCACACAGGCAATTCATGCCATGCGACTAATGTCCATCGATATACAACCTTTGAGCTCGTGCGTTTCAGAGAAGGGCGTTAAGCAAAAGAATAAATTCTCCGCCGCCAAACAGATGTATATTTAATAGAGGTCAATCAACACAGAATAAAATCCAATGTCAGACACACAGTCCATTTACAAGTCCGTTCTGGGTCTGAACGAAACCGGAGGCACTAAATACCTCGCAAACCCTTCGATCACCACGTACGTCTGGACGAAAACCACTCATTATCCATATTTCGGGATGCCTCCCAATCAGGACCTCGGTTACCATCCAAACGAGGTGAAGATCTCCGGTCTTCGACCACCGTCTTCATCTTCGAATTTCAATCGTCGGTCAATTATTCGAAATGAGAATTAACTCGGCCTTTTCAAATAATTCACGTATATTCAGAATTTCAAATCAATTTATTTTAATGGTTAAATCATTCAACAACACCAATTTTGTTGTTTAATGTAATTTCACACCAAACACATTCAACCATCAAATACCACATAAATCAAGCAATTTCAGTTTATTTCCATTCCATATCGTTTATGATATTTTATAACGATTTATCGCTATTTTTATTTATTTTAAAATAGCCAATTTATTCAAAACGACGCTTCGGGCCATAACGCGGACGTGGCGCTGTTTTTCTTCAGATTTGATTTACACATATCTGAAAATCTAACCGTTGGATCTTCACAAAATTTACATCATTAGAAAGATCTTTTCAAAATGAATCCAACGGTTCCAGTTTCGGGAAAATCCGACGGTCGGATCTCCCGGTACAATCGTTTGAAGTTTCGATTTCAAAATACAAACTGCAGCGTCGTTATTCGATTAAATATAATTATATATATATATATATATATATATGAATATAATCGTTTCTGGCGCTGTTTTTCTTCAGATTTGAATTAAACATTCCAGACAATCCAACCGTTGGATTTTTACAAAGTTGGTGCCGTTGGAAAGATTTTTCCAAGGCGAACCCGACGGTTGCGGTTTCGGGAAAATCCAATGGTCGGATTTCCCGTACTAGTTGTTTGAAATTACGGTTTCAAAATACGAACTGCACGGCCTCGTTTCATTTTAATTTTATTTATATTTATATATTTATATAAATATAGTTCATTCAACAATTTCAATATCGTTTTTCACTTCAAATTTTTCACTAACGCCTTAAAATTTTGGAAAAATTTCGCCATAACCTCCTTTATACGGGAGGGCTGGGAAAATTCCCAAATAGCCACACGGGCGTCTCATGTCGAAAAGAAAAGAAAAGGCCAAGCGGCTAGCCAACAGGCTCATAAAATCATCACCCAAACAAAACAGTAAATGTGTACCTATTTGTCGGGCACAAAATTTTATTCCTCTTCTCTAGCCCCTTTGCTATAACCTGTTCAATAGATATGCATGTACATATACACAGTTCTTATCATTTATCATTTTCTATTCAACTTCATATTTGATTCCATTTGGTTTAAAAACACCATTCATTCTACTGTTACATGTATAGGCAAAAATCATATCATTAGCTAATTAATGAATATTTCAACTCTTATATATTTATTTGAACGAGTTGCTATTTTTAACACTTCACATTTCAACGATTCATGTATATATAATAAAAATGAGATTTTTATTGTAAAAAAATTCATTTCAAAACACTATTATTTTATATAGTTTATATCGGTGATAAAATAGGATTTTTCTCATAAAACAATTTCTTTCAAAACGAGATTATTTTACACAGTTCATATAGTCGATAAAAGGTGATTTTTATTATCAAACAATTTATTTCAAAATATGAATACCATTCAACACATGAATTTCAATTCAACGAATGAATATCGATTCAACACATGAAGGTTTTCTATAGTTTCTATATATAGATAGAAATGTGATTTTTATATTTAAAACGCGAATACCATTCAACACATGAATTTCTAATCAACGAATGAATATCAATTCAACACATGAAGGTTTTCTATTCAATGAATCAATATAGTTTAAGCAAATGAAAATAATTCAAACACACGAATATTATTCAAAATTTCGGCAGCATAACGGCAGGGTAGTTAAAACCGGGACCGTCAATAGTACAGCTCCTCGCTCTACCTTAAAACCTCGCGGTTTTTGACAATGGGAATCATGCATCTAGTTCGCACGCAGGCGGTATGTATATATTTATTTCATTTCCACAAACTAATCCTATGTGGTTTCAACCAAATATTTTTCAACCACTAACGGGTATTTTTCAACCACAATCAATCAATATCAACCACAAACAATCCCAAACAACCACTTGCTATCAATCAATTTTCACACCAATTTCAACCAATAAATATCGTCCATGGTTTGTGGACGAGGGGCGTATATATATATATATATATATATATATATATATATATATATATAGCAATTCACTTTAATTTCAACACATATATAATTTTTACAACGCATACCCAACTTATACATCGAACGTACAACTTATACAACGCTTATACAAGAGGTGTACAACGCTTATATAACTCATATATCGACAATATAATTTATACATCGTCGTTTTCCATATTGTTTATAAACTAGAAATCTCACATTGGGTTCCACTCCACCAAAAATAGCAGAAGGCTCAGAAAAATACGCGGTCTCTTCTAAAATGTAGAAGGCGTCCACACGGTCACGATGTTTCCTGTTTCATCGAATTTCGTTAACACAGCAAAAAGATATGATTTTTCGAAGTTTGCAACGGTTTTAAACTGTTAAAATCAGTTTTAAAATTACACAGCCGTTACCTTTCAAAACTGTTCGAAACTAGGTTTCGATCTCTCGCGAAATCCGTGAAGCTAGAGGACGATCGGCCTTCGCAGCGTCGAAGGGCTAGGAGAGGCGCACCACCCCCTGGAAGCGCGGCCAACTCGGATCCACGATGGGGGATAATCGGCGGCTTGAACGTCGAAACTTCAGGAGGGCGATGCTCACGGGATACGAAACCAGAAGGGGCGAGACTGGTGCGGATTTGAAGAGTGGAGGATGCTCTTCAAAAAGTTCAACTGGGGGTGGAGCTAAAAATGAACGTGGTGGCCAGAATCGGAGGAGGAAGTTTCGAATGGTTATCCGCCTTTAATCGTGGAGAGGGAGAGAGAATGTCGGGGAGAGAGAATGGGAACGGGCCAATCAGATTTTTTATTTTATTTTATAATTTTTTTAATTCTCTAAAATACCCCTTTCCCACACGAACCCCAATCCAAACCCAACGACTGTCGTCCCTAGCGTTTTACCCCCATTCCGAACACAATGGGATATGTTTCGAAGGCCCATTCGAATGTTTCAGTCAGTTTTCCTTCCAATTAAAATATAAAACATTCAATATTTAATTTAAACGTACATTTCAATTTACCAGGGCCACAAAATAATTCGAAAAATTCCAGAAAAATAAATCTAGCTATGTTTTGACGATACAGTCCCAATAAAACTAGTTTCGTCGAATTCTGAGACCGTTTGCAAAAAGGCCCATTTTCGGTCGTTCCAATTTAACTATTATTGACCAAAACACATTTTCCTTTGCCACGCTCACATATTTGCTTCAAAAATTATGAAAATTAAAACCTAGCAATAACTTCACATCCCGGATCCAACAAAAGTGGTTTCGTCGAATTCCGAGGTCATATGCAAAATGGCCATTTTCACGGGCTATATAAATTCCGTATCGACTCTTCTGAAAATTCATTCGGCCATAACTTTTGCTTTCCGCTATGAAAATTCGATTTTTCAGATTCGTTAGAAAGGTATTCACTAACAGATTTAAATATTTTTGGTTTCACTAAAATTTGGATTGTTTTGCACCCGGTACTGTCCGACAAAGTTTGAATTCAATTTTCGAAACTGCAGCACCTTTTCAGGCCTTGTTTATAATTATAATTAATTATATTCATTTTCAATTGTCGATTCAAACTCACTTTTCATTGCCATTATTTAAAATATTTATTTTAAATATTTAAAATCCATTATTTTAGCCAATTTAAAAATTTTAAATTGGTTCAGATTTTCTGGGTCGTTACAATCTCCCCCACTTAAAACTTTTCTTTCCCGAAAAGGAACAAAGTCGAAAGTGGTTTGATAAATATACAGTCACTCAACACAATAACCAATCAAATTGTTTTCGACCTTTCAAAAATATACTAATCAACTTCTATACTCTTTTAAAACCACTCAGACTATAGAATTTAAAAGTTCACATCCATGGAAAGAAAATAACAGCAGAGTAGAGAATTAAATGGTAATGTAAAGTAGGGTAAATGTACCTTGCACCGGATTCAATCAGAGATATCTATTCGGCATTTAGGATAAGCTTTCTGAATGCTCTCCTCAGTTTCCCAAGTACAATCTCGTGGATCTCCCCTCCATTGCACTTTGACTAAGTGAACCTTCTTGTTCCTCAGCTCTTTGGTTTCTTTGCCGATAATCTTTAGCGGCTCTCTTCTCACAGCTAATTCTGGGGTAATTTCAATGTCCTGTTGAGCTGCTTCTTCCACGATCAAGTCTGGATCATGAACGTGTTTTCGAAGTTGAGATATATGAAATACATCATGAACTCCAGGCAACCAGTCAGGCAGTTTGACCCTATAAGCGAGAGTTCCGATCCATTCCAGAATAGGAAACGGACCAATGAATTTGGGCGCCAACTTTCCAGTTTTACCGAACCGGATTACCCCTCTCATCGGCGATACTTTCAGATATACATAGTCGCCAACAGCAAAGGATATATCTCTTCTTCTTCTATTGGCATAGCACTTTTGTCGGCTTTGAGCGGCGAGTAATCGCTTCTTAATAAAATCGACTTTGTCGGCAGCTTCTCGGATCATATCAGGACCCAACACAAGTCTATTACCTGGTTCGACCCAACAAGCAGGAGATCGGCACGGTCTACCGTATAATGCTTCGAATGGTGACATTGTCAGACTCGCTGGTAGCTGTTGTTATAAGAGAATTCCGCCAAATGGAGATGGTCTTCCTATGATCCACCGAAGTCTATAACACAAGCCCGCAATAGTTCTTCTAAAATACGATTCACCCTTTCAGTCTGACCGTCCGTCTGAGGATGATAAGCGGTGCTTAAGTTCAACTTCGTTCCCAGCTCGACTTGAAATGCTTCCCAGAATTTACTAGTGAATATTGTATCTCTATCACTGACTATACTGAGCGGCACTCAATGTAGTCTAACTATTTCCCTGAAGTATATCTACGCCAGACTCTGAGCAGTTCTGTTTGATCTGACAGGTATGAAATGGGCGGTCTTCGTGAAGCGATGTACGATCACCCAAATACTGTCATTTCCTTTTTTAGTCCTGGGCAGACCATCAATGAAATCCATAGAAATATGTTCCCACTTCCAACCAGGAACTTCTAGTGGTTGTAACAATCCAGCAAGTTTCTGTTGGTCACTTTTGACTAACTGGCAAGTAGGGCATCGACTAACATATATCGAGATGTCTCTCTTTAATGACTTCCACCAGAATGTGCGCTTGATATCGTTATACATTTTATTCACACTCGGATGGACACTGAGCTTAGATTTGTGGCATTCATCAAGCACATCCCTCCTGAGTTCAAGAATTTCTGGAACACAAATTCGCCCTTCTAACCTCAGAATCCCTTCGCTGTCGAGCTGGAAATCCGAAGCATTGCCTTCACGAATTTGTTGACTCATTCCCTTGATAAATTGGTCGTCTTCTTGGAGAGTCGATATCTTATCAATCAACGAAGTCGCAATGATGAAACTGGCGATCATTTCATTCTTTCGGCTTAACGCATCGGCCACGACATTGGCTTTCCCTAGAGTGTATAGAATCTCAAAATCATATGCTGCAAGAAACTCCAACCAACGTTGCTGCCTCAGATTCAAGTCCTTCTGAGTGAACAGATACTTTAATGACTGGTGATCTGTAAACAGTTCGAATCTCTCACCCAGAAGATAGTGTCTCCAGATTTTCAAAGCGAACACAATAGCTAATAACTCAAGATCATGAATTATGTAGTTCTTCTCGTGTGGCTTCAGTTGACGGCTAGCATAAGCAATCACCTGGCCTCTTTGCATTAACACTGCGCCAAGGCCTTCTCTAGAAGCATCAGTCCAGACTTTTAAATCTTGGTTGCCATCGATGATAGTTAACACTGGAGCAGTTGTTAGTCTTAACTTTAGCTCTTCAAAAGCCTCCTCACTTTATGGAGTCCATTTGAATTTAGAATGCTTCTTTGTAAGCTACGTTAAGTGACCAGATATCTTCAAAAAGTCTTTAACGAACTTTCGGTAATAGCTAGCCAATCCGAGAAAACTGCGGACTTCAGTGGGGGTACTTTGCTGCTTCCAATTCTGAATGGCCGTGATTTTGCTTGGATCCACAGCGATTCCTTCTTTCGATACTACGTGGCCCAGAAATTTCACTTCATCTTGCCAGAAGATACATTTGGAAAATTTGGCTTTTAGTACATTCCGTCTCAGAATTTCTAGAACCTGTTCCAGATGCTTTTCATGTTCGGCCTTTGATTTAGAGAAGATTAGAATATCGTCAATAAAAACCAGAACAAATTTATTCAAAACCCCTCTGAACACTCTATTCATCAGATCGACGAAGTAAGCTAGAGCGTTACATAAGCCGAACGGCATTACTAACCATTCGTAGAATAAGTCGGGACCTCTAAATGCTGTCATTGGAACACACTCTTCGGCAATTCGAAGTTGATGGAAGCCTGTAGCTAGGTCCATCCTTGAGAATACTTGTGCGCCATTTAATCGATCCAACAAATCATCTATTCGCGGCAATGGATATTTATTCTTTATTGTCTGCTTGTTCAAATAACGATAATCCACACATAGACGTAGAGTACCGTCTGATTTTGGGACAAACACCACTGCTGCACCCCAATCAGAGAAACTAGGCCTGATCAGACCCTTCCATACGAGCTGTCGTGTTTGATTGTCTAATTCCTCTTTCTCTTTCAAGGACATTCTTCTAATAGCGTGAACTACCGGCTTTGCATTCAGAATTAAAGCAATTTTGAAATCTATCTCTCTGCGGAGGTAAGCGAACAACTTCTTCGAATACATCCGCATAATTTTTGACGACAGGGATGTCTTTCACTAGATCTGGAATATTCTCTGTGACTTCAGGGACATTTTCCATTTGGGCTGGCGAAACATTCAAAGCTTCCCAGAAGTCCTTTCTATTAACATTCTGACCTTCACAGGGAATTGTTATATAATCACCTGATTTAATCTTCGCCTTTACGACTCTGTCGGGGCATTTTACTTCAGCTTCATATTTGGTCAACCAGTCTAACCCCAAGATAAGATCAAACTCTTTAAAATTCATGACGACCGCGATGGTAGGAAACCGATAACGAGAAAAGGAAACCGGCACTCCACAAACCCAACTGAGATCGATGGAACCCCCAACTGGATTCTAGACAGTCATTGGTTCTTTGAGCTTCTTCAAATTCAAATCTAATTTCTTAGCTGCATCCTTGGCAATGAAGCTTCGTGACGCGCCTGTGTCAAACAGTACTTTAATTGGAATATTTTTGACAGTAAGCATGCCTTCTAAAACATCTGGCCTTTCCAGAGCAGACGAAGATGCAGGCACTTCTGCTACTTCATTAACATATACTGCTTCAGGTTTTCTGAATAGCGGGCAGGCCTTTAAAAGGTGACCGGCCTGTTGGCATTGACTGCTCTTTCTATTTTCTTGAAAATTCCTCCCGGATTTAGACCCATCACCCTTTCGTCTGTTCGAAGATCTACAATTTCTCATCGAATGCCCTTGTTGATCGCACTTTAGACATACGACTGCCTTTACCTTTTCCTATTGATCTTCGGCCTCTTTTTGACTTCAACCTTCGTACTAGCCTCAGGCTGCTCACTTGTCTCTGGGCTATCAGCTTCAAATTTTCTTTTGCTGCTAGAGCTGATTTCTTCTTCGTCTCGCAACATGCCTTTCATATGGAGGTCTTCATACTGGTAAGCCATATAAATCATTTCTGAAAAAGGAAGCTTCACATGCACCAATACATTATTCTGGTATTTCCTTTGAAGCCCGTGAATAAATCTCATATTTTTCCTCTTCGGATTTTGAATTAGATGAGGAGCAAAGTGAGAAAGTTCGTTGAATTTCTAATGATATTCTGGGATTGTCATATCTCCTTGTATCAGATAGGAAAATTCATCGCATAATCGCTCAGTCGCTTCGGGAGGAGTAAATCTTTCTAGGAAAGTCACTTTGAATCTATCCCAAGTGATATCACCTTCTGGATTATCCTTAATAACTGAATCCCACCAGAACAAAGCTTCGTCTTCGAGTGCCCCGGAGGCCAGTAATCTTTTCTGGTCATCCCTCAGCTTTATTGCTTCGAAGATTTTCTCAGCCGAGCGAATCCAAGCTTGCGTTTTCATAATTGATTCTTCGCCCGAGAACGGCTTTCCACCCAGATTTCTATATTTCATATAGAGGGCTTCTATATCCGGGTCAGTATTACTTCTTCTGTTTCTGGCACCCATTTTCTAGTTCTTCTGCAAATAGCAGATCAAGTGTCAGGTCAACAGGAAAGATATTTCAAAATATAGAGACAAATACTTCAATGTAAATGTGTCTATCGAGGTGTTATTTCATTCTGCTTTACTCATACTAGGATATTACTGATCCTATCTGTATAGAGTTACCCATCCTAGAACACTACTGGTTCTATTTCTGACGATTTCGTTCAAATGTTATATTCCCGGACTAAGCTTAACCAAAGCTCTGATACCACGTTGAGACGACCCCAAATCACGTACTGACGGAGACAAGGGTTATCTTTGGAATATAACACAGAAACAGATAAAAGCAGAACAAAATTTAATAAATACACCAGAAAATGAACAATAGAATATAATGGATAAAAGTAATCATCAGAGTTACACAGTATACAGGATCTTACTTAGTACAAATACAGTTCAGCTATACATAAATGTCTACAGCGGAAATAAACAAAATATGTACAATAGGAGCTGAACAGCATAAAAAGAGTTAAATGATAGAATCCATCTTCAGCTCCAGCTATCCAGAAAGAACCAGCTAAACCTGAATACAAGGCTGCCCGTGTAGAAAAAGGGGCACCCGAGTTTGAAAGTGAAACAAACTACGAGTCATTCACGGGACTGGTATGAGAAATCTATTCAACACATATATAATATGGCCAATCACAGGACCACGCCACTTTCGTGGAACGGGTTTACTCCATTGGATTGCGTGTGCTTTAAAACAAATCTTTCTTTTAAACATCGCTATGCTTTTTATAAAAATGAAGCTGTTATAAGACTCAATTCCCATCACACAATGCAACGCAAACCGGAGGATAGAGTTTTTACCTTATAACGGCCAAAATATGCTTGGTACGAATAAAACAAAGGCATTTGATATTATTGCTAGTGTTTATATGTTTCAAAAACAATTTCAAATCATAACTATCAATCATAGACAACATAAGCGTCCCTTGCCACTATGTCGCCAAATATATATACAATCAGGACCGCACGATGTCGTATTTGGAAACTGGATTTCTATCATGAACCAAGGCAAAAGATAGTCCTTACCGAATTCGAGACAATCTAGCCTACCATGTCTCAGGATCAGAGCTCGAGTGACCCTTGGATCGTCAGGGCCGGTCCACCAATTTTGATTAAAATGCCTGAGCAATACGTTTCCCCGCCCTTTGGGGTGCAAACTAGCCAACGAATGACTCCATCGGACCCGGATCGTCCGATCAAACCGAGGCGCCTCGCAACAGCAACAACCACATAGGTGAAAAGTATATAAATGTCAAGGCTGGTAGGTCACTGACACCACCCTAGCTAGAAAGAAACGCATGCCCTCCCTGAGGTCCTTCTCCCGTTTCTGGTTCATACCGGGGTGTGAGGCTCGCGATTTCACGTTATACACAAAGCTACGCCACACAGGCGGTGCTTTGATCATCACCACAAGACTTTGCTTTTCAACAGAAGCCCTGATCACTGCATCTTAGCATGCCACACAGGCAGTTCATGCCATGCGACTAATGTCGATCGATATACAACCTCTGAGCTCGTGCGTTTCAGAGAAGGGCGTTAAGCAAAAGAATAAATTCTCCGCTGCCAAACAGATGTATATTTAATAGAGATCAATCAACACAGAATAAAATCCAATGTCAGACACACAGTCCATTTACAAGTCCGTTCTGGGTCTGAACGAAACCGGAGGCACTAAATACCTCGCAAACCCTTCGATCACCATGTACGTCTGGACGATCACCACTCATTATCCATATTTCGGGATGCCTCCCAATCAGGACCTCGGTTACCATCCAAACGAGGTGAAGATCTCCGGTCTTCGACCACCGTCTTCATCTTCGAATTTCAATCGTCGGTCAATTATTCGAAATGAGAATTAACTCGGCCTTTTCAAATAATTCACGTATATTCAGAATTTCAAATCAATTTATTTTAATGGTTAAATCATTCGACAACACCAATTTTGTTGTTTAATGTAATTTCACACCAAACACATTCAACCATCAAATACCACATAAATCGAGCAAATTCAGTTTATTTCCATTCCATATCGTTTATGATATTTTATAACGATTTATCGCTATTTTTATTTATTTTAAAATAGCCAATTTATTCAAAACGACGCTTCGGGCCATAACGCGGCCGTGGCGCTGTTTTTCTTCAGATTTGATTTACACATATCTGAAAATCTAACCGTTGGATCTTCACAAAATTTACATCATTAGAAAGATCTTTTCAAAACGAATCCAACGGTTCTAGTTTCGGGAAAATCCGACGGTCGGATCTCCCGGTACAATCGTTTGAAGTTTCGATTTCAAAATACGAACTGCAGCGTCGTTATTCGATTAAATATAATTATATATATATATATATATAATCGTTTCTGGCGCTGTTTTTCTTCATATTTGAATTAAACATTCCAGATAATCCAACCGTTAGATTTTTACAAAGTTGGTGCCGTTGGAAAGATTTTTCCAAGGCGAACCCGACGGTTGCGGTTTCGGGAAAATCCAATGGTCGGATTTCCCGTACTAGTTGTTTGAAATCACGGTTTCAAAATACGAACTGCACGGCCTCGTTTCGTTTTAATTTTATTTATATTTATATATTTATATAAATATAGTTCATTCAATAATTTCAATATCGTTTTTCACTTCAAATTTTTCACTGACGCCTTAAATTTTGGAAAAATTTCGCCATAACCTCCTTTGTACGGGAGGGCTGGGAAAATTCCCAAATAGCCACACGGGCGTCTCATGTCGAAAAGAAAAAGAAAAAGCCAAGCGGCTAGCAAACAGGCTCATAAAATCATCACACAAACAAAACAGTAAATGTGTACCTATTTGTCGGGCACAAAATTTTATTCCTCTTCTCTAGCCCCTTTGCTATAACCTGTTCAATAGATATGCATGTACATATACACAGTTCTTATCATTTATCATTTTCTATTCAACTTCATATTTGATTCCATTTGGTTTAAAAACACCATTCATTCTACTGTTACATGTATAGGCAAAAATCATATCATTAGCTAATTAATGAATATTTCAACTCGTATATATTTATTTGAACGAGTTGCTATTTTTAACACTTCACATTTCAACGATTCATGTATATATAATAAAAATGAGATTTTTATTGTAAAACAATTCATTTCAAAACACTATTATTTTATATAGTTTATATCGGTGATAAAATAGGATTTTTCTCATAAAACAATTTCTTTCAAAACGAGATTATTTTACACAGTTCATGTAGTCGATAAAAGGTGATTTTTATTATCAAAAAAATTATTTCAAAATATGAATACCATTCAACACATGAATTTCAATTCAACGAATGAATATCGATTCAACACATGAAGGTTTTCTATAGTTTCTACATATAGATAGAAATGTGATTTTTATATTTAAAACGCGAATACCATTCAACACATGAATTTCTAATCAACGAATGAATATCAATTCAACACATGAAGGTTTTCTATTCAATGAATAAATATAGTTTAAGCAAATGAAAATAATTCAAACACACGAATATTATTCAAAATTTCGGCAGCATAACGGCAGGGTAGTTAAAACCGGGACCGTCCCTAGTACGGCTCCTCGCTCTACCTTAAAACCTCGCGGTTTTTGACAATGGGAATCATGCATCTAGTTCGCACGCAGGCGACATGTATATATTTATTTCATTTCCACAAACTAATCCTATGTGGTTTCAACCAAATATTTTTCAACCACTAACGGGTATTTTTCAACCACAATCAATCAATATCAACCACAAACAATCCCAAACAACCATTTGCTATCAATCAATTTTCACACCAATTTCAACCAATAAATATCGTCCATGGTTTGTGGACGAGGGGCGTATATATATATATATATATATATATATATATATATATATATATATATAGCAATTCACTTTTATTTCAACACATATATAATTTTTACAACGCATATAAAACTTATACATCGAACGTACAACTTATACAACGCTTATACAAGAGGTGTACAACGCTTATATAACTCATACATCGACTATATAATTTATACATCGTCGTTTTCCATATTGTTTATAAATTAGAAATCTCACATTGGGTTCCACTCCACCAAAAATAGCAGAAGGCTCAGAAAAATACGCGGTCTCTTCTAAAATGTTGAAGGCGTCCACACGGTCACGATGTTTCCTGTTTCATCGAATTTCATTAACACAACAAAAAGATATGATTTTTCAAAGTTTGCAACAGTTTTAAACTGTTAAAATCAGTTTTAAAATTACACAGCCGTTACCTTTCAAAACTGTTCGAAACTAGGTTTCGATCTCTCGCGAAATCCGTGAAGCTAGAGGACGATCGGCCTTCGCAGCGTCGAAGGGCTAGGAGAGGCGCACCACCCCCTGGAAGCGCGGCCAACTCGGATCCACGGTGGGGGAGAATCGGCGGCTTGAACGTCGAAACTTCAGGAGGGCGATGCTCGCGGGATACGAAACCAGAAGGGGCGAGACTGGTGCGGATTTGAAGAGTGGAGGATGCTCTTCAAAAAGTTCAACTGGGGTGGAGCTAAAAATGAACGTTACGGCCAGAATCGGAGGAGGAAGTTTCAAATGGTTATCCGCCTTTAATCGTGGAGAGGGAGAGAGAATGTCGGGGGGAGAGAATGGGAACGGGCCAATCAGATTTTTTTATTTTATTTTATAATTTTTTTAATTCTCTAAAATACCCCTTTCCCAAACGAACCCCAATCCAAACCCAACGACTGTCGTCCCTAGCATTTTACCCCCATTCCGAACATAATGGGATATGTTTCGAAGGCCCATTCGAATGTTTCAGTCAGTTTTCCTTCCAATTAAAATATAAAACATTCAATATTTAATTTGAACGTACATTTCAATTTACCAGGGCTACAAACTGATTCGAAAAATTCCAGAAAAATAAATCTAGCTATGTTTTGACGATACGGTCCCATCAAAACTAGTTTCGTCGAATTCTGAGACCGTTTGCAAAAAGGCCCATTTTCGGTCGATCCAATTTAACTATTATTAACCAAAACACATTTTCCTTTGCCACGCTCACATATTAGCTTCAACAATTATGAAATTTGAAACCTAGCAATAACTTCACATCCCGGATCCAACAAAAGTGGTTTCGTCGAATTCTGAGGTCATATGCAAAATGGCCATTTTCACGGGCTATATAAATTCCATATCGACTCTTCTGAAAATTCATTCGGCCATAACTTTTGCTTTCCGCTATAAAAATTTGATTTTTCAGATTTGTTAGAAAGGTATTCACTAACAGATTTAAATATTTTTGGTTTCACTAAAATCCGGATTGTTTTGCACCCGGTACAGTCCGGCAAAGTTTGAATTCAATTTTCGAAACTGCAGCGCCTTTTCAGGCCTTGTTTATATTTATAATTAATTATATTCGTTTTCAATTGTCGATTCAAACTCACTTTTCATTGCCATTATTTAAAATATTTATTTTAAATATTTAAAATCCATTATTTTAGCCAATTTAAAAATTTTAAATTGGTTCAGATTTTCTGGGTCGTTACACAATCCTTATGATACCAACCCGACACGATTCAAAATGCACAGTGTGTAACTACTGTTACCCAGTGCCTGCTTTTTCCCACACCGGAGTACGTGCACGCCCGTAAACCGTCGGAACCTACACTGACGTACCCCCTACCGCTATTTTGGCCGCTTATAATCAGCCCAGTAATCGTGCCCCACGCTGCCTAGTTCAGGGTACCATAATACATCTATGTGGGTTACTGCTGAAATGGGTCCCCGTTACTAGGATTTCCTACTAGTTAAATTTGCGGGGCTATATATACAAATATTACTCACCTACATGAGATGTACTTAACCATCCCACCGATTCAAGCATGTTTATTTAACGGTTAAGTTTGTGGGCCTATATATACTAATATTACCCACCTACACAAGATGTACTTAACCGTCCCATCAATTCAAGCATGTTTATTTAACGATTAAGTTTGTGGGCCTATGTATACTAATATTACCTACCTACACGAGATGTACTTAACCCTCCTACCGATTCAAGCAAGTTTATTTAACAGTTAAGTTTATGGGCCTATATATACTAATATTACCCATTTACACGAGATGTACTTAACCCTCCCACCGATCAAGTCAATACGTATTATTGGTTAAGCTTGCTTTAACCTATCCGCTTCATTCATGTAATATTGGTTAAGTGTTATCCATTCATGTTAACCTAACCCACCCACAAATCATGTTGTATTGGTTAAGTGCTTTCTATTAACATAACCCCACTCGTTCATCATGTTATATTGGTTAAGTGTTGCCCTCTTGTGTTACTTAACCTTATCATACATCATGTTATATATATTGGTTAATTGTTGCCTTCTTCTGTTACTTAACCCTACCATACATCATGTTATATATTGGTTAAGTGTTGCCTTTTTGTGTTACTTAACCCTACCATACATCATGTTATATATTGGTTAAGTGTTGCCTTCTTGTGTTACTTAACCCTACCATACATCGTGTTATATATTGGTTAAGTGTTGCCTTCTTGTGTTACTTAACCCTACCATACATCGTGTTATATCGGTTAAGTGTTGCCTTAGTTAACTTAACCCTACCATTTGTTTAATTAAAATGTTTTACTGGTTAAGTGTTGCTTTAGTTGACTTAGCCCTACCATTCTTAACATGTCATATTCATTAGCATTAATTGATTTATTAATGCACCAACCTCTCACATTAGATCTGTGTTGTTGCGGTTACTGGATGTGTCGGGCGGTTTCGGGCAGTTTTACACCACAACTCAATCTAACCTTGGGTTTTTCTTGGGCATGATGCACTAACCTCTCACATTAGATAGGTGTTGTTGCGGATACTGGATGTGTTGGGCGGTTCAGGGCAGTTTTACACCACAACTCAATCTAACCTCGGGTTAGGCATGTTCATCGTTTATTTAATTTAGATATTCGTCATTTATGACAATTTTACATGTAAATTATCCACAAGTGTTGTCATGTCACATTTACTATTTAAATTATGTTCATAATTAATGGTATACAAATTATACCATTTCATGATATTAATCATTTACATGATTATGAGCCAATCTATGCCATTAACATGTAATTTTAATGTTTTACCCCAACGTTTACCCCCGTTATTCGTTCGCAATATTTACATAGATGTTAGGCTCGCAAATTAGCCTAACTCATAAACAAAAGGGAAAAGAAAGGAACATGTTGCATTCCAACAGCATAAAATAACATGAATCTAACTAAGCATGTGTAATACAATTTTTTCATGAACAAAACAAACTTAATCAATCATATTAATGTGAACTGGTACTTGTGTTAGATCCAATTAACATAGATCTTAAGCATATGAACAGGAATTTACATAGATCTTAAACATATGTATTAACTTGGATTTAAACATGTAAGCATGTAGATCTAAACATATAAGCATAAATGAACATGACTTAGTTTATGAACATGTACAAAACTTGAATTAAATTTGGAATCAAATATGGAAAGCAAATTCGACTTGCTTATCAGTCAATAACAAGGTGTTTAAACACGGTTGATTCAATTGAAAATGAAATGGGCAAAAGAGCTAATTAGCGAATTAATAAGCGAATTGAAATAAAAATGGTTGGATTGAGTTAGAATAAATTAGGAATGGATATATATATATATATATGTGTGTGTGTGTGTGTGTGTGTGTGTGTGTGTTCAATAGAAATGGAACGAAGAGAATGAAGATTATAATTCGAGTGCATGATAAAAAGGTACACATTTAAATTTCATATGAGTTTTATGCGCCGAATCTGCAAGTCGCTTTGGTTTTCTGATTTTCCTTTTGAATGGAAAGAGTCTAGAGTGACGAGTTGTGGTTTGAGCTATTGACTAGTACAAAGGAGGTGCTAGCGAATTTTTTTAGAAATTTAAGGAGTTAAAATATTGTTAAGAAAATTAGATAACTAGAAATCAATATATCGATATATATAGAATTCGATAAGGAAATGAACTTAAAACAAAATATTATAAACAAAAAGGAAATCTATAATTAAATCTGGTAAAAATAGAAAGAGAAACTTAAACGCGTTTTAAAAATGAATAATTTTTTTTATGGTGTTAATAATTCAAGGTAAGTGTTCTTGTCTACTTTGAAGTTAAGAATGTTTTCAGTCAAGGTGTGAGAGGTAATTATACCCTAACTTGACTGATTTCATTATTAACCGATAAAGAGGAAGATTCCATCTTGAAAATCAATGTTAAAAGAGATTTAGTTGAATGCAATATTTTGGGTTGTTTGTAATGGTGTTTTACACGACAGTCGTTTTAAACCAAGTAAGTGGAATTTTGGAAATATAATAATAAATATTTCCTAAGTATAGAAATGAATATTTGTGAAAGGAAGAAGTAATTGGAATTGAATTCCAATTGAAAATAGAAGACATTTTCTAAGTATAGAAAATGAAATAAGGTGATATATGAAAATGTTTTCCAAATAGCGTAAGAGGCCAAGATGATTGTTAAAAATATTGGGTTAACAAATATTGATAAGGAAATGGGGAAGTGATTTAATTAATGAAATATTAATTAAGGGGCCCAGTGATTGTTTGATGCTTTGGATGAATGTTGATTTTTTCGATAGTTAAATAACCGATTATCGAAGTATTGGCCAATATCGTTGTCAATATAGGGAAACCGGTTGGACTGTTATCCAAGAACCACTGCTTATTGGCAGTAACGTTGCGAATCAGATTATATGAAGAAAATTGAAGACGGAGTAAAGTGTAAAGGCTTTTTCTGTTAATCCTAGAGAGAAATTGCCTAAGATGGATTAATAGAAATAGTGCCTTCTGAAACACCCAACGTTCATTAATGTCACTCACAAAGGGAATGCATTAACTTTAGTGAAGCATTATAGGTAAAAGATGCAGATAAATTACAAGACAGACAAATAAAGCAGCAGAAAAAAAGTCATTTTATAAGTAATGTAGTTCAGTCAAGATTTTACAACAATTGACTCAATCATACTTAAAAGTATTACATAAAACTTCTGTCTTGATTCAAAAACTTCCAAGTATATAAGAAGCATAAAACATAGCAAAGTAGCATAAGTCCCCAAATTAAAGTGCAACCCCAGCCATAGCCAAAGATAAGAGGTTCCAATCCATACATCATAGAATCTCCAAGGTTGGAAAGAGAAACGGTCCAAACTAAGCTGAGATGTTCCCTCCCTGACTACCGGGGGGAAGGGGGAAATGGAAGAAAATAAGACGAATGAAAACAGGTCAGACATAAGTCTGGTAAGTCCAGTGATTTTTTAGCATGTAAACAAGATAAAGGATCATGACATGAATAAACTGAAAATAGGACAATACCATAAAACAAGATAACTTAAGACAAGATAAGGCAAGGTAAACTAAATGTGCTTCTACTCTTTCTCTTCCTCTCTACTAACCTGTTATTCTGATTTCTATATCTCTGCACCGCCTAACTAGTGTCAAAACTAGTAATTTGTATAAAATGATAATATTACAACGTGATCCAAATCCCCGCAATTGTGGTAGTCTTCGGGTGTACATATAGAAGGAGGATCTTACCTCAAACAGCCTAATTGCCGCGAAGATGTTAGATGTACCCTTACTACCCTATCGATCGGCTCCCTACTTGTATTAATGTTCCATGTGTCTATTTCAATCGGCCCACTCTTGCGTGTAGATACCCTGTGCTGGTCCCACCATAAGGTGTATCAATCCTTATGATACCAACCTGACACGATTCAAAATGCACAGTGTGTAACTACTAGTACCCAGTGCCTGCTTTTTCCCACTCCGGAGTACGTGCATGCCCGTAAACCGTCGGAATCTACACTGACATACCTCCTTCCGCTATTTTGACCGCTTATAATCAGCCCAGTAATCGTGCCCCACCCTGCCTAGTTTTGGGTACCATAATACATCTATGTGGGTTACTGCTGAAATGGGTCCCCGTGACTAGGGTTTCCTACTAGTTAAGTTTGCGGGGCCATATATACAAATATTACCCACCTACACGAGATGTACTTAACCCTCCACCGATTCAAGCATGTTTATTTAACGGTTAAGTTTGTGGGCCTATATATACTAATATTACCCACCTACATAAGATGTACTTAACCATCCCACCAATTCAAGCATGTTTATTTAACGGTTAAGTTTGTGGGCCTTTATATACTAATATTACCCACCTACACGAGATGTACTTAACCCTCCTACCGATTCAAGCATGTTTATTTAACGGTTAAGTTTGTGGGCCTATATATACTAATATTACCCACCTACATGAGATGTACTTAACCCTCCCACCGATCAAGTCAATACGTATTATTGGTTAAGCTTGCTTTAACCTATCTGCTTCATTCATGTAATATTGGTTAAGAGTTATCCATTCATTTTAACTTAACCCACCCACAAATCATGTTGTATTTGTTAAGTGCTTTCTATTAACATAACCCCACTCGTTCATCATGTTATATTGGTTAAGTGTTGCCCTCTTGTGTTACCTTATCATACATCATGTTATATATATTGGTTAATTGTTGCCTTCTTGTGTTACTTAACCCTACCATACATCATGTTATATATTGGTTAAGTGTTGCCTTCTTGTGTTACTTAACCCTACCATACATCATGTTATATATTGGTTAAGTGTTGCCTTCTTGTGTTACTTAACCCTACCATACATCATGTTATATATTGGTTAAGTGTTGCCTTCTTGTGTTACTTAACCCTACCATACATCGTGTTATATATTGGTTAAGTGTTGCCTTCTTGTGTTACTTAACCCTACCATACATCGTGTTATATCGGTTAAGTGTTGTCTTAGTCAACTTAACCCTACCATTTGTTTAATTAACATGTTGTACTGGTTAAGTGTTGCCTTAGTTAACTTAACCCTTCCATTCTTAACATGTCCTGTTCATTAACATTAATTGATTTATTAATGCACCAACCTCTCACATTAGATCTGTGTTGTTGCGGTTACTGGATGTGTCGGGCGGTTTCAGGCCGTTTTACACCACAACTCAATCTAACCTCGGGTTTTTCTTGGGCATGATGCACTAACCTCTCACATTAGATAGGTGTTGTTGCAGATACTGGATGTGCCGGGCGGTTCCGGGCAGTTTTACACCATAACTCAATCTAACCTCGGGTTAGGCATGTTCATCCTTTATTTAATTTAGATATTTGTCATTTATGACATCTTTATATGTAAATTATCCACAAGTGTTGTCATGTCACATTTACTATTTAAATTATGTTCATAACTAATGGTATACAAATTATACCATTTCATGCTATTAATCATTTACATGATTATGAGCCAATCTATGCCATTAACATGTAATTTTAATGTTTTACCCCAACGTTTACCCTCGTTATTCGTTCGCATTATTTGCATAGAACGTTAGGCTCGCAAATTAGCCTAACTCATAAACAAAAAGAAAAAGAAAGGAACATGTAGCATTCCAATAGCATAAAATAACATGAATCTAACTAAGCATGTGTAATACAATTTTTTCATGAATAATAAAAACTTAATCAAGCGTATTAATGTGAACTGGTACTTGTGTTAGATCCAATTAACATAAATCTTAAGCATATGAACAGGAATTTACATAGATCTTAAACATATGTATTAACTTGGATCTAAATATGTAAGCATATAGATCTAAACATATAAGTATATATGAACATGACTTAGTTTATGAACATGTACATAACATAAAAGCATCACCAAATTAATATATAATATGATAGGTTCAATTGTACAAATCACAATAGTCTCATAGGCATAATTAATTTCAGTTTTGTCACAAGGATAAACATGAATCAGAATCACAATTAGGCACAGTTCTAGATTCGATTTATTTCAAGTCATGACTTTTATATATTTAAATCTGAAATATAACTGAACTTACAGAAAAAGAACAGTTCTTGTATTCTGGAATCTGATTTCTGAATTTGTTAAGCTATTCCTTTGATGTAGACTATTGATGTTCTTCTAATTGATTTCTAGTTGAAGAAGATATTCTAGTTTTAAAGAAGATGGAGGCTACGCTAGTTCAGAGAGAGACAACATGACGGCTTCATAGAATGTGTTTATGTATTTTAGTTTTAGGGTTTGAGTTGATTATGTAGAAGTCTATGATTAATTCTAGCCTTTAGATCAGTCTAGGAGTAATAAGAGCCATCCAACCCAAAGAGATGTGTCACTCAGCCAATCACAGTACGATACATAAGCCCTAATACATCAGAATTCATCACCGGGCAAATCAGAGAAGGTCACATCAACTCAGAACTACAGAAATCGTCACTGGAACTAGATCTCGGAAGGGGTCTACCCCCCTTAAGGGGGGTCGACACCTATTTCGAACCACCTTAAAAGAGGTCGACACCATTTGAGCGGGATCTTTCCTGCTCACTAATCTTTGACTTATTTTTGTTTTGGAGATGATTTTGTTTGTGTGTATATATATACACACTTCCTTGTGGGTATACAAACTTCTACGACTTATAACTTCTTCATACGTTGTCCGATTTACGCAAACTCGGACTCTATCCCAAGCAGAATTCCGAGACGAACACAATGGTGTAACCCGTTTCCCTTAATTCCAACTTTTAAAATTAATTATTCCTTAATTCGTTACTTTAACATTCATAGAAAATACGGGGTGTTACATTATCCCCTCCTTTAAAGGATTTCATCCTCGAAATCTCTAAGTTAAGGAGAATGTATCCTAAAATTCAACATCCATCTACTCAAACATCTATCACAGGCATTCATTATCCTTAAAAATATTTCTAATGCTTTCATGATCATATGCATAGTGTGTGTACATGCCCTAATCTAATGCAAAATCAGGCGGTCTACTGATTCAGTTGACCTCCTTAATGCAAAATATGTTAGTGCTATGAGTCAATCATGTATGCAATTATTCCTAATCGTACTTTATAACTTCTACATGAGTGCTCAATCATTCATACGAATGCAATATCCATATAATAACACATCAAGTTTAAATTCATATATGTACACATATATGCACATGTAATATGAAAGTGACTGAGCCAATCTAGTACCGTGTGTGTATATGCATCCACGAGCAATCACTTGCAACCATCAATCATAACATGTTTCAAATACATGTTTACATCGATTGGTTTCTACCTAAGGATCGAGGATTGGACCGAGAGGATATACTTAAAAGATAAATACTAGCCAATAAACTTTACAGAAAAGGAGAGATCAGGGATATACCCTCAAAAAGGTTATGATGCGCGTATCTAGTCTTCAGTCTTCTAAGTCGCATCATCTTGAGCTTCACTCCATATTGCTCTGACTGTCTTAACTTCACGATTGCGTAGCCTCATAATATATGTTTCCAGTTTATGCGTTGGAACTCATTTCACTATCACCTCTCGTTCCATCTTTTCTTCTTATAGTATACTTGGCAATTCAATTTCTGCCGTGTCATGCTAACATTTCCTCAAAAGGTCTTCCAAAATCCTATTCACCCTTTCTGTCAGAGGATGATAAGCGGTGCTCAGACATAACTGCGTACTCATGGCTTCTTGCAAGCTTATTTATTAAGGTGACTAGAGGTCTCTTCTCTACTTAATTTATCCATTGCGTCAGCTATCTGAGAGTCTTTTCTTTGTGATGTCCCTATTTAATTCAAAAGCGTAGGTCTTACTCCTAGCGATGCCGACTACTAACTTAACCGAAGGTTTTAAAATCAAGGTTTGATATGTATTCTAAACTTTTCCTTTTCACATAAAAAGGACTTGAAGTCAGCCTTTTTCTTCTTATGGCATCCGCTACGACCTTACCCTTACATCAAAATGGCGCCTAGTCTCGTGTTGCTTTCATCCATGTATACCATAAGCCTTTTACTACCGTAAGGTAAAAGTCAAAACTGGGGCCGTTGTAAGAGCCCTCTTCGATTGTTGGAAAGCGATATCACAACCAATATCCCGAGCAAAGGTTAGATTCTTCTTCGTCAATCTTATAAGTGGGGCTAATACCTTCGCAAAGTCCTTAATGAACTTTCTATATTAGCCTGCTAGTCCAAGAAAGCTTCTTACTTCTGTTGCATTCCTTAGGACCTTCCAGTCTTGCACCGCAAACTACTTTTGCGGAATCTACTGCTATCCCTTCTTTGGACGCCACATGTCTTAGAGACCTTACTTCTTCTCTCCAAAAATGGAATTTTTGGAGAACTTCGCCTTAAGTTGATGCGCATGGAGGGTATCCGAGACTTCCCTTAGATGCAAAGCATGTTCTTCCTTATTCCAAAATATCATCTATGCATAAGCTAAGTGAACCATCTGCCTTTGTAACGAAAACGACTGGAGCACCCCATTCATAAATACTTCGCCTTATGAACCCTTTTTCAAGTAACTCTTTTACTTGTTTACTGAGCCCTTCCTTTCCCTTGGATTCATGTGTCGTACAGGTAATGCAACTGGCTTTTCATTGTCAACTAGATATATGCGGAAGTCTATCTACGTTTTAGGGGACAAACCCCTAACCTAATCAAAAACATCTGCGTACTCATGGACTACTCCAACGGATCGCAAATCATCGATAAATGCATCAAGTGATTCTAGGTAGCTAAGACAAACTGATCCCTTAGGATCGCACGAAATCTCGAGGGTATTCCCGAGGCAAGTCGAAAGTCTAACTACCCTCCTTTCACAATTACTAGATAACCAATCCATGCCTAGAATCTACCCATAGCCCATGAAACCAAAAACATAAGCATTACACTTAGACTCAATACTTAACATATCTATTCTCAAATCCTTACAAACCAAATATAAATGAGTCGAACCACCAATTGGATTTGAGACAATAATGCGATCTTCTACTATATAAGCACTAAGGTGCAAAGACTCAACTATGGAAGCAGATATAAATGAATGTGAAGCGCTATAATCAAAAAGAGTACTAACAGGATGATCAAAAAGAAAAACTAGTCTTTTTCAATAGAAACTTTACTACCTCTCTCTTAGGTACGTGGGCGGTGAGAGCATGCACTTGCCCTCCTGAAAATCATGTCCTTTATTCTTGCCCTTGTCCTTAATTATATGACCTGTTATACCATAATAACGACACTTCCTCTTGTCTTAGAATTTTCTATTCTTTCCTCCTTCGTGAACCAAGTCCATATCCATGAGTTTCCTATCCTTGGGTTGTGTTCCTTAGCCACACTCCCTTATTCTCATCTTTGCCATCTTTGTGTAACTTGTTGACAAGTCTCTTGAAAGCTGCCTCCATTGCACGGAAAACCCTACAAAGCTTGAAAGAAAATTAGCTGCAGGTGAAACTACTGTGGCTATATATGGAAGTTGGGCATTTCTTTGCCCGTTGACAGGTGTCGTAGTCTCATCAAGCCTACGGAACCATGCCGCGATGAGGTTACCTCCTAGAAAGCCAGGAGCCCCGGGGATTCAGTAAAGAAGGAAAACAAGGATTCAAATAGAGGATCGAAAGATAATGCATATGGCTTTAGGGAATATGCCTTTAAAACAAAACTTTTCTTTAGAACAAGCTTCTTTTATAACTGTTTTGAAAATAATTTTTCAAATCTTTTATCTGATCTAGTAACCTTCAACTCTGATACCAAGTGAAACACCCCACGTTCATTAATTTCAACTCATAAAGGGAATGCATTAACTTCAGTGAAGCATTATAGGTAAAAGATGCAGATAAATTACAAGACAGACAAATAAAGCAGCGGAAAAAAAGTCATTTTATAAGCAATGTAGTTCAGTCAAGCTTTTACAACAATTGACTCAACCATACTTAAAAGTATTACATAGAACTTTTGTCTTGATTCAAAAACTTCCAAGTATATAAGAAGCATAAAACATAGCAAAGTAGCATAATTCCCCAAATTAAAGTGCAACCCCAGCCATAGCCAAAGATAAGAGGTTCCAAGCCATACATCACAGAATCTCCAAGCTTGGAAAGAGAAACGGTCCAAACGAAGCTGAGCTATTCCCTCTCTGACTACCTGGGGGGAGGGAATGGAAGAAAAGAAGACGAAAGAAAACAGGTCAGACATAATAAGTCCAGTGATTTTTCAGCATGTAAACAAGATAAAGGATCATGACATGAATAAACTAAAAATAGGACAATACCATAAAACAGGATAACTTAAGACAAGATATGGCAAGGTAAACTGAATGCGCTTCTACTCTTTCTCTGCCTCGCTACTACCCTGTTATTCTGATTTCTATATCACTGTAGACTAGAGACAGGTTAGCTGGTGATGCGCGAGTAGCTGATTCGGAGGCGGTAGGAGGCTTCCACGTATGATATATAGATATTCTCCCTGTGTCGTTGGTGGTCGCTACTTGGGCATTAGTAGTGTACCTCCTTTATCTTGCTTTTTCTTTGAGACAGTTTGAAAAGTTGTAATAATGTTTAACTTTGGATCATAAGCTGTACTTACATTTTCCGCTGCTATGTTGGTTGTTTCAGCTTATGCACTGTCTCACCTGTTTTATGTCAAATATGTTATTATTATATTTTATCCTATGCGCTGTGAGACATTTTACAGGTTCCTTGTTGGTTCATTTCCTTCTTCCTTTTGGCTTCTGGCGACCCGTTCCATGCTAATTGGACATGTGTACAGCGCACCTTTGGAGAGAATGTCGGTTGGTGCGGGGCAGGCTGTCACACTTGGCCTAACCAGTGTCCCAACTAGTAATCTGTATAAAATGATAATATTACGATGTGAACCCAATCCTCGCAATTGTGGTAGCCTTCAGGTGTACATCTAGTAGGAGGATCTTACCTCAATCGGCCTAACTGCCACTAAGATGTTAGATGTACCCTTACTACCCTCGATCGGCTCCCCACTTGTATTAATGTTCCATGTGTCTGTGTCAATCGACCCTCACTTGCATGTAGATACCCTGTGCTGGTCCCACCATAAGATGTATCAATCCTTATGATTGCAACCCGACACGATTCAAGATGCACAGTGTGTAACTACTGGTACCCAGTGCCTGCTTTTTCCCACTCCGGAGTACGTGCACGCCCGTAAACCGTCGGAACCTACACTGACGTACCCCCTTCCGCTATTTTGACTGCTATAATCAGCCCAGTAATCATGCCTCACCCTGCCTAGTTCAGGGTACCATGATACATCTATGTGAGTTACTGCTGAAATGGGTCCCCGTTACTAGGGTTTCCTATTGGTTAAGTTTGTGGGCCTATATATACAAATATTACCCACAGACATGAGATGTACTTAATCCTCCCACCGATTCAAGCATGTTTATTTAAGGGTTAAGTTTGTGGGCCTATATATACTAATATTACCCACCTACACGAGATGTACTTAACCCTCCCACTGATTCAAGCATGTTTATTTAACGGTTAAGTTTGTGGGCCTATATATACTAATATTACCCACCTACACGAGATGTACTTAACCCTCCTACTGATTCAAGCATGCTTATTTAACGGTTAAGTTTGTGGGCATATATATACTAATATTACCCACCTACAAGAGATATACTTAACCCTCCCACCGACCAAGTCAATACGTATTATTGGTTAAGCTTGCCTTAACCCTATCCGCTTCATTGATGTAATATTGGTTAAGTGTGTCCACTCATGTTAACTTTACCCACCCACACATCATGTTGTATTGGTTAAGTGTTTTCCATTAACTTAACCCCACTTGTTCATCATTTATATTGGTTAAGTGTTACCCTCTTGTGTTACTTAACCCTATCATACATCATGTTATATATATTGGTTAAGTGTTGCCTTCTTGTGTTACTTAACCCTACCATGCATCATGTTATATATTGGTTAAGTGTTGCCTTCTTGTGTTACTTAACCCTACCATACATCATATTATATATTGGTTAACTGTTGCCTTCTTGTGTTACTTAACCCTACCATACATCGTGTTATATATTGGTTAAGTGTTGTCTTCTTGTGTTACTTAAACCTACAATACATCGCGTTATATCGGTTAAGTGTTGCCTTAGTTAACTTAACCCTACCATTTATTAATTAACATGTTGTACTGGTTAAGTGTTTCCTTAGTTAACTTAACCATACCATTCTTAACATGTCCTGTTCATTAGCATTAATTGATTTATTAATGCACCAACCTCTCACATAAGATCTATGTTGTTGCGGTTACTAGATGTGCCAGGCGGTTCCGAGCAGTTTTACCTCACAACTCAACCCAACCTTGGGTTTTTCTTGGGCATGATGCACTAACCTCTCACATTAGATAGGTGTTGTTGCGGTTACTGGATTTGTCGGGCGGTTCCAGCAGTTTTACATCGCAACTCAATCTAACCTCGGGTTTGGCATGTTCATCCTTTATTTAGTTTACATATTCGTCATTTATGACAAGTTTATATGTAAATTATCCACAAGTGGTGTCATGTCATATTTACTATTTAAATTATGTTCATAATTAATGGTATACAAATTATACCATTTCGTGCTATTAATCATTTACATGATTATGAGCCAATCTATGCCATTAGCATGTAATTTTAATGTTTTACCCCAACGTTTCCCCCCGTTATTCATTCGCATTATTTACATAGAATGTTAGGCTCGCAAATTAGCCTAACTCATAAACAAAAGGGAAAAGAAAGGAACATGTAGCATTCCAACAGCACAAAATAACATGAATCTAACTAAGCATGTGTAATACAAATTTTTCATGAACAATACAAACTTAATCAAGCATATTAATGTGAACTTGTACTTGAGTTAGATCCAATTAACGTAGATCTTAAGCATATGAACAAGAATATACATAGATCTTAAATATATGTATTAACTTGGATCCAAACACGTCAGCATGTAGATCTAAACATATAAGCATATATGAACATGACTTAGTTTATGAACATGTATATAACATAAAAGCATCACCAAATTAATATATAATATGATAGGTTCAATTGTATAAATCAGAATAGTCTCATAGGCATAGTTAATTTCAGTTTTGTCACAAGGATAAACATGAATCAGAATCACAATTAGGCACAGTTCTAGATTCGATTTATTTCAAGTCATGACTTTTATATATTTAAATCTAAAATATAACTGAACTTATAGAAAAAGAACAGTTCTTGTATTCTGGAATCTGATTTCTGAATTTGTTAAGCAATTCCTTTGATGTAGACTATTGATGTTCTTCTAATTGATTTATAGTTAAAGAAGATATTCTAGCTTTAAAGAAGATTGAGGTTACGCTAGTTCAGAGAGAGACAGCATGACGGCTTCATAGAATGTGTTTATGTGTTTTAGGTTTAGGGTTTGAGTTGATTATATAGAAGTCTATGATTAATTCTAGCCTTTAGATTAGTCTAGGAGTAATCAAAGCCATCCAAACTAAAGAGATGTGTCACTCAGCCAATCATAGTACGACACATAAGCCATAATACATCAGAATTCGTCACCGGGCAAATCAGAGAAGGCCACATCAACTCAGAACTACAGAAATCATTACAGGAACTGGATCTCGGAAGGGGTCTACCCCCCTTAAGGGGAGTCGACACCTATGTCGACCCCCCTTAAGGGGGGTCGACACCATTTTAGCGGGATCTTTCCCGCTCACTCATCTTTGATTATTTTGGTTCTGGAGATGATTTTGTGTATATATACATACTTCATTGTACGTATACAAACTTCTATGGCTTATAACTTCTTCATACGTTGTCCGATTTACACAAACTCAAACTCTATCCCAAGCATAATTCCGAGACGAACGCAATGGCGTAAACCATTTCCTTTAATTCCCACTTTTAAAATTAAGTATCCTTAACTCGTTACTTTAACATTCACAGAAAATACGGGGTGTTACACCTTCGGTTTCGTTCAGTTCCAAAATGAACATGTACAGAAAAATGTATGACAGAGTATTTCCAATGATTGCATATGTTGGTCTGTACAAATATACATCTAGTGGTGAAGAATTTATTCTCTAAGCATAATATCTAGAATATCTTTGTGCAAATCAATAAGTGATTAATGGATCTAATAATGTGGCATTCAAAGTGAGTGTGCTATCAATGAAAGGTAAGCAATCATAACCTCAAGCCTCACAATTAGGAAACGGTATAAAATCGGGTAGGTCGCACGGCTAATTGGGTCGCATCTAAGTAGGGTGTATTATCATCTGGTCTAGAGAAATTCCATTTGCTTCTAAATCTTTCAATGTTGTCCCTTTCGGGAAACATTTGCTGACCCCAACCGTTGTTGACAATACATTCAGTACTCTCAAGCGAAGTGAAGGGCCGGTCATGTTTAGCCGGGGTTGATGTTCTTGTTGAACCCGGTGTATTACTCTCTAGAGATACACTGTCGGAAGGTGGTCCAATATCTTTACAGTTGGAATCCATTATCCAATAAGAGCCCGCATTTTTGACTGTATACTATGTATGTAGTGCGTGAGATGCAAACGTTCTGCTGGATTGCTATTTACTTATTTTAACACTATTATAATATCAGAAAAATATTGATTTTAAAGAATGTTTTGGGTTATCGTAAGGTAAAAGTCATCCGTATTTATGTGTGGATCGGTCTTACGATTATCTTTTCTTTCGAAAAGGATTTTTAAAAGTTAAACCAAGTGGTTGGAGTTTACTCACACCAGTCCTATGACTGACCTAGAGTTTATTTTGTTTTGTTTTACGCTGAACTCTTGGGTGCCCCAATTTGTACGGGCAGTCAAGTAGTTCAGGTATTTACATATTTACTTGGAGGAGCTCGAAGTAGGAGGCTTCAATGTTATCTAGTTATTACTATTTCCGTTGTGTTGTAAGTGTTGTACTCTGATAATGAAAAGTTTATACAGTTAAAATTTTGTATTCCAAAAACTGTTATATATATTATATTTTATTCCGCTGCGATGTGAGATTTTGTGGTGTGCTTATGTTTTTCTATCTTTTTGCTTCTTCTCTTCTAATATTTCTTTCTTTCTATTTCACACCCTCTAACTTCTTTCTATTTATGATCTGGTATGTTCAATGCCTGAATAGTTGACATAGGTTTTATGTCGATTTTCAGGGTCGAAAATCCCACTTCGTTACAGTGGTATCAGAGCTTAGGTTGAGCGAATACCTAGGCTTTGGAGGGGTTCAATCATTGGAGATAGGTTCAGTAGTACCCTAGAATGAGTTTGAGTGTATATATACGAGAGCACGTATTTATTAGTTGATTTTTTTAATATTATGTTGGCTAGTCTATTGAGTGACTTTTGAATTCTGATCGAATCGTGGGACACCACAAAGTCGTTAGGAATTTATAAACACACAGAGAAATTCGACATGATATTGTTTTAAAGTACGTAAATGAAATAATTTTACCTAAAATTATATTTTGATATCGAAGAAATAATTTTATGAAGTAATTATAATATATAGATGTGTTGATTGATATTATCATATTCCAATAAGATTATAAAATTGGAATGGTTATATATAACCAAATAATAATTATATATGAACAATATATTCAAATATGATAAACTGGAATTAAATTAAAACTAGAATCTGGAATTTAATTCCTGGAAAGTTGGAAAATATTTTCTGAAGTATATTAAGATAATATAACATTTATTTGGAAGGATTTTTGAACAAAAATCATTTTAGATGTATTTTTAAAGTGATAAAGCACTGAACTCACTTTCAGTGTCTGGAAAATAATTCTGATGATGTTGCAGCATAATCAGTGTTCATTTTTGAGTTTCTAATTGATGAATTGCTACCTTAGAAAAGTTTTGATGGGAATTTGTTTGAAATAAAGCAAGTTGATTTGAAAATTCAAATATTTTGAATTTGAGATGGAAATAAATATATGTATATATATATATATTTCTATGATTTCAAAAGTACTTGAAATGAAAGCACGGAAATTTGAACTCTAAAATTTAAATTTAACTTAAGCAAGCTAAATGGATTGAATTGAATAAATTGATTTAGAATCGATTGGAATGAGATTGAACGCATATGAATGGGATATGAATTGGATGTGAATGTATGGTTTGTAAATCATTCAGATTAAATGAATATAAGCATATATGGTGTGCAAGTAATTGAAAACCAAAAGGTTTAGTAGAACCAAAGCTGTAGAAATATGAAATGTTGAATTCAATATAAATGGATTTTGAAAACTTAAAGGGGTTTGAAGCATTTTACCTACCTTAGTAATTTCGGGAACGAAATTCTTTTAAGGGGGAAGAATGTACCGACCAAGATTTTTGGTTATTTATTTTTAAATTTTTAATATGGTTTTAAATATTAAGTTGACAATATAAATAAATTTTTATATTGAGTTATCGATTTAATATTCAAAATACAATTTATTTCAAATATATATAATTATCGTAATATGAGAATCTGAATTAATCTAGATGGTCAATATAAATTTCTATTTGAGTACAAACGATAATAATAATAATAATTTATTATCGAGGAATTAATTGTTTTGAATTTAATTATGTTATTTTGATTTAAATTTATATCTTTTTCAGAAGATCATATTAGACTTCGGAATCTATTCCAGTGTATCCAGAATAGTGGTATATCCCTAGAAACGCCGGTTGTTACGTATAAATAAGAGTTCGGAACCGTGAAATATATTATTATAATATATAGTACATAAGCTAAAACTCAAATCGCAGTTAAATCAAAATCTAATTGAAATCGATTTTCTTGTCCCTTGCCTACCAAACCTATCACCTAAACTATGTACCGTACGCTAGCTATTTCCTTAATGTCTAAGTCTTCCTCTATTTAAATACGCGATGACCTTTTTTTTCTTTCTAGCTTTCGATCAAAATAGAATTCATTAAAAATGGAACTTAAAAAGAAGAGCCTTCCTTAATTCAGTTAATCGATTTCCTCCTCCTATATTCCATTCCCGTTCGTTTATACTTCCAGTATTCCTCCAAATTAAAATCGAATGAAACAGTTATCAAGCTAGCATTGGCATGGCATCCTTCAAAGCATTATACGGATGGCCCTGTAGGTCACCAACTTGTTGGTGGGAATCTACAGAAAGGCTATTGCTTGGACCAGATATGGTTAGAGAAATGTCTGAAAAGATTGATCTTATTAGACGACGAATGAAGACCGCTCAAGATAGGCAGAAATCCTACGCAGACAAGAGAAGTACTGACATTGAATTTGAAGTAGGAGACATGGTTTTCATTAAAGTGTCACCTTTGAGGAATGTGGTTCGCTTCAGATCTGTAGGGAAGTTGGCACCAAGATTTATAGGGTCATTTTCTATAACAGAAAGGATTGGCCAAATGGCCTATAGAGTAAAGCTGCCAAAGAGACTATCCGGCATTCACAATGTTTTCTATATTTCTCATATGCGGAAGTGCTAGCATGATACAGCAGAAGTAGTTGGGCCAAGTATATTGGAAGAAGTAGAGGTGGAACGGGAGGCGACACTTAGACGAGTTCCTTCCCATATTCTTGGATTAGAAGTTAAGAAGCTACGCAATAAAGAAATCAAGTTGGTGAAGGTTCAGTGGGGAGATAACCCAGAGGATACAACTTGGGAGACCTAAGACAAGATTCGTGCTTCGTATCCTTTTCGTTTCAAGGGTATGATCTTAACTTCCTTTTCCAAAGCTTTTATTTATGCTTTTTCTATCATTTAAGTATGTCCTATTGATAGAAACTTCCACCTTTAGGTAGGAATCCCATGGATGTAAACATGTGTTTGAGACATGTTATGTTTGGTGGATGCAAGTGGTTGCTCATGGATGCATATACACACACATTAGGCACTAGATCGGCTCAATCACTCTCATACTGCATATGGATGTATGTGCATTTTTCTTCTTTTAATTGATGAAAATGGATGTATCATCATATGGATGTTGCATTTGGACGAATGATTGTGCACGCATACAGAACATACATGTTATAATAGGATTATTTGCATACACATTGGATAGATGGCACTAACATACCTTGCATAAGGAGATCAACTGAATCAGTAGATCACCTGATTTTCGCATTAGTATTGGGACATATACACACACCTTTGCATACGTTCATATAAACATTAGGAATTTTTATTACAATGAATGCTTGTGGTTGATGGATGAATACATGGATGTGGATGCTAGGATACATTCTTCTTAACTTGGAGATTTCGAGGACAAAATCCTTTGAGTATGGGAGAATGTAACACCTCGTATTTTTAACAACATTAAAAATGGATAAATTAAATAATAATTAATATTCAAAATTAAGGGAAATGGACTACGCCATTGCGTCTGTCTCGAAATTCTGGTCAAGATAGACATTTGGCTTGCATAAAACGAATACCGTATGAAGAAGTTATGAGGGTTTAAAATTTGTATACACGTAGAAGAATTATATATATAATTAAATCAAAAATAAATAAATAAACAGTTCAAAAATCAAAAGAAAAGAGGCGACAAAATTCCTTCCCCATGGGAGTCGACCCCTTAGGAGGGGTGTCGACCCCTTAGGGCTGAGGTGGCAATCAATTTCTAGGGACTGGCAGCTATATATATATGGCTTCATTTTCGGGTTATATCACACTGAAAATCAATGGAGGCCTAAGTGCTGCTGGTGCTTAGACTAAATCAGAACTCTTTCTTCTTCTGCAATCAAAGTTAGAGATTCAAGTGTAGATCTAAGTTTCAACCTCCATTTTTCTCCTTCTACTGTTCTAGATCCGAATTCTGTGAGTTTCAAAGTTGCTTTTAGATTTAAATAAATAAACAGTAAAAATGATAGGACTATAATTTGGATCTGTGCATGTTAATCCCCGAATCATATCAGATCTATTGTAATTTGTGAGCCCGTGATATTCTGAATTATCTATGACCTCGATCTTAACCTTTATCAAGTTAGATCTACTTTTGATTATGGATCTAATTTATTATTTAGATCAACTTGTACCTATCATGTTGTGGTTAATTTGGATCTGTCATTAGTTGGACATCTAAATCCTTATTTAGATCTAGTCATGCCTTTTATGACATCCCTACTATGTTAGAACCTGTTTTGCTATCACAAGTTCACTGATCTGTGCTTATATGTCCATCTTATCATTATGCCATTATATGCTTATGTCAGTTCTGTTAGAATAATCATCTCTATCATCTTTCCTTCACCTTTTCCCTTTATTTTATATATAGCTAGTCTACTATCGAGCCTAGGCATGCCGCTTGATTATGCGATTACGTTAGTTTGGAAACGAGGGGAAAACATTGAAATTAGGCATATCTTGTGAATCGGGAATTTGAGCATAATTGGTAAAAAGGTGTAAATTGGCATAATTTGAATAATTTATATGAATTTGGACATGTAATTCCCTATGAATATACTTGGGGAAAAGGGGAATGAAACCTATAACCTATAACGACATAGGTAAAATTGGCTAATAACGAAATGTTTAGGATTATAGTAATTAGAAATTGTAACTGCGCCTACGACTTGAGGTTAGATTACACTTGTGTTGTAAGTCTGCCTGGAACCGCCTGGCATAACCAGCGATCGTAAGTGGTGAGTCTAATGTGAGAGGTCTAGGTGCACAAATACGAGACGTGCTAAGACAAGAGGTTAAGCCCGATTCGTGGAATAAGTCTACCCGGACCCACCCGACATGTCCAGCATACACAAATGGTAGGCTTAATGTGGGAGGTCTAGCGTATTGTAACCATAAATGGAAATATGGTAATAAATCTTGAATACTTAACCTATTTGAATCCATAGGATTGGATGAACATGAACCTAAATTGGGGTTAAGTTAATTTGGTTGAATAGAGGGTGGGTTAAGTAAATCCGAGGGGGTGGGTAATATTTACATATAGGCGCACGAACATAACCAGATAGGGTTATGTAATTAAAGACACCTAGTGGTAAGCATAACCTATGGAAAAAAGTTGAAGTTATGTAATTAAAGACACCTTTTTAGGGTAAGCATAATTGGTAGAAATGATAGGGTTATGTAATTAAAGGAACCTAGTGGTATACATAACCGATGGAAATCCTAGTGAGGATACAAGACAAGGGGGGAAGCTTGTATCATATTGTGTGGGACCCATTTCAGTCAATAACCCTTAATAGGTATCAAACGAGCACTCCGAACTAGGTCGGAGTTGGGGCACGCTTACTGGGCTAAATGTAAGAGATCTAAACGAGGAGGACGGTGTGGGCGACGCAAACTGACTGGAGACATGTGCGTGCATGAGATGGGTAGAGGGGGCTGAGACGACCGTGACAACAGTAGGTATGGCTGTGCACATCCACGAAGGGTTGCCACTTTAGGAAGTGATACCTCCTACTATGGGGCCGACATAGAGTATCTACGAACTATGGAGCCGATCAATTATGGTGATAGTTAGGGTACATCTGGACGTATGCCTAAGTCTACCATTAGATAGTTGTTGGTATCATCTCATTCTGGTTGTACTAGTATTAGTGCAGAGTAATCATTAGGGAAGCCTATACACTCTATCATGTTTACCTTGTCATACCTACCTTTTGTGGTGTTATCTTTCTTATCCACTTTATTTATATGCCTGTTATGCTACTTTTACTTATTTACAAAGTAACTGGACTCACCAGATTTATGTCTGACCCTCTTTGTTTCCTCTTCTTTCTTCTGTCACCTCCCTAGGTTCGCAGGGTGGAAATTCTCAGGCTTAGACAAGACTCAATTATAGTTTTGCTTGGAGCTGCTTTTGAAGTATAGCTCAAGTTCTTATCACTACCATGGCTTTATCTCTTTTTGGGGAATTATGCTTTTTATGTATTTATGTACTCTGATGGTACAAGAAAGAAGTTATAGTATTGTAATTGCTTTTATGTGGTTTCAGGCTCATGATATTTTGGACCACGATGTTATGAGTTATGTTTTAAATAAAATTTTAAATTTCGCTGCTATGTTTTATATTTATCTTGTAATATCCTGTTTCTGTTTACCTATAATGCTTCATGAAACTTAATGCATTCTCTTAATGAGTGACATTAACAGACATGGGGTGTCACACTCCAGTGCATCCACAGACCATATACGAACCTCCTGAAACCCGGACTTTCAACCACGAACCCATTCCACCTTCATTCAAACCAAAATTCCACACCCTTAATCATCCAAAATTCGACCTAGACTCCCAATTTTCATCAATATCAGACATCGCACTACCCCTGAAACCATCGTCCGCCTATACTGATGTCATCACACCCCTTTCCAAGGTCGACACCCTCTGTGAGTTTCATTAACCCCATCATCACATCCTTCCCTCGAGCATCTCCAAGCGCGGACGTCGAGCTTCCATGGAGCTCGGATTTCGATTCAAAATTTTTTATATGTATATAATATAAAAAGAATCCGATTTTAATTGAGGTAAGGAGAATTGTTATAGGCAAACTCTACTGTGGAACCTGCAAAGGATGAAGTAAACCACCGGGCTTCTTTTGCTCAGCTTTGACTTGTTGACAAATTAAACATTAAGAAAGAAATTCTGCCACATCTTTCTTCATCCCAGCCCAAAAGAAAATTCTCTTCATGTCCAAATACATCTTATCACCTACTGGATGAATAGTCATCTTAGATTGATGGGCTTCATCTAAGATTTCCTTTAGCAGACTTCTAGTTTGAGGAACACAATGCCTTCCATCTCGTCGCAACCACTCTTTATCGTCAATGGAATATCTATTGAGGTGACTGGAAGTCTCCCCTTTACTAAGCCTATCCAAGATGTCTGAAATTTGTGGATCATCTCGCTATGAAGCTCCTATCTGATCCATAAGAGTAGGTCGTATCTCTAGCGATGCAAAAAAACCAGGAAAAAGATCGATGGAGGGTCAAAAATCGATATGAACTCCAAGCTTTACCTTTCCACAAACAGAGGACTTAAGGCCATCCTTTGCCTACTTAGTGCGTCTGCCACTACATTACCGTTCCCAGGGGTGTAAGTAATCTTGAAGTCATATGATGCTAATAAATCCATCCATCTTTGTTGCCTCATATTAAGAACCTTTTGCGAAAACGAGTGCTTGAGAGATTTATGATCAGTGTACAACTCGAACTTTTCTCCAAGCAAATAACGACGCCACATCTTCAACGCGAATACTATGGCAGCTAGCTCTAAATCATGGGTTGGGTAGTTCTTCTCATGGACTCTTAACTGTCTTCCTCCATAACATAGTACCCTTCCTTCTTGCATCAGAACCGTGCCAAGCCCTGTACCACATGCATCGGTGTATACTGTAAATTCTTTGTTTCCATCAGGCAAGGTCAAGACTGGGTCTGTTGTCGGAGCCCTCTTCAGTCGTTGGAAAGCAACTTCACATTATATATCCCACGAAAATGCCAAGTTCTTCTTCGTCAGTCTAGTGAGTGGGACTGATATCTTTGCGGATTCCTTAATGAACTTTCTATAATAGCTTGCTAACCCCAGAAAGCTTCCCACCGCTGTTGCATTCTTTGGAACCTTCCAGTCCTGAACTGCAACCACCTTTGCGGGATCTACTGCTATCCCTTCTTTAGAAACCACATGCCCTAGGAATCTCACATATTTTCTCCAAAAATAGCATTTGGAGAACTTTGCCTTATGTTGATGCGCACGAAGAGTTTTCAAAAGTTCCCTCAAATGTTGAGCATTCCCTTCTTCTCTCTTTGAGAATATCAAGATATCATCAATAAAGACCATGACAAAATTGTTTAGGAACTCTCGAAACACCCTACTCATCAGATCAACAAAATAGGCGGGTGCATTCATCAACCCAAAAGGCATCACGAGCCATTCAAAGAAACCATCTGGAGTCCTAAAAGCGGTCTTATCTATACTATCCTCAGCCACCCTCAAATAAAAAAACCCTATGGCCAAGTCCAACTGAGAAAATACCGAGGCACCAACAAGTAGGTCAAAGTCATCTATCCTCGGAAGTGGGTGCCTGTTCTTCTTGGTGAGCTTATTCAACTCTCTATAGTCCATACACAAGTGAAGCAAACCATCCGCCTTAGTTGTGAATACCACTGGAGCACCCCATTCAGATATGCTTGGCCTAATAAACCATTTCTCAAGTAGCTCCCCTACTTTGTTGCTAAGCTCCCTCCGTTCCCTTGGAGCCATATGGCGCACAGGTAATGCAACTAGCTTTGAATTATGTAGAAAATATATGCAAAAATCTATCTCACGCCTTAGGGGTAAACCCTGAACCTCATCAAAGACTCAGAATAATCTTGGACTACTGGAACAAATTGCAGATCATCTATAGATGCATCAAGAGACTCTAGGAAACTAAGCATAACAGACCCTTGTGAGTCACAAGAAATCTCGAGGGTCCTCCCATAACAGGTCAGAAGCCTAACGACCCTCCTTTCACATTCTAAAATGCCACCATACACGGTTAGCTAATCTATTCCTAGAATCAACCCATAGCCCATAAACCCGAGCATTTATGCGTCGCATTCAAATACGACGCCTAACACAGATATTCTCAAACACTAAAAAATCATAGATAAATGAGACGAGCCACCAATGGGGTTTGAGACAACTACGGGATCCACTACCATACTAGTATTTAAGTGCACAGATTCAACCACAGAACTAGATATAAATGAATGTGAAGCACCAAAAGCAAAAAGAGTTCTAATAGGATGACTGGAAAGAGAAATCAAACCTTCCACGGAAATTTTCCTACCTCTATCCGGGGCACTGATCGCGAGAGCATGCACCTGCCCTCCAGAAGCTCCTACCCTTTGACATTGTCCTTGTGATCCCTGTTTCTTCGGGCACTCCCTAGCAAACCTGACTTTTCCACAATTGAAGCAAGTATTCTTCCTTCTTTTGCAGTCCTTGACCAAGTGAACTTCTCGTCCACAAATGTGACATTTCCTCTTATCCTTAGCATTGTCATTCTTTCCGCTTTTCTTCTGTTGTTGTTGCTGCTATCCTTTCTTAGGCCATAACTTCTTATTTTGCATTGTTTCCTCAGCTTTTACTTCCTTCTTTTCTCCCTTGTCTTCCTCATGCATCAGGACCATATCAACAAGCCTTTCAAAAGTCGCTCCCATTGGAATGTGGGACATAACTAACCCATGAATGGGTTTACTCAGCTCTTTAGCAAACCGAAAAGCTTTCTTATGTGGAGTATCTATCAATTCCAATCCACATCTCACTAGCTGGTTGAATTTGTTCACATATTCATTAACAGTCATGTTTCCTTGTGTAACACCCCACCTCCATTAAGGTCACTCACAAAGGGAATGCCTTAATTTTGGTGGAGAGTTATAGGTCCAAGACACAGAAAAATTACAAGACAGATAAATTTAAGCAGCTAAATCCAAATATTTATTTCATACGTAGTTCAATACAAAAGCATTACATCAAATTGTCTCAAAATAACTTCAAAAGATTACACCATAATTTCTGTCTTGATTATCAAATAAAGAAGCATAAACATAGATAAAACTGCATAAATCCCCAAGGGTCGTATCCAAAAGCCATAGCCAATGTAAGAGAGTCCATGTCATACATCTACTTTCTTGAAGCTTGCAAAGAGTCTGATTAAGCTAGAGTATTTCCTCCCTGTGGACTTGAGGGGGGGGGGGGACGGAAGAAAAGAAGACGAAAGAAAATGGGCCAGACAATAAGTTTGGTAAGTTCAGTAGTTACTAGTATTTAAACAAGGAAAGGGATCATGACAGTGATAACAGAACATAGGATAATACCCTAGTATAATATAAGAGGAACATGTGATCGCACATACTACTATAGTCTCTGCACCTACTTAACCATTGGTTCAACCAGCCCCAAACGTTCCCCTTAATGATCGACTCCTACTCGCATGTATTCATGTCCTGTGTCATTCGGCCCCGCTTGACTGTAGCTACATGTGTTGGTCCCACCATGGGGTGTATCAGTCCCTCTGGTGCCAACCCGACACGATTCAAGATGCACAATGTACACTACTGATGCCCAGTGCCTGATTTTTCCACTCCGGACTGCGTGCACGCCCATACTCCGTCGGAACCTACACTGGCCCACCAACCGTCGACGTTTTGACCGCTTATAATTCAGCCCAGTAATCGTGCCCCACCCTGCCTAGTTTCAGGGTAACATGATACATCTATGTGGGTTACTGCTGAAATGGGTCCCGTTACTAGGGTTTTCTAATCAACATGTTTATTTGGTTAAGTGTCCAAGTTTACCTAACCCAGCCCATTCGTTTTAGTTAACATGTTGAATCAGTTAAGTGTTTTCCTAATTTACTTAACCCTACCAATCCTGACTAAGCTTTAATTTATTAAAGCACCAACCACTCACATTAGACAAGTCTTGTTGTGGTCACTGGATATGTCGGTCGGCTCCGGACAGATTTACACCACAACTCAGTCTAACCTCGGGTCCTTTTTGGGCTTGATGCACTAACCACCCACATGAGACAGGTCTTGTTGTGGTTACTAGATATGCCGGTCGGTTCCAGGCAGATTTACACCACAACTCAGTCTAACCTCGGGTTAGCATATTCGTCTTTTCTAAATTCATATTTTTCTATATATGTCAAAATTTCTTTATGTAAATTTAATTTAATTTACTTATGCCATGATTATCTTTTCAAATATTGCTCACAATAAATGGTATATTAAATATACCATTTTATGAACAAACCTATGCCATGAATTTTCATGTTTTCCCATCGTTATCCCCGTAGAACGTACGTATGAATTACATAAAATGTTGGGCTAACAAATTAGCCCAAATCCATAAACAAAAAGGGGTAATAATCAAGGAACATGACATAAACATAAAATAGCATACATTGAACATATCACATGTAACTTGGCATAGATGTATATCATTAACTTTAATCAATTGGGTAAAGGTGAACTTGTGACTAAGTTGAATCTAATGGTCATGTAAACTTGACAAAGGTCTAGCATGAAAGTTTAACATATAATCAGAGATTCAACCCACAACTTGGCATATAATCTTAAGTATGTCAAAACATAAGAAATCTATCATAATCATTTTCTTATCACAATTTAGCATGATGTTAACAACATAAGAGGACTACAATTCCACTTTTACAACATAAATAGATTCAACTTGACATAGTTCTAAATATTCATAAATGTAAATCTAACATGTAAACATGTGATTTAGAACCTAAACTTGCAAATAACCCCCAAATTACAACATGACATGTTTCACCATTTTGTTAGCATAATAAGTTCTTTACCCAATCGTAATAGATTACAATAACATACGATGTTGTACATCACCCAAGCATATAGACATGAAATATACAACATGTTCATCGCCACAAGCATATAGACAAGATTAATTACAACGATATTTTAAGATAAACGAGAATAAAATCTTATACATAAGCATCGTACTATATTCCAATTACAACATGTCATGATTTAGTTGAAAGGAATGTTTAAATCTGCGTAATAACTAACTTACAAACTAAAAGAAATTCTTGCATTCTGAAATCTGAATTCTGAAATTGGAGATGCGCGCCTTTGATGAAGATCGTTGAATTAAACTAGTTTTAATTTGATTCTTGATTCAAGTTCTTTAACTCGTCTTTGAATTGGAAGTGACGGCTACTCCAAGTCTTCTACTGACGGCATTTCAGTTCTAGGTTTATTTTTCTGTGTGTTTTTAGGTTAGGCATTGAGTTGTTTATATAGAATTTCAGTTTGATTATAGCCGTCAGATGAACCTAGGGTTAATCACAGCCACTCAGACCTGATCAGGACCATCCAGAAACCCTAGTGACTCAACATCAAGTCAGCAGTCGTTCAAATTTCAGATCTGGCCGGGGGCCAGGTTGACCCCCAGGTCGACCCCCAGGTCAACCTCTAGGGGGGAGGTCGACACTAGGGTTGACCCCCTGGTCGACCTGCCTGGGCAGGAATTTTCCCGCCCAGCCCGCTTATGGTTTCTGTTTGAATTTTGAACTCGTTTTCGAACTGCATGAATTTATTTGAAATCTCTGGAAACTTCCGATAGCCATAACTTCTTCATACGAAGTCCAATTTACGCAAACTCAGACTCTATCTCAACCAGAATTCTGAGACGAACACAATGGCGTAACCCGTTTCCCTTAATTCTTACATTTTAAATTAAGTATTCTAGGATTCATTATTATAACGTGAATAGAAAATACGGGGTGTTACATTCTCCCCTCGTTTTTGGATTTCGCCCCCGAAATCTTCAAGTCGAGAAGAACTTATATTCTACCATCCAAACACCCATCTACTCAACCATCAATCACAGGCGTCCATTGTCCTTAAAAGATTTCTAATGCTTCATGATCATATGCATTATGTGTGTATATGTCCTTATCTAATGCAAAATCAGGCGGTCTACTGATTCAGTTGACCTCCTTAATGCAAATTATGTCAGTGCCATGAGTCCATTATGAATGCAAATTTTCCTACTCAAAATTTCTTACATGATTGCACAACCATTCATACAAATGCAACGTCCATATGATAACACATCAAGTTTTAATCCATAAACCAATACATATATGCGTATGCAATATGGAAGTGACTGAGCCGATCTAGTACCTAATGTGTGTGTATATGCATCCACTAGCAACCACTAGCAACCACTTGCAACTGTAACAACCCGTATTTTCAATAACTTGTTATAACATAAATCGAGGCAGAATTTAATTCAAAAATCTGAATCAAGGGAAACGGGCTATGCCATTGCGTTCGTCTCGGAAAAATACGTGAAATAGACTCCGAGTTTTCGAAAATCGGAGTCTGTATGACCCAGTTAAGGCCCATTGAAGTTTTCAGAAATTTCCATAGTAAAAACAGATTTAAATTTTAAATTAAAAACAAGGATTAGGGCTAATTGGTGTCAGGCAGGAAAATTCCCGCCAGGACCCCCATGTTGACAGGCATGTCGACAGGGGTCCAAGGGTGTCGACTGCCCTGTCGACAGCCCTGTCGACAGGGGGTGGTCGGGCAGTTTTGCCTGGCGCACCATTTTGATTTGGGGCTTGGTCTTGTGGCTTGGTTCTAGAGAATTCCTAAATCTAACGGACCTAAACTAACCTAGGGTTAATCCTAGGGCTAAAAACACTCTAATCTTCTATAAATAAGCCCCTAATCCTACCCTAAAACCTCATTATTCACTCTAGCAACCAAATTATGTCAAATTGAATTCTCAAATGGCCTCCACCTAAGAACCCTAGCCTCCACCCTCTTCTAAAATCATTTCTATGAAGGTTTTGATGTTCATACAAGCATTTCTAAGTTGTATGAATGATCATTAGCTTGCATACATCATCAAGTTGCAAGCTTTAATTGCTAAAGCTAGAGTTTTGGGATTTTTGTTAATTGGAGCTTTGTTTTGGGTTTTTATATGCTTGCATAAAGGGCTTTTCAATCTTTATTAGTGGATTTGTGTCTTTATAATATTTGTAAGCCCTCTTACCTTCATTTTAGAAACTCTAAAGTTAATATGTGATGAAAGTTGGGATTTATGCATGTTTAATAAGTTATGCATGCTTATGCGAGTTCACTATGCTATGTTATGCATGTTTAATGAGTTATGCATGCTTATGTGAGTTCACTATGCTATGTTACACATGTTTGATAAGTTATGCATGTTTATGCAAGTTCACTAAGTCATGATTTGCAAGTTTAACAAGTTATGCATGTTTATGCAAGTTCACTAAGTCATGATTTGCAAGTTTAACAAGTTATGCATGTTTATGCAAGTTCACTATGCCATGATTTGCAAGTTTAGCAAGTTATGCATGTTTATGCAAGTTCACTATGCTAAGTTATGCAAGTCCAACATGTTATGCATGCTTATTATGATATGTAAGATTTATCATGTATGTTGTGCCAAGTTCCCTCTTTCTATCCTTTATGCGTTATGACGAATATGTACGCGATAGAATGACGTTGGGAGGGTTTTTGGGTAAAACTTAAAATACATGAAAATATAAGATTGGGAATTTACCTATTAAGTTAGGTCTACCCCTTGGGAATTTACCTATTAAGTTAGGTCTACCCAAGTATTTGTTAAACTTGTAATTATGGTTTGAAATAAAGTGGACATGACACTTAGAAAACATGTGTGGCCAACTCGAGGTTGGGTTGAGTTTGTAGCGTAAACCTACCCGGAACCGACCGGCTTAACTAGTTGCTACAAACAATAGGACCCAATGTGAGAAGTTGGTCATGTGTACCTGGGACCCGAGGTTAGACCAAGTTGTGGTGTAAAGCTACCCGGACCCGCCCGGCTTAACTAGTAACCGCAACAAAGTCTAATGTGAGAGGTTAAGGTACAATTAAATTAATGCCTCATGATTAGGGTTAAGTCATGGCCCACTAATACTTAACCAATTTTGGGGATACGAGGGATTAAATGGGGTTAAGTGGTGAACTGATTGGTTACACTTAGCTAATTTAATCCATGATTAGTGAGGGGTTAAACCACACTTAACCCTCTTAGAAAACCCTAGCAACGTGGTCTGTTCCAGCAGTAATCCCAGTTTGGTATCATTCACAACCCTAGAGGCTAGGCTAGGGCGGGGCACGATTACTGGACTGATGTAAGCGACCAAAGCGATGGCTGAGTGGTACAGCGGTGCGGGTCCAGGCGGGCTACGGACGTGCACGTAGTCCGGTGTTGGACAAACTCGTGGCACGGGTACCAGTAGGTTTAGACTGTGCATTATTGCTTAGGTGTCTGGGTTGACACCCGAGGGCTTGATACACCCAAAGGTGGACCCAACACAGTCTGACTACAACCATATGTTGGCCGTATGGACACCAACACTTGACGTGTTAGGTTTATAGGGAGCCGATCGACTAGACCGTTGGGCTGGACCTTGCATTAAGGTCACCTCATGCTATTGGGCCAAAGTTTGGGCTTAGGGATCAATACCTGTTATGTTAGTTTGCTAGTACACTGTGGTGCAAAGCTTAATCTTCTTTATGTGATGACACCTTTATCTATTGTCAGTATATTCATCTCAGTTTCCATCATGATGTTAGCTTTATTAGTTTATAGACTGATCTTAGTAGGGCTTACCAGTCTTTTTGACTGACCTGTTTTCTTTCGCTTCTTTTCTTCCGTTTCCCCACCCCCCCCCCCCCCCCAGGTTCTCAGGGAGGGAACAATGGTGCTTAGCTTGGATCGCTTGCTTGTTCGCTGGATAGCTCATGTATGTCTGGATATTGAGCTCGCTATGGCTTATCACTTTTATTTTTGGGGATAGCACTATGTATTTCAGTATTTCTGTTTATGTTGTACTAGACATATTTATTTTGGCAGATGACTTTATGATGTACTAGACTTGTTTTGAGATGGTTTGAGATATTCCGCTGTTTTATTCTCACTTACTCTGTTTTACATATATATATTTATGTTCCTGTTCTGCCTTGATATATCATTATGCATGCTTACCCAGTTCTAACGCCCCCCAGAAGCTAGTGCCCCCGAAAGAGTGACCCTAGCGGAGGTGGGGTGTTACAAATTTGGTATCAGAGCATATGGTTTACAAGAAAGAACAAAAAGTTTAAAAAAAAAAGACTTTTGAAAAACTATTTTCAAAACAAGTATAAAGTATTTTCCAAAGAAAAGTCTAGTATTTTAAAGGGCTATTCCCCAAAAAGCCATTAGCGTTATCCTTCGTTCCCTTGACCTAATCTTATCTTATCCTTCGTTTCAGTATGGCTGAGGATCTTGCCATCCCGGATGGAGTAAATGTGCCACTCTGGTATAGGAGGCTTCTAGAAGCTAGGGCGGCAGCCGGCCCCGCAAACCCTACTCCCACTCCTCCTCCTGTAGTTGAGAATCCTCCCCCTAATGTTAATATTCCTCCTCCCGTTGCTAATGTCCCTCCTCCGGTGGTCCCTCCAGCAGTTAATATTCCTCCTCCCGTTGCTAATGTTCCTCCCCCTCCTGTTGCTGAGGCTCCTCTTCCTCCTCCTCCCCCTCAGCATCCTCAGGTTGAGTTCACGAAGGTTTGTAAAGACTTCAAGGCGATGGGAGGCAAGAATTTCCTAGGCACGGAATCTTTTGTTGAAGCTAGGAATTGGCTGAAAGACACTGAGGACTTGTTTGCTATCTTTGGGATTGATGACGAGAGGAAGATCTTATTGACAGTGTGGCTTTTAAAGGATGAAGCGGCCTATTGGTGGGAGGTCACCAATGGGACGAGGCCCGTTGAGACTTGGGCCGATTTGAGGGCTAGATTTGTGGCCAAGTTTCTATCTTCTGCTGAGGCGAATTTACAGATGGAGAAGTTCATTGCATTAAAGCAAGGTGATATGTCTGTTAAGGAGTATGTGAACAAGTTTAATCAGCTGGCCCGTTTTGGTTTGGATATGGTGAACACTCCGGAGAAGAAGGCTCTTCGATTTGCTAGAGGGTTGAATGAGCCGCTGCAGGGCTTGGCAATGTCACATATTCCGCATGGGGCTACTTTTGAGAGTTTGGTCAATATGGCTCTGCTTCAGGGAGATGGAAAGAAAGAGGTCAAGTCGAGTGATACTCAAGCAAAGAAGACTGATTCTCAAGGCAAAGGCAATCAAGGTGGTCAAAGCAGCCAGGGGAATGAGGGCAAGAACAAGAAGGGGAACAACAACAACAAAGGCAAGGGAAAGTGCAATTACTGTGGTGTGCCTGGACACTTTGCTAAGGATTGTAGGAAGAAGAAAAGGAAGCTTAGTGGTGGATGTTTTTCCTGTGGTGAGACTGGACACTTCAGCAAGGAGTGCCCGAAGAAGAAAGGACAGGCTGGACCTTCGGGAGGGCAAGTTCATGCTCTCAATACCGCTCCAGTTCCCGATCGAGGTAGTGTTTCTGTTGAGAACCTTGTTTATGTTTCTGATCTTCCAGTTCGTACCTTGTTTGATTCTGGTGCATCACATAGCTTTATTTCATCTGATCTTGTTGATAGCTTGCACCTTAGTACTAGCTTAGTGGATGATCCCGTTTGTGTTTCGAATCCCATTGGGGGTTCTGCTCATCTATCTATGATATGTGAGGATCTGAGGATCTCTATACTCAGTGTAGAGTTCTTGTGTAGTGCATATGTTCTTGGTTTCAGGGGATACGGATTGATATTGGGCATGGATTGGCTGTCCCGATATGGAGCCATCCTTGATTGTGAGCATAGGGTTGTGAGGCTTGTGACTCGCCTTGGCAACACCTTAGAGATTTCATGCAATCCGAAGGACCCCGTCATGTTGTGCTATCTTGAATCTCTCGACTCGTCAGAGGAAGCCCTTCAGTCTGTAAGGGTGGTCCGAGATTATCCAGATGTTTTTGAAGAAGTTAAGGGGTTGCCCCCGAAACGAGAGATTGATTTTCGCATTTATCTGGTGGATAATGCTAAGCCTGTTTCTTTGCCCGTTCGGCACATGGCTCCGCGTGAGAGACGGGAGCTGAGCAAGCAAGTGAAAGAATTGCTTGAGAAGAACTTCATCAGAAGAAGTATATCTGAATGGGGAGCGCCTGTGGTGTTTGCTACTAAGGCAGATGGTTCTCTTTGACTCTATGTGGATTATAGAGAATTGAATAAGCTGACAAAGAAGAACAGACACCCGTTACCGAGGATCGATGATCTCTTTGACCAGCTTGTTGGTGCTTCTGTTTTCTCTCAGCTTGATCTTGCTACCGGATTTCATCAGCTCAGAGTGGCTGAAGATAGTATAGACAAGACTGCATTCAGAACTCCAGATGGATTCATTGAATGGCTTGTTATGCCGTTCGGTTTGACGAATGCACCCGCGTACTTCGTGGACCTGATGAGTAGGGTGTTTCGGGAGTTCTTGAACAAGTTTGTCGTGGTCTTTGTGGATGATATTCTGGTCTTCTCCAAGGATGAAGAAGAGCACGCGAGGCATCTTGTAGAGGTGATGGATACGCTCAGAGCACACCAGTTAAAGGCCAAGTTCTCCAAGTGCCACTTTTGGAGAAGGGAAGTTAGATTCCTTGGGCATATCGTATCCAAGCAAGGCTTAGCGGTGGATCCCGCTAAGGTGGTTGCAGTTCAGGATTGGAAGACTCCAAGGAATGCAACCGAGGTGAGAAGCTTTCTGGGTCTTGCGGGTTTTTACCGGAAGTTCATCAAGGACTTCGCGAAGATATCCGCTCCTCTTACTAAGTTGACGAAGAAGAACTTAGTTTTTGCTTGGGATATGGACTGTGAGCTTGCTTTTCAAAGACTCAAGAGAGCCCTTACCTCAGCACCAGTTCTAGCTTTACTCGATGGTGGTAAGATATTTACCGTGTACACTGATGCTTGTGGCACGGGATTGGGCGCCGTTCTGATGCAAGAGGGCAGAGTTATATGTTTTGGTGGGAGGCAACTTAAGGTGCATGAGAAGAATTATCCCACTCATGATCTAGAGCTGGCAGCGATTGTATATGCACTCAAGGCTTGGCGTCATTATCTTCTGGGAGAGAGATTCGAACTGTATACTGATCATAAGTCTTTGAAGTATCTCTTTTCGCAGAAGGATCTGAACTTGAGGCAGCAGAGATGGATGGAATTCTTGGCGTCCTATGATTTTGATATAGCCTATACCCCTGGCAAGGGGAATATTGTAGCGGATGCGTTGAGTAGAAAAAGGTTGACACTAAGTCCTCTATTTGTTGAGATGAAGAATTTAGAGTTCTTGGCAACCTTTGATTTCTCTTTGACGGTTGAGTCAATGACCGGTTCTTTGGCATCTCTTGAGCTCAGGCCTACCCTTCTGGATCAAGTTGGGGCTTTGCAGAAGGAAGACCCTCAGATAATTGAGATCATGGATAAGCTGATTCGAGGGGAGACATCTAGTCACCTTGCTCGATATTCAATAGATGATAAGGGTTTGCTGAGGAGAGACGGAAGGCTTTGTGTTCCGATGGTAGAGGATTTGGTGAGGAAAGTTCTTGATGAAGCACATCGCTCCAAGTTGACTATACATCCAGGCGGTGATAAGATGTATAAAGATATGAAGCGCATTTTCTTCTGGCCTGGAATGAAGAAGGATGTGGCCGAGTTTGTCTCGAGATGTGTTATTTGTCAGAGAGTAAAAGCTGAGTCGAAGAAGCCCGGTGGGCTATTGCATCCTCTAGAGGTCCCGCTATGGAAGTGGGAGAGTATTTCTATGGACTTTATTGATGGGCTTCCAAGGTCAAGGAGAGGGAATACGAGCATATGGGTCATTGTAGATAGGCTTACGAAGAGTGCTCATTTCATTCCGGTGAAGAGCAAAAGGACCGCATCTGGACTAGCATCAGTATATCTTCGTGAGATAGTACGACTACATGGAGTCCCTTCCAGCATAGTCAGTGACTGAGACCCCATCTTTACTAGTCAGTTCTGGAACAGTTTGCAGGAAGCTATGGGCACAAGGTTGAACCTGAGTACGGCCTATCACCCACAAACAGACGGCCAAACAGAAAGGGTGAATAGGGTACTCGAGGACTTGTTGAGGCTTTGCATTCTGGATTTTGGTGGTGCTTGGGAAGACCATCTTCCTCTTGTTGAGTTTGCATATAATAACAGTTATCAAGCAAGCATAGGGATGGCACCATTTGAGGCTTTATATGGGAGGCCGTGCAAGTCGCCTACATGTTGGTGGGAGACTACAGATAAGCTTATACTTGGACCCGACATGATTAGAGATACATCCGAGAAGGTCGCGTTGATTAGAAGACGGATGAAGGCGGCCCAAGACCGACAGAAATCCTATGCTGATAAGCGGAGATCCGATTTGGAGTTTGAGGTTGGGGACATGGTTTTCGTAAAGGTTTCTCCTTTGCGGAATGTGGTCCGATTTGGAGCTGTTGGGAAGTTGGCACCGAGATTTGTTGGGCCCTTCCCTATCATAGAGAGAATTGGGAAGATGGCTTATAAAGTGCAATTGCCCGAGAAGTTGTCCGGAGTGCATAATGTCTTTCATGTCTCGCATCTCCGAAAGTGCCTACATGAGTCCGCTGAGGTGGTTGAACCTAGCATTCTTGAAGACGTGGAAGTAGAGAAAGAAGCAACTTTGAGGAGAGCTCCGATTCGTATCTTGGGGACGGAGACCAAGAAGCTAAGGAATCGAGAGGTTAGTCTGGTAAAGGTCCAATGGGGTGAAGCCGAAGAAGTCGCAACTTGGGAAACCGAGGAGAAGATGCGTGGGCTTTATCCATTCCTTTTTGAGGGTACACTCTCAATCTCTTTCCTTTGTTAGTATATCTTTCTCTTTGCTATCCATGTTTATCTAGTTATCGTGCTAATCTTGTCATGAGAACCTTAGATAGAAACCCTTTGGATGAAACATGTGTTTGAGACATGCTATGTTCGATGGTTGCAAGTGGTTGCAAGTGTTTGCAAGTGGTTACTCGTGGATGCATGATACACATTAGGCACTAGATCGGCTCACACACTCCTCATATTGCATGTGCATGAGTGTTTATGCTTATTCATGGATGAAATTTGTATGCAATCACATGGATGTTGCATATGGATGTATGATTGAGCACGCATGTAGATATTATACATTATGTTAGGGAATTGCATACATATGGATACATTTCACTAACATATTTTGCATTGATCTTTGCATTAGATAAGTACATATACACACACTTTTGCATATGTTCGTACAGCATTTAGAATCTTTTAAGGACAATGACTGCTCGTGGATGATGCTTTGAGTAGATGGATGATTGGACGGTAGGATACGTCCTTCCTAACTTGAAGATTTCGGGGACGAAATCCTTTAAGGAGGGGAGAATGTAACAACCCGTATTTTCAATAACTTGTTATAACATAAATCGAGGCAGAATTTAATTCAAAAATCTGAATCAAGGGAAACGGGCTATGCCATTGCGTTCGTCTCGGAAAAATACGCGAAATAGAGTCCGAGTTTTCGAAAATCGGAGTCCGTATGACCCAGTTAAGGCCCATTGAAGTTTTCAGAAATTTCCATAGTAAAAATAGACTTAAATTTTAAATTAAAAACAAGGATTAGGGCTAATTGGTGTCAGGCGGGAAAATTCCCGCCAGGACCCCCATGTCGACAGGCATGTCGACAGGGGTCCAAGGGTGTCGACTGCCCTGTCGACAGCCCTGTCGACAGGGGGTGGTCGGGCAGTTTTGCCTGGCGCACCATTTTGATTTGGGGCTTGGTCTTGTGGCTTGGTTCTAGAGAATTCCTAAATCTAACGGACCTAAACTAACCTAGGGTTAATCCTAGGGCTAAAAACACTCTAATCTTCTTTAAATAAGCCCCTAATCCTACCCTAAAACCTCATTATTCACTCTAGCAACCAAACTATGTCAAATTGAATTCTCAAATGGCCTCCACCTAAGAACCCTAGCCTCCACCCTCTTCTAAAATCATTTCTATGAAGGTTTTGATGTTCATACAAGCATTTCTAAGTTGTATGAATGATCATTAGCTTGCATACATCATCAAGTTGCAAGCTTTAATTGCTAAAGCTAGAGTTTTGGGATTTTTGTTAATTGGAGCTTTGTTTTGGGTTTTTATATGCTTGCATAAAGGGCTTTTCAATCTTTATTAGTGGATTTGTGTCTTCATAATATTTGTAAGCCCTCTTACCTTCATTTTAGAAACTCTAAAGTTAATATGTGATGAAAGTTGGGATTTATGCATGTTTAATAAGTTATGCATGCTTATGCGAGTTCACTATGCTATGTTATGCATGTTTAATGAGTTATGCATGCTTATGTGAGTTCACTATGCTATGTTACACATGTTTGATAAGTTATGCATGTTTATGCAAGTTCACTAAGTCATGATTTGCAAGTTTAACAAGTTATGCATGTTTATGCAAGTTCACTAAGTCATGATTTGCAAGTTTAACAAGTTATGCATGTTTATGCAAGTTCACTATGCCATGATTTGCAAGTTTAACAAGTTATGCATGTTTATGCAAGTTCACTATGCTAAGTTATGCAAGTCCAACATGTAATGCATGCTTATTATGATATGTAAGATTTATCATGTATGTTGTGCCAAGTTCCCTCTTTCTATCCTTTATGCGTTATGACGAATATGTACGCGATAGAATGACGTTGGGAGGGTTTTTGGGTAAAACTTAAAATACATGAAAATATAAGATTGGGAATTTACCTATTAAGTTAGGTCTACCCCTTGGGAATTTACCTATTAAGTTAGGTCTACCCAAGTATTTGTTAAACTTTTAATTATGGTTTGAAATAAAGTGGACATGACACTTAGAAAACATGTGTGGCCAACTCGAGGTTGGGTTGAGTTTGTAGCGTAAACCTACCCGGAACCGACCGGCTTAACTAGTTGCTACAAACAATAGGACCCAATGTGAGAAGTTGGTCATGTGTACCTGGGAACCGAGGTTAGACCAAGTTATGGTGTAAAGCTACCCGGACCCGCCCGGCTTAACTAGTAACCAAAACAAAGTCTAATGTGAGAGGTTAAGGTACAATTAAATTAATGCCTCATGATTAGGGTTAAGTCATGGCCCACTAATACTTAACCAATTTTGGGGATACGAGGGATTAAATGGGGTTAAGTGGTGAACTGATTGGTTACACTTAGCTAATTTAATCCATGATTAGTGAGGGGCTAAACCACACTAAACCCTCTTAGAAAACCCTAGCAACGTGGTCTGTTCCAGCAGTAATCCCAGTTTGGTATCATTCACGACCCTAGAGGCTAGGCTAGGGCGGGGCACGATTACTGGACTGATGTAAGCGACCAAAGCAACGGCTGACTGGTACAGCGGTGCGGGTCCAGGCGGGCTACGGACGTGCACGTAGTCCGGTGTTGGACAAACTCGAGGCACGGGTACCAGTAGGTTTAGACTGTGCATTATTGCTTAGGTGTCTGGGGTTGACACCCGAGGGCTTGATACACCCAAAGGTGGACCCAGCACAGTCTGACTACAACCATATGTGGGCCGTATGGACACCAACACTTGACGTGTTAGGTTTATAGGGAGCCGATCGACTAGACCGTTGGGCTGGACCTTGCATTAAGGTCACCTCATGCTATTGGGCCAAAGTTTGGGCTGAGGGATCAATACCTGTTATGTTAGTTTGCTAGTAAACTGTGGTGCAAAGCTTAATCTTCTTTATGTGATGACACCTTTATCTATTGTCAGTATATTCATCTCAGTTTCCATCATGATGTTAGCTTTATTAGTTTATAGACTGATCGTAGTAGGGCTTACCAGTCTTTTTGACTGACCTGTTTTCTTTCGCTTCTTTTCTTCCGTTTCCCCCCCCCCCCCCCCAGGTTCTCAGGGAGGGAACAGTGGTGCTTAGCTTGGATCGCTTGCTTGTTCGCTGGATAGCTCATGTATGTCTGGATATTGAGCTCGCTATGGCTTATCACTTTTATTTTTGGGGATAGCACTATGTATTTCAGTATTTCTGTTTATGTTGTACTAGACATATTTATTTTGGCAGATGACTTTATGATGTACTAGACTTGTTTTGAGATGGTTTGAGATATTCCACTGTTTTATTCTCACTTACTCTGTTTTACATATATATATTTATGTTCCTGTTCTGCCTTGATATATCATTATGCATGCTTACCCGGTTCTAACGCCCCCCAGAAGCTAGTGCCCCCGAAAGAGTGACCCTAGCGGAGGTGGGGTGTTACAGCAACCATCAATCATAACATGTTTCAATTACATGTTAACATCCAAATGGGTTCCTACCTAAGGATAAAGGATAGGATCGAGGAGATATAACTGTAAAGACAGATACGAGCGTAAACTTAAGGAAAAAGAGATTGAAGACGTACCCTCAAAAAGAAAAGGGTAGGTTGCGCGTATACGGTCCTCAGTTTCCCAAGTCGCGTCTTCCTCGGCGTCGCTCCATTGAACTTTGACGAGCTTTACTTCACGGTTGTGTAGCTTTCTGACCTCTGTTCCCAAGATACAGGTTGGAACTCTTCTCAAAGTCGCTTCTCATTCAACTTCAACTTCTTCTAGCATACTTGGTTCTACCACTTCCGCAGACTCGTGTAAGCACTTTCGTAGGTGAGAGACATGAAAGACATTATGAATCCCGGCAAATCTTTCTGGCAGCTGTACCCTATAAGTAATCTTCCCAATCTTCTCTATGATAGGGAATGACCATACAAATCTTGGAGCTAACTTTCCTGCGGATCCCAAGCGAACGACGTTCCTCAAAGGGGATACTTTAAGGAACACCTTGTCTCCAACTTCGAACTCAAGGTAAGTTCTTCTTTTGTCTGCGTAGGACTTTTGTCTATCTTGGGCAGTCTTCATTCTTCTTCGTATCAAGTCTACTTTCTCTAAAGTCTCCCTAATCATGTCTGGTCCAAGTATGAGCTTGTCTGTTGACTCCCACCAGCAACTTGGTGACCTGCATGGTCTTCCATATAAAGCTTCAAAAGGTGCGATGCCTACGGTGGCTTGGTAGCTATTGTTGTAAGAGAATTCCACCAAAGGTAGATGATCCTCCCATGTACCTCCGAAGTCAATAATGCATAACCTCAAGAGGTCTTCTAATACTCTGTTGACTCTTTTCGTCTGGCCATTAGCTTGAGGGTGATAGGTCATTCTTAAGCATAATTGTGTGCTTACAGCCTCTTGTAAACTCCTCCAAAACTCGCTCATGAAGATAGGGTCTCGATCACTCACTATGCTGGAGGGTATCCCATGGAGTCAAACTATCTCCTTAAGACATATGGATGTTAGAGACGAGGCAGTCCTTCTACTCTTGACGGGTATAAAGTGGGCGCTTTTTGTGAGCCTGTCCACTATTACCCAAATGTTAGTATTGCGCCTTCTTGACCTATGCAACCCATCTATAAAGTCCATTGAGATGCTATCCCATTTCCACTATGGGATCTCTAGAGGATGGAGCAGACCACCAGGCTTCTTCTGCTCTGCCTTGACTTGTTGGCATATTAAACATTTAGAAACAAATTGAGCTACATCTTTCTTCATGCCATTCCAAAAGAAAACTCTTTTGATGTCTTTATACATTTTGTCCTTGCCTGGGTGTATAGTCAGCTTGGAATGGTGTGCCTCTTCTAGAATTACCTTTACCAAGCCCCTTGCTTGTCGGACACATAGTCTTCCATCTCGTCTCAACCAACCCTTGGCATCAATGGAGTACCTATTGAGGTGACTAGAAGTCTCACCCCTAATTAACTTGTCCATCACATCGGCTAGCTGAGGGTCTTCTCTTTGCGCGGCTCCGATTGATTCTAATAGAGTTGGTCGTACTTCTAATGTTGCTAGCAAGCCAGGTACAAAGTCAGTGGACGGTCTAAAGTTAAAGCTTGTTATGAACTCCAAGCTTTGCCTTTCCACAAAGAGAGTGCTTAAGGTCAGTTTCTTTCTACTTAGGGCGTCTGCTACTACATTGCCCTTGCCAGGAGTGTAGGAAATCTCAAAATCGTACGAGGCGAGGAACTCCATCCACCTTTGCTGCCTCAAGTTGAGATCTTTCTGCGAGAATAGGTATTTCAACGATTTAAGGTCAGTATACAGTTCAAATTTCTCACCTTGGAGATAATGGTGCCAAGACATAAGCGCAAAAACGATGGCTTCCAACTCTAGGTCGTGGGTCGGGTAGTTTTTCTCATGTACTTTCAACTGTCTTCCACCATAAGCCACTGCCTTCCCTTCTTGCATCGGAACAATGCCTAGTCCCGTTCCGCATGCATCTGTGTATACTGTGAACATCTTGCTTCCATCAGGCAACGTCAGAACTGGGGCTGTTGTTAGAGCCCTTTTTAAACGTTGGAAAGCAATATCGCAATCCAAGTCCTAATTGAAAGCTAGGTTCTTCTTTGTCAATCTTGGTAGTGGAGCTGAGATTTTTGCAAAATCTTTGATGAACTTTCGATAAAATTCTGCTAGCCCGAGAAAGCTTCGGAATTTGGTTGCGTTTCGAGGAACCTTCCAATCTTGCACGGCAACCACTTTCGCGGGGTCCACAGCTATCCCTTCTTTGGACACCACATGTCAAGGAATCTAACTTCTTCTCTCCGGAAATGGCATTTGGAGAATTTCTCCTTCAACTGATGTGCACGGAGGGTATCCATGACTTCCTTTAGATGCTGAGCATGCTCTTCCTCATTATTTGAGAAGATCAAAATATCGTCTACGAAGACCACCACAAACTTATTGAGGAACTCTCGGAACACCCTGCTCATTAGATCAACAAAGTAAGCAGGTGCGTTTGTTAAGCCGAAAGGCATGACAAGCCACTCGAGGAAACCATCGGGAGTTCTGAACGCGGTCTTATCAATGCTGTCTTTAGCCACCCTTAGCTGATGAAACCCGGTAGCTAAATCTAATTAGGAAAAACTGATGCACCTACAAGCTGATCAAACAAATCATCTATTGTTGGGAGTGGGTGTCTATTCTTCTTGGTCAGCTTGTTTAGCTCCCTATAATCAACGCACAGGCGAAGCGAACCATCAGCTTTGGTTGCGAACACTACCGGAGCACACCATTCAGAAATACTCCGTCTTATGAACACCTTTTCAAGTAGCTCTTTGATTTGCTTGCTGAGCTCCTTTCTCTCCCTTGGGGCCATGTGCCTAACGGGTAAAGCAACGGGTTTTGCATTGTCAACGAGGTATATGCGGCCCGCTTCGGGGGTAAACCCTTTACCTCTTCAAACACATCGGAATATTCCCGGACTACCTTCACAGACTGCAAGTCCTCAATAGACACATCAAGAGATTCTAAATAAATTAGCATAACAGAGTTCAGGGGATTGCAAGAAATTTCAAGAGTGTTACCAAGGAGAGTTAGGAGTCTAACCACTCTCTTTTCACAATCGAGGACAGCACCATTACTGGATAACCAGTCTATGCCTTGAATCAATCCATAGCCCGTGAAGCCCAAAACATAGGCATTGCACCTAAACTCAACGCTTATAATAGATATTTTCAAATCCAAACAAACCATTGACAAATAAGCTGAGCCCCCGATTGGATTTGAAACAACCAAGGGATCCTCTACTAAACTAGTGTCTAGGTGCAGAGATTCAACTTAATCAGCAGATACAAATGAGTGTGATGCGCCAGATTCAAACAATGTACGAACAGGATGATCAAAAAGATAGACTAAACTTTTGACAAAAATATTTCTACCTTGTTCTTGCGGAGGTGCCGTGAGAGCGTGGACTTGTCCTCCAAAAGAAGGTCCAGCTCCCTGCCCTTGCTTTTTTGGGCAAGCCCTAGCCATGTGTCATGTCTCACCTCAGTGGAAACAACCACCCATCTTCCTTTTCTTCTTCCTGCAATCTTTGACTAGATGTCCAGGAATGCCACAGAAATTACACTTTCTCTTTTCACGGGGTTTGTTGTTCGTCCCGCCTTTCTTTGGATCAGCCTTCTTGTTCTGCGACCCTTCCCCCTTCTTATCTTGAGGCACTTCTGCTTTTGCCTCATTCTTTCCCTTGTCTTCCTCATTTAAGAGTGCCATTTCCACTAACCTTTCATAAGTAGCCCCCATAGGTATGTGGGTCATAGCCAAGCTGTGAAGTGGCTCATTCAATCCCTTGAAAAAACGGAGAGCCTTCTTATGAGGGGTATTTACTAAGTCCAGTCCAAATCGGGCCAGCTGATTGAATTGATTGACGTATTCCTTGACCGTCATACTTCCTTGCTTAAGAGATAAGAATTTTTCCAGGTGTAAACTTCGCTCAGCCTGTGAGAGGAATTTCATCTCAAACCTTATCCTGAAATCCATCCACGTGTCAACCGGCCTTTCAGCGTTAGTGACTTCCCACCAATAGGAAGCTTCGTCTTTGAGCAACCATACCGCCAAATGTACCTTCTGCCTATCGTCCACCTCGAAGATAACGAACAGATCCTCAGTTTCTTTGAGCCAGTTCCTTGCTTCCACAAATGATTCAGTTCCCTTGAAATCCTTTCCACCCATGGCCCTAAAGTCTCTACAAATCTTTGGGAAAGCATTTGCACGAGGAGGAGGAGGAGGAGGAGGAAGAGGAACTGCTGCAGCTGGAGGAGGAATATCTGATGGGCCTGCATCATTGGCCCTAGCCTCTAAGTACCTCCTGAACCAGCCAGGTATTGGCACACCCTCTGGAAGGTTAAGACTCCCTGACATGCTGAAAGGAAAAAAAAAGATTCAAAACGAAGGATAGAAAGACAGTGCATATGTCTTTTGGGGATTATGCCTTTTTTTTTAAAACAATACTTTTTCTTGAAAAAAATGCTTCTTTATATTACTTTTGAAAATAGTTCTTCAAAAATTCTTATCTAATCTGGTAAACCTTTGCTCTGGTACCAAGTGTAACACCCCACCTCCATTAAGTTCACTCACAAAGGGAAGGCCTTAACTTTGGTGGAGAGTTATAGGTGCAAGACACGGAAAAAATTACAAGATAGATAAATTTAAGCAACGGAATCCAAATATTTATTTCATACGTAGTTCAATACAAAAGCATTACATCAAATTGTCTCAAAATAACTTTAAAACATTACACCATAATTTCTGTCTTGATTATCAAATAAAGAAGCATAAAACATAGATAAATCTGCATAAATCCCCAAGGGTCGTATCCAAAAGTCATAGCCAATGTAAGAGAGTCCAAGTCATACATCTACTTTCTTGAAGCTTACAAAGAGTACGATTAAGTTGGAGTATTTCCTTCCTGTGGACCTAAGTGGGGGAACGGAATAAAAGAAGACGAAAGAAAATGGGTCAGACAATAAGTCTGATAAGTTCAGTGGTTACTAGTATTTGAACAAGGAAAGGGATCATGACAGTGATAACAAATCATAAGATAATACCCAAGTATTAGATAAGAGGAACAAGTGATCGCACCCACTACTATAGTCTCTGCACCTACTTAACCATTGGTTCAACCAGCCCCAAACGATCCCCTTAATGATCGGCTCCTACTCGCATGTATTCATGTCCCGTGTCATTCGTCCCTGCTTGACTGTAGCTACCTGTGCTGGTCCCACCATGGGGTGTATCAGTCCCTCTGGTGGCAACCCGACACGATTCAAGATGCACAGTGTACACTATTGATGCCCAGTGCCTGATTTTTCCACTCCGGAGTGCGTGCACGCCCATACTCCGTCGGAACCTACACTGGCCCACCAACCGCCGACGTTTTGACCTCTTATAATTCAGCCCAGTAATCGTGCCCCACCCTGCCTAGTTTCAGGCTACCATGATACATCTATGTGGGTTACTGCTGAAATGGGTCATGTTACTAGGGTTTTCTAATCAACCTGTTTATTTGGTTAAGTGTCCAAGTTTACCTAACCCAGCCCATTCGTTTTAGTTAACATGTTGAATCGATTAAGTGTTTCCTAATTTACTTAACCTTACCAATCCTGACTTAGCTTTAATTTATTAAATCACCAACCACTCACATTAGACAGGTCTTGTTGTGGTCACTGGTTATGCCGGTCGGTTCCGGGCAGATTTAAACAACATCTCAGTCTAACCTCGGGTCCTTTTTGGGCTTGATGCACTAACCACCCACATTAGACAGGTCTTGTTGTGGTCACTAGATATGTCGGTCGGTTCCGGGCAGATTTACACCACAACTCAGTCTAACCTTGGGTTAGGCATATTCGTCTTTTCTAAACTCATATTTTTCTATATATGTCAAATTTTCTTTACGTAAATTTAATTTAATTTACTCATGCCATGATTATCTTTTCAAATATTGCTCACAATAAATGTTATATTAAATATACCATTTTATGAACAAACCTATGCCATGAATTTTCATGTTTTCCCATCGTTATCCCCGTAGAACGTACGTATGAATTACATAAAATGTTTGGCTAACAAATTAGCCCAAACCCATAAACAAAAAGGGGTAATAATCAAGGAACATGACATAAACATAAAATAGCATACATTGAACTTATCACATGTAACTTGGCATAGATGTATATCATTAAGTTTAATCAATTGGGTAAAGGTGAACATGTGACTAAGTTGAATCTAATTGTCATGTAAACTTGACAAAGGTCTAGCATGAAAGTTTAACATATAATCATATTTTCAACCCACAAATTGGCATATAATCTTATGTATATCAAAACATAAGAAAGCTATCATAATCATTTTCTTATCACAATTTAGCATGATGTTAACAACATAAGAGGACTACAATTCCACTTTTACAACATAAATAGATTCAACTTGACATAGTTCTAAATATTCATAAATGTAAATCTAACATGTAAACATGTGATTTAGATCCTAAACTTGCAAATAACCACCAAATTACAACATGACATGTTTCACCATTTTGTTGGCATAATAAGTTCTTTACCCAATCACAATAGACTACAATAACATACGATGTTGTACATCACCCAAGCATATAGACATGAAATATACAACATGTTCATCGCCACAAGCATATATACATGATTAATTACAACGATATTTTAAGATAAACGAGAATCAAATCTTATACATAAGCATCGTACTATATTCCAATTACAACATGTCATGATTCAGTTGAAAGGAATGTTTAAATCTGCGTAACAACTAACTTACAAACTAAAAGAAATTCTTGCATTCTGAAATCTGAATTCTGAAATTTGAGATGCGCGCCTTTGATGAAGATCGTTGAATTAAACTTGTTTTAATTTGATTCTTGATTCAAGTTCTTTAACTCGTCTTTGAATTGGTAGTGACGGCTACTCCTAGTCTTGTACTGACATCATTTCAATTCTAGGTTTATTTTTCTGTGTGTTTTTTGGTTAGGCATTGAGTTGTTTATATAGAATTTCAGTTTGATTATAGCCGTCAGATGAACCTAGGTTTAATCACAGCCACTCAGACCTGATCAGGATAATCTAGAATCCCTAGTGACTCAACATCAAGTCAACAGTCGTTCAAATTTCAGATCTGGCCGGGGGCCAGGTCGACCCCTAGGTCCACCCTAAGGTTGACCTCTAGGGAGAAATATCGACACTAGGGTCGACCCCCTGGTCGACCTGCCTGGGCGGGAATTTTCCAGCCCGGCCCGCTTCTGGCTTCTGTTTGAATTTTGAACTCGTTTTCGAACTGTTTGAATTTATTTGAAATCTCCAGAAGCTTCCGACAGCCATAACTTCTTCATACGAAGTCTAATTTACACAAACTCGGACTCTATCTCAACAAGAATTCCAAGACAAACACAATGGCATAACCGGTTTCCCTTAATTCTTAAATTTTAATTTAAGTATTCTAGGATTCATTATTATAACGTGAATAGAAAATACAGGGTTTTACGCCTTGTTTGAGCGCTAAGAACCTCTCCGTTTGCATGCTTTTCTCTGCTTGGGAAAAAAACTTCATTTCAAACCTCATCCTAAAATCATCCCACGTCTTCATCGGACATCCAGCTTGGGTAACTTCCCACCAAAACGAAGCTCATCTTTCAGTAGCCATGAAGCTGACTGAATCTTCCTCCGATCTTCGACTTCAAAGATTATGAACAACTCCTCGGTGTCCTTGAGCCTATTCCTTTCGTCTATGAATATTTCGGTTCCACGGAATGGCTTCCCTCCAATGGCAAAAAAATCTTTGTAGATCTTAGTGAAATTATCTAGTCTTGGAGGAGGAGGAGGAACGACGGGTGCCGCTGGGGGAGGAACGTTTCCTTGGCCTTCGGCAGGCGTCGTAGCCTGTAGATACCTACGGAACTAGCTAGGTAACGCCCTCTGGAATGTTAGGTTCCCTAGACATGCTGAAACAAAAAGGAAAGAGATTTAGACAAAGGATCGAAGGATATTACATATGGCTTTGGGGAATATGTTTTTCAAAATATACTTTTCTTTTTGAAAAAAATGCTTTCTTTTAAAACCTTTTTGAAAATAATTTTCAAAAACTTTCATCTAATCTAGTAACCTTCAGCTCTGATACCAACTGTGATACTTCATGTCCGTTAATGTCACTCATTAAGAGAATGCATTAAGTTTCGTGAAGCATTTTAGGTAAACAGACACAAAATATTACAAGATAGATAAAAAAGATAATAGCGGAATTTCAAATTTTATTTAAAACATAACTCATAACATCATGGTCCAAAATATAATGAGTCTGAAACTACATAAAACTATTACAATACTATAACCTCTGTCCTATACCATTAGAGAACATAAATACATAAAAAGCATAATTCCCCAAAAAGAGACAAAGCAGTAGTAGAGATAATAACTTGAGCTATACTTCAAAAGAAGCTCCAAGCAACACGATACCTGAGTCCCGACAAGCCTGAGAATTTCCACCCTGCGAACCTAGGGGGAAACTGAAGAAAGAAGAGGAAACAAAGAGGGTCAGACATAAAGTCTGGCGAGTCCAGCTACTTTTAGCAAGTAAATAAGTAAAAGTAGCATGAAAAGCATATAAGGTGGATAAGAAAGATAACACCATAAAAGGTAGGTATGACAAGGTAAACATGATAAAGTGTATATACTCCCCTAATGATTACTCTGCACTTATCCTTGTATAACCAGAATGAGATGATCCCAACAACTATTTAATGGCAGACTTAGGCATACATCCAAATGTACCCTAACTACCACCCTAATTGATCGGCTCACAACTCTGTAGATACTCTGTGCCATCCCTACAGTAGGTGGTATCACTTCCTAAAGTGGCAACCCTTTATAGATGTGCATAGCCATACCTACTGATGTCACGGTCACCTTAGCCCCCTCTACCCGACCCATGCACGCACATGTCCTCGGTCGGTTTGCACTGCCCACACTGTCCTCATCGTTTGGATCTATTATATTTAGCCCAGTAAGCATGCCCCAACTCCGACCTAGTTCGGAGTACTCGTTTGATACCTATTAAGGGTTGCTGACTAAAATGGGTCCCACACAATATGATACAAGCTCCCCCTTGTCTTGTATCCCCACTAGGATTTCCATCGGTTATGTATACCACTAGGTGTCTTTAATTACATAACCCTATCATTTGTACCAGTTATGCTTACCCTAAAAAGGTGTTTTTAATTACAAAACTTCTACTTTTTTCACAGGTTATGCTTACCAATAGGTGTCTTTAATTACATAACCCTATCTGGTTAAGTTTGTGGGCCTATATGTAAATATTACACACCTCCTCAGATTTACTTAACCCAATTTCTATTCAACCAAATTTACTTAACCCCAATTCAGGTTCATGTTCATATAATCACCATGGATCCAACTAGATTAAGTATTCAAGATTTATTACCATATTTCCATTTATGGTTACAGTATGCTAGAACTCCCACATTAAGCCTACCATTTGTGGATGTTGGACATGCCGGGCGGGTTCGGGCAGACTTATTCCACAAATCGAGCTTAATCTCATGTCTTAGCACGTCTCGTATTTGTGCACCCAAACCTCTCATATTAGACTCACCACTTATGGTCGTTGGATATGCCAGGCGGGTCCGAGCAGACTTCCACCACAAGTGTAATCTAACTTCGTGTTGTAGGCGCAGTTATAGTTTCTAATTACTATAATCGAAGGCATCCCGTTATTAGCCAATTTTACCTATGTCGTTATAGGTTATAGGTTTCATTCCCGTTTTCCCCAAATATGTTCATAGTGAATTATATGTCCAAACTCATATACATATACATTATTCAAATTATGCTAATTTTCACATTTTTACCAATTATGCCCAAATTCTCGATTCATAAGATATGCCTAATTTCAATGTTTTTACCCTCATTTCCAAACTAAAGTAATCGCATAATCAAGCAGCATGCCTAGGCTCGATAGTAGCCTGGATATATATAAAATAAAGGGAAAGGGTGAAGGGAAGATAAAAGAGATGATTATTCTAACAGAACTGACATAAGAATATGATTGCATAATGAAAAGATAGACATATAAGCACAAATCGGTGAACTTGTGATAACCAAATAGGTTCTAACATAGTAGGGATGTTATAGTAGGAATGATTAGATCTAAATAAGGATTTAGATGTCCAACTAATGACATATCCAAATTAACCACAACATGATAGGTACAATGTGCTAAATAATAAATTAGATCCATAATCAAAAGTAGATCTAACTTGATAAAGGTTATGATCCAGGTCAAAGATAATTCAGAATATCATGGGTTCACAAATCACAATAGTTCTGATATGATTCAGGGATTAACATGCACAGCTCCAAATTATAGTCCTATCATTTTTACTGTTTATTTATTTAAATCTAAAAGCAACTTTGAAACTCACAGTGTTCGGATTTAGAATAATAGAAGGATAAAGGTGGAGGCTGAATCTCAGATCTACACTTGAATCTCTAACTTTGATTGCAGAAGAAGAAAGAGTTCTGATTCAGTCCAAGCACCAGCAGCACTTAGGCCTCCATTGGTTTTCGGTGTGAGAAAACCAGAAAATGAAGCCGTATATATAGCTGTCAGCCCCCAGAACTTGACTGCCACCTTAGCCCTAGGGGGGTCGACCCCACCTTAGGAGGTCAACCCATGGGTTGACACCCCCTTGAAGGGTCGACCCCGGGGTCGACACCTCTCTTACGGGGACGAATCCCCTAGGGCGGGAATTCTGCCGCCTCTTTTCTTTTGATTTTTTTTTGTTTTTTCGGATTTCTGATTAAATTATATATATATATACACCAGTACAAAGGCACGTCCGTTGGACGTGTGCATAGGCATTCGCAATTAAAGCTTGTTTTGTGCATAAATGGACACAAATTTAAGAGCCGAACTTGATATCAATATTCAGAAATAAGAGTAAAGACCAACAAACACATTAAAAATGTGTACAGTAGCATCTTCGACAGACCAAAACAGGGAAAAAGTGGAAAGATTAAACATGCAGGAAATTAAATAATCATACAGCAGTGTATGGTCCCCTTTGTCAGGTTACACATGCATAACTTTTTTTTACAAAATCTAAAGCACTAAGAATGTTTGATACCCTTTGTCAGGTTTCAAATTGACAATATTATCAACAGAATGTGAATCCTATTATATGCAAATGAAACAATATTCTTTTTTTTTCTATTCATTTACGCATCATATTCATAATACATACAAAGAAGAAGAAAAGAGATAATGCCAAATACATTTTTATTTCCATCCACGTTAACACTAACGTACAACCTTAAAACCAAGAAAATATTAGGTAATTATGTGCGACTTCATGAATATCTTAATTGAGAACTTTAAATGCAAACTTGTCATTCTAGAAACCCAAAACTGAGTTTAGCATAAACTAAAACTCAACGGTGGCCTAACCATAGGCCCTGGCTGCATCCTCTTGTACCAAATCTCAGCCACATACTAACAACCTTCCTTTAGAAATAGTACAACTTCTTATAATAAGAATTCCTAAATACATCAAATACCAAATAGAAATAGTATGGACAAATAGGACTAAAGTCATTACTATATTTTTGGACCACAAATTAGCCTCTTCGGCTTCAAACGCAATTGACTGATTAATTGTTGAACACCAAGAGACAATTTTATTTTAAACTGAGTAGTATTCTTAGTATTTATAAAATTCTATAAATTAAATAAGGAATTGTGCAGTTTAGGCAAACATAATTCCTTTCACGTTTGGTCAAAAGCATTCCCAAAGCCTGCTAACTAATGAATATTTAGACTTGACTTACAAACAGTGAAATACTTGCTATGGGTATTTATTGAAAAGGAAAAAGGGTAGACGTTAAAAAATTTAGATGCAGTAAACATGAAAAACAAATACTGCTGCAAAATTTACTTAAACGACTAATTTTCAAAAGGAAAAAATGATATCATTTCAAAAAAACAATTAAGATGCCCATTTTGAAGGGGTGTCCTAAATGTAACTAATTTTTACCGGTATAGACATGAACAATAAATTATGAGCTGTGATCGCTTGTAGCTATGAAAACTTATGTATAGCAACATCTTGGGTAGCATATCAATTCCAACTGATGCATGGAACTATACCATCAACAGACAAATGTACGACTGGTAATGGAAAAATAAATCCATAGCATCATTCGTAAATAGGGACAGCTAAATATAATAAGTGTTATGTGTTCAACCGATTGATAATATGTACATTTTAGAAAAACAAAATGGAGAATTAAATCTTAAGTGACACTCCTGCAGTTTCCACTTCACAGCTTTTAGTTGTATGGTTAGTTAGTAGCGTTCATAAACGTTAAATTAAGTCTATACTGATACAAAATAGATGTTAACTAAAACAGTTATGGAGTTAGAGTAGAAAGTAAATACAAATGTTCCGAGCTTACATTAGTTATAGTGTAAACTTGTATTTGTTTACAAAGCAATCACATAAAAATATGTAATACTGCCGGTTAACATGAATGAAATAAAACAACAGGAGCATAATTTTGAGGACAGGGAGTGAAGCTGCATGTTAACAAAACAACAACAGAAGCATGAATATTTCTAAATTTGCATTGAATCTGCATGTTAAAGAACCCCAAACGAATAGATCAACGCATAAGAATACTTGTAGCAAAATGTAGAAATACTGTTGTATCAGTCCCTCATATTTGAAAAATCGCAGTATAAGATACAAAATAATTAAAGAGTCAGACATAATTTTACCTTCACACATGTTTGCTTGTTGGTCAGCAGTACTTATGGTCTTCCCGATAATGTTCTGATCTGCAAACAAATTCATGAACATGACAGGCTAATCACATTTGCTAACACAACTGATTGCAAAGAACCGGTAATAAGAATTTAATTTTTTAAATAGGTATACAAAGTAAAACAAATCGGAATTGAACCTGATCTAGAGGCCACAGCAGTTTGAGACGGGGACTTTAGGGAAGCGAACACCAATGTAAGCAGGATGTTGGAATAAAAGGTTGGGATGAGAACTGGAAGAAAAAAAGGGTCTGTGAATAGCAGTTGTAGTGAGTAGGAAGCCGGGATTGCTGAAGCGCAAAGATCTTTAATTTGAGGATGGTGGTGAGAAGTAAATGCGCAGGAGATGGAGGGGATCAGTGGACTTGAGGGGAAGCAGTTATTTTCTTACAGCTCTCATGATCATTATTCAATCACACTCTTTTTCTATCCATGTCTTTGATGCCAAGTAACCTGAATCCAATTGAAATCAAAATACAAAAATTAAAGATGATTAAAAGTGAGATTTATTTTATATAAAAAGATAAATACCACTTGCTAATAGGGATTATTATCTGCTAGTCTTAGAAGGTAAACTCTGACCCAAAAACAAAATCCATTCCAAATCCATATAACGCAGTAGGATAAAATCTACTTGCTTGAGGTTGAATCACACATCAGAGTTATTCTGAAATTCACTGGAATCAGCGCTGTGCTTTTTAGTGATTTGAGTGGTTAATTTTCTTTGGTCACCCAAAATCATTTACGTCTTACCCTTTAGTCTACTCGACTTACCTCGAGATATTATGGAATGATTGTTCAATTGAAATAATCATAAGACCCCCCATGGGTAGTGAGCTAATTGTTAAGAAAGAGTAACAGAATCAAATAACCTTCTTTGTGTAATAAGAAGAAATTGGAATAAAAGAAAACACAAACAACCTAAACAAATTCCCCATGCACGATTGAGTTAGAAGTTTGTAGAAGTCTAAACCAATCGTTCAACGGGCAGTGGCTTTAAACACAATCAGTCAGTACGAAATCATGAAAAACAGATATGAATATGAACCTATTTCATAAAAGGGGGATAATACCTGGATTTAAACGTTTCCTTTTGAGTAAATATCATTCTCTTTTCAGCTAATCCCTCTCTGAATTGCATAAAATCCGAATAGAAGGGAATTTTTTTTAAAAGTACAAATATATATATATATATATATAAGTATAAATCACATCAAAAATAACCATCGTTGGAAGACGGTTCGTCGACGGCCAAATCTGAGAAGTAGTTGTAGATCTGAAGAAAATCGGTAGTTCAACAACAGGTATAAGCGTGGATAATGGGGATGGAGCAGTACGAATGAAGCGACTTGATTGGAGAAGAAGAAGGCACCAACTGCGGAACATGGAAGTAGTTAAGGGTCAAATCTGGTGAATATTGAGCAAATCGAGGCCGGATGGGGAAGAAATTAGGTGAAAATTGGGGAAACATGAAGACCGAACTGAAGAAGTGGAGGAAACAAAATGGAAGTGGGGGACTGGTTGACAAACGGTTGAAGCATTAGTGGGAAGCGTTGGAAATGGGAAAGACGGGCGTACCCACCAACGTTAATTCTTTCAGATTACGTTGTAAGGAGCAGAAAGGGCTTTTTTGGAAATCACAAAAAGCTTCACCACCGATGGGTATTTGTATTATTATAAAGATATATATATATATATATATATATATGTATGTAATTCTTCTACATGTATACAAACATCAAACCCTCATAACTTCTTCATACGGTGTCCGTTTTACGCAAACCAAATCTCTATCTTGACTAGAATTTTGAGACGGACGCAATGGTGCAGTCTGTTTCCCTTAATTCTGAATATTAATTATTATTTAATTTATCCGTTTTTAATGTTGTTAGAAATGCGGGGTGTTACGTTTGTCTCGGAAAAGTGGTTTAAATCGGATTCTATTCGAACAAGGAATGTTGTTCTTCACTGTAGCATGGGTTAAGGGCAGGTGAGTGGAGGTCAAGGCAACTGTACGAGTTAAGAGGTGGTGAGATGACGAGTCATGATGGAAGCAGCAATGTGAGACTGGGTTGGGGATTTGGTATATGTTCGGGATGAAGGAGGAGGTTTTTTGCTTCAAGATGGAAGCTATGAGTTGAATCAGAAGTTGATTAGCCGGTAACAAAATTAATTAGTGTAATTAAGAGGATAACTAAGTTATTTAACTTCATATTTTTTTCATTGTTAACTTATGAAATCTATAACTCACATGCTAGATCCGATTTAGACACCGTAAAGCACGTTGATTCCGTACTAGTGAAATCTACACGTTGGGATGGTTTCGAAGTGATTTGAAGCATGTGGGAATTTTCGATTAAATTAAACATATGTTTAATTTAATCGAAAATACATCTCTAGTTCGACAATGAAAATCAATGTGAGTAAACTCACTCTCTTGTTCATTTAAATTTTTATTATAAACGAACTTTTATTTAAAATAATTGTTATATGTTGTTTGTTGGTTGTTTGGATGCGTTGAAATATTATTGTGGCTATTATATATATATATATATATATATATATTAGTTATTTAGGCTTGGTGATTGTTGTTATTACATATATATACATATATTGGTTGTTGGATATTTCCCGTAGTACCATTAGCGAATGCACGTAGTTTCATTAGCGGATGTCCCTATGCACCCCAAAATATGATAGTGGATGACATTTTATATCGCGATATCCTTCCTTGAAGCAGGATGTGTATTATTTATGTGGCTAACATCTGTGGATGTAGAAAAACAGGTTGGAGGGATCCAACTGGATTCCTCAAAATGTACTATTGTTTGTTTTCATATGCATATATATTTATATATATATATATATTATCATATATGATGTGTTAGAAAACCTATGGTTGATAATTGGGTGTTTTGTGTTTAAATATCACTAGGACCTAAATGTTGATTTATAAAAATATCGCGAAAAAGGGATTTTGAGATATAAAAGGGAAAGTCTATTTTTCTTAAAATAAAATTTGGATTTCGAATGAGCTAAGAAATATTAACTTTTTTGGGATGATAAAAACTAGTAATGAATTTATAAACGATGTATATAAATTATATAATGCGGAGAATTGAAGTGAATTCATAACGATGTTTATAAATTAAATAATGCGGAGAATTGAAATGAATTTACAACGATGTTTATAAATTAAAGGATTCGTTTGGCACACATCCCTGTAAAGTTTCCAAATTAGGCTCACATCGGTCCTAAATTTATTGTAAATTAGGTCCCTATATTTTGAAAATTCATAAAAAAATTAAAAAAAAATCACGTAAATTAGTATTAAAATAAAACACGAAAATGTTAAAAAAATCAGATAAAAAAACACGTCAAAAACCTAAATTATAGAAAAACAATGAAACATCAGTTAATTGCATACTAGTATGCACATATTTTGGATTTCATGCATACGTCCGTGCAAGTATTTCAGTCATGCATCTGTGTTGATTTTCTTGCATACAGGCATGCAAGTATTACATAAATCTTGAATACAAGTATGCAAAAATTCACATGCATGCAAATCAGTTCATATTTATTTGCATACATGCATGCAGGTATTTTAGAATACTTGCACATATGTGTGCAACAGTACGTAGCCATATTTTTCAACATGAAACCTTCATGCAATATTTGCATACATATGTGCAAATATTTTAAAATACTTGCACACATATATGCAAGAATTCACGCAGATTTTTAATGTAAACTGCTTTGTGAATACTTGCATACGTGTGTGCAACTATTGTGAATACTTGCACACATGTATGCAAGTTTTCCTTGTTTATTTCCGTGATCTTCTGGGAAAATTTTCAGAACTTAGATTTTTTTTTATAACATGATAGCACTTTTTTTTTGTGAAAAAAACATACTTAAATTCTAGGGACCCGCTTTACATAAAAATGATGGGAGAGAGGCCATTTTAATTTTGAATGTTTTTAAGGATGTTTGCCTTATTTTTACTAAATTAAATAATGCGAAGAATTGAAGTGAATTTATAACGATGTTTATAAATTAAATAATGCGAAGAATTGAAGTGAATTTACAACGATGTTTATAAATTAAATAATGCGGAGAATTGAAATGAATTTATAAATGGTTTTTATATATGAAATGGAAAAAAATTTCATTTGGATAATTTAGGAAATCTAAATTCAAACGTGAATTTAAAATGGGAATTTGAAATTAGTTTCCAAAAGAAAAGATGAAATTCATTCTGATGTTCAGAATGTAAATTGAACTAACATAAATCTGTATGGATTTATGATTTGGATTCGATTAGATCCAATTTATTTAAATAATATATATTCATAAAATATATTAGGATTGTATTAAATAGAAGTTTAAATTTAAATATGAAAATAGATTCACTGTTTATATATATATATATATAAGTTATGATCAATAAAATATTCCAGAATAAGAACTGAGTTTCAAATGGATTTGAAACAGATTTGAAATTATAAAACAAGGAAACTAAATTAATAAACATGTTTATAAATTAAGTGAGATAACTATTATGGGAAAATTTGGAATTTTAAATTCAAGTAAGAATTTAAAACTGAATTGGAAATCATTTCGAAAAGGGGAATGCTGGATGTTATTCCGATATTTAGAATACACTGAATAGAGATAAATCTAAGAAACTACATTCGATTTCATCGAATTTTATAATATAATTTATTTCTGATGGAATGGGAAATCAATAATAGAAGTGAAGTTGTGATTGAATTGATAACTGAATAATGAAATAATTGATGATTAGGGATAATCAAAAATATTAAGTTGAATTTGGAAAACTAAATTTAATACATATTAAAATATATATTAGAACGAGATTGAAATTTAAATTAAACGAAGTTTAACGTTTATATTTAAATATAATTAAAACGAGCTCGCTGCAACGTAGGTAGTTCGTTAATTGACGTTACAAACTTCAGTTGAGTATATAAAACTCAATTTAAGTCGGAATTCTTTGGAACAAGAATCGTCAAGACCGATTGAATAATAGTTTTCTAATGAAAGAGAAAAATTTGGATTTCGTCTTATAGATTTTAAGTTATGTCAAAATCAAGTTTCCATAAAAACAGCGCCATAACCATTATTAAATAATAACGGTTCATTTAAGTTAATACAAGGATTTTAAGTAAATAAAATCCAAATTTCCATTAGAAAAATCCAGATTTGAGTTATAAAATAAATGTGAACCCAAATGGAGTAAATGAATTGATTTTTGAAATAAAAATCAAAATTTTAAATTATTGAATGAATTCAACTAATTAGAAAAATAATTAGTTAATGGAGTTGGGTCGAAATTAATTTTGGTTAAGTAAATTGTTTGGTGAATTAAAAATTGGGAATTAAATGTGGAAACTTGAATTAACTTTGGAATCAAATATGGAAAGTGAATTCGACTTGTTTATCAATCAATGATAATGTGTTTAAACACGGTTGATTCTAATTGAAAATGAAATGGGAAAAATAGCTAATTAGCGAATTAATCAGCAAATTGAGTTAAAAATGATTGGCTTGAGTTGGAATAAATTAAGAAAGGAAGAATATATGTTAAATAGGTATGGAATGAGGAGAATGAAGATTATAATTCAACTGTCCGACAAAAAGGTACACGTTTAAATTCCATATGAGTTTTTATGCGCTAAGTCGGCAAGCCGCTTGGCTTTTTGATTTTTCTTTTTGAATGGGAAGGGCCTCGAGAGGCGAGTTATGGTTTAAGCTATTGACCGGTACAAAGGAGGTGCTGGCGAAATTTTCCAGAAATTTAAGGAGTTAGAATATTTTTAAGAAAAATTTATAACTAGAAATCAATATATCAATATATATAGAATTCGATAAGGAAACAAACTTAAAACATAATATTATAAACAAAAAGGAAATCTCTAATTAAATCTGGTACAAATAGAAAGAGAAACGTATACACCTTTTAAAAATGAATAATTGTTTTTTATGGTGTGGTTTATTCGAGGTAAGTGATCTTGCTTGTTTTGAAGTTAAGGATGTTTTCAATCAAGGTGTAAGAGGTAATTATACCCCAACTTGATTTATTTCATTATTAACCGATAAATAGGAAGATTCAGTCTCGAAGATCAATGTTTGAAGAGATTTCGTTGAATGCCATATTTTGGGTTGTTTGTAACAGTGTTTTACACGATAATCATTTTAACCCAAGTAAGTGGAATTTTGGAAATATAATAATAAATATTTCCTAAGTATAAAAATGAATGGTCATGAAAGGAAGAAGTAATTGGAAATGAATTCCAATCGTAAATAGAAGACATTTTCTAAGTATTAAGAATGAAGTAAGGTGATATATGGAAATGTTTTCCAAATAGCATAAGAGGCCAAGATGATTGTTGAAAATATAGGGTTAACAAATATTGATAAGGATATGGAGAAGTGATTTAATTAATGAAATATTAATTAAGGGGCCCAGTTATTATTTGATTCTTTGGATGAATGTTGATTTTCTTCGATAATTAAATAACCGACTATCGAAGTATTGGCCAATATCGTTCTCAATATGGAGAGACCGGTTGGATTATTATCCAAGAACCACCCCCTATTGGCAGTAGCGTTGCGAATCATATTATATGGAGAAAATCGAAGACGGAGTAAAGTGCAAGGGCTTTTCTAGTTAATCCTAGGTAGAAGTTGCCTAATATGTATTAATATAAATTGTGCCTTTGATTTCGTTCAGTCCCAATACGAACGTGTACAGAAAAATATCTGATAAAGTATTTCCAATGATTGCATATGTTGGTGTGTACAAATATGCATCTAGTGGCGGAGAATTTATTCTCTTAGCATAATATCTAGAATATCTTCGTGCAAATTAATTAGTGATTAACGGATCTGACAATGTGGCATTCAAAGTGATTGTGATATCAATGAAAGGTAAGCAATCATAATCTCAAGCCTTGCAACTAGGAAATATCATAAAATCGTGTAGGTCGCATGGCTAAGTAGGTCGCCCCCAAGTAAGGCGTATTATCATCTAATCTAAAGAAATTCCATTTTCTTCTAAATCTTTCGATGCTGTCCCTTTCCGGAAAAGGTTGTTGATCCCAACCGTTGGTTACAATACATTTGCTACTCTCAAGCAAAGTGAGGGGTCGATCATGTTTAGCTTGGGTTGCAAGATGTTATTATTGAACCCAGTGTATTCCTCTCTACAGATACATTGTCGGAAGGTGTCCCATGCCTTTCCAGTTGGAATCCATTATCCAATAAGAGCCCATGGTTTTGACTGTATATTATGTATGTAGAGTGTGAGATGCAAGCATTCTGCTAGATTGTTATTTACTTGTTTTAGACACTATTATAATATCAGAAAAGTATTGATTCTGAAGAATGTTTCGTGTTATCGTAAGGTAAAAACCATCCGTGTTTATGTGTGGATCGATCTTAAAGTTATCTTTTCTTTCGAAAAGGATTTTCAAAAGTTAAACCAAGTGATTGGAGTTTACTCACACCAGTCCCATGACTGACCCTGGGTTTGTTTATTTTTGCTTTACCCTAAACTCTTAGGTGCCCAAATTTGTACATGCAGTCAAGTAGTTTAGGTATTTACAGATATACTTGGAGGAGCTTGGAGAAGGGTGCTTCAGCGTTATCTAGTTATTGTTATTTCCGCTATGCTGTAAGTGTTGTACTCTGATAATGAAATGTTTATACAGTTAAAATTTTGTATTCCAAAGGTGTTATATATATATATATATATTATATTATATTCCGCTACGATGTGAGATTCTATGTTGTGTTTATGTTCTTCTGTCATTTTGCTTCTTCCATTCTAATATTTCTTTCTTTCTATTTTTCACCCTCTAACTTCTCTATATTTACGATCTGGTACGTTCGATGCTTGAATAGTTGACATATGTTTCATGTCGATTTTTGGGGTTGAAAATCCCAGTTCGTTACAATAAATAAACTACTATGTCTCACAGCTGAAGCATTTTACAAAAAAATATCAGATTTGTACAAGAAATTTTACACAGCGGAATTAAATAGATTTTCAGAAAATAAAACTTGCAGCACTTATTGAACCAGTGCACACGATTTCACTACTCACTAGCTTCAATAGTGGAAGTCTTTAAATCTGCAACACACGGATGTGACCCAAGCGTTCCACGCAAAGCACAAAACACTCAGTTAGGATTACTATTCTTATGCATATAAAATCAACTAAAATGAAATAATTAAGTGACATGTACAGATAATTTAACACAAGAATATTCTCAAGATCCAGACATCATATTTCATTTTATTAATTGGTTTATTTCAAATCTTTACTTCACTATCATTTTCCAAAAATCGACTTAATATTCAAACTTCAAATCCCAATTCCGTGTCATATATTAGTGTTTAACGTCAAATTCACTTTCTATATTTCAAGGAGATTTATTTCCAAATTTGAATCTTAAATTTAATTCTTCCCAACTAATTAAATCAAAATAACCCAATCAATTCAAATCTTTTAAGATTAAATTTAACCTTTAAATCATCAAATTTAATTTTAAGTTAAATATCAAATTGGATCACTATATCTAAAATTAAATTTAATCTTTTCGCTAAATTTCTTCTTTTATTAAAACAAAAATTTCAAGCTTAATATCTAAGTTCAAACATAAGTTCAAATTTAAAAGTTTCAACTAAATTTCTAGGTATGTCTCATTTAAACCATATCTTTATTTCCGTAAATTTCGTACGATGTCTGGAACTTGCAAATATTATAGTATGGCTGATAAATGGTCAATACAGCAAACATACAACAATCATCATAATTGCAATATATAAATCAAATACCACTGTTTTCTAATTATCAGCAATTATTTCAGGGAAATTTCAACTACTATATTATATGATTTAATCAACAACTCAAGAATTTATCAACCACTAATTCAAATCGTTTTAAACTAACCATTCATTAAATTATGACTAGCAACTTAACGACCAAAATTCATGAAATTAACATTTAACCAAATAAACAATTTTAAACTAACAATTCAAGCAGTTATCAATCAAATAAGCACAAAATAAATTTAATTTCATATAATGATAATTTATTAGCATATGAATATTAATCGTGGAAGCGATGCTCACCTTGTGTGGTTATGACAAAGATGAGAAATAAACATAGACAACAATTAAGTTGCAAATTGGCAAATTGAATATCTTTTATTGTTTGAGTAGGAGGATGGACAAATTTTAAGAAGAGGATACAACTAATTTTTAGGGAAGAAGACGCTAATGAAGTAGAAAAAAGTTTAGGTTTGGTTTTTTTTATTTGGAGAGGAGGAAGAATGTGACGGCCGGGAATTTCGCTCGATTCGAATCAGTCGCTAAACCGATCTAGACCGTTCGAAACCCTTGATCATTTGAGGACAGGACAAATCAGAACGCAGACGGAAGAACATTTCATTGCTATTACAACAATTCCATCAGATACAAGAATATACAGAGTATAAATGAATAAATATACATTCGATAAATATCATAGATTACAATAAATTACATAGCAGCGGAAAAAATAATACAAAGCACAACTGAAGGTGATATACGGATACAGAGCTTTCCGGATATCATTCCAGCTGTAAACCAGTATCCTATGAATATAAATCTGCAAAACCAAAAGTACTAGCTGCCCGTGCGGAAAATAGGGGCACCCAGAGTTTAGGTTAAAACAATAAACTCCAGGTCAGTCATGTGACTGGTGTGAGAACTAAAACAGTTATTTAAAACTTTACTCTAAAAGAAAGTAATTCAAGGGACCACGCCGTATAACACGGAACGGGTTTCCTCCCAAGAATACCAGTGCATAGAATAAACAACGCAATGCTTTTTCGAAAAATGAAGCTATTATAAGACCCAGGTCCCATCACACAATGCAACGCAAGCCGGAGGATAGGGTTTCCCTTATAATAGTTAAACATGCTTGGTACGTTTAAAACAAATCATTTGATACTATAATAAGTGTATAGTGTCAAAACAATTTCAATCATAAATATAAATCATAGACGGCATGGGTACCATATATCATGTCGCCATACTAGTTCTACAATTAAAACCGCAATATCACGTATTGGAAATTGGATTTCCGTCATGAGTCAAGGCAAGGGGCAAGCTCCTCTCCGCTTTCGAGACACTCTAGCAAATGTCTCAGGACTACGCACTCTGGGCAATCCTGGATCTTCAGGGCCGGTCCTCACTTACGTTAGAGGATTAGTATTCCTGAACACATGTTTCCCGGTCCTTACAGACCTAAAATCGAGGCGCCTCATCCAACAACCACATAGATTAAAAGTATATAAATTTCAGGGCTGGTAAGTCACTGACACCACCAAAGCTAGAAAGAAAAGTCGTGCTCTCCCTACAGTCCTTATCCCGTTTTTAACTCATACCGAGGTGTGAGGCTCGCGAATTCACGTCATACACAAAGCTACGCCACGAAGGCCGTGCTTTGATCATCAACCACAAGACTTTGCTTTTCAACAGAAGCCTTGATCCATGCAACTCAGTATGCCACACAGGCAATTCATGCCATGCAATTGATATCTATCGATATATAACCTCTAAGCTCGTACGTCTCAGAGAAGGGCGTTAAGCAAGATAATAAATTCTCCGCCGCCAAACAGATATATATTTAACAGAAAACAACCAACACAGAATAAAATCCAATGTCAGACACACAATCCATTTACAAGTTCGTTCTGGGTCTGAACGAAACCGGAGGCACTTTCCTCGCATATCCATCGATTTCCAAGTACGTCTGGACGACCACCGACTATTTCCATCCTCTTGGGTGTACAGCCCAGTAAGGATCATCAGTAATTATCCAAAGGATGTGAAGACCTCCGGTCTTCGACCATCGTCTTCATCTTCGACATATCGTCGAATCGGTTATTCAGAACGGGTATAAGCCCGGCCTTTCCGAACAACCCGCGTATATTAAAAACAAATGTTACACAAACACAACATACGCCTCATTCCAATTCATTAGTCACTAATCGTAAATCAGTAAGAGAGAAATTCCCCAAATGTTAACCCCGAAGGCCGAAACCAACATCAGATCAATACCCAGGAAATCATTCTTCTTAGCTAACCTACAGCTAGTTTCTAAATTCCACATTTTTAGGGAAAGGTTCCCATTAATTTTATCCAAGATAAATTCTTTAAAATTTATCCTTTATCTTCCTTTGGATGTCATTTCAAACCAAATTATGGTTTTCCAAACTAGTCGAGATTAGCGAACCACACCGGAGTAATTATTTATTTTATTTCCCAATCCCAACCTATTCATCCCATGAAGCAAAACTGGTAATACTTCATATCTAACACCACGGTGTTATCGGTAAAATTAATTACCATTTCACGTTCAAATCTAATTAAAGATTTAACTATCGCTTTGGAGCAAAACTGGTAATACCACATTCTCGCTCATTTTCTAAATTTAATAATTTAGATTACAAATTCACATTTCAATCTAATTGCAGATTCATTAAAACTCCTTTTATTAGGTTGAAGAACTAATGTCTTTTAAAACACAGTTCACGACCAACCCAAATCACATTCTATTTATTATCGGGTTAAAGAACTGGTGTTATTTAAAACACTGTTCACGATAAACCCACATTAATTCTATTTAAACCCATTTCAAATCCAATTTATTTATTTAAAAATAAATGGGTTTTAATTTCATTTTAAAACTAGTTCATTTCGATAAAAATCTATTTTTATCTTTTCAAATAGGGAGTTTTCCATCCCAATTTTTCCCAAATCATTCCTTATGATTTTACACAAATTATTACTATTTTTAATAATTTTATCAAGGCCCGTACAGTCGATTTCCATCAACGGCCATCGAACTACACTTACAGCGACCTTTTCCAAATTTGATTTGGACGTATCTCCAAATCCAACCGTCAGATTTCAAATTTCTAATATTCGTTAGAAAGCTCTTTTCGATACGAACCCAACAATTCCGGTTTTAGGAGAATCCGACGGTCGTATCTCCCGTAATGTCCATTTGAAATAACTGGTCGAAATTCACGAACTGCCGCGGCGCGGCACATTCTATTCAGGCCATTATATTATATATATAATATATATAATGTATATTGCGTCGATTACTATTTAAAACGAATTTTATAAATAGTTTTGAATTCGTTTCAAAAACAATTTCAACTTTCATTTCAATTCAAATCAAAATTGAATTTTTCCTTATAAATTCGTTTTAGAATTCATTTCTATTCAATTCAAATTTCAATTCAATTCAAATTGGTTTTCTATTCGATTCAATTCAAATTGGTTTTCTATTCAATTCAAATTAAATTCATTATATATTCAATTGAAACCAAATTTTTTTCTATTCAATTCAATTTGAAATCGTTTTATATTCAATTCATTTCGAAATCGTTTTATATTCAATTCATTTCGAAATCGTTTTATATTCAATTCATTTCTAAATCGTTTTATATTCAATTCATTTCGAAATCGTTTTATATTCAATTCATTTCGAAATCGTTTTATATTCAATTCATTTCGAAATCGTTTTATATTCAATTCATTTCGAAATCGTTTTATATTCAATTCATTTCGAAATCATTTTATATTCAATTCATTTCGAAATCATTTTATATTCAATTCAAATCAAATTCGAATATACTCGATATAAATATCGCTCACGTCGAAATAGCGCATCTCTAATCAACACGGCTTTATATTCAACAAATGGATCTATATTTCTTTCAATACACGACTCTATATCTTTGTCAACACACGACTAATCTCAACGAATGAGTACTGTCCACGTGTGACTATTTTTGTTATTTAAAATATTTTTTAAATTTGGGTATTTATCGTTTGATTTTCAATTAGACTCCACCGTGAAGTAGTTCTAATTTTAAATATGATAAAGATGTATATTTTATTATTAAAATATTTCGTTCAACACCTGACTAATCTCAACGGATGAGTACTGTCAACACATGAACCTTTATTTTATAATATTCTTTATTTTCTAAATTAGAATGAGGCCCAATCAATCACCATATAATGTTAATTATATGGATTTTCATACATCACACGTATATAATAGCATTGAAAAATAATCAACCATCAACCAAAGTGCACTACATTGTATAAGCATTAAATATAGATATCTAACGCTTATAACAGCCTGTCAATCAATCGATCGACATATTTAATCAATCAGGATGAGTGAACTTCAAATTTCATCCCAACACCCGTGTGGGGTTTCAAACAATCAAACACAGATTTTGGTTGTGCAGTTGGGCGATGTGTAAAATTTATCGACCCAATCAATGTCCTTTAAATAGGTGTACATAAACAAACCGTCCGGTTTGCAAATGAATATTTTATTTTATTCACTTCCACGTTAAAAAGTATATTTTTAATGATAAAATATTTTATTTCAACATATGAATTTCTATTCAGTTCATTTACACAATAAAAATGATATTTTTGTTTTTCTAACATATTTTAGAAAATTTCGGCGGCATAACGGCGCGATACTAGAAACGGGACAAGACCTAGCCTTATCACTGGTCTAGTGAAGGCCCACGCCATTCACACATCAATCAAATCCATTCAATTCACCAAACAATTAAATTCAAACCAAATAATCTAACCAACTACACAATCAAACAAACAAGTCCATGGTTTGTGGACGATTGTGTCGGGTGCTACTAAACACCGTCTGCATCCTAGTATATATATATAACTAGAAAAGAAATCGAAGAGTGAGAAATTCTCACCGATAGCTATCCAATACCACTACTCTTCATTGATAGAAATCTTCATCGTTCTCGCCTTTTTATCACTTTCGCCCGTAGCCACTACATATAAAAAAATTGAATTTTTACTTTGCTATTCAATAGATAAAAATCGAATTTTTACTTTGCTATTCAATAGATAGAAATCGAATTTTTACTTTGCTATTCAATATATAAAAATCGAATTTTTACTTCGCTATTCAATAGATAAAAATCGCATTTTTACTTCACTATTCAATAGATAAAAATCGCATTTTTACTTTGCTATTCAATATATAAAAATCGCATTTTTACTTCGCTATTCAATATATAAAAATCGCATTTTTATAATCACGCTATATGGATAAAAATTCTATTTTTACATCACTTCTATATAGATAAAAAATTATATTTTTACATCGCTATTCTCTATATAAAGATTTCGCCTTTTCGAACATAAAGATTTCGCCTTTTCAAATATAAAGATTTCGCCTTTTCAAACATATCATTATAAAAATCACATTTTTATTTTTCTACACGTATAAAGATGATATTTCTAATATTCCTATCATGTAAAAATTATATTTTTAATTCTTTACATAAAAAAAATCATATTTTTACATATTCTACATAATAAAGATTATATTTTTAATACTTTAAAAATATAAAAATCATATTTTTAATACTTTAAAAATATAAAAATCATATTTTTATTATCCTCTTCATTCTATTTATCAAAATCCAACTCTTTATTAGCCATAAAAATCGAATCTTTATTAAATAAAATCTTACATTGATCGGAGGAAGGCTTGGCGGTAGTGGAGGAGCTTCACCGTCGGAGGCGGGGTTTGCTGGTGGCCGGGGTTCGAGGCTTCAGGCGGCGGTTGTCGGCAGAGGAGGAAGAAGAGGCGGAGGAGGGTGCGGATGAGAGGGGGGGGCTTCGCGGTTGTCGCACAGAGGGGGGGGGGGTTTCGCGGTCGTCGCACAGAGGGGGGAGGGGCTTCGCGGTTGTCGCACAGAGGGGGGCTTCGCGGTTGTCGGCGCCGCTGGGGGGGGCTTCGCGGTCGTCGGGGCCGCTGGGGGGGGTCTTTGATTCCGTCCGCTTCATTTTTTTCCTTTTCTTTTATTTCTGTTGAACTAAATCGAACGGGGGGGGGCCTGAAGGATTAAAGGGGTGAGGAGAGAGATGGATATTATTATTTATATTCTAACGACGGCGTATATAATATATACATTCTAAATATATTCGAAATAAATTTTCTCGTCGATATTATTTAAAATAATCTATTTTAAATATGCAAAATTCATTAAAATTGCCAAAATAAAATTTTTAAACTGGCCCAGATTTTCCGGGTTATTATAATCTCCCCCACTTAAAACTTTTCGTCCCCGAAAAGGAACAAAGTCGAAAGTGGTTTGATTAATCAGCTCTACGTTCGATCTAGCTTCCATTCTCCAACTTTTCAGTTTCTGAGAATTTCCAAATTTTCAAAAATTTGGCTAACACCCTAAATTTTCAAAAAAAATCGCCATAACCTCCCCTGCACCAGGAGCCACGGGAAAATCCCGAAATTGCCACATAGGCCTTTTGATCTCAAAAAGAAAAAGAAAAAGCCAAGCGGCTAGCCAATAGGCTCATAAAATCATCATCACCCAAACAAAACAGTAAATTATAGTAAACATGTACCTATTTGTCGGGCAAACAAATTTTATTCTCTGCTCTAGCCTCCTTGCTGTGACCTGTTCAATGTAAGTACATGTATATGCAAGCAAATGCGACCAATTTTCAATACAGTTCAATATTTGGTTCAATTAGGCATAAATGGTTCAAGATTATCAAACAAATAAACAAACAACTCAAACATCAATCAATTAGTGAATTTAACGTTCCCAATTCATAAATTTGATATATATACAGAAAATCACATTTTTGATGCCAATTCACAACAATGTGTTCTAGCTATATTAGTTTTGGTTCTCACACCAGTTTAATGGAAATATACAGATATCTCACCTTCGAAACACGAACATAAATACTGGTGATGGCGCGCCATCATCAGAATCATGTCTGGGCGACTAGAATGTGATTCTATATCTGTCTAATATATTAAAACTTCGAATATACGTTCATGACGCGTATATGCAAAATCTTTATATGTTGGATTGTCCAAATTCAAAATAAATAAATAATCAAATACGTATAAAGTGGTATAAATTTTCAAAACAAAATATTTTTCAATTGAAAAATATACTCTTCAGTCTCGTTCTAGGATACTACTGATCCTATCTCTAACGAGTCATCCTAATTGGATATTACTAATCCAATATCTGATGAATTCTTTCGTATGGTTCTAATGTGTCTTGTTCTCGAGCTCTGTAAACCAAAGCTCTGAAACCAAATGTGACGGCCGGGAATTTCGCTCGATCCGAATCAGTCGCTAAACAGATCTAGACCGTTCGAAACCCCTGATCGTTTGAGGACAGGACAAATCAGAATGCAGACGGAAGAACATTTCATTATTATTACAACAATTCCATCAGATACAAGAATATACAGAGTATAAATGAATAAATATACATTCGATAAATATCAGAGATTACAATAAATTACGTAGCAGTGGAAAAAATAATACAAAGCACAACTGAAGGTGATATACGGATACAGAGCTTTCCGGATATCATTCCAGCTGTAAACCAGGATCCTGTGAATATAAATCTGCAAAACCAAAAGTACTAGCTGCCCGTGCGGAAAATAGGGGCACCCAGAGTTTAGGTTAAAACAATAAACTCCAGGTCAGTCATGTGACTGGTGTAAGAACTAAAATAGTTATTTAAAACTTTACTCTAAAAGAAAGTATTTCAAGGGACCACGCCGTATAACACGGAACGGTTTCCTCCCAAGAATACCAGTGCATAGAATAAACGGCGCAATGCTTTTTCGAAAAATGAAGCTATTATAAGACCCAGGTCCCATCACACAATGCAACGCAAGCCGGAGGATAGGGTTTTCCCTAATAATAGCCAAACATGCTTGGTACATTTAAAACAAATCATTTGATACTATAATAAGTGTATAGTGTCAAAACAATTTCAATCATAAATATAAATCATAGACGGCATGGGTACCATATATCATGTCGCCATACTAGTTCTACAAATAAAACCACAATATCACGTATTGGAAATTGTATTTCCATCATGAGTCGAGGCAAGGGGCAAGCTCCTCCCCGCTTTCGAGACACTCTAGCAAATGTCTCAGGACTACGCACTCTGGGCAATCCTAGATCTTCAGGGCTGGTCCTCACTTACGTTAGAGGATTAGTATTCCTAAACACACGTTTCCCGGTCCTTACAGACCTAAAATCGAGGCGCCTCATCCAACAACCACATAGGTGAAAAGTATATAAATGTCAGGGCTGGTAAGTCACTGACACCACCAAAGCTAGAAAGAAACGTCGTGCTTTCCCTACAGTCCTTATCCCATTTTTAACTCATACCGAGGTGTGAGGCTCGCAAATTCACGTCATACACAAAGCTACGCCACGAAGGCCGTGCTTTGATCATCAACCACAAGACTTTGCTTTTCAACAGAAGCCTTGATCCATGCAACTCAGTATGCCACACAGGCAATTCATGCCATGCGATTGATATCTATCGATATATAACCTCTAAGCTCGTACGTCTCAGAGAAGGGCGTTAAGCAAGAGAATAAATTCTCCGCCGCCAAACAGATATATATTTAACAGAAATCAATCAACGCAGAATAAAATCCAATGTCAGACACACAATCCATTTACAAGTTCGTTCTGGGTCTGAACGAAACCGGAGGCACTTTCCTCGCATATCCATCGATCTCCAAGTACGTCTGGACGACCACCGACTATTTCCGTCCTCTTGGGTGTATAGCCCAATCAGGGTCATCAGTAATTATCCAAACGATGTGAAGACTTCCGGTCTTCAACCATCGTCTTCGTCTTCGACATATCGTCGAATTGGTTATTCAGACCGTGTATAAACCCGGCCTTTCTGAACAACCCGCATATATTAAAAACAAATGTTACACAAACACAGCATACGCCTCATTCCAATTCATTAGTCACTAACCGTAAATCAGTAAGAGAGCAATTCCCCAAATGTTAACCCCGAAGGCCGAAACCAACATCAGATCAATACCCAGGAAATCATTCTTCTTAGCTAACCTACAGCTAGTTTCTAAATTCCACATTTTTAGGGAAAGGTTCCCAATAATTTTATCCAAGATAAATTCTTTAAAATTTATCCTTTTATCTTCCTTTGGATGTCATTTCAAACCAAATTATGGTTTTCCAAACTAGTCGAGATTAGCGAACCACACCTTAGTAATTATTTATTTTATTTCCCAATCCCAACCTATTCATCCCATGAAGCAAAACTGGTAATACTTCATATCTAACACCACGGTGTTATTGGTAAAATTAATTACCATTTCACGTTCAAATCTAATTAAAGATTTAACTATCGCTTTGGAGCAAAACTGGTAATACCCCATTCTCGCTCATTTTCTAAATTTAATAATTTAGATTACAAATTCACATTTCAATCTAATTGCAGATTCATTAAAACTCCTTTTATTTGGTTAAAGAACTAATGTCTTTTAAAACACAGTTCACGACCAACCCAAATCACATTCTATTTATTATCGGGTTAAAGAACTGGTGTTATTTAAAACACTGTTCACGATAAACCCACATTAATTCTATTTAAACCCATTTCAAATCCAATTTATTTATTTGAAAATAAATGGGTTTTAATTTCATTTCAAAACTAGTTCATTTCGATAAAAATCTATTTTTATCTTTTCAAATAGGGAGTTTTCCATCCCAATTTTTCCCAAATCATTCCTTATGATTTTACACAAATTATTACTATTTTTAATAATTTTATCAAGGCCCGTACAGTCGATTTCCATCAACGGCCATCGAATTGCACTTACAGCGACCTTTTCCAAATTTGATTTGGACGTATCTCCAATTCCAACCGTTAGATTTCAAATTTCTAATATTCTTTAGAAAGCTCTTTTCGATACGAACCCAACGGTTCCAGTTTTAGGAGAATCTGGCGGTCGGATCTCCCGTAATGTCCGTTTGAAATAACAGGTCGAAATTCACGAACCTTATTTTATATTCAATTCATTTCGAAATCGTTTTACATTCAATTCAAATCAAATTCGAATATACTCGATATAAATATCGCTCGCGTCGAAATAGCGCATCTCTAATCAACACGGCTTTATATTCAACAAATGGATCTATATTTCTTTCAATACACGACTGTATATCTTTGTCAACACACGACTAATCTCAACGAATGAGTACTGTCCACGTGTGACTATTTTTGTTATTTAAAATATTTTATAAAATTTGGGTATCTATCGTTTGATTTTCAATTAGACTCCACCGTGAAGTAGTTCTAATTTTAAATATGATAAAGATGTATATTTTATTATTAAAATATTTCGTTCAACACCTGACTAATCTCAACGGATGAGTACTGTCAACACATGAACCTTTATTTTATAATATTGTTTATTTTCTAAATTGGAATGAGGCCCAATCAATCACCATATAATGTTAATTATATGGATTTTCATACATCACACGTATTTAATAGCATTGAAAAATAATCAACCATCAACCAAAGTGCACTACACTGTATAAGCATTAAATATAGATATCTAACGCTTATAAACAGTCTGTCAATCAATCGATCGACATATTTAATCAATCAGGATGAGTGAACTTCAAATTTCATCCCAACACCCGTGTGGGGTTTCAAACAATCAAACACAGATTTTGGTTGTGTAGTTGGGCGATGTGTAAAATTTATCAACCCAATCAATGTCCTTTAAATAGGTGTACATAAACAAACCGTCCGGTTTGTAAATGAATATTTTAATTTATTCACTTCTACATTAAAAATTATATTTTTAACGATTAAATATTTTATTTCAACATATGAATTTCTATTCAGTTCATTTACACAATAAAAATGATATTTTTGTTTTTCTAACATATTTTAGAAAATTTCGGCGGCATAACGGCGCGATACTAGAAACGGGACAAGGCCTAGCCTTATCCCCGGTCTAGTGAAGGCCCACGCCATTCACACATCAATAAAATCCATTCAATTCACCAAACAATTCAATTCAAACCAAATAATCTAACCAACTACACAATCAAACAAACAAGTCCATGGTCTGTGGACCATTGTGTCGGGTGCTACTAAACACCGTCTACATCCTAGTATACATATAACTAGAAAAGAAATCAAAGAGTGAGAAATTCTCACCGATAGCTATCCAATACCACTACTCTTCATTGATTGAAATCTTCATCGTTCTCGCCTTTTTATCACTTTCGCCCGTAGCCACTACATATATAAAAATCGAATTTTTACTTTGCTATTCAATAGATAAAAATCGAATTTTTACTTTGCAATTCAATATACAAAAATCGAATTTTTACTTCGCTATTCAATAGATAAAAATCGCATTTTTACTTCTCTATTCAATAGATAAAAATCGCATTTTTACTTCGCTATTCAATATATAAAAATCGCATTTTTACTTCGCTATTCAATATATAAAAATCGCATTTTTATAATCACGCTATATGGATAAAAATTCTATTTTTACATCGCTTCTATATAGATAAAAAATTATATTTTTACATCGCTATTCTCTATATAAAGATTTCGCCTTTTCAAATATAAAGATTTCGCCTTTTCAAATATAAAGATTTCGCCTTTTCAAACATATCATTATAAAAATCACATTTTTATTTTTCTACACATATAAAGATGATATTTCTAATATTCCTATCATGTAAAAATTATATTTTTAATTCTTTACATAAACAAAAATCATATTTTTACATCTTCCACATAATAAAGATTATATTTTTAATACTTTAAAAATATAAAAATCATATTTTTAATACTTTAAAAATATAAAAATCATATTTTTATTATCCTCTTCATTCTATTTATCAAAATCTAACTCTTTATTAGCCATAAAAATCGAATCTTTATTAAATAAAATCTTACATTGATCGGAGGAAGGCTTGGCGGTAGGGGAGGAGCTTCACCGTCGGAGGCGGGGTTTGCTGGTGGTCGGGGTTCGAGGCTTTAGGCGGCGGTTGTCGGCAGAGGAGGAATAAGAGGCGGAGGAGGGTGCGGATGAGGGGGGGGGCTTCGCGGTTGTCGCACAGAGGGGGGGCTTCGCAGTTGTCGCATAGAGGGGGGGCTTCGCGGTCATCGCACAGAGGGGGGGCTTCGCGGTTGTCGCACAGAGGGGGGCTTCGCGGTCGTCGGCGCCGCTGGGGTGGGGGGGCTTCGCGGTCCTTGGCGCCGCTGGGGGGGGGGGGGGTCTTCGATTCCGTTTGCTTCGTTTTTTTTCTTTTTTCTTTTATTTCTGTTGAACTAAATCGAACGGGGGGGGGCTGAAGGTTTAAATGGGGGAGGAGAGAGATGGATATTATTATTTATATTCTAACGACGGCGTATATAATATATACGTTCTAAATATATTCAAAATAAATTTTCTCGTCGATATTATTTAAAATAATCTATTTTAAATATGCAAAATTCATTAAAATTGCCAAAATAAAAATTTTAAACTGGCCCAGATTTTCTGGGTTATTACAAAGAAGATCTAAAATTTATAGAAGATAATTGCAGAAAAGAAAAAGAATGAGGACAGAACTTGAGAAAGATATGTAATTTATTTCTCTAATGTGTCTGTAACAACCCGCAAAATCGAGGCCAATTTAAAATTTATTTTAAGTGATTTTAATGAGTTTTGATATTTAAATAATCTATTTTAAATAATAATGATCACTAATTTGATTTAAATCGAAGTTAGAATGAATAATTTAATTTTAATTATAAAAAGGGTTAGAAATAGCGCGGTAGTTTGAAAAGTCAAACTTGAACTTTGACTGACCGTACAGGATGCTAAATTTAACGGATTTTAGTGAAACCAAAAATATTAGAATCTATTTAAAAATATCTTTCCAACGAATCCGAAAAATTGAAATTTCATAGCGGAAATCAAAAGTTATGGCCAATTCAATATTTAGAAAGGTCGCAATGAAATTTATAAAGGTCAAAATGCTACTTTTTGCATACTAAGGAATTTGAATTCGAAACCACTTCCATTGAGTTCATAATGATGTTTCTACATTGAAAAACAGTAAACACTTATATATTTTGAGTTTCGGGATTTATTTGTTTAAAATATATTTTTAATATTAAATATACTGGCCTTAAAAATAGTCATTTTTCAAACAGTCTCAGAATTCAACGAAATAAATTTTGTTGGACTCGTATCATTAAAACAAAACTAAAAATGATTTTGGTAATTTTTAGAATTAAAATATAATTATAATTGATTTTTCAGTGTAAACGGGCAAATTTTTGACTTTAAAAATTCATTAAAAAATTCATACAAGCTCAAAATCGAACGAAATTAATTTTCATATTTCCACAGCATCAAAACATAGCTAAATATATTTTTCGAGAATTTTTGAAGTTAATTTGTGATCTCGGTGAATTTTCATGTATGGTACACATTAAAATATTAATAAAATAATGTAATTATTCCAAAACTCGTAACAGATTTCGGAATTGGACCTTGGGACATAGCCCATCGCGTTCAGAAGGCCTCAAAACGTTAAGATCGACAGTAAGCAGGCCCAAATCCGAGAAAGTCTGAAAATCCACTTTATTTCACGAATTTCGAAATTTATATTATTAAAATATTAAAAAAATCCGAAACCCTAGAACAATGGTCAGCCGCCACCCTTATTTTCGAAGGCCAGAAAACAACGAACTTCAAATGATAATATCTTTTGATCCGCTCAACGAAAATTGGCAAACTTGGTACCAAATCGAAGAGAATTTCGAGAGCTTCAGATCTATACGGCTATGATCATCATTAGGGTCACGGATTTCGCGAATTCTCACCGGGAATGGGCTGCGTTTATTGGTGGTTTGTGGGTCCCTGGGGCGTGCGAGTTGGGCCCCACTCACGGCGGAGGTAGGTGGCGCGATGGCCTTCGGGACGGCGGAGTTTGATCGGTCTCTGGTGGCCTCGGGTTGCGTGCGTCCAGAAGGAGGGAGGAGCTTGATGGGTTCGGCCGAAGTTCTTGAACGTGAGGAAGAAGGTTGCGTTCTCCTTTTTTTTAATATTATTTTATTATTTAATTATTTAATTAACCGATCTTCAAAAATTCATAACTCTTTCATACGAGGTCCGTTTGACGAACCGTAAATTGCGTTGGAATCACAAAATTAAGAGCTTCGCGATGGCGCAGACCGCAGCTGAAAAGGAGACAGTAAAATTTTGGCCAAAAATTCAATGTGAGGATTCTAATTTTATTTGTTTAATTAATTATAAATTATTTTCTTGCATTAAACATAATTGTTTGATCATTTAATTCTGACCTGAAGAGTTGGGTGTTGTTTGGAGTGATAATTGTTGTTTGTTGAATGACTGTTGTACATGATTTGCAAATCCGCTTGGAATTATATATATCCTATTTGCGGTTAGAGAATTGGATCTAAATTGAGATCAAAACATATTTTATTCAGTGTATATATATATATATATATATATATATATATATATATAAATTTTGTTCATATAAAAGATTAAATGTATAAGACAACAAATTTTGTAAATTTGTTGAATTAGAATTTTCAACACCTGTAAAACACAGAATTTCGGTCAATTTGTTAAAACAGAATTTGCAACATAATAAAAAAAACAAACATTGTTGTTATATTTGTTGAACTAGATTTTCAACAAAATAGAACAAACATTTTTATGTCTTTTTGATGAACTAGTTTTTCAACAAATATATATATATATATATATATATATATTTGTGTAATGTTATTTACACTAAAGGTACAGAATTAAAAGAAAAACAACATTTTCTTTATAAAATGTTATATTAAAAGAGAATCAACATTTTCTTTGTAAGATGCTACATTAAAGAAAATTAACATGTAACACCCCGAATTTTCTATTAACACTAAAGTTGCTAAAATATTAATAAGTGTGTAAGAGAGGGGATGTATCTAATATGAATATAAAAATATTAATAAGTGTGTAAGAGAGGGGATGTATCTAATATGAATATAAAAATATTAATAAGTGTGTAAGAGAGGGGATGTATCTAATATGAATATAAAAATATTAATAAGTGTATGAGAGAGGGGATGTATCTAATATGTATATAAAAACAATAATAAGTAAAGGGGGATGTATCTAATATGTACATTGTAGAAAATATATATATATTTATGACATGAATAGAAGTTTATTAATATGCTGAGTGTTTGCTGAGTCACTTCTGACTTATTGCTGAGTCAACAAGATAAACCCCATCTTGTCTGAACGGCTGCGGTTATTTCTAGGTTAAATCTAATGGCCTAAATGAATTCTAAAATCTATAAATAAGTGGGTAGACCCTAGACCTAAATCACTTGTAAAATTAGAGAAGCTACCGTCATGCTGCTGCCATGGAGTTCAGCATAGCCGTCACAAACTAAGAAGAGGAAGCCTAATCATCTACAACTAAATCTACACAAATCAAATCAAAAGATCTCTCTTTATCTAATTCTTTTCTTTTGTTGGTGAGTATGATGATTCTCACAAGACTATTACAAACTAATTTGACTCAGTTATGAATGGATCACAAGAAAGTGATGTGATTTGTAATTGTAAATTCTATATATTGTGGATCTCTTATTATGTTATTATGCTGTCGTATGATGTAAATTATATATGCTATGTCATGCTATGTTGTAAATTCTCTTATGCTATGTCGTGCTATGTTGAGAATCATGTCAAGCTATGTTATACTATCATACTATGCCATGTTATAAATCATGCTATATTATGTTGAAAAATCATGATGTTGTTGGATCATGCTTAAAGTTATGTTTTTTTTTCTTAATTTAAATGGATCTTGTTTATGGGAATTTGCCTATTAGGTTAGGTGTACCCATAAACTTGAAACTATAATTAAATAAAACTTGATTATGGGAATTTGCCTATTGAGTTAGGTGTACCCATATAAAACCATGTTGTTAAAAAAATAGATGATGTTGATTCACACATGTTCATATGTAAGTTTATGAAAATTGATTGAGATCATATTAGGTGAATTTTGAACAAGTTGACACCTTTAGATCCATGACATGTATAATCTATGCAAGTTGGACATATGCAAGTTTCACCCCTTATTATGATTCATTTGGTCACATATACATGTTGTTATTATGATAATCTCTTATGAGTTAGGCTATTCGAGTCTAACATATATTTTGCGAATAAACGTTCAAACGTGGGGTATGGGTAATATTAGGAATTAATAAATTGGGTGCAATTTTGTAAGATGTTGCATACCATGAATGAATGTCCATAATTGAGTCAATTATGGACATTGTTAAAAATTGGAAGTAATTAATAATTCAAGTAGGGAATTATTAAAATTGGAGGAAAGTGGATTATTATTAATAATCAATGCTTAGGACACGAGGTTGGACCCGTTTGTGATGTAAACCTGCCCGGACCCGCCCGGCAAATCCAGTAGTCACAAATGTCGGCCTAATGTGAGAGGTCCTAGGCCCAAACTAAAGCATAACAGTTGTAAAGACACGAGGTTAGACTCTTTTATGGTGTAAGACTGCCCGGACCCGCCCGGCAAATCCAGCTGCCATAAATGCCAGTCTAATGTGAGAGGTCTTTATGAGGTTATGGCCTTAATGAACTAAGAAATACTTAACCAGATAATCATGTAAGGTGGGACATGGGGGTTAAGTAGGTGCCTTGGGTGGCATGAGGAATCTGGTGGTTGCCTTTAGAGGCATTTGAAAAACGATTAGACTTAACCAAACACACATGTAAATGAACATGACTAAGTGGGTTAAGTGGGATGGACTAATGGGGACAAGCTTAGGTGGAATGCTTGTGGTAAATAGTGGGGGCCCATTTCAACCAATATCCCAAAACGTATCTTTATGGGCTCGACCCAAGTCGAGGACGGGACACGCATATTGGGTTTGACTATAAGAGGCCAAAACAGGGAGCGGTGGCAATGCAAGTCCAACGGGTTTCATATGCGTGTGTGGACCCGGGCTGGTAGGTAAGACGTTGTTGCATCGTGTAGGTATAAGCCGTGCATGTCCGTTGTATCAGGTTGCCACCTTAGGGGAGTGATACACCCCACTGTGGGGCCAGCACGGGTATCTACGAGTTAGGGAGCCGATCGAATAATGGGAAGTAGGGTACACCTAGTGGAGATAGGGGCAGGCGGCACCTATGTAGTCAGCTAGGGGTACGTAAAGCCATTGGGAAAGTTTCTAAGTGAAGCTAAGTGGGATGAATCTTTAGGGTGACTGGTGTGGTGCAGTATAGTGTTTATCCTTTAGTATTTAGGAGCGCCTATAACGTTGCATTTAGCGATTGTCTATGTCCTTAATCTGCTCTTCATAGACATTTTCTTGTTTTCCAGCTTATGCCTTAGTCCAGTTATTTTGGTAATAGTATTGTAGAATTATCATATTCACCAGACTTTATGTCTGACCCCCTCTTTTCCATCCTTTTCTCCCTTCAGGTCCGCAGGTTGGGCCAAGTTCTAGTGGAGTCTAGTTGGATCGCTTATCTTCTGGAAAGCTTGGACTGCTGAAGTAAAGTCCAGCTTGTTATCTTTCTTTTTAATGGCTATTCATGTAATGGGATTATGTACTTGTTTTATCAAGATAGATATTGTACTTGACATTGAATATGGTGTTATGATGTAATCAAACATGTTTTGACTTCTGCTACAATGAAATAAAGTTTTTGAATTTCCAAGTACTATTTTATATCTGTCTTGTTGTAATTTTACTGTTCTATATTGACTTAAAACCTCCATGGAAGTTAATGCATTCCCTTTGTGAGTGACATTAATGGACGTGGGGTGTTACACGTGGTATCAGAGCATAAGGTTTCCAGAACAGATAAAAAAAATTTTAGAAAAATATTTTTTTCTAAAGTATTTTTGGAAGAAGTGCTTTCAAAAAAAAACATGTTATTTAAAGAGAGTTTTTATGAAAAACATAATCCCAAATAGCCACATCCTTATCTTTATCTTTCGAATTCTCCATTTTGAATCTTTCCTTTTTCGTTTCAGCATGGCTGAAGATCTTAATCTCCCAGAAGGTGTGACGATTCCAGGGTGGTTTAGGAGATACTTGGATGCTAGGGCCACCACTGCAGGCCCAGTGGATACTCCTCCACCCCTAGTTGCACCCATTCCTCCTCCTCCTCCTCCTCCTCCTCGTGTTGACACTTTTGCAAAGACGTGCAAGGAATTCAAGGCTATGGGAGGAAAAACTTTTCAAGGGACTGAGACGTTTGTGGAGGCCAGAGATTGGCTTAAGGAGACTGAGGAATTGTTGGATATCTTTGAAGTGGAAGATGGGAGGAAAGTCCGTTTAGCTGCTTGGTTAATGAAGGGAGAGGCCTCGTTTTGGTGGGAGGTCACTAACGGGGAACGTCCAGTTGATTCATGGGCGGATTTCAGACGAAGGTTTGAGGCAAAGTTTCTTTCAAGGGCAGAGGAGAACTTAAATATGGAAAAATTCCTGGCACTAAAGCAAGGGAGCTCATCAGTAAAGGAATATGTCAATAAATTTAATCAGTTAGCAAGGTTTGGCTTGGAGTTGGTGAACACGCCAGAGAAGAAAGCTTTGAGGTTCGTTAGAGGCTTGAATGAACCGTTGCAAGGGTTGGCTATGACCCACATCCCTATGGGAGCCACCTTTGAAAAGCTAGTAGAAATGGCACTTATGCATGAGGATAAGGCAGTTGAAAAGAAAGGGGATCAGAAGAAACCCCAACAGCAAAATAAGAAGGGTGGTAAAAACAATAATGGCAAAGGGAAGAAGAAATGCTTAAATTGTGGGACGCCTGGCCATCTCAGCAAAGATTGTAGAAAGAAAAAGAAGACTGGTTGTTTTCATTGTGGAGATGCGGGACATTTAGTGAAGGACTGTCCAAAGAAGGGAAAGAGGGCAGGGTCTACCTCGGGAGGACAGGTGCAGGCTCTTATGGCACCAGGGCAGGTAAGGGGGCAAGTTCAGGCTATTGCGGCCCCACCGCTGCAAGAAAGAGGTAGAACAATTTCTGTTGAAAGCTTAGTTTTTCTGTTTGATCATCCTGTCCGTACCTTATTCGATTCTGGCGCATCTCATTCGTTTATCTCTGCATCATTAGTTGAATTACTGCACTTGAACACCAGTTTAGTAGAGGATCCCCTGGTCGTTTCAAATCCAATTGGGGGTTCGGTTCATTTGACCATGATATGTTTGGATTTGAAAATCTCTATACTTAGCGTTGAATTTAGATGTGATGCTTATGTATTGGGTTTCACGGGCTATAGGCTAATTTTAGGAATGGATTGGTTGTCTAGAAATAGGGCCATTCTTGATTGTGAAAGGAGAGTAGTTTGGCTTGTGACTCGCCTTGGTAATGCTCTCGACATCTTTTGTAATCCCATAAATTCCGTTATGCTAAGTTATCTTGAATCGCTTGACGCGTCTCTAGAGAACCTGCGATCGGTAGAAGTGGTCCGGGAATATCCGGATGTGTTTGAGGAGGTGAAGGGCTTACCTCCAAAGCGGGAGATAGACTTTCGAATTTATCTTGTGGATAATGCTAAACCCGTATCTTTGCCAGTGCGCCACATGGCTCCTCGTGAAAGGAGGGAACTCAATAAGCAAGTAAAGGAGTTGCTTGAAAAGGGGTTCATAAGACGTAGTATATCGGAGTGGGGTGCTCCAGTAGTTTTTGCCACAAAGGCGGATGGGTCTCTTAGACTTTGTATGGACTATAGAGAACTAAACAAGCTTACTAAAAAGAACCGACACCCACTGCCGAGGATTGACGATCTCTTTGATCAGTTAGTTGGCGCCTCAGTGTTTTCGCAGTTGGACTTAGCCACTAGCTTTCATCAACTGAGAGTGGCTGAGGATAGTATAGATAAGACTGCTTTTAGGACTCCTGACGGATTCTATGAATGGCTAGTGATGCCCTTTGGTTTGACAAACGCCCCTGCATATTTTGTTGATTTGATGAGTAGGGTGTTTAGGGAATACCTTAACAAATTCGTGGTAGTCTTTGTGGATGACATCTTAGTCTTTTCTAAGAATAAAGAAGAGCACTCCCTACATCTTAGGGAAGTGTTGGAAACCCTTCGAGCGCATAACCTTAAGGCAAAATTTTCTAAGTGTCACTTCTGGAGGAAGGAAGTACGGTTCTTAGGGCACGTGGTTTCCAAAGAAGGGATAGCAGTGGATCCCGCAAAGGTAGTGGCCATCCAAGATTGGAAGGTCCCTAAAAATGCAACCGAAGTAAGAAGTTTCTTGGGGTTGGCTGGCTATTATAGGAAGTTTATCAAAGACTTCGCAAAAATATCAGCTCCATTAACACGGTTAACGAAGAAGAACCTGGTTTTTACGTGGGACAAAGATTGCGATGATGCGTTCCAACGTTTAAAGAGAGCCTTAACTTCAGCCCCAGTCTTAGTGCTGCCAGACGGGAACAAACCGTTTACCATCTATACTGATGCTTGTGGGACGGGACTTGGCGCGGTCCTCATGCAAGAGGGAAGAGTAATAGCCTATGGTGGAAGGCAGTTGAGGGTTCATGAAAAGAATTACCCCACGCATGACTTAGAGCTAGCCGCAATTGTTTTCGCGCTTAAGTCTTGGCGTCACTATCTTCTTGGTGAGAAATTCGAACTGTTCACTGACCACAAATCATTAAAATACTTATTCTCTCAGAAGGATTTGAATTTAAGGCAGCAACGGTGGATGGAATTCTTAGCCTCCTACGATTTTGAAATAGCATATACCCCGGGCAAGGGTAACGTGGTGGCAGACGCCTTAAGTAGGAAAAGGTTGTCCTTGAGTCCGTTGTTTGTTGAACGACAAAGCTTAGAATTCATCTCTATGTTTGACTTTAGACCCTCCGTTGACTTAGTACCCGGTCTGTTAGCATCCTTGGAGGTTAGACCTACACTTCTAGGACGGGTTGGTGAGGCACAGCGAGACGACCCACAGTTGGTTGAGATAGTAGAAAAGCTCAAAGGGGGGGAGTCGTCAAGCCATCTTCGTAGGTATACCCTAGACGATAAGGGTTGGTTACGAAGGGATAATAGACTTTGTGTAACACAAGACGAAGACTAAAGGAAGGCCATTCTTGATGATGCTCATCGCCCAAAAATGACCATTCATCCCGGCGGGGATAAGATGTACAAAGATATGAAGCGGGTTTTCTTTTGGGCCGGTATGAAAATGGATGTGGCCGAGTACGTCGCTAGATGCTTGGTGTGCCAACGAGTTAAAGCAGAACAAAAGAAACCCGTTGGGTTGCTTCACCCATTAGAAGTTCCACTATGGAAATGTGAAAGCATCTCAATGGATTTTGTGGATGGATTACCAAGATCAAGGAAGGGTAACACGGGGATTTGGGTTATAGTAGATAGACTTACTAAAAGCGCCCATTTTATTCCCGTGAAAAGTAAGAGGACTGCTCCGTGGTTGGCTTCTGTATACATTAAGGAGATAGTTTGTTTGCACGGTATTCCTTCTAGTATAGTAAGCGACCGTGACCCCATCTTTACTAGCGAATTTTGGAAGAGTTTACAAGAGGTGGTAGGGACTCAGCTATGTTTGAGCACCGCATATCATCCTCAGACAGACGGCCAGACCGAGAGGGTGAATCGCATTCTAAAGGATCTTTTAAGGCTTTGTATCCTAGACTTTGGGGGTACATGGGAAGAGCACCTTCCGTTAGTAGAATTCGCATATAATAATAGCTTTCAGTCTAGTATTGGCATGGCACCTTTCGAAGCTCTTTATGGAAGGCCTTGCCGTTCGCCTACATGTTGGTGGGAATCTACCGATAAAATCCTACTTGGGCCCGATATGGTTAGGGAAACCTCGGAGAAGATTGAGTTGATTCGAAGGAGGATGAAAGTAGCACAAGATAGGCAAAAATCGTATGCTGATAAGAGGAGGACAGAACTTGAGTTTGACATTGGGGACATGGTTTTTATCAAAGTATCTCCGTTACAGAATGTTGTTCGCTTTGGGTCCGTGGGGAAATTAGCACCAAGGTTTGTAGGGCCGTTTCCTGTAAAAAAAAACAGGATTGGGAAGATGGCATATAGGGTGGAGTTGCCTGAGAAACTTAGTGGAGTACACGACGTATTCCATGTATCACATTTGAGGAAGTGTTTGCACAAGACCGCGGAGGTGGTAGAGCCGAGCTTGCTTAAAGAGGTGGAAATAGAGCGTGATGCAACAATTAGACGAGCTCCTACATGCATTCTTGGGTCGGAGATCAAAAAGTTGAGGAATCGAGAGGTCAGACTGGTTAAAGTGCAATGGGGAAATGATGAGAGCAACGCAACTTGGGAGACAGAAGAGAAGATGCGTTCGTTGTACCCTTTTCTTTTTGAGGGTATGTCTTTTAATTTCTCCTTTATCGCTTAGCTTATCTTATCTTATCTTTAGTATGTCCTCCCATTAGTATCTTTGACCTTTAGTTAGGATAATCCTATGGTTGAAACATGTGTTTGAGACATGTTATGTCTGATGGATGCAAAATGGATGCAAGTGTTTGCTAGTGGTTGCTCGTGGATGCATATATACACACACTTTAGGCACTAGATCGGCTCAGTCACTTCATATTGCATATTGCATATTGCATATATATGGATGTATTTAGTATAATGGATGTATAATGTTTGTACCATCATATGGATGCTGCATTCGGTTGAATGGGTGTGCACGCATATAGAAGTAGTATGTAAGCAATTAGGATCTTTTGCATACATAATGGATTCATGACACTTACATAATTTGCATTAAGGAGGTCAACTGAATCAGTAGACCGCCTGATTTCGCATTAGGTAAGGACATGTACACACACTTGCATATGATCATAAAGCATTAGAAGTCTTTTAAGGACAATGGATGCCTATGTATGATGGATGAGTAGATGGACGTTTGGATGGTAGGATATACATTCTTCCAGACTTGATGATTTCGGGGACGAAATCCTAAAAAGAGGGGAGAATGTAACACCCCGAATTTTCTATTAACACTAAAGTTGCTAAAATATTAATAAGTGTGTAAGAGAGGGGATGTATCTAATATGAATATAAAAATATTAATAAGTGTGTAAGAGAGGGGATGTATCTAATATGAATATAAAAATATTAATAAGTGTGTAAGAGAGGGGATGTATCTAATATGAATATAAAAATATTAATAAGTGTGTGAGAGAGGGGATGTATCTAATATGTATATAAAAACAATAATAAGTAAAGGGGGATGTATCTAATATGTACATTGTAGAAAATATATATATATATTTATGACATGAATAGAAGTTTATTAATATGCTGAGTGTTTGCTGAGTCACTTCTGACTTATTGCTGAGTCAACAAGATAAACCCCATCTTGTCTGAACGGCTGCGGTTATTTCTAGGTTAAATCTAATGGCCTAAATGAATTCTAAAATCTATAAATAAGTGGGTAGACCCTAGACCTAAATCACTTGTAAAATTAGAGAAGCTACCGTCATGCTGCTGCCATGGAGTTCAGCATAGCCGTCACAAACTAAGAAGAGGAAGCCTAATCATCTACAACTAAATCTACACAAATCAAATCAAAAGATCTCTCTTTCTCTAATTCTTTTCTTTTGTTGGTGAGTATGATGATTCTCACAAGACTATTACAAACTAATTTGACTCAGTTATGAATGGATCACAAGAAAGTGATGTGATTTGTAATTGTAAATTCTATATATTGTGGATCTCTTATTATGTTATTATGCTGTCGTATGATGTAAATTATATATGCTATGTCATGCTATGTTGTAAATTCTCTTATGCTATGTCGTGCTATGTTGAGAATCATGTCAAGCTATGTTATACTATCATACTATGCCATGTTATAAATCATGCTATATTATGTTGAAAAATCATGATGTTGTTGGATCATGCTTAAAGTTATGTTTTTTTTTCTTAATTTAAATGGATCTTGTTTATGGGAATTTGCCTATTAGGTTAGGTGTACCCATAAACTTGAAACTATAATTAAATAAAACTTGATTATGGGAATTTGCCTATTGAGTTAGGTGTACCCATATAAAACCATGTTGTTAAAAAAATAGATGATGTTGATTCACACATGTTCATATGTAAGTTTATGAAAATTGATTGAGATCATATTAGGTGAATTTTGAACAAGTTGACACCTTTAGATCCATGACATGTATAATCTATGCAAGTTGGACATATGCAAGTTTCACCCCTTATTATGATTCATTTGGTCACATATACATGTTGTTATTATGATAATCTCTTTTATGCTATGAGTTAGGCTATTCGAGTCTAACATATATTTTGCGAATAAACGTTCAAACGTGGGGTATGGGTAATATTAGGAATTAATAAATTGGGTGCAATTTTGTAAGATGTTGCATACCATGAATGAATGTCCATAATTAAGTCAATTATGGACATTGTTAAAAATTGGAAGTAATTAATAATTCAAGTAGGGAATTATTAAAATTGGGGGAAAGTGGATTATTATTAATAATCAATGCTTAGGACACGAGGTTGGACCCGTTTGTGATGTAAACCTGCCCGGACCCGCCCGGCAAATCCAGTAGTCACAAATGTCGGCCCAATGTGAGAGGTCCTAGGCCCAAACTAAAGCATAACAGTTGTAAAGACACGAGGTTAGACTCTTTTATGGTGTAAGACTGCCCGGACCCGCCCGGCAAATCCAGCTGCCATAAATGCCAGTCTAATGTGAGAGGTCTTTATTAGGTTATGGCCTTAATGAACTAAGAAGTACTTAACCATATAATCTTGTAAGGTGGGACATGGGGGTTAAGTAGGTGCCTTGGGTGGCATGAGGAATCTGGTGGTTGCCTTTAGAGGCATTTGAAATGCGATTAGACTTAACCAAACACACATGTAAATGAACATGACTAAGTGGGTTAAGTGGGATGGACTAATGGGGACAAGCTTAGGTGGAATGCTTGTGGTAAATAGTGGGGGCCCATTTCAACCAGTATCCCAAGACGTATCTTTATGGGCTCGACCCAAGTCGAGGACGGGACACGCATATTGGGTTTGACTATAAGAGGCCAAAACAGGGAGCGGTGGCAATGCAAGTCCAACGGGTTTCATATGCGTGTGTGGACCCGGGCTGGTAGGTAAGACGTTGTTGCATCGTGTAGGTATAAGCCGTGCATGTCCGTTGTATCAGGTTGCCACTTTAGGGGAGTGATACACCCCACTGTGGGGCCAGCACGGGTATCTACGAGTTAGGGAGCCGATCGAATAATGGGAAGTAGGGTACACCTAGTGGAGATAGGGGCAGGCGGCACCTATGTAGTCAGCTAGGGGTACGTAAAGCCATTGGGAAAGTTTCTAAGTGAAGCTAAGTGGGATGAATCTTTAGGGTGACTGGTGTGGTGCAGTATAGTGTTTATCCTTTAGTATTTAGGAGCGCCTATAACGTTGCCTTTAGCGATTGTCTATGTCCTTAATCTGCTCTTCATAGACATTTTCTTGTTTTCCAGCTTATGCCTTAGTCCAGTTATTTTGGTAATAGTATTGTAGAATTATCATATTCACCAGACTTTATGTCTGACCCCCTCTTTTCCATCCTTTTCTCCCTTCAGGTCCGCAGGTTGGGCCAAGTTCTAGTGGAGTCTAGTTGGATCGCTTATCTTCTGGAAAGCTTGGACTGCTGAAGTAAAGTCCAGCTTGTTATCTTTCTTTTTAATGGCTATTCATGTAATGGGATTATGTACTTGTTTTATCAAGATAGATATTGTACTTGACATTGAATATGGTGTTATGATGTAATCAAACATGTTTTGACTTCTGCTACAATGAAATAAAGTTTTTGAATTTCCAAGTACTATTTTATATCTGTCTTGTTGTAATTTTACTGTTCTATATTCACTTAAAACCTCCATGGAAGTTAATGCATTCCCTTTGTGAGTGACATTAATGGACGTGGGGTGTTACATAACATTTTTATTTGAAATGAATTATGCATACAAAAATCACTTTTTTGTTCGCATTAAAAAGTAGGAAATGAACATGTATATTTTTATATAGTGAAGTTGATATTTTTACTTTGTTAAATAGAAAAGATAATATTTTCACATTGTAAAATAGTAAAGTGATATTTTTACTTTGTAAAATAGAAAGGTTATAAAAAGAACAAAATTTGTGAATCATTTTTATTTTCATTTTCTATTGTAAATGAAAAGGATAAATATGTGAATCACTATATTTACATTCTCAAATGTAAAATCAAAAGAACAAAATATATGAATCATTTTATTTACATTTTTTTATTGTAAATGAGAAGAACAAAATATGTGAATTATTTATTTACATTTTCTATTGTAAATAAAAAGAATAGAATTTAGAGATACATTTATTTACATTTTTTTATATAAACAAAAAGAATAGAGTTTAGAAATATATTTATTTACATTTTCTATAGTAGGAAAAATAGAATTGTTAATGTTGAATATTTTATCGTTATTTTGAATGAGGTAAAAATAGAATTGTTAATGTTGAATATTTTATCGTCATTTTGAATGCGGTAAAAATAGATTGTTAATGTTGAATATTTTATCATCATTTTGAACGCGGTAAAAATAGATTGTTAATGTTGAATATTTTATCGTCATTTTGAATGAGGTAAAAATAGAATTGTTAATGTTGAATATTTTATCGTCATTTTGAATGCGGTAAAAATAGATTGTTAATGTTGAATATTTTATCGTCATTTTGAATGCGGTAAAAATAGATTGTTAATGTTGAATATTTTATCGTCATTTTGAATGCGGTAAAAATAGAATTGTTAATGTTGAATATTTTATCGTCATTTTGAACGCAGTGAAAATAAAATGGTTAATGTTGTCATTGTTATCGACATTCTTGGTGCGATAGAAATAGACAATGTTAGTGATTCATTTTTATCGACATTTTTAATGCGATAGAAATAGACAATGTTAGTGATTCATTTTTATCGACATTTTTAGCGCGATAGAAATAGACAATGTTAGTGATTCATTTTATTCGACATTTTTGATGCGATATGAATAGCGATGTTAATGGTACATTTCTATCGTCATTTAGATGTGATAAAAAGAACAGGAACATGAGAATCATTTATTTACAACTCCTATTGTAAATGAAAAGAGTAAAAATATGAGGACCACTTTATTTACAACTTCTTTTGTAAATGAAAAGACCAAAATATGTTGATCATTTTATTGGTATTTCTATGGTAAATAAAAGAATAAGACATGTGAATCCTTTTTATTTTCATTTTCTATTGTAAATGAAAAAGAACAACATTCTTGTCAAGACTTGATTAGTGAATTTAAATTGTCATTTTGAGTTAACATGTCAAAATTAGAAAATGAACCTTTCTATACATTAAAAAGGATTAGTTAAAAATGAACATTTTGTGTCATTAAAAGGGATTAATTAGAAATGAACACTTGGTGTCATAAAAAAAGAATAAATTAAAAATAAACATTTTTTTTATGCATGAGAAAAGAGATTAAAACAAAATACTCATTTTTGTATATTAAAAGTGGATTAGACAAAATGGACATTTTTGGCACATTAAAATGAATGAAGTAAAAATAGACATCTTTATTCATTGAAAAAGATTAGACAAAATTCTCATTTTGTTGCATTAGAAGTTAAGAAACAAAATCATCATATTTGTTTATGTTGAGAAAAAGAATGGATGTAAAATGTATGTTTTCATACATTAAAAAGAATAAATTAAGGATGTATATTTTTATACATTAAAAAGAATGAAGTCAAATATTCATTTTGTCATTAAAATGAATGAGACCAAAAATATGCATTTTTGTAAATAAATAAAAGTCACGATTTTTATTGTCATATGCTCATAATAAAGAGTATTGAAATATTTGCCTGTGATGTTGTATTTTGATGTGTTAAAAGTGATGTTAGTATATTCAAAATTGAATATCACACTTCCATTTACAAGTCATCCGACTTGTTTATGAGATTGGGACGATTATTTTTACACATCGCCCAAGTGCACAAATAATTTATTATTTGTTTGTTGGATGAAAACCCCACACGGGTATTGGGACGATACTTGACTGACACAAATCCCAATGTTTAATTATATGTCTATCGATTGATCGACAGGCTGCGATGAGCGTTATTGTTTTATTTTAATGCTCACACAGTTGACATTGTCACTCTGGTTGTTAATGGATGGATTGAGGATTATTTCCTGTTATTACCCTATACATGAAATGTATGAAACCCATATGACCCAAATTATATGGTACATGGTTGAGTCGCATTCCAATGTAGAATTTCTTTTTTTTAAATAAAGAATTTTTATATAATAAAAGGATTTTTGTAAAATAAAAGATTTTATATTATAAAGAATATTTTACATTCAGAATCTTTTATATATAGAATATTTTATTGATTATTTTAAAATATGTTTTTTTTAATACAGTAATGAATTAATATCTTTAAGATAAACCTTTTATTTAAGATTATTAGATCTTAAAAATTATGTTTGGTGATTGATATGTAGATTGGATTTGCAGTGGACGATGTTTTAAATAACATTTATCCTTTAATCCAATTTACATTGAAATTACTATTTGAAATTTATAAATCTATTTTATAAATTAAATCAAAAATTGGAATATTAATAAATCTTTTTAGAAAGATTAAAATGTAATTTATTTTATCTTTAATAAAATTAATGAGAATCTTTTAATATAAATAATAATTTTTATTTAAAAGGATATTCAAAGTTGGAATGTGGCGTATGGTTGATTTTAATTAAGGATACGCGAGTTATTCAGAAAGACCGGGTCTAACCCATTCTGAATAATCATCACGACGATCAAGAGTCGAAGATGAAGACGGTGACTGAAGACCGGAGAACTTCACATCGTTTGGTTGATGGTGACTGATATCTTGAATTGGGACTGATCCCCCAAGGCAAGGTAAAAAGTGATGATCTTCCAAACGTACTGGAGATCGACGGATACGTTGTTTCGTTCAGACCCAGAACGGACTTGTAAATGGATAGCATGCCTGACATTGAAATTTATTTCATGTAATTAAATTGGTTTTTATTTAATATATAAATGCATGGTGGCGGAGGATTTATTCTCTTGCTTAACACCCTTTTGTATGTTAAATAATTACCGATCGCATGATATGAGTTGTTGATGTGGTATGCCAAGTTGCAATTGATCAAGGCTTTGTTGAAAAGAAGGCCATGTGGTTGATGATCAAAGCACAGTCTATTTAGGCATAGCTTTGTGTATATCGTGACTTCGCGAGCCTCACAACCCGGTAGAGTCTAAAATGGGAGAAGGGAACGCAGGGAGTACGCACGTTTCTTTCTAGCTAGAGTGGTGCCAGGGACCTACCAGCGCTGGCATTTATTCATTGTGGTTGTTGGATTGTTCGAGGCCTCGGTTTATGCGGTCGCTACTGGCCGTAGTATAGGTCCAAAAGGACCGTGAAACGTGTGTTCAGGCATAACCAATCCACAAAAGTAAGTGTGGACCGGCCCTACAGGATCCAAGGGTTGGACAGAGTACCAATCCTGGGGCATTGCTAGAGTGTCTCGAATCGGTAAGAATCTCCTCCCTAGCCTTGACTCAGATGGAAACCCAAATTTCCAATACGACATCACGCGGTTTTGATTATATACCTATATATGGCGACATAGTGGGATGGGGCACTCATGCCGTCTAGGATTAATACATTTACTTTGATGTATTTCAAATTGGTTGCACACTATTATTATATAATACCGTGTTTATCGTATCAAGCATCTTTTGACCATTATAAGGTAAAACCCTATCCTCCGGTTTGCGTTGCATTGTGTGATGGGACTTGGGTCTTATAATGGTTTCATTTTTCTAAAAAGCATTGCGTTATTTTGACGATTTACTTTAGTCATGCACTGGCAATCTATAGGGGAAAACCCGTTCCACGAAAGTGGCGTGGTCCTGTGATTAGCCTTATTATATTTTATAGGTTAAGTAGAATTCTCATACCAGTCCCATGACTGACCTGTAGTTTGTCCACTGGCAAACTCGGGTGCCCATATTTTCCACACGGGCAGTCGAGTAGCTATTTTTGTAGATATATTAAACAGGATTCTGGGTTGAAGCTTAAAGCTGTGTCCAGAGATAGAGAGTCTTCCGCTGTGTTCTTCCGTTGCAGTATATTACATCCTTTTTGTATTTATCTTCCGCTGTAATTATATTCCAATGTACTCTGATATGTATATTCTGTACTCTGATGTAACATTATATGATGATATGTTATAAAAGTCTTCTGTTGTTGTTTTAATATGTTGTATGCCCAAAGTTAAAGTATTCGTAGATTTTCACTTTTTGGGTCAGACCTGTGTGGTTTATGGTCGATTCAAAGGGTGGGAATTTGCGGGTCTTTACAGTGTCCCTTCATACTAGGTAGGTTACAAAGTAAATAAATTTACTGATTAAGCACACGGTGACATATTTACTTCTCATTTAAATATCAAAAGTAAATCACAAAGAGAAAGAGAATAAATGGAAAGAAATGAATGCAAGATTAATTGTTTGACGCTAATCGTGAGAAAGTTTGTAACTTTCAAATTTTAAAAACATAATATTAAATATCATGTGTTAAAAGTTTTACATAGATAATGTCAAAAGTTTTGCAGTTTTTTTTTTGTTTCTGAATACAAACAACATAATGTAAAAGATAAGACATATATATATACACACACATGGAATTGGCTTGATTTTGGAGAAATAATGATGGGAAACAAAAAAGGAAAGGAGAATTAAAGGGATGGAGATTTAAGGAATGCGAATACGAAGTAAGGTACATGAAAATAGAATGTAGGTGAAGAAATTAACAAAGTGGGAGAAAACACAAATGCGTTATTAATGAAGAAATAAAGTGGAGAGAAATGATGCAGTGAATTTGGGGGAAGTAGAAAAGAAGGGAAAAAAAGATAGGCATGCATGAAATGTTAATGTGCAGAGAAATTATGTGTATTATTTATTTGATTATTAATGTCTGTTGTATAAAACAATTCTATCATTTTTTTAGATGATTACAAATAAGTGTATATTATTAGAAATGTGCTTGCTATTGGACTATTCTACTACATCACAGGCGTAATTAAATATTTATATTTAAATAAAATACTACTGCACAAGAATTCAAATATTCAAACAGTATTTTATTAAAACATAATATTTTATTTCTATATTTGAATAGTACAAATTTTTGACTCTGCTATTTGTACATCTCAGTATTACAGTACATTTCAATGTCAATTTCATTTGTTACATTACTCTTCACTACAACACTCAGTCACTCGGTTGTACAAACACATATATATTGTGACTCACTCAGCTCACTCATAAACATACCACTCATATACGGATACTCACTCATACACTATCACTCACTTGTATTCTGTCTTTAGCCTGCTTTACAATCAGTCACTCCAGACTTCTGCATGACTATCACAGAAACACATAGAGTAAACATGAACAAAAATATTTTTAAATTCTAGAAGATATAATTTTGTTTTTAAATTTATTTGCCTCGGAATTTTGGTGTGTTTCGCATTATATTTCATGACTTGATCTGATATGTATATATTTCCATCTGTGTCTAAGACCGCTTGTGATATTCACTATAAATACCACAAGATAGGCATTGTCTGTAGTGCTCACATATATATTTTCTGCACGTGCATTATACATGTATATACATACATGTGTATGTATATACACATATTTTCTATGCAGGGGCAATATGGTCATTCATTATACCAGAAGGGACAAATATATCAAAAATGAAGTGTTGGGTGATGCTTGACAACATATGTATGCTGCATATACCTAAGAACACTCAAGTGCAGCAAAACAGGAATGGCATCACACAGTATATAAACACACACACATTATATATATATATATATATAAACATCCGTGTATGTATACATATGTATGTATATAAGTGTACAAGCACATAGGCAAAACAATATATATCTGAAGTTATAATAATTAAGAGCATGCATCAGGAGCAGCATTGTACAAATGATCACACACAGATATATACATACATGTTTATATGTATATATATGCATGGAGCAAAATACACAAGCCAATGAAGTATATAACTAGCCATGCAAGCATCCAAGGACTGAGTCAAAAGTACCCAAGAAGCAATGGTAGCATGCACAGCTCAAGTATGGTACAACAAAGTTTCAGGAAATGGTGAAACACAAATAGCCAGTTTTCAAATTCAAGCCCAAAATGTTCGAGCACAAATTAAAGAACTATGCAAGGGGATATTGCAAATGGTATAGTCAAGCCAATACAAGATCAAACATGGAACCAAGAAACAAAGTGTTGCAGCAACATACATGTACAAGTGCATAAACATATGCACTGCACAAATGCACGGGAAACTGCTGCTGCCAAGATGATTGTGTGAGAGAACATCTTATGTTCAATCAAAGGAAGACAGTGTGGAACTTTACTGATCGCAAATACGAGCCCAGACCCACAAGACTATTGCAAGCATGGGCTAGATATGTTTAGCAAGGTTTTGGTGCAACAACTATCCTGCATGTACAAGCAGTTCAACCTGAAGTGAAGCCACGTACATATATATACACACACACACAAAAAAAATTCAAGCAACTCAATAGTGAAGAACAAGCTACATGGAACAAAGGAAGAATGTGCAAGAAAAATTCATGTGTGGCCAAATACATGCCAGGATGAACGTCTTAGGTGCAACTATCAAGGAAGAGTACAAATCAGGTCAAAGGTTGTATCTGTTCAGGTTTTGGTCAACAGGAATATGCATCCACATGTGCAAACGCAATTTCATATCTCAAGTATAAATGCAACAGTGTTCACAAAAGAAATCAAACATAGTAAAGAATCATTCCATAATATCAAGAAATAACTTATTAAAGCAAAAAATCATTTAAATTGTTTCCAGCATGCAAACAATTTTTATTGTTGCTAGAAACAACAACGAAGAATATTGGGTAGGAAAACAATTTTTATTTGTCTCCAGAATTCTACGAATATATTATGCAAGAAATCAGGACAATTAATTTTTCAGAAATTAGTGAACAATTTTTTTGGTAAGGTTCAATATATTTCCAGCATGGAGCAAAGTTGTCTTTCTGAAAAATCTCACTGTAATCAAGCATCGTGATTAAAGGCCAAGAAAATCATACAAAGAATTTCCTGAAATGAATATATTTTGGCATGTTTTTTTAGTGTGTCCAGAGATCTTATTGACATTTTTAGTCATGCAATTTCATTCGAAAATGTGATAACCCGTAACTTCCCCGGTAAGGAAAGCGTGGATACTTTGAGGACAAGACACATCGGAGCGCAAACAGAAGAACATTTCATTGTTTATTATAACAATTCCATTAGAATACAAGAATATATAGAGTATGAATAAATATTACACATTTGACAAATATCAGAGATTACAATAAATTACATAGCAGTGGAAAAACAATACAAAACACAACTGAAAGTAACACACGGATACAGAGCTTTCCGAGCATCGTTCCTGTTGTAAATCAGGATCCTGTGAATATAAATCTGCAAAACCAAAACTACAAGCTGCCCGTGTCGAAAATAGGGGCACCCAGAGTTTAGGTTAAAACAATAAACTCCAGGTCAGTCATGTGATTGGTGTGAGAACTAAAACAGTTATTAATCTTTATTTTTAAAGTTAGGTAAATCAAGGGACCACGCCGTATAACACGGAACGGGTTTCCTCCCAAGAATACTAGTGCATAAAACAAACAGCGCAATGCTAAATAAAGAAAAATGAAGCTATTATAAGACCCAGGTCCCATCACACAATGCAACGCAAGCCATAGGATAGGGTTTTTACCTTATAATAGCCAAAGAATGGTTGATACGTTTAAAAACATATTATTTTGATATTACTATAAGTGTATAGTGTCAAAACAATTTCAATCATAGATGGCATGGGTACCATATATCATGTCGCCATACTAGGCTCTACAAATAAAACCGCAATGTCACGTATTGGAAATTGGATTCCATTATGAGTCGAGGCAAGGGGCAAGCTCCTCTCCATTTGAGACACTCTAGCAAATGTCTCAGGACCACACACAGCGATCCTTGGAATCGGTTGGGCCAGTCCTCACCTAACTTTGGAGAATTAGTTATTCCTGAACACACATTTCCCGGTCCTATAGGACCTATATAATGGTCTGAACGTCGGCTCACATAGTGATAGTTATCGACCATATATTCGAGGAGCCTCGCATTCCAACAACCACATAGGTAAAAAGTATATAAATGTCGGGGGTGGTAGGTCACTGACATCACCTATAGCTAGAAAGAAACGTCGTGTTCTCCCAACGGTCCGTGTCTCGTTTTTGACTCATACCGAGGTGTGAGGCTCGCGAATTCACATTATACACAAAGTTATGCCACACAGGCCATTTTTGATCATCAACCACAAGACTTTGCTTTCCAACAGAAGTCTTGATCATTTGCCACTTAGGCATGCCACACAGGCAATTCACTCCATGCGACTGATGTCCATCAATATGCAACCTCTGAGCTCGTACGTCTCAGAGAAGGGCATTAAGAAAGAGAATAAATTCTCCGCCGCCAAACAGATGTATATTTAATAGAGATCAATCAACACATAATAAAATCCAATGTCAGACACTGAAACACCCCACCTCCGTTAGGGTCACTCTCAAAGGGAATGCCCTAATTTTGGTGGAGGTTTATAAGTATAAGTCACAGATATACAAGACAGATATAAGAACACATATTTGTAAACAGCGGAAAATCAACAAAACTTTTAGTTTATAAAAGCAAATATGTGCTACAACAACATCACCATAATTGTCTTACATCTTTTCCCAAAACATAACATAACACTTTCATAATCTGTCTTGATTACATTATTTAAAGAAGCATAAATAAAACATAGATAAACTGCAAAAGCCCCATAGTGGATTGTCCAAAGCCATAGTTCAAAACGAAAAAGTCCACGCAATACATTTCTCTTCTTCAAGCTGGATGTTAAGGCTGGTCAAGCTGCTGTGTTCCCTCCCTGTGGACCTGGGGGGGAACGGAAGAAAAGAAGACGAAAGAAAAGTAGAGTCAGACATAAAGCCTGAGTAAGTCTAGTACTATTTTGTCTATGAATAAAGAACTGGGTATGATAAGTATAAACAAGAAGTGGAAAAGCACTATAACTTGGTTAAGTTGTCTACGGTCGAATATACTATTGTACCCCATGTTAATCTCTGAACCCATATAAACTAGTTTCCAACTGGCACCCCAAAATCAGGGTGAAGTGATCCATTCTATGATGATCGGCTCCTACTCGCATAGTTACATGTGTCTTACGGCCCCCGATGTTGTAGTTACCTATGCTGGTCCCACCATGGGGTGTATCAAGTCCCATGGTGGCGGCCCGACACAATCCTAGAATGCACAGGTATGCTACTGGTGTCCAGTGCCTTATTTTTCTGCGCCGGAGTGTGTGCACGCCCGCACCCCGTTAGAACCTACACTGCTACACCACCGCCGTCGATTTGACCTCTTACAATCAGCCCAGTAATCGTGCCTCACCCTGCCTAGTTTCAGGGTATCCTGATACACCTTCTAGGGTTACTGCTGAAAAGGGTCCCCCGTTACTAGGTTTTCTATCTCTAGCCCACATGCTAAGTTGGTTAAGTGTTTTCTAACCTAACCCCCACCAGCCCGTTTAGTTTAGCATGTTCCATTTTGATTAAGTCTTTAGTTCACTTAATCCTAACAATCCTGACTCAGCCTTAATTGTCTTATTAAAGCCTTGACCTCTCACATTAGACAGGTATTGTTGTGGCTGCCTGTTGCCGGTTGGTTCCGGGCAGTCTTACGCCACAACTCAGTCTAACCTCGGGTCCTTATTGGGCTCCATGTTTAACCTCCCACATTGGATAGGTATTGTTGTGACTACTGGACAGCCGGGCGGTTCCGGGCAGGTTTACATCACAACTCAATCCAACCTCGGGTTAAACACATCGTATGTTCTACATATACATATTTTGTCTTTCTTCTTTATTTTCTTATATGTAAATATTTGCGGCCCATTATTAAGTTAATGGTGTAAAGGTTACACCAATCATGGGCCCAACCCATACTTGAATTTGGGCCCTTCTACTTTATGTTTTCATTTATTAATTAATTTAACCCAACATTATTTTCCCCCGTTTAACACGTCGGTTTATTTTATATATGTTGGGCTTAGCCCTTTTAAGCCCAATCTAGCCATGCGAAAAGGGGAGGCTTAAAGCGTGAGTACATACACAAAAAGGGGAATGTGAACGCATGAACTTGCAACATAACGTTGGAATTGCAAAATAGAAACTGGTGTACTTGCATAGTAGTAACATATACTTTGGTCATAAAGCATAAGTGACATGAATCAAACCATGTAAACTTGTAGTTAAGTTTAAGAATATCACTATCGACACATAGGCTTAACTACAACATAAATCTATATTTTTATTCAGGCATAATATCAAACATAAGCAAATCATGTTCATAAGATTACTACATGTTTACAAAGGTGTTTACTTTTGTTACTAACACAAAAGTATAGTTCAACTTAATCATGATTTTAAATCTATTCACATGGCATAAATATTTCTAACATGAAATCATGATTTTTACTTTAGTCATGCAAACTTGCAAAGGGATTTTTGAACCTAACCTAGCTATGTACCACATATGTCATCATATAATTCTTGTTAAAAATATGGATTTCAATTATGCAAAATATCAATCATAGCCTAGTCATATTCATAAGTTTGCAAATAGATTTTCTAGTACAAAAGCATGACTTAATACATAGATCATGATGCCAAATTCTCAACATAATTTCATATGGACTATGATAACCCAAACTTATTCCAATTACTTCACAAAAATGATGTTTGTATAAAAATACACATTATGATGGCATAGTAGCAAAACCCCAACCTTGCATGAATTTCAATTAATCAACTACATACATGTAGCTTCAACATAGATTACATAATTCGCGAATATTCCAAACGTATACTTGCATAAAACTACCGCATGTAGTTTTTCATAATTGAATAACATAATTCGAGAATATCCAAATGTACACAATATCCCAAATCGATAAGAATCATAGTAACGCACAAATATGAATTACTTTATCGCCACAATTCAAGTATACAAACCAACACAATTATTTGTTCATACCAAAATAATACTCTACTTACAATGGTATGGCGAATTCTCCAATTTAGGGATTTGGAGATGCGATTCCTTGTTGATTTGATTTGTTTAGGTTGCTTTATGCTTTAGAATTTGCCTCCTAATCCTTTCTCTCCAATTGGCGGCTACTCTTAGTCGTTCCTCAGCAACATGACGGCTTTGTTCTTGTTTTTGAATGAATAGATTAGGGTTGAGTCTAGGGTCATTTTTATAGAGGTTATGAACTGATTAGGACCATTGATGTTGCTTGGATTGATCGTAGCCATTCATTCGAAAGAGAGACCAATTAGAGCCTGCCACCTAGCCCTAATGACAAAGCAAGCTTCTGAAAATCGGCCAAACACAGACCTGGCCAGCCAGGGCTAGACCAGACCTGGCCAGCAGGTCATTTTTGACCTGGGCGCACTTGGCAGGTGCGCCAGGTCAAAAATGTACTGGCGCACTTCCCAAGTGCGCCAGTGCATTTTTTTTCTGGCACACTTCCCAAGTGCGCCAGTGCATTCTGGCTCGTTTTCCGGTTTTTCGCCCAACTTCGTTCGTCCATATCTTCTTCATACGATATCCGTTTTACGCAAACTCAGACTCTATTTCGCGTATTTTTCCGAGACGAACACAATGGCGTATCCCGTTTCCCTTAGTTCTTTGATTTGAAATTAATTATACTTTAATTTGTGAGTTTCACAGTTATAGAATTCACGGGGTGTTACAGACACACAGTCCATTTACAAGTTCGTTCTGGGTCTGAACGAAACCGGAGGCACTTTCCTCGCATATCCATCGATCTCCAAGTACGTCTGGACGATCACCAACTGTTTCCCTCCTCTTGGGTGTACAGCCCAATCAAGATCATCAGTAATCACCCAAACGATGTGAAGACTTCCGGTCTTCAACCACCTTCTTCATCTTCGACTTATCGTCGAATCGGTTATTCAGAATGGGTATAAACCTGGCCTTTCCGAATAACCCGCGTATATAATAAACAAATGTTACACAAACCCAACATACGCCTCATTCCAATTCAGAATATTCTTTTATTCAAATTTTCACATTCTTAGGGAAAGGTTCCCATTAATTTTATCAAAGATAAATTCTTCTAAATTTATTCTTTAATCTCCCTTTGGATATCATTTCAAACCATATTATGGTTTTCCAAACTAGTCGGGATTTGCAACCACAACGAAGTAATTATTTATTTTATTTCCCAATCCCAACCTATTCATCCCATGGAGCAAAACTGGTAATACTCCATATCTAACACCACGGTGTTATTAGTAAATATTAATTACCATTTCACGTTCAAATCTAATTAAAGATTTAACTATCTCTTTGGAGCAAAACTGTGATACTCCATTCTCGATCACTTTAATCTAATTAAAGATTCATTAAAACTCCACTTAGTTTTAATCTTCCCAAAATCAATATCCTGTCTTTAACTAGGTTAAAGAACCAATGTCATTCAAAACACGGTTCACAATAAACCCAAAAATCAATTCAAATTCAATTTCCAATTAAATATTATTTAATTGGTACACTTCATTAAATCTAAATAGAAAGATTTAATCTTTTTCTCAACTATGTTTAAGAACAGTGTTAATGAAGACACCATTCACGACAAACCCAAATCACGTTTGATATTAAATACAAGGCTCTGAATAGAAAATATATCGGCTTATATTCAATATCAAATTCTACGAGCAACAAATATCGTATTGGAAATAACGATATAAATATATCTTTCAAATTTCCATAACAATATCTGTATAATCACGAAAATCAACATCGAAATATTCCAAAGCCAATTTCAATTCAAATCCATTTCCACTTTATATATCGGAAATTCTGGTTATTTTCAAAACCATTTCAAATTCAATTTATTTATTTCAAAAATAAATTGATTTTAATTCTAGTTCAAAACTACTTCATTTCGATAAAAATCTATTTTTATCTTTTCAAATATGGAGTTTTTCCTCCCAATTTCTCCCAAATCATTTCTTATGATTTTACACAAATTATTACTATTTTTAATGATTTTATCAAAGCTCGTACAGTCAATTTCCATCAACGGCCATCGAACTACACTTACAACGACCTTTTCCAATTTCGATTTGGACATAATTCCAAATCCAACCGTTAGATCTCAGATTTCTAATATTCATTGGAAAGCACTTTTCAATACGAACCCAATGGTTCCGGATTCAGGAGAATCCGACGGTCGGATCTCCCATAACGTCAATTCGAAGTCAATGGTCGAAATTCACGAACTGCCGCAGCGCGGCGCGTTCTATTCAGGCCATTATATATATATATATATATATATTTATATGTATATATATATATATATATATATATATATATATATATGTATGTATGTATGTATGTATGTATGTATTATATATTTCTTCGATTTCCTTTTAAAACGTATTTTATAAATCGTTTTAAATTCGTTTTCAAATCTATTTCAACTTCATATTCAATTTTAAATCAAAATTGAATATTTCATATCGTTAACATATAAATGATGATATTTTCAAAACTTTATATTTTGAAATCACTTCCTTTTCTATAATCATTATAAAAACGAATATAATCGATATAAATATTGTTCACGTCAAAATGGCGCATCTCTAATCAACACGACTTTATATATTTCAATAACTTCATTATTCTATTCAACAAATGAATATTTTCTTCAACACATGAATATATACTTTATTCAACACATGAATATTTATTAATTCTCACTTACAATAAAAAGGTGTATTCTATTGTATAAAATATTTCGTTCAACATAAGAATCATTTCAACACATGAATATTCTCAACACATGAGTATCGTCAACACATGACTATTTTTTTGTTATTTAATATATTTTATAAAATTATGATAAAGATGTAAATTTTATTGTTAAAATATTTTACTCAACATATGAATATTTTCAACACAGGAATATATATTTTTCGACACATGAATATTTATTTTTCAACACATGAATATTCTCAACACATGAGCATCTTCAACACATGACTATTTATAATATTCAACACATGAATCTTTATAATATTCTTTATTTTCTCAATTGGAATGAGGCCCATCAATTACCATATAATATTAATTATATGGATTCCATACAACACATGTATATAATTGCAACGATAAATAATCAACTATCATCCAAAGTGCACCACACAACTGCATAAGCATTAAATATAACTAATTAACGCTCATACAGTATGTCAATCAAACGATCGACATACCACTAAACAATTGGGATTAGTGTACGCTAAATATTATCCCAACACCCGTGTGGGGTTTCAATCCACAAACACCAAATATTAATTGTGCAGTTGGGCGACGTGTAAAATTTATCGTCCCAATCAATTTCCTTCAAATGGGTGTACATAAACAAATCGTTCGATTTGTAAATGAATATTTATTTTATTCACATTCACGTTAAAAAATTATATTTTTAACGATAATTAATTTATTTCAACACATGAATGTTTTATTATCCATTTCACATCAACATCACAAACAAACTTCACACCACATCAAACAAGCATACAAGTCGTCCATGGTATGTGGACGATGGGTGTTGGGTGCTGCTAAGCACCATCTGCATCCTAGTATATATTTTTAACTAGAAAACAAGATTTAATGTGAGAAGTTCTCACCGATTAGCTAAACCAAACACCATGACTCTTCATATGTAGGAAATCATCGTTGTGCTCGCCTTTTGTCACTTTCGTCGTCCGTGTCCACTACATATATAAAAATCACATTTTTATATTCTCTAGTATATAAAAATTCTATTTTGAATCCGCTATTCATATAAAAATCGAATTTTTATTTCTCTACAACATATATAATCTCTGCTATATAAAAATCATATTTTTATAATCTCTACTTTCATGTTAATAAAAATCGTATTTTTATATTTTCTATTCATATAAAGAAAAATCAAACTTTTATATTAATAAAAATCCAATCTTTTCTATTTATAAAAATCTCAACTTCATCATCATGTCCTATTAAAAATAATATCTTTATTTTCAAACCATATATGTCAAATTCAAATTTTTATACTCTTGTACTCTATATAAAAATCTCACTTTTATATGGCTAATCACATCACAAATATCTCACCTTTATTCGATAAAAATCCTAACTTTTTCATTTAAAAAAACTTATTTTTATAGACTAAAAAGAGAAGAAAAATCAGAATTTCTATTAAGCTAAATAAAAAAACTTATTTTATATATTCTAACGCTATACACCTATGAAAGGTTAGATTTTTATACGCTATTTATAATAAAAATCGTATCTTTGCAAGTTAAAAATCAAATCTTTGCAAGTCTAAAAATCTAACCTTGCTTTAAATAAAATTCAAATCTTCCTAGCCCTTTCATATATAAAAACCCTATTTTTAATTTAAACTTTTCATATAAGAATTAACATAAAAAAAACAATGTTTTTAATATAAAAAATGACTTATAGGTTTCAACGAGGGGGAGGGGGTTCCTGCTGCGCGCAGTGGAGGAGAAGGAGGGTGCGGGAGAGTCGAAGGCCGTGCTGGGAGGGTTGGTGGCTTGGGCACGGGTTCTTCGACTGCGAAGGGGAGAGAGGGGTGGGGGTTGCTTCGTCGATGTCAGAAGGAGGGCGACGGAGCATCGATGGCCGAGGGGAAAAGCAGTGGTGGCATGCGCCATGGATGGCAGTGGCAATCGTGAAGGGCGATTGGGTTTTTTTTTTCATTTCTAATTTTTCTTTCTGAGAGAATAAAAGGGGAGGAGGAGAGTAAAGGAAGTATATAATAATATATATTATTTTCTTTTCTTTAATTAATTTCAAAAAGCAATTATTTATTTCAAGATCGAAACGAGACCCTGTAACAACCCGGAAAATCTGGGCCAGTTTAAAATTTTTATTTTGGCAATTTTAGCGAATTTTGATTATTTAAAATGAATTATTTTAAATAATATCGACGAGAAATTTATTTTTAATATAATTCGAACGTATATATTATACGCGTCGTCGTTAGAATATAAATATTTATATATAATTATAAATAGAATTGAAAATGGCGCGGTAGTTCGAAAATTCGATTTCTAATTTCAAATGAATATACAGAATTCAATATAAGTCAGAATTGAACGAAACAAGAAATATTTGAATCTGTATAACTATATCTTTGTAACGAAGTTGACAAACTGAGATTTCATCTTAGAAATGATAAGATATGTCCAGTTTAAAATTAGAAATAGTCGCTGTGGAATTTATATATATTTTAATATAATATATAGCCCTTAAAAATAGCCATTTTGCAAACGACCTCGGATTTCGACGAAACCAGTTTTGTTGGGTCCGGGATGTAAAGTTATTGCTAGGTTTCAAGTTTCATAATTTTTCGAATCAATATGTGAGCGTGGCAAAAGAAAACGCGTTTGACCAGTTTCAGTTGATTTTAATCGACTGGAAATTGGCCATTTTTCAAACGGCCTCAGAATACGACGAAACTAGTTTTGTTAGGACCATATCGTCAATACGAAGCTAGAAAATATTTTTCTGGGATTTTTAGAGTTAGTATGTGACCCCGGTAATTTGAAATGTACGCTTAAAATTCAATATAGTGATTTAAATGTAAATTCAACGAAAACTGATCGAAACAGTCGAATCAGCTTGCGATACATATCCCATTGTGTTCGGAATGGGGGTAAAACGCTATGGGCGACAGGCGGTGGACCTCGCTCGGGGGTCGTACGTAAAAGTCAACTCTTTGCTAAATTAAATAATTAAATAAAAAAAAAAAAAAAAAAAAAAAAAAAAACCCTCCTTTATCTCTGGCCCCCCCCATCGGATTTCACTTTACAGGATTTGAAAAAAAGAAAAAAAAAAAAAAAAAACCCTAGTTCGCGACGCCCGCCGACCCCCCCCTGAAGCGCCGCCGCCCCATCACCGCCCCTCCCTCGTACAACGAGCTCCACCGAAGCCCCCCCCAGATCGAACGAGCCCCATCGAAGCCCCCGATCGCCGAGCCCCACCGAAGCCCCCCAGTTCGCGACGCCCGCCGATTTCCCCCCCCCCCCCCCTGAAGTGCCGCCGACGCCTTCTTTTCTCCCCCCCCCTCTTCGCAGAGCTGTAAGTGATTTTATCTTTCTTTTCTTTTATTTTTAAATTCAGTATACTGATGATTTTTAAATAAAGAGTAAAACTGATTTTAACAAATTTAAATAAAACTGAATTTTATTTTAATTAGTTAAACTGAATTTTTAATTAGTTAAACTGAATTTTTAATTAGTTAAACTGAATTTTTAATTAGTTAAACTGAATTTTTAATTAGTTAAACTGAATTTTTTTTTAGCTTTAAAACTGATTTTTAATTAGCTGTAAAGAGTGATTTATACTTAGCTTAAAAAGCTTATCTTTTTATAAGTAAAAGGTTTATATTTTTATATGGCAAAAGCTTATATTTTTGTTTAGGAAAAAGTTCAGGTTTTTTTTATTATATACGGAAAGTTCAAATTTTTATACATGTGAAAACTTAGAAATAAAAATTCGATTTTTATATATTGAACTTTGAAATAAAAACTCGATTTTTATATATTGAACTTTGAAATAAAAACTCGATTTTTATATATTGAACTTAGAAATAAAAACTCGATTTTTATATACTGAACTTTGAAATAAAAATTCGATTTTTATATATTGAACTTCGAACTGAAAATTCGATTTTTATATATTGAACTTCGAACTGAAAATTCGATTTTTATATATTGAACTTCGAACTAAAAATTCGATTTTTATATATTGAACTTGGAAATAAAAATTCGATTTTTATATATTGAACTTTGAAATAAAAATTCGATTTTTATATATTGAACTTCGAACTAAAAATTCGATTTTTATATATTGAACTTGGAAATAAAAATTCGATTTTTATATATTGAACTTGGAAATAAAAATTCGATTTTTATATATTGAACTTTGAAATAAAAATTCGATTTTTATATATTGAACTTCGAACTAAAAATTCGATTTTTATATATTGAACTTGGAAATAAAAATTCGATTTTTATATATTGAACTTTGAAATAAAAATTCGATTTTTATATATTGAACTTTGAAATAAAAATTCGATTTTTATATATTGAACTTCGAACTAAAAATTCGATTTTTATATATTGAACTTTGAAATAAAAATTCGATTTTTATATATTGAACTTTGAAATAAAAATTCGATTTTTATATATTGAACTTTGAAATAAAAATTCGATTTTTATATATTGAACTTTGAAATAAAAATTCGATTTTTATATATTGAACTTTGAAATAAAAATTCGATTTTGATATATTGAACTTTGAAATAAAAAATTCGATTTTTATATGTAGTGAAAGCAGCAACGAAGATGACAAAAAGGCGGAACGACGAAGACTTCTGCAAAAGAAGAGCCGTGGAGCTAGGATAGCTATAAGTGAGAATTTCTCACCTTTCAATTTATTTTTCTAGTTATATATATATACTAGGATGCAGACGGTGCTTAGTAGCACCCGACACAACCGTCCACAGACCATGGACTTGTTTGTTTGACTGTTTGGTGATTGATTGCGATATTGGTTTGAATGTGGTTTGTGGTGTGAAAAATCGAATCGATAAATTGGTTAGGGTTAGACGTGCGCCGTTATAAGGCGTAGGAGTAAGGCTAGGTTAGACCCTTACTCCAAATTTTGTGGTTTGAAAAACGAAATTGATTTGATTGATGAGTGAATGGCGTGGGCCTTCACTAGACCGGGGATAAGGCTAGGCCTCGTCCCGTTTCTAGTATCGTGCCGTTATGCCGCCGAAATTTTCTAAAATATGTTAGAAAAATAAAAATATCATTTTTATTGAATAAATGAATTGAATAGAAATTCATATGTTAAAATAAAATGTGTTATCGTTAAAAATATAATTTTTAACGTGAATGTGAATAAATAAATATTCATTTACAAACCAGACGGTTTGTTTATGTACACCTATTTGAATGACGTTGATTGGGTCGATAAATTTTACACATCGCCTAACTGCACAAATAAAATATGTGTTTGATTGTTTGAAACCCCACACGGGTGTTAGGATGAAATTTGAAGTTCACTCATCCTGATTGATTAAATATGTCGATCGATTGATTGACAAGCTGCTATAAGCGTTAAATGTCTATATTTGATGCTTATACAGTGTAGTGCTCTTTGGTTGATGGTTGATTATTCATCGTTGTTGATATATACATGTGTTGTAGAAAATCCATATAATTAACATTATATGGTAATTGATTGGGCCTCATTCCAGTTTCGAAAAAAAAAGAAATATTTGAAATAGAAATATTTGAAATAGAAATATTTGAAAGAGAATATTTGAAAATAGAAATATGTGAAGCCGTGAGGATTAGATTGACGCCATTTTGACGTGAACGATATTTATATCGATTTTATTCATTTTAAAATGAATATTGAAAAGTGATTTCGAAATCGAATATTTTCGAAATGAATTGAATTGAAAACGATTTCGAAATGAATTGAATTGAAAGCGATTTCGAAATGAATTGAATTGAAAGCGATTTCGAAATGAATTGAATTGAAAACGAATTCGAAATGAATTGAATTGAAAACGATTTCGAAATGAATTGAATTGAAAACGATTTCGAAATGAATTGAATTGAAAACGAATTCGAAGTGAATTGAATTGAAAACGAATTCAAATTGAATTGAAAGCAAATTGAAATGAATTCAAATTGAATTGAAATTTGAATTGAATAGAAATGAATTTTAGAACGAATTTATAGAGAAGAATTCAATTTTGCTTTGAATTGAGATGGAAGTTGAAATAGATTTTTAAACGAATTTTAAAACTATTTATATAATTCGTTTTAAATAGAAATCGACGAAATATATTATATATATATTATATATATAATATAATGGCCTGAATAGAACGCGCCGCGCCGCGGCAGTTCGCGAATTTCGACCATTTATTTCAAACGGGCATTACGGGAGATCCGACCGTCGGATTCTCCTAAAACCGGAACCGTTGGGTTCGTATCGAAAAGAGCTTTCTAATGAATGTTAGAAATTTGAAATCTAACGGTTGGATTTGGAGATACGTCCAAATCAAATTCGAAAAAGGTCGCTGTAAGTGCAGTTCGATGACCGTTGATGGAAATCGACTGTACGGGCCTTGATAAAATTATTAAAAATAGTAATAATTTGTGTAAAATCATAAGAAATGATTTGTGAAAGTTTGGGATGAAAAACTCCATATTTGAAAAGATAAAAATAGATTTTTATCGAAATGAACTAGTTTTGAACTAGAATTATAATTCTATTTATTTTTAAAATAAATAAATTGAATTCGAAAAGGGTTTTAAAAGTAACCAAAATTCCAATGATTGCATTGGAGTGGATTTGAATCGAAATTGTCTTCGGAATATTTCGATGTTGGAATTCGGGATTATACAGGTGTTGTTATGGAAATTTGAAAGATATATATTTATATCGTTATTTCCAATACGACATTTGTTAATCGTAGAATTTGATATTGAATATAAGCCGGGATATTTTCTATTCAGAGCCTTGCATTTAATATCGAATGTGATTTGGGTTTGTTGTGAATGGTGTCTTCACTAACACTGTTCTTGAACCCAGTTGAGAAATGATTAAATCTTTTTATTTAGATTTAATGAAGTGTACCAATTAAATGATATTTAATTGGAATTGAATTGATATTGATTTTTGGGTTTATCGTGAACAGTGTTTTAAATAACACTTGTTCTTTAACCCGATAATTAATGAATGTGATTTGGGTTTGTCGTGAATGGTGTCTTCACTAACACTGTTCTTGAACCCAGTTGAGAAAAGATTAAATCTTTTTATTTAGATTTAATGAAGTGTACCAATTAAATGATATTTAATTGGAATTGAATTGATATTGATTTTTGGGTTTATCGTGAACAGTGTTTTAAATAACACTTGTTCTTTAACCCGATAATTAATGAATGTGATTTGGGTTTGTCGTGAATGGTGTCTTCACTAACACTGTTCTTGAACCCAGTTGAGAAAAGATTAAATCTTTTTATTTAGATTTAATGAAGTGTACCAATTAAATAATATTTAATTGGAATTGAATGGATATTGATTTTTGGGTTTATCGTGAACAGTGTTTTAAATAACACTTGTTCTTTAACCCGATAATTAATGGGATGTGACTTTGGGTTTATCGTGAACCGTGTTTTAAATGACACTGATTCTTTAACCCAGTCACAGATTAAAACTAAGTGGAGTTTTAATGAATCTTTAATTAGATTGAAAAGATTGAGAATGGAGTATCACCAGTTTTGCTCCAGGCGATAGTTAAATCTTTAATTAGATTTGAATGTGAAATTTAGAAACTAACTGTCGGTTAGCTAAGCAGAATGGTTTTCTGGATATTGATCTGATGTTGGTTTCGGCCTTCGGGGTTAATATTTGGGGAATTATTCTCTTGATTAATTTACGGTTAGTGACTAATGAATTGGAATGAGGCGTATGTTGTGTTTGTGTAACACTTATTTAAAATATACGCGAGTTATTCGGAAAGACCGGGTTCGTCCCATTCTGAATAACTGATACGACGATAAGTCGAAGATGAAGACGATGGTCGAAGACCGGAGGTCTTCACGTCGTTTGGGGGATAACTGATGATCTTGATTGGGCTGTACACCCAAGAAGATGGAAACAGTTGGTGATCGTCCAGACGTACTTGGAGATCGATGGATATGCGGGGTACTAGGTGCCTCCGGTTTCGTTCAGCCCCAGAACGGACTTGTAAATGGACTGTGTGTCTGACATCGGATTTCATTCTGTGTGACTGAGATCGGTTGCATAGGATGGTTTGCCTGTGTGGCATGCTAAGATGCAAATGATCGAGGCTTCTGTTGAAAAGCAAAGTCTTGTGGTGATGATCAAAGCACGGCCTTTGTGGCGTAGCTTTGTGTAACGTTTACCTCGCGTGTTTCACACCCGGTATGAACCAAAAACGGGAGACGGACCTCAGGGAGGGCATGCGTTTCTTTCTAGTTAGAAGTGGCGTCAGTGGTTTTACACGCCCTGACGAGTTTGACTTATGTGGTTGTTGCTGTTGCGAGGCGCCTCGGTTATATCGGTTTCGGCCGATGCATTCTGGTCGGCTGACGGACCAGACTTACACCCCATAGGGTGGGGAAACGTAGTGTTCAGGCATTTTAATCCACATCAGTGGACCGGCCCTGTCGCTCCAAGGGTCGATGCGCTCTGACCCTGTGGCTCGGGCTAGAGAGTCACGAAGACGGTTGAGGACTATCTTTTGCCTCGGTTCATAGACGGAAATCCAATTTCCAAATACGTGACATTTGCGGTTTTAATTGTAATCCTATATATGGCGACATAGTGGGATGGGGCGCTTATGCCGCCTATGATTGATACTTATGATTTGAAGTTGTTTTATACACTTATAATAGTATCAAATGATTTGTTTTAAAACGTATCAAGCATTCTTTGGCTGTTATAAGGGAAAACCCTATCCTCGACTGCGTTGCATTGTGTGATGGGACCTGGGTCTTATAACAGCTTCATTTTTCTTTATTTAGCATTGCGCTGTTTGTTTTATGCACTGGTATTCTTGGGAGGAAACCCGTTCCGTGTTATACGGCGTGGTCCCTTGATTTACCTAATGATTTAAAATAAAGATTAATAACTGTTTTAGTTCTCACACCAGTCACATGACTGACCTGGAGTTTATTGTTTTAACCTAAACTCTGGGTGCCCTTATTTTGACACGGGCAGCTAGTAGTTTTGGTCTTGCAGATTTATATTCACAGGATCCTGGTTTACAGCTGGAACGATATCCGGAAAGCTTTGTATCCGTATATCTCCTTCTAGTTGTGTATTGTATTATTTTCCGCTGCTATGTATTTAAATGTAATTTAAATCTCTGATATTTCTGTGTAATATTCATTTATACTCTGTATATTCTTGTAATCTGATGCATTGTTGTAATATACAATGAAAAGTTCTTCTGTATGCGTTCTGTTGTGGTTTGTTCTCGAACTATCCGGCGCTTTCCTTTACGGGGAAGTTGCGGGTCTTCACAGTTGGTATCAGAGCTTTGGTTTACAAAGCTCAGAGAACAAGACACATTAGAACCTCACGAAAGGATTCATCAGATAATTGGATTAGTAATATCCAATTAGAATGACTCGTTAGAGATGGGATCAGTAGTATCCTAGAACGAGTGTGAAGAGTATATTTTTCAAATGAAAACATTCTTTGTTTTGAAAATTTAAATCAACTATTCGTATTTGATTATTTATTTATATTGATTTGGACAATCCAGTATATATAGATTTTGCGTATACGTCTGATCCGCGTATATTCAAAGTTTTAATATACCGGGTAGATATAGAACCGCACTCTAGTAGCCCGACAATGTTCTGATGGTGGTTCGAAACATCATCAGCATTTATTTTCGAGTGACGAAGGTGTGATTTCTATATATTTCCATTAGGCTGGTGTGAGAACCAAAACTTATATATAGCTAGAATACATTGTTGTGATTTGGCATCAAAACATGATTTTTTGTATATATATCAAAGTTATGAATTTGAGACTCTAATTCACTAATTGATTGATGTTTGTGTTGTATGTTTATTTGTTTGATAATTTTTAGCCATTTAGCCTAATTAAATCAAATATTGAATTGTATTGAAATTTGGTCGCATTTGCTTGCATATGCATATATATCTTTGAACAGGTCATAGCAAGGAGGCTAGAGCAGAGAATAAAATTTGTTTGCCCGACAAATAGGTACATGTTTACTACATAATTTCCTGTTTTGTTTGGGTGATGATGATTTTGTGAGCCTATTGGCTAGCCGCTTGGCTTTTTCTTTTTCTTTTTGAGATCTGAAGGACCGGGGAAGCTATTTGAAATTCCCCGATGCTCCCGGTGCAGGGGAGGTTATGGCGAAATTTTTCGAAAATTTAGGGTGTTAGCCAAATTTTTGAGATTTTGAAAATTCTCAGAAACTGAAAAGTTGGAGAATGGAAGCCAGATCGAATGTAGAGCTGAATAATCAAACCACTTTCGACTTTGTTCCTTTTCGGGGACGAAAAGTTTTAAGTGGGGGAGATTGTAACAACCCGGAAAATCTGGGCCAGTTTAAAATTTTTATTTTGGCAATTTTAGCGAATTTTGATTATTTAAAATGAATTATTTTAAATAATATCGACGAGAAATTTATTTTTAATATAATTCGAACGTATATATTATACGCGTCGTCGTTAGAATATAAATATTTATATATAATTATAAATAGAATTGAAAATGGCGCGGTAGTTCGAAAATTCGATTTCTAATTTCAAATGAATATACAGAATTCAATATAAGTCAGAATTGAACGAAACAAGAAATATTTGAATCTGTATAACTATATCTTTGTAACGAAGTTGACAAACTGAGATTTCATCTTAGAAATGATAAGATATGTCCAGTTTAAAATTAGAAATAGTCGCTGTGGAATTTATATATATTTTAATATAATATATAGCCCTTAAAAATAGCCATTTTGCAAACGACCTCGGATTTCGACGAAACCAGTTTTGTTGGGTCCGGGATGTAAAGTTATTGCTAGGTTTCAAGTTTCATAATTTTTCGAATCAATATGTGAGCGTGGCAAAAGAAAACGCGTTTGACCAGTTTCAGTTGATTTTAATCGACTGGAAATTGGCCATTTTTCAAACGGCCTCAGAATACGACGAAACTAGTTTTGTTAGGACCATATCGTCAATACGAAGCTAGAAAATATTTTTCTGGGATTTTTAGAGTTAGTATGTGACCCCGGTAATTTGAAATGTACGCTTAAAATTCAATATAGTGATTTAAATGTAAATTCAACGAAAACTGATCGAAACAGTCGAATCAGCTTGCGATACATATCCCATTGTGTTCGGAATGGGGGTAAAACGCTATGGGCGACAGGCGGTGGACCTCGCTCGGGGGTCGTACGTAAAAGTCAACTCTTTGCTAAATTAAATAATTAAATAAAAAAAAAAAAAAAAAAAAAAAAAAAACCCTCCTTTATCTCTGGCCCCCCCCATCGGATTTCACTTTACAGGATTTGAAAAAAAGAAAAAAAAAAAAAAAAACCCTAGTTCGCGACGCCCGCCGACCCCCCCCTGAAGCGCCGCCGCCCCATCACCGCCCCTCCCTCGTACAACGAGCTCCACCGAAGCCCCCCCAGATCGAACGAGCCCCATCGAAGCCCCCGATCGCCGAGCCCCACCGAAGCCCCCCAGTTCGCGACGCCCGCCGATTTCCCCCCCCCCCCCCTGAAGTGCCGCCGACGCCTTCTTTTCTCCCCCCCCCTCTTCGCAGAGCTGTAAGTGATTTTATCTTTCTTTTCTTTTATTTTTAAATTCAGTATACTGATGATTTTTAAATAAAGAGTAAAACTGATTTTAACAAATTTAAATAAAACTGAATTTTATTTTAATTAGTTAAACTGAATTTTTAATTAGTTAAACTGAATTTTTAATTAGTTAAACTGAATTTTTAATTAGTTAAACTGAATTTTTAATTAGTTAAACTGAATTTTTTTTTAGCTTTAAAACTGATTTTTAATTAGCTGTAAAGAGTGATTTATACTTAGCTTAAAAAGCTTATCTTTTTATAAGTAAAAGGTTTATATTTTTATATGGCAAAAGCTTATATTTTTGTTTAGGAAAAAGTTCAGGTTTTTTTTATTATATACGGAAAGTTCAAATTTTTATACATGTGAAAACTTAGAAATAAAAATTCGATTTTTATATATTGAACTTTGAAATAAAAACTCGATTTTTATATATTGAACTTTGAAATAAAAACTCGATTTTTATATATTGAACTTAGAAATAAAAACTCGATTTTTATATACTGAACTTTGAAATAAAAATTCGATTTTTATATATTGAACTTCGAACTGAAAATTCGATTTTTATATATTGAACTTCGAACTGAAAATTCGATTTTTATATATTGAACTTCGAACTAAAAATTCGATTTTTATATATTGAACTTGGAAATAAAAATTCGATTTTTATATATTGAACTTTGAAATAAAAATTCGATTTTTATATATTGAACTTCGAACTAAAAATTCGATTTTTATATATTGAACTTGGAAATAAAAATTCGATTTTTATATATTGAACTTGGAAATAAAAATTCGATTTTTATATATTGAACTTTGAAATAAAAATTCGATTTTTATATATTGAACTTCGAACTAAAAATTCGATTTTTATATATTGAACTTGGAAATAAAAATTCGATTTTTATATATTGAACTTTGAAATAAAAATTCGATTTTTATATATTGAACTTTGAAATAAAAATTCGATTTTTATATATTGAACTTCGAACTAAAAATTCGATTTTTATATATTGAACTTTGAAATAAAAATTCGATTTTTATATATTGAACTTTGAAATAAAAATTCGATTTTTATATATTGAACTTTGAAATAAAAATTCGATTTTTATATATTGAACTTTGAAATAAAAATTCGATTTTTATATATTGAACTTTGAAATAAAAATTCGATTTTGATATATTGAACTTTGAAATAAAAAATTCGATTTTTATATGTAGTGAAAGCAGCAACGAAGATGACAAAAAGGCGGAACGACGAAGACTTCTGCAAAAGAAGAGCCGTGGAGCTAGGATAGCTATAAGTGAGAATTTCTCACCTTTCAATTTATTTTTCTAGTTATATATATATACTAGGATGCAGACGGTGCTTAGTAGCACCCGACACAACCGTCCACAGACCATGGACTTGTTTGTTTGACTGTTTGGTGATTGATTGCGATATTGGTTTGAATGTGGTTTGTGGTGTGAAAAATCGAATCGATAAATTGGTTAGGGTTAGACGTGCGCCGTTATAAGGCGTAGGAGTAAGGCTAGGTTAGACCCTTACTCCAAATTTTGTGGTTTGAAAAACGAAATTGATTTGATTGATGAGTGAATGGCGTGGGCCTTCACTAGACCGGGGATAAGGCTAGGCCTCGTCCCGTTTCTAGTATCGTGCCGTTATGCCGCCGAAATTTTCTAAAATATGTTAGAAAAATAAAAATATCATTTTTATTGAATAAATGAATTGAATAGAAATTCATATGTTAAAATAAAATGTGTTATCGTTAAAAATATAATTTTTAACGTGAATGTGAATAAATAAATATTCATTTACAAACCAGACGGTTTGTTTATGTACACCTATTTGAATGACGTTGATTGGGTCGATAAATTTTACACATCGCCTAACTGCACAAATAAAATATGTGTTTGATTGTTTGAAACCCCACACGGGTGTTAGGATGAAATTTGAAGTTCACTCATCCTGATTGATTAAATATGTCGATCGATTGATTGACAAGCTGCTATAAGCGTTAAATGTCTATATTTGATGCTTATACAGTGTAGTGCACTTTGGTTGATGGTTGATTATTCATCGTTGTTGATATATACATGTGTTGTAGAAAATCCATATAATTAACATTATATGGTAATTGATTGGGCCTCATTCCAGTTTCGAAAAAAAAAGAAATATTTGAAATAGAAATATTTGAAATAGAAATATTTGAAAGAGAATATTTGAAAATAGAAATATGTGAAGCCGTGAGGATTAGATTGACGCCATTTTGACGTGAACGATATTTATATCGATTTTATTCATTTTAAAATGAATATTGAAAAGTGATTTCGAAATCGAATATTTTCGAAATGAATTGAATTGAAAACGATTTCGAAATGAATTGAATTGAAAGCGATTTCGAAATGAATTGAATTGAAAGCGATTTCGAAATGAATTGAATTGAAAACGAATTCGAAATGAATTGAATTGAAAACGATTTCGAAATGAATTGAATTGAAAACGATTTCGAAATGAATTGAATTGAAAACGAATTCGAAGTGAATTGAATTGAAAACGAATTCAAATTGAATTGAAAGCAAATTGAAATGAATTCAAATTGAATTGAAATTTGAATTGAATAGAAATGAATTTTAGAACGAATTTATAGAGAAGAATTCAATTTTGCTTTGAATTGAGATGGAAGTTGAAATAGATTTTTAAACGAATTTTAAAACTATTTATATAATTCGTTTTAAATAGAAATCGACGAAATATATTATATATATATTATATATATAATATAATGGCCTGAATAGAACGCGCCGCGCCGCGGCAGTTCGCGAATTTCGACCATTTATTTCAAACGGGCATTACGGGAGATCCGACCGTCGGATTCTCCTAAAACCGGAACCGTTGGGTTCGTATCGAAAAGAGCTTTCTAATGAATGTTAGAAATTTGAAATCTAACGGTTGGATTTGGAGATACGTCCAAATCAAATTCGAAAAAGGTCGCTGTAAGTGCAGTTCGATGACCGTTGATGGAAATCGACTGTACGGGCCTTGATAAAATTATTAAAAATAGTAATAATTTGTGTAAAATCATAAGAAATGATTTGTGAAAGTTTGGGATGAAAAACTCCATATTTGAAAAGATAAAAATAGATTTTTATCGAAATGAACTAGTTTTGAACTAGAATTATAATTCTATTTATTTTTAAAATAAATAAATTGAATTCGAAAAGGGTTTTAAAAGTAACCAAAATTCCAATGATTGCATTGGAGTGGATTTGAATCGAAATTGTCTTCGGAATATTTCGATGTTGGAATTCGGGATTATACAGGTGTTGTTATGGAAATTTGAAAGATATATATTTATATCGTTATTTCCAATACGACATTTGTTAATCGTAGAATTTGATATTGAATATAAGCCGGGATATTTTCTATTCAGAGCCTTGCATTTAATATCGAATGTGATTTGGGTTTGTTGTGAATGGTGTCTTCACTAACACTGTTCTTGAACCCAGTTGAGAAATGATTAAATCTTTTTATTTAGATTTAATGAAGTGTACCAATTAAATGATATTTAATTGGAATTGAATTGATATTGATTTTTGGGTTTATCGTGAACAGTGTTTTAAATAACACTTGTTCTTTAACCCGATAATTAATGAATGTGATTTGGGTTTGTCGTGAATGGTGTCTTCACTAACACTGTTCTTGAACCCAGTTGAGAAAAGATTAAATCTTTTTATTTAGATTTAATGAAGTGTACCAATTAAATGATATTTAATTGGAATTGAATTGATATTGATTTTTGGGTTTATCGTGAACAGTGTTTTAAATAACACTTGTTCTTTAACCCGATAATTAATGAATGTGATTTGGGTTTGTCGTGAATGGTGTCTTCACTAACACTGTTCTTGAACCCAGTTGAGAAAAGATTAAATCTTTTTATTTAGATTTAATGAAGTGTACCAATTAAATAATATTTAATTGGAATTGAATGGATATTGATTTTTGGGTTTATCGTGAACAGTGTTTTAAATAACACTTGTTCTTTAACCCGATAATTAATGGGATGTGACTTTGGGTTTATCGTGAACCGTGTTTTAAATGACACTGATTCTTTAACCCAGTCACAGATTAAAACTAAGTGGAGTTTTAATGAATCTTTAATTAGATTGAAAAGATTGAGAATGGAGTATCACCAGTTTTGCTCCAGGCGATAGTTAAATCTTTAATTAGATTTGAATGTGAAATTTAGAAACTAACTGTCGGTTAGCTAAGCAGAATGGTTTTCTGGATATTGATCTGATGTTGGTTTCGGCCTTCGGGGTTAATATTTGGGGAATTATTCTCTTGATTAATTTACGGTTAGTGACTAATGAATTGGAATGAGGCGTATGTTGTGTTTGTGTAACACTTATTTAAAATATACGCGAGTTATTCGGAAAGACCGGGTTCGTCCCATTCTGAATAACTGATACGACGATAAGTCGAAGATGAAGACGATGGTCGAAGACCGGAGGTCTTCACGTCGTTTGGGGGATAACTGATGATCTTGATTGGGCTGTACACCCAAGAAGATGGAAACAGTTGGTGATCGTCCAGACGTACTTGGAGATCGATGGATATGCGGGGTACTAGGTGCCTCCGGTTTCGTTCAGCCCCAGAACGGACTTGTAAATGGACTGTGTGTCTGACATCGGATTTCATTCTGTGTGACTGAGATCGGTTGCATAGGATGGTTTGCCTGTGTGGCATGCTAAGATGCAAATGATCGAGGCTTCTGTTGAAAAGCAAAGTCTTGTGGTGATGATCAAAGCACGGCCTTTGTGGCGTAGCTTTGTGTAACGTTTACCTCGCGTGTTTCACACCCGGTATGAACCAAAAACGGGAGACGGACCTCAGGGAGGGCATGCGTTTCTTTCTAGTTAGAAGTGGCGTCAGTGGTTTTACACGCCCTGACGAGTTTGACTTATGTGGTTGTTGCTGTTGCGAGGCGCCTCGGTTATATCGGTTTCGGCCGATGCATTCTGGTCGGCTGACGGACCAGACTTACACCCCATAGGGTGGGGAAACGTAGTGTTCAGGCATTTTAATCCACATCAGTGGACCGGCCCTGTCGCTCCAAGGGTCGATGCGCTCTGACCCTGTGGCTCGGGCTAGAGAGTCACGAAGACGGTTGAGGACTATCTTTTGCCTCGGTTCATAGACGGAAATCCAATTTCCAAATACGTGACATTTGCGGTTTTAATTGTAATCCTATATATGGCGACATAGTGGGATGGGGCGCTTATGCCGCCTATGATTGATACTTATGATTTGAAGTTGTTTTATACACTTATAATAGTATCAAATGATTTGTTTTAAAACGTATCAAGCATTCTTTGGCTGTTATAAGGGAAAACCCTATCCTCGACTGCGTTGCATTGTGTGATGGGACCTGGGTCTTATAACAGCTTCATTTTTCTTTATTTAGCATTGCGCTGTTTGTTTTATGCACTGGTATTCTTGGGAGGAAACCCGTTCCGTGTTATACGGCGTGGTCCCTTGATTTACCTAATGATTTAAAATAAAGATTAATAACTGTTTTAGTTCTCACACCAGTCACATGACTGACCTGGAGTTTATTGTTTTAACCTAAACTCTGGGTGCCCTTATTTTGACACGGGCAGCTAGTAGTTTTGGTCTTGCAGATTTATATTCACAGGATCCTGGTTTACAGCTGGAACGATATCCGGAAAGCTTTGTATCCGTATATCTCCTTCTAGTTGTGTATTGTATTATTTTCCGCTGCTATGTATTTAAATGTAATTTAAATCTCTGATATTTCTGTGTAATATTCATTTATACTCTGTATATTCTTGTAATCTGATGCATTGTTGTAATATACAATGAAAAGTTCTTCTGTATGCGTTCTGTTGTGGTTTGTTCTCGAACTATCCGGCGCTTTCCTTTACGGGGAAGTTGCGGGTCTTCACAGACCCACCGCCTGTCGTCCAAAGCTAATTATCCCCATTCCGAACACAATGGGATAGGTATCACAGGCTGATTCGACTGTTTCGATTAGTTTCCACCAAAATCAAAATATAACTCTATATATTGAATTTGAACGCACATTTCGATTTATCGGGGCCACATACAGACTTTAAAAATTCCCAAAAAATATTTTTAGCTTCGTATTGACGATACGGTCCTAAAAAACTAATTTCGTCAGATTTGGAGACCGTTTGAAAAATGACCATTTTCCAGTTGATTAAAATCAACTAAAACTGGTCAAACGCGTTTTCCTTTGCCATGCTCACATATTGATTCGAAAAATTATGAATTTTGGAATCTAGAAATAACTTGACATCACGGATCCAACAAAAGTGGTTTCGTCGAAAACTGAGGTCGTTTGGAAAATGGCTATTTTTAAGGGCCAGAATTCCATAGCGACTATTATGAATTTTCAACTGGGCATAACTTTTGATTCCTGCTATGAAATTTCAGTTTTTTGGATTCATTTGAAAGATATTTTCAAATAGATTCTATTATTTTTGGTTTCGTTAAAATCCGGTTTATTTTGAATCCTGTATATTCATTTGGAATTTGAAATCGAATTATTGAACTATCACGCCATTTTCAATTCCTTTTATAATTTAAAATAAATATTTATATTCTAACGACGATCTATATAAATATATACGTTCTAATTCTATTCAAAAATAAATTTCTCATCGTTATTATTTAAAATAATTCATTTTAAATAATTAAAATTCATCAAAATTGCCAAAATAAAAATTTTAAATTAGCTCAGAATTTCCGGGTTGTTACAATCTCCCCCACTTAAAACTTTTCCTCCCCGAAAAGGAACGAAGCTAAAAGTCGTGTAACTAATCAACTCAACTTCCATTATTTTCATTATGGCTTAAGTTCTTCAACTTTTCTGTTTCTAAGAACTTTTCAAATTTTTCAAAAATTTGGCTAACACCCTAAATTTTCTAAAAATTTCGCCATAACCTTCCCTGCACCGGGAGCTTCGGGATATTTCAAATAGCCTCCCATGGCCCTTACCAATCCAAAAGAAAAAGAAAAAGCCAAACGGGTCATAAAATCATCCAAACCCAAAAAAATACAATAAACATGTACCTATTTGTCGGGCAAACAATTTTATTCCTCTTCTCTAGCCTCCTTGTTATGACATGTTCAATGTAAGTACATGTATATGCATGCAATTTCAAACAATTTTCAATACAGTTCAATATTCAGTTCAATTTGGCATAATGGTTCAAAATTTTAATTAATCAAAACAATAATCATACAACACAACCATCAATCAATTAGTGGATTAGCTTTTCAAATTCATAATTTTGATACATATACAGAAAAACATGTTTTTGATGCCAAATCACAACAATAAACCTATCTAGTTTCGGTTCTCACACCAGTCTAATGGAAATATATAGATATCACACCTTCGAAACTCGAACATAAATACTGATGATGTGGCCACATCATCAAAAATCATCCCCGGGTGTAACACCCCGTATTTCTGTTAATACTAATATTCACAAATTAAAAGAATTAATATTGAGAATTTGCACGAAATAGCCTTAAAAAGGCATATAACAAATTTGAGATATGTGAATTGCCTTAAAAGGCGAAAAATGGAATTAAGACATTAATTGGAAAATTAATGTGTAGAAATGGTCATAAGTTAATTATGGATTAATTTGAATTCATGAATAGGTGCGTGTGTATATATATATTTATATATATATGGGAAGTTAATGTAAACATGAATAGAAGTTTATTAATTTGCTAAGTGTTTGCTGAGTCACTTCTGACTCATTGTTGAGTCAATAAGATAAACCCCATCTTGTCTTAACAGCTGCGGTTATTTCTAGGTTAAATCTAATGGCCTAAATGAATCCTAAATTCTATAAATAAGTGGGTAGTCTCTCATTCTAATTCATATGAAAAATTGGACAGCTACCGACATGTCGTTGCCATGGAGTTCAGCGTAGCCGTCACAAACTAAAGAAGAAGGAGAAAGCCTAGACTACAACTAAATCTACTCAACAAACAAATTAAATCAAAGACTCTTTCTATTTCTCTTCTTTAGAATTGTGAGTATGCTGATTCTCACAATGTCATTATAAAATAATTTGATTAAGTTATGAATGGATCACAAGAAAGTGATATGAATTGTTATGTATTTGTAAATTATGTTGTGGATCTCTTGTTATGCTATTATGTTGCTATGTTGTAGTGATTATGTTGTAAATAATCCTATGCTATGTCATATGTGATTAATCATGCTATGCTATGTTATAAATCATGTTATGCCATGTTGTAAATCATGCTATGCTATGTTGTAAATCATATCAAGCTATGTTGCAAATTATGATATGCTATGTTGTAAATCTTACATATGTTGTAGATCTCATATTATCACATATGTTGAAATGCTTATGTTATATGATAATGATGTCATGTTAAGTTGTGTTGAACCATGCAAGTTGTAAAATCATGATGTTATTATTTATGCGAATTGGATCATGTTTAAAGTTTATGTTTTTTTTATAATAGATCTTGATTATGGGAATTTGCCTATTGAGTTAGGTGTACCCATATGCATGAATCTACAAATTAATTGGATCTTGAATATGGGAATTTGCCTATTAAGTTAGGTGTACCCATATACATGAATCTATGATTAAATGAATTTTGATTTTTGGGAATTTGCCTATTGAGTTAGGTGTACCCATATAAAACCATATTGTTAATGATGTTGATTCACACATGTCCAATAGAAGTTTATGGAACTTGATCAAAATCATATTATGTGAATTATGAATAAGTTGACACCCTTAGACCCATGACATGTATAACCTTATGCAAGTTGTAATTTTGATATATGCAAGTTTCACCCCTTGTTAGGATTCATTTAGTCACATATATATGTTGTTGTTGTGAATATTTTCTTTTATGCTATGAGTTAGACTAATCAGGTCTAGCATACATTTTGCGAATAAACGTTCAAACGTGGGGTAGGGGTAATATTAGGAAATTAATAAATTGGGGTGCAATTGATATGATTTTGCATGCCTTAAATGGATGTCCATAATTGAGTCAATTATGGACATTGCTAAATTTGGAATTAATTAATAATTCAAATAGGGAATTATTAAAATTGGGGAAAGTGGATTATTAATAATAATCAATGCTTAGGACACGAGGTTGGACCCATTTGTGACGTAAACCTGCCCGGACCCGCCCGGCAAATCCAGTAGTCACAAATGTCGGCCCAATGTGAGAGGTCCTAGGCCCAAACTAAAGCATAACAGTTGTAAAGACACGAGGTTAGACTCTTTTATGGTGTAAGACTGCCCGGACCCGCCCGACAAATCCTGCTGCCATAAATGCCAGTCTAATGTGAGAGGTCTTTATGAGGTTATGGTCTTAATGAATTAAGAAATACTTAACCAGATAATCATGTAAGGTGGGACATGGGGGCTAAGTAGGTGCCTTGGGTGGCATGAGGAATCTAGTGGTTGCCTTTAGAGGCATTTGAAATACGATTAGACTTAACCAAACACACATGTAACGAACATGAATAGTGGGTTAAGTGGGATTGACTAAGGGGACAAGCTTAGGTGGAATGCTTGTGGGAGATAATAGGGGCCCATTTCAACCAGTATCCCAAAACATATCTTTGTGGGCTCGACCCAAGTCGAGGACGGGACACGCATACTGGGTTTGGCTATAAGAGGCCAAAACAGGGAGCGGTGGCAACGCAAGTCCAACGGGTTTCATATGCGTGTGTGGACCCGGGCTGGTAGGTAAGACTTTGTTGCATCGTGTAGGTATAAGCCGTGCATCTACGTTATATCGGGTTGCCACTTTAGGGGAATGATACACCCCACTGTGGGGCTAGCACAGGTATCTACGAGTAGGGAGCCGATTGAAAAATAGAAAGTGGGGTACACCTAGTGGAGATAGGGGCAGGCGGCACCTATGTAGTCAGCTAGGAGTACGTAAAGCCATTAAGAATGTTTCTAAGTGAAGCTAAGTGGGATCAATCTTTAGGGTGACTGGTGTGGTGCAGTATAGTGTTCATACTTTAGTATTTAGGAGCGCCTATAACGTTTCCTTTAGCGATTGTCTATGTCCTTAATCTGCTCTTTCATAGACATTTCCTTGATTTCCAGCTTATGCCTTAGTCCAGTTATTTTGATAATAGTATTGTAGAATTATCATACTCGCCAGACTTTATGTCTGACCCCCCTCTTTTTCATCCTTTTCTCCCTTCAGGTCCTCAGGTTGGGCCAAGTTCCAGTGGAGTCTGATTGGATTGCTTATCTCTTGGAAAGCTTGGACTGCTGAAGTAAAGTCCAGCTTGTTATCTTTCTTTTTAATGGCTATTTATGTAATGGGATTATGTACTTGTTTTATCAAGATAGATATTGTACTTGACTTTAATCATGGTGTTATGATGTAATCAAACATGTTTTGACTTCTGCTGCAATTGAAATAAAGTTTTTAAATTTCCAAGTACTATTTTATATATGTCTTGTTGAAATTTTACTGTTCTATATTCACCTAAAACCTCCATAGAAGTTAATGCATTCCCTTTGTGAGTGACATTAATGGATGTGGGGTGTTACACGTGGTATCAGAGCATAAGGTTACCAGAACAGATAAAATTTTTAGAAAAATATTTTTCTAAAGTATTTTTGGAAGAAGTGCTTTCAAAAACATGTTATTTAGAGAAAGTTTTTATGAAAAACATAATCCCAAATAGCCATATCCTTAAATTTATCTTTCGAATTCTCCATTTTGAATCTTTCCTTTTTCGTTTCAGCATGGCTGAAGATCTTAGTCTCCCAGAAGGTGTGATGGTTCCAGTGTGGTTTAGGAGATATTTGGAGGCTAGGGCCACCACTGCAGGCCCAGCAGATGTTCCTCCACCCCCAGTTGCACCCATTCCTCCTCCTCCTCCTCGTGTTGACACTTTTGCAAAGACGTGCAAGGAATTTAAGGCTATGGGAGGAAAAACTTTTCAGGGGACTGAGACGTTTGTGGAGGCCAGAGACTGGCTTAGGGAGACTGAGGAATTGTTGGATATCTTTGAAGTGGAAGATGGGAGGAAAGTCCGTTTAGCTGCTTGGTTAATGAAGGGAGAGGCCTCGTTTTGGTGGGAGGTCACTAACGGGGAACGTCCAGTTGATTCATGGGCGTATTTCAGACGAAGGTTTGAGGCAAAGTTTCTTTCAAGGGCAGAGGAGAATTTAAATATGGAAAAATTCCTGGCATTAAAGCAAGGGAGCTTATCAGTGAAGGAATATGTCAATAAATTTAATCAGTTAGCAAGGTTTGGCTTGGAGTTGGTGAACACGCCAGAGAAGAAAGCTTTGAGGTTCGTTAGAGGCTTGAATGAACCGTTGCAAGGGTTGCGTATGACCCACATCCCTATAGGAGCCACCTTTGAAAGGCTAGTAGAAATGGCACTTATGCATGAGGATAAGGCAGTTGAAAAGAAAGGGGATCAGAAGAAATCCCAACAGCAAAATAAGAAGGATGGAAAAAACAATAATGGCAAAGGGAAGAAGAGATGCTTCAATTGTGGGACGCCTGGCCATCTCAGCAAAGATTGTAGAAATAAAAAGAAGACTGGTTGTTTTCATTGTGGAGATGCGGGACATTTGGTGAAGGACTGCCCAAAGAAGGGGCAGAGGGCAGGGTCTACCTCGGGAGGACAGGTGCAGGCTCTTATGGCACCAGGGCGGGCAAGGGGGCAAGTTCAGGCTATTGCGGCCCCACCGCTGCAAGAAAGAGGTAGAATAATTTCTGTTGAAAGCTTAGTTTTTATGTTTGATCATCCTGTCTGTACCTTATTCGATTCTGGCGCATCTCATTCGTTTATCTCTGCATCATTAGTTGAATTACTGCACTTGAACACCAGTTTAGTAGAGGATCCCTTGGTTGTTTCAAATCCAATTGGGGGTTCGGCTCATTTGACCATGATATGTTTGGATTTGAAAATCTCTATACTTAGCGTTGAATTTAGATGTGATGCTTATGTATTGGGCTTCACGGGCTATGGGCTAATTTTAGGAATGGATTGGTTATCTAGAAATGGGGCCATTCTTGATTGTGAAAGGAGAGTAGTTAGTCTTGTAACTCGCCTTGGTAATGCTCTCGACATCTTTTGTAATCCCATAAATTCCGTTATGCTAAGTTATCTTGAATCGCTTGACGCGTCTGTAGAGAATCTGCGATCGGTAGAGGTGGTCCGTGAATATCCGGATGTGTTTGAGGAGGTGAAGGGCTTACCTCCAAAGCGGGAGATAGACTTTCGAATTTATCTTGTGGATAATGCTAAACCCGTATCTTTGCCAGTGCGCCACATGGCTCCTCGTGAAAGGAGGGAACTCAATAAGCAAGTGAAGGAGTTGCTTGAGAAGGGGTTCATAAGACGTGGTATATCGGAGTGGGGTGCTCCAGTAGTATTTGCCACAAAGGCGGATGGGTCCCTTAGACTTTGTGTGGACTATAGAGAACTAAACAAGCTTACTAAAAAGAACCGACACCCACTGCCGAGGATTGACGATCTCTTTGATCAGTTAGTTCGCGCCTCAGTGTTTTCGCAGTTGGACTTAGCCATTGGCATTCATCAACTGAGAGTGGCTGAGGATAGTATAGATAAGACTGCTTTTAGGACTCTTGACGGATTCTATGAATGGCTAGTGATGCCCTTTGGTTTGACAAATGTCCCCGCATATTTTGTTGATTTGATGAGTAGGGTGTTTAGGGAGTACCTTAACAAATTCGTGGTAGTCTTTGTGGATGACATCTTAGTCTTTTCTAAGGATGAAGAAGAGCATGCCCTACATCTTAGCGAAGTGTTGGAAACCCTTCGAGCGCATAACCTTAAGGCAAAATTTTCTAAGTGTCACTTCTGGAGGAAAGAAGTACGGTTCTTAGGGCACGTGGTTTCCAAAGAAGGGATAGCAGTGGATCCCGCAAAGGTGGTGGCCATCCAAGATTGGAAGGTCCCTAAAAATGCAACCGAAGTAAGAAGTTTCTTGGGGTTGGCTGGCTATTATAGGAAGTTTATCAAAGACTTCGCAAAAATATCAGCTCCATTAACACGGTTAACGAAGAAGAACCTGGTCTTTACGTGGGACGAAGATTGTGATGATGCGTTCCAACGTTTAAAGAGAGCCATAACTTCAGCCCCAGTCTAAGTGCTGCCAGACGGGAATAAACCATTTACCGTCTATACTGATGCTTGTGGGACGGGACTTGGCGCGGTCCTCATGTAAGATGGAAGAGTAATAGCCTATGGTGGAAGGCAGTTGAGGGTTCATGAAAAGAATTACCCTACGCATGACCTTGAGTTAGCCGCAATTGTTTTCGCGCTTAAGTCCTGGCGTCACTATCTTCTTGGTGAGAAATTCGAACTGTTCGCTGACCACAAATCATTAAAATACTTATTCTCTCAGAAGGATTTGAATTTAAGGCAGCAACGGTGGATGGAATTCTTAGCCTCCTACGATTTTGAAATAGCATATACCCCAGGCAAGGGTAACGTGGTAGCAGACGCCTTAAGTAGGAAAAGGTTGTCCTTGAGTCCGTTGTTTGTTGAACGACGAAGCTTAGAATTCATCTCCATGTTTGACTTTAGACCCTCCGTTGACCGAGTACCTGGTTTGTTAGCATCCTTGGAGGTTAGACCTACACTTCTAGGACGAGTTGGTGAGGCACAGCAAAACGACCCACAGTTGGTTGAGATAGTAGAAAAGCTCAAAGGAGGGGAGTCGTCTAGCCATCTTCGTAGGTATACCCTAGACGATAAGGGTTGGTTATGAAGGGATAATAGACTTTGTGTACCATAAGACGAAGACTTAAGGAAGGCCATTCTTGATGATGCTCATCGCTCAAAGATGACCATTCATCCCGGCGGAGACAAGATGTACAAAGATATGAAGCGGGTTTTCTTTTGGGCCAGTATGAAGAAGGATGTGGCCGAGTACGTCGCTAGATGCTTGGTGTGCCAACGAGTAAAAGCGGAACAAAGGAAACCCGGTGGGTTGCTTCACCCATTGGAAGTTCCACTATGGAAATGGGAAAGCATCTCAATGGATTTTGTGGATGGATTACCAAGATCAAGGAAGGGTAATACGGGGATTTGGGTTATTGTAGATAGACTTACTAAGAGTGCCCATTTTATTCCCGTGAAAAGTAAGAGGACTGCTCCGTGGTTGGCTTCTGTATACATTAAAGAGATAGTTCGTTTGCACGGTATTCCTTCTAGTATAGTAAGCGACCGTGATCCCATCTTCACTAGCGAATTTTGGAAGAGTTTACAAGAGGCGGTAGGGACTCGGCTGTGTTTGAGCACCGCATATCATCCTCAGACGGACGGCCAGACCGAGAGGGTGAATCGTATTCTAGAGGATCTTTTAAGGCTTTGTATCCTAGACTTTGGGGGTACATGGGAAGAGCACCTTCCGTTGGTAGAATTCGCATATAATAATAGCTTTCAGTCTAGTATTAGCATAGCACCTTTCGAAGCTCTTTATGGAAGGCCTTGCCGTTCTCCTACATGTTGGTGGGAATCTACCGATAAAATCCTACTTGGGCCCGATATGGTTAGGGAAACCTCGGAGAAGATTGATTTGATTCGAAGGAGGATGAAAGCAGCACAAGATAGGCAGAAATCGTATGCTGATAAGAGGAGGACAGATCTGGAGTTTGACATTGGGGACATGGTTTTTATCAAAGTATCTTCGTTACGGAATGTTGTTCGCTTTGGGTCTGTAGGGAAATTAGCGCCAAGGTTTGTAGGGCCGTTTCCTATAAAAGACAGGATTGGGAAGATGGCGTATAGGGTGGAGTTGCATGAGAAACTTAGTGGAGTACATGACGTATTCCATGTATCACATTTGAGGAAGTGTTTGCACAAGACCGCGGAGGTGGTTGAGCCGAGCTTGCTTAAAGAGGTGGAAATAGAGCGTGATGCAACAATTAGACGAGCTCCTACATGCATTCTTGGGTCGGAGATCAAAAAGTTGAGGAATCGAGAGGTCAGACTAGTTAAGGTGCAATGGGGAGATGATGAGAGCAACACTACTTGGGAGACAGAAGAGAAGATGCGTTCGTTGTACCCTTTTCTTTTTGAGGGTATGTCTTTTAATTTCTCCTTTATCACTTAGCTTATCTTATCTTATCTTTAGTATGTCCTCTCATTAGTATCTTTGACCTTTAGTTAGGATAATCCTATGGTTGAAACATGTGTTTGAGACATGTTATGTATGATGGATGCAAAATGGATGCAAGTGTTTGCTAGTGGTTGCTCGTGGATGCATATATACACACACTTTAGGCACTAGATCGGCTCAATCACTACGTATTGCATATTGCATAAATGAATGTATTTAGTATAATGGATGTATAATGGTTGTACCATCATATAGATGCTGCATTCGGTTGAATGGATGTGCACGCATATAGAAGTAGTATGTAAGCAATTAGGATCTTTTGCATACATAATGGATGCATGGCACTATCATGAATTGCATCAAGGAGGTCAACTGAATCAGTGGACCGCCTGATTTTTCATTAGATACGGACATATACACACACTATACATTTAAACATTAAGGCATTAGAAGTCTATAAGGACAATGGATGCCAGTGTTTGTTGATTGAGTAGATGGTTGATGATAGGATATAAACTTGAAGATTTCGGGGTCGAAATCCCTTAAGGAGGGGAGAATGTAACACCTTGTATTTCTGTTAATACTAATATTCACAAATTAAAAGAATTAATATTGAGAATTTTCACGAAATAGCCTTAAAAAGGCATATAACAAATTTGAGATATGTGAATTGCCTTAAAAGGCGAAAAATGGAATTAAGACATTAATTGGAAAATTAAAGTGTAGAAATGGTCATAAGTTAATTATGGATTAATTTGAATTCATGAATAGGTGCGTTTGTATATATATATATATATTTATATATATATGGGCAGTTAATGTAAACATGAATAGAAGTTTATTAATTTGCTGAGTGTTTGCTGAGTCACTTCTGACTCATTGCTGAGTCAATAAGATAAACCCCATCTTGTCTGAACGGCTGCGGTTATTTCTAGGTTAAATCTAATGGCCTAAATGAATCCTAAATTCTATAAATAAGTGGGTAGTCTCTCATTCTAATTCATATGAAAAATTGGAGAGCTACCGACATGCCGTTGCCATGGAGTTCAGCGTAGCCGTCACAAACTAAAGAAGAAGGAGAAAGCCTAGCCTACAACTAAATCTACTCAACAAACAAATTAAATCAAAGACTCTTTCTATTTCTCTTCTTTAGAATTGTGAGTATGCTGATTCTCACAATGTCATTATAAAATAATTTGATTAAGTTATGAATGGATCACAAGAAAGTGATATGAATTGTTATGTATTTGTAAATTATGTTGTGGATCTCTTGTTATGCTATTATGTTGCTATGTTGTAGTGATTATGTTGTAAATAATCCTATGCTATGTCATATGTGATTAATCATGCTATGCTATGTTATAAATCATGTTATGCCATGTTGTAAATTATGCTATGCTATGTTGTAAATCATATCAAGCTATGTTGCAAATTATGATATGCTATGTTGTAAATCTTACATATGTTGTAGATCTCATATTATCACATATGTTGAAATACTTATGTTATATGATAATGATGTCATGTTAAGTTGTGTTGAATCATGCAAGTTGTAAAATCATGATGTTATTATTTATGCGAATTGGATCATGTTTAAAGTTTATGTTTTTTTATAATAGATATTGATTATGGGAATTTGCCTATTGAGTTAGGTGTATCCATATGCATGAATCTACAAATTAATTGGATCTTGAATATGGGAATTTTCCTATACAAGAATCTATGATTAAATGAATTTTGATTTTTGGGAATTTGCCTATTGAGTTAGGTGTACCCATATAAAACCATATTGTTAATGATGTTGATTCACACATGTCCAATACAAGTTTATGGAACTTGATCAAAATCATATTATGTGAATTATGAATAAGTTGACACCCTTAGACCCATGACATGTATAACCTTATGCAAGTTGTAATTTTGATATATGCAAGTTTCACCCCTTGTTAGGATTCATTTAGTCACATATATATGTTGTTGTTGTAAATATTTTCTTTTATGCTATGAGTTAGACTAATCGGGTCTAGCATACATTTTGCGAATAAACGTTCAAACGTGGGGTAGGGGTAATATTAGGAAATTAATAAATTGGGGTGCAATTGATATGATTTTGCATGCCTTAAATGGATGTCCATAATTGAGTCAATTATGGACATTGCTAAATTTGGAATTAATTAATAATACAAATAGGGAATTATTAAAATTGGGGAAAGTGGATTATTAATAATAATCAATGCTTAGGACACGAGGTTGGACCCGTTTGTGACGTAAACCTGCCCGGACCCGCCCGGCAAATCCAGTAGTCACAAATGTCGGCCCAATGTGAGAGGTCCTAGGCCCAAACTAAAGCATAACAGTTGTAAAGACACGAGGTTAGACTCTTTTATGGTGTAAGACTGCCCGGACCCACCCGGCAAATCCAGCTGCCATAAATGTCAGTCTAATGTGAGAGGTCTTTATGAGGTTATGGTCTTAATGAATTAAGAAATACTTAACCAGAAAATCATGTAAGGTGGGACATGGGGGTTAAGTAGGTGCCTTGGGTGGCATGAGGAATCTAGTGGTTGCCTTTAGAGGCATTTGAAATACGATTAGACTTAACCAAACATACATGTAACGAACATGAATAGTGGGTTAAGTGGGATTGACTAAGGGGACAAGCTTAGGTGGAATGCTTGTGGGAGATAATGGGGGCCCATTTCAACCAGTATCCCAAAACGTATCTTTGTGGGCTCGACCCAAGTCGAGGACGGGACATGCACACTGGGTTTGACTATAAGAGGCCAAAACAGGGAGCGGTGGCAACGCAAGTCCAATGGGTTTCATATGCGTGTGTGGACCCGGGCTGGTAGGTAAGACGTTGTTGCATCGTGTAGGTATAAGCCGTGCATCTCCGTTATATCGGGTTGCCACTTTAGGGGAATGATACACCCCACTGTGGGGCCAGCATGGGTATCTACGAGTAGGGAGCCGATCGAAAAATAGAAAGTGGGGTACACCTAGTGGAGATAGGGGCAGGCGGCACCTATGTAGTCAGCTAGGAGTACGTAAAGCCATTAAGAATGTTTCTAAGTGAAGCTAAGTGGGATCAATCTTTAGGGTGACTGGTGTGGTGCAGTATAGTGTTTATCCTTTAGTATTTAGGAGCGCCTATAACGTTTCCTTTAGCGATTGTCTATGTCCTTAATCTGCTCTTTCATAGACATTTCCTTATTTTCCAGCTTATGCCTTAGTCCAGTTATTTTGATAATAGTATTGTAGAATTATCATACTCGCCAGACTTTATGTCTGACCCCCCCTCTTTTTCATCCTTTTCTCCCTTCAGGTCCTCAGGTTGGGCCAAGTTCCAGTGGAGTCTGATTGGATTGCTTATCTCTTGGAAAGCTTGGACTCCTCAAGTAAAGTCCAGCTTGTTATCTTTCTTTTTAATGGCTATTTATGTAATGGGATTATGTACTTGTTTTATCAAGATAGATATTGTACTTGACTTTGATTATGGTGTTATGATGTAATCAAACTTGTTTTGACTTCTGCTGCAATTGAAATAAAGTTTCTAAATTTCCAAGTACTATTTTATATCTGTCTTGTTGAAATTTTACTGTTCTATATTCACCTAAAACCTCCATAGAAGTTAATGCATTCCCTTTGTGAGTGACATTAATGGACGTGTGGTGTTACACCGGGTGTCTAGAATGTGATTCTATATCTATCCAGTATATTAAAACTTCGAATATACCTTCATGATGCGTATACGCAAAATCTTTATACACTCGATTGTCCAAATCAATATAAAATAAAATATTCAAATATAAATACTCTAGTTTAAATTTTCAAAACAATTTTTTTTTCATTTGAAAAATATACTCTTCACACTCGTTCTAGGATACTACTGATCCCATCTCTAACGAGTTATTCTTAGTGGATATTACTAATCCAATATCTGATGAATTATTTCGTATGGTTCTAACGTGTCTTGTTCTCGAGCTCTATGACCAAAGCTCCGATACCACTATGATAACCTATAACTTCCCCGGTAAGGAAAGCGCGGATACTTTGAGGACAAGACACATCGAAGCGCAAACAGAAGAACATTTCATTTTTTATTATAACAATTTCATCAGAATACAAAAATATACAGAGTATGAATAAATATTACATGTTTGACAAATATCAGAGATTACAATAAATTACATAGCAGTGGAAAAACAATACAAAACACAACTGAAAGTAACACACGGATACGGAGCTATCTGAGCATCGTTCCAGTTGTAAATCAGGATCCTATGAATATAAATCTGCAAAACCAAAACTACTAGCTGCCCGTGTCAAAAATAGGGGCACCCAGAGTTTATGTTAAAACAATAAACTCCAGTTCAGTAATGTGACTAGTGAGGGAATTAAAACAGTTATTAATCTTTATTTTTAAAGTTAGGTAAATCAAGGGACCACGCCGTATAACACGGAACGGGTTTCCTCCCAAGAATACCAGTGCATATAACAAACAACGCAATGCTAAATAAAGAAAAATGAAGCTATTATAAGACCCAGGTCCCATCACACAATGCAACGCAAGCCGGAGGATAGGGATTTTACCTTATAATAGCCAAAGAATGCTTGATACGTTTAAAAACACATTATTTTGATATTACTATAAGTGTATAGTGTCAAAACAATTTCAATCATAAATATCAATCATAGACGGCATGGGTACCATATATCATGTCGCCATACTAGGCTCTACAAATAAAACCGCAATGTCACGTATTGGAAATTGGATTCCATCATGAGTCGAGGCAAGGGGCAAGCTCCTCTCCGTTCGAGACACTCTAGCAAATGTCTCAGGACCACACACAACGATCCTTGAAATCGGTTGGGCCGGTCCTCACCTAACTTTGGAGGATTAGTTATTCCTGAACACACGTTTCCTGGTCCTATAGGACCTATATAATGGTCTGTACGTCGGCTCACATAGTGCCAGTTATCGACCATATATTCGAGGCGCCTCGCATTCCAACAACCACATAGGTAAAAAGTATATAAATGTCAGGCTGGTAGGTCACTGACATCACCCATAGCTAGAAAGAAACGTCGTGTTCTCCCAACGGTCCGTATCCGGTTTTTGACTCATACCGAGGTGTGAGACTCGTGAATTCACGTTATACACAAAGCTATGCCTCACGGGCCGTGCTTTTATCATCAACCACAAGACTTTGCTTTTCAACAGAAGCCTTGATCATTTGCCACTTAGGCATGCCATACAGGCAATTCACTCCATGCGACTGATGTCCATCGATATACAACCTCTGAGCTCGTACGTCTCAGAGAAGGGCGTTAAGCAAGAGAATAAATTCTCCACCGCCAAACAGATGTATATTTAATAGAGATCAATCAACACAGAATAAAATCCAATGTCAGAACACACAGTCCATTTACAAGTTCGTTCTGGGTCTGAACGAAACCGGAGGCACTTTCCTCGCATATCCATCGATCTCCAAGTACGTCTGGACGATCATCAACTGTTTCCCTCCTCTTGGGTGTACACCCCAATCAAGATCATCGGTAATCACCCAAACGATGTGAAGACTTCCGGTCTTCAACCACAGTCTTCATCTTTGACTTATCGTCGAATCGGTTATTCAGAATGGGTATGAACCCGGCCTTTCCGAATAACCCGCGTATATAATAAACAAATGTTACACAAACCCAACATATGCCTCATTCCAATTCAGAATATTCTTTTATTCAAATTTTCACATTCTTAGGGAAAGGTTCCCATTAATTTTATCAAAAATAAATTCTTCTAAATTTATTCTTTAATCTTCCTTTGGATATCATTTCAAACCATATTATAGTTTTCCAAACTAGTCGGGATTAGCGAACCACAACGAAGTAATTATTTATTTTGTTTCCCAATCCCAACCTATTCATCCCATGGAGCAAAACTGGTAATACTCCATATCTAACACCACGGTGTTATCAGTAAATATTAATTACCATTTCACGTTCAAATCTAGTTAAAGATTTAACTATCGGTTTGGAGCAAAACTGGTGATACTCCATTCTCGATCACTTTAATGTAATTAAAGATTCATTAAAACTCCACTTAGTTTTAATTTTCCCAAAATCAATATCCTGTCTTTAACTAGGTTAAAGAACCAATGTCATTCAAAACACGGTTCACGATAAACCCAAAAATCAATTCAAATTCAATTTCCAATTAAATATTATTTAATTGGTACACTTCATTAAATCTAAATAGGAAGATTTAATGTTTTCTCAACTAGGTTTAAGAACAGTGTTAATGAAGACACCATTCACGACAAACCCAAATCACGTTTGATATTAAATACAAGGCTCTGAATAGAAAATATATCGGCTTATATTCAATATCAAATTCTACGACCAAAAAATATCGTATTGGAAATAACGATATAAATATATCTTTCAAATTTCCATAACAATATCTGTATAATCACGAAATTCAACATCGAAATATTCCAAAGCCAATTTCGATTCAAATCCATTTCCACTTTATATATCGGAAATTCTGGTTATTTTCAAAAACATTTCAAATTCAATTTATTTATTTCAAAAATAAATTGATTTTAATTCTAGTTCAAAACTAGTTCATTTCGATAAAAATCTATTTTTATCTTTTCAAATATGGAGTTTTTCATCCCAATTTCTCCCAAATCATTTCTTATGATTTTACACAAATTATTACTATTTTTAATAATTTTATCAAAGCACGTACAGTCGATTTCCATCAACGGCCATCGAACTACACTTACAACGACCTTTTCCAATTTTGATTTGGACATAATTCCAAATCCAACACTTAGACCTCAGATTTCTATTATTCACTGGAAAGCTCTTTTCGATACGAACCCAATAGTTCCGGATTTAGGAGAATCCGACGGTCGGATCTCTCGTAACTTCAATTCGAAGTAAATGGTCAAAATTCACGAACTACCGCAGCGCGGCGCGTTCTATTCAGGCCATTATACATATACATATACATATATATATATATTTCGTCGATTTCATTTTAAAACATATTTTATAAATTGTTTTAAATTCGTTTTCGAATCAATTTCAACTTCATATTCAATTTTAAATCAAAATTGAATATTTCATATCATTAACATATAAATGATGATATTTTCAAAACGTTATATTTTGAAATCACTTCCTCTTCTATAATCATTATAAAAACGAATATAATCGATATAAATATCATTCGCATCAAAATATGCGCATCTCTAATCAACATGGCTTTATATATTTCAATAACTTCGTTATTCTATTCAACAAATGAATATTTTCTTCAACACATGAATATATACTTTATTTAACACATGAATATTTATTAATTCTCACTTACAATAAAAAGGTGTATTCTATTGTATAAAATATTTCATTCAACACATGAATCATTTCAACACATGAATATTCTCAACACATGAGTATCGTCAACACATGACTATTTTTTGTTAATTAATATATTTTATAAATTTTTGATAAAGATTAAATTTTATTGTTAAAATATTTTACTCAACACATGAATATTTTCAACACATGAATATATATTTTTCGACACATGAATATTTATTTTTCAACACATGAATATTCTCAACACATGACTATTTATACTATTCAACACATGAATCTTTATTTTATAATATTCTTTATTTTCTCAATTGGAATGAGGCCCAATCAATTACCATATAATATTAATTATATGGATTACATACAACACATGTATATAATAGCAACGATAAATCATCAACCATCTCCAAAGTGCATCACACAACTGCATAAGCATTAAATATAACTAATTAACGCTCATACAGTCTGTCAATCAAACGATCGACAAACCACTAAACAATTGGGATTAGTGTACGCCAAATATCATCCCAACACCCGTGTGGGGTTTCAATCCACAAACACCAAATATTATTTGTGCAGTTGGGCGACGTGTAAAATTTATTGTCCCAATCAATATCCTTCAAATGGGTGTACATAAACAAATCGTTCGATTTGTAAATGAATATTTATTTTATTCACATTCACGTTAAAAAATTATATTTTTAACGATAATTTATTTATTTCAACACATGAATATTTTATTATCCATTTCACATCAACATCAAAAACAAACATCACAACACATCAAACAAGCATATAAGTCGTTCATGGTATGTGGACGACGAGTGTCGGGTGCTGCTAAGCACCGTCTGCATCCTAGTATATATTTTTAACTAGAAAACAAGATCTAGTGAGAAGTTCTCACCGATTAGCTAAACCAAACACCATGACTCTTCATATGTAGGAAATATTTGTCGTGCTCGCCTTTTGTCACTTTCGTCGTCCGTGTCCACTACATATATAAAAATCACATTTTTATATTCTCTAGTATATAAAAATTCTATTTTGAATCCGCTACTCACATAAAAATCGAATTTTTATTTCGCTACAACGTATATAATCTCTGCTATATAAAAATCATATTTTTGTAATCTCTACTTTCATGTTAATAAAAATCGTATTTTTATATTATCTATTCATATAAAGAAAAATCAAACTTTTAGATTAATAAAAATCCAATCTTTTCTATTTATAAAAATCTCTACTTCATCATCATGTCCTATTAAAAATCATATCTTTATTTTCAAACCATATATGTCAAATTCAAATTTTTATACTCTTGTACTCTATATAAAAATCTCACGTTTATATGGCTAATCTCATCACAAAAATCTCACCTTTGTTCGATAAAAATCCTAACCTTTTCATTTAAAAAAACTTATTTTTATAGACTAAAAAGGGAAGAAAAATTAGAATTTCTATTAAGCTAAATAAAAAAACTGATTTTATATATTCTAACGCTATACACCTATGAAAGGTCAGATTTTTATACGCTATTTATAATAAAAATCGTATCTTTGCAGGTTAAAAATCAAATCTTTGCAAGTCTAAAAATCTAACCTTGCTTTAAATAAAATTCAAATCTTCCTAGCCCTTTCATATATAAAAACTCTATTTTTAATTTAAACTTTTCATATATGTATTAACATAAAAAAAACAGTGTTTTTAATATAAAAAATGACTTACAGGTTTCAATGAGGGGGAGGGGGTTCCTGCTGCCGCAGTGGAGGAGAAGGAGGGCGCGGGACAGTCGGATGCAGCACTGGGGGGGTTGGTGGCTAGGGCGTGGGTTCTTCGACTGCGAAGGGGAGAGAGGGGTGGGGGTTGCATCGTCGATGTCAGAAGGAGGGCACCAGAGCATCGATGGTCGGGGGGAAAAGTAGTGGTGGCGTGCGCCATGGATGGTGGTGGCAATCGTTAAGGGCGATTGGGTTTTTTTCTTTCTGAGAGAATAAAACGGGGAGGAGGAGAGTAAAGGAAGTATATAATAATATATATTATTTTATTTTCTTTAATTAATTTCAAAAAGCAACTTTTTATTTCGAGCTCGAAAAGAGACCCACCACCTGTCGTCCATAGCTAATTATCCCCATTCTGAACACAATGGGATAGGTATCGAGGCTGATTCGACTGTTTCGATCAGTTTCCGCCAAAATCAAAATATAACTCTATATATTGAATTTGAACACACATTTCAATTTACCGTGGCCACATACGGACTTTAAAAATTCCTGAAAAATATTTCTAGCTTTGTATTGACAATACGGTCCGAACAAAACTAATTTCGTCAGATTCTAAGACCGTTTGAAAAATGGCCATTTTCCAGTCGATTAAAATCAACTAAAACTGGTCAAACGCGTTTTCCTTTGCCACGCTCACATATTGATTCGAAAAATTACGAATTTTGGAATCTAGCAATAACTTGACATCAATGTTCCAACAAAAGTGGTTTCGTTGAAAACCGAGGTCGTTTGCAAAATGGCTATTTTTAAGGGCCAGAATTCCATAGCGACTATTCTGAATTTTCAAATGGGCATAACTTTTGATTCCTGCTATAAAATTTCAATTTTTCGGATTCGTTGGAAAGATATTTTCAAATAGATTCTAATATTTTTGGTTTCGTTAAAATCTGGTTTATTTTGAATCCTGTACATTCATTTGAAATTTGAAATCGAATTATCGAACTACCGCGCCATTTTCAATTCCTTTTATAATTTAAAATAAATATTTATATTTTAACGATGATCTATATAAATATATATGTTCTAATTCTATTCAAAAATAAATTTCTCGTCGTTATTATTTAAAATAATTCATTTTAAATAATCAAAATTCATCAAAATAGCCAAAATAAAAATTTTAATTTGGCTCAGAATTTCCGGGTTGTTACAGAAAACTTCCATGAATGATCAGAATGATTCATGCCAAAGAAAATAAAATCACGTAGAATTTTTCAAAGGGCCACAAAAACAATTCAGAATTGTTTTTAGAAATAAATCATTTTCCATGGCATGGCAACAATCATGCAAGGACGAACTCGGCAAGAATTCATTTCAATTGGTTATAATATTTCCAAAAATGTTTTAGATATTCACGGGAATATTTCCAACATAATCACGCAAGAGAAATTCACGCAACAATCAGACAAATCTGGCAACAAAATCACGCAAATAAGTCAAGGCATATTCGTGAAATCAGAGATGCTTATAGGGTTTTATAATCCTATATATTTTCACCAATTTCATCACAAGCTTCATCGAAAAATCAAGCAAGAAATTCATGTTGCAAAAATCAAATCAATTCAGATAATTCAAAAAAAATTCGATCGCAAGTTCTCCAAATTCAAACGACCAAGAACAATCATTCTAGAAGAACAATAGAAAAATTTCCAGAAAAAGTTTTGAAATCGCTTCGTGATTTGGGACAAAGGGAAATCCTAATCTTTTAGCTCAGCCGACATTTTTTTAAGCAAAGCATGTCAGAGGAAATAGAAGGAGGGGGCCATTTATCCTTGTATTATTTTAGAAAAAGGAGTTTTCTATTTTTTTTCATTGTTTTTTATTTGTGATCACTCAATCAGTTTTCTAATGTCTGTAAAACTAGGGTTTACTAGATACGGGTTTGTAGCTAGGGGAAAAAAATCTTCTTTTGGAGACAGAAATCAGTGCAGGGTTTTGAGCATAGGATTAGTGCAACTATAGCGGGATTGTGAGGCCTTTTGTATAGCTCCTAGCAGAAAGTTGGGGATAAGTTTTGAGCATTGGGTAGGACATTTAGGCTAGGAATTATCATGAGTTTACAGGTGCTATAAGTATTGTAATAGTTGACTAATACCTAGTCGAAATCCTAGGAATGTAGCAGTAAGCAGGGTTTGCCGAAGCTGGTTAAAATCTATGTTATTTATTTCCTGCATTTATTTTTTATGCTTCACTCTGTGTTGTGATAACTTTTTAATATCTCATAAAACTCTAATAGACCCTATTCATCCCCACTAGAGTTAATCTAGATCCAACAAGTGGTATTAGAGCAGATATTTCATTAACTCTAGAATCATGGTGTTCCCTAGTTGTCAATCCAGTGAGGATCAGTCCATTTGATTTCCAATTATCTTTAGTGGTATAGATTTCTTAGATTGGAAATTAGAAATGGAATCCTATTTAAAATCTGTCAATATCAAATGTTGGGATCTTGTTATTAATGGGTATGATACGATTAATAGGAATGAAATTGGATTTAAATATCGTGCTACTCACATTTTATATTCTTATATTAATGATGACCAATATAACCATATATGTTAACTAGCCTTTTGGTCTAGTTCCCAAAAGTATGTAAGACACGCTCGACTCAACGTATCGCGTGAACCCAAAGCTGAGAGTGTCGCAAAGAAGTAAAGAAAATGGGCTGAGAAGGGATCGCGCCAACGAGAACCTCACCACTCCTCTAAATATTGCCAAACCAAGACCTCGAACCCCAAAGAGTCATGAGTCCTAGTTTCGAATCCCCTAGCCCACTTTCATATATTCTTCATATCCCTCGAGGTACGAAGTTTATGGATGCGTGCATTATGGGATATACAATAGGAGAGGCCGGCTGCAGGGGATACGGAATTCCTGGTGTGGTCCCATAATTCTACCTACTCCACCTACTCCCACCTAACCACTCCACTATAAATTTCCCTTGACCTCACACTTCAAAGGGTTGGAATTTGGTTATTTAACACCTCTTGAGAGCTCCAAATAGCCTCTTTAATGGCATCTCCACTTTGAGAAAGAAGAACGCAAAAGTGTCTTTTTCCAAAACATTAATATATGATAATTATGACATCATATAACTTAGAGATGTATGTAAAGAGATGTCATGAAATGTTCTCAACCTTGTAACTCTTAGTTATTAATAATATTCCAACGACTGTTCCAAAGTGGACGTAGGTCTCTCGCGAGGCCGAACTACTATAAATCTCTGTGTTATTTATTGCTTTCTGCAATTACCTTTATGTTCGAAACTATAATTCCTAAGTAATTGGAATCTTGGGTGTTTACGACATTTTTTGTCGTCAGCAATATATATCTCCCATAGTTTGACTGCACAGGAAATCTGGAATACTCTCGTATAAAGTATGAAAGAATTGACAACAGTAGCTCAAAACCTCAAAAGGTCAACACAGATTCAGATCTATGCTTGAAAGGACATACATATGAATATTCAGATAGATCAAACGATGGAGACTCAAAAGATGATGAGACTGAAAATTTCTTATGTGAAGATTAGGTTTATATGTGTACTGATTTAACTAAATCTATTGGTAAATTCCAATGGAAAAATCAAAACTCTAAAATCTAGAAATCTTGAGTTGACGTACAAAATTAATGATTTGAAATCACAACTTGAATACTCTAAAAACTTGTAACAACCCGCATTTTCGGGTAACAGGGAAGTGCATATTTAATTGGTTTTGTGATTCTCAAGATAATATGTTGGTGACATTTATTTGTTATGTTGTAAAGATTATACAACTAAATGAAGATATTTTGTTAAACACATTTATTTTGGTAAATTATGTTGAATTTGACAATAAAATAGAGTAAATGTGTTGTGTGCTAATTTTGGTATTGAATTGTCAAATTAAACACATGTTGATTTGTTTTGGTGTTTTAAATTAATGTCTAAAATACTTTTATAGTGTTTTAGGTATTATTGTAATGTACAACAAGAAGTTGGAAATTAATATCCTTTATATACAAAAAAAAAATGTGTGGTTTTTAATAAGCAATAAATTGAATGGATTACAAATATTGATAGAAAATCAATATTTGTTGATTGTGAATATTTTGTTACCACTGATGAATTTGAGTTATTAAATTTATGAAGTATGCAACAATCTTGTCGTACAAATATAAGAGTTGTTAAAACTTAATACAACCTTATTAGTGTTTGTGTTTGTGTGTGTGTGAAGGGGTTATCTTATTTAAATTAGTGAATTTAAGGTGTACATGTGGTTTTTAAAATATTAATAAATGAACAGTTTGGATTGGTGATTGTATAAAAATATAAATATTAATGTGAATAATTAATTATGGAATTGGTGTGTTTTACTATCATTGATACCGAGTCAATAAAATGTACAATAACATTGTTGCATTAATAATTTGGTAAATTTGTGTTTTAAACGCCAACAATATTTATAAATATATATATTTATGTGTTGTAGAATTTAAATTAAAGAGTAAAAATGTTTTTATGAGATTATTATCAAGTTAAAACCATTTTTCGATGGGTTAATAACAACGATTGTAAGTATTTCATTATCAACAACAATCACTGTAATTTTGTGTTATGATATATATTGTTGTATTAATAAATTAGTAAAATCTGTGTTTTTAAATACCGATAATACACATAAACATATGTATAGATTATAGTGTTGAAATATAAAGTGAATAAGTGTTTATGTGCAGAATATTGATTTAAATTAGGTGGTTGTAAAATTAAAGAATTTTAAATGTTAATGAGTAATGAAGTGTATGTTAGTTTTGAAACATCAAGGGGTAAGTATTTGGTAATAAGCATTTGATGAGAAATCAATTAAAAAAGGATTTAATGACAAATATTATGGTATTTGGGTTTTTATAGGTAATATTGAATAGGCCTTAAAGTGTTAATTGAGTATTTTGTCATAAATAATGATATACTAATTTATTTTTCAAAGAGACTAAGTAGGATTAATTATTCATGAGTATAAGAAAATGTAAAAATATAAGTGAAATATTTAAAAAGGTGAAACTAATGTACATCCGTTGTTAAATTGACAATTAGTGCAAATAATGGCTATTTAAGGATAACAAGTTTTGAATTATTTTAAAATTAATATTTACAAATTTATTTAACTTTGTTGGTCATCAATTTTCGATTGCGTATGGTTAATAATGAGAAATGTGGTGTAAACATTATTTTTCAAAGAGACTAAGTAGGATTAATTATTCATGAGTATAAGAAAATGTAAAAATATAAGTGAAATATATTAAAAAGGTTAGACTTATGTACATTCGTTGTTAAATTGACAATTAGTGCAAATAATGGTCATTTAAAGATAACAAGTTTTGAAATATTTTAAAATTAATATTTACAAATTTATTTCACTTTTTTGGTCATCAATTTTTGATTATGTATGGTTAATAATTTGAAATACGGTGTAAACATGAGTTAATTGGCCTAATCTTGTGTTAAAAGTGGTTAATGATCAATTAGTGGCTTGAGGAAATAGAATGGGGGGTTAATTACATTTTTCACGTAAGGAAAACTCTAGAAAGAGGAGAGGAACCTATTTCCTCTCCATCCCGTCTCCTTCTCCAATAAGAAAATGCAGACAAAAAATGGGGAAAACTTCTTTCAAGCATATTCAAAGCCTCAAGTCCCTTTAAAAACATCAGATTTCGATCAACAAATTAAAAGCGCCACATACTTTATCCTAAACCAATCTGTAATCCTAGTTTCCATTTCAATTTATGAAGAAATCTTTTTACAGTAAGTTTTTTTGCTGCATGTTGTAATTTCTTCTTCTATGGTAATGCATGCCTCAAATCGTCCTCTCTCAACCTCAAATTGAAGGTATTTGTTGCTTCTAACCAATCAACGTGAGTCGATCGATTCACATGTTCAAGTTTACATTTATTTTTATTTACTAGTATATGTATTGCTAATTTAAATTGAGAAATGTTGTTTTTCGAAAGCTTTTTCATCTTGTTTTATATTACCAAAAACACAGCAAAACCCTATGTTTGAGCCTTCATAACTTTCTGAGTCTTAAGTTTTTCTATGAGATTCTTTTTACATGTTGTTGTCTATTGTATTGTGAGTATATCTGCAAATTTTTGTGCCATTATTAGTTAATTTGGATTGGTAAACATCTCACCAAAGTTGGGGTTTCGCTGGGATATCGACCTAGAACTAAACAACGCCCATGTCCAACTTCTAGGTGCTATATCTCCGTCAGTGTTCATCGAAATTGACTCATTCTTTTTCTAATACAAAGGTTAGGATTCTCTCTACAAGTCTGCAAATTTTTATTGTGTTTTGATTATCATAAATTGGTGATATCTTCCCTCAAAGTCAGGGTTTCATCGTGAAATCATCTTTTTCTGAGTTGCTGAAAACACAACCAATGCCTACTTTGAGCTGTTGTATCTTACAATCTACCTATTTTTTTGAGTGATTCATTTTTTATTTCAAACTTTGGGATCTTTTCTACAAGACTGCAAATTTTCATGTCATTCTGATTTGATTTGGATGGGTAAACATGTTACTAAAGTTGTAGTTTCATCGTAACTGTTGTTCATCTTGTTCTAATTGCTGAAATCACAACTGAAGTGTAAATTTGAGTTGTTACAACTTTATTATCATTGATCCGTTCTGTACGATTCTTTTTTCTTTGTAAAACTGAGTATTTTTCTCCTTATCAACAAATTTTTAGGCTAATGCGAGATCGTTTGGCTATTCAAACCTGGTCCAAAATTTGGACCCAGAAGTGATTTTAGCCCAGGCTAAAATTCAGTCTAGGTCCATGTTTGAAGCCTTATAACTTTTTTGTGCAATGTCAGAATTTAGTGAATCCTTTTTCAGTTAAAAGCATAGTCTTTATATTTTGTGCATATCAAATTTTAGACCATTCGGAGATTGTTTGGTCATTATGAACTACCCTGAAAGTGGCAACCTAGATTGGTTTATGGGTGTATTTTATGCCTCAGTGCAAATTTAGACGTCTTTCCTTGAGTGTTTTTGTGCTTTTCTTGATCTAGTTTGAAGTCATGTTTTTTGTGTTATATTTTGGCTCACATTATTAATGGAGAAGCCTATATCATCACTAATGCATAGTTTGGGTTTCATGAATTCAGTGATTGAGTTTTGATGAATTTTGTGCACAAATTGCACGTTTTAAAATAGTTTTCCGATATATGTATAAAAAATATATTCTTACATGTTGGTTATTTACAACTCTTGGGTAAAGAGTTGTACATCTTGTGTTATTTATCCCTTATACTGGTTTGTAAACTATATTGACCGGTGTGTGTATTCCTCGGGTCAAGCCAAGATGTTTCAGGTATAGTTGCAGAGCTTCGTTTAGCAAGTTCTCTTTGGACTGTCTTCACTGTACCTACTTTCATTCGAGTTCATGTAGTTGAGTTACTTATTCATACGACTATATCGTGTTGTATAAGTATCAGACTTGTATCTATTATTCGTATAGCACATGTATTGGTTGTACTGTAACGATGTTATATTATGTAACTGTTTTATGGACTGTGATTGTGTTTTTATATATACTGTGTTCTGAGCTAGTCCTGTAGCCACTGTGGAATTGTATTACGTAAGAATAAAGTATGTAGAGCCTCTTGAAAAAAAAATATGAGCACTTTCTCGACGTTCGTAAGACTTGCTAATGCAAATCTACCAGTGGTCCCCCTTAACCAGCCCTATTCTCTGCTCTAATAGACAACATTACTTAGTAATGCTCTTTGTTAGGGTGGGTCTTGGGATGGGGTATCTCAAAACTCTTCAAATTTGGATTGCAAAAATTGTTTGAAATTGAAAACTGATCTCGTTCATCTCATAAAAATATTCAAGAATTTGAAAAGGAAATTTTGATTTTAAAAGAAAATGAGATTGAGCTAAAAAGCACAAACATTTTTTTGCAAAAGGAACTTGAAAATTTTAAAATGGTTGAAAATTCCAAATATGATTTTGCTGAAAAACAAAATTTGCTGAAAACTGAATCTATTTTGAACAAGCTTGAAAAAGAGAATTAAAAATTCAAGAGTTTTGAAAAACAACAATTTGATAAACAAATTCAGTTCGAATCTGAGATTTTTGAGTCCAAGACCAAAATCAAATTGCTTAACGAAAATTTGGTTTTGAAACAAAACGATGTTGAAAAGTTAAAGCTCAATATTAATCATTGTTCAAATTTTATGAAAGGGAATAGTGATCTTAAATCCAAAATTCAACGATTAGAATCAACTTTACATAAATTTCTAATGGGGAAAAATTGTTGAATTTGTTCTTACAAAACCAAATTTCAGTAGGAAATTAAAGTGGTCTTGGCTTTGGAAAACCTGATAAATTTGATCAAAAGATGAATTCAAATGTCTTTAAAAATCGTTAAATTGTTTTGGAAAAGATTGTTTCAAAAATTTAAACTCTGATAATTTCAAAGGATTTTTTAATCATAAACGAAACGGGAATTTGTTTGGTAACAAACCATTTAAACAATCTTGGATACCAAATGGAAATAAAACAATTTTGACTAAATTGAAATGGTTTTGGGTTCCTAAGTGTACAAAAGTAAATTCAGATGAACTGTTATACAAACAGGTTTGGGTACCTATAGTCGTGAACACATTTCAGAGTGGTTTTACCAATTTTGTTAGACCACTCTATCCCCTAAATTCTTAGGTACCGGAGAAGTCTGCGGAACTGCTTTGCAAAAGAGAAAAGAATTCAAACTGCTTTATATCATTTAATTATTCAGAGTTCCTTAGCCAAGATTGTCGAGTTGGAGATCCACAATGTCCATTATAAATCAGGTATGATCTCTAAACTCATCTCTGTTAATACTCTCTGTTTTTATTCTTCTTTGTTTATTCCTCCTATTTTTTCTTTTGATTATTCTGAAGTGTCTGTCACTGCCATTTTTTTATTTTTTTTCTTTGGGCTTCTTAACTTCAAATTGCATAATTCTTGGTTTTTTTTTGGAAATGTGCTTCATTTGTATAAAACTCTAATGTTTTAATCATTTCCAGATCTTGAATTTAAAATTGAAATTTTTTCTATAACTCTGTTGAAGTTTAATTTTGTTTCCTGAATTCCTAACGGTGCATTCTTACCATATCTTGAACTGTTAATTTGAATTCTAATTTTTTTTTGAAGATATGAAAAGTTAATGAAATTTCACACACCTCTGCTGTTTTGAGTTTCTTCTAATTCATTATGGAAAGACTCGAAAATTTATACTCATTGCAACACACTATTATTTTTTAGTTGTGATCATTTCATTAGTTTTTGGATTGGCTTGATTATTACGGAATTGAAAATCAATTTGCTTGAATCATTGTGTTTCATCTTGAAATTCACTTTTATTCATGATCATTTTGGTTGGATATTTTTTTTTGTTTGAAATCATTTGAAATTACTGGTCTCGTGAATCTCACACACATCTTGGATTTAAAATTATTGTAACACCCCACACTCGCTAAGGTCACTCACTAAGGGAATGCCTTAGCTTCGGTGGAGTATTTAAGTGAATATAGAACTGAAAAATTACAACAAGACAGATATAAGTGATACTTGAAATTTAAAACATCATTTCATTGCAGCAGAAGGTAAACATGTTTGGTTACATATCAAAAACCCACAAGAGTCAAGTACAAAATATCCATCTTGTTAAAGCATAAGTACATAATCCCACTACATACTAATAGCCATAATATAAAAGATAACCGAGCTTTTCTTCAAGAGTCCAAGCTCCAAAAGATAGATAAAGTAATCTGATCAAAGCCCACTAATGCTAGGCCCACTCTGAGAACCTGAGGGTTGGGGAAAAAGATAAAAACAACGGGGTCAGACATAAGTCTGAGTGAGCCCTATAACTTTAACAATACAATCATTAAAGTAATTAGGGTATGATATAAAACTGGTACGGTACGCCTGGGGATAAATGACTACACTAGGTAACCAACTAGACTTAGGATAAACTAAGATAACGGTGAAGACGCGCCTATCCACCTAAGGATAAATACTACATTGCACCACCCCAGATCTACCCACCCAAGGGTAATTCCTACACTGCACCACACCAGTTCTACCCACCCAAGGGTAATTCCTACTTAAAGGTTGATCCCACTAAGTGTACTTAGAAAATTTACCCAGTAGTTTCGTGTACCCCTAGCTGACTACATAGGTGTCGTCTGCCCCTATCTCCACTAGGTGTACCCACTACTCCCAAGCGATCGGCTCCCTACCGTAGGTACCCGTGTTGGCCCCACAATGGGGTGTATCACTCCCCAAAGTGGCAACCCGATACAACAAATGGTGCACGGCTTATACCTACACGATGCAACAACGTCTTACCTACCAGCCAGGGTCCACACACGCATATGAAACCCGTTGGACTCGCGTTGCCACCGCTACCCCGTTTTGGCCTCTTATAGTCAAGCCCAGTATGCGTGTCCCGTCCTCGACATGGGTCGAGTCCACTAAGATACATATGGGTTACTGGTTGAAATGGGCCCCCACAAGCTACTACTTAAGCTTGTCATTTTATCTAGTGCATCCCACTTAACCCCTTTTTCATAATCATGCCCACTTACATGTTAAGGTTTGGTTAAGTCATTTAATCATATTTCAATTGCCACTCAAGGCACCCACTAGATTTCTACATGCCACCCAAGGCACCCACTTGATTTCCACATGCCACCCAAGGCACCCACTTAACCCTTTAAACATGTTTAGTTACATGTTCCACTTTGGTTAAGTATTCTAGTCGTATTCTCTACTGCCACCCAAGGCAACCCACTAGATTTTTCCACATGCCACCCAAGGCACCCACTTAACCCTTTAATCATGTTTAATCACATGTCCCCCTTTGGTTAAGTATTCTAATCTTATCTTCTATTGCCACGCAAGGCAAGCACTAGATTTCCTCATGCCACCCAAGGCACCCACTTAACCCTTTAATCATGTTTAATTACATGTTCCACTTTGGTTAAGTATTCTAGTCGTATTCTCTATTGCCACCCAAGGCAACCCACTAGATTTTTCCACGTGCCACCCAAGGCACCCACTTAACCCTTCATGCCCCACTACATGCTTATCTGGTTAAGTGTTTCTTAATTGATTAAGAACGCAACCGTTGTAAAGACCTCTCACATTAGACTATCTTTTATGGCAGCTGGATTTGCCGGTTGGGTAGCCTTACGCCATAACCGAGTCTAACCTCGTGTCTGTACACTTGTCACGTATTTAGTTTGTGCCTAAGATCTCTCACATTGGGCCAATCATTTTAGTCGCTGGATATGCCGGTCGGTTCCGAGCAGTCTTATGCTACAAAAGGGTCCAACCTCGTGTCTTAGTCGATTAATTACACCTAATTAATCACCCCCATAATTTGTATTAATTATCCCTTATTAATTACAAATTTAACGATGTACATAATTGACTCAATTATGTCCATCCACTTTATGGTATGCATAATCATACCAACTTCACACCATTTCATTAACATGTATATTAACCCCATCGTTCCCCACGTAATTCGCGAACATGACATAAAAGGGAAGATTCATCACAAATACAATGGGTTCAACTTGCATAACATTAGCATCAACATGGGTTTTAAAGGTGTCATCATGCATATGGCATCAAACCCAACTAGCATAAATGATCAACCCAAACTTGCATGAATCACATATGTCATAAAGAGATTAACTTGCATAAGTTACTTATGTCATATAAAGGGGTAAACTTGCATATGTATGTATGACATACAAAGGGGTTAACTTGCATATGTATGCATATCATACAAAGGTGTAAACTTGCACATGTTACTTGCATATAATCAAACACCAAACTTGCATAACATGTCATATGTGAACTTGCATATAATCATACACCAAACTTGCATACATATCATAGATAAACTTGCATACAACAAACTTGCATATCATGGTGTCATAATGGATCAATGTTTCTCATATGACTTGCATAACTTGCATAACATCATGATCACATAGCATATGACTTGCATAACTTGCATAACATCATAATCACATAGCATATGACTTGCATAACTTGCATAACATCATGAACATATAGCATATGACTTGCATAACTTGCATAACATCATGATCACATAGCATATGACTTGCATAACTTGCATAACATCATAATCACATAGCATATGACTTGCATAACTTGCATAACATCATGAACATATAGCATATGACTTGCATAACTTGCATAACATCATAATCACATAGCATATGACTTGCATAACTTGCATAACATCATGAACATATAGCATATGACTTGCATAACTTGCATAACATCATGATCACATAGCATATGACTTGCATAACTTGCATAACATCATAATCACATAGCATATGACTTGCATAACTTGCATAACATCATGAACATATAGCACATAACTTGCATAACATGCATTACATCATTAACACATAGCATGTAACTTGCATAACATGCATTGATCCACATTCATAGCCATAACCTCACCATATCCTATCATAATCACTTCAATAATTGGTCATTAAGGCTATAGAAAACTCACAACTTGTTGATTAGCGCTCCCAAGAAGAAGATTAAGTTGCTAGAGTTTATTAGTAGTTGATTTGAGAGACTATCTTCTTCTACAATTTGATGGAGGCTCCTTCAAGTTGCATTTTGACGGCATGACGGCATTGTTTCTATTTTTAGTATGAATTAGGGTAGTCTTAGGGTGTATTTATAGAGTAGTTAGGTGTTTTAGGCCATTAGATTAACCCTAAATTAGATTAGAGCCGTCAGATCTCGTCCTAGCCACCAAAACACAGCCCAAAAGCCAAGCTGATGCACCCAGGTCACCTGGGCTCGACCAGGGAGGTCGACCCCCAGGTCGACCCTAGGGTCGACTCCCCAGTCGACCTGGGGGGGAGGTCGACTCCCCAGTCGACCCCCAGGTCGACCCCCTGGGTCTCGGCGGGATTTTTCCTGCCTACCCTGATTTTTTCTGAAATTTGAATCTGTTTTGAATTTGAATTTTTCGTGAAACTTCGCGAGGCCATATCTTGGTAATACGGACTCCGATTTCCGAAAACTCGGACTCTATTTCGTGTATTTTTCCGAGACGAACGCAATGGCATAGCCCGTTTCCCCTGATTCAGATTTTTAAATTTAATTCTGCCCTGTTTTATATTATAGCAAGTTATTCAACATACGGGGTGTTACATTCTCCCCTACTTAAAGGATTTCGTCCCCGAAATCTCTAAGTCAAGAAGAACGTATCCTACCAACCAAACAACCATCTACTCAAACCATCAAACACTGGCATCCATTGTCCTTAGAGTTTCTAATGCTGTATGAACATATGCAAAGAGTGTGTGTATATGTTCCCTGTCTAATGCAAAATTTGGCGGTCCACTTATTTAGTTGACCTCCTTAATGCAAACCATGTTAGAGCCATGCATCCAATATGTATGCGAAAGATCCCTATCGACACATACTATTTCTACATGTGTGCACAACCATTCACCAAAATGCATCATCCATGTGATAACACAACCATTATACATCCATTAATATAGCTACCTACACACAATTTTATGCAATATGCAATATGAAGTGATTGAGCCGAACTAGTGCCTAGAGTGTGTGTATATGCATCCACGAGCAACCACTAGCAACCACTTGCATCCACACGCATCCATCAATCATAACATGTCTCAAACACATGTTTCAACCATAGGTTTACCCTATCTAAAGGTCAAAGGTACTAATGAGAGGACATACTAAAGATAAGATAAGCACTAGACAAACGATAAAGGAGAAGTTATAGGACATACCCTCAAAAAGGAATGGGTACAATGAACGCAATCTTCGCTTCTGCCTCCCAAGCAGCATTGCTCTCATCTTCTCCCTTTTGCACTTTGACTAGTCGAACCTCTCTGTTTCTCAACTTCCTAATCTCTGACCCAAGGATGTGGGTAGGAGCTCGTCGAATAGTCGCATCACGCTCTACCTCCACTTCTCTAAGCAAGCTCTGCTCTACCACCTCTGCGGTCTCATGTAGGCACTTCCTCAAATGTGACACATGGAATACGTCATGTTCCCTATGCAACCGAACTATCTCTCGAAGATAAACTGAAGCTAGCCATGGAGCAGTCCTCTTGCTCTTCACAAGTATGAAATGGGCACTCTTAGTAAGTCTGTCTACCATAACCCAAATTCCCGTATTACCCTTCCTCGATCTAGGTAACCCATCAATAAAATCCATCGAGATGCTATCTCACTTCCATTGCGGAACTTCCATTGGGTGAAGCAACCCACCGGGTTACTTTTGCTCCGCTTTCACTTGTTGGGACACCAAGCATCTAGCGACATACTCGGCCACATCTTTCTTCATACCGGCCCAAAAGGAAACTCGCTTCATGTCTTGGTACATCTTGCCCCCACCGGGATGAATGGTCATCCTAGAACGATGCGCATCATCAAGATTAGTCTTCCTTAAACCCTCGTCTTGCAGTACACAAAGTCTACCGTCTCTACGCAAGCACCCCCTATCGTCTAGGGTGTACGTACTTAAATGGTTGGACGACTCCCCTTTTATGAGCCTCTATACCAACTCAACCAACTGTGGGTCGTCCCTCTGTGCCTCGCCAATCCGTCTCAAAAGAGTAGGTCTGACCTCCAAGGATGCTAGCAAACAGGGTATAAAGTCAACGGAAGGTCTGAAACCAAACATCGAGATAAATTCCAAGCTTCGCCGTTCCACGAACAATGGACTCAAGGACAACCTTTTTCCGCTCAAGGCGTCCGTCACCACGTTACCCTTGCCAGGGGTATACGCTATCTTGAAATCATAGGATGTTAAGAACTCCATCCACCTTTGCTATCTCAAGACTATGCGCTCGAAGAGTCTCCAACACTTCCCTATGATGTAGGGTATGCTTTTCTCCACCTCTAGAGAAAACCAGGATATTCTCCCATGCAAAATCGTCACAACTACCCATCTCTTACGTAGACCATCCTAGTCGAACTCGACATTCCCCAAGTGCAAGCCCCAAAGGCCTAAACCAATATCAGACAAACACCCAAGGGATACCTCCTTCGAATTTAGATGACCTACGTGAGATGATACTAGTAAAAACGGCTAAATAATTAAGCACTTGTCCAACTCTGGATGTCCTTGCCAGTCTCGCTCCACAACCACCGTTGATCAAATAACTGGCTTTGCTTTAACCTATTAAGCACATACGAAATCTTTTTCGCTCTTAGAAAAGACCAAGATGTCATCCACGAAGACCACTACAAAGTTATTTAGGTACTCCCTGAACACCCTACTCATCAAATCAACAAAGTATGCGGGGCGTTCATCAAACTAAATGGCATCACCAACTACTCATGGAAACCATCCGGAGTCCTAAAGGTAGTCTTCTCTATACTATCCTCAGTCACTCCCAACTGATGAAACCCCTTGGCTAAGTCCAACTGTGAAACACTGAGGCGCCAACCAACCGATCAAAGAGATCCTCAATCCTTGGCAATGGGTATCTATTCTTCTTTGTGAGCTTGTTGAGTTCTCTATAGTCTACACAAAGTCTGAGGGACCCATCAGCCTTCGTAGCAAAAACTACTGGAGCACCCCACTCTGATATACTTCGTCTTATGAACCCCTTCTCAAGCAAATCCCCTACTTGCTTATGGAGTTCCCTCCTCTCACGAGGAGCCATGTGGCTCACTGACAAAGATACTGGTTTAGCATCATCTACCAGATATATTCGGAGGTCTATCTCCCGCTTCGGAGGTAAGCCCTTCACCTCCCCAAACACATCCGAGTATTCCCGGACCACTCTAACAGATCGCAAACTCTCGACCGAAGCGTCAAGCGATTCAAGATAACTTAGCATAACAAAATCTATGGGATTACGAGAAATCTCGAGAGTGTTACCCAAGCGGGTCATGAGCCTAACAACTCTCCTTTCGCAATCAAGAACGGCACCATTACTGGATAACCAGTCCATGCCCAAAATCAACCCATAGCCCGTGAAGCCCAAACAAAAGCATCACCTCTAAACTCAACGCTAAGTATGGAAATCCTCAAACCCAAACATATCATGGACAAATAAGTGGAGCCCCCCAATTGGGTTTCAAACAACCACGGGATCATCTACCAAACTGGTGTCTAGGTGCAGTGACTCAACTAATGATGATGAGATAAACGAATGTGGTGCACTAGAGTCGAATAAAGTTCAAACAGGATGATCGAGAGAACCAAATTTCAACTTAGACGGTCCTACCCCCATCAGGTATACCCGTCGTGAGGGAATACCTCTACCCTCCAGAAGATCCTGTACTTCGTCCTTACCTCTTTGGACAATCCCAAGGTGTCCTATTTCTCCAAAACAACTAGCCTTCCCCTTCACATTCTCCTTTCGTGGCCTTCTTACCATGATAAGGTTTCGTCCTTTATATGCCTAATAGCTATTTGAACCTTCCTCTCTCGTCCATCTTAAAGGTACCCATAAGCCCTCCACCTCCTTGGACTAACTTCTTAGCCTGGCAAACGTCTTAGTCCCTTGAAGTGGTTCTTCCGTATTTCATACGGAAGTCCTTATTTATCTTAAAAAGACTTCTATACGCGGAGGGGAAATTCAAAAAGAGAAAGAGGAAGAGATTCAAAACGGAGAATCCGAAGGATAAAGATATGGCTACTTGGGGATTATGCTTTTTTTCAAAAACTTTTCTCTTAAAAGATATGTTTTTGAAAATACTTCTTCCAAAAATGTTTTTAGAAAAATAGTTTTCTAAAAAATTTATCTGTTCTGGTAACCTTGAGCTCTGATACCACGTGCAACACCCCACACCCGCTAAGGTCACTCACTAAGGGAATGCCTTAGCTTCGGTGGAGTATTTAAGTGAATATAGAACTGAAAAATTACAACAAGACAGATATAAGTGATACTTGAAATTTAAAACATCATTTCATTGCAGCAGAAGGTAAACATGTTTGGTTACATATCAAAAACCCACAAGAGTCAAGTACAAAATATCCATCTTTTTAAAACATAAGTACATAATCCCACTACATACTAATAGCCATAATAGAAAAGATAACCGAGCTTTTCTTCAAGAGTCCAAGCTCCAAAAGATAGATAAAGCAATCTGATCAAAGCCCACTAATGCTAGGCCCACTCTGAGAACCTGAGGGTTGGGGAAAAAGATAAAAACAATGGGGTCAGACATAAGTCTGAGTGAGCCCTATAACTTTAACAATACAATCATTAAAGTAATTAGGGTATGATATAAACCTGGTACGGTACGCCTGGGGATAAATGACTACACTAGGTAGCCTACTAGACTTAGGATAAACTAAGATAACGGTGAAAACGCGCCTATCTACCTAAGGATAAATACTACATTGCACCACCCCAGATCTACCCACCCAAGGGTAATTCCTACACTGCACCACACCAGTTCTACCCACCCAAGGGTAATTCCTACACTGCACCACACCAGTTCTACCCACCCAAGGGTAATTCCTACTTAAAGGTTGATCCCACTAAGTGTACTAAGAAAATTTACCCAATAGTTTCGTGTACCCCTAGCTGACTACATAGGTGCCGTCTGCCCCTATCTCCACTAGGTGTACCCACTACTCCCAAGCGATCGGCTCCCTACCTTAGGTACCCGTGCTGGCCCCACAATGGGGTGTATCACTCCCCAAAGTGGCAACCCGATACAACAAATGGTGCACGGCTTATACCTACACGATACAACAACGTCTTACCTACCAGCCCGGGTCCACACACGCATATGAAACCCGTTGGACTCGCATTGCCACCGCTACCCCGTTTTGGCCTCTTATAGTCAAGCCCAGTACGCGTGTCCCGTCCTCGACATGGGTCGAGCCCACTAAGATACATATGGGTTACTGGTTGAAATGGGCCCCCACAAGCTACTACTTAAGCTTGTCATTTTATCTAGTGCATCCCACTTAACCCCTTTTTCATAATCATGCCCACTTACATGTTAAGGTTTGGTTAAGTCATTTAATCATATTTCAATTGCCACTCAAGGTACCCACTAGATTTCAACATGCCACCCAAGGCACCCACTTGATTTCCACATGCCACCCAAGGCACCCACTTAACCCTTTAATCATGTTTAATTACATATTCCACTTTGGTTAAGTATTCTAGTCGTATTCTCTATTGCCACCCAAGGCAACCCACTAGATTTTTCCACATGCCACCCAAGGCACCCACTTAACCCTTTAATCATGTTTAATTACATGTCCCCCTTTGGTTAAGTATTCTAATCTTATCTTCTATTCCCAAGCAAGGCAACCACTAGATTTCCTCATGCCACCCAAGGCACCCACTTAACCCTTTAATCATGTTTAATTACATGTTCCACTTTGGTTAAGTATTCTAGTCGTATTCTCTATTGCCACCCAAGGCAACCCACTAGATTTTTCCACATGCCACCCAAGGCACCCACTTAACCCTTCATGCCCCACTACATGCTTATCTGGTTAAGTGTTTCTTAATTGATTAAGAACGTAACTGTTGTAAAGACCTCTCACATTAGACTATCTTTTATGGCAGCTGGATTTGCCGGTTGGGTCCGGGCAGCCTTACGCCATAACCGTGTCTAACCTCGTGTCTATACACTTGTCACGTATTTAGTTTGTGCCTAAGATCTCTCACATTGGGCCAATCATTTTAGTCGCTGGATATGCCGGTCGGTTCCGAGCAGTCTTATGCTACAAAAGGGTCCAACCTCGTGTCTTAGTCGATTAATTACACCTAATTAATCACCCCCATAATTTGTATTAATTATCCCTTATTAATTACAAATTTAACGATGTACATAATTGAATCAATTATGTCCATCCAATTTATGGTATGCATAATCATACCAACTTCACACCATTTCATTAACATGTATATTAACCCCATCGTTCCCCACGTAATTCGCGAACATGACATTAAAGGGAAGATTCATCACAAATACAATGGGTTCAACTTGCATAACATTAGCATCAACATGGGTTTTAAAGGTGTCATCATGCATATAGCATCAAACCCAACTAGCATAAATAATCAACCCAAACTTGCATGAATCACATATGTCATAAAGAGATTAACTTGCATAAGTTACTTATGTCATATAAAGGGGTAAACTTGCATATGTATGTATGACATACAAAGGGGTTAACTTGCATATGTATGCATATCATACAAAGGTGTAAACTTGCACATGTTACTAGCATATAATCAAACACCAAACTTGCATAACATGTCATATGTGAACTTGCATATAATCATACACCAAACTTGCATACATATCATAGATGAACTTGCATACACCAAACTTGCATATCATGGTGTCATAATGGATCAATGTTTCTCATATGACTTGCATAACTTGCATAACATCATGATCACATAGCATATGACTTGCATAACTTGCATAACATCATAATCACATAGCATATGACTTGCATAACATGCATAACATCATGAACATATAGCATATGACTTGCATAACTTGCATAACATCATGATCACATAGCATATGACTTGCATAACTTGCATAACATCATAATCACATAGCATATGACTTGCATAACTTGCATAACATCATGAACATATAGCATATGACTTGCATAACTTGCATAACATCATAATCACATAGCATATGACTTGCATAACTTGCATAACATCATGAACATATAGCATATGACTTGCATAACTTGCATAACATCATGATCACATAGCATATGACTTGCATAACTTGCATAACATCATAATCACATAGCATATGACTTGCATAACTTGCATAACATCATGAACATATAGCACATAACTTGCATAACATGCATAACATCATTAACACATAGCATGTAACTTGCATAACATGCATTGATCCACATTCATAGCCATAACCTCACCATATCCTATCATAATCACTTCAATAATTGGTCATTAAGGCTATAGAAAACTCACAAATTGTTGATTAGCGCTCCCAAGAAGAAGATTAAGTTGCTAGAGTTTATTAGTAGTTGATTTGAGAGACTATCTTCTTCTACAATTTGATGGAGGCTCCTTCACGTTGCATTTTGACGGCATGACGGCATTGTTTCTATTTTTAGTATGAATTAGGGTAGTCTTAGGGTGTATTTATAGAGTAGTTAGGTGTTTTAGGCCATTAGATTAACCCTAAATTAGATTAGAGCCGTCAGATCTCGTCCTAGCCACCAAAACACAGCCCAAAAGCCAAGCTGATGCACCCAGGTCACCTGGGCTCGACCCCCAGGTCGACCCTAGGGTCGACTCCCCAGTCGACCTGGGGGGGGGGGGGGAGGTCGACTCCCCAGTCGACCCCCAGGTCGACCCCCTGGGTCTGGGCGGGATTTTTCCCGCCTACCCTGATTTTTTCTGAAATTTGAATCTGTTTTGAATTGGAATTTTTTGTGAAACTTCGCGAGGCCATATCTTGGTCATACGGACTCCGATTTCCGAAAAATCGGACACTGTTTCGCGTATTTTTCCGAGACGAATGCAATGGCATAGCCCGTTTCCCCTGATTCAAATTTTTAAATTTAATTCTGCCCTGTTTTATATTATAGTAAGTTATTCAACATACGGGGTGTTACAATTATAATCTTGTGTGATCGATTCATTGTATCTTGAAATTTCCACATTCCTTCAAGTAATTTCAAATAAACTATTTCTAAACTTGGATTATGAATCATCTCTTTGGCTTGATGCAAAATCTTATGAGAAAATCCTGTGGTTGCTTGTCCTGAATCCAATTGTTCTGCTGCTCCGATAAAAGGAATCATTTTGAAAATGTTTTGGTAACCGCTTGTTTTGGTAAATATCGTTTGTTGCTCTGATAGATGGAATTGATTTGTTAGATTTAACTAATTGGGCTTAGTGATTGGATATTGATGTCTGAGATACCTTTGTTAGCCACCGAGGTGGTATCAAAATCCTCGTTAATGGAGATAACAAGTGGTTTCAGTACGAGAAGTGTATGATCTTTTTTTCCATTCATCTGTTTTTGTCTGATCTGATTTAAACTGATTTTCAAACTGAATATATCTTTCAAATACCTCTTGTAATTAATGCTTAATTTTTTGTTAATTAATTATTCAGAAATTGAAATCAATAACCAAAATTGAATTGTATTTAGAACTCATCAAAATTATTATCAGATTTTCTAAATTGTGATGAGTTGTGACTATAGTATATTTCACAACAAGAGGAAATTTTATTTAAAGTTTCATGATGATTGAACAAATTTTATAATATCTTTGAATTGGCGTATATTTCAGGAACATCTTCTTAGTTTATCATCATTCTACCATCCATCATGATTTTATATTAATATGGAAAGTTTAATATTTTTTTAAAAATCGTTTTACACTTACAGCTTCATATTTGTGATAGAAATGTGACTATATTATTTTTTAGAAATAGAGAATTGAATTTTTTGCAAGAATCCCAGTACAGTTGAGCATATTTCATAATGAGATTAATTCAGAAATTTATTTCACAGCCATTTTGGTACCTACCATATTTTTGTCATCCATATTGGTTTTATATACTAAGGCGTTTTGTTTAAGAAGAAAATGATAAAAACATAATATACATAAGTGTATCTCTAATCTCATTTAAAAATCCAAGCTTTGGTCATGCATGGTTAAGAGATTACTTATAATTTAAGTTGCAACTGACATTTAAAAATCCAAGATCTAGTTATGCATGGTCAGTGTGCTCTTAAATGAAAAGAAAAAGAAAAGAAAATATTTTGAAATAAATAAAAATTTATATGAAATCATCCCTAGTGTGTAAAAACCAGCCTATCAATCCATTTTCTAATTTGTGAAATGTGTTAATATTTTATAATATACAATGATTTGTTGATTGATAAATATTGGGACTTGAGATTATTTGATTGCATCACTTAAATTGAATTTATAATCATAGTCTATGTCCATCTCTCTTTTGTGCTTAATTTTATTTTATTTTTTATTTGAAAATATTTGGAAATCATAAGCTTTTAAAACTTCTCCATTTTTATAAATTTCATCATAAATCCATCATTATACAATGTGAAAATTGCCTCTAGTTCCTAGAATATTATGATTTTTGTTTGATTGAATGAGATTTGTGATGAGCAATTCTATCTCTTAAGTTGGTTATATATTTCTAGTCAATTTTTCATCACTATTTCAATTTCTGTATCCTATCGATGTAACAAAAAGGGATAATAGGTTAAGATTTTGATCGATGAGTGAATATGTTACGAATATTTTAATATTGAAATTTAAATTCATTTATTCTTTTCACCCATGCACATATTTAGGGAGATTTTTGTTGTAGGGGGAGCATACATATAGAGGGAGTTTAAAATTTTACTACTAAACACATTTATTATATTAAAAATCTCGTCATATGTTTGTCATCATCAAAAGGGGGAGATTGTTGTATATAACAATTCTATGATTTTTGTTTGACGATTACAAGCAAATATATATTATTTTAAATGTGTTTGCTATTGTACTATCCTACTATATCACAAGCATATTTAAAATTTGATATTTAAATAAAATACTACTGCACAAGAATTCAAATATTCAAAAAGTATTTTATTAAAACATAACATTTTATTTCTATATTTGAATAGTACAGATTTGACTCCACTATTTGTACATCTCGACAATACAATACATTTCAATGTCAATTTCATTTGTTACATTGCTCCTCACAACAACACTCAGTCACTTAGTTGTACAAACACATATACATTCTGATTCACTTAGCTCACTCATATACAGACCACTCATATACGGATACTCACTCATACACTATCACTCACTTATATTCTATCTTCATCCTTCTTTTCAATCAGTAAATCCAGACTTCTACATACATGTCACAGAAACACACACAGTAAACATGAACAAAAATATTTTTGAATTCTAGCAGACATAATTTTATTTTTAAATTTATTTGCCATAGAATTTTGGTGTGTTTCTCATCATATTTCATGAATTGATATGGTATGTACATATTTCCATCTGCATCTAAGACTTCTTGTGATATTCACAGTGATTCACTGTAAATACACAAGGTAGACATCGCCTGTAGTGCTCATCTATATATTTTCTACATGTGCACTATACATGTATATATTGGATCTAGATTAACCCTAAAGGGGGGTGAATAGGGTTTATCACAGTTTTTAACAAGAATTAAAAATTTAACGAGATATATAATAAAAAACACATCACAGAATATAGCAGAAACAGAAATGCAGAAAATATATCACACACAGATATACCCAGCTTCGGCAAAACCTGCTTACTGCTGCATTTCTAAGGTTTCTACTAGGTGATAGAACAGATCCCGCATACAAGACCATGTACACTCGCAAACCTTGCTCCTATTCTAACCCTACGCTCAAAACCATAGACTGATCGATATCCCCTCAATCAGATTTCCCCTAGTTACGACCGCGTAACCAGTAACCCAGATTTTACACACTCTGTCAACTGTCAGTCAACAGCCTGTCTGATTCCCCTAGTATTTTACAGATACTAGAAAAACTATTCAGACAGTTTTTACAAAAAAAAATAAAAAAGCAAAAAAAAAAAGAAAAAAGAAAAAAAAGAAAACCCTAGGAAATAGAAATAGGGGTCATCCCCTTTAAACATTAAAGTTAGACTTGGCTTAGTCAATTTGAAGTAGGTCGGCCCGCTCTCTTTTTCATTTGCCCCGTGCTTTTCTCATTTGCTCTGGAGATTAAAAATGCTGGCACAACTAGGGTTTCTTCCCCAAATCGAACTAGGGTTTTTCTTGATTCCCAAATCACTGCTTTGAATGATGGAAAAGATGATTCTATGATGCTTGAATACGTTCGTTTCTCTTCTTGGTGATTTGGGAAATAGCGATCGAGAAATAGTGAGTTCTCTGGATTTTTCTTTGAGTTTGCTTTTTTAATTGTTGAGTGTTTTTTTTCGATGCTTGAAATGCCTGTGATGAATAGGTGTAATATAGGATAAAGAAATCCTATGATAGCTCTTTGATTTCACAATTATGACTTGGATGATTTACCCGTGTTTCCTCTTTTGGTTCGATTGAATGATTGCCTTGAATTTGAATTTGAATTCCTCGGCTTTAATTTGTGTTGCGTGATTTCCTTGATTAAATTCTAAAGGAATTACCTTGCCAAGAAAACTATTGCCTTTTTCGATTTAAAAACCTATCTTGAACCATTGCAAAAACTGGAATGATTTGTCTATTTTTGCATTGTGATTTTCCAAATAACAATTTTCCAGAACTGTGATAGCTTTAACTCATGCAACAGTGGTTCCTTGATTTCAGCCAAATAAAAAATTCCAAGAATTGATTGTTGATTTGCTGGCTTTCCACTTTTTGATAGACCTTGATGAAATCGGCTTGAATCATGAACCAAATTTGCATTTGCATGATAAAAACATTCCTGTGAATTATTTCTGGAAACAAATATTAAAAAAACATTTTGTCCCAAAATAGAAAAGATTTCCTGAATTCTGGAAAACATTGATACTTGCCAAAAAAAAACCGATTTGTAATGTTTTTGTTGCCGAGATTTTTCCTTGTCTTGTCATATTTGCTGAAACAAATTTCTTTATATATCTGAACTAGTACACCATGTCTGTGTACACAGTTTTGACATTTCCTTGAACTCGCTTGTCTCTGAACCATGCTGTGTATTCATGCATGATGCTCTTCATTTGAACATGAACCTAAAACTGCAACAATTTATTGCTGTATTGATCATGGACCTCCAATTTGTGTTTCCATTGTTATAAGTGCACTAAAGTGCGCTCATTGACCATACACTTGCCATGCTGGAGTCACTTTGTATACATGAAATTGTATATCCTGCTGTTGCTTTTCTTGGATGCACCATTGAGTTGTAGTGACCATGTTTCACTTGAGTTTGCTGAGTGTTTCCAGTTTGCTTGATAATGTACATATGAATTTGCACTATATATATATATATATATATATATATATATATGAGTTTGTTGTTGAATTTCGTAACTGCACCATGTTGATACATGCTCGACTACACTGTATTCTGTGTGACAGTCTTGATAGCTTCCATCCAGAAGTAGACTGATCTGTTTTTGCTTTGTGTTTGGTGCTGCATTGATCAAAACTGCATGTATTCAAATAATAAGCTGAACTGCACCATCCTTGCATTTCTGAATTGATCAACTATCTCCATTATGTTGCTATATTTTGATCACCATGCTCTCTGCCATGTATTGTAGCTCGACAACTGGTTGAGTTACACTCTAGCACCATGTTATAATCTCGACCATGCTGTGCAGCCTTCAAGTGTACATGCACCATTCACTTTACATGCTTGAACTTGAAAAAAAAAACTGAAGTATTTTGTTCCATGTTTGAACCAGACTGTCTTGTGTTTATGTTGTTGCCTTGGTGTAACAGCAAGGAATTTCGCTCAATCCGAATCACTCGTTAAACCGACCAAGACCGTTCGAAACCCCTGATCGTTTGAGAACAGTACAAATTGGAATGCAGACGGAAGAACATTTCATTTCTATTACAACAATTCCATCAGATACAAGAATATATAGAGAATAAATGAATAAATTACATTCGATAAATATCAGAGATTACAATAAATTACATAGCAGCGGAAAACAATATAAAACACAACTGAAAGTAATGCATGGATACAGAGCTTTCCGAGCATCGTTCCAGCTGTAAATCAGGATCCTGTGAATATAAATCTGCAAAGCCAAAACTACTAGCTGCCCGTGTCAAAATAAGGGCACCCAGAGTTTAGGTTAAAACAATAAACTCCAGGTCAGTCATGGGACTGGCGTGAGAACTAAAACAGTTATTAATCTTTACTTTAAAGTTCGGTAAATCAAGGGACCACGCCGTATAACACGGAACGGGTTTCCTCCCAAGAATACCAGTGCATAAAACAAATAGTGCAATGCTAAATAAAGAAAAATGAAGCCATTATAAGACCCATTTCCCATCACACAATGCAACACAAGCCGGAGGATAGGGTTTTTACCTTATAATAGCCAAGAATGCTTGATACGTTTAAAACAAATCATTTGATACTATCATAAGTGCATAGTGTATAAAACAACTTCAAATCATAAGTATCAATCATAGACGGCATAAGCGCCCCATCCCACTGTATCGCCATACTAGGCTCTACAAATAAAACCGCAAATGTCACGTATTTGGAAATTGGATTTCCGTCTGTGAACCGAGGCAAAAGATAGTCCTCTACCAATTCTAGACGCTCTAGTCCGTGTCTCAGGTCAGAACTCGAGTAACCTTTGGATCGTCAGGGCCGGTCCACGGATGTGGATTAAAATGCCTGAACACTGCGTTTCCCCACCCTTTGGGGTGTCAATGAGCCAATTAAATGACTCTATCGGTTCGAGAACGACCGATATATCCGAGGCGCCTGGCAACAGCAACAACCACATAAGTCAAACTCGTCAGGGCATGTAAAACCACTGACGCCACTTCTAACTAGAAGGAAACGCATGCCCTCCCTGAGGTCCTCTCCCGTTTCTGGTTCACACCGGTTGTGAAATTCGCGAAGTAAACGTTACACAAAGCTACGCCACAAAGGTCGTGCTTCAATCATCAACCACAAGACTTTGCTTTTCAACAGAAGCCTCGATCATTCTCCACTTAGGCATGCCACACAGGCAATTCACTCTATGCGTTTGATATCCATCAGTATATAACCCCTGAGCTCGTACATCTCAGAGAAGGGCGTCAAGCAAGAGAATAAATTCTCCGTTGCCAAACAGATATATATTTAATAGAAATCAATCACACAGACTGAAATCCAATGTCAGACACACAGTCCATTTACAAGTCCGTTCTGGGTTTGAACGAAACTGGAGGCACCTAGTACCTCGCATATCCATCGATCTCCAAGTACGTCTGGACGATCACCAACTGTTTCCATCTTCTTGGGTGTACATCCCAATCAAGATCATCAGTAATTATCCAAATGACGTGAAGACCTCCGGTCTTCAACCACCGTCTTCATCTTCGACATATCGTCGTATCATTTATTCAGAATGGGATAAACCCGGTCTTTTCCGAATAACTCGCTTATATAAAAACAAGTGTTACACAAACACAACATACGCCTCATTCCAATTCATCAGTCACTAACCGTAAATTAATCAAGAGAATAATCCCCCGAATATTAACCCCGAAGGCCGAAACCAACATCAGATCAATACTCAGGAAATCACTCTGCTTAGCCAATCTACAGCTAGTTTCTAAATTTCACATTCTTAGGGAAAGGTTCCCATTAATTTTATCTAAGATAAATTCTTTTAAATTTATTCTTTAATTTGCTTTTGAATATCAATTCAAACTAGTCGGGATTAGCGAACCTTACCGAAGTAATCATTGGTTTTAATTTCCCAATCCCCACCTATCTATCCCATGAAGTAAAACTGTTAATACTTCATATCTAACACCACGGTGTTATCGGTAAATTCAATTACCATTTCACGTTAAAATCTAATTAAAGATTTAACTATCGCCTGGAGAAAAACTGGTGATACTCCATTCTCGATCTTTTCAACCTAATTAAAGATTCAATAAAACTCCACTTAGTTTTAATCTTTAACTAGGTTAAAGAATCAGTTTCATTTAAAACACGGTTCACGACAAACCCAAAATCCCATTCCATTTCTATCAGACCCTAACCATAAATTAGTAAGTGAGCAATTCCGTAAGTATTAACCCCGAAGGCCGAAACCAACATCAGATCAATACCCCAGAAACCATTCAACTTAACTAATCTCCAGTTAGTTTCTGATTTTCTTAACTCCTTTAGGTCTAAGAACAGTATTATTGAAGATACCATTCACGACAACCCAAAATCGCTTTCCATCAATTATCGGGTTAAAGAGCAAGTGTTATTTAAAACACTGTTCACGATAAACCCAAAAATCAATACCAATTCAATTCCAATTAAATATTATTTAATTGGTACACTTCATTAAATCTAAATAAAAAGATTTAATCTTTTCACAACTGGCTTAAGAACAGTGTTAATGAAGATACCATTCACGAAAAACCCAAATCACATTTTATATTAAATACAAGGCTCTGAATAGAAAATATGTCGGCTTATATTCAATATCAAATTCTACGACCAACAAATATCGTATTGGAAATAACGATACAAATATATCTTTCAAATTCCCATAACAATATCTGTGTAATCACGAAATCCAACATCGAAATAATCCAAAGACAATTTCGATTCAAATCCATTCCATTTCAATTATTGGAAATTCTGGTTACTTTTAAAACCCTTTTCAAATTCAATTTATTTATTTAAAAATAAATAGAATTTTAATTCTAGTTCAAAACTAGTTCATTTCGATAAAAATCTATTTTTATCTTTTCAAATATGGATTTTTTCATCCTAATTCTTCCCAAACCATTTCTTATGATTTTACACAAATTATTGATTTTTTTAATAATTTTATCAAGGCCCGTACAGTCGATTTCCATCAATGGCCATCGAACTGCACTTACAACGACCTTTTCCAAATTTTATTTGGACATAATTCCAAATCTAACTGTTAGATTTCAAATTTCTAATATTCGTTAGAAAGCACTTTCCGATACGAACCCAACGGTTCCGGTTTTAGGAGAATCCGACGGTCGGATCTCCCGCACTATCCATTTGAAGTCAACGGTCGAAATTCACGAACTACCGCAGCGCGGCGCGTTCTATTCAGGCCATTATATTATATATATAATATATACTTCGTCGATTTCTATTTAAAACGAATTTTACAAATTGTTTTAAATTCGTTTCAAAAACAATTTCAACTTTCTTTTCAAATTCAAATCAAAATTGAATTTTCCAAGATAAATTCGTTTTAAATTCATTTCAAATCGAGTTCAATTCAATTTCAATTTAATTCGATTTTCTATTCATTTCAATTTAATTCGAATTTCAATTTGAATTCAATTCCTTTCAATTTCAATTCGGGTACAATTATATTCAGTTTGATTCGAATTTCGATTATTTTCAATATAATTCAAATTTTGAAAACACTTTCAATATAATTCAAATTTCGAAATCACTTTCAATATAATTCAAATTCCGAAAACACTTTCAATATAATTCAAATTTTGAAATCATTTTCAATATAATTGAAAATTGATAAAAATCGATATAAATATCGTTCATGTCAAAATGGCGTCAATCTAATTAACACGGCTTCATATATTTCTATTTTCAAATATTCTATTTCAAATATTTCTTTTTCAAATATTTCTATTCAAATATTTCTTTTGCAAAACTGGAATGAGGCCCAATCAATTACCATATAATGTTAATTATATGGATTTTCTACAACACATGTATACAATAACAACGATGAATAATCAACCATCATCCAAAGTGCATTCTACACTGTATAAGCATCAAACATAAATATTCGACGCTTATAACAGTCTGTCAATCGATCGATCGACATACAACTAAACAATCGGGATTAGTGTACGTCAAATATCATCCCAATACCCGTATGAGATTTTCAAACAATCAAACACAGATTTTATTTGTGCAGTTGGGCGATGTGTAAAATTTATCGTCCCAATCAATATCAGTCAAATATGTGTATATAAACAAATCGTTCGATTTGTTTATAACTATTTATTTCATTTTAAATACACGTTAAAAATTCTATTTTGAACTATAAAATATTTTAACTATATAAATATTTTATTTCCATTTCACATCACATCACACAATCAACTACACAGCAAAATCAAACAAACAAGCATACAAGCCGTCCATGGTCTGTGGACGACGGGTGTCGGGTGCCACTAAACACCGTCTGCATCCTAGTATATATTTTAACTAGAAAATTAAATTAAAGGTGAGAAGTTCTCACCCAAGCTATACCAAACGCCTCGACTCTTCTTATGTAGAAAATCTCCTCCGTTTCTTCTTTCATCACTTTCGTCATCCGTATTCACTACATATATAAAAAATCACATATTTTTACTTTGCCTTCATAATAAAAATTATATTTTTATTACTTCATTTCAATAAATAAAAATCGTATTTTTATTTTTACTTCATATATATTTCTCTCGACGCTTCATTCTATATAAAAAAAATATTTTTAAATTTCTACTTTATATATAAAGATCGAATTTTTACTATCTATATAATATAGAAATCGTATGTTTATTCTTCTACCAATATAAAAATCATATTTTTATTTCGCTACATATATAAAGATTAAATTTTTATATTCTCTATTATATAGAAATTCTATTTGCAATACACTACTTATATAAAAATAGTATTTTTATATCTTCTATTATATAAAGATCACATTTTTAATACACTACACAAGTAAAAATCATATTTTTATATTTCACATATGATAAAAATCATATTTTTATTGTCTACATTATATAAAAATTATATTTTTAATCTTTCTTTAATATAAAAATCATATTTTTATTCTTTCTATATTATAAAAATTATATTTTTAACCAAATAAAAATATCAACTTTTCTTATATAAAAAAAATCTTATCTCTTGTTTTATAAAAATCTGTTTGTAATCAACGCTAACTAATACAATATTTAAATTAACTAAACAAAACCAAATAAAAACTCACATTGCAACTATGAAGAGGGAGGAGGGTCTGCAGTCGAAGCCATGGCCTTGGGGAGGCTACGCTGGGGTTGCTGACAGTCGGTGGTGTGAAGTGGTGGTGGTCGGGAAGGGTTTTAGCGAGTTTTATGGTGAATGGGGGGTCTACGAGGTGCTGCCGTGGAGGAGGAGGCCCGGGGAACAGCGTGGCGATCGTGGGGGAGGCGGGGGAGTTGGCAGATGGTCGGTACAGGTGGTGGAAGGGGCGGTCGTTCGTGGGGGATGGGCTCCAGGCGCTGCTGCTTGAAATGGAGAGAGGAGATGTGAGAGGAGGAAGAGGAGGACGCTGGGGATGCGCAGCCTAACGTGGGTGGAGCTCTAACGGTGGTGGGCGGTGACGAGGGCGACAGAGGCGGGCACGGTTTTTGATTTGGGGATCGGGCTTATTTGATTGAAGAAAAGGAGCTGGAGGGGGTTATAAAGAAGGGAATTTTATATTTTAATATTATTTAAATTTCAAAAAGCAACTTTTTATTTCGACCTCAAAACGAGACCCATCGCCTGTCGTCCATAGCTAATTACCCCCATTCCGAACACAATGAGATATGTTTCGTAAGCCAGTTCGGCTGTTTCGATCAGTTTTCATCAAAATCAACATATAACTCTATATATTGAATTCGAACGCGCATTTCAATATACCGGGGTCACACACTAATTCGAAAATTTCTAGAAAATATTTTCTAGCTTCGTATTGACGATACGGTCTTAACAAAACTAGTTTCGTCAAATTCTGAGACCGTTTGAAAAATGGCCATTTTCCAGTCGATTAAAATCAACTAAAACTCGACAAACGCATTTTCTTTTGCCACGCTCACATATTGATTCGAAAAACTATGAAATTTGAAACCTAGCAATAACTTGACATCACAGATCCAACAAAAGTGGTTTCGTCGAAATCCGAGGTCGTTTGCAAAATTCCCATTTTTAAGGGCCTGAATTCCATAGCGACTATTCTGAATTTTCACATGGGTATAACTTTTTATCCCCGCTATGAAATTTTGATTTTTCAGATTCGTTGGAAAGATATTCCCAATTAGATTCAAATATTTTTGGTTTCACTAAAATCCGGTTTATTTTGCACCCGGTACATTCGTTTGAATTTTGAAATCGAATTATCGAACTACCGCGCCATTTTCAATTCCTTTTATATATAAATAAATATTTATATTCTAACGATGATTTGAATAAATATATACATTCGAATTCTATTCAAAATAAATTTCTCGTCGTTATTATTTAAAATAATTCATTTTAAATAATTAAAATTCGCTAAAATTTGCCCAAAATAAAAATTTTAAATTGGCCTAGATTTCCGGGTTATTACAATCTCCCCCACTTAAAACTTTTCGTCCCCGAAAAGGAACAAAGCCGAAAGTTGTTTCACAAATCAACTCAACTTCCAGTTTTTTCACTACGGCTTAAGTTCTTCAACTTTTCAGTTTCTAAGAACTTTTCAAATTTTTCAAAAATTTGGCTAACACCCTAAATTTTCGAAAAATTTCGCCATAACCTCCCCTGCACCGAGAGCACCGGGAAAATCCCGAAATTGCCATACAGGCCCTCTGATCTCAAAAAGAAAAAGCCAAGCGGCTAGCCAATCGGCATATAAAATCATCAGCACCCAAACAAAACAGTAAATTATGGTAAACATGTACCTATTTGCCGGGCAAACAATTTTATTTCTCTGCTTTAGCCTCCTTGCTATGACCTGTTCAATGTAAGTACATGTATATGCCAGCAAATGCGACTAATTTTCAATACAATTCACTTTTTGATTCAATTTGGCTAAAGGTTCTTTCGAACAATAATCAAACAACACAACCATCAATCAATTAGTTGGTTATCATTTAAATCACATAATTTTGATATATTGTCAAAAATCACATTTTTGATGCCAAATCACAACAATAAGCCCTATCTAATTTTGGATCTCACACCAGTCAATAGGAAATATTTAAATATCACACTTTCGTCACTCAAAGATAAATTCTGACGATGAGTACTCAACCATCAGAATCATCTTCGAGCCACTAGAGTATGATTCTATATCTATCCAGTATATTAAAACTTCGAATATACGTTTGCAAGGCGCATATGCAAAATCTTTATATATATTGGATTGTCCAAATTCAGTATATAATAAATATTAAAATACGTATACAACGATTTAAATTTTCAAAACAAAAATTTTTTTCATTTTAAAAATATACTCTTCACACTCGTTCTAAGATACTACTGATCCCGTCTCTAACGAGTCATTCCCATTGGATATTACTAATCCAATATCTGATGAATTCTTTCGTTTGGATCTAATGTGTCATGTTCCCTAGCCCTGTAAACCAGAGCTCTGATACAACTTGTAACGGCAAGGAATTTCGCTCAATCCGAATCGATCGTTAAACCGACCAAGACCGTTCGAAACCCCTGATCGTTTGAGAACAGGACAAATTGGAACGCAGACGGAAGAACATTTCATTGCTATTACAACAATTCCATCAGATAAAAGTATATACAGAGTATAAATGAATAAATTACATTCAATAAATATCAGAGATTACAATAAATTACATAGCAGCGGAAAACAATATAAAACACAACTGAAAGTAATGCACGGATACAGAGCTTTCCGAGCATCGTTCCAGCTGTAAATCAGGATCCTGTGAATATAAATCTGCAAAGCCAAAACTACTAGCTGCCCATGTCAAAATAAGGGCACCCAGAGTTTAGGTTAAAACAAAAAACTCAAGGTCAGTCATGGGACTGGTGTGAGAACTACAACAGTTATTAATCTTTATTTTAAAGTTCGGTAAATCAAGGGACCACGCCGTATAATACGGAACTGGTTTCCTCCCAAGAATACCAGTGCATAAAACAAACAGCGCAATGCTAAATAAAGAAAAATGAAGTTATTATAAGACCCATTTCCCATCACACAATGCAACACCAGCCGGAGGATAGGGTTTTTACCTTATAATAGCCAAGAATGCTTGATACATTTAAAACAAATCATTTGATACGATCATAAGTGCATAGTGTATAAAACAACTTCAAATCATAAGTATCAATCATAGACGGCATAAGCGCCCCATCCCACTATGTCGCCATACTAGGCTCTAAAAATAAAACCGCAAATGTCACGTATTTGGAAATTGGATTTCTGTCTGTGAACCGAGGCAAAAGATAGTCCTCTACCGATTCGAGACACTCTAGTCCGTGTCTCAGGCAGAGCTCGAGTGACCTTTGGATCGTCAGGGCCGGTCCACCGATGTGGATTAAAATGCCTGAACACTGCGTTTGCCCACCCTTTGGGGTGTCAATGAGCCAACTAAATGACTCCATCGGTTCGAGAACGACCGATATATCCGAGGCGCCTCGCAACAGCAACAACCACATAAGTCAAACTCGTCAGGGCGTGTAAAACCACTGACGCCACTTCTAACTAGAAGGAAACGCATGCCCTCCCTAAGGTCCTCTCCCGTTTCTGGTTCACACCGGGTGTGAAATTCGCGAAGTAAGCGTTACACAAAGCTACGCCACAAAGGCCGTGCTTCGATCATCAACCACAAGACTTTGCTTTTCAATAGAAGCCTCGATCATTCGCCACTTAGGCATGCCACACAGGCAATTCACTCTATGCGTTTGATATCCATCAGTATATAACCCCTGAGCTCGTACGTCTCAGAGAAGTGCGTTAAGCAAGTGAATAAATTCTCCGCCACCAAACAGATATATATTTAACAGAAATCAATCACATAGACTGAAATCTAATGTCAGACACACAGTCCATTTACAAGTCTGTTTTGGGTCTGAACGAAACCGGAGGCACCTAGTACCCCGGATATCCATCGATCTCCAAGTACGTCTGGACGATCACCAACTGTTTCCATCTTCTTGGGTGTACATCCCAATCAAGATCATCAGTGATTATCCAAACGACGTGAAGACCTCCGGTCTTCGACCACCATCTTCATCTTCGACTTATCGTCGTATCAGTTATTCAGAATGGGATAAACCCGGTCTTTCCGAATAACTCGCGTATATAATAAAAAAGTGTTACACAAACACAACATATGCCTCATTCCAATTCATCAGTCACTAATCGTAAATTAATCAAGAGAATAATCCCCCAAATGTTAACCCCGAAGGCCGAAACCAACATCAGATCAATACCCAGGAAATCACTCTGCTTAGTCAATCTACAGCTAGTTTCTAAATTTCACATTCTTAGGGAAAGGTTCCCATTAATTTTATCAAAGATAAATTCTTTTAAATTTATTCTTTAATCTGCTTTTGAATATCAATTCAAACTAGTCGGGATTAGCGAACCTTACCGAAGTAATCATTGGTTTTAATTTCTCAATCCCCACCTATCTATCCCATGAAGTAAAACTGTTAATACTTCATATCTAACACCACGGTGTTATCGGTAAATTCAATTACCATTTCACGTTAAAATCTAATTAAAAATTTAACTATCGCTTGGAGCAAAACTGGTGATACTCCATTCTCGATCTTTTCAATCTAATTAAAGATTCATTAAAACTCCACTTAGTTTTAATCTTTAACTGGTTTAAAGAATCAGTGTCATTTAAAACACGGTTCACGACAAACCCAATATGACGGCCGGGAATTTCGCTCGATCCGAATCAGTCGTTAAACCGATCTAGACCGTTCGAAACCCCTGATCGTTTGAGAACACGACAAAACAGAACGCAGACGGAAGAACATTTCATTGTTATTACAACAATCCCATCAGAATACAAGAATATACAGAGTATGAATAAATATTATACAATAAAGAATATCAAAGATTTAAATACAGTATTGCAGCGGAAAAATAATACAAAACACAACTGAAAGTAATACACGGATACAGAGCTTTCCGAGCATCGTTCCAGCTGTAAATCATGATCCTATGAATATAAATCTGCAAAACCAAAACTACTAGCTGCCCGTGTCGAAAATAGGGGCACCCAGAGTTTAGGTTAAAACAATAAACTCCAGGTCAGTCATGTGACTGGTGTGGGAACTAAAACAGTTATTTAAAACTTTACTTTAAAAGAGAGTAATTCAAGGGACCACGCTGTATAACACGGAACGGGTTTCCTCCCAAGAATACCAGTGCATAGAATAAACAGCGCAATGCTTTTTCGAAAAATGAAGCTATTATAAGACACTGGTCCCATCACACAATGCAACGCAAGCCGGAGGACAGGGTTTTCCCTTATAATAGCCAAACATGAAATGGTAATTGAATTTACCATTATATTATATATATATATATATAATATAAATTTCGTCGATTCCTATTTAAAACGAATTTTATAAATAGTTTTGAATTCGTTTCAAAAACAATTTCAACCTTTATTTCAAATTCAAATCAAAATTGAATTTCCTATTATAAATCCTTTTTACTTTCATTTCTATTTGATTTCAATTCAAATCGATTTTAATTCGATTCGAATTCATTTCGTTTTCTATTCAATTTAAATTCAATTCGTTTTCTATTCAATATGAATTCAATTTGGTTTTCTATTCAATTCAAATCAAATTCGTTATATATTCAATTGAAATCAAATTTGTTTTCTATTCAATTCAATTCGAAATCGTTTTATATTCAATTCATTTCGAAATCATTTTGTATTCAATTCATTTCGAAATTGTTTTATATTCAATTCATTTCGAAATCGTTTTATATTCAATTCAAATTGGTTTTCCATTCAAATCAAATCAAATTCGAATATACTCGATATAAATATCGCTCGCGTCGAAATAGCGCATCTCAAATCAACACGGCTTTATATTCAACAAATGGATCTATATTTCTTTCAATACACGACTCTATATCTTTGTCAACACACGAGTAATCTCAACGAATGAGTACTGTCCATGTGTGACTATTTTTGTTATTTAATATATTTTATAAAAAATTATGGTATCTATCGTTTGATTTAGAATCAGACTCCAACCGTAAATTAGTAAGAGAACGATTCCCTAAATATTAACCCCGAAGGCCGAAACCAACATCAGATCAATATTCAGGAGACCACTCCTCTTTTCTATTTTTCAGTTAGTTTCTAATTTTATATATGATAAAGATGTAGATTTTATTGTTAAAATATTTCGTTCAACACATGACTAATCTCAACGGATGAGTACTGTCAACACATGAACCTTTATTTTATAATATTCTTTTTCTTCTAAATTGGAATGAGGCCCAATCAATCACTATATAATGTTAATTATATGGATTTTCATACATCACACGTATATAATAGCATTGAAAAATAATCAAACATCAACCAAAGTGCACTACACTGTATAAGCATCAAATATAGAAATCTAACGCTTATAACGGCCTGTCAATCAATCGATCGAAATATTTAATCAATCAGGATGAGTGGACTTCAAATTTCTTCCCAACACCCGTGTGGGGTTTTCAACAATCAAACACAGATTTTTATTTTGTGCAGTTGGGCGATGTGTAAAATTTATCGTCCCAATCAACGTCAGTCAAATCAGTGTACATAAACAAACCGTCCGGTTTATAAATGAATATTCATTTATTCACATTCACTATATTCATATTCACGTTATAAATTATATTTTTAACGATAAAAAACATCTTATTTCAACATATGAATTTCTATTCAGTTCATTCTTCAAATAAAATGATATTTTTATTTTTCTAACTTACTTTAGAAAATTTCGGCCGCATAACGGCACGATACTAGAAACGAGACAAGGCCTAGCCTTATCCCCGGTCTAGTGAAGGCCCACGCCATTCACAAATCAATCAAATCCATTCCATTTCACCAAACAATTCAATTCAAACCAAATAATCTAACCAACTACGCAACCAAACAAACAAGTCCATGGTCTGTGGACGATTGTGTCGGGTGCTACTAAACATCGTCTGCATATTAGTATATATATATAACTAGAAAAGAAATTGAAGAGTGAGAAATTCTCACCGATAGCTATCCTAACTCCACGGCTCTTCTTTTGCAGAAACCTTCGTCGTTCTCGCCTTTTCGTCATCTTCGTTGCCTGTAGCCACAACATATATAAAAATCACACATTTTTATATTGCTGTCTTTTTAAAATAAAAATCACATTTTTATTTGTTTACTTTCAATTTTAAAAATCATATTTTTATAATCACTTCATATATTTAAAAATCGAATTTTTACTATGCTATTCAATATATAAAAATCAAATTTTTACTTCGCTATTCAATATATAAAAATCGAATTTTTACTTCGCTATTCAATATATAAAAATCATATTTTTACATCGCTAATGTCATAACAAAAATCGCATTTTTATTATAAATAAAAATCATATCTTTCTTCGAATAAAAATCTCACCTTCATGAATATAAAAATTCAACTTTTATATTATTGAAAATCATTTCCTTTTGCTATGAAAAATCGCTTCTTTAAAATGATAAAAATATCCGATCTTTCCATATTTAAAAATCAAACTTTTTCAAAGTTAAAAATCGAATTCCTTCATAGTTTAAAAATCAAATCTTTTATAGTTTAAAGATCTAACCTTTTCTATAAAAAAAATCTAATCTACTTTACAAAATAATATACATAAAAATTGAATTTTTATTTCAAAATCCTATATATAAAAAGGAAAATCAGTTTTCAATTTAACAAAGAAGATCAATTTAAATAACAAAGGAAACTTACAGCGTTTCAGCGAGAGAGGGGGGCTTGCGTCAGTTTTGGGGTCTGGAAGGGGGAGTAGTTATCGCTGGAAGGGAAGGAGGAGGGTATCAGGGCGGTGGCGGCATGGGGGTCGGCGCGAGGTGGATGGAGGCGGAGGGCAGTGGGGTCTTGGGCGATCGACAGGGCGAGGGGGTTTTAGGGGGGCTGCGTCGTTTCTCCAGAGAAGAGGAGGGTGAGTAGAGAGAGGGGGGGTTAGCGGATGGCGTCAGAGGTGGTCCCCCAGGCGGTGGCGGCGAACAAGGGGGCGGCGATCGATGCTTTCCCCCTTTCTTTTTCTTTTTTCTTTCCTTTTACTAAATGTCGATTTGGTTTATACGAGGGGGGGGGGCAGAATGAATTAAGGGGAGGAGAGAAGGATATTTTTATTTATTTAATTATTTAATTCAAAAAGTTGACTTTTATTTTCGATCTCGAAACGAGGCCCACCGCCTGTCGTCCATAGCGTTTTACCCCCATTCCGAACACAATGGGATACGTATTGCAAGCTGATTCGATCGTTTCGATCATTTTTCGTCAAAATCAACATATAACTCTATATATTGAATTTGGACGCGCATTTCAATTTACTAGGGTCACATACTAACTCGAAAAATTCAAAAAAAAATATTTTCTTGCTTCGTATTGACGATAGGGTCCTAACAAAACTAGTTTCGTCGAATTCTGAGACCGTTAGAAAATTGGCCAATTTCCAGTCGATTAAAATCAACTGAAAGTGGTCAAACGCGTTTTCCTTTGCAACGCTCACATATTGATTCAAAAAATTATGAAATTTGAAATCTAGCAACAATTTGACATCACGGACCCAAGAAAAGTGGTTTCGTCGAAATCCGAGGTCGTTTGCAAAATGTCAATTTTTAAGGGCCTGAATTCCATGGCGACTGTTCAGAATTTTCAACTGGACATATCTTTTGATTCCCACTATGAAATTTCAATTATTCGGATTCGTTGGAAAGATATTCCCAATTAGATCCTTATGTTTTTGGTTTCATTAAAATCCGGATTGTTTTGCACCCGGTACATTCAATTGAAGTTTGAAATCAAATTATCGAACTACCGCGCCATTTTCAATTCCTTTTATAATTATATATAATTATTTATATTCTAACGACGACGTATATAATATATACGTTCGAATATATTCAAAATAATTTTCGTCGATATTATTTAAAATAATCTATTTTAAATGTTCAAAATTCGCTAAAATTGCCGAAATAAAAATTTTAAACTGGCTCAGATTTTCGGGTTATTACAATCTCCCCCACTTAAAACTTTTCGTCCCCGAAAAGGAACAAAGTCGAAAGTGGTTTGATTAATCAACTCTACATTTGATCAGGCTTCCATTCTCCAACTTTTCAGTTTCTGAGAATTTTCAAGTTTTCAAAAATTTGGTTAACACCCTAAATTTTCGAAAAATTTCGCCATAACCTCCCCTGCACCGGAAGCCACGGGAAAATCTCGAAATTGCCATACAGGCCTTCTGATCTCAAAAAGAAAAAGAAAAAGCCAAGCGGCTAGCCAATCGGCTCATAAAATCATCATCACCCAAACAAAACAGTAAATTATGATAAACATGTACCTATTTGTCGGGCAAACAAATTTTATTTCTCTGCTCTAGCCTCCTTGCTATGACCTGTTCAATGATATACATGTATATGCAAGCAAATGCGACCAATTTTCAATATAATCCAATATGTGATTCAATTAGGCTAAATGTTTCAAAATTATCAAACAAATAAACAAACAACACAAACATCAATCAATTAGTGGATTAGAGATTCAAATTCATAATTTTGATACATATTCAAAAAATCATGTTTTTGATGCCAAATCAAAACAATAAATCTATCTATATAAGTTTTGGTTCTCACACCAGTCTAATGGAAATATATAGATATCACACCTTCATCACTCGAATATAAATTCTGACGACGAGTACTCAACCATCAGAATCATCCTCAGGCCACTAGAGTATGATTCTATATCTATCCAGTATATTAAAACTTCGAATATACGTTCATGACGCGTATATGCAAAATCTTTATTTATTGGATTGTCCAAATTCAAAATAAATAAATATTCAAATACGTATAAAATGGTTTAAATTTTCAAAATAAAATTGTTTTCATTTGAAAAATATACTCTTCACACTCATTCTAGGATACTACTGATCCTATTTCTAACGAGTCATTCTAATTGGATATTACTAATCCAATATCTGATGAATTCTTTCGTATGGTTCTAATGTGCCTTGTTCTCGAGCTCTGTAAACCAAAGCTCTGATACCAAATATGATGGCCGGGAATTTCGCTCGATCCGAATCAGTCGTTAAACCGATCTAGACCATTCGAAACCCTTGATCGTTTGAGAACACGACGAAACAGAACGCAGACAGATGAACATTTCATTTTTATTACAACAATCCCATCAGAATACAAGAATATACAGAGTATGAATAAATATTATACAACAAAGAATATCAGAGATTTAAATACAGTATTACAGCGGAAAAATAATACAAAACACAACTGAAAGTAATACACGGATACAGAGCTTTCCGAGCATCGTTCCAGCTGTAAATCTGGATCCTGTGAATATAAATCTGCAAAACCAAAACTACTAGCTGCCCGTGTCGAAAATAGGGGCACCTAGAGTTTAGGTTAAAACAATAAAATCCAGGTCAGTCATGTGGCTGGTGTGAGTACTAAAACAGTTATTTAAAACTTTACTTTAAAAGAGAGTAATTCAAGGTACCACGCCGTATAACACGGAACGGGCTTCCTCCCAAGAATACCAGTGCATAGAATAAACAGCGCAATGCTTTTTCGAAAAATGAAGCTATTATATGACCCAGGTCCCATCACACAATGCAACGCAAGCCAGAGGATAGGATTTTCCCTTATAATAGCCAAACATGCTTGGTACGTTTAAAACAAATCATTTGATACTATAATAAGTGTATAGTTTCAAAACAATTTCAATCATAAATATAAATCATAGACGGCATAATTGCCCCATACCACTATGTAGCCATACTAGGCTCTACAAATAAAACAGAAATGCATGTATTGGAAATTGGATTTCCGTCATGAGTCGAGGCAAGGGGCAAGCTCCTATCCGCTTCGAGACACTCTAGCAAATGCCTCAGGACTACACACTCTGGGTAACCCTGGGATCCTCCAAGACCGGTCCTCTCTTATGTTTGAGGATTAATTATTCCTGAACACACGTTTCCCGGCCCTATAGGACCTATAATCGAGGCGCCTCGCATCCAAACCACAAAGGTGAAAAGTATATAAATGTCAGGGCGGGTAGGTCACTGACACCACCCATAGCTAGAAAGAAACGTCTTGCACTCCTTGGGTCCTCATCCCGTTTTTGACTCATACCGAGGTGTGAGGCTCGCGAATCCACGCTATACACAAAGCTGCCACGTAGGCCATGCTTTGATCATCAACCACAAGACTTTGCTTTTCAACAGAAGCCTTGATCCATGCAACTCAGCATGCCACACAGGCAATTCGTGCCATGCGATTGATATCTATCGATATATAACCTCTAAGCTCGTACGTCTCAGAGAAGGGCGTTAAGCAAGAGAATAAATTCTCCGCCGCCAAACAGATATATATTTAACAGAAATCAATCAACACAGAATAAAATCCAATGTCAGACACACAATCCATTTACAAGTTCGTTCTAGGTCTGAACGAAACCGGAGGCACTTTCCTCGCATATCCATCGATCTCCAAGTATGTTTGGACGACCACCAACTGATTCCCTCATCTTGGGTGTACAGCCCAATCAAGATCATCAGTAATCACCCAAATGATGTGAAGACTTCCGGTCTTCAACCACCGTCTTCATCTTCGACATATCATCGAATCAGTTATTCAGAATGGGTGTAAACCCGGACTTTCCGAACAACCGGCGTATATTAAAAACAAATGTTACACAAACACAACATACGCCTCATTCCAATTCAGCAGTAACTAACCGTAAATAAGCAAGAGAACAATTCCCCATATACTAACCCCAAAGGCCAAAACCAACATCAGATCAATATCCAGGAAACCATTCTTCTTAACTAACCTACAACTAGTTTCCAAATTTCACATTCTTAGGGAAAAGTTCCCATTAATTTTATCCAAGATAAATTCTTTAAAATTTATCATTTAATCTTCCTTTGGATGTCATTTCAAACCAAATTATGGTTTTCCAAACTAGTCGAGATTAGCTAACCACACCGAAGTAATTGTTTATTTTATTTCCCAATCCCAACTTATTCATCCCATGAAGAAAAACTGGTAATACTCCTTATCTAACACCGTGGTGTTATCGATAAAATTAATTACCATTTCACGTTCAAATCTAATTAAAGATTTAACTATCGCTTTGGAGCAAAACTGGTAATACTCCATTCTCGCTCATTTTCCAAATTTGATAATTTAGATTATCAATTCACATTTCAATCTAATTGCAGATTCATTAAAACTCCTTTTTCTGGGTTAAATAACTAATCTCATTTAAAACAAAGTTCACGATAAACCCAAATCACATTCTATTTATTATCGGGCTAAAGAACTAGTGTTATTTAAAACACCGTTCACGATAAACCCACAAATCACTTCTCATTTAATTTCAATCAAATATATTAGAAATTCCGATTACTCAAAGCCCCTTTTTAAATTCAATTTATTTATTTTAAAAATAGTTGAGTTTTAAATTTAGTTCAAACTAGTTCATTTTGATAAAAAAAAAATTTCTTTTCAAATATGGAGTTTTTTATCCCAGTTTTTCCCAAATCACTTCTTATGATTTTACACCAATTATTACTATTTTTAATAATTTTATCAAGGCTCGTATAGTCGATTTCCAACAACGGCCATCGAATTGCACTTACAGCGACCTTTTTCAAATTTGATTTGGACGTATCTCCAAATCCAACCGTTAGATCTCAAATTTATAATATTCTTTAGAAAGCTCTTTTTGATACGAACCCAACGGTTCCGGTTTTAGGAGAATCCGACGGTCGGATCTCCCGTAATGTCCGTTCGAAGTCAATGGTCGAAATTCACGAACTGCCGCGGCGCGGCGCGTTCTATTCAGGCCATTTTATTATATATATATATTATATATAATATAATTTCATCGATTCCTATTTAAAAAGAATTTTATAAATAGTTTTGAATTCGTTTCAAAAACAATTTCAACCTTTATTTCAAATTCAAATCAAAATTGAATTTCCTATTATAAATCCTTTTTACTTTCATTCTATTTGATTTCAATTCAAATCGATTTTAATTCGATTTGAATTCATTTCATTTTCTATTCAATTTAAATTCAATTCGTTTTCTATTCAATTTGAATTCAATTTGGTTTTCTATTCAATTCAAATCAAATTCGTTATATATTCAATTGAAATCAAATTTGTTTTCTATTCAATTCAATTTGAAATCGTTTTATATTCAATTCATTTCGGAATCGTTTTATATTCAATTCATTTCAAAATCGTTTTATATTCAATTCATTTCGAAATCGTTTTATATTCAATTCAAATTGGTTTTCTATTCAAATCAAATCAAATTCGAATATACTCGATATAAATATCGCTCGCATCGAAATAGCGCATCTCTAATCAACACGGCTTTATATTCAACAAATAGATCTAAATTTCTTTCAATACACGACTCTATATCTTTGTCAACACACGACTAATCTCAACGAATGAGTACTGTCCATGTGTGACTATTTTTGTTATTTAATATATTTTATAAAAATTATGGTATCTATCGTTTGATTTAGAATCAGACTCCAACCGTAAATTAGTAAGAGAACGATTCCCTAAATATTAACCCCGAAGGCCGAAACAAACATCAGATCAATATTTAGGAGACCACTCCTCTTATCTATTTTTCAGTTAGTTTCTAATTTTTTATATGATAAAGATGTAGATTTTATTGTTAAAATATTTCGTTCAACACATGACAAATCTCAACGGATGAGTACTGTCAACACATGAACCTTTATTTTATAACATTCTTTATCTTCTAAATTGGAATGAGGCCCAATCAATCACCATATAATGTTAATTATATGGATTTTCATACATCACATGTATATAATAGCATTGAAAAATAATCAAACGTCAACCAAAGTGCACTACACTGTATAAGCATCAAATATAGATATCTAACGCTTATAACAGCCTGTCAATCAATCGATCAAAATATTTCATCAATCAGGATGAGTGGACTTCAAATTTCATCCCAACACCCGTGTGGGGTTTTCAACAATCAAACACAGATTTTTATTTTGTACAGTTGGGCGATGTGTAAAATTTATCGTCCAAATCAATGTCAGTCAAATCAGTGTACATAAACAAACCGTCCGGTTTGTAAATGAATATTCATTTATTCACATTCACTATATTCATATTCACGTTAAAAATTATATTTTTAACGATAAAAAAACATCTTATTTCAATATATGAATTTCTATTGAGTTCATTCTTTAAATAAAATGATATTTTTATTTTTCTAACTTACTTTAGAAAATTTCGGCGGCATAACGGCACGATACTAGAAACGGGACAAGGCCTAGCCTTATCCCCGGTCTAGTGAAGGCCCACGCCATTCACACATCAATCAAATCCATTCCATTTCACCAAACAATTCAATTAAAAACAAATAATCTAACCAACTACGCAACCAAACAAACAAGTCCATGGTTTGTGGACGATTGTGTCGGGTGCTACTAAACACCGTCTGCATCCTAGTATATATATAACTAGAAAAGAAATTGAAGAGTGAGAAATTCTCACCGATAGCTATCCTAACTCCACGGCTCTTCTTTTGCAGAAACTTTCGTCGTTCTCGCCTTTTCGTCATCTTCGTTGCCCGTAGCCACTACATATATAAAAATCACACATTTTTATATTGTTGTCTTTTTAAAATAAAAATCACATTTTTATTTGTTTACTTTCAATTTTGAAAATCATATTTTTATAATCACTTCATATATTTAAAAATCGAATTTTTACTATGCTATTCAATATATAAAAATCGAATTTTTACTTCGCTATTCAATATATAAAAATCGAATTTTTACTTCGCTATTCAATATATAAAAATCGAATTTTTACTTCGCTATTCAATATATAAAAATCATATTCTTACATCGCTAATGTCATAACAAAAATCGCATTTTTATTATAAATAAAAATCATATCTTTCTTCGAATAAAAATCTCACCTTCATGAATATAAAAATTCAACTTTTATATTATTGAAAATCATTTCATTTTGCTATGAAAAATCGCTTCTTTACAATGATAAAAATATCCGATCTTTCCATATTTAAAAATCAAACTTTTTCAAAGTTAAAAATCAAATTCCTTCATAGTTTAAAAATCAAATCTTTTATAGTTTAAAGATCTAATCTTTTCTATTTAAAAAAAATCTAATCTATTCTACAAAATCATATACATAAAAATTGAATTTTTATTTCAAAATCCTATATATAAAAAGGAAAATCAATTTTCAATTTAACAAAGAAGATCAATTTAAATAACAAAGGACACTTACAGCGTTTCAGTGAGAGAGGGGGGCTTGCGTCAGTTTTGGGGTCTGGAAGGGGGAGTAGTTATCGCTGGAAGGGGAGGAGGAGGGTATCAAGGCGGTGGTGGCATGGGGGTCGGCGCGAGGTGGATGGAGGCGGAGGGCGGTGGGGTCTTCGGCGATCGACAAGGCAAGGGGGTTTTAGGGGGGGCTGCGTCGTTTCTCCAGAGAAGAGGAGGGTGAGTCGAGAGAGAGGAGGGGAGGTTAGCGCATGGCGTCGGAGGTGGTCCCCCAGGCGGTGGCGGTGAACAAGGGGGCGGCGATCAATGCTTTCCCCCCTTTTTCTTCTTTTTTTTTCCTTTTACTGAATGTCGATTTGGTTTATACGGGGGGGGGGGGGGGCATAATGAATTAAGGGGAGGAAAGAAGGATATTTTTTTATTTAATTATTTAATTCAAAAAGTTGACTTTTATTTTCGACCTCGAAACGAGGCCCACCGCCTGTCGTCCATAGTGTTTTACCCCCATTCCGAACACAATGGGATACGTATTGCAAGCTGATTCGATCGTTTCGATTAGTTTTCGTCAAAATCAACATTTAACTCTATATATTTAATTTGAATGCGCATTTCAATTTACTGGGGTCACATACTAACTCGAAAAATTCAAAAAAAAAAAATATTTTCTAGCTTCATATTGACGATACGGTCCTAACAAAACTAGTTTCGTCGAATTCTGAGACCGTTAGAAAAATGGCCAATTTCCAATCGATTAAAATCAACTAAAAGTGGTCAAACGCGTTTTCCTTTTCCACGCTCACATATTGATTCGAAAAATTATGAAATTTGAAATCTAGCAATAATTTGACATCACGGACCCAACAATAGTGGTTTCGTCGAAATCCGAGGTCGTTTGCAAAATGTCAATTTTTAAAGGCCTGAATTCCATAGCGACTATTCAGAATTTTCAACTGGACATATCTTTTGATTCCCGCTATGAAATTTCAATTATTCGGATTCGTTGGAAAGATATTCCCAATTAGATCCTAATGTTTTTGGTTTCATTAAAATCCGGATTGTTTTGCACCCGGTACATTCAATTGAAGTTTGAAATCAAATTATCGAACTACCGCGCCATTTTCAATTCCTTTTATAATTATATATAATTATTTATATTCTAACGACGACGTACATAATATATACGTTCGAATATATTCAAAATAAATTTTCGTCGATATTATTTAAAATAATCTATTTTAAATGTTCAAAATTCGCTAAAATTGCCGAAATAAAAATTTTAAACTGGCTCCAATTTTCGGGTTATTACACCCAAAATCACATTCCATTTCAATCAGACCCTAACCATAAATTAGTAAGTGAGCAATTCCCTAAGTATTAACCCCGAAGGCCGAAACCAACATCAGATCAATACCCCAAAAACCATTCAACTTAACTAATCTCCAGTTAGTTTCTGATTTTCTTAACTCCTTTAGGTCTAAGAACAGTATTATTGAAGATACCGTTCACGACAACCCAAAATCGCTTTCCATTAATTATCGGGTTAAAGAGCAAGTGTTATTTAAAACACTGTTCACGATAAACCCAAAAATCAATACCAATTCAATTCCAATTAAATATTATTTAATTGGTACACTTCATTAAATCTAAATAAAAAGATTTAATCTTTTCACAACTGGGCTTAAGACCAGTGTTAATGAAGACACCATTCACGACAAACCCAAATCACATTTTATATTAAATACAAGGCTCTGAATAGAAAATATATCGGCTTATATTTAGTATCAAATTCTACGACGAACAAATATCGTATTGGAAATAACGATACAAATATATCTTTCAAATTCCCATAACAATATCTGTGTAATCACGAAATCCAACATCAAAATAATCCAAAGACAATTTCGATTCAAATCCATTCCAATTCATTTATTGGAAATTCTGGTTACTTTTAAAACCCTTTTCAAATTCAATTTATTTATTTAAAAATAAATAGAATTTTAATTCTAGTTCAAAACTAGTTCATTTCGATAAAAATCTATTTTTATCTTTTTAAATATGGAGTTTTTCATCCCAATTCTTCCCAAATCATTTCTTATGATTTTACACAAATTATTGATATTTTTAATAATTTTATCAAGGCCCGTACAGTCGATTTCCATCAATGGCCATCGAACTGCACTTACAACGACCTTTTCCAAATTTGATTTGGACATAATTCCAAATCTAACCGTTAGATTTCAAATTTCTAATATTCGTTAGAAAGATCTTTTCGATACGAACCCAACAGTTCCGGTTTTAGGAGAATCCAACGGTTGGATCTCCCGCATTATCCATTTGAAGTCAATGGTCGAAATTCACGAACTACCGCAGCGCGGCGTGTTCTATTCAGGCCATTATATTATATATAATATATACTTCGTCGATTTCTATTTAAAACGAATTTTACAAATCGTTTTAAATTAGTTTCAAAAACAATTTCAACTTTCTTTTCAAATTCAAATCAAAATTGAATTTTCCAAGATAAATTCATTTTAAATTCATTTCAAATCGATTTCAATTCAATTTCAATTTAATTCGAATTTCAATTCATTTCAATTTAATTCAAATTTCAATTTGAATTCAATTCCTTTCAATTTCAATTCGGGTTCAATTCTATTCAGTTTGATTCGAATTTCGATTATTTTCAATATAATTGAAATTTCGAAAACACTTTCAATATAATTCAAATTTCGAAATCACTTTCAATATAATTCAAATTCCGTAAACACTTTCAATATAATTCAAATTTCGAAATCATTTTCAATATAATTGAAAATTGAATAAAATCTATATAAATATCGTTCACGTCAAAATGGCGTCAATCTAATCAACACGGCTTCACATATTTCTATTTTCAAATATTCTATTTCAAATATTTCTTTTTCAAATATTTCTATTAAAATATTTCTTTTTCAAAACTGGATGAGGCCCAATCAATTACCATATAATGTTAATTATATGAATTTTCTACAACACATGTATACAATAACAACGATGAATAATCAACCATCATCCAAAGTGCATTCTACACTGTATAAGCATCAAATATAAATATTCGACGCTTATAACAGTCTGTCAATCGATCGATCGACATACAACTAAACAATCGGGATTAGTGTTCGTCAAATATCATATCAATACCCTTGTGGGGTTTTCAAACAATCAAACATAGATTTTATTTGTGCAGTTGGGCGATGTGTAAAATTTATCGTCCCAATCAATATCAGTCAAATATGTGTATATAAACAAATCGTTCAATTTGTTTATAGCTATTTATTTAATTTTAAATACACGTTAAAAATTCTATTTTGAACTATAAAATATTTTAACTATATAAATATTTTATTTCCATTTCACATCACATCACACAATCAACTACACAGCAAAATCAAACAAACAAGCATACAAGCCGTCCATGGTCTGTGGTCGACGGTTGTCGGGTGCCACTAAACACCGTCTGCATCCTAGTATATATTTTAACTAGAAAATTAAATTAAAGCTGAGAAGTTCTCACTCAAGCTATACCAAACGCCTCGACTCTTCTTATGCAGAAAATCTCCTCCGTTTCTTCTTTCATCACTTTCGTCATCCGTATTCACTACATATATAAAAAATCACATATTTTTACTTTGCCTTCATGATAAAAATTATGTTTTTATTACTTCATTTCAATAAATAAAAATCATAATTTTATTTTTACTTCATATATATTTCTCTCGACGCTTCATTCTATATAAAAAAAATTATTTTTAAATTTCTACTTTATATATAAAGATCGAATTTTTACTATCTATATAATATAGAAATCGTATTTTTATTCTTCTACCAATATAAAAATCATATTTTTATTTCACTACATATATAAAGATTAAATTTTTATATTCTCTATTATTTAGAAATTCTATTTTCAATACACTACTTATATAAAAATAGTATTTTTATATCTTCTATTATATAAAGATCACATTTTTAATACACTACACAAGTAAAAATCATATTTTTATATTTCACATATGATAAAAATCATATTTTTATTGTCTACATTATATAAAAATTATATTTTTAATCTTTCTATAATATAAAAATCATATTTTTAATCTTTCTATATTATAAAAATTATATTTTTAACCAAATAAAAGTATCAACTTTTCTTATATAAAAAAATCTTATCTCTTATTTTATAAAAATCTGTTTGTAATCAACGCTAACTATTACAATATTTAAATTAACTAAATAAAACCAAATAAAAACTCACATTGCAACTATGAAGAGGGAGGAGGGTCTGCAGTCGAAGCCATGGCCTTGGGGAGGCTACACTGGGGTTGCTGACAGTCGGTGGTGTGAAGTGGTGGTGGTCGGGAAGGGTTTTAGCGAGTTTTATGGTGAATGGGTGGTCCACGAGGTGCTACCGTGGCGGAGGAGGCCCGAGGAGCAGCGTGGCGATCGTGGGGAGGCGGGGGAGGTGGCGAATGGTCGGGTACAGGTGGTGAAAGGGGTGGTCGTTCGTGGGGGATGGGCTCCAAGCGCTGCTGCTTGAAATGGAGAGAGGAGAGGTGAGAGGAGGAAGAGGAGGACGCTGGGGAGGCGCAGCCTAACGTGGGTGGAGCTCCGACGGTGGTGGGTGGTGACGAGGGCTACCGAGGCGGGCACGGTTTTTGATTTGGGGATCGGGCTTATTTGATTGAAGAAAAGGAGTTGGAGGGGGTTATAAAGAAAGGAATTTTATATTTTAATATTATTTAAATTTCAAAAAGCAACTTTTTATTTCGACCTCAAAATGAGACCCACTGCCTGTCGTCCATAGCTAATTACCCCCATTTCGAACACAATGAGATATGTTTCGTAAGCCAGTTTGGCTGTTTCGATCAGTTTTCGTCAAAATCAACATATCGCTCTATATATTGAATTTGAACGCGCATTTCAATTTACCGGGGTCACATACTAACTCGAAAAATTCTAGAAAAATATTTTCTAGCTTCGTATTGACGATACGGTCTTAACAAAACTAGTTTCGTCAAATTCTGAGACCGTTTGAAAAATGGCCATTTTCCAGTCGATTAAAATCAACTAAAACTGGTCAAACGCGTTTTCCTTTACCACGCTCACATATTGATTCGAAAAATTATGAAATTTGAAACCTAGCAATAACTTGACATCACGGATCCAACAAAAGTGGTTTTGTCAAAATCCGAGGTCGTTTGCAAAATTCCCATTTTTAAGGGCCTGAATTCCATAGCGACTATTCTGAATTTTCACTTGGGCATAACTTTTTATCACCGCTATGAAATTTTTATTTTTCGGATTCGTTGGAAAGATATTCCCAATTTGATTCAAATATTTTTGGTTTCACTAAAATTCGGTTTATTTTGCACCCGGTACATTCATTTGAACTTTGAAATCGAATTATCGAACTACCGCGCCATTTTCAATTCCTTTTATATGTAAATAAATATTTATATTCTAACGATGATTCGAATAAATATATACATTCAAATTCTATTCAAAATAAATTTATCGTCGTTATTATTTAAAATAATTCATTTTAAATAATTAAAATTCGCTAAAATTGCCCAAAATAAAATTTTTAAATTGGCCCAAATTTCTGGGTTATTACACTCGGCCACTTTAGTGGTGTGTGATTACATGCAGGAGCACCATCAATGTGTTTGGGTTGCCTTGAATAATGTGGCTTGACCAGCTTTGAGTTGACTTCTATATTGGCTGAGTTATTCTTATACTTGGCTCGACCATGTTCTTTGTGCATTCTTGTTGTTGTGTTCACTTGTCCCTTTCACCGTGTCGAGCTTGGTCCATGTGACTGCTCCACAGCTGCTTGCTACTACATTCTGATTGGCGTGGCAGTGCACACGTGTATATCTATACACGTGTGTATATGCAGCCATCAGACAAGATTTCCTGTCCCTGTACTATACATATACAAACTGACTAGACACATATGAATCAGATCAAGTCATGAAAAATGATGAGAAACACACCAAAAGACTGAGGCAAATAAAACTTTAAAAATAAAATTTATATTCACGTTCACATGTATTTTGAAAATTAATTCTGTTCCATATACTGTGTGTGTTTCTGTATATTACAGGTATGAAGATGATGATTGGACCGACAGTGAGCAGTGAAGACAGAAGACTGAGGTCAGAAGACAATGACTGAACTGATAGTGAAGCATTCAGAAAACACAAGACAAGAAAAATGACAGTGATTGAGTGTAAAATGAAATTATACAAAGTGAATGTAAATGAATTGTAAATGAATGTACAAAGAGTGTAGAGTGAACTGTATATGAGTCAGACAGTGAAAATGTATGTATATATGAATTGTACTGTTATTTGTAATAAACAAATTCGTTTGAAATAAAATATTATTTTATTGTTGTCAAACAAACTTGTCTATTTTATTCAGCCAATTTACAAGTACAAATATTATGTGAATGTATTTAAATAGTGGAGTATTAAATAGCTGTACTGCTTGAGTGTTTAAATAGAATATTAAATTTAAATAAAATCATGTATGAATATATGAATTTCTTTACAGTTGTATTTTATTTAAATTTAAATATTACATTCCTCTCTGTAATGTATATATAAAATAGTATAGTAACAAACACATTTATAATAAAATATATTTGGTTGTTATCATCAAACAAAAATCATATAATTGTGTATACAACACTGTTATATACAACAATCTCCCCCTTTTGATGATAACAAACAAATAAAAGTTTTTGAGCACAATAAATGTGTTTGACAGCGAAAAATGAACTCCCCCTATTTATCTGCTCCCCCTACAACAGACAACTCCCCCTATAACTGTGCATGAATAAAATGAAATGAATAATAATGATTTTCAAAATTAAAAATATTTATAAAATATTCACTCATAAATCAAAATCTAATCCATTCTCCCCCTTTTGTTATCTTCAAAAGGATTCAGACCTTAAAATATAGACGAAGAATGACTAGAAAATACAATTTCAATATAAGACGAAGAACGATCATCATAAATTTCAATCAGTCAAACAAAAATCATAATAAACTTAGAACATGTGGCATATTTCGCATTGTAGAACGATGAATTTACAATGAATTTTATAAAAATGAGGAGAGTTGTGTACATATGAATTTCAATTATTTTCAAAAGATTTATAAAAAAAGATTAAAGCACAAAAATAGTGATGGATTTGGACTATAGTTAATAATTCAACTTAAGTGACAAAATCAAATAATCTCAAATCCCAATACCTATCAATCAACAAATCATAATACGTCATAAAATATTAACATATTTCACAAATTAGAATATGGATTGATAGATTAGTTTTTACACACCAAGGAGAATTTCATATAAATTTTTATTTATTCAAATTATTTTCTTTTCTTTTAATTTTATTTAAGAGCGTACTGACCACGCATAACCAGAGCTTGGATTATTAAATGAGGTCAATCGCAACTTAAATTATAAGTTGTCTCATAACCATGCATGACTAGAGCTTGGATTTTCAAATGATGTTAGAGACACACTTATATATTAATTATATATTTATCGTCTTCTGCTTCAAAAGAAAAAACTCCTCGGTATATACAACCAATATGAATGATAGAAATGTGGTAGGTACAGAAATGGACTATGAAATAAATTTCTAAATTAATTATATTATGAAATATGCTCGACTGTACCGGGATCATTGAAAAAAATTCAATTGTCACTAATTTTGAAAAAAACAGTCCCATTTTTATCACAAATATTTCCACTGTTTTAAAAAAAATCAACTCTCCATGTTTATATAAAATCATAATGGATGGTAGAAGGATGATAGATAATGAAGATGGTTGTGAAATAATTGCCAGTTCAAAGATATTATAATAAATATTCAACCATCATGAAAATGCAGATAAAATCTCCTCTTGTTGTGAAATATACTACAGTCACAATTCATCACAATTTCAAAATCTGATAATAATTTTGATGAATTATAAATACAACACAATTTGGATATTGATTTCAATTTCTGAATGAATAAAAAATAAATAATTTTAAAATTGAAAATCTATTACAAGAGGAATTTAGAGAGATATATACAAGACAAAAAATATATACAAAGAATATTAGCACTTCTAAACTGATACCACTTGATGTCTCTATACATGAGGATTTTAAAAATGATACTGGAGACGAACAAAGATATCTCAGACAACAGAATCTTAAAACACAAAGCCCAAAGAGACAAGATTTCACATTTGGCACATTTATCAGAGCAGCAGGCAAGAAATAATCAAAGCAAGCACATTATCAGACAAAATTGAAAAAGCAATATCAGAGCAGCACTAGAAAACAATTATGAATCAAACTTGTCGGAAAATGCTTCACAGAAGTTTCAGATGGTCACAAAAGATGATTCATGATCCTAGATTTAAAAATATTGTTTATTTTAAATCATTTGAAGAAATATGAAAATATCATAATTTAATGAATCAATTACATCCGATTATATTTTTTTAATTCTAGATATGTGTGTGATTCAGTAAATCAATAATTTCAAATGATTTTAAACAAAACAAATATTTAAATCAAATAACCATGAAATAATAGAGAGATTTTAGACCATTTTTTTTAAAGATTTTTCAAAATTATCTCTTACAAGCCCAAAGAATTTTTCAGAATATTTACATCAAGTTTGAAGGAAAAAAATTCATGATCCAAAAATAGTGGTTTATTCAAAATCACTTGAACTAAATGTAATTCTTGAGATACAATGAATCAATCACCCAGGATTAATAATTTCAAATTTGAGCGGTGTGTGAGATTCAAAATATAAGAAATTTCAAATGATGTTAAATAAACAAAAATCCAAACCAGATGATCATGAGTAACAGATAATTTCAAGATGTAAGCAATGATTCAAGAATATCTAAGCCAATCTAAAAATCAATGAAATTATCACGACAGATAAGTCGTAGTGTGCTGTAACGAGTATAAGATTTCAAGCTTTTCTAAACTGAATTAGAAGAAACTCAAAACAGCAGAAGTGTGTGAAATTTCATTAAACTTTCAGATCTTCAAAAATTTAGAATTCATATTAATAGTGTTCAAAATATAGCAAGAATACGTCAACATTGTTAGGAATTCAGAGAACAGAAAATGAACTTCAAAACAATTGCAAAAATATTTACAAATTTGAATTCAAGATCTGGAAATTATTAAACACTAGAGTTTATACAAATGAAGCAAATTTCCAGAAAAATATGAATTTTGCATTTTGAAATTAATGAAGCCTAAAAAGTTACAAAGATATGACAGTGAAAAATCAAAACAGATAAAACAAAGAAAAAAATAAACAGAAGGGGCGGAAGGAGAAATAAACAAAGAAAATAAAAACAGAGAATATTTACAAAGGCGAGTTTAGAGATCATACCAGAATCCAATCAAGACCTCTAACTCAACAAACTTGGCTAAGGAACTGTGGATGATACAGGAATATTGAGCAGCTTGAATCCAAATCTCTTTTTCTTAGTAGTTCCTCAGCCACCTCAAGTACCTAACAGGTTAGAGAATCGAGTGGTCTAACAAAATTTGTAAAACCACTCACAGTTTTGTTCACAGCTTTAGGTACCCAAATTTGTTTATATAACAAATCCATCAGAATTTACCAAAGTACCTTTAGGGACCCAGATCTGTTTGAAATTAGACGAATTCACTTTACTTCTTTTTGAGGTCCAAGAATGATAGAATGGTTTGTTAGTAAACAAATTCTTATTATGTTTATGTTTCAAAAAATCTTTTGAATTGCCAGAGTTTAAAAATTCAAAACATTCTTTTCCAAGATAATTTGAAGTGTCTTTAAAATCGTTTGAATTCATCCTATCAAAACGATTGATATTCCCAAAGCCAAGACCAAATTTATTTCTAATAGAAATTTGGTTTTGTAACAGCATATTCAACGATTTTTCCCCATTACAAAATTTATCCAAAATTGATTCTAATCGTTGAATTTTGGATTTTAGATCGCTATTATCTTTTAATAAATTTGAGGAATTATTTATAGTGATCTTCTGTTCAGCATTGGACTGTTTCAAAACCAAATTCTCATTTTCAAGCAATTTAATTTTTGCTTGGGATTCAGAAATTCCAAGTTCAAATCGTTTTTGCTTTTCAGATTCAAATTTCTTGGATTTTTCAATCTCATTTTCATGTTCTTCTAAAATCAAATTTGATTTCAACAAGTTCTCCTTTTCAGCAATTTCAAATTTGGAATTTATATCTATTTTAGAATTTTCAAATTCCTTTTGCAGAAGGTTATTCAAATTTTATAACTTAGTCTTGTTCTCATTTAAGATCAGACTTTCATTTTCAAACTTTTGAATATTTTTATTGAGATAAACAAGATTGGTTTTCAAATTCAAACAATTTTTGCAAACTGAATTTGAAGAATTTTTAACATATTCTAGTTGTGATTCCAAATTATCAATTTTGCTGGTCAACTCAAAATTCTTAGATTTCAAAGACTTATTTTTCAGTTGGAGTTTATCAATAGATTTCGTTAAATCAAGACACATGTAAACCAAATCTTCATATGAGAGATTTTTGTTTCAGCATTTGTTGATTCTCCATCGTCTGATCCATCTGAATTTTCATATATATGACTTGTTAAGCATAGATCTGAATCAGAGTTGACATTCTGGGGTTTTGAGCTGTGGTAGTCAGATCTTCCATACTTCGTATTGAGAGTATCCCAGATTTCCTGTGCAGATAAACAATGATAGATAAGATTAAACTATTCAGTACTAAGATAATCAAATATAATTTTCATAGCACGAGCATTGAAAGTAATATCTACACTATTAAACCCATTGATAACAACATCCCAACATTTAATATTAACAGATTTTAAATAAAATTCCATTTTGGATTTCCAGTTTAAAAAAAATCTGTTCCATCGAAAATAGTTGAAGATGAACTGGACTGACTCTCTATCGGTTGACAACTAGGATGACCCATGACTCTAGAGTAAATGAAATAACCTGCTCTGATACCACTTGTTGGATCTAGATTAACCCTAGAGGAGGGTGAATAGGGTTTATCACAGTTTTTAACAAGAATTAAAAATTTAACGAGATATATAATAAAAAAACAGATCACACAATATAGCAGAAACAGAAATGCAGAAAATAAATCACACACAGATATACCCAGCTTCGGCAAAACCCTGCCTACTGCTGCATTTCTAAGGTTTCTACTAGGTGATAGAACAGATCCTACATACAAGACCATGTACACTCGCAAACTCTGCTCCTATTCTAAACCTACGCTCAAAACTCTAGACTGATCGATATCCCCTCGATCAGATTTCCCCTATTTACGTCCCCGTAACCAGTAACCCAGATTTTAAAGACTCTGTCAACTATCAGTCAACACCCTGATAGATTCCCCCAGTATTTTACAGACACTAGAAAAACTGTTCAGACGGTTTTTACAAAACAAAATAAAAAAGCAAAACAAATTAAAAAAAAAAAGAAAACCCTAGGAAATAAAAATACGGGTCATCCCCTTTAAACATTAAAGTTAGACTTGGCTTAGTCAATTTGAAGTAGGTCGGCCCGCTCTCTTTTTCATTTGCCCCGTGCTTTTTCTCGTTTGCTCTAGAGATTAAAAATGGCGGCGCGGCTAGGGTTTCTTCCCCAAATCGAACAAGGGTTTTTCTTGATTCCCAAATCACTGCTTTGAATGATGGAAAAGATGATTCTATGATGCTTGAATACGTTCGTTTCTCTGCTTGGTGATTTGGGAAATAGCGATCAAAAAATAGTGAGTTCTCTGGATTTTTCTCTGAGTTTGCTTTTTGAATTGTTGAGTGTTTTTTTTCGACGCTTGAAATGCCTGTGATGAAGAGGTGTAATATAGGATAAAGAAATCCTATGATAGCTCTCTGATTTCACAATTATGACTTAGCTGATTTACCCGTGTTTCCTCTTTTGGTTCGATTGAATGATTGCCTTGAATTTGAATTTGAATTCCTCATCTTTAATTTGTGCTGCGTGATTTCCTTGATTGAATTCTAAAGGAATTACCTTGCCAAGAAAACTATTGCATTTTTCGATTTAAAAAACTGTCTTGAACCATTGCAAAAACTGGAATGATTTGTCTATTTTTGCACTGTGATTTTCCAAATAACAGTTTGCCAGAACTGTGATTGCTTTAACTCATGCAATAGTGGTTCCTTGATTTCAGCCGAATAAAAAATTCCAAGAATTGATTGTTGATTTGTTGGCTTTCCTCTTTTTGATAGACCTTGAAGAAATCGGCTTGAATCATGAACCAAATTTGCATTTGCATGATAAAAAAATTCCTGTGAATTATTTCTGGAAACAAATATTAAAAAAACATTTTGTCCCAAAATAGAAAAGATTTCCTGAATTCTAGAAAACATTGATACTTGCCAAAAAAACTGATTTGTAATGTTTTTGTTGCCGAGATTTTGCCTTGCCTTGTCATATTTGCTGAAAAAAATTTCTTTGTATATCTGAACTAGTACACCATGTTTGTGTACACTGTTTTGACATTTCCTTTAACTTGCTTGTCTCTGAACCATGCTGTGTATTCACGCATGATGCTCTTCATTTGAACATGAACCTAAAACTGCGAAAATTTATAGCTGTATTGACCATGCACCTCCAGTTTGTGTTTCCATTGTTAGAAGTGCACTAAAGTGCTCATTGACCATACACTTGCCATGTTGGAGTCACTTTGCATACATGAAATTGTATATCCTGTTGTTGCTTTTCTTGGCCGCAACATTGAGTTGTAGTGACCATGTTTCACTTGAGTTTGTTGAGTGTTTCCAGTTTGCTTGATCATGTATATATGAATTTGCACCATATATATATATATATATATATATATGAGTTTTTGTTGAATTCCATAACTGCACCATGTGGACACATGCTCGACCACTTTTACACTGTATTCTGTGTGACAGTCTTGATAGCTTCCATCCAGAAGTAGACTGATCTGTTTTTGCTTTGTGTTTGGTGCTGCATTGAACAAAAATGCATGTATTCAAATAATAAGCTGAACTGCACCATCCATGCATTTCTGAATTGATCATCTATCTCCATTATGTTGCTATATTTTGATCGCCATGCTCTCTGCCATGTATTGTAGCACGACAACTGGTTGAGTTACACTCTAGCACCATGTTATAATCTCGACCATGTTGTGCAGCCTTCAAGTGTACATGCACCATTCACTTTACATGCTTGAACTTGAAAAAAAAACTGAAGTATTTTGTTCCATGTTTGAACCAGACTGTCTTGTGTTTATATTGTTGCTTCGGCCACTTTAGTGCTGTGTGATCGACCACTTTAGTGTTGTGTGATTACATGCAGTAGCACCATCAATGTGTTTGGGTTGCCTTAAATAACATGGCTTGACCAGTTTTGAGTTGACTTCTATATTGGCTGAGTTGTTCTTATACTTGGCTCGACCATGTTCTTTGTGCATTCTTCTTGTTGTGTTCACTTGTCCATTTCACTGTGTCGAGCTTGGTCCATATGAGTGCTCCACAGCTGCTTGCTACTACATTCTGATTGGTGTAGCAGTGCACACGTGTATATCTATATACGTGTGTATATGCAGCCATCAGACAAGATTTCCTATCCCTGTACTATACATATACAAACTGACTAGACACAGATGAATCAGATCAAGTCATGAAAAATGATGAGAAACACACCAGAAGACTGAGGCAAATAAAACTTTAAAAATAAAATTTATATTCACGTTCACATGTATTTTGAAAATTATTTCTGTTCCATATACTGTGTGTGTGTTTCTGTATATGACAAGTATGAAGATGATGACTGGACTAACAGTGAGTAGTGAAGACTGTAGATTGAGGTCAGAAGACAGTGACTGAACTGATATTGAAGCATTCAGAAAACACAAGACAAGAAAAATGACAGTGAATGAGTGTAAAATGAAATTATACAGAGTGAATGTAAATGAATGTACAAAGAGTGTAGAGTGAACTGTATATGTGTCAGACAGTGAAAATGTATGTATATATGAATTGTACTATTATTTGTAATAAACAAATTCGTTTCAAATAAAATATTGTTTTATTGTTGTCAAACAAACTTGTCTATTTTATTCAGCCAATTTACAAGTACAAATATTATGTGAATGTATTTAAATAGTGGAGTATTAAATAGCTGTATTGTTTGAGTGTTGAAATAGAATATTAAATTTAAATAAAATACTATATGAATATATGAATTTTTGTACAGTTATATTTTATTTAAATTTAAATATTATATTCATGTCTGTAATGTATATATAAAACTGTACAGTAACAAACACATTTATAATAAAATATATTTGGTTGTTATCATCAAACAAAAATCATATAATTGTGTATACAACACTGTTATATACAACAATATACACATACATATATATGTATATACACATATTTTATATGAAGAGGCAATATGGTCATTCATTGCATCAGAAGGGACAAATATATTGAGAATGAATTGTCAGAAGATACTTGACAACATATGTATATTGCATATATCCAAGAACAACATATGTATGTTGCATATATCCAAGAAAACTCATGTACAACAAAACAGGAATGGCATCACACTACATACAAACACATATATATGTATACCCATCTATGTATACATACATATGTACGCATATGAGTGCACAAGCACATAGGGAAGATAGTATTTATCTGAGTGTACAACAATAAAGAGCATGCATCAAGAGAAGCAGTGTACACATGGTCACACATACTCACATATATACATACATGTTTGTATGCATGTATATTCATGTAGCAAAATACATAAGTCTATGCAATATATACACTAACAATGCAAGCATACAAAGACAGAGCCAAAAGTACCTAAGAAGCAATGGAAGTATGCACAACTCGAATATGGTACAGCAAAGTTTCAGGCAATGGAGAAGCACAAATGGCCAGTTTTCAAATTCAAGCCGAAAATGTTCAAGCACAAATTAAAGAACTATGCAAGGGGACATTGCAAATGGTATAGTCAAGTCAATACAAACTCAAACATGGAACCAAGAAAAAAGTGCTAAAGCAACATACATGTACAAGTGCACAAACATTATGCACTGCACAAATGCATGGGAAACTGCTGTTGCTAAGATGTGTGTGTGTGAGCACAATTTTATGTTCAATCAAAGCAAGATAGTGTGGAACTTTGCTGATCACAAATACAAGCCCAGACACACAAGAATGTTGCAAGAATGGGTTAGATATGTTTAGCAAGGTTTTGGTGCAACAATTGTCCTACATGTACAAGTAGTTCAAGCCAAAGTGAAGCCACATACATACATACGTACATATATATATATGTGTGTTATATATATATACACACACACACATACAAGTTCAGGAAACACAACAGTGAAGAACAAGCTGCATGGCACAAAGGAAGAATGTGCAAGCAAAACTCATGTGTGGCCAAATACATGCCAGTATGAACAATTCAGGTGCAACTAACAAGGCAGAGTACAAATCAGGTCAAAGATAATATTTGTTCAAGTTTTGGTCAATAGGAACATGCATGTGCAAGTGCAAAATCAATTTCATATTTCAAGTATAAATGAAGTAGTGTTCAAAAGATAAATCAAACATAGCAAAGAATCATTCCAGAATATCTAGAAACAATTTGTTAAGGCAAAAAATCATTTAAATTGTTTCCAGCATGAAAAACAATTTTTTTTGTTTCTAGAAATAACAGTGAAGAATATTGGGTAAGGAAAACAATTTTTATTTGTCTCTATAATTCAACGAATATATTATTCAAGAAATTAAGACAATTAGTTTTTCAGAAATCAGTGTACAATTTTTTGGCAAGGTTCAATATATTTCCAGCAAGGAGCAAAGTTTTATTTCTGAAAAATCTCACTGTAATCAGCATCGAGATTAAAGGTTAAGAAAATCACTGAAAGAATTTCCTGAAATGAGTATATTTTGGCATGTTTTTTTTAATGCATCCATAAATATCAATGACATTTTTAGGCATGCAATTCATCTGAATACTTCCATTAATGATCAGAATGATTCACGACAAAGCAAAGAAAATCACGCAGATTTTTTCAAAGGGCTACAAAATTAATTCGGGATTGTTTTTAGAAATAAATCATTTTCCATGGCATGGCCACAATCACGCAAGGACAAACTCGGCAAGAATTCATTTCAATTGGTTGCAAAATTTCTAGAAATGTTTCATATATTCACAGGAATATTTCCATCGTAATCACGCAAGAGAAATTCACGCAACAATCAAACAAATCAAGCAACAAAATCACGTAAATTAGTTAAGGCATATTCATGAAATCAGAGAAGCTTATAGGGTTTTATAATCGTATATGCTATTATCAATTTCATTAAGGCTTCATAAAAAATTGTAACAACACGGAAAATCAGAACCAAGTTAAAATTTTTATTTTGGCTATTTTATTGAATTTTGAATAGTTAAAATAATTTATTTTAAATAATAACGATTAATTTTTTTATTTAAATCAAAGTTAGAACGAATATATTTATTTTAATTTAAAAAGGAGTTAGAAATAGCACGGCAGTTTGAAAATTTGAATTTGAATTTTGACTGAATGTATAGGATTCAAAATAAATCGGATTTTAGTGAAACCAAAAATATTTAAATCTGTTTAAAAATATCTTTCCGAGAATCCGAAAAATTGAAATTTCATAGCGGGAATAAAAAGTTATGGTCAGTTGAATATTTAGAATAGGCGCTATGGAATTTAATATAATATATAGCCCGTATAAATAGCCATTTTGCAAATGACCTCCGTTTTCGACGAAACCACCCTGATTGGATCAGGAATGTCAAATTATTGCAGGATTCCAATTTTCATAATTTTTGGAATTTATATGTGGGCATGGAAAAAGAAAATGTGTTTTGTCAATTTCAGTCAATTTGGATCGAAAAGAAATGGCCATTTTTCAAACGTTCTCCAATTTCGACGAAATTAATTTTGTTAGGACCGTATCGTCAAAACATAACTAGATTTATTTTTGGGAATTTTTGGAGTCAGTCTATGGCCCCGGTAAATTAAAATGTACGATTAAATAAAATAATAAAATGTTTTATTATTTATTTTAAGGAAAACTAGGCTGAAACGATCAAATGGGCTGATGAGATCTAGTCCATTGTGTCCGGAATAGGGGTAATTAGCTAGGGGCAACAGTTGTTGGGCCTCGTTTTGGAGTTCGGTCCGATAAACAAATAATTTATAAATTAAATTAAATTAAATAATAAATATTAAAATAATAAAAATTCTCTTTGTCGTTTCTTCCCAAACCCGATGATATCCAAATCGATGGCGACTAGGGTTCAACCATTTATCTCCAAATAACTTCAAATTCACTCAATAAAATCGAACGACCTAGTTGAGAATATTGTAGATCTAAGCCTGCTCTTCAAATCCATATAGAGTTTGGGATTTTTCGCAGAGTATTTTCATCGAATCACCATCACGAAGTCCAGACCTTTCAACAGTCGTCGCCGCCAATTGCTGTCACTGGACTCGACCACGCCACCGTCGATCGGAGCGCCTCCCTTAGCCCCTTCACGTCGTCCAACCTGATCAACCTCTCGTGCCTCGTGTCACGCGTAATCGAACCCTAGATTCGAACCTGGGTTGAGAACTGTCGGCTTTGTTTTTGAAGAAGGTGGTTAACCTTTTTTATTTAATTATTATATTAATTAACTTTAAAATTATTGTGAACCTTTGAAAATACACAACTTTTTGATACGATGTCGAAATTCGATGAAACATGAAACAATGGAACCGTAAATTCGAGATCTACATTTCAAAAGAGACTGCAGAATTTTTGGAGCATTCTAAAATTTTAGAAGAAATAGAAAGCAAAGTGAGATTTCTGAATCTGAATTAAATAAATAAAATTATATTAGGTTGCAGACGAGCTTAGAAACTCCCGACACCATCGTCCACAGACCATGGACGACTTAATAGTATTGTGATGTGAAATTAGTTGAATTTTTTGTGATCGATTGTGGTTGAAACAAAATTGGTTGATATTGTGGCAATAGATTGCCCAGAAAAAAACGTATTAGGAAATTAAACCCCTTGTAAATGTCGTGAGGCCTTAGGTAGCGTGAGGAGCCGTACTAGGGTGGTGCTGGTTTTAATTGCCCTTTCGTTATGCTATCGATTTTTTTTGAAATATTCTTGTGTTATAAAAAAAATTCATGTCATTATATAAAATTGTTTAAATAATATGAAAATTAGATTATTATTATTATTATTATTATTATTATTATATATGTATGAATATGAAATGATCATTATATGTCCACATAAAATTTATATTACAAAGTCAAAAATGACCATTGTTATATAAAAATGTCTTTACTTTAAAATTTACATTTTTAATATAATGCAACTTTAAAAATAGACATTGTTATAAAAAAATGTGTTTATATTAAAATTTACATTTTTAACGTAATGCAACATTAAAAATAGACATTGTTATAATAAAAATGTTTTACATTGAAATTTACATTTTATGTAAATGAATTTTTTTAAAAATAGCCATTGCAACAATAAAAATGTTTACATTGAAAATATCATTTTTACTGTAAATGAAACATTAAAAATGTACATTGTTATACAAGATATGCTTTCTTTGAAATTTACATTTTTAGTGTAAATGAAACTTTAAAAATGATCATTAGTTAAATAAAAATGTGTTACATTGAAATTTACATTTTTAATGTAAATGAAACTTTAGAGATGATCATTAGTTAAATAAAAATGTGTTATATTGAAATTTATATTTTTAGATGTAAATGAATCATTAAAAATATTCATTGGTTTTAAATGAATATATAGTGATAATAAGAATTCACATTTTATTTATATGAGAAAACATTAAGATTTACATTTTCAATGTAAATGAATCGTTAGAGAAGATGCATTGTTTATTAAATGTGTTAACATTTAAAAATTACATTTTTCAATGTAATGAAAGAATGTATAAAAAAATTACATTTTTCAATGTAATGAAGGATTGATTAAAAAAATTAGACTTTTCAATGTAATGAAAGAATGTATAAAAGATTTCATTTTTAATGTAATACAAGAATGATTGAAAAGATTACATTTTCAATGTAATACAACAATGTATAAAAGATTACATTTTCAATGTAATACAAGAATAAATAAAATATTACATTTTTAATATAATAAAATATTATATAAGAAAAGATTACATTTTCAATGTAATATAAGAATGAATAAAAAGATTACATTTTTAATGTAATAAAAGGAAGACAAGGAAAATTACATTTTAATGAAATATATGATTTCATATATAAAAGAAATCAATGTTGAAATGAAAATGGTGTTGAAATCGTTGAATGATTTATATTTATATATAAACATAAATTAAAATAAAATGAATCGCGCAGCTATAGTTCGCGATTTGAAATCGTAACTTCAAACGATTATACCGAGAAATCCGACCGCTGGATTTTTCAAAAACTGGAACCGTTGGATTTCACTTTGGAAATAACTTTCCAACGATACAAAATTTGCAAAGATCCAATGGTTAGATTTTGAGAAATGTGTAAATCAAATTTTGATGAAAACAGCGGCAAGGCAATGTAATGAACTGAGGCGTCGTTTAATTAAAAATCGCTATTTTTAAATAAATAAAATAGCGATTAATCGTTATAAAATATTATAAACGATATGGAATGAAAAGAATTGATTTAAATTATATATATTCGAGAATTATTTGAAAAGTCGAGTTAAATCTCATTTCAAATAAGTATACGACGATTGGAAGTCGAAGATTTAAAGACGGTGATTGAAGACCGGCGATCTTCACATCGAATGGATGACTACTGATGCCTTTGATTGGAGTTGCTGCCTTGAAAGGGTTACAGTGGTAGTTGTACCGACGTACTTGTTGATCGTCCGGATATGCGAGAGCTTCTCTTCCGTATTGGACATAGGGAACGAGGAATAAGGTGTCTCCGGTTTCGTTCAAACCCAGAACAGACTTGTAAATGGATTTATGTCTGACATTGGATTTTATTCTGTGCTGATTGATTTATGTTTAATATATATATCTGTTTGGTGGCGGGGAATTTATTCTCTTGCTTAATACCCTTCTCTGAGATGCACGAGCTCAGGGGTTATATATTGATAGTTATCGATTGCATGGCATGAATTGTCAGTTTGGCATTCCAAGATGCAAATGATCAAGGCTTATTGTTAAAAAGTAGAGCCTTGTGGTTGATGATCAAAGCACAACATTATTTTAGCATAGCTTTATGTATAGTGTTACTTCACGAGCCTCACACCCCAGTATCAACCAGAAACTGGAGAAGGACCCTAGGGAGAACATTCGTTTCTTTCTAGCTAGAAGTAGTGTCATGGTATGGATCCCAGACATTTTTACTTGTGTGGATGATAGAAAGCGAGGTACCTCGGATTTGAGTCCCTAGTGGCTCTTTATTTACGCCTCATAGGGCAGGGAGACGTATTGTTCAGGCATAACCAATCCACTAACATATTTATGACCGACCCTGGCGCTCCTATATGCAGTTGTGGATGTATCTTGAGACATGGGCTAGATTGTCTCGAATTCGGTAAGAACGATCCCTTGCCTTAGTTCATGATGGAAATCCAACTTCTAATACGACTCATACGGTTTTGATTGTAAACCTATATATGGCGACATAGTATATGGTAGATATGCCATCTATGATTGATATATTATGATTGAATTGTTTTTGAAACATATATACACTAATAATAATATCAAATTCGTTTTATCGTATCAAGCATTTTTGACAATTATAAGGTAAAACTCTATCCTTCGGTTTGCGTTGCATTGTGTGATGGGACTTGGGTCATATAATGGTTTCATTTTTCTAAAAAGCATTATGTTGTTTAACGATTTACTTTATTTATGCACTGACAATCTAATGGAGTAAACTCGTTCCGCGTTAGCGGTGTGGTCCTGAGATTGGCCTTATTATTAAATAGGTTAAGTAGATTTCTCATACCAATCACATGACTGACTCGTAGTTTGTTTCATTTTGCAAACTCGGGTGCCCTCTTTTCCACACGGGCAGCCTTGTATTCAGATTTTAGCACGCTCATTCTGGATGGCTATGGAGCTAAAGATGGATCCTACCATTTCTATTATGCTGTTCAGACTTCATTTAGTATATTATTTTTGATTCCGCTGCAGACATTTTATATTATGTTGATACTTGTATTATGTACTAAGTATGATCCTATTATGCTGTGTAACTCTGATGATATATTATTTCCAGTGTAATTTAATGTACTTTATCTGTTGTAATTCTATATTTATGTTCTGTTGTTATTATTTATGTGTTATATTCCAGTGATTTTCCTTGCTTTCGTACTACGGGAGTTTGGGGTTATCACAGTTGGTATCAGAGCTTTGGTTAAACTTAGCTTGGAATATAATATATAAATAAACTGGATAGAAGTGGAATCAGCAGTATTCTATAATGAATAACTCATCATAGATAGGACTTGTAATGTCCTAGAATGAGTATAGTAGAATAAAATACACAACCATAGATTCAACTACATTTAAACATATGTCTCTATGCTTTGTAGTATCTATTCTGTTGGCCTGGCTCTTTGTCTGCTATTTGCAGACATAGTAGAAAATGAGTGGTAGAAACAGAAAGAGCAATTCTATGGTTCGACAATCTAATGAGCCAATCATGCTCCCACAACCAGAACCAGATCTAGAAGCTCTAGTAATGAAGTATCTAAATCTGGGTGGAGTGCAATTCTCGGGCAAATAATTCGTGATTGAAACACAGGCGTGGATGCATTCTTCTGAGAGAATCTTTAAAGGCTTAAAGCTGAGAGATGATCAGAAAAGATTACTGGCATCTTGGGCACTCAAAGACGAAGCTCTAATCTGGTAGGAAAATGTTACTAAAGAAAATCCAGAAGGTAATATTACCTGGGATAGATTTAAAGAAATTTTCAAAGAAATATTCATTCCTCCAGAAGCAACTGAGCGACTATATGATGAGTTTTACAATTTGAAATAGGGAGATATGGCCATCCAGGTGTATCAGAATAAATTCAATGAACTTTTTCACTTTTCCCCAGAACTAGTTCGAGATCCTACAAGGAAGAATCTGAGATTTATCAAAGGACTTCAAAAGAAATACGAAGGTAGAGTACTTGGTCATGTGAATCTCCCTTTTTCAGAGATGATAAAAATGGCTTATCACTATGAGTATATTGATAAGCAACATGGTTCGGAAGATGAAGAGGAAAGCAGTTCTAGCAGCAAAAGAAAGTTTGAAACCGATAGCCCTGAGGCAAGTACAAAGCTTGAGGTTAGTAAGAAGCTTAAAGCTGATAAGAAATGGCTAGATCAGGGAAAGAACCGTTAGCGACTACCATATGCAATAACTGTAATAAGCCAGGGCATTTGTTAAGGAATTGCAAATCTTCAAAGAAACGAAAGAATGACGGATCTAAATCCAACAATAAGTTTCAAGAGGATAGAGAATGCAATCTTTGCCATCAGACTAGTCATGTAAAGTAAGATTGCCCGCTTTTGAAAATGACCAAGGTGGTTCATGTAAATGAAGTAGCAGAAACTCCAGCACCCTCGGCTAGTCAGCAAAGGCCAGATGTTTTGGAAGGTACTCTTACTATCAACAATATTCCGGTTAAAGTATTGTTTGATGCGGGCGCGTCACAAAGCTTTATTTCAAGCAATACGGTTAAGAAGTTGAAATTGAAATTAAGGAACCTTAAGGAATCGGTTAGAGTTCATAATCCTATAGGAGGTTCTCTTATTCTTGGTGTGTATTGTAGAGTGTTTGTTTCCTTTTTCTGTTACCGGATTTGTTTTGATTTGATCGTCATGGATTTCTCTGAATTTGACATCATTCTTGGGATGGACTGGTTAACCAAATATGAGCCGAGGTTAAATGTGCAGAAAGAATCGTTAAGGCGAAGACAAAGTATAAAATTTTTATAACGATACCATGCATAGGTCCGAATTTAGATAGAAAAGAATTTTGGTCTTCTCTTGACATTTCTCCTGCTGCTATTGAAGATATACCTGTCATCTAAAATTATGCGGATGTGTTCTAAAAAGTTGATAGCTTCCCTCCACGAAGAGAAATCGAGTTCAGGATTGATTTAGTTCCGAATGGAAGGCCAGTGGTACATCCTATTCGAAGAATGACATGGAAAGAGAAAGAAGAATTGGGCAATCAAACTAAGCAGCTTTTATGGAAAGGTCCGATCAGGCCTAGCTTTTCAAATTGGGTTGCAGCAGTTATGTTTGTCCCAAAATCAGACGGTATTCTCACACTGTGTGTGGATTACCCGAGATTTAAATAAGCAGACACTCAAGAATAAATACCCTTTGCCCCGTATAGATGATTTATTGGATCGTTTGAATGGAGCTAAAGTATTTTCTAAAATGGACCCAGCTACAGGTTTCCATCAACTGCGTATTGCCGAAAAATGTGTTCCTTTGACAACTTTCAGAGGTCCAAACATATTTTATGAGTGGTTAGTAATGATGTTCGGCTTATGCAACGCTCCTGCCTATTTTGTAGATTTGATTAATTGAGTATTCCGCGATGTCTTGAATAAATTTGTGCTGGTTTTCATTGACGATATTTTAATCTTCTCTAAGTCAACTGCCGAGCATGAGAAGCATTTGGAACAAGTTTTGGAAATTCTAAGAAAGAATGTATTAAAGGCCAAATTTTCTAAATGCATATTCTGGCAAGAAGAAGTGAAACTCCTCTGTCATGTCGTATCGAAGGAAGGAATTTCAGTAGATCCCAGTAAGATCACGACCATTCAAGATTGGAAGCAGCCTAGCACTCCTACCGAAGTCAGAAGTTTCCTAGGATTGACTGGTTATTATCGGAAATTCATTAAAGATTTTTCGAAACTATCTTGTCCATTAGCGAAGCTTACAAAGAAGTGTACAAAGTTTAATTGGACACCTGAATGTGAGGCAGCTTTCCAAGAGATGAAATTGAGATTGACTACTGCTCCAGTGTTGACTCTTATTAATGGCAATCAAGATTTGAAAGTTTGGACAGATGCCTTTATTGAAGGATTGGTGCGGTATTAATGCAAAGAGACAAAGTAGTTGCTTATGCTACCCGTCTGTTGAAGCCGCATGAGAAAAGATATCTTACTCACGATCTTGAGTTGATGAGCATCGTGTTTGCTTTAAAGATATGGAGGCACTGTCTCTTGGGTGAGAAGTTCAAATTATATACAAATCATAAATCCTTGAAGTATCTCTTCACCCAAAGGGATTTGAATTTGAGGCAACAACATTGGTTAGAATTTCTTGTGTCCTATGATCTGGACATGTTGTATAATCCAGGGAAATCCAATGTTGTAGCCGATGCATTCAGCAGAAAGAATGCGGTCGTTGCCAATCTTATCATCGCCAATCTTATCATTACGTCCACATTGATCCAAAAAATCTCTGCTCTTCAGAAGGATGATGAATTTATTCAGAGAATTAGTAAAAGAGTTCAGGAAGGCGAACCCTCGAGTTTCCAAATAGATAAAAAAGGAGTTCTGAGGTTAAAAGGCCGAATTTGTGTCCCGAATATCCCTGAGCTCAAAACAGAAGTAATGGATGAATGTCATAAGTCCAAGCTTTGTATTTATCCAGGGGTGAGTAAAATGTATCATGATCTCAAGCGAACATTCTGGTGGAAATCTATGAAAAGAGATATCTCCATTTATGTCAGCAGGTGTTCTACTTGCAGCATGTCAAAAGTGATCAGTAGAAACCTGCCGGCTTGTTACAACCACTAGAAGTTCCAAGTTGGAAGTAGGATAAATTTCCATGGATTTTATTGATGGTTTGCCCCGAACTAGAAAAGGCAATGACAGTATTTAGGTGATCGTTGATCGTTTCATGAAGTCTGCCCATTTTATTCCTGTCAGATCAACTAGAACAGCTCAAAGCCTAGCAAAAATTTATTTCAAAGAAATTGTCAGATGTAACAACCCGGGTTTCGACAGACCGAATTTTTAAAAATCGAATCCATCGGACCCCGAGTTGGGTGCTCTGGTATCCTGCAGAAAAGACAGAGAGAAAGAAACATGTCATAGTTTGTAACACCCCGTATTTTCTGTGAACTTAAGAATTACAAATCTGAGTATAATTAAAATATAAAATCAGAATCAAGGAAAACAGGCTGTGCCATTACGTTCGTCTCGGAAAAATACGCGAAATAGAGTCCGAAATTTCGTAAATCGGAGTCCATATGACCAAGTTATGGCCTCCCAAAGTTCAGAAAAAAATTAAACAGCACAGACCAGGTCGACTGGGGAGTCGACCCTAGAGTCGACCTGCCCCCATGGGGTCGACCCTAGAGTCGACCTACCCCTAGGGGGTCAACCCTAGAGTCGACCCTAGAGTCGACCTGCCCCCAGGGGGTCGACCCTAGAGTCGACCTGGGGGTCGACCTGCCTCCCGAATCTGCTTTTCTGCCTGGGTGCGTTCTGATGTATCTGGTCTCGTTTTCTGTCTAGATTCGTCAGCCTAAACCTATTTAAACAGCCCCAAACTCAGCCTCCTCTACACAAAATTCTATTCTGCTTCTTCTCTGCCTCTGTTCTAAATAAAAATAAAAATGGGGTCGCTACTCTGCTGGAATCAAAACTAGAAGCTAATCAACATCAACCTAAGCAACTCAATTCAAATTAGAGATTAAAACTTCTGCAACAATTCTGCAACAACTAAAGTTCTTTCTTTAATCCAACCAAGGCAAGTACAGTTATTCTCCGCTATAAACGTTAATTCTGATTGTGACATGAATTATAAATCTGAATATGAGGTTATATCTGGTCTGTTCTGTTTGGATCTATCTTATTTTGTATCTCTTTCCTCTTTCTGTTTTATAGCCAGGCTACCACGAGCCTGAGCCAATCTCATAAGAGATTAACATAAGCTAAAATGTTTGGGACAGTGAAATGAATGGTGCATGAATTTTGCATGGCCAATAGGTGACTGATTTGAGGAAAGAACATGGACTGTAGCTAGAACATAAATCTGAGATGATTTGACATGTTATGTTTATAACATAAAAAGGTATTGAACATATGATTTGTGGACACAACATAAAAAGGTATATAATTGGACATAAATGTAGACTGTATTGAACATATAATTTGAGATAAAGGGAATATGGCTTAGGTATAAAGACTTACATGGAAGTAGGATATCTATTATGTAAATAAACACCTAAGTAAGGGACCTTTGGGATATATGACATGCATAGTAATCTATGACTATATTTGGTATAAATTATATGGATCTTCTGTACTATGCAAGTTTAATAAAAACTGAAGCATATGATATATGGTAAATTATGACCAAAATCTGTGCTATGTAAATTTAGTGCAAACATGGGATATATGATAATATTGTGAATTATGACTATTATTTATGCATGAGAACTTAGGCAAGATTTATATTTAGGCAAGATATGTTTGTGAAACTTTAAGGAATGATTAAATCTATTATATTTGCCTAATTTGCAAGTTCTGTTATATTTTCCTAATCTGCTAGTTCTGTTATATTGCCTAATCTACTGCCTAGTCTGCTAGATCTGTTCATCTGCCAAATCTGTCATCTGCTAAGTCTGTTGAAAATGCCAAACTAAATCTGTTGAGATGCCTAATCAGTTATCTGCTAAATCTGCTAGTTGCTTAATCTGCTGAATCCGTTAAGTCGCCTAAATCTGTTATCTGCTATGTCTGTTAAGTTGATAAATTCAATCTGTTATTGACATAATCTGAATTAGCTATGAATAATTGACATATATATTAGGCGTGGGTATAAATGGTAAATCATTAATTAATTGGCCGCAAAGATAAACATGGCTAACTCGAGGTTAGAATGAGTTTGCGGCGTAACTCTGCCCGGAACCGCCCGGCATATTCCAGTGGCCGCAAACAATAGGTTCTAATGTGAGAAGTTAGTCATAACGTGCTTGAAACCCGAGGTTAGACTCAGTTTGCGACAGAAATCTGCCCGGAACCAACCGGCCTAACCAGTGGCCGCAAACTGTCAGTCTAATGTGAGAGGTCTGGGCATTAATATTTAATTAATGAAAATCTGAGATAAATATGATGTCTAAAATGTGTTGGGCGGATAGGATTAAACCCACTAGACTGATGAATTTAATAAATCTGTTCCATGAATCTGTAGGCCCAATTACGAAGTTAGACAAATCTGTAAGTCTGTTAATCTGTAACTGGTTAATCGGTATGTCTGTTAAATCTGTATATCTGATTAGTTAGTCTGAAAACTTATCTGTGAACTGGTTGATCTGAATTCTGTATGTCTGAACTTGTAAACAAGTTAATCTGAAATCTGTTAGTCTGGGGACACAAGGTTAGGAGGGGAATTACTTGTGTCATCTGTTGTTTGGGACCCATATTAGTCAGTAACCCTTTCTGGTATCAAAACTTTGACCCAATAGTAGGTAGGGTCCGGGCACGCTTACTGAACTAATTATAAGTGGTTCGTTCTGATAATGGCGAGGGGTGTTGATGGTGCGTTCCAACCGGGTCATGTGCGTGCATGGATCCCGGTCTGCCTCTGAGGATGTAAGACGCCGTGACATCTGTAAATAGGTCTGTGCCAATTGGTTGTCACTTTAGGGAGTGATACACCCTACTGTGGGGCCGACACAGGATATTTATGTATTAGGGAGCCGATCGCTTGGGGTAGGGTTTTAGGGTACACTTAGTTCTGTCTGTTTCTGTTGGTACCGTCTGTTTCTGTTGGTTGGTAACACCTGTCTGTTTCTGCGTCCGTCTGTTCGGGTGGTAAAGGCCCATTACTAGTGTACACCTAATTCTACATTCTGTTTCCGTAGGGATTAATCTGTTTATGCTTCTGTCTGTTTCTGATCGGGTAGTAAAGGCCCATTATTAGTATTCTGTTTCTGTTAAATTATTCTGTACCCATTCCTGTTTCAGTTTAGACATTAGGGCAACACCTAATTTTGTTATACTAGTATTAGTGCAGAGAAGTGTAAAGCAATAGTTTATGTCATTCTGTTCTTCTATTATATCTGCTACACCTGTTACAGTTATCCCTCATCCAGTTTTATGTTCATGTCATATTATTGTTATTATCTGTTCATATGCTGAAAGTCACTGGACTTGCCAGACTTTTTGTCTGACCCTTGTTGTTTCGCCTCCTTTCTTCCGTTTCCCCCCCAGTTTATCCAAGGAGGGAATACTTTAGCTTGATCTGGATTTCTCTTTGCTTGAAGTGCTTAAAGTATGACTTGGCTCTATATAGCTTCCGTTCTATGGGGATTATGATTTTAAACCATGCATTTTGAAGGCTTTTGTACAAGACTGATATTTTGTACTTGAATTATGAGATTTGAAAGGATGTAACCATATTGATTCCTGTTTCCGCTGTAATAAAGTTAAAATTTTTCAAGTACTGTTTTATCTGTCTTGTAAGTTTCTGTTCTGTTTACTAAAATGCTCCACCAAAGTTAAGGCATTCCCTTTGTGAGTGACCTTAAGGGAGGTGGGGTGTTACACTTGGTATCAGAGCTGAAGGTTACCGGATTTGATAAAGAATTTTTGAAAACTATTTTCAAAAAGGTTTTGAAAAGGAAGTATTTTCAAAAGTAAAGCTTATTTTGAAAAACATAGTCCCCTAAGCCATATATCTATCTTTTGATCCTCTGCTTGAATCCTTGTTTCCTTCTTTCTTGAGTCTCTGGGGCTCCCGGTTTTCTGGGAGGTAACCTCGTCGATGGGCAAAGTAGTGCCCGACTTCCATCGATAGCTGTAGTAGTTTCACCTGCGGCTAGTTTTCTTTAGAGCTTTGAAGGATTTTTCTGGGCGATGGAGGCAGCTTTCGAGGGATTGGTCAACGTGTTACACAAGGATAGTAAAGATGAGAATGATGAGGTTTGGCTAAGGAGCACAACCCAAAGGTGAGAAACTCATATAGACTTAGTTCACAATGGAGGCAAAAGGGAAACACAAAAGAAGGAAGGAAAGTTTGAAGATAAGGAGGAGGAAAGTGTTTTACTTATGGAAGCTCGACTCATCTGAAAAAGGATTACCGAAAGAGGAAGGGGAGGGTGCTTGCTTCAACTGTGGTGAGATGGGGTACTTTACTAGGGACTGCACGAAGAAACGAAGGCAAGGACAGAGGACAGGACCAACTTCTGGAGGGCAGGCAAACACTCTCAAGGCTAGTGGATAGGATAGAAATAGGGAAAATTTCTGTAGAAGGTTTAATTTTCTTATCTGGTTATGGAGTTAAGACTCTTTCTGATTCTGTACTTGATACTCTGCACTTGAATACTAGTATTGTTTCTGATTCTGCTGTAGACTCAGACCGATAAAGGGTATGACTCATCTGTTTTAAGTTAAGGTTTGAGGGATATCTGTGTTAGGCATCAAATATGACGCATATATTCTAAGTTTTTGTGGGATATGATTTTATCATGCTTAGCTTCCGAAGAATCATTAGGGAACCTGATCTGTACCAGTAGTCTGTAAATATCTGAATACTTCTGATAAGATTTCCAGTTTTGACATTGTCTAAAGAGGGTAACCCTCTGGGTGTCAATCTAAGGTTGATTTCGGTCTTCGGGGTTGACACTTAGGGGAATTATTTTCTCAACCAATGTCTGATAGGAATCAAGTTTTTGTTTTATCTGTACTCGCTTCCATCACTCGACTGTATCCTATCGATCGAGTGGAATCCTAATGGGTGTAAACATGTGTTTGAGACATGTTATGTTTGATGGTTGCAAGTGGATTCAAGTGGTTGCTAGTGGTTGCTCGTGGACGCATATACACACTAGGCACTAGATCGGCTCGAAAACACTCTCATACTATATATGGATGTGCGAGCATTTTAAATTTTTATGGATGCAAAATGGTTGAATCAGCACATGGATGTTGCATATGAGCGGATGGTTGTGCACTCATATAGAAATGATATGTATCAAATAGGAAAATTGCATACATATTGGACTCATGGCACTGACATAATTCGCATTAAGGGGGTCAACTGAATCAGTAGACCGCCTGATCTTTGCATTAGATAAGGAACATATACACACACTTTTGCAAATGTTCATACAGCACTAGAAATTTCTAAGGACAATGGATGCTTGTGGATGATGACTGAGTAGATGAGTGATTGGATGGTAGGACACATTCTTCTTAAATTGAAGATTTCCGGGACGAAATCCTTTAAGGAGGGGAGAATGTAACACCCCGTATTTTCTGTGAACTTAAGAATTACAAATCTGAGTATAATTAAAATATAAATTCAGAATCAAGGAAAACGGGCTGTGCCATTGCGTTCGTCTCGGAAAAAAACGCGAAATAGAGTCCGAAATTTCGTAAATCGGAGTCCATATGACTATGTTATGGCCTCCCAAAGTTCAGAAAAAAATTAAACAGCACAGACCAGGTCGACTGGGGAGTCGACCCTAGAGTCGACCTGCCCCCAGGGCGTCGACCCAAGAGTCGACCTGCCCCCAGGGGGTCGACCCTAGAGTCGACCTGGGGGTCGACCTGCCTCCCGAATCTGCTTTTCTTCCTGGGTGCGTTCTGATGTATCTGGTCTCGTTTTCTGTCTAGATTCGTCTGTCTAAACCTATTTAAACAGCCCCAAACCCAGCCTCCTCTACACACAATTATATTCTGCTTCTTCTCTGCCTCTGTTCTAAATAAAAATAAAAATGGTGTCGCTACTCTGCTGGAATCAAAATTAGAAGCTAATCAACATCAACCTAAGCAACTCAATTCAAATTAGAGATTAAAACTTCTGCAACAATTCTGCAACAACTAAAGTTCTTTCTTTAATCAAACCAAGGCAATTACAGTTATTCTCCACTATAAATGTTAATTCTGATTGTGACATGAATTATAAATCTGAATCTGAGGTTATATCTGTTCTGTTCTGTTTGGATCTATCTTATTTTGTATCTCTTTCCTCTTTCTGTTTTATAGCCAGGCTACCACGAGCCTGAGCCAATCTCATAAGAGATTAACATACGCTAAAATGTTTGGGACAGTAAAATGAATGATGCATGAATTTTGCATGGCCAATAGGTGACTGATTTGAGGAAAGAACATGGACTGTAGCTAGAACATAAATCTGAGATGATTTGACATGTTATGTTTATAACATAAAAAGGTATTGAACATATGATTTGTGGACACAACATAAAAAGGTATATAACTGGACATAAATGTAGACTGTATTGAACATATATTTTGAGATAAAGGGAATATGGCTTAGGTATAAAGACTTACATGGAAGTAGGATATCTATTATGTAAATAAACACCTAAGTAAGGGACCTTTGGGATATATGACATGCATAGTAATCTATGGCTATATTTGGTATAAATTATATGGATCTTCTGTACTATGCAAGTTTAATAAAAACTGAAGCATATGATATATGGTAAATTATGACCAAAATCTGTGCTATGTAAATTTAGTGCAAACATGGGATATATGATCATATTGTGAATTATGACTATTATTTATGCATGAGAACTTAGGCAAGATTTATATTTAGGCAAGATATGTTTGTGAAACTTTAAGGAATGATTAAATCTATTATATTTGCCTAATTTGCTAGTTCTGTTATATTTGCCTAATCTGCTAGTTCTGTTATATTGTCTAATCTACTGCCTAGTCTGCTAGATCTGTTCATCTGCCAAATCTGTCATCTGCTAAGTCTGTTGAAAATGCCAAACTAAATCTGTTGAGATGCCTAATCAGTTATCTGCTAAATCTGCTAGTTGCTTAATCTGCTGAATCCGTTAAGTCGCCTAAATCTGTTATCTGCTATGTCTGTTAAGTTAATATATTCAATCTGTTATTGACATAATCTGAATTAGCTATGAATAATTGACATGTATATTAGGCGTAGGTATAAATGGTAAATCATTAATTAATTGGCCGCAAAGATAAACATGGCTAACTCGAGGTTAGAATGAGTTTGCGGCGTAATTCTGCCCGGAACCGCCCGGCATATTCCAGTGGCCGCAAACAATAGGTTCTAATGTGAGAAGTTAGTCATAACATGCTTGAAACCCGAGGTTAGACTCAGTTTGCGAAAGAAATCTGCCCGGAACCAACCGGCCTAACAAGTGGCTGCAAACTGTCAGTCTAATGTGAGTGGTATGGGCATAAATATTTAATTAATGAAAATCTGAGATAAATATGATGTCTAAAACGTGTTGGGCGGATAGGATTAAACCCACTAGACTGATGAATTTAATAAATCTGTTCCATGAATCTGTAGGCCAAATTACAAAGTTAGACAAATCTGTAAGTCTATTAATCTGTAACTGGTTAATCGGTAAGTCTGTTAAATCTGTATATCTGATCCGTTAGTCTGAAAACTTATCTATGAACTGGTTGATCTGAATTCTGTATGTCTGAACTTGTAAACAAGTTAATCTGAAATCTGTTAGTCTAGAGACACAAGGTTAGGAGGGGAATTACATGTGTCATCTGTTGTTTGGGACCCATATTAGTCAGTAACCCTTTCTGGTATCAAAACTTTGACCCAACAGTAGGTAGGGTCCGGGCACGCTTACTGAACTAATTATAAGTGGTTCATTCTAATAATGGCGAGGGGTGTTGATGGTGTGTTCCAACCGGGTCATGCGCGTGCATGGATCCCGGTCTGCCTCTGAGGATGTAAGACGCCGTGACATCTGTAAATAGGTCTGTGCCAATTGGTTGTCACTTTAGGGAGTGATACACCCTACTGTGGGGCCGACACAGGATATTTATGTATTAGGGAGCCGATCGCTTGGGGTAGGGTTTTAGGGTACACTTAGTTCTGTCTGTTTCTGTTGGTACCGCCTGTTTCTGTTGGGTGGTATCACCTGTCTGTTTCTGCGTGGTACCGTCTGTTCGGGTGGTAAAGGCCCATTACAAGTGTACACCTAATTCTACATTCTGTTTCCGTAGGGATTAATCTACTTGTGTCTGTTTCTGATCGGGTAGTAAAGGCCCATTATTAGTATTCTGTTTCTGTTAAATTATTCTGTACCCGTTCCTGTTTCAGTTTAGACATTAGGGCGACACCTAATTCTGTTATACTAGTATTAGTGCAGAGAAGTGTAAAGCAATAGTTTATGTCATTCTGTTCTTCTATTATATCTGCTACACCTACTACAGTTATCCCTCATCCAGTTTTATGTTCATGTCATATTATTATTATTATCTGTTCATATGCTGAAAGTCACTGGACTTGCCAGACTTTTTGTCTGACCCTTGTTGTTTCTCCTCCTTTCTTCCATTTCCCCCCAGGTTATCCAAGGAGGGAATACTTTAGCTTGATCCAGATTTCTCTTTGCTTGAAGTGCTTAAAGTATGGCTTGGCTCTGTATAGCTTCCGTTCTATGGGGATTATGATTTTAAACCATGCATTTTGAAGGCTTTTGTACAAGACTGATATTTTGTACTTGAATTCTGAGATTTGAAAGGATGTAACCATATTGATTCCTGTTTCCGCTGTAATAAAGTTAAATTTTTTCAAGTATTGTTTTATCTGTCTTGTAAGTTTCTGTTCTGTTTACTAAAATGCTCCACCAAAGTTAAGGCATTCCCTTTGTGAGTGACCTTAACGGAGGTGGGGTGTTACATAGTTCGAAAAGCGGCTCACAGCAGAAGGAATAAAATATAATTTATTCAAAATAGCATTACCTTAATAATAATACTGCCAAGCCAGTAGTCTAGCAATACTATCTCTGTCATGAACCTAACCTGCGCATGTTGTGAGGAGGGGGTCAGAACATAAGTTTTGTGTGACTGGAGTATAATAAACTCTTGTGTAACCCTACATATATCATTCAGTTATAATTTCTTGTTTATTAGATTATTCACAATATTAGCAACCAAGGCCAAATCCATGTCATTCTCGTCCACTTACTAGTAGACTTAACCTAATACATCGTGTATGTAATTTTTTCCCCAACTGGTATAATCCTTTCCATGTATACGTACAGTCCCTTGCCTTATATTGTACGGGCTTTATCACGTAATTCTATACTACTTCAACGTAGTGTCACCGTTCTTGAAATCGTTTGGACTGCCACCATTGATCTGGCTAGGTTTCCTTATCATGAATTATCGAATGTTCAACTAGGATTTATTCCACCAAGGACCACTAGGGATTATGCTACCTATTGAACGTTTTCTACATTCGATTTGGGTTTATGCCACCTAGGACCACTAGGGATTATGCTACCTGTTGAACAGTGCCTTTTTCCCACGTATGTATCGCGAATCGTTTCCAATGTCTAGGTGCACATGTACACTATATGTGCGTCCCGAGTCCCGTGACAGGGCTAAATCATGAAATATGGAACTCGGTTGGGTGCTTTAAGTTATATACCAATGCAGATTCTAAGGTCTATTTTTCTACCAGTGGTTATGGTCCCACGTGACCCCTCCCTCAATTAATGGAAGGCAATCCAAGAAAATCAAGCACGAGAACTGTACCTCTGCCACCTATGCCCCACTTTCCTATTGGCCAGCCTCACCCATAACTAGATAGCAAGTATATGGTCTATTGGGAGTTCTCTGCCTTTCCGTATACGTACTACGATTGACTGAAGATGGTAGGTAGATGACAAGTGCTATCATAGGGCTAAACAAGATATCGCCGCCTCACGTTGGCCATCCTAGTCTTTAGGTTGCCTTATATTGCAACCAAGGCATACTATTGGTTCTCCTACCGCAGAACTTAACCTCTGTGAGCCCAGACGGATCATCTGCAACCTCACAGAGGGATACCAAGAGTACCCTCACGTTCCCCGAAGCTACGTGCTTCGTAATCCAGTCCGCTGGAGCCTTTTTCGAAATCAGATAAATGTTCTCTCCTCCTCGTGTGTTTGTTAAGCGATGATCTACTGTATCCGGTTATTCATCTATTTATGGACTGGCTCAGTTTCCTTGACTAAGAATTATTACTTAGTTGTTCTTAACTAAGGTTTACCACTTAGTTTCCTTTCCCGTTAATCTTGTTAACTAAGGTTTACCACTTAGTCCCCTTAACTAAGGATTACAACTTAGTTCCCATTCTCGACCGTTTTCTTAACTAAGGTTTACTGCTTAGTTCCTATTAACTAAGGCTTGTTACTTAGTTATCATTCTCGTTGTTTTACTTAGTCAATTCTCGTTACCTTAGACATTAGACCACATATTCTCGCTTTATAATTCAACTTGTTGACTAAGGTTTTCCCATGAATTCAAGCATAACTTAAGTTCTCTTTTATTCGGTGGTGGCGCATGGGTATTTTCCCACAGCTCTTGCTTAGCTTACCCCGTATTACAGGTTATCCCAGCCTTCAGGTCTTACATTACATCTTAAGTCATAGTCTTTCTCTAGCCCTAGGACAGGTTTACCCCCTAATTAACCCTTCGACTATTTCAACTTCGATTTATAATAGGTAGTTAACATTCCCTATTTCCGTTTTTGGTCAAGTTTTGTTCATATATTCGTGTCGACTTAACCCTATCTCCTTATAATGTTCATTCAAAAATTTGGTTAAGTGTTGTCTTTGAATTCATGACTTAACCCTATGAATCATGTGCCATAAATTAATTATTAATGCACCACAACATCTCACATTAGACCTGTTGTTGTGGTCACTGGTTATGCCGGGCGGTTCCGGGCAGAATTACACCACAACTCAGTCTAACCTCGGGTTTCAAGCGCGATATGACTAACTTCTCACATTAGGACCTATTGTTTGCAACCACTGGTTAGGCCGGGCGGTTCCGGGCAGGATTACATCGCAAACTCATCCTAACCTCGAGATAGCCACGTTTCATGTTTGGTTCATGTCTATTCTAATTGGCATATGTCAAGTTCATAATCATGTCAAAAAATATTAAGTTCATGTTATGCCAATTACCCAACTTACAAGCATGTTCTTATAAATGTCAACTACTAATTCATGCAATGTTCGTGTTCGTTTTAGATGTCAAGTTCATAAGCATATTCTAAATGTCATATTTCAAGTTTCATAATCTTGTCCCTATTTACATTACACAAATTACTCAACCATATTCATGTTCAATGCATTTCAATAGTGCCAAAATTCGAGTATCAAGTTCAATCTAGATGTCAAGTGTCAATTCCCCAACTCCAAGCTTTACCTAAAAAACCCCAATTTATATTCATGCTTGTAATCCCATTAACAGGTTACGTCTATCATTAAATACATAATTCATATTCATGTTAATTTCATGTTCAAGTTCTAGATGTAAACTTCTTGTCAAATTCTAGATGTCAATTCATATCAAGTTTGGGTTCTTATCCAAATTCAAGTTATAATACAGGTTTTATTCTAGAGACATGTGCCCATTAACAAATCCATAAGTAAATTTCATGCTTAAATCAATGATGTCAATTCTACGCCAAACCCCAAATCATGTTCATGCATATAATTCTAAATTTGATTTACGCATTTAGGTTTTGTCAATGTTATATTATGCCCAACCCTCTTTGTAATTTATAACCAAACCCTCCAATTCATGCCATAGCCCAAAACCGAGCGTTTCCCTTTTTCGCTTGCAATAATCAATCAATCGTATTTATTTCAATATTAAAGCTAGGCTCGTGATAGCCTAGTCATAAAAAGTTAAAAGAGGGAGAATAAAAGAGGACATAATCGTAGGCATAATAATTAAAAGCAAACACATGACAATATTAAACATTACAGATCCAATTCCCACAATAATTTCATTTCGCGTTTACATAGGGAATGTTTGAACGATAAATCATAATTTTACGCAAAAAGTGTATTATAACTCCACTCACAGTGTTTGTCATCTTCAAAATGTAGATCCTCGATTTCCCCTTTGATTTATGAGTTGGATTAATCCTTGAACTGATTTCCCCCTTTCCTTTTTTGTTGCTTTTTGATTCATCTTCGATTGATTTCATGTCCAATTCAATTTATCTTTGATTTCATATGTGGCTTAGGTTGCAGATCTGAATTCCTTCTCTTTGCGCAGTGATTTAGATCTAAGCCTCTTTTCTTTTTATTCATGGTTGTAGTAACTCTAGATCTCATTCTTTTTAATTTTAAGAATAGATGTTGTAGAGAAAAGAGAGAAGAATAGATCTAAGATTTATTTAGATCAATAGCTTGAGGAGGAAGAAGAAATCAAGTTAGAAGAGAGCCATGGCCTTGCCATGAAATGTTGTGGACTTTACAATGAGCCTAGGATGTTTATATAGGTGTTAGACCAACGTATCAGGCCCAAAAACTCATCCAGGTGCTCAAAAATGAACCTTGACAGCTTCTGGGGCGAATTTCCCGCTTCTGGACCAAAATTCCCGCTCCAGGTCGCTATAGGTCGACCTCCCCAAGGGGGGGTCGACACTATGGTCGACCCTATTGTCGACCTGGTCATTTTTTTTTTCTGTTCTGGGCTGGGCTATTTTCTGATTTTTCGCTGAAACTTTGGGAGGTCATAACTCCCTCATACGGACTCCGATTTTCGAAAACTCGGACTCTATTTCATGTAAAATTTCGAGAGGAACGCAATGGTGATGTCCATTTTACTTAATTACTGATATTTAAATTAAATATCTTTATTTTTCTATCTTCTCCGTTACACACACTATTATCGAATTAATTTTTTCTTCCCTTCCATGTATTGATTAATTCTCATTATACATCACCATTATTTACCTATATAAGCATATTTTCATAAATTTTATTTCATTTTCAATTATATTAAAAATGCGGGGTGTTACATTCTCCCACCCTTAAAGAATTTCGTCCCCGAAATACGATAAGAGTAAAATAGATAATCCCTCGCAACATCCAATTCGTGTTCATCCAATTGTTGCAATATTGTGCACATGTGCAAAGTGAAGTACATTATAGTAAAGCATGTATGCCTAATTTGGATCCACCTATATGTATGCAAACTTTTAAAAAACTTATCAAAACATGATGCTCACATCCTAAATATACTTGCATTTCTATATGGATGCAATATTTTTGAAAAATCAAAACATTTTCCACTCAAATTTTCCCATACTCTTATAGAATAAGAGCATAGTTCATCCAATTTTTGCATCCAAAATCCTACCAACCATCTTTTAATTCGAGATTTAGAAAAATCTAATTTTCCAAATTTTATTTCTTATGTTACGAAAAGGTATAAAATGGAAAAATTCACATCCTCCGTTTTTCTTTACAAATTGTACTTGGATTTTTATATAACTATTCTATTAAGATTTCCTATTTTCTTATCCAAGCACAACCACATAAGAAAATTTCTTTCTCGTATTTTCGACTTTATCTTGAAATAATTTCATATTTATTCATCTTTTTTCTTGAGATTTTCATTTTCTTTCCCCCATCTTGTTTTGTTGCTTTACTGAATTTATTGTTTTCTTGTTAGTTAGGCTATTCTTTAGCTTATTTGGCTTAGTCCAGTTTCTCATGTTTATATTATTTATTTATCTTTTCAAATAATCTTTTCCGTTTTCTAGTCAAACAGTATCCTACACAGCTTCAACTATGGGCTAAGGATCTTAAGACTTTATTACCTCTGACAATCGCGAGTCTACCTAACAGGGTCTATATAATTGCTTGCCCTTCATCACCTAATAGTCACTACTAGTCCATGTTGTGTATTATTACTAGCCTATCCTTTTCTTTTTCTCAAGCAACAATTCTAGGTCTCAATGCTTATGCATTCTACCCAAAAAAAAAAATTTTAACAATAATCAAAATTTAATAGAATAGAGATTTCAAAATACAACATTTTCCTTTCAAGATTTTCATATATGAGAACTAGTGAGCTATATATGTATGCCCCTTTTCATGAGAGAATTCTTTCAAAACAAGAAATCGTTGTTTTACATAATATACCCCACTTTATTTTAAAACCCAATATGCACTTTTCAAACATCAAGATACTTTTAAGATTAAAACTCAGAAAATAACACAAACTCTTTTACAAATTCAAGTTCTTAAAAGTTTATTATTGGGTCAGACTCAAAGCGGGTTTTCCACTCAACTAGGCTTTACTAGGTACTTTCACAAATTCAATTTTCTCGACTATATATATTCCTAATCCATTTTCACACTTTAACCTTTTTTTCTAATTTCTAAGTTTTTACTTCTAGACCCACTACTCTTAAATACTAATATTTCAGTTACCATTCTATGGGAAACTTTATAGCTCCAAGTCGTATTGTACACTTTCCCAACCACCTAATTGTTTCCAAAATTTCTATGTCCTTGCCTTTAGTGTACAAACCAATATCCCAACTCTTTACATGTCTAGTGGGCTACTATACGGATTTAGGTTTATATATATAATATATTTATATTTTAGAAAATACAAATACGTTCACTCATTATCACCCTGAGACCACTACACCGAAGCTCTGATACCAGATGTAACAACCCGGGTTTCGACAGACCGAATTTTTAAAAATCCAATCCATCGGACCCCGAGTTGGGTGCTCTAGTATCCTGCAGAAAAGACAGAGAAAAGAAACATGTCAGAGTTCGAAATGCAGCTCACATCGGAAGGAATAAAATATAATTTATTCAAAATAGCATTACCTTAATAATAATACTGCCAAGCCAGTAGTCAAGCAATACTATCTCTGTCATGAACCTAACCTGCGCATGTTGTGAGGAGGGGGTCAGAACATAAGTTCTGTGTGACTGGACTATAATAAACTCTTGCGTAACCCTACATATACCGTTCAGTTATAATTTCTTGTTTATTAGGTTATTCACAATATTAGCAACCAAGGCCAAACCCATGTCATTCTCATCCACTTACTAGTAGACTTAACCTAATACATCGTATATGTAATTTTTCCCCAACTCGTATAATCCTTTCCATGTATACGTACAGTCCCTTTCCATATATCGTACGGGCTTTATCACGTAATTCTATACTACTTCAACGTAGTGTCACCGTTCTTGAAATCGTTTGGACTACCACCCTTGATCTAGCTAGGTTTCCTTATCATGAACTATCGAGTGTTCAACTAGGATTTATGCCACCTAGGACCACTAGGGATTATGCTACCTATTGAACGTTTTCTAGATTCGATTAGGGTTTATGCCACCTAGGACCACTAGGGATTATGCTACCTGTCGAACATCGCCTTTTTCCCACGTATGTATCGCGAATCGTTTCCAATGTCTAGGTGCATATGTACACTATATGTGCGGCCCGAGTCCCGTGACAGGGCTAAATCAAGAAATATGGAACTCGGTCCGGAGCTTTAAGCTATCTGCCAATGCAGATGCTAAGGTCTGTTTTTCTACCAGTGGTTATGGTCCCACGTGACCCCTCCCTCAACTAATGAAAGGCAGTCCAAGAAAATCAAGTACGAGAACTGTACTCCTGCCACCTATGCCCCACTTTCCTATTGGCCAGCCTCACCCATAACTAGATAACAAGTATATGGTCTGTTGGGAGTTCTCTGCCTTTCCGTATACGTATTACGATTGACTGAAGATGGTAGGTAGACAATGAGTGCTACCACAGGGCTAAACAAGATATCGCCGCCTCACGCTGGTCCATCCTAGTCTTAAGGTTGCCTTATATTGCAACCAAGGCATACTCCCGGTTCTCCTACCATAGACCTTAACCACTGTGAGCCCAGGCGGATCATCTGCAACCTCACAGAGGGATACCAAGAGTACCCTCACGTTCCACGAAGCTACGTGCTTCGTAACCCAGTCCGCTGGAGCCTTTTCCGAAATCAGATAAACGTTCTCTCCTCCTCGTGTGTTTGTTAAGCGATAATCTACCGTATCGGGTTATTCATCTATTTATGGACTGGCTCAGTTTCCTTGACTGAGAATTATTACTTAGTTGTTCTTAACTAAGGTTTACCACTTAGTTTCCTTTCCCATTAATCTTGTTAACTAAGGTTTACCACTTAGTCCCCTTAACTATGGATTACAACTTAGTTCCCGTTCTCGACCATTTTCTTAACTAAGGTTTACTGCTTAGTTCCTATTAACTAAGGCTTGTTACTTAGTTATCATTCTCGTTGTTTTACTTAGTCAATTCTCGTTACCTTAGACATCAGACCACATATTCTCGCTTTATAATTCAACTTGTTGACTAAGGTTTTCCCATGAATTCAAGCCATAACTTAAGTTCTCATTTATTCGGTGATGGCACAAGGGTGTTTTCCCACTGTTCTTGCTTAGCTTACCCCATATTATATGTTATCCCACCCTTCAGGTCTTACATTACATCTTAAGTCATAGTCTTTCTCTGTCCTTAGGACAGGTTTACCCCCTAATTAACCCTTCGACTATTTCAACTTCGATTTATAATAAGTAGTTAACATTCCCTATTTCCGTTTTTGGTTAAGTTTTGTTCATATATTCATCTCGACTTAACACCATCTCCTTATAACGTTCATTCACAAATTTGGTTAAGTGTTGTCTTTGAATTCATGACTTAACCCTATGAATCATGTGCCATTAATTAATTATTAATGCACCACAACCTCTCACATTAGACCTGTTGTTGTGGTCACTGGTTACGCCAGGCGGTTCCGGGTAGAATTACACCACAACTCAGTCTAACCTCGGGTTTCAAGCGCGATATGACTAACTTCTCACATTAGGACCTATTGTTTGCAACCACTGGTTAGGCCGGGCGGTTCCGGGCAGGATTACATCGCAAACTCATCCTAACCTCGAGTTAGCCACGTTTCATGTTTGGATCATGTCTATTCTAATTTGCATATGTCAAGTTCATAATCATGTCAAAAAATATTAAGTTCATGTTATGCCAATTACCCAACTTACAAGCATGTTCTTATAAATGTAAACTACCAATTCATGTCATGTTCGTGTTCGTTTTAGATGTCAAGTTCATAAGCATATTCTAAACGTCATATTTCATGTTTCATAATCTTGTCCCTATTTACATTACACAAATTACTCAACCATATTCATGTTCAATGCATTTCAATAGTGCCAAAATTCGAGTAACAAGTTCAATCCAGATGTCAAGTGTCAATTCCCCAAATCCAAGCTTTACCTAAAAAAAACCCAATTTATATTCATGCTTGTAATCCCATTAACAGGTTACGTCTATCATTAAATTCATAATTCCTATTCATGTCAATTTCATGTTCAATTTCTAGATGTAAACTTCATGTCAAATTCCAGATGTCAATTCACATCAAGTTTGGGTTCTTATCCAAATTCAAGTTATAGTACAGGTTTTATTCTAGAGACATGTGCCCATTAACAAATCCATAAGTCGATTTCATGCTTAAATCAATGATGTCAATTCTACGCCAACCCCCAAATCATGTTCATGCATATAATTCTAAATTTGGTTTACGCATTCAGGTTTTGTCAATGTTATATTACGCCCAACCCTCTTTGTAATTTATAACCAAACCCTCCAATTCATGTCATAGCGCAAAACCGAGTGTTTCCCATTTTCGCTTGCAATAATCATTCAATCGTATTTATTTCAATATTAAAGCTAGGCTCGTGATAGCCTAGTCATAAAAAGATAAAAAAGGGAGAATAAAAGATGACATAATCGTAGGCATAATAATTAAAAGCAAACACATGACAATATTAAACATTACAGATCCAATTCCCACAATAATTTCATTTCGCGTTTACATAGGGAATGTTTGGACAATAAATCATAATTTTACACAAAAAGTGAATTATAACTCCACTCACTGTGTTTGTCATCTTCAAAATGTAGATCCTCGATTTCCCCTTTGATTTATGAATTGGTTTAATCCTTGAACTGATTTCCCCTTTTCCCTTTTTGTTGCTTTTTGATTCATCTTTGATTGATATCATGTCCAATTCAATTTATCTTTGATTTCATATGCGGCGTAGGTTGCAGATCTGAATTCCTTCTCTTTGCGCAGTGATTTAGATCTAAGCCTCTTTTCTTTTTATTCATGGTTGTAGTAATTCTAGATCTCATTCTTTTTAATTTTAAGAATAGATGTTGTAGAGAAAAGAGAGAAGAATAGATCTAAGATTTATTTAGATCAATAGCTTGAGGAGGAAGAAGAAATCAAGTTAGAAGAGAGCCATGGCCTTGCCATGAATTGTTGTGGAGTTTACAGTGAGCCTAGGATGTTTATATAGGTGTTAGACCAATGTACTAGGCCCAAAAACTCATCCAGGTGCTCAAAAATGAACCTGGACAGCTTCTGGGGCGAATTTCCCGCTTCTGGACCAAAATTCCGCTCTAGGTCGCTACAGGTCGACCTCCCCAAGGGGGGGGGGGGTCGACACTATGGTCAACCTCCCCCTTGGGAGGTCGACCCTATGGTCGACCTGGGGGTCGAGCTGGTCATTTTTTTTCTGTTCTGCGCTGGGCTGTTTTCTTATTTTTCGCTGAAACTTCGGGAGGTCATAACTCCCTCATACGGAGTACGATTTTCGAAAACTCGGACTCTATTTCATGTAAAATTTTGAGGGGAACGCAATGATGATATCCATTTTACTTAATTCCTGATATTTAAATTAAATATCCTTATTTTACTATCTTCTCCGTTACACGCACTATTATCGAATTAATTTTTTCTTCTCTTCCATGTATTAATTAATTCTCATTATACATCACCATTATTTACCTATATAAGCATATTTTCATAAATTTTATTTCATTTTCAATTATATTAAAAATGCGGGGTGTTACATCAGACTACATGGAGTTCCCAGTAGCATTGTTAGTGATCGTGATCTAATATTCGCTGGTAAATTCTGGGAAGCATTCTTAGAAGCGCTGGGAACAAAGTTAAATCTGAGTACCGCTTATCATCCTCAAATAGATGGACAGACTGAGTGTGTAAACCATATACTAGAAGACTTGTTGCGGGCATGTATTCTTGATTTTGGCAGATCATGGGAAGATCACTTGAATTTGGTTGAGTTCTCCTATAATAACAGTTAACAAGCAAGCTTGCAAATGTCGCCATTCGAAGCATTGTATGGCAGGCCATGTAGATCTCTCGCTTGTTGGGTAGAACCAGGAAATAGACTAGTATTGTGTCCCGACATGATTCGAGAAGCTTTGGACAAAGTTGATTTCATCAAGAAACGATTACTAGCAGCTCAGAGTCGACAGAAAAGTTATGCAGATTCAAGAAGAAGGGATTTAGAATTTGCTGCTTGCAAGACTTGAGAGTTTCTCTATTAAGAGGAGTAGTACGTTTTGGGAAGACTGGGAAGTTGGCTTCTAGATTCATTGGTCCATTCCCTATTCTAGAAAGGATTGGAACTCTCGCTTACAGGGTTCAGTTGCCTAACTGATTGCCAGGAGTACATGATGTATTCCATGTGTCTCAACTTCGGAAGCATGTACATGATCCAGACTTAATTGTGGAGGAAGCTACACAACAAAATTTGGAGATTATCCCAAGCTTACAGTAAGAAGAGAGTCAGTAAAGATCATTGGCAAAGAAACCCGAGTTCTGAGGGACAAAAGATTTCATCTAGTCAAAGTGTAGTGGAGCGGAGATCTTAGAGACTGTACATGGGAGACCGAGGATAACATCAAACAAGCTTATCCCCAGTGCAGAGTGGATATCTCTGACTAGCTCTAGAGCAAGGTACATTTACAATATTTTGCATTTTCCGTTTTGTTTCCTACTTTACCGTTGTTTCCTTTTCGGGGATGAAAAGTTTTTAAGTGGGGGAGATTGTAATAACCCGGAAAATCAGAACCAATTTAAATTTTTTATTTTGGCTATTTTATTGAATTTTGAATAGTTAAAATAATTTATTTTAAATAATAACAATTAATTTTTTTTTATTTAAATCGAAGTTAAAACGAATATATTTATTTTAATTTAAAAAGGAGTTAGAAATAGCATGGTAGTTTGAAAATATGAATTTGAACTTTCACTAAATGTATAAGATTCAAAATAAATCGGATTTTAGCGAAACTAAAAATATTTAAATCTGTTTAAAAATATCTTTCCAATGAATCCAAAAAATTGAAATTTCATAGCGGGAATAAAAAGTTATGGTCAGTTGAATATTCAGAATAGTCGCTATAGAATTTAATATAATATATAGCCCGTATAAATAGCCATTTTGCAAACGACCTCCGTTTTCGATGAAATCACCCTAGTCGGATCCAGAATGTCAAATTATTGCAGGATTCCAATTTTTATAATTTTTGGAATTTATATGTGAGTGTGGCAAAAGAAAATGTGTTTTGTCAATTTGAATCGACCAGAAAATGACCATTTTTCAAACGGCCTCCAAATTCAACGAAATTAATTTTATTAGGAATGTATCATCAAAACATAACTAGATTTATTTTTTGGGAATTTTTGGAGTTAGTCTGTGGCCCTAGTAAATTAAAATGTATGATTAAATTAAATAATAAAATGTTTTATTATTTAATTTAAGGAAAAATGGGCTGAAACAATCAAATGGGATGATGAGACCTAGTCCATTGTGTCCGGAACAAGGGTAATTAGCTAGGGGCAATAGTCATTGGGCCTCGTTTGGAGTCAGGTCCGATAAACAAACAATTTATAAATTAAATTAGATTAAATAATATATATATATATATATATATATATTAAAATAATAAAAATTCTCTTTGTCGTTTCTTCCCAAACCCGATGATTTCCAAATCGATAGCAGCTAGGGTTCAATTCTTTCTCTCCAAATAACTTCAAATTCACTCGATAAAATCAAACGACCTAGTTGAGAATATTATAGATCTAAGCCTGCTCTTCAAATCCATATAGAGTTTGGGTTTTTCGCTGAGTATTTTAGTCGAATCGCCGTCACAAAGTCTAGAACTTTCAACTGCCGCCGCAGCCGATTGCTACCACCGGACCTGACCGCGCCTCCATCGATCGGAGTGCGTCCTCTAGCCCCTCCAAGTCGCACAGCTTGATCAACCTCTCGTGCCTCGTGTCGTGCGCAAAATCGAACCCTAGGTTCGAACCAGGGTTGAGAACTGTCGGCTTTGTTTTTGAAGAAGGTGGTTAACCTTTTGTATTTATTATTATATAAATTAACTTTAAAATTACGTGGTCCTTTGAAAATACACAACTTTTTGATACGATGTCGAAATTCGATGAAACAGGAAACATTGGAACCGTAAATTCGAGATCTACATTTCAGAAGAAACCGCAAATTTTTTGGAGCATTCTACAATTTTAGAAGAAATAAAAAGAAAAGTGAGATTTTTGAATCCGAATTAAATAAATAAAATTATATTAGGTTGCAGATGGAGTTTAGAAACTTCCGACACCGTCGTCCACAGATCATGGACGACTTGATTATATTGTGATGTAAAATTGGTTGATTTTTTTGTGATTGATTGTGGTTGAAACGAAATTGGTTGATATTGTGGCAATAGATCGCCTAGAAAAAAATGTATTAGGAAATTAAACCCATAGTAAACACCGCGAGGCCCAAGGTAGCGCGAGGAACCGTACTAGGGACGGTGCCGGTTTTAATTACCCTGCCGTTATGCTGCCATTTTTTTTTGAAATATTCTTGTTCTATAAAAAATTCATGTTATTATATAAAATTGTTTAAATAATACGAAAAATAGATTTTTATTATATATATACATATATATATATATATATATATATATTAATATGAAATGATCATTATATGTCCACATAAAATTTATATTTTACGGTAAGACAAAAATGACCGTTGTTATATAAAAATGTCTTTACTTTAAAATTTACATTTTTAATGTAATGCAACATTAAAATAGACATTGTTATAAAAAAATGTGTTTATATTAAAATTTACATTTTTAATGTAATGCAACATTAAAAATAGACATTGTTATAATAAAAATGTTTTACATTGAAATTTACATTTTATGTAAATGAAACTTTTTAAAAATAGCCGTTGCAACAATAAAAATGTTTACATTGAAAATATCATTTTTATTGTAAATGAAACATTAAAAATGTACATTATTATATAAGATATGTTTTCTTTGAAATTTACATTTTTAATGTAAATGAAACTTTAAAAATGATCATTCGTTAAACAAAAATGTGTTACATTGAAATTTACATTTTTAATGTAAACGAAACTTTAAAGACGATCATTAATTAAATAAAAATGTGTTGTATTGAAATTTATATTTTTAGATGTAAATGAATCATTAAAAATATCCATTAGTTTGAAATGAAAATATAATGACAATAAGAATTCTCATTTTATTGTATATGAGAAAACATTAAGATTTACATTTTCAATGTAAATGAATCGTTAGAAAAGATGCATTGTTTATTAAATGTGTTAACATATAAAAATTACATTTTTCAATGTAATGAAAGAAGGTATAAAAAATTGCATTTTTCAATGTAATGAAAGAATGTATTAAAAAATTACATTTTTCAATGTAATGAAGGAATGATTAAAAAAATTACATTTTTCAATGTAATGAAAGAATGTATAAAAGATTTCATTTTTAATGTAATACAAGAATGATTGAAAAGATTACATTTTCAATGTAATATAAGATTGTATAAAAGATTACATTTTCAATGTAATACAAGAATAAATAAAAGATTACATTTTTAATGTAATAAAAGATTATATAAGAAAATATTATATTTTCAATGTAATACAAGAATGAATAAAAAGATTACATTTTTAAAGTAATAAAAGAAAGATAAGGAAAATTACATTTTAATGAAATATATGATTCCATATATAAAAGAAATCAATGTTGAAATGAAAATGGTGTTGAAATCGTTGAGAGATTTATATTTATATATTTATATATAAATAAAAATAAAAATAAAAAAAGTCGCGCAGTTGCAGTTCGCGATTTGAAATCGTAACTTCAAACGATTATACCGAGAAATCCGACCGTTGGGTTTTTCAAAAGCTGGAACCGTTGGGTTCGCTTTGGAAATATCTTTCCAACGATACAAAATAAGCTAAGATCCAACGGTTAGATTTTGAGAAATGTGTAAATCAAATTTTGTTGAAAATAGCGCCAAGGCCATGTAATGACCTGAAGCGTCGTTTAATTAAAAATCGCTATTTTTAAATAAATAAAAATAGCGATAAATCATTATAAAATATTATAAACGATATGGAATGAAAAGAATTGATTTAAATTATATATATTCGAGAATTATTTGAAAAGGATAAGTTAAATCTCATTTCAAATAATTATACGACGATTGGAAGTCGAAGATTTGAACACGGTGATTGAAGACTGGCGATCTTCACATTGAATGGATGACTACTGATGCCTTTGATTGGAGTTGCTGCCTTGAAAGGGTTACAGTGGTAGTTGTTCGGACGTAATTGTTGATCGTCCGGATATGCCAGAGCCTCTCTTTCGTATTGGACGTAACGAGGAATAAGGTGTCTTCGGTTTCGTTCAGACCCAGAACGGACTTGTAAATGGATGTTTGTCTGACACTGGGTTTTATTCTATGTTGATTGATTTCTATTTAATATACATCTGTTTGGTGGCGGAGAATTTATTCACTTATTTATCACGCTTCTTTGAGACGCACAAGCTCCGAGGTTTTATATTGATAGTTATCGATCACATGGAGTGAATTGTTAGTGGCATTCCAAGATGCAAATGATCATGGCTTATTGTTGAAAAGCATAGCCTTATGGTCGATGATCAAAGCACAGCTTCATTTTAGCATAGATTTGTGTATAGCGTTACTTCGCGAGCCTCACATCCCGGTATGAACCAGAAACCGGAGAAGGACCCCAGGGAGAACATGTGTTTCTTTCTAGCTAGAAGTGTTGTCATGGTATGGAGCCCAGACATTTTTACTTATGTAGATGATGGAAAGTGAGGTACCTTGGATTTGAGTCCCTAGTGGCTCTTTATTTACGCCCCATAGGGTGGGGAGACGTATTGTTCCGGCATAACCAATCCACTAACATATTTGTGGACATGCCGTGGCGCTCCTAGGTGCAGTTGCAGCTGTATCCTGAGATCTGGGCTAGATTATCTTGAATTCGGTAAGGACGATCCCTTGCCTTGGTTCATGATGGAAATACAACTTCCAATACAACCCATATGGTTTTGATTGCAAAACCTATATATGGCGACATAGTATATGGTAGATATGTCGTTTATGATTGATATATTATGATTGAATTTTTTTTGAAATATATATACACTAATAATAATATCAAATCCGTTTTATCGTATCAAGCATTTTTGACCATTATAAGGTAAATCTCTATCCTCCGGTTTGCGTTGCATTAAGTGATGGGACTTGAGTCTTATAATGGATTCATTTTTCTAAAAAGCATTACGTTATTTAACGATTTACTTTATTTATGCACTGGCAATCTAATGGAGTAAACCCGTTCCGCGTTAGTGGCGTGCTCTGAGATTGGCCTTATTATTAAATAAGTTAAGTAGATTTCTCATACCAGTCCATGACTGACTCGTAGTTTGTTTCACTTTGCAAACTTGGGTGCCCTCTTTTCCGCACGAGCAGCCTTGTATTTAGGTTTTAGCAGGCTCATTCTGGATGGCTATGGATCTGAAGATGGATCCTATCATTTCTATTATGCTGTTAAGACTTCATTTAGTATATTATTTTTGATTCCGCTGCAGACATTTTATATTAAGTTGAAAACTATATTATTTACAAAGTACGATCCTATTATGTTGTGTAACTCAGATGATATATTTTTTCCAGTGCAATATTATGTACTTTATCTGCTGTAATTCTATATTTTTGTTCTGCTGTTATTGTTTATGTGTTATATTCCAATGATTATCCTTGCTTTCACACTACGGGAGTTTGGTGTTATCAGAAAAATCAAGCAAGAAATTCAAAGAGAAAAAAATCCAATCAATTCAGAGAACTCATAAAATTTTTCGATCGCAAGTACTTCCAATTCGAACGACCAAGAACAATCATTTTCGAAGAACATCAAACAAATTTCCAAAAGAAAAGTTTTGAAATTGCGTCGTGATTTGGGACAAAGGGAAACCCTAATCTTCTAGCTTGGCCAACATTTTTTTCTTAAGCAAAGCATTTCAGAGAAAATAAAAGGTAGGGGCCGGCTATCCTTGTGTTATTTTAGAAAAAGGGGTTTTCTATTTTTTCATTATTTTTGTGTTTTTTATTTTTAATCATTCAATCAATTTTCTAGTGTCTGTAAAACTAGGGTTCACTAGCTATGGGTTTGTAGCTAGAGGAAAATCAAGTTTCGGGGATAGAAATCAGTGCGGGTTTTTGAGCATAGGATTAGTGCAACTGGAGCGAGATTGTGAGGCCTTTTGTATAGCTCCTAATAGAAACTTGAGGACAAATTTTGAGCATAGGGTTAGGACATTTAGGCTATGAATTATCGCAATTTTATAGTTTTTGTAAGTGTTGTAATAATTTACTAATACCTAGTATAAATCTTGGGAATGCAGCAGTAGACATGGTTTGCCGAAGCTGGGTAAAATCTGTATTATTTATTTCCTGCATTTATTTCTCTACTGCATTCATTGCTGTGATAATTTTTTAATATCTCGTAAAACTCCAATAAACCCATTCACCCCCTCTATGGTTAATCTAGATCCAACAATGTCAACATTAATTTTCATTAACTATAACAATTATGGCTTTTAATTCAATGAAGCATCATCGTTCATTTCGTTTCTTATGGCACACATTTATTCAACGTTTTTAATTCAAGACATAAATGTTATCATGCATGTAATTGAAAGGTATTAAACATAATTTAATTTTCTCTTTTAAAATTAACGCATGCATGGAAACACATGTGTGAGAGTGTTAAGAAGGAATGAAATGCATGGCAAAGGGGGGTGTGTGTATAGGAAACAACGTTTCGTTACAAATCAATTTCATGTTTTAATTTCAAAATAAATACATTAGATTAGTTTTATCATTTAACTATAATTTTCAAATCTAACGTATCTTATATATCGTTGACACTTAGCTTTGTGATAATTTCTTATTAAAAAAATCATATTGAACCATTCATTATTATCATAAATTTTATTTTAAAACCATTTTAAATTCAATAATTAAATTACATAACTTAAATGGTTGAATTTTATGGGATGTTACAATCACCCCCACTCAGAACTTTTCGTCCTCGAAAAGGAACGAAATAAGGAACTAGTAATTAAACGATATACCATACATACGCATATCAACTTCGATTGTTTGTTCGAACACAAAATTTTGCTTCCAACTAATACTTTTAACCCGATCACTCTAATACGAGCTTCTGATTCAAATTCATGATTAGAAATTTATATTCTCCTTACATAACAATAAACTATGATAGAAAATTTCAGATTCATATCAAAAAATCTTGTCATTGTCCATTGTCGAGAATAGAGCAAACAATTCTATTTAGAATCAACAAAGTATATTAAAACTAAATTAAAACTATTATGCGAATAAAATGATTTATGTTCAGCTGCGTATTCATTCCATTTGTTCTTTTCCTGTCCAAAGACGAAAATTAGTATTTTGATTTATTTCAAAGTTGTGAACTTGAAAAATATTTAAAATCCCTTTCTTAATTTATTATGTTAAAGTGATACAATGTTAAATATTCATGTTATTGTTTTGTTATTTAACATCAAATTTCTTCTATAACTCGAAGGCTTAATAAGTTTATTTTCGTTCTTAAAAATTTAGACGTACGTTTATCAGATGCACGACTAAAAATCTCCAAGTACTCAATATACTTATTTCAACTTCCAGTGAAAATACTTAAAACTTTTAAAAATAGATACGGAAAATAAATTCCCCTATGGATTGCAGTTACTCGACGATAACACTACTATCCCAATAGTATCGCTTGTAACCATAGGTATCACACCCCTTGAATTACGTCGTGGTTTTTGTTAACTCCTAAAAAATATGGTTTAGATGTAGGTCGCTTTTTAGAATGTTAGGCCGAGTTGTTCGCCTTGGGTCATTGGCACACGTGTGTACTAATGGGTTAGCTTCATACACTTGGAGTCTCAGGTCATTCTCTCATCGTAGAGTTAGATCGCTCATTCCAGCTCATTAAGCGTATAAGTGTTCTCAGGTCGTCTAGCTTATAGGTCATTCACATCTCATAAAGACGGGTCAGCCAAACATGTATAACCTCAGATCGTTCTTCTCTTAGGAATGCGAGTCATTCTCTAATATGATGACGCCAGGTTGTTAACACACATATCAGGTTACTCCACGACCTAAAGCGCCAGACTGCAGAAGCAGAGATCATTTCTTTGGGAACATGGCTGAATTCAGGTCGCAACCAACCCAGAACCCGGGTTGCTCCAACAAGCCGAATGCCTATATAAGCTAATTTCCAGACATTTCACCACATTTCCACACCTATAAATACCCCCATATTACACCATGAAAGGGATCGATTTCTCCAACCACGAAGTGCTGCCATTTTCATTTCTCGACAACTCCAAACCATCCTAACCTCAATTAAACCTCTTTCAAGCTATGATTCAACATCTCAATCATCGTGAAATCATCAAAGATCATCTAAGTGCTCAATTGTTGAATATCTACTCCAACAATCATCTAAATCGTAGAGATATAATCATATTTCCATGGTGAAATCGAGTGAATCAAGAGATCAAAGAGAAGAAGTAAAGACAATTGTTGTAAAGAGAGAAAATGAGTAGAGTTATAGAAATTATATACCTTGTAACATTGTCAATGATAATGAAAGCTCTCTTCGAAGTAGACGTGGGCTAGATTTAGGCCGAACAACTATGAATTCCTGCCTTTTTACTACTTTTGTGTTTGTGGTTTCCCATATTCTAGATCTATATAATTTGAAGGTATGCATATGCCTTCTGGGGTGTTAGTGTTTAATTTTTTACATTAACATTTTTCGGGCCCACCGTGTGGCCACATCCACATCCTAAGGTCAAGTGCTTTGTGGGGGACGCTGAAGCTCGAAGCCTTTTTTTTACATAGCTTCCCAAAGTCTAAAATCCAGGCCCATTGAAAGTTTTTCTTCAAAGTTTAAAATCTTGTCTGAGATAATGGCTCCACCAAAGAAAATTGAAAGTAATTCCATTAGTGGAGGTTTCGATAATGTCAACAATGAAGCTATGCCACTAACCAACCACCTTGAAGTTGGCCTAAGCTCGACAAGCGGTGCTAGTGTAACTAAAGATGAGTTGGATGCAGTTGTCGCCAACTTGAATCAACAGGTGGAAGCTTCTAATCAGGCTTTGATGGATAAGATAACTGCTCTTATTACCCCTTAAGCCAATCCAGCACCTCCTCAAAGAGTCCATGTCGACCTTGAGGAGAATGATAATTCATCGTCTTTTTTTCGCGATCATAATGATACATGGAAGATTTCGATGGTTTGGCGACTGATAAGGATAAAGCTAATGTTGAAGATTCAAAGCCCAAGGCTAGAAATCATCCCGAACGAAATACTCAAAAGGTTGCTAGTCCCGCCAAGGGGGCACCTCCTTGTAGTGGAGGTAAAAGATCTCTATCCTCTAACTACTATCGCTCTCTAAGACGAGCATCTGACAAAGAGATTGAAGTCCGCCCTACGGAACAACACAAAATGAGGAGTATATCTCGAACATGATAAAAAACGAATCATGAAGGATATCATGACTCACATTGATGATTAAAAGGAATGGAAATTTTCTCCTAGGAAAAATCCATTCACCAAAATGATCCTCAAAGCAGAGTTCCCAAAAAAGTTCACTCGTCCTACTTTGCCTCCCTAAAATGGAACTGTTGATCCAAACTTCATTCTGTACAAATATGAATGGCACACGAATTCAGCAAAGGCGACATATGAGATCAAATGCTTATAATTTCCTCTCTATTTGGAAGGCATGGCGTCATTATGGTTTATAAAGTTGCTGCCTAAGTCTGTAGATCAGTTTGTTGATTTGACTACGAAGTTTAAAGAGCAGTTCAGGCTGCAAGCTATGAAGGCCAAGGATGAAAAATCTCTAGCATCAATGGAACAGAATCCAAGGGAATCTACCAAAGCTTTTCTCAACCGTTCAATGTTGCTCTATCCGAAGTGGGGAATCCTGAGCCCCGCATGATCCTAATGTCTCTAATTGGTGCTGTAGATAAGAAGAGTGAATTTGGTAGATGGATAAAGATGAAAGAACCAAATACACTCGAAAAATTCTATAAGAAAGCAGAAGAGTACATAAGGGTGGACGACGATCCTACTCCTAGTCAGATTGCTGGTGGTAGCAGCATTATTGAAGCTCCAAAGAGTATTGATGTTCAAGTTAATCAAAATGGTAATCACGCACAGAAGTAAGATAATGATGGAAAAGGCAACAAGGATAATAAGAAGGTTCGCCTTTTTAACTCATTAGAACTGACGCCTCTGAATGATACCCCCGAGAACATCTACTTTGCAAAGAAGGATGCAGAAGACTACCCAGAACTAAAGCATACGAGGATAAGCAATCAAGCAGCTGAATTGGAAAAGTTCTGTCGATTCCATAATCAACTTGGTTATAATACCAACGAATGTAATCATTTGAATACATTGATCGAGGAGATGATTAGGAAGAATAGACTTCAGCAGTACATTAAGAAGCCTCAAGCTCCAAACTCTGCTCCAGCTTCTCAAGAGCAAGGTGCATCCGCAGATCCATCAGGTCAGAGCAATAGAGCTCTGATGTTGAGAAGTCCACGACCTATAATCAACATCATATCAGGAGATCCTCATCCAGCCGGAGGAAGTTGGGGGGATATCGAATAATATGTTGGGTCCTTTAAATACATCTCGAAGGAGGAGGATGATTGATTATGAGCAACACAGTTCCTACTAAGCACTAAAAGATTGCTTATGAGGATATCGTCTTTAAGGAAAAAGATGCTAATGGAGTGATAACGCCCACTCTAGATCTTATGGTTGTAACCGTTGGAAAAGGTCCGACGATGGTTAAGAGGGTGCTTGTGGACTTTGGCGCCTTATGCAATGTACTATTCTATAAGACGTTCAACAAATGAAGCTCTCGATGACAAACGACTAAGCATGTCAAACGAAAATCCAACGGTTCACGGGGGAACCCAAGCGGCCTATTGGAACTATTGACTTGTTGGTCGAGTTAGGAGAGGGAGATAAAATGGCCATCTTGAAACATACTTTTGTGGTAGTTGATGAAGAACCTAACTACAACACATTCTTAGGTAGACCCGCTCTTGCAGATTTCAGAGTTGCTTTGGTATCATGGTGCTTAACCATGAAGTTCCCTACAGATAATGGCATCGGAGTAGTCAAAGCAGATCAAGAGACTACGAGGGAAAGCTACCTTACTGAACTATGTGAGGCTAAAAGGAAAGACATGGGAAAGAATGTAGAGGCTCCCATCCGCATTCGAGACCCCGCCTTATAGCAATTAGGGTGCACCCCATGCACTGGAGAACATAGCGGAGCTTACAAAGAAATGGATCCTCGTAAAACCAGTGCAGGGCAGGAACGAGTGGCACCAGCTGAGATCACCATTCCTGTATATGTTCATCCTGAAGATCCTGGTAGAGAGATAAAGATAGGGTCTTAGTTGTGCCAAAGGCTACAGAAAACTTTGGTTATGTTTCTTAGAGCTAATCTTGATGTGTTCGCTTGGAGTCACTCTAACATGTGCGACATATCCCCTAATATGGAAATTCATGCATTAAACATCTACCCAAGAATTTCTCCAGTGAAGCAGAAAAGAAGGATTCAAGTCCTTGAAAGGTCAACGACTCTCAAAGAAGAAGTGGACAGACTTATGGAGAATCACTTTATTCGAGGGTCCACATATCCTGACTGGATGTCGAATCCTGTTTTAGTGAAAAAACCCAATTGCAATTGGCAAGTTTGCATCGATTATTCTGATCTAAATAATGTGTGTCCCGAAGACAGTTTCCTACTGCCTAAAACCGATCATCTTGTTGATGCGACAACGGGGCATAATGCAATAGCCCACACTTTTCTACACGCAAATTTTGACAAAAATTAAAACTTGAACACATCCAAGCATAGGGCGTATATCTGGTACCTGCAATAAATAAGCATGAGCATAATCGGAGTACGATAAAGATAACTCACAGAGGAAACAAGAATCGGATAACAAGTATTAACTCAATTAACAACCTTTTTCGATGTAAGTCACTCTGCCAATACTGAGCATGAGAGAGAACGAGAACCGAAAGCCAAATATAAACATTTCTGAGAACCCGACCTTCTCTAAGGAACCTAGAGGTTGTAATGAGGAGGGGGTCAGAACAACAAGTTTTGGTGACTAAGAAATGCACAACACAGTCTATAACACAAATATATTCTGTTCGGTTAACCCCAAGTTTTATGCCTAACCAGGTTAGTGATCTAGACCAACCCAGTGAATGTTTACGCACGACTTTACTATTTAGCCCAAAGTAGTTTTTCCAAATTATATTACCAAGTTAGGACATTAACACACATTTTGTGAAGCCTTTAGACAAGAGTTTAACTGGTTAATTATATCGAGAGTGGGACCCTAATTTCGGGGTTTCTATCTATATCCTTATTCTCTATTCTTTCTAATTAATGCCTCACTTTCAATGATAGATAGGGTGGATTCTCCCTGATCACTTAAGACCCTTGGAAGACCTATTAGTCACTTATTAACCCTTGATAATATACTTATTTTAACATAAAACTAGAGGGCACTAGCTATGGGCCCTACTATTTAAGGCTTTTGTCATTCACGCATATACACTTATCCCGTATAAGGTGAGAGTAGGTATTTTATTGTTCGTTATTCCTTCTAGCTGGCCTTATCACATAACCTCCTTAGTCACTTACTACTTCCTGTAGGATAGACGGTCATATCTGGCCCTTTTAATTTCCAGGTTTGGGTAGGCCAACACACAACTAGCATTTAAGATCCCTATACTGAAAAACCTATTCCTAGGTGGACTCTTTAACCCTAGTCACTTAGCCTTTTAGGACCCAAGGAAGAGGACTACACGCGAAGGTTATTCATTTATCCACCATTTACCTTTAACACTTTTCCCTTTTTGGGATAAAGTAGGCTATGTTATTAAGTCATTCCCGTTTAATCCCTCTATACGAAAATACTACACGTGCACATTATTTGTATCACGGGTTTATATGGTTAATAATATCTTATGTTACTTTTAACCTACTAAGTCCAACAATATTTTTAACTATAAGTTTTATTGACATAAATAAAGAAGATTATATTTCCTTTTCTCTAGGATATTTATTTAATTTCTTCCCAAATTTGGACTTAGTATTTAAACGACAGTCAATATCCAATAATTCCCATTTTGACACCCATTTCTTTTTATTTCTTTTTTTATTGTCCTTTATGACTCTACTGGTCATATTTTACTAAGGCAACTATTTATCAGTCCCAAGTTATCTATTTGTTGTACCCCAACGGACAATTCCTATTTTTATATATTTATTGGTTGACTGTTATATATTTACATACAAGGCCTCTCATATTAAGTTGACTACCTATGGATGCTGGATAAGTTGGTCGGTTCCTGGCAGACTTCTACCATAAGTGGACTTAACCTCATGCCATTATATGGTTTTATTTATGCATTAGACCCCTCACATTAAACTGACTACCTGTTGTCGTTGGATTTGCCATTCGGTTCCGGGCATGCTTACACCACAAGTTGAGCTTAACCTCGTGTCTAAATGCAGTTATAATTTAAATTTCTTAGTTGGAGTCCACAACAATTTTTCTAATTGATTTTAGGAATTGTAACCATTTTCCTATCACATACATTTTTCCCTAATCAATATTGGTTACAATGGTTATTTATTGATTTGCGGTCTCATTTATGGCAATTATTTATATTGATTGCTCAAATGGTCACCACAAATATATTAATACAAAATGGATTATATTTAGTTATAATTCCATAATTGAACATTGTCTGAACATTCAACATTTGTCATAATTGTTAATTATTTATTTATGGCCTCATTTATAGCAATCAGTTTCACAAATTGCTACAACGGTCGCCGAAAAAATATATTCATTAAGTATGGAATGTAATTTATACATATGATTCCACAAATGAATATTATCCACTCATTCAGCATTCAATGCAATATGTATATTTTAGTGTTTTACGCTAATTTGGACGGATAGTATATATTTATTTCTGTGTTTGCGTGCGGTCAACGTATTATTATTATTTATTTTTATTATTTTGCAGTACTTATTTTTAAATTAATGACTTGGTCTAATCAATTAACCAATCATTCCCTTTTTATATTCAATCTTGTCAAAAAGGTTTCAAGTCTCACAAGGACCGTTAGCCAAAATCATTTTAAATCATGTCTATTTTGTGGAATTTACATATTTCAAAATCACAAGAGATATATGTAACGTATTTTTATTTTGTAATAGTCGATGCAAATTACATACAAAAACATGTATTTATTTTTACATGTAACTTTGCACAACTTTTCCCTTTTTTAATTCTTTTCGTCGTACTTCTTATGATTCTAAAATAATGTCTCTTTATTTAAAAATGAAGAAATGGCATAATTTACAACGCTTAAGCCAAAAACCAAACAATATTGAATGTAAACAAGGAATATATATTTTTCTATTCTTAAACAACATGATTCAACAATCATGTCTTTCCAAATTCACATAATTTGTCAATTTCATCTTTTTACCCAAATTCACATATTTCATATTTCGTCATTGAACTAAAAATCTGGAACATAACTACAACTAATTTATGTTTAATGGCACTGATTTCCAGATCCACAGAGCTATGTAACATATACAACATATTTCATGACATGGCTGTAGGAATATATGGGAAAATATATATAAAGATCCAACAATTCATGTTTATACAAAATCACAACTTATCATTTACCAATTTATAACCATATTCATAGTCAGATCTGAAGGTTGCCACAATTTTCAATTATTTAAATAAACATATTAGATAGGCATAAAACATAGATTAGATTCAAATGAAATAGTTAAACCATTATATCTGTATTATTAAATTTCTCACTCACCTTATAGCTTCCAATATCTGAATTATGAACCTTTAGGCTTACAATCCCCTAATTCTTACAAATCTACAGTTTATCTAAAAGGGGAAAATTCAATATTTGTAGAAATGTAAGAAAAAGCGAAAAGAGCGAAGTAATCTATCGTTGAGCATCCTTTTCCATTCAATCAGATAATCTTCCCAATTGGATATGAATTTGATTTGATATGTATGACTATATTTTTTGTTTTAGAAATTTTGTGAGAAGAGGAAGAAATATGGCTGAGCTTTGCTGCCTCTATAGATATGAATGGAAAAGAATGAGGCTCTACCCCTTTATTTATAGGGGTGGAAATGGCCTTGGACCGTCAGATTAGTTTTAATCAACATTCTCTCATTCGTGTATAAATTTTATACACTTGCACCTTAGCCGCTACTGCCTGGCTCGACCAAGCGGTCGCAGCCATCGGTCGCAGCCCCGGTAAACCACTTGGTCGACCTGGCAGTAGGGTGGCTAGGCAATTATATACTACTATATATATATACAGATATATAATATTCCATTTATTTATTTTTCATCGGTTTACGTATTTTTTCCGTAACTTTTCATAAACACTCCGTTCGTGAAACTACAAACATGAAAGTCGACTAGAATTACGAGACAAACGCAACGGTTAAAGTTTTACGGTCAAATTCCATCATTTGCAGGAATTTCTATTTTTGAGCTTCTAATTAAATAACTATTTTTTGTCAAAATTTTGGGTAGTTATATTCTTCCCCCTTGAAAGGAATTTCGTCCTGAAATTCTAACAACTAGTTATCCTATCCTACACAACCAATTTGTATACATCCACTTTGCAACCATGTGTATATGTGCATGGTGTACATAATGCATTTCAACTACAAAATATGCATGTAAGATGATTCTAAGTCGGGACCTCTATATGTATGCATTGATATGATTCTAAGTCGTGCCTCTATATGTATGCATTGATATTTTTAAAACACTTTCAAAACATGATGAAAAACATCCTAAATATACCGGCAATTCTATATGAATGCAAATTTTGAATATTCTTTTTCATTCATAACCTTCAAACAATTACAAATAAAAGTGTGATGCAACCAATTTTGCATCCGAATCCTACCATCCAAAACGTACGTAATCTAATCGTTCCCTATTTAACTTCTCCTAAACAGGAAAAGGGAGAATATGGCAAAGAATGTTAACATTTCATCCGCTCACAAATATTCCATTTTCCTCCCTACAGTGGAACTTTCACCTTAGGTACCCGAAATACCCCAAAAATTTCCAGCAGTAGACTATAAAGGAGACTTTAAACAAGATCTAAAACGTAAAATGAGTTATTTAATAGCTCACGCGCATTGTTGACAACGTATGGAAACAGCGTTTCCAAGGCTAAAACGGCCTTTTCCGCCCTAAAGTGGAACTTTCAACTAAGTTACCCAAAATATCCCAAAAATTTCCAACTGTAGATTGTAAAGGAGGCTTAAAACAAGCTCTAAAACATAAAACGAGTTATTTAATAGCTCGCACAAACCGTTGACAAGGTATGGAAATTGCATTACTAAGGCTAAAACAACCTTTTTCTTCTTACCGTGAATGTTTTTATCGCATCGTCAATCCTATTGCACCGCTAACATGCACACAAAGCATCCAAAAATCTTCCTACCTTTCATGGGACAAAAATCAAAAAATTTCACAAAATAAATTTCCGCTTAAAAACTTGTCATGTTTATTTGGAAAATTTCCTTCCAAAACTGCTTCATTTTCCTGTATAAAATAAGAAATTGATAAAAATGTTTTTTTTTTTTTCAAACGACATTTTCCAAAAACTTCAAAAATGTACTTTGCGGAAATTTAAACGATTCAAGTCACATGTTGGCGAAAAAGAAACTCAGTCACACCAAAATGCGAAAATTAAAATCACACACAAAAAGACCAAAATAAATTTTAGCTTTAACAAGGAACAGTGATATATTTATTTACATACCCGCGACGGAAACAACGCAAAACCGGTCCTTTGCTAAAATTTATCCAACATTGAATTCTATTCTTTCTAGCTCTAGGACAACTATTGGTTTAGATACGAAAATGAGATTTCATTCAAACAAGCACGCGTGAATGACGTAAACATCCCCAAACATAGAAATCTCATTAACCTAACTCGTGTGACTTAAACAATACTAGTAGTTACAAGCGCGAATCACCACAACCAAGAACACGATGCTGGAAAGGGATAACAACAAAACAACACCAAAACTCCCCAAAACAATGGCTATGAACAACGAGACGTCTCGCTCCGCGATTGGAGCTCATACCAATTTCTATGATCTTTGATTAACCATATTATAGCAGAAAAATGCTCAATCTCATGTTATAAACATTGCTGGTGTTGTTGGAGGTTCCCACATCACCACCTCTTCTAAGAGAGAATTTATGATGAGAAAAGAAACCTACTGCAAAACAGCTTCTCAATGAAATCCACCTATTATTGTCTAAAGAAAAAATGAATAGGTGAATTTATAAAAAAGTAACTCTATGAGACAACATACAAGATGTAACGGTAAGGAATTTCGCTCGATTCGAATCGATCGTTAAACCGACCAAGGCCGTTCGAAACCCCTGATCGTTTTGAGAACACGACAAATTGGAACGCAAACAGAAAAACAATTCATTGTTTATTACAACAATTCCATCAGAATACAAGAATATACAGAGTATGAATAAATATTACACATTGGAAAATATCAGAGATTTAAATTACATTTAAATACATAGCAGCGGAAAAAACAATACAAAACATAACTGAAAGTAATACACGGATACAGAGCTTTCCGAGCATCGTTCCAGCTGTAAATCAGAATCCTGTGAATATACATCTGCAAAACCCAACTACTAGTTGCCCATGTCGAAAATAGGGGCACCCAGAGTTTAGGTTAAAACATAAACTCCAGTTCAGTCATGTGACTGGTGTGAGAACTAAAATAGTTATTAATCTTCATTTTAAGGTTCGGTAAATCAAGGGACCATGCCGTATAACACGGAACGGGTTTCCTACCAAAAACACCAGTGCATAAACAAACAGTGCAATGCTAAATAAAGAAAAATGAAGCTATTATAAGACCCAGGTCCCATCACACAATGCAACACAAGCCGGAGGATAGGGTTTTTACCTTATAATAGCCAAAGAATGCTTGATACGTTTAAAAATACATTATTTTGATATTACTATAAGTGTATAGTTTCAAAACAATTTCAATCATAAGTATCAATCATAGGCGGCGTAGCTACCATCTACTATGTCGCCATACTAGGCTCTACAAATAAAACCGAAAGTCACGTATTGGAAATTGGATTCCATCATGAGTCGAGGCAAGGGGCAAGCTCCTCTCCGTTCGAGACACTCTAGCAAATTTCTCACGACCACACACAGCGATCCATTGGAACCTCCAAGGCCGGTCCACTCTAAGTGCAAAAGTGGATTAGCTATACATGAACACACGTTTCTCGGTCCTATAGGACCTATATACAATGGTCTGAACGTCGGCTCACATAGTGCCAGTTATCGACCATACATTCGAGGCGCCTCACATTCCAACAACCACACAGGTAAAAAAAAATATAAATGTCAGGGCTGGTAGGTCACTGACATCACCCATAGCTAGAAAGAAACGTCATGCACTCCTTGGGTCCTTATCCCGTTTTTGACTCATACTGAGGTGTGAGGCTCGCGAATTCACGCTATATACAAAGCTATGCCACACAGGCCGTGCTTTGATAATCAACCACAAGACTTTGCTTTTCAATAAAAGCCTTGATCATTTGCCACTTAGGTATGCGACACAGGCAATTCACTCCATGCGACTGATGTCCATCGATATACAACCTCTGAGCTCATACGTCTCAGAGAAGGGCGTTAAGCAAGAGAATAAATTCTCCGCTACCAAATAGATGTATATTTAATAGAGATCAATCAACATAGAATAAAATCCGATGTCAGACACACAGTCCATTTACAAGTTCGTTCTGCGTCTGAACGAAACCGGAGGCACTTTCCTCGCATATCCATCGATCTCCAAGTACGTCTGGATGATCACTAACTGATTCCCTCCTCTTGGGTGTACAGCCCAATCAAGATCATCAATAATCATCCAAACAATGTGAAGACTTCCGGTCTTCAACCATCGTCTTCATCTTAGACATATCGTTGAATCGGTTATTCAGAATGGGTATAAACCCGACCTTTCCGAATAACCCGCGTATATAATAAACAAGTGCTACACAAACACAACATATGCCTCATTCCAATTCAGAATATTCTTTTATTCAAAAAAAAAACCACAATCTTAGGGAAAGGTTCCCATTAATTTTATCAAAGATAAATTCTTCTAAATTTATTCTTTAATCTTCCTTTGGATATCATTTCAAACCATGTTAAGATTTTCCCAACTAGTCGTGATTAGCGAACCACACCGAAGTAATTATTTATTTTATTTCCCAATCCCAACCTATTCATCCCATGGAGAAAAACTGGTAATACTCCATATCTAACACCACAGTGTTATCGGTAAATATTAATTACCTTTTTGTGTTCAAATCTAATTAAAGATTTAACTATCGCTTTAGAGCAAAACTGGTGATACTCCATTCTCGATCATTTCAATCTAATTAAAGATTCATTAAAACTCCACTTAGTTTTAATCTTTCCTCAAATCAATATCCTGTCTTTAACTGGGTTAAAGAACCAACGTCATCAAAAAAACGGTTCACAATAAACCAAAAATCACATTCCATTGCTAATCGGGTTAAAGAACAGGTGTTACTCAAAACATCGCTCACGATAAACCCAAAAACCAATTTAAATTCAATTCCAATTAAATGCCAATCAACTGGACAATTTCACTAAATCTTAATTAAAAGATTAATTCTTTTCTAAACTGGGTCCAAGAACAGTTTTATTTAAGACACCATTCACGACGAACCCAAAATCCAATTTAATATTAAATACAAGACTCTGAGTAGAAAATATATCGGCTTATATTCAATATCAAATTCTGAAACCAACCAATATCATATTGGAAATAACGATATAAATATATCTTTCAAAGTTCAACAACCATATCTGTATAATCACAAAACCCAACATCGAAATATTCCGAAGATAATTTCGATTCAAATCCATTCCAATTCGTATATTGGAAATTGTGGTTATTTTCAAAACCATTTCAAATTTTGTTCAAAAGTAGTTCATTTCGATAAAAATATATTTTTATCTTTTTACATATGGAATTTTTCATCCCAATTCTTTCCAATTCATATATTATGATTTTACCCAAATTATTAATATTTTTAATAATTTTACCAAGGCCTGTACAGTCGGTTTTCAATAACGCCCACCGAACTTCACTTACAGCGACCTTTTCCAATTTTGATTTGGACATAATTCCAAATCCAACCGTTAGAATTCAAATTTCTAGTATTCATTGGAAAGCTCTTTTCGATACGAACCCAATGGTTCTGGTTTTAGGAGAATCCGACGATCGGATCTCCCGCAACGTCAATTCGAAGTCAATGGTCGAAATTCGCGAATTACCGCGGCACGACGCATTCTATTCAGGCCATTTAATATATATATTATATATATTTCATTGATTTCAATTCAAAACATATTTTATAAATCGTTTTAAATTCGTTTTCAAAACAATTTCAACTTCATATTCAATTTCAAATCAAAATTGAATATTGCATATCATTACTATATAAATGATAATATTTTCAAAACGTTATATTTTGAAATCACTTCTTTTTCTATATTCATTATAAAAACGAATATAATCGATATAATTATCGTTCGCGTCAAAATGGCGCATCTCTAGTCAACACGGCTTTATATATTTCAATAACTTCGTTATTTTATTAAACAAATGAACATTTATTCTATTCAACACATGAATCTATATTTCTTTCAACACATGAATATTCTCAACACATGAGTACCGTCAACTCATGACTATTTTTGTTATTTAATATATTTTATAAAATTATGATAAAGATGTAAATTTTATTGTTTAAATATTTTACTCAACACATGAATATATATTTTATTCAACACATGAATATATATTTTATTCAATACATGAATCTATATTTTATAATATTCTTTATTTTCACGATTGGAATGAGGCCCAATCAATTACCATATAATGTTAATTATATGGATTCCATACAACACATGTATATAATAGCAATGATAAATAATCAACCATCATCCAAGGTGCACTACACAACTGCACAAGCATTAAATATAACTAATTAACGCTCATACAGTCTGTTAATCAAACGATCGACATACCACTAAACAATTGGGATTAGTGTACGTCAAAAATCATCCCAACACCCATGTGGGGTTTCAATCCACAAACACTGAATATTATTTGTGCGGTTGGGCGATGTGTAAAATTTATCGTCCCAATCAATATCCTTCAAATAGGTGTACATAAACAAACCGTCCGGTTTGTAAATGAATATTTATTTATTCACATTCACGTTGTAAATTATATTTTTAACGATAATTTATTTATTTTAACACATGAATGTTTTATTATCCATTTCACATCAACATCACAAACAACTTCACAACACATCAAACAAGCATACAAGCCGTCCATGGTCTGTGGACGACGGGTGTCGCGTGCTGGTAAGCACCGTCTGCATTCTAGTATATATTTTAACTAGAAAACAAGATTTAAAGTGAGGAGTTCTCATCGAGTAGCTAAACCAAACGCCACGACTCTTCATATGTAGAAATCTTTGTCGTGCTCGCCTTTTGTCACTTTCGTTGCCCGTAGCCACTACATATATAAAAATCACATTTTTATATTGTTGCTATGTATATAAAAATCATATTTTTACACTGCTACTATATAGATAAAAATTCTATCTTTAAACCGGTACTATATAGATAAAAATTATATCTTTACACCGCTACTATATAGATAAAAATTCTATCTTTACACCGCTATTATATAGATAAAAATTCTATCTTTACACCGCTACTATATAGATAAAAATTCTATTTTTACACCGGTACTATATTGATAAAAAAAAGTTCTTTCTTTAAATCGGTACTATATATATATAAATTCTATCTTTATCTTGCTAGTAATATAATAAAAATTATATTTTTACTACTCTACATAAATAAAAATCATAATTTTTTTTACTCCTTCTATGGTATAAAAATCATATTTTTATTCTCTACATCATATAAAGATTGAATTTTTATTTCGATTCATATATAAAAAATCGTATTTTTACATAGCCAAAGATCGTATTTTTACCTCATTAAAAATCGAATCTTTCCTCATATAAAAATCTAACCCTTCCTTTATAAAAATCTAATCTTTTAGTTTTCAAAAATCTAATCTTTTAATTTAAACAAAAAGCTAATCTTTTTACGTATTAAATCAAAGCTTTCATAGATAAATTAAATAAAATAAAATAAGATAAAATGATGTAAAAACAGAACTAAAAAAAAGAAAAAGAAGCTCACAGTTGAATTCAGGCGCGGGGGAGGGCTATCAGCGCTCGCGGGAGGTGGCTGGGGGTGTGCAGGGGGTCTGGAGCATCGGATGTGGTGGCGGGTCGGCGGCGAGGTCAGGGAGGGTGGCGGCGGTGGTTGTTGAAGGGGGAGGCAAGCGATTTTCTGTAGAAAGAGGGGAAAAAGGGAGGAGAGAGGGATGAGTTGGAGGCCGTCGGAGTTGGAGGGGGGTGCGGAAGGTGACGGCGAAGGTGGTGGAGGAGAGGCGCTGTCGTAGGGCCGAAAAGGGGAATCGGGATTTTTTATTTGAACGAGAAAATAAAAGGAAAAGGGAGGGGGTAAAGGGAAGGAAGGAGTATATAATTATATATATAATTTATTAATTTTAATTTCAAAAAGTACCTTTTAATTTTGAACTCGAAATCAACCCCACCGACTGTCGTCCATAGCTAATTACCCCCATTCCGAACACAATGGGATATGTATCGTAAGCCGATTCGATCGTTTCGATCAGTTTTCATCAAAATCAAAATATAACTCTATATATTGAATTTGAACGTGCATTTCAATTTACCGGGTCCACATACAAACTCTAAAAATTCCCGAAAAATATTTTCAAGCTTCGTATTGAAGATACGGTCCTAACAAAACTAATTTCGTTAAATTCTAAGACCGTTTGAAAAATTGTCATTTTCCAGTCGATTAAAATCAACTAAAACTGTCAAAACACGTTTTCCTTCGCTACGCTCACATATTGATTCGAAAAATTATGAATTTTGGAATCTAACAGTAATTTGACATCACGGATCCAACAAAATGGTTTCATCGAAAACCGAGGTCGTTTGCAAAATTTCCATTTTTTAAGGGTCAGAATTCCATAGCGACTATTCTGAATTTTCAACTAGACCTAACTTTTTATCCCCGCTATGAAATTTCACTTTTTCGGATTCGTTGGAAAGATATTCTCAATTAGATTCTAATATTTTTGGTTTCGATAAAATCCGGTTTATTTTGAATCATGTACATTCATTTGAACTTTGAAATTGAATTATTGAACCACTGCGCCACTTTCAATTCCTTTTATAATTAAAATAAAATATTTATATTCTAACGACGATCTATATAAATATATACGTTCTAATTCTATTCAAAATAAATTTCTCATCATCATTATTTAAAATAAATCATTTTAAATAATAAAATTCGCTAAAATTGCCAAAATAAAAATTTTAAATTGGCTCGGATTTTCCGGGTTATTACAATCTCCCCACTTTAAACTTTTCATCCCCGAAAAGGAACGAAGCTGAAAGTTGTTTTACTAATCAAATCAACTTCCATTATTTTCATTACGGCTTAAGTTCTTCAACTTTTCAGTTTCTAAGAACATTTTCAAATTTTTCAAAAATTTGGCTAGCATCCTAAATTTTCGAAAAATTTCGCCATAACCTCCTTTGTACCGGGGACTTCGGGATATTTCAAATAGCCTCCCATGCCCCTCATCAATCCAAAAGAAAAAGAAAAATCCAAGTGGCTAGCCAATCGGCTCATAAAATCATCCAAACCCAAAAAAATACAATAAACATGTACCTATTTGTCGGGCAAACAATTTTATTCTTCTACTCTTGCCTCCTTGCTATGACCTGTTCAATGTAAGTACATGTATATGCATGCAATTTCAAACAATTTTCAATACAGTTCAATATTTGATTCAATTTGGAATAATGGTTCAAAATTATCAAACCAATAATCAAACAACACAACCATCAATCAATTAGTGAATTAGAATTTCAAACACATAACTTTATTACCTAGTTAAAAATCATATTTATGATGCCAAATCACAACAAATAATCCTATGTAAGTTTTGGTTCTCACACCAGTCAATGGAAATATATAAAAATCCCACTTTCGAAACTCGAACACAAATACTGATGATGTACGTACTATAGCGACCATCATAACCATCCCTGGGCGACTAGAATGTGATTCTATATCTATCCAGTATATTAAAACTTCGAATATACGTTCATGACGCGTATACGCGAAATCTTTATATACTCGATTGTCCAAATCAATATAAAATAAAATATTCAAATACGTATAAAACGACTTAAATTTAAAAAAAATTGTTTTCATTTGAAAAATATACTCTTCACACTCGTTCTAGGATACTACTGATCCTATCTCTAACGAGTCATTCTAATTGGATATTACTAATCCAATCTCTGATGAATTCTTTCGTATGGTTCTAATGTGTCTTATTCTCGAGCTCTATAAACCAAAGCTCTGATACCAAATGTAACGGTAAGGAATTTCGCTCGATTCGAATCGATCGTTAAACCGACCAAGGCCGTTCGAAACCCCTGATCGTTTTGAGAACACGACAAATCGGAACGCAAATAGAAGAACATTTCATTTTTTATTACAACAATTCCATCAGAATACAAGAATATACAGAGTATGAATAAATATTACACATTTGACAAATATCATAGATTTAAATTACATTTAAATACATAGCAGCGGAAAAAACAATACAAAACACAACTGAAAGTAATACACGGATACAGAGCTTTTCGAGCATCGTTCCAGCTGTAAATCAGGATCCTGTGAATATACATCTGCAAAACCCAACTACTAGCTGCCCGTGTTGAAAATAGGGGCACCCAGAGTTTAGGTTAAAACAATAAATTCCAGGTCAGTCATGTGACTGGTGTGAGAACTAAAACAGTTATTAATCTTCATTTTAAGGTTCTGTAAATCAAGGGACCACGCCGTATCACACGGAACGGGTTTCCTCCCAAGAACACCAGTGCATAAACAAACAGCGCAATGCTAAATAAAGAAAAATGAAGCTATTATAAGACCCAGGTCCCATCACACAATGCAACGCAAGCCGGAGGATAGAGTTTTTACCTTATAATAGCCAAAGAATGCTTGATACGTTTAAAAACACATTATTTTGATATTACTATAAGTGTATAGTTTCAAAACAATTTCAATCATAAGTATCAATCATAGGCGGCATAGCTACCATCCACTATGTCGCCATACTAGGCTCTACAAATAAAACCGAAAGTCACGTATTGGAAATTGGATTCCATCATGAGTCGAGGCAAGGGGCAAACTCCTCTCCGTTCGAGACACTCTAGCATATGTCTCAGGACCACACACAGCGATCCCTTGGAACCTCCCAGGCCGGTCCACTCTAAGTGCAAAAGTGGATTAGTTATACCTGAACACACGTTTCCCGGTCCTATAGGACCTATATATAATGGTTGGTACGTCGGCTCACATAGTGCCAGTTATCGACCATATATTCGAGGCACCTCGCATTCCAACAACCACACAGGTAAAAAAAGTATATAAATGTCAGGGCTGGTAGGTCACTGACATCACCCATAGCTAGAAAGAAACGTCATGCACTCCTTGGGTCCTTATCCCGTTTTTGACTCATACCGAGGTGTGAGGCTTGCGAATTCACGCTATACACAAAGCTATGCAACACAGGCCGTGCTTTGATCATCAACCACAAGACTTTGCTTTTCAATAAAAGCCTTGATCATTTGCCACTTAGGTAAGCCACACAGGCAATTCACTCCATGCGACTGATGTCCATCGATATACAACCTCTGAGCTCGTACGTCTCAGAGAAGGGCGTTAAGCAAGAGAATAAATTCTCCGCCACCAAACAGATGTATATTTAATAGAGATAAATCAACACAGAATAAAATCCAATGTCAGACACACAGTCCATTTACAAGTTCGTTCTGGGTCTGAATGAAACCGGAGGCACTTTCCTCGCATATCCATCGATCTCCAAGTACGTCTGGACGATCACTAACTGATTCCCTCCTCTTAGGTGTACAGCCCAATCAAGATCATCAATAATCATCCAAATGATGTGAAGACTTCTGGTCTTCAACCACCGTCTTCATCTTCGACATATCGTCGAATCGGTTATTCAGAATGGGTATAAACCCGGCCTTTCCGAATAACCCGCGTATATAATAAATAAGTGCTACACAAACACAACATACACCTCATTCCAATTCAGAATATTCTTTTATTCAGAAAAAATCACATTCTTAGGGAAACGTTCCCATTAATTTTATCAAAGATAAATTCTTCTAAATTTATTATTTAATCTTCCTTTGGATATCATTTCAAACCATGTTAAGGTTTTCCAAACTAGTCGGGATTAGCGAACCACACCGAAGTAATTATTTATTTTATTTCCCAATCCCAACCTATTCATCCCATGGAGCAAAACTGGTAATACTCCATATCTAACCCCATTGTGTTATCGGTAAATATTAATTACCTTTTCACGTTCAAATCTAATTAAAGATTTAACTATCGCTTTGGAGCAAAACTGGTGATACTCCATTCTCGATCATTTCAATCTAATTAAAGATTCATTAAAACTCCACTTAGTTTTAATCTTTCCACAAATCAATATCCTGTCTTTAACTGGGTTAAAGAATCAACGTCATCTAAAACACGGTTCACGATAAACCCAAAATCACATTCCACTGTTAATCGGGTTAAAGAACAGGTGTTATTCAAAACACCGCTCACGATAAACCCAAAAACCAATTTAAATTCAATTCCAATTAAATGCCAATCAACTGGAAAATTTCACTAAATTTTAATTAAAAGATTAATTCTTTTCTTAACTGGGTCCAAGAACAGTGTTATTTAAGACAGCATTCACGACGAACCCAAAATCCCATTTAATATTAAATACAAGACTCTGAATAGAAAATATATCGGCTTATATTCAATATCAAATTCTGAAACCAACAAATATCATATTGGAAATAACGATATAAATATATCTTTCAAATTTCCACAACCATATCTGTATAATCACACAACCCAACATTGAAATATTCCGAAGATAATTTCGAATCAAATCCATTCCAATTCGTATATTGGAAATTCTGATTATTTTCAAAACCATTTCAAATTTAGTTCAAAACTAGTTCATTTCGATAAAAATATATTTTTATCTTTTCAAATATGGAATTTTTCACCCCAGTCCAATTCATATATTATGATTTTACCCAAATTATTAATATTTTTAATAGTTTCATCAAGGCTTGTACAGTCGGTTTTCAATAACGGCCACCGAACTACACTTACAACGACCTTTTCCAATTTTGATTTGGACATAATTCCAAATCCAATTGTTAGATTTCAAATTTCTAATATTCATTGGAAAGCTCTTTTCGATACGAACCCAACGGTTCCGGTTTAGGAGAATCCGACGGTTGGATCTCCCGCAACGTCAATTCGAAGTCAATGGTCGAAATTCGCGAACTACCACGACGCGGCGCGTTCTATTCAGGCCATTTAATATATAATATATATATATATATATATATTGTATATAGTTCGTCGATTTCAATTCAAAACATATTTTATAAATCGTTTTCAAAACAATTTCAACTTCATATTCAATTTCAAATCAAAATTGAATAATCCATATCATTACTATATAAATGATAATATTTTCAAAACGTTATATTTTGAAATCACTTATTTTTCTATATTCATTATAAAAACGAATATAATCGATATAAATATCGTTCGCGTCAAAATGGTGCATCTCTAATCAACACGGCTTTATATATTTTAATAACTTCGTTATTCTATTCAACAAATGAACATTTATTCTATTTAACACATGAATCTATATTTCTTTCAACACATGAGTATTATCAACACATGAGTACCGTCAACACATGACTATTTTTGTTATTTAATATATTTTATAAAATTATGATAAAGATGTAAACTTTATTGTTTAAATATTTTACTCAACACATGAATATATATTTTATTCAACACATGAATATATATTTTATTCAACACATGAATCTATATTTTATAATATTCTTTATTTTCCCGATTGGAATGAGGCCAAATCAATTACCATATAATGTTAATTATATGGATTTCATACAACACATGTATATAATAGCAATGATAAATAATCAACCATCATCCAAGGTGCACTACACAACTGCATAAGCATTAAATATAACTAATTAACGCTCATACAGTCTGTCAATCAAACGATCGACATACTACTAAACAATTGGGATTAGTGTACGTCAAATATCATCCCAACACCTGTAACAACCCGGAAATTCTGAGCCAATTTAGAATTTTTATTTTGGAAATTCTAATGAAATTTGATTATTTAAAATGGATTATTTTAAATAATAATGACGGAAAATTTATTTTCGATGAAGTTAAAAAGAATAAATTCATTTTAATTATATAACGAGCCAGAAATGGAGGGGTAGTTCGAAAATTCGATTTCGAATTTCAAATGAATGTACAAGATTCAAAATAAACTGGATTTTAGCGAAACCAAAAATATTAGAATCTAATTGAGAATATTTTTCCAATGAATCCGAAAAATCAAAATTTCATAGCGGGAATCAAAAGTTATGCTCAATTCAAAATTTAGAATAGTCGCTATGGAAATTATACATGGCCCAAAAAGTCATATTTTGTATACGGTTGAATTTGGACTCGAAACCACTTCCGTTGAGTTCAAAATGTCGTTTAGAACTCCGAAAAGTATAAACTTCGATATATTCCGATATCCGAAATAGTGGTAATTGGCAGGAGCTTTTCGGTTAGCAATACATAGCCCTTAAAAAGTGAAATTTTGTATATGAGCTCAGAATTCGACGAAATAATTTTTTATGGATTCATAATGACAAATTATTGTTGAGTTCCCAAGGGTGCGTCGAACGGAGTCAGTATGTGGCCGTGCGAAGCAAAACCATTTGTTCAAAAACGGGCAGTCATTTTACAAAGGAACATTATTGATACAACCCCAGAATTCGATTCTACTTTTTTTTTGGATTCGTATCATCTAATAATGGTTAAATCCAAGAGGGCTTGATTTTTGGAGTTAGCATGTGAGCGTGCAAGAAGAAATGGTGCGCCAAAATAGCATTTTTAGAGTTTGTCTGAGCATTTTTGAGAATTTTAACGGACGGTCAAACGAACTCGGAATTCGACGAAACTTGTTTCATTGGACTCGTCTTCACGTCCACTATGTCGTGTCCGAAATCCGCGGCAATCGGAGATCGTTTGCATTCAGACGATACGCGAGAAACGAGCATATAATCACTTTTCCTCCTTCTCTTCATTCACTTTTCACTCTTTCTCTTTTCTTCCTCTTTTCTCAAAAATGGGCTCCTCCTCCTCCAAGAGGGCTGCCGCCCCTCCTCCACTGCCACCACCACCTCTGGCCGCCACCACCTCCCTCCGGCGCCACCTCCTCCTCTTCCTCCTCCCCTCTCTCTCCTCCTCTTTCCCTCTTCAAAATCACAAACCCTACCCCCAAACCACCACCACCCGCCTCCGTAGACCCCACCCCGCCACCAGCAGCCTCCCCCACGTCCATCAGGTCCGGCGCCCCCCTCTGGCCCCCCAATTCCGGCCGTGGGCCCCGCTACAACCAAAAATCCATTTTCATAAAAAATCCTGTTTTGCAAATAACACCCTGTCACTATTTCGCGAATAACTCCCAAACCGTACATTTCTAGCCAAAACTCCTCTCGACCAAAGTCAAAGGGCACGATTTTCTCTTCGATTTGGTATATGATAGTTCCATTTTGCATTGCGGAGTTGTCGGGAAAACGCATCCAAAGTCTGTTGTCCAAACACTGTCAAAATGCTGTCTTTTCCTGATTTCCGGCGAAATGGCACATTTTCGGAAGGAAGACCACGTAGCGAAAGTTGTCCGGAATGACGCGTTTAAGCTAGAATAAAAGGTGGTGTGAAGATTGAAGCTCGTTTGCAAATTCTAGAACCAAAACAACAAATCCGAGCAATGAAAAATATGTGACCGTTTTAAAGCTTCTATGGATTTTTACATATGAAGTAAATAAAAATATGATTTTTATATTATAGAGATAATAAAAATATAATTTTTATATTATAGAGATAATAAAAATATGATTTTTATATATGTAATGAAGTAAAAATTTGATCTTTATATTTGTAGCGATAGGATAAAAATACGATTTTTACATATGAAGTGACGATATAAAAATGTGATTTTTATATATTCATTAGCGATAGAAAGATAGAATTTTTATCTATATAGTAGCGGTATAAAAATGTGATTTTTATCCATATAGAGTGATTATAAAAATGCGATTTTTATATACATAGCAATAATATAAAAATGTGATTTTTATATATGTAGTGGATACGGACAACGAAAGTGACAAAAGGCGAGCACGGCGAAGATTTTCTATATATGAAGAGTCACAGCGTTTGGTTTAGCTCTCGGTGAGAACTTCTCACTTTAATCTTGTTTTCTAGTTAAAAATATATACTATGATGCAGACGGTGTTCAGTAGCACCCGACACCCGTCGTCCATAGACCATGGACGACTTGTTTGTTTAGTTGATTGTTTGGTGGTTGATTTATTTGTTTGGTTGGTTTGAGAAATGAAATGAGATTGATTAGATAGGTATGTGTATGGCGCAGGCCATTATTAGACCGGAGATAAGGCTGGGCCTTGTCGCGTTTCTAGTATCGTGCCGTTATGCCGCCGAAATTTTCTAAAATATGTTAGAAAAATAAAAATATCATTTTATTGAATAAATGAACTGAATAGAATATTCATAGGTTGAGTAAAATATTTTTGTCGTTAAAAATATAATTTTTAACGAGTATGTGAATAAAATAAATATTCATTTACAAATCGAACGATTTGTTTATGTACACTGATTTGACTGATATTGATTGGGACGATAAATTTTACACATCGCCCAACTGCACAAATAAAATCTATGTTTGATTGTTTGAAACCCCACACGGGTATTGGGATGATATATGACATACACTAATCCCAATAATTAGTTGTATGTCGATCGATTAATTGACAGGCTGCTATAAGCGTTAGATATCTATATTTGATGCTTATACAGTGTAGTGCATTTTGGATGATGGTTGATTATTTCTCATTGCTATTTATATACATGTGTTGTATGGAAACCATATAATTAACATTATGTAACAACCCGTATTTTCAATAACCTGTTATAACGTAAATCGAGGCAGAATTTAATTTATAAATCTGAATCAAGGGAAAGGGCTATGCCATTGCGTTCGTCTCGGAAAAATACGCGAAATAGAGTCCGAGTTTTCGAAAATCGGAGTCCGTATGACCCGATTAAGGCCCAATGAAGTTTTCAGAAAATTTCAAGTTCAAAATAGATTTCGAATTTCGGGTTCAAAATTCGAAAAAGGGTCAGATTGGGCCAGGCGGGAAAATTCCCGCCAGAGCACCCAAGTCGACAGCCCTGTCGACTTGGGAGTCGACTTGGTTGGACCCAAGTCGACAGCCCTGTCGACTTGGCTGTCGACTTGGTTCAGCGGGGCAGTTTTGCCTGGTGCACCATTTTGGAGTTGTGTTGAGTTTGGGGGCCAGATTCGGTTTTAAGGGCTGAGATTGGAATTAGGGTTTAATCCTAAGGTTGAAACTAATCCTAATCTCTATAAATAAGCCCCTAACCTAACCCTAAATCATCATTAATCAACTCTACAACTAAACTATGGCAAAATCATTCCTCTCATGGCCTCCACTCTCTTCATAAAATTCTAAATTATTTCTATGAGAGATTTTCCATGCATACAAGTGTTTTCAAGCTTGTATGAGTGTCATTAGCTTGCATTCAATTCAAGTTTCCGTATTTACATCATAAAGCAAGAGTTTTGATCATTTTTGCTCAAGGGTTTTTCTATTGGAGCTTGCATTTTGGGTTTATTTGATTGCATAAGGGCTTTATCTCAATCTATATATTTTTTTTTGTGCCTTCATAAGCATTGTAAGCCCTTTTCTACTTTCATATTTAAACTCTAAAGTTAAATGAATGATGCAAGTTTGGTTGATCATTATGATATGCAAGTTTGCCATGATATGCAAGTTTACTATGTCATGTTATGCAAGTTTGATATGTTATGATATGCAAGTTTGCCATGTTACGTTATGCAAGTTTGCCATGTTATGATATGCAAGTTTATCATGTTATGTTATGCAAGTTTGCTATGTTATGATATGCAAGTTTGCCATATGATATGCAATTTATGTTATGCAAGTTTGGTTTTGATCATTTTGCTCATGTTATCATGTTATGGAAGCTTATCTTGGGTTTATGAGCTTAAAGCTTCAAGCTTTATGCTAAAGGTTGCATTTTGGCAACATGTAAGTTATCATATCCCTTATGATAACTTGCATGTGAGGCTAAATGCGAACTTATGGCAACTTTTACATGTCATTTATCACCATATGCTAAGTTTGGTTTTATGCATACTTTTGAGGCCTAATGATGCAATATGCAAGTATATGAACATATGTACATTTCATATGCCACCATGTTAAACTTGTGGCTTCAACACCTTTATGTCATGATTATGCCAAGTTCCCTCTTTCTATCCTTTATGCGCTATTGCGATATGTAAGCGATGGGATTGCGTTTGGGGTTGGGTAAACTTAAAAGACATAAAAACATAAGATTGGGAATTTACCTATTAAGTTAGGTCTACCCATTGGGAATTTACCTATTAAGTTAGGTCTACCCAAATGCTTGAAAACTTGTAATATGTTTTGGAAACATAATGGACATGACACTTAGAAAATATAAGTTTGACCAACTCGAGGTTGGGTTGAGTTTGTAGCGTAAACCTACTCGGAACCGACCGGCTTAACTAGTTGCTACAAACAATAGGATCCAATTTGAGAAGTTGGTCATGTTGTACCTTGAACCCGAGGTTAGACCAAGTTGTGGTGTAAAGCTACCCGGACCCGCCCGGCTTAACTAGTAACCACAACAAGGTCTAATGTGAGAGGTTAAGGCACATTATATTAATTAATGCCTCATGATTAGGGTTAAGTCATGGTCCACTTAATACTTAACTAATGTGGGCTTGGTAGATTAATTAGGGTTAAGTCGTGAACTCATCGTTACACTTAACCAAGTGAATCCATGATTAGCAAGAGGGTTAAACTGTACTTAAACCACTAGAAAATCCTAGCAACGGGGGTCCACTCCAGCAGTAATCCCAAGTTTGTATCATTAAGAGCCTAGGGAGTAGGCTAGGGAGGGGGCACGATTACTGGACTTCAGGTAAGTGACCAAAAATGACGGCAGAGTGGTACGCCGATGTAGTTTCGGATGGACTATGGTCGTGCACGTAGTCCGTATTTGGAGAAGTCAAGCATGGGTACCAGTAGATCTAGACTATGCACTTATGTTTATGGTGTCCAGGGGTTGACACCCTAGGGCTTGATACACCCGACGGGAGACCCAGCACAGTCTGACTACAATTATGATTGGGCCGTATTGACACCAACACGTGACGAGTTAGGCTTATAGGGAGCCGATCGACTAGACCGTTTGGTTGGACCTCGTATTAGGGTCACTTCATGTTATTGGACCTCGTATTAGGGTCATTTCATGTTATTGGGTCAAAGCTTGGGCCAAGGGATCAATACTTGTTTATTCAAGTCATGTTAGTTTGCTAGTACACCTGTGGTGCAAAACCTTAATCCTGATTATGCGATGACACCTTTATCTACCTTGTTAGTTAATCATCATGCTAGTATTTTGTTATCCTTATGTTCATCCCTGCTTCTCATGCCAGTTAACTTTATCAGTTTACATTGATTGTAGTAGGGCTTACTCAGTCTTTTTGACTGACCTGTTTTTCTTTCGCCTCTTTTCTTCCGTCCCCCCCCCCAGGTTCTCAGGGTGGGAATATTGGAGCTTAGCTTGGATTTTTGATCACTTGCTTGTGGGATTTTAGCTCATGTACGGTCTTGACATGAAGCTAGCTATGGTTATCACTTATTTTGGGGATAGTACTTATGTATTGCAGTTTTTCAGTGATGTTGTTTTTATCTAGACTTGTGTATTTGGAAAGTTGACATTATGTTGTACCAGACTTGTTTTGAAATAGTTTGAAATCTTCCACTATTTTACTTATCTTATTTACTCTGTTTACATATATACATATGTTCTTGTTCTGCCTTGATATATCATTATGCATGTTTACCTGATTCAAACGCCCCTCCAAAGTCAGAGTGCTTGCAAGAGACACCCTGGCGGAGGTGGGGTGTTACATTTGGTATCAGAGCATATGGTTTACGAGAAGGAACAAAAAGGTTTTTGAAACTTTTGGAAAACTATTTTTAAAACCAAGTATAAAGTATTTTCCAAAGAAAAGTCTAGTTTATTTTAAAGGCTATTCCCCAAAAAGCCATTAGCAAAATTCCTTCGTTTTTCTCTATTCTGAATCTGTCTTTTTCTTCGTTTTCAGTATGGCCGATAACTTTGCTATTCCGGAGGGAGTACACGTACCTGTTTGGTATAGGAGACTTTTGGAGGCTAGGGCGACCGAAGCCGGCCCCGCAGATGTTCCTCCTCCTCCTCCTCCAGTAGTTAATGTTCCTCCTCGTCCTGTCGCTGAGATTCCTCTTCCTCCTCCCCCTTAGCATCCTCAAGTTGACTTCGCAAAGACTTGCAAAGATTTCAAAGCAATGGGTGGCATGAACTTTCAAGGCTCTAAGACTTTTGTAGAGGCCAGAAATTGGTTGAAAGAGACCGAGGATTTATTTGCTATCTTTGGGTTAGACGATCAGAGGAAGATCTTGTTGGCGGTTTGGCTTATGAAGGATGGAGCCGCTTATTGGTGGGAAGTCACCAATGGTACTAGGCCTGTTGAGACTTGGGCCGATTTCAGAGCAAGGTTCGTGCTTAAGTTTCTATCTTCTGCTGAGGAGAATCTGCAAATGGAGAGGTTCATAACTTTGAAACAAGGAGATATGTCTGTCAAAGAATATGTGAACAAGTTCAATCAGTTAGCTCGTTTTGGCTTGGATATGGTGAATACTCCTCAGAAGAAGGCTCTTCGTTTTGCTAGAGGATTGAATGAGCCGTTGCAGTGATTGTCTATGTTACATATTCCCCATGGGGCCACGTTTGAGAGCTTGGTTGATATGGCGTTACTTTAGGGAGATGTCAAGAAAGAGATCAAGATGAATGATACTCAAGCCAAGAAGACTGATTCCCAGTGGAAAGGAAATCAGGGTAATCCAAGTGGTCAGAGCAGTCAAGGCAATCAGAACAAGAACAAGAACAAGAGTCAAGGCAACAAGGGGAACAACAACAAGGGCAATAACAACAAGGGGAAGTGCCATGATTGCGGTTCAGTTGGGCATCTTATTAAGGATTGTAAGAAGAGGAAAAGGAAGAATGGTGAATGGCTTTTCTGCGGTGAGACTGGACATTTCAGTAAGGATTGCCCGAAGAAGCAAGGGCAAGGCCAGGGTCAGACTCAGCGTGCTGGACCTTCAGGAGGGCAAGTTCATGCTCTCAATGCCGCTCCAGTACCCGATCGAGGTAGTATTTCTGTTGAGAGCCTTGTATATATTTCTGATTTTCCAGTTCGTACCTTGTTTGATTCTGGTGCATCGCATAGCTTTATCTCATCTGATCTTGTTGATAGTTTGCACCATAGTACTAGCTTGGTAGATGATCCCGTCTGTGTCTCAAATCCTATTGGGGGTTCCGCCCATCTGTCTATGATATGTGGGGATTTGAGGATCTCTATACTGAGTGTAGAGTTCTTGTGTAGTGCTTATGTTCTTGGTTTTAGGGGATACGGATTGATATTGGGCATGGATTGGTTGTCCAGATATGGAGCCATCCTTGATTGTGAGCATAGGGTTGTGAGGCTCGTGACTCGCCTCGGAAACACCCTAGAGATTTCTTGTGATCCGAGAGGTCCCGTCATGTTATGCTATCTTGAATCACTCGACTCGTCAATGGAAACTCTTCAGTCTGTGAGAGTGGTTCGAGAGTATCCAGATGTTTTCGATGAAGTTAGGGGGTTGCCCCCTAAGCGAGAGATTGATTTCCGCATTTATCTGGTGGATATTGCAAAGCCGGTTTCTTTGCCTGTTCGGCACATGGCTCCACGGGAAAGGCGGGAGCTAAGCAAGCAAGTGAAAGAGTTGCTTGAGAAGAACTTCATTAGACGAAGTATATCTGAATGGGGAGCGCCTGTGGTATTTGCTACCAAGGCAGATAGTTCTCTCCGACTTTGTGTTGACTATCGAGAGTTGAATAAGCTGACTAAGAAGAACAGACACCCGTTACCAAGGATCGATGATCTCTTTGACCAGCTTGTCGGTGCTTCTGTTTTCTCTCAGCTTGATCTTGCTACTGGATTCCATCAGCTCAGGGTAGCTGAAGATAGTATAGACAAGACTGCGTTCAGGACTCCAGAAGGATTCTTCGAATGGCTTGTCATGCCGTTCGGCTTGACTAATGCACCCGCATATTTCGTGGACTTGATGAGTAGGGTGTTCAGGGAGTTCTTGAACAAGTTTGTCGTGGTCTTCGTAGATGATATTCTGATCTTCTCTAAGGATGAGGAAGAGCACGCAAGGCATCTCGTGGAGGTGATGGATACGCTTAGAGCGCATCAGTTGAAGGCCAAGTTCTCCAAGTGTCATTTTTGGAGAAGGAAAGTTAGATTCCTTGGGCATATAGTATCTAAGTAAGGCTTAGCGGTGGATCCCGCTAAGGTAGTTGTAGTTCAGGATTGGAAGACTCCAAGGAATGCAACCGAAGTGAGAAGTTTTCTAGGTCTTGCGGGTTTTTACCGGAAGTTCATCAAGGACTTCGCGAAGATTTCCGCTCCTCTCACTAAATTGACGAAGAAGAATTTGGTTTTTGCTTGGAGCATAGAATGCGAGCTTGCTTTTCAGAAGCTCAAGAGAGCTCTCACATCAGCACCTGTTCTAGCTTTGCCCGATGGAGGGAAGTTATTTACAGTATACACCGATGCATGTGGAACGGGGTTAGGAGCTGTTCTGATGCAAGAAGGAAGAGTGATATGCTTTGGCGGTAGACAACTCAAAGTTCATGAGAAGAATTATCCCACTCATGACTTAGAGTTGGCAGCAATAGTATATGCACTCAAGGCTTGGCGCCATTATCTTCTGGGAGAAAGATTTGAGCTTTATACCGATCACAAGTCATTGAACTATCTCTTTTCTCAGAAGGATCTGAATCTGAGGCAACAAAGATGGATGGAATTCTTGGCGTCCTACGATTTTGAGATAGCTTGTACCCCTGGCAAGGGGAATGTGGTAGCAGATGCATTGAGTAGAAAAAGGTTGACCCTGAGTCCTCTATTCGTTGAGATGAAGAATTTAGAGTATGTGGCAACCTTTGATTTCTCTTTGGCGGTTGAGTCGATGACCGGTTCTTTAGTATCTCTGGAACTCAGACCTACCCTTCTTGATCAAGTTGGGGCTTCGCAGAGAGAAGACCCTCAGATAGTTGAGATTATGGATAAGCGAAGAACTGACTTGGAGTTTGATGTTGGGGATATGGTTTTCGTGAAGGTTTCTCCTTTGCGGAATGTGGTCCGATTTGGAGCCGTTGGGAAGTTAGCACTGAGGTTTGTTGGACCATTCCCTATTATAGAGAGGATCGGGCAGATGGCTTATAGAGTGGAGTTGCCCAAGAAGCTTGCCGGAGTACACGATGTTTTTCATGTCTCGCATCTCCGGAAGTGTTTACATGAATCAGCAGAGGTTGTTGAGCCAAGTGTTCTGAAAGATGTGGAAGTGGAGAAAGAGGCTACCTTGAGGAGAGCTCTGATTCGTACCTTAGGGACGGAGACCAAGAAGCTAAGGAATCGAGAGGTCAAGTTGGTGAAAGTTCAGTGGGGTGAAGCCGAAGAAGACGCAACTTGGGAAACCGAGGAGAAGATGCGTGGGCTTTATCCATTCCTTTTTGAGGATACACTCTCAATCTCTTTTCTTTGTTAGCATATCTTTCTCTTTGCTATCCATATTTATCTAGTTTATCGTGTTAATCTCGTCATGAGAACCTTAGGTAGAAACCCTTTGGATGAAACATGTGTTTGAAACATGTTATGCTTGATGTTTGCAAGTGGTTGCAAGTGTTTGCAAGTGGTTACTTGTGGATGCATTATACACATTAGGCACTAGATCGGCTCACACACTCCTCATATTGCATATGCATGAGTGTTTACGCTTATTCATGGATGAAAATTTTTGTGTTATCACATGGATGTTGCATATGGATGTATGTTATGTGCACACATATAGATGTTATACATTATGTTAGGAATTGCATACATATGGATTCATTTCACTAACATAATTTTCATTGATAATATTTGCATTAGATAAGTACATATACACACACATTTTCATATGTTCATACAACATTTAGAATCTTGTAAGGACAATGATTGCTCGTGGATGATGTTGTGAGTAGATGGATGCTGGATGGTAGGATACGTTCTTCCTAACTTAGAGATTTCGGGGGCGAAATCCTTTAAGGAGGGGAGAATGTAACAACCCGTATTTTCAATAACCTGTTATAACGTAAATCGAGGCAGAATTTAATTTATAAATCTGAATCAAGGGAAACGGGCTATGCCATTTCGTTCGTCTCGGAAAAATACGCGAAATAGAGTCCGAGTTTTCGAAAATCGGAGTCCGTATGACACGATTAAGGCCCAATGAAGTTTTCAGAAAATTTCAAGTTCAAAACAGATTTCGAATTTCGGGTTCAAAATTCGAAAAAGGGTCAGATTGGGCCAGGCGGGAAAATTCCAGCCAGAGTACCCAAGTCGACAGCCCTGTCGACTTGGGAGTCGACTTGGTTGGACCCAAGTCGACAGCCCTGTCGACTTGGCTGTCGACTTGGTTCAGCCGGGCAGTTTTGCCTGGTGCACCATTTTGGAGTTGTGTTGAGTTTGGTGGCCAGATTCGGTTTTAAGGGCTTAGATTGGAATTAGGGTTTAATCCTAAGGTTGAAACTAATCCTAATCTCTATAAATAAGCCCCTAACCTAACCCTAAATCATCATTAATCAACCCTACAACTAAACTATGGCAAAATCATTCCTCTCATGGCCTCCACTCTCTTCATAAAATTCTAAATTATTTCTATGAGAGATTTTACATGCATACAAGTGTTTTCATGCTTGTATGAGTGTCATTAGCTTGCATTCAAGTCAAGTTTCCATATTTACATCATAAAGCAAGAGTTTTGATCATTTTTGCTCAAGGGTTTTTCTATTGGAGCTTGCATTTTGGGTTTATTTGATTGCATAAGGGCTTTATCTCAATCTATATATTTTTTTTTGTGCCTTCATAAGCATTGTAAGCCCTTTTCTACTTTCATATTTAAACTCTAAAGTTAAATGAATGATGCAAGTTTGGTTGATCATTATGATATGCAAGTTTGCCATGATATGCAAGTTTACTATGTCATGTTATGCAAGTTTGATATGTTATGATATGCAAGTTTGCCATGTTATGTTATGCAAGTTTGCCATGTTATGATATGCAAGTTTATCATGTTATGTTACGCAAGTTTGCTATGTTATGATATGCAAGTTTGCCATATGATATGCAAGTTATGTTATGCAAGTTTGGTTTTAATCATTTTGCTCATGTTATCATGTTATGCAAGCTTATCTTGGGTTTATGAGCTTAAAGCTTCAAGCTTTATGCTAAAGGTTGCATTTTGGCAACATGTAAGTTATCATATCCCTTATGATAACTTGCATGTGAGGCTAAATGCGAACTTATGGCAACTTTTACATGTCATTTATCACCATATGCTAAGTTTGGTTTTATGCATACTTTTGAGGCCTAATGATGCAATATGCAAGTATATGAACATATGTACATTTCATATGCCACCATGTTAAACTTGTGGCTTCAACACCTTTATGTCATGATTATGCCAAGTTCCCTCTTTCTATCCTTTATGCGCTATTGCGATATGTAAGCGATGGGATTGCGTTGGGGGTTGGGTAAACTTAAAAGACATAAAAACATAAGATTGGGAATTTACCTATTAAGTTAGGTCTACCCATTGGGAATTTACCTATTAAGTTAGGTCTACCCAAATGCTTGAAAACTTGTAATATGTTTTGGAAACATAATGGACATGACACTTAGAAAATATAAGTGTGACCAACTCGAGGTTGGGTTGAGTTTGTAGCGTAAACCTACCCGGAACCGACCGGCTTAACTAGTTGCTACAAACAATATGACCCAATGTGAGAAGTTGGTCATGTTGTAACTTGAACCCGAGGTTAGACCATGTTGTGGTGTAAAGCTACCCGGACCCGCCCGGCTTAACTAGTAACCACAACAAGGTCTAATGTGAGAGGTTAAGGCACATTAAATTAATTAATGCCTCATGATTAGGGTTAAGTCATGGTCCACTTAATACTTAACCAATGTGGGCTTGGTAGATTAATCAGGGTTAAGTCGTGAACTCATCGTTACACTTAACCAAGTGAATCCATGATTAGCAAGAGGGTTAAACCGTACTTAACCCACTAGAAAATCCTAGCAATGGTGGTCCACTCCAGCAGTAATCCCAAGTTTGTATCATTAAGACCCTAGGGACTAGGCTAGGGAGGGGGTACGATTACTGGACTTGAGGTAAGTGACCAAAAACGACGGCAGAGTGGTACGCCGATGTAGTTCCGGACGGACTATGGTCGTGCACGTAGTCCGTATTTGGAGAAGTCAAGCATGGGTACCAGTAGATCTAGACTGTGCACTTATGTTTATGGTGTCCAGGGGTTGACACCCTAGGGCTTGATACACCCGACGGGAGACCCAGCACAGTCTGACTACAATTATGTTTGGGCCGTATTGACACCAACGCGTGACGAGTTAGGCTTATAGGGAGCCGATCGACTAGACCGTTTGGTTGGACCTCGTATTAGGGTCACTTCATGTTATTGGACCTCGTATTAGGGTCATTTCATGTTATTGGGTCAAAGCTTGGGCCAAGGGATCAATACTTGTTTATTCAAGTCATGTTAGTTTGCTAGTACACCTGTGGTGCAAAACCTTAATCCTGATTATGCGATGACACCTTTATCTACCTTGTTAGTTAATCATCATGCTAGTATGTTGTTATCCTTATGTTCATCCCTGCTTCTCATGTCAGTTAACTTTATCAGTTTACATTGATTGTAGTAGGGCTTACTCAGTCTTTTTGACTGACCTATTTTTCTTTCGCCTCTTTTCTTCCGTTTCCCCCCCCCCCCCCCCCCAGGTTCTCAGGGTGGGAATATTGGAGCTTAGCTTGGATTTCTGATCGCTTGCTTGTGGGATTTTAGCTCATGTACGGTCTTGACATGAAGCTAGTTATGGTTATCACTTATTTTGGGGATAGTACTTATGTATTGCAGTTTTTCAGTGATGTTGTTTTTATCTAGACTTGTGTATTTGGAAAGTTGACATTATGTTGTACCAGACTTGTTTTGAAATAGTTTGAAATCTTCCGCTGTTTTACTTATCTTATTTACTCTGTTTACATATATACGTATGTTCTTGTTCTGCCTTGATATATCATTATGCATGTTTACCTGATTCAAACGCCCCTCCAAAGTCAGAGTGCTTGCAAGAGACACCCTGGCGGAGGTGGGGTGTTACACATTATATGGTAATTGATTGGGCCTCATTCCAATTGGAAAAATAAAGAATATTATAAAATAAAGATTCATGTGTTGATAGTACTTATGTGTTGAGATTAGTCATGTGTTGAAAGAAATATAGATTCATGTGTTGAACGAAATATTTTAACAATAAAATTTACATCTTTATCATATATAAAATTAGAACTAACTGGAAAATAGATAAGATGAGTGGTCTCTTGGATATTGATCTGATGTTGGTTTCGGCCTTCGGGGTTAATAGTTAGGGAATTGCTCTCTTGCTAATTTACGGTTAGCGTTTGATTAGAAATTAAATGATAGAAATAATAATTTTATAAAATATATTAAATAACAAAAATAGTCACGTGTTGACAGTACTCATTTGTTGAGATTAGTCATGTGTTGAAAGAAATATAGATTCATGTGTTGAATAGAATAAATATTCATTTGTTGAATAGAATAACGCAGTTATTGAAAAATATAAAGCCGTGTTGATTAGAGATGCGCTATTTTGACGTGAACGATATTTATATCGATTATATTCGTTTTTATAATGAGTATAGAAAAGGAAGTGATTTCAGAATATAATATTTCGAAAACATTATCATTTATATGTTAATGATATGGAATATTCTATTTTGATTTGAAATTGAATATGAAGTTGAAATTGTTTTGAAAACGAATTTAAAACAATTTATAAAATACATTTTGAATTGAAATCGAAGAAATATATATATTATATATATTAATGGCCTGAATAGAACGCGCCACGCCGCGACCGTTCGCGAATTTCGACCATTGACTTCGAATAGACGTTACGGGAGATCCGACCGTCGGATTCTCCTGAAACCGGAACCGTTGGATTCATATCGAAAAGAGCTTTCCAATGAATATTAGAAATGTGAAATCTAATTGTTGGATTTGGAATTATGTCCAAATCAAATTTGAAAAAGGCCGCTGTAAGTGCAGTTCGGTGGCCGTTATTGAAAACCGACTGTACGGACCTTGATAAAATTATTAAAACTATCAATAATTTGTGTAAAATCATAATATATGAATTGGAAAGAACTGGGATGAAAAATTTCACATTTGAAAGAATAAAAATATATTTTTATCGAAATGAACTAGTTTTGAACTAGATTTGGAATGGTTTTAAAATAACCAGAAATTTCCAATATATAAAGTGGAAATGGATTTGAATAGAAATTGTCTTTGGAATATTTCGATGTTGGATTTCGTGATTATACATATATTGTTATGGGAATTTGAAAGATATGTCTATATTGTTATTTCTAATACGATATTTGTTGGTCGTAGAATTTTATATTGAAAATAAGCCGATATATTTTCTATTCAGAGCCTTGTATTTAATATCAAACGTGATTTGGGTTTGTCATGAATGGTGTCTTCATTAACACTATTCTTAAACCCAGTTGAGAAAAAGTTTAAATCTTTCTATTTAGATTTAATGAAGTGTACCAATTAAATAATATTAATTGGAGTTGAATTTAAATTGGTTTTTGGGGTTTATCGTGAGCGGTATTTTAAATAACGCCTGTTCTTTAACCCGATTCACAACAGAATGTGATTTTGGGTTTATCGTGGATCGTCTTTTAGATGAAATTGGTTCTTTAACCCAGTTAAAGATTAAAACTAAGTGGAGTTTTAATGAATCTTTAATTAGATTGAAAAGATCAAGAATGGAGTATCACCAGTTTTGCTCCTATGCTATAGTTAAATCTTTAATTAGATTTGAATGTGAAATGGTAATTAATTTTACCGATAACACCGTGGTGTTAGATATGGAGTATTACTAGTTTTGCTTCATGGGATGAATTGGTTGGGATTAGGAAATAAAATAAATAATTACTTCGGTGTGGTTCGCTAATCCCGGCTAGTTTGAAATGATATCCAAAGGAAGAATAAGAATAAATTTAAGAGAATTTATCTTTGATAAAATTAATGGGAACCTTTCCCTAAGAATATGAAATTTAGAAACTAACTGTAGGTTAGCTATGAAGGATGGTTTCCTGGGTATTGATCTGATGTTGGTTTCGGCCTTTGGGGTTAATATTTGGGGAATTGTTCTCTTGCTAATTTACGGTTAGTAACTGATGAATTGGAATGAGGCGTATGTTGTGTATGTGTAAAATTTGTTTATTATATACGCGGGTTATTCGGAATGGCTAGGTTTATACCCATTCTGAATAACCGATTTGACGATATGTCGAAGGTGAAGACGGTGGTTGAAGACCAGAAGTCTTCACATCGTTCGGATGATTATTGATGATCTTGATTGGGTTGTACACCCAAGAGGAGGGAATCAGTTGGTGATCGTCCAGACGTACTTGGAGATCGATGGATATGCGAGGAAAGTGCCTCCGGTTTCGTTCAGACCCAGAACGAACTTGTAAATGGACTGCGTGTCTGACATTGGATTTTATTCTATGCTAATTGATCTCTGTTAAATATACATCTGTTTGGCAGTGGAGAATTTATTCTCTTGCTTAACGCCCTTCTCTGAGACGTACGAGCTCAGAGGTTATATATCGATGGACATTAGTCGCATGGCATGAATTGCCAATGTGGCATGCCTAAGTGGCAAATGATCAAGGCTTTTGTTGAAAAGCAAAGTCTTGTGGTTGATGATCAAAGCACGGCCTACGTGGCATAGCTTTGTATATGGCGTTAATTTGCGAGCCGCACACCTCGGTATGAGTCAAAAACGGGATACGGACCATTGGGAGGACACGACGTTTCTTTCTAGCTATGGGTGGTGTTAGTGCTTAAACTGGCTGACATTTATATACTTTTCACCTTTGTGGTTGTTGGAATGCAAGGCGCCTCGATTTTAGGTCTGCAAGGACCGGGAAACGTGTGTTCAGGAATAACTAATCCTAAAATGTAAGGGAGGAGCAGCCCAGCTGATTCCAAGGGTTACCTAGAGTGTGTAGTCCCGAGGCATTTGCTAGAGTGTCTCGAAGAGGAGAGGAGCTTGCCCCTTGCCTCGACTCATGACGGAAATCCAATTTCCAATACGAGATATTTCTGTTTTATTTGTAGAGCCTAGTATTGGCGACATGATAGATGGTACCCATGCCGCCTATGATTGATATTTATGATTGAAATTGTTTTGAAACTATACACTTATAATAGTATCAAATGATTTGTTTTAAACGTACCAAGCATGTTTGGCTATTATAAGGGAAAACCCTATCCTCCGGCTTGCGTTGCATTGTGTGATGGGACCTGGGTCTTATAATAGCTTCATTTTTCGAAAAAGCATTGCGTTGTTTATTCTATGCACTGGTGTTCTTGGGAGGAAACCCGTTCCGTGTTATACGGCGTGGTCCCTTGATTTACCTTATTTTTAAAGTAAAGTTTTAATAACTGTTTTAGTTCTCACACCAGTCACATGACTGACCTGGAGTTTATTGTTTTAACCTAAACTCTGGGTGCCCTTATTTTCGACATGGGCAGCTAGTAGTTTTGGTTTTGCAAATTTATATTCACAGGATCCTGATTTACAGCTGGAACGATGCTCGGAAAACTCTATATCTGTGTATTACTTTCGGTTGTGTTTTGTATTATTTTTCCGCTGCTATGTAATTTATTGTAATCTCTGATATTTGTCGAATGTATTTTATTTATTCATACTCTATATACTCTTGTATTCTGATGGAATTGTTGTAATTAACAATGAAATGTTCTTCTGTCTGCGCTCTTTTGTGTGTTGTTCTCAAATTATCCGGGCTTTCCTTACCAAGGAAGTTACAGGTCGCTACAACACCCATGTGGGGTTTCAATCCACAAACACTGAATATTATTTGTGCAATTGGGCGATGTGTAAAATTTATCGTTCCAATCAATTTCCTTCAAATAGGTGTACATAAACAAACCGTCCGGTTTGTAAATGAATATTTATTTTTTCACATTCACATTAAAAATTATATTTTTAATGATAATTAATTTATTTCATCACATGAATGTTTTATTATCCATTTCACATCAACATCACAAACAACTTCACAACACATCAAACAAGCATACAAGTCGTCCATGATCTGTGGACGACGAGTGTCGGGTGCTGCTAAGCATCGTCTGCATCCTAGTATATATTTTAACTAGAAAACAAGATTTAAAGTGAGGAGTTCTCACTGACTAGCTAAACCAAACGCCATGACTCTTCATATGTAGAAATCTTTGTCGTGCTCGCCTTTTGTCACTTTCGTTGCCCGTAGCCACTACATATATAAAAATCACATTTTTATATTGTTGCTATGTATATAAAAATCATATTTTTACACTACTACTATATAGATAAAAATTCTATCTTTACACCGGTACTATATAGATAAAAATTCTATCTTTACACCGCTACTATATAGATAAAAATTCTATCTTTACACCGCTACTATATAAATAAAAATTCTATTTTTACACCGGTACTATATAGATAAAAAAAATTCTATCTTTACACCAGTACTTAGGGGTGAGCATTATTTGGTTGAACCAAATAAACCAACCAAACCAATTTATTTTGGTCGGTTTAGTTCAGTTTGAAATTAAATCGGATTGTAATCGGCCCAGAAAAATATTAAGTTCGGTTATCGATTTAACCAAATTAACCGAACTTTTACTATATATTCAAAATTATCGGTATTATTATAAATAATTAATGTTAGTTTAGTTATTTAAGTATATTTTAATCATCACCTATGCGTCAAATTAATATTAGAAAGCATAAAAATCACAAATGATAATACTCAAATCTTATATTTATAATTTATTCCAAATTATTGTGAATATTCCGAGCACAAATTGTATAATATTTTTTAGTTTGGTTTAATCGGATAACCAACCGAACCAACCAAACTTAATTTGGTTGGTTTGGTTTGGTTTTGATTTTTATTGGTTTTATTTTGGTTTAACAAATTTAGTCATCAGATAAACCAAACCAACCAAATGCTCACCCCTACCAGTACTATATAGGTAAAAATTCTATCTTTATCTTGCTAGTAATATAATAAAAATTATATTTTTACTACTTTACATAAATAAAAATCATATTTTTTTATTCTTTCTATGATATAAAAATCATATTTTTATTCTCTACACCATATAAAGATTGAATTTTTATTTCGATTCATATATAAAAAATCGTATTTTTACATAGCCAAAGATCGTATTTTTACCTCATTAGAAATCGAATCTTTCCTCATATAAAAATCTAAACCTTCCTTTATAAAAATCTAATCTTTTAGTTTTCAAAAATCTGATCTTTCTATTTAAACAAAAAGCTAATCTTTTTACATATGAAATCAAAGCTTTCATAGATAAATTAAATAAAAGAAAATAAGATAAAATGAAGTAAAAAAACAGAACTGGAAAAAAAAAGCTCACAGTTGAATTCAGGCGTGGGGGAGGGCTGTCAGCGCTCGCGGGAGGTGACTGGGGGTGCGTAGGGGGTCAGGAGTGTCGGATGTGGTGGCGGGTCGGCGACGAGGTCAGGGAGGGTGGCGGCGGTGGTTGCTGAAGGGGGAGGCGCGTGATTTTCTGTAGAAAGTGGGGAAAAAGGGAGGAGAGAGGGGAGAGGTGGAGGTCGTCGGAGTTGGAGGGGGTGCGGAAGGCGACGGCGAAGGTGGCGGGAGGAGAGGCGCTGTCGTAGGGCTGAAAAGGGGAATCGGGATTTTTTCTTCGAATGAGAAAATAAAAAGAAACCGGAGGGGGTAAAGGGAAGGAAGGAGTACATAATTATTTATATAATTTATTAATTTTAATTTCAAAAATTACCTTTTTATTTTGAACTCGAAATCAAACCCATCGACTGTCGTCCCTGTCTAATTACCCCCATTCCGAACACAATGGGATATGTATCGTAAGCCGATTCGGTCGTTTCAATCAGTTTTCATCAAAATCAAAATATAACTCTATATATTGAATTTGAACGCGCATTTCAATTTACTGGGTCCACATACAGACTTTAAAATTCCCGAAAAATATTTTCTAGTTTCGTAATGACGATACGGTCCTAACAAAACTAATTTCATCAAATTCTGAGACCGTTTGAAAAATGGTCATTTTCCAGTCGATTAAAATCAACTAAAACTGTCAAAACACGTTTTCCTTCGCCACGCTCACATATTGATTCAAAAAATTACGAATTTTGGAATATAGCAGTAATTTGACATTATGGATCTAACAAAAGTGGTTTCATCAAAAACCGAGGTTGTTTGCAAAATTTCCATTTTTTAAGGGCCAAAATTCCATAGCGACTATTCTGAATTTTCAACTGGATGTAACTTTTTATTCCCGCTATGAAATTTCACTTTTTCGGATTCGTTGGAAAGATATTCTCAATTAGATTCTAATATTTTTGGTTTCGCTAAAATCCGGTTTATTTTGAATCTTGTACATTCATTTGAACTTTGAAATCGAATTATCGAACTACCGCGCCACTTTGAATTCCTTTTATAATTAAAATAAAATATTTATATTCTAACGACGATCTATATAAATATATACGTTCTAATTCTATTCAAATAAATTTCTCGTCGCCATTATTTAAAATAAATTATTTTAAATAATCAAATTCGCTAAAATTGCCAAATTAAAAATTTTAAATTGGCTCGGATTTTTCGGGTTATTACACAAGAACACAAGCTGGATCGAATATGAAGCGGTACTAAATGATGGTTACGCCATCGATCAATAAAAAAGTTAATTTCAACACCATGCGACACATCTAGTCATAACTTCTCATTTATAGAACAATGTGCTAAATGGGTCACATGTCTACACGGAAGTTCGAACATAGATTCGCGACATTAAGAAAAAGAGATTTGCTGCAAAAATCTCCAAGGTTGGTCAAACAAGAGACCATTCAAGTCCGCGTTCACCACAAAATCCTATAAATCTCATCGAGACTCACCTCAGAAAAACCATCCAAAGATAGCTTATCTTTATCTCTGAAACGACGATCACGTTTGAAAGAACCTATTTGAACAAGGTATAGCAAAGGTGGATGCAGCACAAACACAACCTTATTCTAAGATCTCGAGCAATGGGCCAGTGCAAACCCAACTGCCTTGACAAATTGTCTTATCCCTAAAGTGGTAAGAACTTTTTGCTCATTCTGATCCAACCAAATGATTTCAATCTAAGGAGAAGACTTCAACGGAGGGAGTATGATCGAATATTGCAACTAGGTATTATAGGCCAAGTAATGGTCGGAGAGAAGAAATTAGATCTTGGAGTATTAGTGAGGAAAGACCTAATGCGCAAACAAGTGCTAAAAAGAGGAGATGAGGCAGCAACAAAAAAAGGTTAAGAGTGTGGTTTAACTAGATGAGGATGAAAGGATGAAAGAAAGAAGTTAAGCGGGTAACTTGAACATAACGTTTATAGTTGAGTCCTTGGTCCAAGTTGTACCAAAACTCATCAATTAATTGACCATCCTAGTATAGCACCAAACGGCCAACTACCAAATGACCTTATTAGGATGGATTAACATATTAATCATCCCACGTCATTTTTTAAGATTTAGCACAATCCGAAAATAATTATCCTCATCACTACGGTAATTAAAAACCGTAGTTAAACTCCGAACCAACTCCAAGAATTTATAGTCTCAACATGATGCTGTGACTACAGAACGAACGAACCAATTCCAAAAATACAGCTAGAAATCCGTAATATAAATTAAAACAGAATTTCCCCTTACCTAGCTGGCAACAAATAAACAATTCACAAAATCAAATAGCTCAAAATCCGGAAGAAGGATTTTTCCTTAGCCTTTTCGAAGAAAAATTTAAAACTTTTCCAAAAAAATAAATTCAATTATTAACTAGCGGTTTCGTATTTATAAATCTATTTTATTATTACTATTTATATTCCAGTTTTATATTTCAAACTAGGAAAAACCTTTTCATGTCCAAAAAAGTTAGATCTTTAGAATCTTAAGGGTTAATTCTGGTAATTTCAATAACTTATCCAGTATATATAGGAATAGATATTTATTATTTTCAAGTTTAGTGGCATATTCCTTATCATTTCAAACTCCATCTTTCCTACCAGTCAGATTATATTCACAAAAATTACACCACAGCTCTAAATTTTTTAAACATGAATAGATTAAAATTTAAAACCATATCTTCGCATACTACTTTCCGAAACCGTATTTCAAAACCGTTGAAACCCATTTTATTTTTCTAAATAGTTTTAAAAATAAATTTCCTCGAATACAAGGCCAAGAACTCAATTGAATATCTCAATAAAGGTAGATTCGGAATTTAACGAAGTAACAAATGGATATATCTCATAATTATATTTCTGAAATGGATACGACATATTAACGTGGGCTTTTTTCTTCACTCCATATTGAGTAATGGTCTTAACTGGAACTACCAAACGAAACCATTCCAGGAATTTATGACTATCTCGGTTGTAGAATGATTTTTACATTAACATATATATTCCAGTTTTCAAACTCAAATCAAAGGAATCCACCATATGTCGTCCTCATGCTCTTCACAACAAGGTTGCCAATGTAATATAGGGTAAGACAGAATCGGCTAGAAACCCGTACTCAACATATTTCAACTCTTAGTCGCTCAAAGCACATTTTATATAATTAGGCGCATGAATAATTCGTTGTTAAAATAAATTAAAGTCGAGTAAGAAAGACGAAGAAAATAGAAAAGAAAATCGAATTATGTTGTCTCACGAGTCCTAATTTAATGAATTCTTCTATCGTTTAACCTAGGCTCTGATACCAAATGTAACAGCCCACACTTTTCTACACCCAAATTTTGACCAAAATCAAAACTTGAACACATCCAAGTATAAAGCGTATATCTGTTACCTGCAATAAATGAGTATGAGCATAATCAAAGTACGATAAAGATAACTCACAGCGGAAACAAGAATAGGATAACAAGTATTAACTCTAGTAACTACCTTTTTCGAAGTAAGTCACTTTGTCAATACTGAGCATGAGAGAGAATGAGAACTGAAAGCCAAACATAAACATTTCTGAGAACCCGACCTTCTCTAAGGCACTTGGAGGTTGTAATGAGGAGGGGGTAAGAATAAAATGTTTTGGTGACTAAGAAATGCACAACACAGTCTATAACACAAATATGGTCCATTTGGTTCAACCCAAGCTGTATGCCTAACTAGGTTAGTAATTTTAGACCAACCCAGTAAATGTTTATGCACGACTTTACTATTTAGCCCAAAAGTAGTATTTCCAAATTATATTATCGAGATAAGACATTTACACACATTTTTGTGAAGCCTTTATACCAAAATTTAACTAGTTAATTATATTGAGAGTGGGCCCCTAATTTCGGTGTTTATATCTATATCCTTATTCTCTATTCTTTCCCAATTAATGCCACACTATCAATGATAGATAAGGTGGATTCTCCCTGATCACTTAAGACACTAGGCGGACCTATTAGTCACTTATTAACAATTGGTAATATACTCAATGTTAACCTAAAACTAGAGGGCACTAGCTATGGGCCTTACGAGTTAAGGCTTCCGTCATTCACGCATATACCCTTACACCGTATAAGGTGAAAGTAGGTATTTTATTTTTCATTATACCTTCTAGCTGAATTTATCACATAACCTCCTTAGTCACTTACTACTTCCTGTAGCATAGGCGTCCATATCTGGCCCTTTTAATTTTCAGGTTTTGGGTAGGCCAACACACACCTTTCATTTAAGACCTATATATTGAAAAACCAATTTCCAGGTGGACTCTTTAACCTTAATCACTTAACCTTTTAGGATCCAAGGAAGCGGACTACACCAGAAGGTTATTCATTCACCCCCTATTTCCCTTTAACACCTTTCCCTTTTTGGGATAAAGTACGCTACGTTATCAAGTCATTCCCGTTTAATCCCATTTTATGGAAATATTATACGTACACATTATTTGTATCACGGGTTTATGTGGTTAATAATATTTTATGTTATTATTAACCGGCTAAGTCCAACTATATTTTTAATTTTAAGTTTTACTGACATAAATAAAGAAGATTATATTCCCTTTTCTCTAGGATATTTATTTAATTTCTTCCCTAATTTGGGCTTAATATTTAAATGACAATCAATATCCACTAATCCCCATTTTGACATCCATTTCTTTTTATTTCCTTTTAACGCACCTTTATGACACTAGTAGTTATATTTTCCTAAGGCAACTATTTATCAGTCCCAAGTTATCTATTTGTTGTACCCCAATGAACAATTCCAATTCTTATTTATTTATTAATTGGTTGACTGTTATGTATTTACATACCAGGTCTCTCACATTAAGTTGACTAATTATGGAAGCTGGATATGCCGGTCGGTTCCGGGTAGACTTCTACCACAAGTGAACTTAACCTCATGCCTTAGTACGGTTTTATTTGTGCATTAGACTCCTCACATTAAATTGACTACCTGTGGTCGCTGGTTTTGCCAGTCGGTTCCGGGCAGGCATACACCATAAGTTGACTTTAACCTCGTGTCTAAATGCAGTTATAATTTAAATATCCTAGTTGGGGTCCACAACAATTTTCCTAATTGATTTTATGAATTGTAACCATTTTCCTATCACAGTTATTTTTCCCAATCAATATTGGTTAATGTGGTTTTTTATTGATTTGCGGTCTCATTTATGGCAATTATTTATTTTGTTTGCTACAAATGGTCACCACAAATATATAAATTCAAAATGGATCATATTTACTTATAATTCCATAATTGAACCTTATCCAAACATTCAGCATTTGTCATAATTGTTAATTATTTATTTATAGCCTCATTTATAGCAATCAATTTCACTAATTGCTACAACGGTTGCCATAAATATATTCATTAAGTATGAAATATTATTTATACATATGATACCATAAATGAATATTATCTTCCTTTAACATTCAATACAATATGTATATTTTAGCATTTTATGCTGATTTGGACGGATTGTATATATTTATTTCTATGTTTGCATGAGGTCAACGTATTATTATTTATTTTATTATTTTGCAATACTTATGTTTAAATTAATGACTTGGTCTAATCAGTTAACCAATCATTCCATTTTTACATTCAATCTTTCAAAAAGGTTTCAAGTCTCACAAGCACCGTTAGCCAAAATCATTGTAAATCATGCCTATTTAGTGGCATTGACAAATTTCCAAATCATAAGAGATATATGTAATGTATTTTTATTTTGGAACAGTCGATTCAAATTACATACAAGAACATGTATTTATTTTTACATGTACCTTTGCACCACTTTTCAATTTTTAATTCTTTTTATCATACTACTTGTGATTCTAAAATAATGTCTCTTTATTTAAAAATGAGTAAACGACATAATTTGCAATGCTTAAGCCAAATACCAAACAATATTGAATGTAAACAAGGAATATTTTTTTTATTCTTACAATCACATAATTCGACAATCATATCTTTCCAAATTCACATAATTAGACAATTTAATATTTTTACCCAAATTCACATATTTAATAGTTCAGCACTGAACTAAAGATTTGGAACATAACTACAACTAATTTATATTTAATGGGACTGATTTCCAGATCCACAGTGTTATGTAACATATATCATGACATAACTGTAGGAATATATGGAAAAATATATATATAATCCTACAATTCATGTTTATACATAATAACAACTTATCATTTATCGATTTATAACCATATTCATAGTCAAATCTGATGGTTGCCACAGTTTTCAATTATTTCAATAAACAGATCTGATAGACATAAAACATAGATTGGATTCAAATGAAATAGATAAACCATTATATCTATGTCAGTAAATTTCCCACTTACCTTATAGCTTCCAATTTCTGAATTGTGTACCTTTTTAGGCTTACAATCTCCTAATTCTTACAAATCTACAGTTTATTTAGAAAGGGGAAAATTTTAGATCTGTAGAAATGTAAGAAAAAGGGAAAAGAGAGAAGAAATCTATCTTTGAGCATCCTTTTCCATTCAATCTAATAATCTTCCCATTTGCATATGAATTTGATTTGATTAGATATGTATGAATATATTTTCTGTTTTAGAAATTACGTTAGAAGAGGGAGAAAAACGGCAGAGCTCCGCTGCCTCTATAGATTTGAATGGAAAAGAATGCAGCCCTAACCCTTTTTATAGGGTTGGAAATGACTTTGGCCCGTCAGATCAGTTTTAATTAACATTTGCCCATTCGTTTATAAATTTTATAAACTTAAACCCTAGCCACTACTGCCTTGCTCGACTAAGCGGGCGCAACCCGGTCGACCGCCCCAATTGACCACTTGGTCGACCTAGCAGTGAGATGGCTAGGCAATTATAAATTACTATACACATACTTTTCCATTTTATTCATTTTTCATTCGTTTTTGTATTTCGTCCATAACTTTTTCATATGGACTCCGTTAGAAAAATTCCAAACATGAAAGTTGAACAGAATTCTGAGACAAATGCAAAGGTTAAAGTTTCATGGTCAAATTCCATCGTTTGCAGATATTCCTATTTTTGAGCTTCTAACTAAATAACTATTTATTGTCAAAATTTCGGGTCGTTACATATGAACTCCCATCTTTCATGGAAGCATAATTGGGTTATAACCAGATCATGATGCATGAGCCAGATCAAGAAACCACCAGTTTTATCACAAATTTGGCTTATATTGTTATAAAGTAATGTCGTTCGGGTTGAAGAATGCCGAGGTGATTTACCAGCGACTTGTCAACTCGATGTTTAAATTTCAGATAGGCAAGACTATGGAGGTATACATAAGCAACATGCTGGTGAAGTCTAAAAGAGTAGATGATCGCTTAGAGAATCTAGCCAAAATGTTTAATATCTTGAGAAAGTACGACATGAAACTTAATCATCTCAAATGTTTGTTTGGAGTCTCATTGGGGAAATTTCTTGGGTTTATGGTGTAACACCCCCACGTCCATTAATATCACTCACAAAGGGAATGCATTAACTTCCATGGAGCGTATTTAGTGTATATAACAGAATATAACAAGACAGATATAAATAATGGTACTTGAGAATTTAAAACAATTTTTATTGCAGCGGGGAAATAGTTTGATTACAACAACTTCATAAACCAAGCACACTTAATATCCATCTTGATAAATTGTTCCAGAGGGCATAAAATAAGAAGCATAAACCTCAACACAAGTAGCCATAAAAGAGATGAGCTGAACTTTACTTTCAGCAATCCAAGCACTTCGAAAAGAGAGAGAAAGAGATCCAAGATCAAGCTCCACTAGTACTAGTCCCACCCTGAGAACCTGGGGGGGAGGAAGAAAAGAGGCAAAAACAAGGGGGTCATACATAAAGTCTGGCGAGTATAATAATTTTAACAATATAATTATTAAAGTAACTAGGATAAGGCATAAACTGGTAAGATAAGATATGACCATGAAACAAGTGGGCATGACAAAACAAATAAGAGGAATACTCTAGCGTTAATCTCATTCCTAATTACTATGGTATAATTACTATACTTCACCAATGCTAATTACACTGCACCATTACTAGTCACCCTAAAAATTGATCCCGCCCACCAAACAGAATAATATTAATGGTAGTTTCGTGTACTCCTAGCTGTCTTCATAGGTGCCGTCTGCCCCTATCTCTGCTAGTCGTACCCCGTACCCTCCCCATTCTAATTATAATGTTTATTCATAATATGGTAGTTATACTCCTAGCTATCTTCATAGGTGCCGTCTGCACCTATCTCCACTAGTCGTACCAACTACCTTCCCCATTCGATCGACTCCCTAACTCGTAGATACCCGTGTTGGTCCCACATTGGGGTGTATCACTCCCCAAAGTGGCAACCCGATACCACTAAAGATGCACGGCTTATATCTACACGATGCAACAACGTCTTACCTACAAGCCCGGGCCTACGCACGCACATGACCCCGTTGGACTTGCGTTGCGACCGCTAACCCGTTTTGACCTCTTACAATCAAATCCAGTAAGCGTGTCCCGTCCTCAACTTGGGTCGAGCTCACAAAGATACTTAATGGGTTACTGGTTTGAAAAGGGTCCCTCATGCATGACACAAGCTTTCCACCTATGCTTGGTCCCCACTAAGATTCCCCACTTAACCCCTTCTTATTCATGTCTTCTTACATGTTTTCAACTTGGTTAAGTGTTTATGATTATAACACACATGTCCCCCATGTTATCCATTGAACAAATCAACATGTGTTATTTGTTAAGCTTGTCTTAACCCTACCCGCTTATCAGATCGATATATTATTGGTTAAGCTGGTCTTAACCCCATTCACTTATATCTTATTGGTTAAGTTGGTCTTAACCCTATCCGCTTATCCGATCAATCTATTATTATTGGTTAAGTTTGTCTTAACCATATCCACTTATCAGATTAATATATATATATATATATATATTATTGGTTAAGCAGGTCTTAACCCTTCCCACTTATCAAATTATTGGTTAAGCTGGTCTTAACACTTCCCACTTATATATTATTGGCTAAGCTGGTCTTAACCCTACCTGCTTATCAAATTATTGGTTAAGCTGGTCTTAACCCTACCCACTTATATATTATTGGTTAAGTTGGTCTTAACCCTACCCACTTATATATTATTGGTTAAGCTGGTCTTAACCCTATCCACTTATCAAATTATTGGTTAACCTGGTCTTAACCCTACCCACTTATATATTATTGGTTAAGATGGTCTTAACCCTATCCACTTACCATGTTTTACTTAGTTTATGATTAAGTACATCTTAGTTCACAGATACATTGGTTAAGAGAATAACTCCCTAAGTACCAACCCCGAAGACCGAAATCAACATCAGATTGTTCCTTAGAGAATCACTCACTCAACCAAACTTCTGTTTGTCATTCATATTTGTCTTTAATCAACATTAATTAATTATTAAGGCACCTAATCGTATTTCACATGCCACCCAAGGAACCCACTTAACCCCATCATGTCCCACCACATGTTTATCTGGTTAAGTGTTACTTAATTTATTAGAACTGTAACCTTGTAAAGACCTCCCATATTAGACTAACATTTGCGGTTGGTGGATTTGTCGGGCGGGTCCGAGCAGTCTTAAACCGCAAACGAGCCTAACCTCGTGTCTTTATAATTGCTACACATTTAATTCGTGCCTTTGACCTCTCACATTAGATTGACATTTGTGGCTGCTGGATTTGTCGGGCGGGTCCGGGCAGTCTTACACCACAAAAGAGTCTAACCTCGTGTCTTAGGCGACTTATTATTACACATCTTTATTTAACCCCAAATTGGATTAATATCCCTATTCAAATTTGTCAATAAATTCCAAATTTATTTATGTCCATAATTGTCTCTTAAAATTATGTCCATAAATACCAATTATGCCAATTAATGTCTCAAATTAATTTTATGCCTTTTTAGGGCCATTTTATGCCAATTCACAATTTTATGCATATTCAATATTATCCCATCATCCCCACGCTATTCGTACTTTTCATATGACATAGGTTAGACTCGCAAATAGTCTAACTCATAAAAAGAAAAACAACATCACATAACACGTAAAATAGATCTAAGGATCATGACATAAGATTACATAGCCGATATCTTGCATATGAATTTCATTTAAACTAGCGTATGATACAAAACTAGCATAGGTGATGGGCATAAACTTGCATAACTTATGTACTGCTATAGATCCAAACATAAAGGTGTGAACTTGCATACGGATCTAAACATAAAGGTGTGAACTTGCATATGGATCTAAACATAAAGATGTAATCTTGCATATAGATCTAAACATAAAGATTAATGTCACATAAACTAGCATATGCATATACATGTTTCACATATATTTTAACAACCTAAACTTGCATAAGATTCATATAAGAATATATGATCCAATCACCACAAACTTGCATAAGATATATGATTCAACTTGCATAGGATTTACATAAGAACTAACATATGATCCAATTTGCATAAAATTCACATAAGAACTAACATATGATCCAACTTGCATAAAATTCACATAAGAACTAACATATGATTCAACACCACAAACATACATATAATTTACATCACATGATTCAAAATCATATTCTTATGATCCCAATTATATCTTATCATAATTAAATTAATGAATTATTTTGTGAAAGCTATCATACTCACAATCAAAAAGAACAGTCTTGTCTTTCTGGAATCTATATTCAGAAATTGAATTGCTCGCCTTTGATGTAGACTTAGTTGTTATCTTAGATTTGATTTGATTTTGATTCAGGCCTCTATCTTGCTTTAAGGTTGAAAGTGTATGGCGGCTACTCTAGGTTCTCCATTGATGGAATGGAGGCCCTTGGTATGAATTTGTGTGATTAGGGTTAGGGGTTTAGGGTATTTTTATAGAAGATTAATTAATTAAGAGCCATCGAATTAACCTAGGAATGACCAGAACCATTCAGATAGCCACCTAAGCCCTAGTGACTCAGCAATGACTCACTGTATGGATCAGAACACTCCAGAAAGCTGTGCAGGATTTTAGCCCGACCTGGGTGCACTTGGCAGGTGCGCCAGTGCATTTTTGTACTGGTTCACTTCACAAGTGCGCCAGTGCATTTCTGTTCTTTTTTTTTTGGTTTTTCTGCCTAACTTCGTTCGTCCATATCTCCTTCATACGGTGTCCGTTTTACGCAAACTCGGCCTCTATCTCAAGCAGAATTTCGAGACGAACGCAATGGCGTAACCTGTTTCCCTTAATTCCCACATTTGAAATTAAGTATTCTTTAATTTGTTAACTTTAGCATTTAAAATTACGGGGTGTTACATGTGGTTAATGCCCATGGCATCGAAGCCAACCCTACATGAATTTCGCTTTGAGAGAGATGTGAGCTCCTATAATGAAGAAAGAGCTACAAAGTTTGAATGGGAAAGTTGCTGCCTTAAATTGCTTCATTTCTAAGGCAACAAATAAGTGCATTCCACTTTTCAATGCTTTGAGAAAAGGAAGGACAGACTTCCAGTGGACTCCAGAATGTCAAACAGCTTTCGAGAAGTTTGTCAAGCAAATGGAAGCGCCACCAATGTTATCAAAACCTAGAGACGGAGAAGACCTTTTTTTATGTTTGGTAGTTCCATCCCATGCCTTGAGCGCTGCATTGGTCAAAGAGGATTTGGAAGTACAAAGGCCGATATACTACATCAGCAAGAGGCTTACTAGGGCAAAGCTGAAATATACAAAGTTGGAAAAAGATTGCGTACTATCTTCTCATTGCCTCAAAGAAGCTAAGGCCATAATTGTAGGCTCATCCCATCAAGGTTCACACAGATCAGCCTCTAAAGCAAGTCCTGTTTCATCCGGAGACTTCGAGAAGTTTAATAAAATGAAACATTGAGCTCAGCCAATACAATATCACTGACCATCCACGAAGGGCCATCAATGGACAAGCTTTAGCAGATTTCATTGCTAAATTTATGGATAGGGGTGATGAGAAAGAAGAGACTGTTGAAGTCATTACTTAATGGAAACTATTCGTTGATGGAACCATGAATTAGTATTGTTCAGTGGTAGGAGTAATGGTAGGGACTCTTGAAGGACGTTCGCTATGCTAAACCTTAAGAATAGAATTACTGTCAATGAACAACGAAGCTGAATATAAAGCTCTAATTGTTGGATTGATGATTGCGAAAGAGTTGAAAATGAAGGCCTTGCACATTTTTAGCAAATTACGGTTAGTGGTATGTCAAGTTAAAAAGGAGTTTCAGGCTAAGAGAGGAAACTTGTCGGCTTACCTATCAAAATCTTGGGAACTGCTTGACTAATTTGATTACTACACCATCTCGTACATTGCTCGAGAAGAAAAATTGAAGGCTAACTAACATGCAAAGCTTGCCAGTACATGAGATGCACAACTATTGGGATTAGTATCAGTTGAAGTCCTTTCAAATCCCAGCACTGATGATAACGATGTAGATTTGATCATGGGAACTGCCACAAAGCTATATTCATGGATGACTCCAATTAAAGATAATCTCCTCAAAAGTGTGCTCCCAGATGTTCCGAAGAAGCAAAATAAACTACTCAAAAAGGCTCCCATGTATCTCGTCCAGGTTGGTCGATTATATAGGCGAGGCATCTCTATGTCTTTGCTCCGCTGTGTTACCAAGGAGGAATCAAAAGCAATCTTGGCAGAACTGCATGATGGAGAGTGTGGAGGTCACACCGGTGGTCAGATACTACCCAAGAAAATATTGCAATATAGTTACTTCTGGCCTGATGTGAACCAAGGCTCCACAACTTACAGGAAGTGTGATAGATGCCAGAGGTTCGCAGATATCCCAAGAGCATCATCTACCGAATTGAATAAAATGGCCAGTCCATGGACATTTGCTATCTGGGGCATCGATCTAATAGGGGAATTATCTACCGCGAAGTCTAGTTTCAAATATGCCACTACAGTTGTCGATTACTTTAGCAACTGGGCCGAAGCAGAGCCATTGGCCACTATCACCTCACAGAAAGTGATCAGCTTGGTGCTGAAGAACATCATTTGCAGGTTTGTTGTGCCTAAAACATAATCACAGAAAATGGGACGCAATTTGAAAGCAAAGAATTTAAATAATTTTGTGCCAAATATAAGATCAGGAAAAGCTTTGCTGTAGTGGCCCATCCGCAAGCAAACGGCAAGTGAAAGCAGTGAACAAGATCATCAAATCAACCATCAAGAAGCGAATCGAGAAAGCTCAAGGTGGTTGGGTCGACGAACCACCACTTGCACTATGGGCGTACAGGACAACTCATAAATCTGCTACTGGGCACATCCTTTCTCCTTGGCATTTGGTTCAGACGCAATGATTCTGGTGGAGCTATAAGTCCCTACACACCGCAGAATCCATTTCAACCAAGCAGATAATGAAAATCTACAGCTTGAAGCTTTTGATCAACTTGAGGAAAGGCGAGATGAGGCAGAATTTAGAGTTGTCGCCCATCATCAAAGGATTGACGGGCATTTCAACACTAATGTTAGACAAAGGACCTTCGAAGTCCGGGATCTTGTGCTAAAAAGAGTTATGATAGGAACTGGAGTCTTCGGGCCAAACTAGGAAGGTCTATACATCATAAGTCAAAAGCTGCTAGACGACACTTACATACTGACAACTGTTGATGGCACACAAATTCCAAGGGCTTGGAATAACATTCATCTTCGCCGCTATTTTACTTGAAGCTATGTTCAAATTTCTTGTAAAAAGTATGTAAATATTTTTTGCAAATATTGTACTGAACACTAGCTTCATGAATAAAAGAATGCCTGCCTATGTAAACCTATTACCTACAAAAATTTTGTTATTTTAAAATTTGCTAAAAGACGATTTTATATTGAAGGCTATCCGACAAGCACTTGCTTCCTCAAAGTCCGACCAAACACAACGACCTCAATAACACTGACTCAAGCACCGAGTGCTATGAACGTTAATAAGCACAAATACAACAATGAAAAGCACCGCCTTGTAGAGTGAATCAAAGAGTTATCAAGAGTCAAGCGGCGGAAAGAACAGCAAGCAGCAATGGAGCTAAAGCCAGAAATTGCAAGTTCCGCTCAAAGGGCAACAACTCGGTCCTGCTGTGATCACTTACTACCATTAAGAACATCCGGCCACGAGGACTGATATTCTCCCTGCAAAATGATGCAAATCCTGCAAACATCTGACAAGCAGGCACCTCACATAGTAAAGGAAAAAGAACCTCTCGGTCCTGCTGTGATCGCTCATCACAATTGAGCATCCAGCCAAGGGGACTGATGTTCTCCCTGTGGAACGGCGCAACAACTAAAATCCTTCGCGTAGTGAAGGTTCATCTCTCCATGTTAGAGGCCTGGAAAGTCCTTTGCGTGGTAAATGCTGAAATCCTTCATGTAGTGAAGGTCCACCTCTCTACAACAGAGGCTCAAAAATTCCTTTACGTACTAAAGGTAGAAATCCTTCGTATAGTGAAGGTTATCTCTCGAAAGTAGAGGTGTGCTCGATGGAATCTCTAATACTTGATTCGGTCGATGGAAGCAGATGAATGTTGAGTTATAAATGTCCTTTCCACAGTAAAGGAACACAATGAAGTCTCCGATGTCAACACCAATCAGTGGAAGCATATTAATGTTGGTTTACCAAAGTCCTTTGCATAGTGAAGGTAACCACTCTACATTACAGGCTTAGATCACTTTCCATAGTGAAGGCTAAAGGCCTACCAGGCAGGGGCACAAATATCAATGAATTATTCGAGAAGAATCTCGAGCTCAATCAACAAAGCTAAATATCATAAAGAGTTGGTGAGTTCAGAAGCTTAAAATAAACTGACAGAAACAGAAAACTCCATCAGCAAACAATAAGCTTCTAGTATGTCGATCTAAAATAAAGGAACTTAGCAAAGTTGAAGGCACCCATCTCTATTGACTTGTGATAACTCATGGTATGGGGGAAACACCATCACATTGACATAGGCCAATGTTCACAAGACATACCACATTCTCATCACAACATCTCATAAAGCTAAAGACTTTAAATCTATAAAGAAGCAAATACATACAAAAGTACAACAAAGCTAGAGAAACGACTAACAACTACCAGCTAAACAACTTAAGCAACAACTAACAGCTAAAGTAACAGCTAACAACAAAAGTACATAAAATGCAAAAACAGCTTCATAAACACGTCTCAAATACAAAGTGGCATAAAGTCATAAGCAAGGGCCAATACTTGCATAAACACCCGATCTAAATGAAAAGCATAAAAAGAATCTACAGGACGCAGAGTAAAACAGCTATAAGTATTAATTCTTCTTTTTCCTGCTCTTGGAGTCGTAAGATCTCAAAGGCGGCTTATTAGCCTTGATGGAAGGAGGAGGTGCATCAGCATGTTGACTTCATCCATAACTTCTGTACTAGCTTGGGGGCTCTCAGGAGAAGACATAACAGGTCCTTTCTTAGGGGCAGGGTGCTTTCCCTTACGCTTCGAAGATGAGGACTTAATCTTCTTTTTTTTCTTGTCATTAACTCCTTTCCCCTGGCTTTAATCCACGTCATCAAGATCTTCTACTTCGCTAGGAGAATAATCCACGTTATCCAAGTCAGCGATTGCAGCAATCTTCGCTTCTTATGACCCAGGCTGCGAAGCAGGAATGTAAGAAGTGATTAAAGATGCATCGCCCGGAGGAGGAGTCCTGAGTAGGGCAGCGGTGGTTGACACCAAGGTTGAATCGGTGACAATGACTTCATTTGCCATTGTGTCAGCTCCAGCAGGAGAAGGCTTTGGTAAGATCAGGCCTAATATAAACGAACAATGAGCATGAAATTCAGTATACCCGAGTAAAGTACGAAGATAGTCCAAGTATGACACAACTTAGTCGATATCGGTTTTACCTGAGGCAAAAAGACTTCTGCGCTCAACTTCATAATTGTTTGGGTTGTCATCATCACCCTCACCATCTCCTGCATGCTTCTCAGTGTCATGCTCCTAAGTAGAATTCTCCTCGACAGTTTCTTTCTTTTCCTCATGAATGGTTAAAGGATCGGTAGGAGGATCAAGAAGAGTATGAGAATTGGGAACTTCAATATTAACAGAATCAGTGTGTATAGCGGTGGCAGCTACATCCAGGATTTGATGCCTAGAGGATCTGGCTCCATCAATTAAACCTCACTCTATCCTAAGTTCTTCCTTTCCCTTAGCTAAAGCTTCACATGACTCCTCATCCAACAGATTCTCCATGAGATACTCTCTAGTATAGATATCTCCAACCTGGACAAGCACTTATTCCTAGACTTCAGCTAATATAAATGGAAAATCGGCTTCTAAATAGCGCAAGCTGCCTCGACTCATAACACTAAGGACATAGAATCTAAATAAGGTGGTACTGGCATCAGCCTCAGCTTCAATGTATGCTTTGTTGGCTAAAGCTTGATCTCTCTCTTGCTCAAGGATTTCTACTCTAGGTTTCTACACAGAGATCTCTAATGCTCGAGCAGTGTTCTTCTTGCAAAGATCGGCGTTATCTAGCCGGTAAGTTGCAGAAGCTTTCTCCTTCATGGCTGATTGGGCTTCACAGTCTACTGGGCGTACTGAGCATCTTTCACTCATTTTTTCAACGCAGTTTCCCTTAACTTAGTAGCAGCGAGTTCCTCATTAAGCCTTTGATTTTCGACTTCTAACTCTGTATTCCTCTGGGTAAGAGATGCAACATTAGCACCACGAGATTCAAGAACTTTGTCCCACTCAACCATGTCATTCTCCAGCATAGCTATAGTTTCAAAGTTGTGTTTGTTGACGCGCTGGAGCTCATCGGCCAATTTATACCATAAAAAGAGCCTCTCAACTATACCCTTAACTGTGTCCAGTTGCTTATCAGCCCAATTCTTCACAACATTTAGCTGCTTTTCAATATTGCTCTTCACTACATCTAGATCTTTAAGCATATTTTTCTTATAATATGGATGTATGTCCAGATCAAAGGAAACTCTCTTCAAGCACCAGTTTTTGAACCGTTCAGCTAGTTTGGTGGGTGCAGGCTTATGAGCATAGTGTGGTCTATGAATGATGTTATGTATGTCCGTTAGAGGAGGAGTAATCGACAAAGCAGCAAGGGGCAAAAAACCGGAGGTGGTCTGAGTGGTAGGGATTGAATTCTTAACTAATCTGAGATGCTTGTGAGAATCATCCTTTCTATGATCCTTTCTCTGGTCATTCCTCTCTTTCTTCCTTCTTCGGCTTTCTTTTTCCTCCTGCCTGCTCCACTCATGGCGATTATCATAGCAATCATCATGCCAATAACTGTAAGAGCCTCGGTTCCAGTCTTCTTTTCCTAGTTGATCCAGGGCCTCGTGCCTCAATCTTCTTTGCTCATCAGTCTCCACGTAACCATGAGAATATTGAGACTGCTGAGAGTACTGGGACTGTTTAGAATACTAAGATTGTTGGGAATGCTAAGATTGCATGTAATGCATCGGGTTATATGAGCTGGTTTGGTGCTTAAAGCTTTTCATATATGGCTGGCTCATAGTTGGACTTGAAATAAGGAAAATCATAAGTTTAGTACTTGAATTAGGAAGTACGAGGGTAGAGTATAGGGTACATGCAAAGCAACAAAAACTTACGTTGTATGTGATGTGTGGTCTAACGTGCATCTAATAACAAACCGCTCTTCATTTGTGAAGCTAACGTAGGCCCAATTTCAGAAAATGTTTTTTTTCAACTGAGGAGTTTGAGTCAAAGCCAACTCAATTGCCACTTTTGTAACCATATCTGCAAGTTCAGAAGTCATGATGTCGCTTATGGCAAGATCTTTTGTAGTGTTAAGATCACTCAGCTCATTGAAAATGTCCATAAAATCTTCCGCGTTTGCAGCCGGGATTGTGAGACCCTCATTGGTTTTCTCAACATCCAAATTACCTCCGATTGTGATGTCCACTCCCTCAACCTGCTCGTAACCTTCATAAGGCCTTTTCCTTCGCGGTGTACAAACTCTTCTTCTTCATTCGAACGAAATTGGGGTTGAGAAGGCATTTTAGTACTGCCGGTAGGGTCTGAGCATTTCTTTGATGAGGATTCATCGGCTTTACGTTTTGATGCACTACCCTCTCCAGAAGCTCCAACATCCAATGCTACAGGCATGTACTGAGGCATGGAAGGTTCTCCTTTGGAAGGGTATTTCCTAGAAGGATAGATCAATCTATATTGACAAAGAAATTCATTTCTAATTAGGTATTTTCTTCCTCTGTCTACAATACCAACGACTTTTAAAACCTCAAGAGTAGCCTTGTAAGGAGAAGAATCTTTATTATCCTTGACGAGAGTCAAAACAACTATAATCAAAAAAGAAAAGTTAAGTGACTGAGACTTGAAAAGAACTAGATGAGTAGAGTTTTGTTTAACTATAGTCACCTCCTTCTATCTAGTTTCCGTGAAAAGTATCGGGACAGTGAACAAAGAAAAATTGACTTAAAAATCCTGAAGCACTCTCCGACAAGTCAAGTATGAGCTTCCAATTTCGTGAACCCTCAACATGTATGATAGACGAAGTGTCTGTCCTCCTTTTAAATGAACATATATACCAGATATATTTGAACATGTGCGCACATTCCTTCGCTTGCATAAAAAGCATGTAAAGTCCTAACAAAATGGCGTAGCCATTCGGATGAAGTTGGAAAGGAGAAATAGCCATATTTTGTGAGATCATCTTTAGAAAAGGATTAGATGGAGGGATAACACTTCTCATCAACATTTGACGAATAACATCTATATATCCACTTGGTGGTTGATCAGCGAATTCGTTCTCCCTAGGTAGTATAACGTCAGTTTCAGGGATACCATATGATTACACAACAGTCTAAAAGCATTCTGGTGGATCATGGTAGAATGTCTCTCTGACGGCGGGGCACTAAGGAGGCAAGGGACAGGAAATGCCTAGCTGGGTGCTAACATAGAAGTTGTAGTTGTTGTAGCCCCAGATGCAGATGTACAAGTCTTAACTCGCGCAGAAGTTTATGTCCCTTCGGTCTAAAGGCGAGTCTGATGCCTCGTAGTCATTCTACCCAAACAATCTTGTTTATAAACATATCACAAGTACGCATTTCCTAAATGTGAAGTGTCGTACAGTATTATACAAGTTATATTAAAGTGAAGTTGAAATCCATAATCGGCGTGTGTCGACTAGTCGATCCAAGCATCACTGCTAACTTAAACTAAAATGTCGTGTGTATGCAAGCAAAGGTTGATATGTTATAAACTGTTAAATGAAATAAGATTGTGTAGATGCATCATCCAGTTTAGGTCCTGAAATTTAATGCAATATGCTTTATAAACTAATTCGTTATCGAAGTGGATGATTGATGGCGAAGTATAAATCCAAATTATGCAAATGTTGTTGCTGTTGTGAGGCAGGAAACATGGCATAAAGGTGTTCAATTCCCAAGACATAAATAAGAATTGTTCAAGCTCTGAAGTGCTCAAATGCAACAAACTTCAAAAAGTAAGATTCAAGTGTCAGAAACAGATTGCCCAATGGTCTGGTCAAACAGGTCGTTCAACGACCTGGCAAGACAGGACATACAATGACATATACAAAGTCAGGTCACTCAACGACCTAACATGGTAGATTGTTCGACGAACTAACATCCAGATTGTTCAACTTCTTGTAAAAGTATAGATCTCATATTGATTGGAAGGTACGGGTTGTCCGAACGAGTTGAGGGCTTGGATCATCAGGGCATATGTCGTTAGGGAATGGGGTCGTTCAAAGGCTAAGGTCGCATGTCATGAAAGAGGCACAGGTCATACTAAAACCTGACAATTAGGGTTGTCTACCAGTTTGAGGGGAGTAGGTCATACGTGGTCTGCTAGCTCAGGCCGTTAACGACTTAAGGCTATAAATCTCTCCATCGACCTGAAAACATACTATGTTTTTCAACCTGATTCTGAAGCTATTTGAAAGCTGTCAGTCATCAAAGCAATAAAGTTTAAAAATATACGGTGCTGATCTATGCAAAAAAATCCGTGCATTAACAATAATGTATACAATAAGATGGTCAACAACATGGATGCATACTCATAATCTACTCAGATTAAAGGCATGCAAATCATCACAAACTTGCCATCATCCGAATTCCAAATTCGATCAAGAATGCAATCGAGATCCGATACCAGTGTTTAACCAAGTACAAGCATTATAGAATTTTTTTTAAACTAATATTGATTGCTAAAAACACTAAAACGTCAAGTTCATACTTGGTAATAGACAGTACACATGGATGCAAGTTGGTAAATGTTGAACAACATTGCTGAAAAATCAAAGTAATACATGGGTTGTAAGAAATCAAAATAAAAAATTTGCATTTGATTTCGAATTCAAGCATACAACTCCTCAAACCAATTCAGATTTCATAATCGCAAGTCAACTAAAAAATTCAACAATAATAAATGTCAACAATGCCAAATTCAGATCCGATTACAAAATGGGAAAATACAAATTGAAATGAGGGTTTGCAACCACAAATTGTTAAAGGAAATTCAATTCAGTGCCAACACATGATCAAAGTCGGCTATCACTATCGAATCAGATTGTCACATATCCCCAAGTTCACAATATAAATTCCCAAATTGATTTAAAACCCCAATAATCACATGAATCAATTCGTCTTGAAAGCAAAAAAGAAAAAAATTCACTTGCCTTCGTTGATGATGACCCAAGATAATCGGAATCTGATTCTCAAGAGCTTCCACGGATTCGATGGTGGTAGAGTGATTAGGACTCAGCAAAATCGATGACAAGTAGAATCGGTTCTGGTATGTTGAAGGAGATGGTCGGATTTGAAGACATTTGAGTTTCTGACGAGTGGTGATAGTGCAGATCTGATTGGAAATGAATTGATCGAAGTTGATGATGATTTCTCCTAAAATCTACCCGCCATTAAAATACTTTTCTCAAGAAAATGGAAAGAAAAGAACGACGTCCTGAAAGAAGTTACAAGGATGATTATGTTTGGGACGAACTCGATCTACTAAAATGCTCATAGCGACCCAATGCTTTGTACACCGTTTCTTTGAATAAGCGGAACACAACTCATTGATACATAAGACCGATGATAGAATCCATTTAAACCGTCGAATTCAAAACCTATATTATTTTACAACAATATAGGTTTCGAGAGGTAAATGTTAACCCATAAAAATACAGTTTAGATCGTGGTTATTTTTGAGAATGTTAGGCCGAGTCGTCAGCCTTGGGTCATTGGCTTACATGTGTACCACTGGGTCAGCTTCATACACTTACAATCTCAGGTCGTTCTCTCATCACGGAGTCAGATCGCTCACTCCAGGTCATTAAGCATATAAATGTTCTCAGTTTATCCGGCTTATAGGTCATTCACATCTCATAAAGACGAATCGGCCAAACTTGTAGAACATCATTTCGTTCTGCTCTTAGAAAGGCGGTCATTCACTAATATGATGACGCCAGGCTATTAAAACACATATCCGGTCGCTCCGCGACCTAAAGTGCTAGATCGCTGAAGTAGAGATCGTTTCTTCGGGAACATGGCTGAATTCAGGTCTCAAACAACCTAGGATCCAGTCGCTCCAACGACCCGAATGCCGGTGTAGGCTAATGTAACACCCCGTATTTTCTATGAACTTAAGAATTACAAATATAAGTGTAATTAAAAATATAAAATAAGAATCAGGGAAAGATGGTTGTGCCATTGCGTTCCTCTCGAAATTCTGCTTGAAAACGAGTCCGAGTTTGCGAGAATCAGAGTCCGTATGACCAAGTTAAGGCCCTCCAAAGTTTCAGGAATTTTCAGAGTTCAAAACAGCTCGAATTCGAATTCAAATTTCGAATTCAAAACCCAGAATAAACTGGGAGGGAAATTTCCCGCCCAGTACCCAGGTCGACTGGGGAGTCGATCCCCCCCCCCCCCGACCAAGTCGACCTGGTCCCCGAACCTGGTTTTGGGCCTGGGTGCATTCTTATGTATCTGGTCTCGTTTTCTGCCTAGATTCGTCTGCCTAAACCTATTTAAATAGCCCCAAACCTAGCCTTCTCTACACACAATTCTATTCTGCTTCTACTCTGCCTCTGTTCTAAATAAAAATAAAAATGGCGTCGCTACTCTGCTGGAATCAAAACTAGAAGCTAATCAACATCAACCTAAGCAACTCAATTCAAGCTTGAAACTTCAACAACGGTTAAAGAAGATCAGCTAATGTCGCTACAAATATCTTTCTTTTAGAATCCAATCAAGGCAAGTGCAGTTATTTTCCGATATAAACTTTAATCATAATTGTGACATGATTGTAAATCTGAATTTGAGATTGTGTATGTTCTGTTCTGATCTATTTTATTCTATATCTCTTCTTCTTTCTGTTCTATAGCCAGGCTACTACGAGCCTGCGCCAATCTCCTAAGAGATTAACGCACGAACGCTAAAATGTTTAGGACAAATAATGAATGTGGCATAAATGGACATGGCTAATATGTGACTGATTTAAGTAAAAGGACATAGGTTGTAAACTAGATTTAGATCTATGCATATTCTGTGAATTGGAAGAAGAGGAACCATGGTATGTTAACATGTGACTTGAGACATTGGATATAACGCATATTTTGAACTAAGACCTGTTATAACTAGATTGTTGGGCATATTGTTTATATAACAATTCATGATTTGAAAGAGAATATGACTTAGGTGTGAAGATCTATATTAAGATTTGATAACTATCAAATGTGAATAACACCTAAGTAGGAGATTTTTGAATATATGACATGCATTGAAATCGATGGCTATATTTGGTATAATTTATATGTGAATCTTTTGTACTAGGCAAGTTGAACTAAATTGGGACATGTAAATTATGACCATAATCTGTGACATGTAAATTCAATGCAAACGTGGGGTATATGATCATAGTGTGAATCATGACAACTATTTAGGCATGCAAACTTAGGCAAAATTTATAATTAGGCAAGATAGGTTTGTGAAACTTTAAGGAATGATTAAATCTGTTATATTTGCCTAATTTGTTAGTTCTGCTATATTTGCCTTATCTGCTAGTTCTGTTATATTGCCTAATCTGCTAGTTCTGTTATGTTGCTTAATCTGCTAGTTCTGCTCTACTGCCTAGTCTGCTAGATCTGTTCATCTGCCAAATCTGTCATCTGCTAAGTCTGCTGAAAATTCCAAATCTGTTATATGCTAAATCTACTAAATTACTTAATCTACTGAATCCGTTAAGTCGCCTAATCTGCGAAAATCTGTTATCTGCTAAGTTGCTATATTCATTCTGTTATTAACATAATCTGAATTAGCTATGAATAATTGAAATGTATATTAGGCATGGGCATGAATGGTAAATTATTAATTAATTGGCCGCAAAGATAAACATGGCTAACTCGAGGTTATAATGAGTTTGCGGCGTAATCCTGCCCGGAACCGCCCAGCACATCCAGTGGCCGCAAACAATAGGTTATAATGTGAGAAGTTAGTCATGATATGCTTAGACACGAGGTTAGGTCTGGCTTGTGGCAGAAGTCTGCCCGGAACCGCCCGGCCCATCCAGTGGCCACAAGCTATCGACCTAATGTGAGAGGTCTGTGCATCAATAATTAACTAATGCAAATCTGAGATAAAAATGATGTCCAAAACGTGTTGGGTGGATAGGGTTAAACCAACTGGACTAATATATATAATAAACCCGTTCATGAATCTGTAGGCCCAATACACAGATAGACAAATCTGAAATTCTGTTAAATATGTACATCTGATCCATTAGTCTGAAAACTTGTTGTTTTGATTGTCTGATCTGTGAACTAGTAAATCTGATCTCTGTATGTCTGAACTTGTAAACAAGTTAATCTGAAATCTGTTAGTCTGGGGACACAAGGTTAGGAGGGAATTTACTTGTGTCATCTGTTGTTTGGGACCCATATTAGTCAGTAACCCTTTCTGGTATCAAAACTTTGACCCAACAGTAGGTAGGGTCCGGGCATGCTTATTAAACTAATTATAAGCGGTTCATTCTGATAATGGCGAGGGGTGTTGATGGTGCGTTCCAACCGGGTCATGTGCGTGCATGGATCCCGGTCTGCCTCTGAGGATGTAAGACGCTGTGACATCTGTAAATAGGTATGTGCTAATTGGTTGTCACTTTAGGGAGTGATACACCCTACTGTGGGGCCGACACGAGGTATTTATGTATTAGGGAGCCGATCGCTTGGGGTAGGGTTTTAGGGTACACTTAGTTCTGTCTGTTTCTGTTGGTACTGTCTGTTTCTGTTAGGTGGTAACACCTGTCTGTTTCTGCGTGGTACCATCTGTTGGGGTGGTAAAGGCCCATTACTGGTGTACACCTAATTCTATATTCTGTTTCCGTAGGGATTAATCTGTTTCTGCTTCTGTCTGTCTCTGTTCGGGTGGTAAAGGCCCATTACTAGCACTCTCTTCTGTGGAAATTATTCTGTACCCGTTTCTGTTTCAGTTTAGACATTAGGGTGACACCTAATTCTGTTATACTAGTATTAGTGCAGAGAAGTGTAAAGAAATAGCTTATGTCATTCTGTTCTTCGGTAATATCCGCTACACCTGTTACTATTATCTCTCATCCAGTTTTATTTTCATGTCATGTTATTATTATCTGTTCATAACTGAAAATCACTGGACTTGCCAGACTTTTTGTCTGACCCTTGTTGTTTCGCCTCCTTTCTTTCGTTTCCCCCTCCCAGGTTTTGTAGAAGGGAGTGCTCTAGCTCGATCCAGATTTCTTCCGCTTGAAGTGCTTAAAGTATGGCTTGTCTTCTTCTGTGGGGATTATGATTTTAAACTATGCATTCTGAAGGCTTTTGTACATCACTGATATTTTGTACTTGAATTCTGATATTGTGATTTGAAAGGATGTAACAAAGCTTATTTCGGTTTCTGTTGTAATAAAGTTATAAATTTTTCAAGTACTGTTCTATCTGTCTTATAAGTTTCTGTTCTGTTTACTAAAGTGCTCCACCAAAGTTAAGGCATTCCCTTTATGAGTGACCTTAACGGAGGTGGGGTGTTACACTTTATATCAGAGCCAAAGTTTTTGAAAACTATTTTCAAAAAGGTTTTGAAAGGAAGTATTTTCAAAAATAAAGCTTATTTTGAAAAACATAATCCCCAAGAGCCATATACCTTTCCTTCAGTCCTTTTTGTAATTGAATCTTTCCTTTTTCGTTTCAGCATGTCTGAAGCATCTGAGATACCAGAGGGTGTTCATGTACCCGGTTGGTTTCGTCAATATCTTGAGGCTAGGACCGCCGCCGCAGGTCCAACAAATGATCCCCCTCCTCCACCCCATCCTCGTGCAATTTCTTTCTCAAAGATCTGTAGAGATTTTAGGGCCATGGGTGGGAAGGATTTCAAGGGAACTGAATCATTCGTAGAAGCGAGGAACTGGCTCAAAGAAACTGAGGATCTATTTGTTATCTTCGAGGTGGACGATAGGCAGAAGGTACAGTTGGCGGTATGGCTGCTCAAAGACGAAGCTTCCTATTGGTGGGAAGTCAATAACGCCGAGAGGCTAGTTGAAACATGGATGAATTTCAGAACAAGGTTTGAGACAAAATTCCTCTCGCAAGCTGAACGAAGTCTACAACTGGAAAAGTTCTTATCTCTTAAGCAAGGAAGTATGATGGTCAAGGAATACGTCAACCAGTTCAACCAACTGGCTAGGTTCGGATTGGATTTAGTCAACACTCAGCATAAAAAGGCTCTCCGCTTTGTTAAAGGATTGAACGAGCCACTGCACAGCCTAGCCATGACCCATGTACCCATGGGAGAGACTTACGAGAAATTGGTGGACATGGCACTACTGCACGAGGAAGACAAGGGCCCGAAAGAGACAAAGAAGGAAGAACCACAAAATAAGAAAGCATGGCCCAAAAAGGAAACACAAAAGAAGGATGAGAAGTCTGAAGATAAGAAGGGGAAAAAAGTGCTTTACTTGTGGAAGCTCGACTCATCTGAACAAGGATTACAGAAAAAGGAAGGGCACTTGCTTCAACTGTGGGGAGATGGGACACTTCACTAGGGACTGCTCGAAGAAATGAGGGCAAGGACAGAGGGCAGAACCCACTTCTGGAGGACAGGCGAATGCTCAAGGGACTGGTAGATAGGGTAGAAATAAGAAAATTTAAGTAGAAGGTTTAATTTTCTTATCTGATTGTTGAGTTAAAACTCTTTCTGATTCTGGCATTTTGATTCTGTAATCGATACTCTGCACTTTAATACTAGTATTGTTTCTGATTCCGCTGTAGACTTAAACCCATAAGGGTTATGACTAATCTGTTTGTGATAGATTGGGGTTTGAGAGATATCTGTGTTAGGCGTCAAGTAGGACGCATACATTCTGGGTTTTATCATGCTTAGTTCAGTAACCTGATCTGTACCAGTAATCTGTAAATATCTGAATATTCCCGATAAGGTTAAGATTTCTAGTTTTGACATTATCTAAAGAGGGTAATCCTCTGGGTGTTAATTTGATGTTGGTTTCGGTCTTCGGGGACGATACTTAGGACCCATGTCTAATGGGAACCAAGTTTTTGTTTTATCTATACTCGCTTCCATCATTCGATTGTATCCTATTGATCGAATCTTCAAATTTTAGGTAGAAACTAATGGGTGTAAACATGTGTTTAAGACTTGTTATGTTTGATGGTTGCAATTGGATGCAAGTGTTTGCTAGTGGTTGCTCGTGGATGCATATACACACACAAGGCACTAGATCGGCTCGAAAACACTCTCATATTGCATATGGATGTGTGAGCATTTTCAATTTTTGTGGATACAAAATGATTGACTCAGCACATGGATATTGCATATGACTGAATGGTTGTGCACTCATATAGAAATGATCTGTATCGAGTAGGAAAATTGCATACATGTTAGACTCATGGCACTGGCATAATTCGCATTAAGGAGGTCAACTGAATCAGTGGACCGCCTGATCTTTGCATTAGATAAGGAACATATACACACACTTTTGCGTATGTTCATACAACATTAGAAGTTTCTAAGGACAATGGAAGCCAGTGATTGATGATTGAGTAGATGGATGTTGGATGGTAGGACACATTCTTCTTAACTTGAAGATTTCGGGGGCGAAATCCTTTAAGGAGGGGAGAATGTAACACCCCGTATTTTCTGTGAACTTAAGAATTACAAATCTAAGTGTAATTAAAAATATAAAATAAGAATCAGGGAAAGCGGGCTGCGCCATTGCGTTCGTCTCGAAATTCTACTTGAAATGGAGTCCGAGTTTGCGAGAATCAGAGTCCGTATGACCAAGTTATGGCACTCCAAAGTTTCAGGAATTTTCAGAGTTCAAAACAGCTCGAATTCAAATTCAAATTTCGAATTCAAAACCCAGAACAGAATGGGTGGGAAATTTCCCGCCCAGTACCCAGGTCGACTGGCGAGTCGACTGGGCAGTCGACCCCCCTTCCGACCAGGTCGACTAAGCAGTCGACCTGGTCCCCGAACCTGGTTTTGGGCCTGGGTGCATTCTTATGTATCTGGTCTCGTTTTCTGCCTAGATTCGTCTGCCTAAACCTATTTAAACAACCCCAAACCTAGCCTTCTCTACACACAATTCTATTCTGCTTCTACTCTGCCTCTGTTCTAAATAAAAATGGCGTCGCTACTCTGCTGGAATCAAAACTAGAAGCTAATCAACATCAACCTAAGCAACTCAATTCAAGCTTGAAACTTCAACAACGGATAAAGAAGATAACCTAACATCGCTACAACTATCTTTCTTTTAGAATCCAATCAAGGCAAGTGCAGTTATTTTTCGATATAAACTTTAATCATAATTGTGACATGATTGTAAATCTGAATTTGAGATTGTGTATGTTCTGTTCCGATCTATTTTATTCTGTATCTCTTTTTCTTTCTGTTCTATAGCCAGGCTACTACGAGCCTGCGCCAATCTCCTAAGAGCACGAATGCTAAAATGTTTGAGACAAATAATGAATGTGGCATAATTGGACGTGGCTAATATGTGACTGATTTAAGAAAAAGGACATAGGTTGTAAACTAGATTTAGATCTATGCATATTCTGTGAATTTGAAGAAGAGGAACCACGGTATGTTAACATGTGACTTGAGACATTGGATATAACGCATATTTTGAATTAAGATATGTTATAACTAGATTGTTGGGCATATTGTTTATATAACAATTCATGATTTGAAAGAGAATATGACTTAGGTGTGAAGATCTATATTAAGATTTGATAACTATCAAATGTAAATAACACCTAAGTAGGAGATTTTTGAATATATGACATGCATTGAAATCGATGGCTATATTTGGTATAATTTATATGTGAATCTTTTGTACTAGGCAAGTTGAACTAAATTGGGACATGTAAATTATGACCATAATCTGTGACATGTAAATTCAATGCAAACGTGGGGTATATGATCATAGTGTGAATCATGACAACTATTTAGGCATGCAAACTTAGGCCAAATTTATAATTAGGCAAGATATGTTTGTGAAACTTTAAGGAATGATTAAATCTGTTATATTTGCCTAATTTTCTAGTTCTGCTATATTTGCCTAATCTGCTAGTTCTGTTATATTGCCTAATCTGCTAGTTCTGTTATATTGCTTAATCTGCTAGTTCTGCTATACTACCTAGTCTGCTAAATCTGTTCATCTGCCAAATCTGTCATCTGCTAAGTCTGCTGAAAATGCCAAATCTGTTATATGCTAAATTTGCTAAATTACTTAATCTGCTGAATCCGTTAAGTCGCCTAATCTGCGAAAATCTGTTATCTGCCAAGTTGATATATTCAGTCTATTATTGACATAATCTGAATCAGCTATGAATAATTGACATGTATATTAGGCGTGGGCATAAATGGTAAATTATTAATTAATTGGCCGCAAAGATAAACATGGCTAACTCGAGGTTATAATGAGTTTGCGGCGTAATCCTGCCCGGAACCGCCCGGCACATCCAGTGGCCGCAAACAATAGGTTCTATTGTGAGAAGTTAGTCATAATATGCTTAGACACGAGGTTAGGTCTGGCTTGTGGCAGAAGTCTGCCCGGAACCGCCCGGCCTATCCAGTGGCCACAAGCTAGCGACTTAATGTGAGAGGTCTGTGCATTAATAATTAATTAATGCAAACCTGAGATAAAAATGATGTCCAAAACGTGTTGGGTGGATAGGGTTAAACCAACTGGACTAATATATATAATAAACCCGTTCATGAATCTGTAGGTCCAATACAAAGTTAGACAAATCTGAAATTATATTAAATCTGTATATCTGATCCGTTAGTCTGAAAACTTGTTGATTTGATTGTCTGATCTGTGAACAAGTAAATCTGATCTCTGTATGTCTGAACTTGTAAACAAGTTAATCTGAAATCTGTTAGTTTGGAGACACAAGGTTAGGAGGGAATTTACTTGTGTCATCTGTTGTTTGGGACCCATATTAGTCAGTAACCCTTTCTGGTGTCAAAACTTTGACCCAATAGTAGGTAGGGTCCGGGCACGCTTACTGAACTAATTATAAGCAGTTCATTCTGATAATGGCAAGGGGTGTTGATGGTGCGTTCCAACCGGGTCATGTGCGTGCATGGATCCCGGTCTGCCTCTGAGGATGTAAGACGCCGTGACATCTGTAAATAGGTATGTGCTAATTGGTTGTCACTTTAGGGAGTGATACACCCTACTGTGGGGCCGACACGAGGTATTTATGTATTAGGGAGCCGATCGCTTGGGGTAGGGTTTTAGGGTACACTTAGTTCTGTCTGTTTCTGTTGGTACTGTCTGTTTCTGTTAGGTGGTAACACCTGTCTGTTTCTGCGTGGTACCATTTGTTGGGGTGGTAAAGGCCCATTACTGGTGTACACCTAATTCTACATTCTGTTTCCGTAGGGATTAATCTGTTTCTGCTTCTGTCTGTCTCTGTTCGGGTGGTAAAGGCCCATTACTAGCACTATCTTCTATGGAAATTATTCTGTACCCGTTTCTATTTCAGTTTAGACATTAGAGTGACACCTAATTCTGTTATACTAGTATTAGTGCAGAGAAGTGTAAAGAAATAGCTTATGTCATTCTGTTCTTCCGTAATATCCGCTACACCTGTTACTGTTATCTCTCATCCAGTTTTATTTTCATGTCATGTTATTATTATCTGTTCATAACTGAAAATCACTGGACTTGCCAGACTTTTTGTCTAACCCTTGTTGTTTCGCCCCCTTTCTTCTGTTTCCCCCCAGGTTTTGTAGAAGGGAGTACTCTAGCTCGATCCAGATTTCTTCCGCTTGAAGTGCTTAAAGTATGGCTTGTCTTCTTCTGTGGGGATTATGATTTTAAACTATGCATTCTGAAGGCTTTTGTACAAGATTGATATTTTGTACTTGAATTATGATATTGTGATTTGAAAGGATGTAACCAAGTTTATTTCGGTTTCTGTTGTAATAAAGTTATAAATTTTTCAAGTACTTTTTATCTGTTTTGTAAGTTTCTGTTCTGTTTACTAAAATGCTCCACCAAAGTTAAGGCATTCTCTTTGTGAGTGACCTTAACGGAGGTGGGGTGTTACATCTAATTTCCTGCCATTCCACCTCATTTCCACACCTATAAATACCCCCACATTTCCCGTGACGGCAAAGAATTTCGCTCGGTCCGAACCAGTCGCTAAACCGACCCAGACCGTTCGAAACGCCCTATCGTTTGAGAACAGGACAAAATAGAACGCATACAGAAGAACATTTCACTGTATATTACAACAATGCATCAGATTACAAGAATATACATAGTATAAATGAATGAATATTACACAGAAATATCAGAGATTTAAATTACATTTAAATACATAGCAGCGGAAAATAATACAATACACAACTAGAAAGAGATATACGGATACAAAGCTTTCCGGATATCGTTCCAGCTGTAAACCAGGATCCTGTGAATATAAATCTGCAAAACCAAAACTACTAGCTGCCCGTGTCAAAAATAGGGGCACCCAGAGTTTAGGTTAAAACAATAAACTCCAGGTCCTATCACACAATGCAACGCAAGCCGGGGGATAGGGTTTTCCCTTATAACAGCCAAAGAATGCTTGATACGTTCAAAACAAATCATTTGATACTATTATAAGTGCATAGTGTATAAAACAACTTCAAATCATAAGTATCAATCATAGGCGGCATGGGTACCATATATCATGTCGCCATATATAGGTTTACAAATAAAACCGCAAATGTCACGTATTTGGAAATTGGATTTCCATCTATGAACCGAGGCAAAAGATAGTCCTCAACCGATTCGAGACAATCTAGCCCATGTCTCCGGAGCAGCCGCAACTGCCCCTTGGATCCTCAGGGCCGGTCCACCGATGTGGATTATAGTGCCTGAGCAATACGTTTCTCCGCCCTTTGGGGCGTAAATGAGCCAACTAAATGACTCCATCGGTTCGAGAACGACCGATCAATCCGAGGCGCCTCGCAACAGCAACAACCACATAAGTCAATCTCGTCAGGGCGTGTAAAACCACTGACGCCACTTCTAGCTAGAAAGAAACGCATGCCCTCCCTGACGTCCGTCTCCCGTTTTTGGTTCATACCTGGTGTGAAACACGCGAGGTAAACGTTACACAAAGCTACGCCACAAAGACCGTGCTTTGATCATCACCACAAGACTTTGCTTTTCAACAGAAGCCTCGATCAATTGCCACTTAGGCATGCCACACAGGCAATTCACTCCATGCGTTTGATATCCATCAATATATAACCCCTGAGCTCGTACGTCTCAGAGAAGGGCGTTAAGCAAGAGAATAAATTCTCCGTCGCCAAACAGATATATATTTAATAGAGATCAATCACACGGACTAAAATCCAATGTCAGACACACAGTCCATTTACAAGTCCGTTCTGGGGCTGAACGAAACCGGAGGCACCTAGTACCCCGCATATCCATCGATCTCCAAGTACGTCTGGACGATCACCAACTGTTTCCATCTTCTTGGGTGTACAGCCCAATCAAGATCATCAGTTATCACCCAAACGACGTGAAGACCTCCGGTCTTCGACCATCGTCTTCATCTTCGACTTATCGTCGTATCAGTTATTCAGAATGGGATAAACCCGGTCTTTCCGAATAACTCGCGTATATTTTAAATAAGTGTTACACAAACACAACATACGCCTCATTCCAATTCATTAGTCACTAACCGTAAATTAATCAAGAGAATAATTTCCCAAATATTAACCCCGAAGGCTGAAACCAACATCAGATCAATATCCAGAAAACCATTCTGCTTGGCTAACCGACAGTTAGTTTCTAAATTTCACATTCATAGGGAAAGATTCCCATTAATTTTATCAAAGATAAATTCCTTGAATTTATTCTTTAATCCATTTTTGAATATCAATTCAAACTAGTCGGGATTAGCGAACCTTACCGAAGTAATCATTTGTTTTAATTTCCCAATCCCAACCTATTCATCCCATGAAGTAAAACTGGTAATACTTCATATCTAACACCACAGTGTTATCGGTAAATTCAATTACCATTTCACGTTCAAATCTAATTAAAGATTTAACTATCGCCTGGAGCAAAACTGGTGATACTCCATTTTCGATCTTTCAATCTAATTAAAGATTCATTAAAACTCTACTTAGTTTTAATCTTTGACTGGGTTAAAGAATCAGTGTCATTTAAAAACACGGTTCACGATAAACCCAAAATCACATTCCATTAATTATCGGGTTAAAGAACGAGTGTTGTTTAAAACACTGTTCACGATAAACCCAAAAATCAATATCCATTCAATTCCAATTAAATATTATTTAATTGGTACACTTCATTAAATCTAAATAAAAAGATTTAATCTTTTCTCAACTGGGTTCAAGAACAGTGTTAGTGAAGACACCATTCACGACAAACCCAAATCACATTTGATATTCAATACAAGGCTCTGAATAGAAAATATATCGGCTTATATTCAATATCAAATTCTACGACTAACAAATGTCGTATTGGAAATAACGATATAAATATATATCTTTCAAATTTCCATAACAACACCTGTATAATCACGAATTCCAACATCGAAATATTCCGAAGACAATTTCGATTCAAATCCACTCCAATGCAATCATTGGAAATTTTGGTTATTTTCAAAACCCTTTTCAAATTCAATTTATTTATTTAAAAATAAATAGAATTATAATTCTAGTTCAAAACTAGTTCATTTCGATAAAAATCTATTTTTATCTTTTCAAATAGGGAGTTTTTCATCCCAATTCTTCACAAATCATTTCTTATGATTTTACACAAATTATTACTATTTTTAATAATTTTATCAAGGCCTGTACAGTCGATTTCCAACAATGGCCATCGAACTGCACTTACAGCGACCTTTTTCGAATTTGATTTGGACGTATCTCCAAATCCAACCGTTAGATTTCAAATTTCTAACCTTCGTTAGAAAGCTCTTTTCGATACGAACCCAACGGTTCCGGTTTTAGGAGAATCCGACGGTCGGATCTCCCGCAATGTCCGTTTGAAATAAATGGTCGAAATTCACGAACTGCCGCGGCGCGGCGCGTTCTATTCAGGCCATTATATTATATATATAATATATATAATATATACTTCGTCGATTTCTATTTAAAACGAATTATATAAATAGTTTTAAATTCGTTTCAAAAGCAATTTCAACCTCCTTTTCAATTCAAATCAAAATTGAATTCTTCTTTATAAATTCGTTTCAAAATTCATTTCTATTCAATTCAAATTTCAATTCAATTTGAATTCATTTCAATTCGTTTTCAATTCAATTCATTTCGAAATCGTTTTCAATTCAATTCATTTCGAAATCGTTTTCAATTCAATTCATTTCGAAATCGTTTTCAATTCAATTCATTTCGAAATCGTTTTCAATTCAATTCATTTCGAAATCGTTTTCAATTCAATTCATTTCGAAATCGTTTTCAATTCAATTCAATTCGAAATCGTTTTCAATTCAATTAAAAATATTTGATTTCGAAATCACTTTTCAATATTCATTTTTAAGATGAATAAAATCGATATAAATATCGTTCACGTCAAAATGGCGTCAATCTAATCAACACGGCTTCATAAATTTCTATTTTCAAATATTCTATTTCAAATATTTCTTTTTCAAAATAGTTGTTATTATCAAAATATTTCGTTCAACACATGACCAATCTCAATGAATGAGTACTGTCAACACATGAACTTTTATTTTATAATATTCTTTATTTTTCAAATTGGAATGAGGCCCAATCAATCACCATATAAAGTTAATTATATGGATTTTCATACAACACATGTATATAATAACATTGAAAATAATCAACCATCAACCAAAGTGCACTACACTGTAAAAGCATCAAATATAGATATTCAACGCTTATAACAGCCTGTCAATCAATCGATCGACATATTTAATCAATCAGGATGAGTGAACTGCAAATTTCATCCCAACACCCGTGTGGGGTTTCAAACAATCAAACAAATATTTTATTCGTGCAGTTGGGCGATGTGTAAAATTTATCGTCCCAATCAATGTCATTCAAATAGGTGTACATAAACAAACCGTCTGGTTTGTAAATGAATATTCTATTTTATTCACTTCACGTTAAAAATTATATTTTTAACGATAAAACATTTTATTCCAACATATGAATTTCTATTCAGTTCATTCTTTAAATAAAATGATATTTTTATTTTTTTTTCTAACACATTTTAGAAAATTTCGGCGGCATAACGGCACGATACTAGAAACGGGACAAGGCCTAGCCTTATCCCCGGTCTAGTGAAGGCCCACGCCATTCACACATCAATCAAATCAATTCGTTATGTAAACCACAAAATTTGGAGTAAGAGTCTAACCTAGCCTTACTCCTTCGCCTTATAACGGCGCACGTCTAATCCTAACCAATTTATCGATTCGATTTTTCACACCACAAACCACATTCAAACCAATATCGCAATCAATCACCAAACAGTCAAACAAACAAGTCCATGGTCTGTGGACGATTGTGTCGGGTGCTACTAAGCACCGTCTGCATCCTAGTATATATATATATAACTAGAAAAAAAAAGTGAAAGGTGAGAAATTCTCACATATAGCTATCCTAGCTCCACGGCTCTTCTAATGCAGGAAACCTTCGCCAACTCGCCTTTTGTCGCTTTCGTTGTCCGCTTTCACTACATATGTAAAAATCGAATTTTACTTCGCTATTCCATATATAAAAATCGAATTTTTTAGTTCAAAGTTCAATATATAAAAATCGAATTTTTATTTCAAAGTTCAATAGATAAAAATCGAATTTTTATTTCAAAGTTCAATATATAAAAATCGAATTTTTATTTCAAAGTTCAATATATAAAAATCGAATTTTTATTTCAAAGTTCAATAGATAAAAATCGAATTTTTATTTCAAAGTTCAATATATAAAAATCGAATTTTTATTTTAAATAGATTCCGCCTTTTCCATTTCAAAGATCTAATCTTTTCTTTTACTTTTCAAAGTTTAATCTTTTATCTTTTAAAATTCAAATCTTTTTCCTTTTAAAAATTCAAATCTTTTTAAAACCTTTTTTTTTAAAATTCAAATCTTTTTAAAACCTTTTTTAAAATAAAGAATCAGTTTTCAATTTTAACAAAAATCAGTTTTCTATGCTTTATATAATTCAGTTTTTATTTCTTTAAAAAAACAAAATCAGTTTTTTTTTTTACTTTTTAAAACAAAAGCAGTTTTTGTTATTTATATTTTAATTAAATTCAAAATAAAATAAAATAAGAAAATAAATTAAAATAAAAAAACATACCAGCGAGAGAGGGGGGGTGTCTGCGGTTCCAGCGTCGCGGTTGGAGGAGGGACAGGCGGAGGCGGGTGGCTCGATGTCGGGCTCTGGAGTGTCGGTCGGTGGCGGGTTTCGTGGGCTCGAACTGGGAGGCGGGAGGTTGTGCGGTGGGGGGGGGGCGGCGATTTGTTCGTCGGCGGCTTCGAGGTCGGGGGGGGCGGCGATTTAGAATTAGGTTTTTTTTTTTTCTTTCGTTTGATTCTGTTGAATGGAGTCGGGGGGGCCAGGAAGATTAAAGGGGAAGAGGGAAATTTTTTTTTTATTTTTTTTTATTTTATATTATTTAATTTCTAAAAGTTGACTTTCACATACGACCTCGGAACGAGGCCCACCGCCTGTCGCCCATAGGGTTTCACCCCTATTCCGAACACAATGGGATATGTATCGCAAGCTGATTTGATCGTTACAATCAGTTTCCTTTGAATTTACATTTAAATCACTAAATTGAATTTTAAACGTACATTTCAAATTACCAGGGTCACATACTAACTCTAAAAATTCTCGAAAAATATTTTCTAGCTTCGTATTAACGATACGGTCCTAACAAAACTAGTTTCGTCGAATTCTGAGACCGTTTGAAAAATGGCCAATTTCCAGTCGATTAAAATCAACTAAAACTGGTCAAACGCGTTTTCCTTTGCCACGCTCACATATTGATTGAAAAATTATGAAATTTGAAACCTAGCAATAACTTCACATCCCGGACCCAACAAAACTGGTTTCGTCGAAATCCGAGGTCGTTTGCAAAACGGCTATTTTTAAGGGCTATATATTATATAAAATATATATAAATTCCACAGCGACTATTCTGAATTTTCAACTGGACATATCTTATCATTTCTAAAGTGAAATCTCGGTTTGTTAACTTCGTTAGAAAGATATTCACTATTAGATTCCATTATTTTTGGTTTCACTAAAATCCGGATTGTTTTGCACCCGGTACATTCAATTTAAGTTTGAAATCGAATTATCGAACTACCGCGCCATTTTCAATTCTATTTATAATTATATATAAATATTTATATTCTAACGACAACGTATATAATATATACGCTCGAATTATATTTCAAAACAAATTTCTCGTCGATATTATTTAAAATAATTCATTTTAAATAATCAAAACTCGCTAAATTTGCCAAAATAAAAATTTCAAACTGGCTCGCATTTTCCGGGTTGTTACAATCTCCCCCACTTAAAACTTTTCGTCCCCGAAAAGGAACAAAGTCGAAAGTGGTTTGATTATTCAGCTTAACTTCCATTGTTTTGATTACGACTTAAGTTCTTCAACTTTTCAGTTTCTAAGAACTTTTCAAAAATTTCAAAAATTTGGCTAACACCCTAAATTTTCGAAAAATTTCGCCATAACCTCCCCTGCAATGGGAGCATCGGGGAATTTCAAATAGCTTCCCCGGTCCTTCAGATCTCAAAAAGAAAAAGAAAAAGCCAAGCGGCTAGCCAATAGGCTCACAAAATCATCATCACCCAAACAAAACAGGAAATTATGTAGTAAACATGTACCTATTTGTCGGGCAAACAAATTTTATTCTCTAGCTCTAGCCTCCTTGCTATGACCTGTTCAATGATATATATGTATTTGCAAGCAAACGCGACCAATTTTCAATATAACTCAATATTTGATGCTATTAGGCATAATGGTTCAAAATTAGCAAACAAATAAACAAACAACACAAACATCAATCAATTAGTGAATTAGAGTTTCAAATTCATAATTTTGATACATATATAGAAAATCACGTTTTTGATGCCAATTCACAACAATGTATTCTAACTATACAAGTTTTGGTTCTCACACCAGCCTAATGGAAATATATAGATATCACACTTTCGTCACTCGAAAATAAATGCTGGTGATGGTATACTTCATCATCAGAACCATGTCCGGGCGACTAGAGTGTGATTCTATATCTATCCAATATATTAAAACTTTAAATACACGTTTGCAAGGCGTATATGCAAAATCTTTATATACTGGACTGTCCAAATCAATATAAATAAATAATCAAATACGAATAATTGATTTTAAATTTTCAAAACAAAAATGTTTTCATTTGAAAAATATACTCTTCACACTCGTTCTAGGATACTACTGATCCTATCTCTAACGAGTCATTCTCATTGGATATTACTAACCCAATATCTGATGAATTCTTTCGTAAGGCTCTAATGTGCCTTGTTCTCTGCTTTGTAAACCAAAGCTCTGATACCAAATGTGACGGCAAAGAATTTCGCTCGGTCCGAACCAGTCGCTAAACCGACCCAGACCGTTCGAAACGCCCTATCGTTTGAGAACAGGACAAAATAGAACGCATACAGAAGAACATTTCACTGTATATTACAACAATGCATCAGATTACAAGAATATACAGAGTATAAATGAATGAATATTACACAGAAATATCAGAGATTTAAATTACATTTAAATACATAGCAGCGGAAAATAATACAATACACAACTAGAAAGAGATATACGGATACAAAGCTTTCCGGATATCGTTCCAGCTGTAAACCAGGATCCTGTGAATATAAATCTGCAAAACCAAAACTACTAGCTGCCCGTGTCAAAAATAGGGGCACCCAGAGTTTAGGTTAAAACAATAAACTCCAGGTCCTATCACACAATGCAACGCAAGCCGGGGGATAGGGTTTTCCCTTATAACAGCCAAAGAATGCTTGATACGTTCAAAACAAATCATTTGATACTATTATAAGTGCATAGTGTATAAAACAACTTCAAATCATAAGTATCAATCATAGGCGGCATGGGTACCATATATCATGTCGCCATATATAGGTTTACAAATAAAACCGCAAATGTCACGTATTTGGAAATTGGATTTCCATCTATGAACCGAGGCAAAAGATAGTCCTCAACCGATTCGAGACAATCTAGCCCATGTCTCCGGAGCAGCCGCAACTGCCCCTTGGATCCTCAGGGCCGGTCCACCGATGTGGATTATAGTGCCTGAGCAATACGTTTCTCCGCCCTTTGGGGCGTAAATGAGCCAACTAAATGACTCCATCGGTTCGAGAACGACCGATCAATCCGAGGCGCCTCGCAACAGCAACAACCACATAAGTCAATCTCGTCAGGGCGTGTAAAACCACTGACGCCACTTCTAGCTAGAAAGAAACGCATGCCCTCCCTGACGTTCGTCTCCCGTTTTTGGTTCATACCTGGTGTGAAACACGCGAGGTAAACGTTACACAAAGCTACGCCACAAAGGCCGTGCTTTGATCATCACCACAAGACTTTGCTTTTCAACAGAAGCCTCGATCAATTGCCACTTAGGCATGCCACACAGGCAATTCACTCCATGCGTTTGATATCCATCAATATATAACCCCTGAGCTCGTACGTCTCAGAGAAGGGCGTTAAGCAAGAGAATAAATTCTCCGCCGCCAAACAGATATATATTTAATAGAGATCAATCACACGGACTAAAATCCAATGTCAGACACACAGTCCATTTACAAGTCCGTTCTGGGGCTGAACGAAACCGGAGGCACCTAGTACCCCGCATATCCATCGATCTCCAAGTACGTCTGGACGATCACCAACTGTTTCCATCTTCTTGGGTGTACAGCCCAATCAAGATCATCAGTTATCACCCAAACGACGTGAAGACCTCCGGTCTTCGACCATCGTCTTCATCTTCGACTTATCGTCGTATCAGTTATTCAGAATGGGATAAACCCGGTCTTTCCGAATAACTCGCGTATATTTTAAATAAGTGTTACACAAACACAACATACGCCTCATTAGTCACTAACCGTAAATTAATCAAGAGAATAATTTCCCAAATATTAACCCCGAAGGCCGAAACCAACATCAGATCAATATCCAGAAAACCATTCTGCTTGGCTAACCGACAGTTAGTTTCTAAATTTCACATTCATAGGGAAAGATTCCCATTAATTTTATCAAAGATAAATTCCTTGAATTTATTCTTTAATCCATTTTTGAATATCAATTCAAACTAGTCGGGATTAGCGAACCTTACCGAAGTAATCATTTGTTTTAATTTCCCAATCCCAACCTATTCATCCCATGAAGTAAAACTGGTAATACTTCATATCTAACACCACAGTGTTATCGGTAAATTCAATTACCATTTCACGTTCAAATCTAATTAAAGATTTAACTATCGCCTGGAGCAAAACTGGTGATACTCCATTTTCGATCTTTCAATCTAATTAAAGATTCATTAAAACTCTACTTAGTTTTAATCTTTGACTGGGTTAAAGAATCAGTGTCATTTAAAAACACGGTTCACGATAAACCCAAAATCACATTCCATTAATTATCGGGTTAAAGAACGAGTGTTGTTTAAAACACTGTTCACGATAAACCCAAAAATCAATATCCATTCAATTCCAATTAAATATTATTTAATTGGTACACTTCATTAAATCTAAATAAAAAGATTTAATCTTTTCTCAACTGGGTTCAAGAACAGTGTTAGTGAAGACACCATTCATGACAAACCCAAATCACATTTGATATTCAATACAAGGCTCTGAATAGAAAATATATCGGCTTATATTCAATATCAAATTCTACGACTAACAAATGTCGTATTGGAAATAACGATATAAATATATATCTTTCAAATTTCCATAACAACACCTGTATAATCACGAATTCCAACATCGAAATATTCCGAAGACAATTTCGATTCAAATCCACTCCAATGCAATCATTGGAAATTTTGGTTATTTTCAAAACCCTTTTCAAATTCAATTTATTTATTTAAAAATAAATAGAATTATAATTCTAGTTCAAAACTAGTTCATTTCGATAAAAATCTATTTTTATCTTTTCAAATAGGGAGTTTTTCATCCCAATTCTTCACAAATCATTTCTTATGATTTTACACAAATTATTACTATTTTTAATAATTTTATCAAGGCCTGTACAGTCGATTTCCAACAATGGCCATCGAACTGCACTTACAGCGACCTTTTTCGAATTTGATTTGGACGTATCTCCAAATCCAACCGTTAGATTTCAAATTTCTAACCTTCGTTAGAAAGCTCTTTTCGATACGAACCCAACGGTTCCGGTTTTAGGAGAATCCGACGGTCGGATCTCCCGCAATGTCCGTTTGAAATAAATGGTCGAAATTCACGAACTGCCGCGGCGCGGCGCGTTCTATTCAGGTCATTATATTATATATATAATATATATAATATATACTTCGTCGATTTCTATTTAAAACGAATTATATAAATAGTTTTAAATTCGTTTCAAAAGCAATTTCAACCTCCTTTTCAATTCAAATCAAAATTGAATTCTTCTTTATAAATTCGTTTCAAAATTCATTTCTATTCAATTCAAATTTCAATTCAATTTGAATTCATTTCAATTCGTTTTCAATTCAATTCATTTCGAAATCGTTTTCAATTCAATTCATTTCGAAATCGTTTTCAATTCAATTCATTTCGAAATCGTTTTCAATTCAATTCATTTCGAAATCGTTTTCAATTCAATTCATTTCGAAATCGTTTTCAATTCAATTCATTTCGAAATCGTTTTCAATTCAATTCATTTCGAAATCGTTTTCAATTCAATTCAATTCGAAATCGTTTTCAATTCAATTCAAAATATTCGATTTCGAAATCACTTTTCAATATTCATTTTTAAGATGAATAAAATCGATATAAATATCGTTCACGTCAAAATGGCGTCAATCTAATCAACACGGCTTCATAAATTTCTATTTTCAAATATTCTATTTCAAATATTTCTTTTTCAAAATAGTTGTTATTATCAAAATATTTCGTTCAACACATGACCAATCTCAATGAATGAGTACTGTCAACACATGAACTTTTATTTTATAATATTCTTTATTTTTCAAATTGGAATGAGGCCCAATCAATCACCATATAAAGTTAATTATATGGATTTTCATACAACACATGTATATAATAACATTGAAAATAATCAACCATCAACCAAAGTGCACTACACTGTAAAAGCATCAAATATAGATATTCAACGCTTATAACAGCCTGTCAATCAATCGATCGACATATTTAATCAATCAGGATGAGTGAACTGCAAATTTCATCCCAACACCCGTGTGGGGTTTCAAACAATCAAACAAATATTTTATTCGTGCAGTTGGGCGATGTGTAAAATTTATCGTCCCAATCAATGTCATTCAAATAGGTGTACATAAACAAACCGTCTGGTTTGTAAATGAATATTCTATTTTATTCACTTCACGTTAAAAATTATATTTTTAACGATAAAACATTTTATTCCAACATATGAATTTCTATTCAGTTCATTCTTTAAATAAAATGATATTTTTATTTTTTTTTCTAACACATTTTAGAAAATTTCGGCGGCATAACGGCACGATACTAGAAACGGGACAAGGCCTAGCCTTATCCCCGGTCTAGTGAAGGCCCACGCCATTCACACATCAATCAAATCAATTCGTTATGTAAACCACAAAATTTGGAGTAAGAGTCTAACCTAGCCTTACTCCTTCGCCTTATAACGGCGCACGTCTAATCCTAACCAATTTATCGATTCGATTTTTCACACCACAAACCACATTCAAACCAATATCGCAATCAATCACCAAACAGTCAAACAAACAAGTCCATGGTCTGTGGACGATTGTGTCGGGTGCTACTAAGCACCGTCTGCATCCTAGTATATATATATATAACTAGAAAAAAAAAGTGAAAGGTGAGAAATTCTCACATATAGCTATCCTAGCTCCACGGCTCTTCTAATGCAGGAAACCTTCGCCAACTCGCCTTTTGTCGCTTTCGTTGTCCGCTTTCACTACATATGTAAAAATCGAATTTTACTTCGCTATTCCATATATAAAAATCGAATTTTTTAGTTCAAAGTTCAATATATAAAAATCGAATTTTTATTTCAAAGTTCAATAGATAAAAATCGAATTTTTATTTCAAAGTTCAATATATAAAAATCGAATTTTTATTTCAAAGTTCAATATATAAAAATCGAATTTTTATTTCAAAGTTCAATAGATAAAAATCGAATTTTTATTTCAAAGTTCAATATATAAAAATCGAATTTTTATTTTAAATAGATTCCGCCTTTTCCATTTCAAAGATCTAATCTTTTCTTTTACTTTTCAAAGTTTAATCTTTTATCTTTTAAAATTCAAATCTTTTTCCTTTTAAAAATTCAAATCTTTTTAAAACCTTTTTTTTTAAAATTCAAATCTTTTTAAAACCTTTTTTAAAATAAAGAATCAGTTTTCAATTTTAACAAAAATCAGTTTTCTATGCTTTATATAATTCAGTTTTTATTTCTTTAAAAAAACAAAATCAGTTTTTTTTTTTTACTTTTTAAAACAAAAGCAGTTTTTGTTATTTATATTTTAATTAAATTCAAAATAAAATAAAATAAGAAAATAAATTAAAATAAAAAAACATACCAGCGAGAGAGGGGGGGGGTGTCTGCGGTTCCAGCGTCGCGGTTGGAGGAGGGACAGGCGGAGGCGGGTGGCTCGATGTCGGGCTCTGGAGTGTCGGTCGGTGGCGGGTTTCGTGGGCTCGAACTGGGAGGCGGGAGGTTGTGCGGTGGGGGGGGGCGGCGATTTGTTCGTCGGCGGCTTCGAGGTCGGGGGGGGGGGGGGGGGCGGCGATTTAGAATTAGGTTTTTTTTTTTTCTTTCGTTTGATTCTGTTGAATGGAGTCGGGGGGGGGCCAGGAAGATTAAAGGGGAAGAGGGAAATTTTTTTATTTTTTTTTATTTTATATTATTTAATTTCTAAAAGTTGACTTTCACATACGACCTCGGAACGAGGCCCACCGCCTGTCGCCCATAGGGTTTCACCCCTATTCCGAACACAATGGGATATGTATCGCAAGCTGATTTGATCGTTACAATCAGTATCCTTTGAATTTACATTTAAATCACTAAATTGAATTTTAAACGTACATTTCAAATTACCGGGGTCACATACTAACTCTAAAAATTCTCGAAAAATATTTTCTAGCTTCGTATTAACGATACGGTCCTAACAAAACTAGTTTCGTCGAATTCTGAGACCGTTTGAAAAATGGCCAATTTCCAGTCGATTAAAATCAACTGAAACTGGTCAAACGCGTTTTCCTTTGCCACGCTCACATATTGATTCGAAAAATTATGAAATTTGAAACCTAGCAATAACTTCACATCCCGGACCCAACAAAACTGGTTTCGTCGAAATCCGAGGTCGTTTGCAAAACGGCTATTTTTAAGGGCTATATATTATATAAAATATATATAAATTCCACAGCGACTATTCTGAATTTTCAACTGGACATATCTTATCATTTCTAAAGTGAAATCTCGGTTTGTTAACTTCGTTAGAAAGATATTCACTATTAGATTCCATTATTTTTGGTTTCACTAAAATCCGGATTGTTTTGCACCCGGTACATTCAATTTAAGTTTGAAATCGAATTATCGAACTACCGCGCCATTTTCAATTCTATTTATAATTATATATAAATATTTATATTCTAACGACAACGTATATAATATATACGCTCGAATTATATTTCAAAACAAATTTCTCGTCGATATTATTTAAAATAATTCATTTTAAATAATCAAAACTCGCTAAATTTGCCAAAATAAAAATTTCAAACTGGCTCGCATTTTCCGGGTTGTTACAATCTCCCCCACTTAAAACTTTTCGTCCCCGAAAAGGAACAAAGTCGAAAGTGGTTTGATTATTCAGCTTAACTTCCATTGTTTTGATTACGACTTAAGTTCTTCAACTTTTCAGTTTCTAAGAACTTTTCAAAAATTTCAAAAATTTGGCTAACACCCTAAATTTTCGAAAAATTTCGCCATAACCTCCCCTGCAATGGGAGCATCGGGGAATTTCAAATAGCTTCCCCGGTCCTTCAGATCTCAAAAAGAAAAAGAAAAAGCCAAGCGGCTAGCCAATAGGCTCACAAAATCATCATCACCCAAACAAAACAGGAAATTATGTAGTAAACATGTACCTATTTGTCGGGCAAACAAATTTTATTCTCTGGCTCTAGCCTCCTTGCTATGACCTGTTCAATGATATATATGTATTTGCAAGCAAACGCGACCAATTTTCAATATAACTCAATATTTGATGCTATTAGGCATAATGGTTCAAAATTAGCAAACAAATAAACAAACAACACAAACATCAATCAATTAGTGAATTAGAGTTTCAAATTCATAATTTTGATACATATATAGAAAATCACGTTTTTGATGCCAATTCACAACAATGTATTCTAACTATACAAGTTTTGGTTCTCACACCAGCCTAATGGAAATATATAGATATCACACTTTCGTCACTCGAAAATAAATGCTGGTGATGGTATACTTCATCATCAGAACCATGTCCGGGCGACTAGAGTGTGATTCTATATCTATCCAATATATTAAAACTTTAAATACACGTTTGCAAGGCGTATATGCAAAATCTTTATATACTAGACTGTCCAAATCAATATAAATAAATAATCAAATACGAATAATTGATTTTAAATTTTCAAAACAAAAATGTTTTCATTTGAAAAATATACTCTTCACACTCGTTCTAGGATACTACTGATCCTATCTCTAACGAGTCATTCTCATTGGATATTACTAACCCAATATCTGATGAATTCTTTCGTAAGGCTCTAATGTGCCTTGTTCTCTGCTTTGTAAACCAAAGCTCTGATACCAAATGTGACGGCAAAGAATTTCGCTCGGTCCGAACCAGTCGCTAAACCGACCCAGACCGTTCGAAACGCCCTATCGTTTGAGAACAGGACAAAATAGAACGCATACAGAAGAACATTTCACTGTATATTACAACAATGCATCAGATTACAAGAATATACAGAGTATAAATGAATGAATATTACACAGAAATATCAGAGATTTAAATTACATTTAAATACATAGCAGCGGAAAATAATACAATACACAACTAGAAAGAGATATACGGATACAAAGCTTTCCGGATATCGTTCCAGCTGTAAACCAGGATCCTGTGAATATAAATCTGCAAAACCAAAACTACTAGCTGCCCGTGTCAAAAATAGGGGCACCCAGAGTTTAGGTTAAAACAATAAACTCCAGGTCCTATCACACAATGCAACGCAAGCCGGGGGATAGGGTTTTCCCTTATAACAGCCAAAGAATGCTTGATACGTTCAAAACAAATCATTTGATACTATTATAAGTGCATAGTGTATAAAACAACTTCAAATCATAAGTATCAATCATAGGCGGCATGGGTACCATATATCATGTCGCCATATATAGGTTTACAAATAAAACCGCAAATGTCACGTATTTGGAAATTGGATTTCCATCTATGAACCGAGGCAAAAGATAGTCCTCAACCGATTCGAGACAATCTAGCCCATGTCTCCGGAGCAGCCGCAACTGCCCCTTGGATCCTCAGGGCCGGTCCACCGATGTGGATTATAGTGCCTGAGCAATACGTTTCTCCGCCCTTTGGGGCGTAAATGAGCCAACTAAATGACTCCATCGGTTCGAGAACGACCGATCAATCCGAGGCGCCTCGCAACAGCAACAACCACATAAGTCAATCTCGTCAGGGCGTGTAAAACCACTGACGCCACTTCTAGCTAGAAAGAAACGCATGCCCTCCCTGACGTCCGTCTCCCGTTTTTGGTTCATACCTGGTGTGAAACACGCGAGGTAAACGTTACACAAAGCTACGCCACAAAGGTCGTGCTTTGATCATCACCACAAGACTTTGCTTTTCAACAGAAGCCTCGATCAATTGCCACTTAGGCATGCCACACAGGCAATTCACTCCATGCGTTTGATATCCATCAATATATAACCCCTGAGCTCGTATGTCTCAGAGAAGGGCGTTAAGCAAGAGAATAAATTCTCCGCCGCCAAACAGATATATATTTAATAGAGATCAATCACACGGACTAAAATCCAATGTCAGACACACAGTCCATTTACAAGTCCGTTCTGGGGCTGAACGAAACCGGAGGCACCTAGTACTCCGCATATCCATCGATCTCCAAGTACGTCTGGACGATCACCAACTGTTTCCATCTTCTTGGGTGTACAGCCCAATCAAGATCATCAGTTATCACCCAAACGACGTGAAGACCTCCGGTCTTCGACCATCGTCTTCATCTTCGACTTATCGTCGTATCAGTTATTCAGAATGGGATAAACCCGGTCTTTCCGAATAACTCGCGTATATTTTAAATAAGTGTTACACAAACACAACATACGCCTCATTCCAATTCATTAGTCACTAACCGTAAATTAATCAAGAGAATAATTTCCCAAATATTAACCCCGAAGGCCGAAACCAACATCAGATCAATATCCAGAAAACCATTCTGCTTGGCTAACCGACAGTTAGTTTCTAAATTTCACATTCATAGGGAAAGATTCCCATTAATTTTATCAAAGATAAATTCCTTGAATTTATTCTTTAATCCATTTTTGAATATCAATTCAAACTAGTCGGGATTAGCGAACCTTACCGAAGTAATCATTTGTTTTAATTTCCCAATCCCAACCTATTCATCCCATGAAGTAAAACTGGTAATACTTCATATCTAACACCACAGTGTTATCGGTAAATTCAATTACCATTTCACGTTCAAATCTAATTAAAGATTTAACTATCGCCTGGAGCAAAACTGGTGATACTCCATTTTCGATCTTTCAATCTAATTAAAGATTCATTAAAACTCTACTTAGTTTTAATCTTTGACTGGGTTAAAGAATCAGTGTCATTTAAAAACACGGTTCACGATAAACCCAAAATCACATTCCATTAATTATCGGGTTAAAGAACGAGTGTTGTTTAAAACACTGTTCACGATAAACCCAAAAATCAATATCCATTCAATTCCAATTAAATATTATTTAATTGGTACACTTCATTAAATCTAAATAAAAAGATTTAATCTTTTCTCAACTGGGTTCAAGAACAGTGTTAGTGAAGACACCATTCACGACAAACCCAAATCACATTTGATATTCAATACAAGGCTCTGAATAGAAAATATATCGGCTTATATTCAATATCAAATTCTACGACTAACAAATGTCGTATTGGAAATAACGATATAAATATATATCTTTCAAATTTCCATAACAACACCTGTATAATCACGAATTCCAACATCGAAATATTCCGAAGACAATTTCGATTCAAATCCACTCCAATGCAATCATTGGAAATTTTGGTTATTTTCAAAACCCTTTTCAAATTCAATTTATTTATTTAAAAATAAATAGAATTATAATTCTAGTTCAAAACTAGTTCATTTCGATAAAAATCTATTTTTATCTTTTCAAATAGGGAGTTTTTCATCCCAATTCTTCACAAATCATTTCTTATGATTTTACACAAATTATTACTATTTTTAATAATTTTATCAAGGCCTGTACAGTCGATTTCCAACAATGGCCATCGAACTGCACTTACAGCGACCTTTTTCGAATTTGATTTGGACGTATCTCCAAATCCAACCGTTAGATTTCAAATTTCTAACCTTCGTTAGAAAGCTCTTTTCGATACGAACCCAACGGTTCCGGTTTTAGGAGAATCCGACGGTCGGATCTCCCGCAATGTCCGTTTGAAATAAATGGTCGAAATTCACGAACTGCCGCGGCGCGGCGCGTTCTATTCAGGCCATTATATTATATATATAATATATATAATATATACTTCGTCGATTTCTATTTAAAACGAATTATATAAATAGTTTTAAATTCGTTTCAAAAGCAATTTCAACCTCCTTTTCAATTCAAATCAAAATTGAATTCTTCTTTATAAATTCGTTTCAAAATTCATTTCTATTCAATTCAAATTTCAATTCAATTTGAATTCATTTCAATTCGTTTTCAATTCAATTCATTTCGAAATCGTTTTCAATTCAATTCATTTCGAAATCGTTTTCAATTCAATTCATTTCGAAATCGTTTTCAATTCAATTCATTTCGAAATCGTTTTCAATTCAATTCATTTCGAAATCGTTTTCAATTCAATTCATTTCGAAATCGTTTTCAATTCAATTCAATTCGAAATCGTTTTCAATTCAATTCAAAATATTCGATTTCGAAATCACTTTTCAATATTCATTTTTAAGATGAATAAAATCGATATAAATATCGTTCACGTCAAAATGGCGTCAATCTAATCAACACGGCTTCATAAATTTCTATTTTCAAATATTCTATTTCAAATATTTCTTTTTCAAAATAGTTGTTATTATCAAAATATTTCGTTCAACACATGACCAATCTCAATGAATGAGTACTGTCAACACATGAACTTTTATTTTATAATATTCTTTAATTTTCAAATTGGAATGAGGCCCAATCAATCACCATATAAAGTTAATTATATGGATTTTCATACAACACATGTATATAATAACATTGAAAATAATCAACCATCAACCAAAGTGCACTACACTGTAAAAGCATCAAATATAGATATTCAACGCTTATAACAGCCTGTCAATCAATCGATCGACATATTTAATCAATCAGGATGAGTGAACTGCAAATTTCATCCCAACACCCGTGTGGGGTTTCAAACAATCAAACAAATATTTTATTCGTGCAGTTGGGCGATGTGTAAAATTTATCGTCCCAATCAATGTCATTCAAATAGGTGTACATAAACAAACCGTCTGGTTTGTAAATGAATATTCTATTTTATTCACTTCACGTTAAAAATTATATTTTTAACGATAAAACATTTTATTCCAACATATGAATTTCTATTCAGTTCATTCTTTAAATAAAATGATATTTTTATTTTTTTTTCTAACACATTTTAGAAAATTTCGGCGGCATAACGGCACGATACTAGAAACGGGACAAGGCCTAGCCTTATCCCCGGTCTAGTGAAGGCCCACGCCATTCACACATCAATCAAATCAATTCGTTATGTAAACCACAAAATTTGGAGTAAGAGTCTAACCTAGCCTTACTCCTTCGCCTTATAACGGCGCACGTCTAATCCTAACCAATTTATCGATTCGATTTTTCACACCACAAACCACATTCAAACCAATATCGCAATCAATCACCAAACAGTCAAACAAACAAGTCCATGGTCTGTGGACGATTGTGTCGGGTGCTACTAAGCACCGTCTGCATCCTAGTATATATATATATAACTAGAAAAAAAAAGTGAAAGGTGAGAAATTCTCACATATAGCTATCCTAGCTCCACGGCTCTTCTAATGCAGGAAACCTTCGCCAACTCGCCTTTTGTCGCTTTCGTTGTCCGCTTTCACTACATATGTAAAAATCGAATTTTACTTCGCTATTCCATATATAAAAATCGAATTTTTTAGTTCAAAGTTCAATATATAAAAATCGAATTTTTATTTCAAAGTTCAATAGATAAAAATCGAATTTTTATTTCAAAGTTCAATAGATAAAAATCGAATTTTTATTTCAAAGTTCAATATATAAAAATCGAATTTTTATTTTAAATAGATTCCGCCTTTTCCATTTCAAAGATCTAATCTTTTCTTTTACTTTTCAAAGTTTAATCTTTTATCTTTTAAAATTCAAATCTTTTTCCTTTTAAAAATTCAAATCTTTTTAAAACCTTTTTTTTTAAAATTCAAATCTTTTTAAAACCTTTTTTAAAATAAAGAATCAGTTTTCAATTTTAACAAAAATCAGTTTTCTATGCTTTATATAATTCAGTTTTTATTTCTTTAAAAAAACAAAATCAGTTTTTTTTTTTTTACTTTTTAAAACAAAAGCAGTTTTTGTTATTTATATTTTAATTAAATTCAAAATAAAATAAAATAAGAAAATAAATTAAAATAAAAAAACATACCAGCGAGAGAGGGGGGGGGTGTCTGCGGTTCCAGCGTCGCGGTTGGAGGAGGGACAGGCGGAGGCGGGTGGCTCGATGTCGGGCTCTGGAGTGTCGGTCGGTGGCGGGTTTCGTGGGCTCGAACTGGGAGGCGGGAGGTTGTGCGGTGGGGGGGGCGGCGATTTGTTCGTCGGCGGCTTCGAGGTCGGGGGGGGGGGGGGGGGGGGGATTTAGAATTAGGTTTTTTTTTTCTTTCGTTTGATTCTGTTGAATGGAGTCGGGGGGGCCAGGAAGATTAAAGGGGAAGAGGGAAATTTTTTTTTTTTTTATATTATTTAATTTCTAAAAGTTGACTTTCACATACGACCTCGGAACGAGGCCCACCGCCTGTCGCCCATAGGGTTTCACCCCTATTCCGAACACAATGGGATATGTATCGCAAGCTGATTTGATCGTTACAATCAGTTTCCTTTGAATTTACATTTAAATCACTAAATTGAATTTTAAACGTACATTTCAAATTACCGGGGTCACATACTAACTCTAAAAATTCTCGAAAAATATTTTCTAGCTTCGTATTAACGATACGGTCCTAACAAAACTAGTTTCGTCGAATTCTGAGACCGTTTGAAAAATGGCCAATTTCCAGTCGATTAAAATCAACTGAAACTGGTCAAACGCGTTTTCCTTTGCCACGCTCACATATTGATTCGAAAAATTATGAAATTTGAAACCTAGCAATAACTTCACATCCCGGACCCAACAAATCTGGTTTCGTCGAAATCCGAGGTCGTTTGCAAAACGGCTATTTTTAAGGGCTATATATTATATAAAATATATATAAATTCCACAGCGACTATTCTGAATTTTCAACTGGACATATCTTATCATTTCTAAAGTGAAATCTCGGTTTGTTAACTTCGTTAGAAAGATATTCACTATTAGATTCCATTATTTTTGGTTTCACTAAAATCCGGATTGTTTTGCACCCGGTACATTCAATTTAAGTTTGAAATCGAATTATCGAACTACCGCGCCATTTTCAATTCTATTTATAATTATATATAAATATTTATATTCTAACGACAACGTATATAATATATACGCTCGAATTATATTTCAAAACAAATTTCTCGTCGATATTATTTAAAATAATTCATTTTAAATAATCAAAACTCGCTAAATTTGCCAAAATAAAAATTTCAAACTGGCTCGCATTTTCCGGGTTGTTACATTTCCACCATGAAAGGGATCAATTTCCCCAACCACGAAGTGCTGCCACTTTCATTTCTCAACAACTCAAAACCTTTCTAACCTTCATTAAACCTCTTTTAAGCTTTGATTCAACATCTCATTCATCATGAAATCATCAGATATCGTCTGGGTGCTCAATTATTGAAGACTACTCAAACAATCATCGCAATCATAGAGATCTAATCATTTCCATGGTGAAATCGAGTGAATCAAGATATTAAAGAGAACTAAAGAGAATTATTGTAAAGAGAGAAAATGAGAAAAATTACATAAATTATGTACCTTGTAACGTTGACAATGATAATGAAAGCTCTTTTTAAAGTGGACGTAGGCCAGATCTAGGGAGAACCACTATAAACTTTTGTCTTTTTACTGCTTTTTTGTTTGTGGTTTTCCATATTCTAGATCTATATAATTTGAAGGTGTGAATACACCTTCCGAGATGTTAGTGTTCCATTTTTGACGTTAACACTTGTCGCATATATTGCAATTACTCGGCAGTTACGCCACTATCCCATTGGAATCGCTTGTAACCGTAGGCATCTCGCCCCTCGAATCATGCTATGAAAATATCAAGTGAGTATAGTAAATCAAAATGACCCTGCCGAGTGGAATTCCAATATGAATGGATACTCAAATCATTTGTGCACCAACGTAGCTATGAATTTCAATTTTCAATGGACACTCTTGACGAGCGCCAATGCAACCCCTCTCATTAGGAATTGCGATTTTCAATGGAAGATACTTCCCATATCTTCATTTCGAAAAAATACATACGGTATATATAGTACTTCATTTCACGTTTCACATATATCGCACATAGAAATATCAATACCAATTTTCATAAGATTTTCTTTCCAAATCGTGTTTTTCAAACATAACATTCTATATAAATTCTATTATATTATCATTTCAATTAACTATCTTCCAAATCAGTAGTTTTCGAATCAATCTCACACTTATATATGTCATATAAGTTTCAAACATTTCATATAACAATATTCATAAGTTGATGATCTTTCAAATTTTCATTTCAATATCAAATTAAACAAATTTTAAATTGATTCGAGTACTCAATGTCATTTCAAAATTTTAAATTCATATTTACAAATCGTTCATTATCAAATATTCAAAATCAACAATTCTCCAAATTCTATTTCAACACCAATTTAGTTTTGATTTCACTATTGATTTGAATATTCAATATCTTTTCAAATCTAGTTCATATTGACAGTCAAATTCATTATTACAACATCACTTTCGATTTGGGTTACATATCACAAATATCATTATCAATTGAATATTTACACACAATTCATTTTGGACTTAAATTGCTTGGATCGGAAACGTACTTTTTTCTCAGAATAACTTGATAGAAAATAGTTTTAAAATAGTAACTTTGAAATGAGATAGGTTTTGATATAAAGTAAGTTTCCAAAAATTGTTCAAAATAAAAAATTGACTTAGTATAAAATAATCAAATTAGATAGGTAAATTTAATACTTTACTACAAATAAAACAATGGTCAAACATATATAGTTGTAAAAAAAATACTAATTCCATAAAATATTCCAATCCGAATCAATTTTCCGAACTTTTCAAAATTTTAGTTAACATAGATTCCGATGTCGAAGTCAAACTAAAATTTAACTTAAGATTCAATTGTAAAATTTCAGTTTGAACCAAATGTTCAAATTAGATCATAGCTCAAATATCTCATCTTCAATTTTGCTTGAAGTTTGAATATTACATTCATTCCATATCATTGTTTTTAAACCAAAATTCAAATTCCAAATGTTAAGTTCATCCTTTAAATTGCTTCCTTACAAGTCAAATTTGAATCAATAAATGATTAAACTTAATAAAATCCTTAAGTTAACCTATTCATTTTATTTATTTAAACATCATTTAAACATTGTATTTATCTTCAACTTTCAAACTACCAAACTAAATTTCAATCAATTAAATCCATTCATTGAATTAGTTAAGTTAACTTATACCATCAATTTAAATATTTTAACAAACTAATTTAAGTTTGCAATTTAATATCAAAACCATTTGATTCATATAGTCAAGCTAAAATAATTTTATTCTCAATTATTACTTTTGGTAAAATATTATTTTAAACAAAATTTTATTTTAAATATTCCAAAACATTAATACTTATAAAATTCCTTTCATTTTTGTTTCCAATGGTTAATTCCTTTGAGCTATTTAGATTATATTCAACTTAAAATTCAAATCTTTTTAGCAAAGGTTGGATTATTTAAATATTTGGAGAATTTATCTTTCAATTTAGCGATTGCAAAACTTGAGTTTAATCATCTTTTTTCAAGACATCTCTTCCAAATGTACAGTTTCATTATCCTAATACACAGGATTATCATTCAACCAAACTCGAGAATCAACTCCGGATTTTCTTTCAATCATTCAAAATAAACATATAATTGTATATCAAATCATGTTGCATAAATCAACTTCGTTTGATCAAGGTAAACAAGTAGCTAAGCTACCAAAGATGTCTCCCCCACTTTAGGACTCAAGAATAAATTATGGTGACAAAGAATTACCATCGCAGTTATTTTCTAGTGACAAAAGTGTGTTCTCCACTCATATATTTATTTTTGAAAGTATTCTAGAAAATCATTTCGAACATTTCTGTTCGAAAATAATTATATACACTACTAATAATTTTTTTCAAAACCTTCGAAATCAATTTCAAAAAATTTCTGGAATCAAATTCTCAAATTTAAGTCAATTGATCTCTTGAATTATAACTAAATTGATATATCGTCTTATTCCATAATTTGGCTTCATTAGCAATACACACTTCTTATTTTTTTCATGGTTCAACAATTCCAATTCATCTACATACTAAGTAAATACTTTCTTCTCAAAACATTCCTTGTCAAACTTTTCTTAACCATTTCTTATATAAGTTGGGTTTCATATATATCCAAACTATAAAGGAATCTATTTCAACCTATTTCAATTATCTTTTATATCTCATTTCAACACTTCCATTAACATAGTATAAAATCAATACTTCCAAAATTCAATTGTCAGTTGTTGTCATACTTCATTGTTCAAATATGTTTTTCAAATCAAAAGCTATGTCATTAATAGAAACTTTATTTTAGACTTTTTCTGACGCACGGTAAACGAAAGGGTACAAGGATATGAATCTAGCATTGGAATGAGTAAAACAAAGGTGAGCAGGTCAACAACAACAAGTAAAGCCAAGTGAATGAATCAAAATGAACAAAAGAACTATCTATTCTCAAGGACAAGGGTGTAAACGATATATCTTCGAATTCTGTTCTTTTCTTATTTTTAATTGGTTTTGCTTTAGTTCATATTTCCAAAATACACACTTGTTATCATAATTATTTTCTATTTCATTCAAGTAATTCACCATTAACTAGTCAAATTTACAAATAATTCTGAACATTCATTTGTAAATTCTACACATATTTCACAACAATGTAACTTTATTAAATTTTGATCATTTACCCAAGTTCACATCAATTTACCAAAACATTTCATTAAAATTTATTAAGCATTTTCAAACATTTATCAAAATGTTTTATGTATTTCTTGACGTTTCAACCAGAATCACATAGTCATCCCACTTTCGAAACTCAAAAATAAATACTGGTGATGTTGCGTTCATTGACAAAACCGTCTTCAAGCAACTAAAGTGCGATTCCATATCTATCCAGTACGTATTTGTATATACGTTAACTAAACGTATATTCAAAATCTTACATACTCAATAGTCCAACATTGACGTCGCATAAATACTCAAAATTCTTTTTATAAGATACACTGTAACGACCAAGAAAATTTTGACATTTAAATTATTAATTAATTGAGATGTATCATTAAAATAAAATTTGTATAATTGGATTTTTGATATAGAATTTGAAATTCTATTTATTTTGAACATGGTTGAAAATGTTTATATTTGGATTTCAATTTAGAATTGGGAACTTTAAAATTTTGTTATGAACGTATTTGAATAAAAGGAAAATTCCTTTTTGTAGATCTAATTTTTAATGTGAATGTTGTGTTAAATAACTTTAATTTATTAGAATATTTAAAAATTTTAAATTAAATGTTGATGTAAATATTTGTACTTGGATTTGGGGTTCTTCTATTTGAGCGTAATTTGAGTCTACCTATAATAAATAGACGGTTTGGCATTATTAACAAATTTGTGCATGTAGCCATGAATTTTTTTCATTTTAATATGAACGTTTGTCGAGATCTAAAGTTCAGATTCTTAAGTTAAACTGTTTACAGATTTTGGTATTTAGCCATTTTCTATTGTAGTAGAGTTTTCTAACTTTCCAAATTATTTTTTATTTAACAAATCTATATAATATTTTGCTTTAAATTTTTGTATTTTATTATTTAGTTATCTTTTGTATTGAGTATTTGTACTTAACAATTTTACGGCAAATATAGTGTCAAACTTTTACTTAACTTTTCTCTTATACTGAATTATTTGTATTTAGCTATGGAATAAATTGATTTAAACCACAAAGTTGTATTTTAAATAAGATATGATTTATCTTCTCTAAAAAAATTGATTTCAAGATATAAATTGAAGTTTTAATTCAAATAGTTAATTTATTTGTTGAAATATAGTATAAAATTTTGAAACCAATTTCGAAAGATAAGTTTTGAAAGTTGATTGGTTTATATAAAATACCATTATCTCAGATTCGTCATTAACTAATTCGATTTTCTTTTATATTTGAAATTTGACATTTGAATTAGAATCAACTTTGAAGAATAAAGGGTAATTTAATCGGTAAATTTGATTTCAAATTGTAAAGTTTGAAATTTATAATTTATGAATTTTTGTTTCAAATGAATGATATGTGTAATTTATACGGCAATAATTGAATATGGTTGACACAATAAAAGAGATAAATAAATTACGAAAAAAATAAATTTGTGTAATATTGCACTAACATTTAATATAATTTATTGTTTAATACTTGTTAAAATTTACAATGCGTGTGTAAGGCAAATAAACAGCGTTGTCCGTTTCAGCTGTGAACTGTGCACTAGAAACTTTCATATAATCTATTTACCTCGTTCATCCCAACATCAGATCCAATATAATATCTGATAAAATTTGCTCAAGATTGGGCGGTTGAAAGCCTTTTACCATCTGTCTTCTCCAGTCTGAAAGTTTTTAGCAACTGTCCACTTCTCTTTGAAACTGGGTGACACGCATTGTTTTCTTTCGATGGCTTGTCTCCTTCGTTCATATTATAAGAGTAGCGTAACCCACCCTTTGTTCACCACAAACATTCCACAGTCACTTTTCTTTTACCCAGCAAAATTAAAATTCCCAAATCAAAATGTTTTTTCTTCCAATCGATTTCTCAATTTGGTTCACCATCCTTCTCTCCCTCCAATGTTCGCCACTGCCTCGCAGCAACATCAGCTCCGCCTTGGCATCGACTCCGACCAGGCCGCACCACCTCTTTCTCGTAGTGGATCCTCCACTGACCGCTGATTTTCACCGCCCCTGCTAGCCTCCGAAACCGTACCCCTCACCAGTTCACAATCCACAACTTCGCAACATGCCATCCCATTCCTCTCAGTTTGGGTCACCGTCGGAACCATTGGCGTCTGACTGCTGTCTCGGCTCCCTACCAAATCAACCATTACTATTCTCTGAGTCAGCTCTGACTGTTGTTGTCGCCATCGAAAGGTCGTGCCCACCGAACACTATAGAGTCGCGCCTCGGCTTCCGGTTCACGCAAGCAACCGCCATCACCGATCAAATGTAAGTATATCTTACGATTAGGATTTGTTTCAAGTCATAGACTTCGTGCTCATTGAATATGATTAGTCGTGGGATTATTGAGTTACTGGATCCTGTCGTTTCATTATCACTCGCGATATTTGCCTTCTTGCCGAACTGATTCTACCTATTTCCTTTTCCGTGTAATTTTTTTGTTTCCTGACCTTAAACACACACCTTAGAAGAGCGGTGTCGGTTCTCATGAGTCCTCACTACTGTGCACGGTTCGTTTGTTGTTTACATTACTAGTAACAGCTGCATGCATTCTATGCTTACTGGGTTCTGCATATAGGAATTTTGTCATACTTGGGTTCATCTTTAGTAATGCAAGTCCGCATTTTTGCCATGACAACACGCTTAATCTAAGTCTTTCATATTTGGTCCTTAGGGCATTCCCAACGTGGGGTGTTGCTCGCGGTCAAATCGAAGCAGCAACACCCCAACGGAGTTGGGGTCAAAGTGCCCTTAGCCGGCTTTCATAAAGTCGGCTAAGGGAGTCGGGACAGAAAATGTCCCACTTCAACCTTAGCCGGCTTTCATAAAGCCGGCTAAGAGGTTGGGGACAGAAAATGTCCCCACTTCAACCTTAGCTGGCTTTAACAAAGCCGGCTAAGCGGGTTGTTGGAGCAACCGAACAGTTGCTCCAACACCCTTCAGTGTTGCCACAGCAACACTGAAGGGACCGGTGATCCAACCGTTGGGATCGGTTGCCAAGCAACCGACCCACGGTTGGAAATGCTCTTATAATTTTTTACACCATCTACTTTCTCATTACATGAATACAACTTCGCTTTGGAAATATAAGGTGTTTCACATATAAAATATAGATTTGGAAATATAAGGTGTTTCACATATGATGTGTGTGTGCGCGCGCGGTGAATGCAAAATAAAACACATGCATGGGTCTTCATATTTTTCCCATATATGGATGACCTGTTGTGTGGAATTATCCTGAATCCAACTTTCCATTTATTACTAGCTGTTTTATCTCATTTCGGTGCTCCAAACTTATATATCATAGTAGAATTTAGCCTAAGTACTATTGGTAGTAATGGACCCAACGTATGGTGTCTTCTTCTAGTGTCTTATGGGCGTTGTACTAATCCGCTAGTACCATGCCAACAACTTTCACATAATGACAAAACCCCTATACACAGCATAGACCATTATGTGACATAAAGTTAAATAAGATTTATGCATGGATATTTTCGAATCCTACTATGCCTTACTCAATGTTTTGGGCAATTCGCCTTGGTCTTTCTTGTGAACTTTACATAGTTGCATGTTTGCTACCCAGTGGCATGCATGTTGTCTTACTTTAACCTATGCTATTGTTGTTGCATCTTTAATTCAGCCTGTAACGCGATACTAATTGTCGTGACTCGTCTTATTGGATGCATGCCTGTATTCACCCATTTTGATATGTATTTTGTCAGTTTTCATGGGTGCTATGCTCGAGATATTTAAATAAAATTTGTCGAGACAAAACTAATTATATTTATGTGATCTTAACTAAATGTACTGACTTGAAATAAGTTTAATCCTGACTCAGATGTTTTGTGTATTTTGCATGGAATGCTCGGGTCTGGCCCTAAGTGTTCCAGGTATAAAGGTATTAACTCTCAAACTAGAGTTGACGTAGAGACGTGAAGATGCATGCGCGGGCTAAGCTCAACGAACAGTAAATTTGTTTAAAGAATTCATGTATATATTTTATTTTATTTTCCAATTTACAAATGTTTGTAAAACTCTGATATTATTTGAAATTTTATTCCTCTGCAAATATTGTACACTGCGATTCTGTATTTATTCCGTTTAAACCCTATAAGCCAATAACAATATGTCGTTTTGAGCATTCCGAGTTGGTTTAGTTACCGACTTGGAGCAGACAAAATGCCAAGTCGTTACATACACCATCTTCAAATATATAGGACAAAATGGTATATTTTAAAATAATTTATCAATTTCAAAATAAATTTGTTTCTAAATTTATTAATTTTAAAACGTTTTCTTTGTGCTACACTTTCAAAATATTAGTTTTAAAGCAATTTATATTTCAAATTTTGCTCTCTCTGTGTAAATTCTAGTGACATACTATTATTAAACTATATAAGCTAAGATTTATTAAACCAAATCTCTGATACCGACTGTAACGACCTGCCTTTTTGACTGCTTCAAGTCGGTAATTAGACTAACTTAAACCACTCGAAACGACAGATTGTTATTTAGCTTATGGGTTTAAATAGAATCAGATACAGAAATCATAGAATAAATAAACTACGATATCTCAGAGCGTAAGCATTTTACATAAAATATCATAGTTGTACAATAAATTTTACACAGCGGAATTACATAGATTTTGATTAAATAAAACTTGCAGAAATTGCTGGACCAGTGGTCATGTCTTTACCACTCACCGACTTTAATAGCGGAAGTCTTTAAGTCTGCAACACTCGGATCTGACCCGATCGTTCCATGAGAAACACAAAGCATAAAACACTTGAGTCAGGATTAATATTCTTATGCACATAAAATCAACTAAAATGAAATACTTAGGTGTCAGGTACAAGTAATTTAACACAAGAATATTCTCAAGATCCAGACATCATATTTCATTTTATTAATTGATTTATTTCAAATCTTTACTTCACTACCATTTTCGAAAAATCAACCTTATATTCAAATTCAAACTTCAAATCCCAATTTCATGTAATATATTAGTTTTAACATTAAATTCAATTTCTATATTCAAGAAGATTCATTTCCAAATTTCAATTATAAATTTAATTCCTTTCAATTAATTAAATCTAAATAAACTAATCAATTCAAGTCTTTTAAGATTAAATTTAACCTTTAAATTAACAAATTTAATTTTAGGTTAAATATCAAATTGGATCACTATGTCTAAAATTAAATTAAATCTTTTCGCTGAATCACTTCTTTTATTAAAACAAAAATTTCAAGCTTAATATCTAAGTTCAAACAAAAGTTCAAATTTAAAAGTTTCAATTAAATTTCTAAATCTATTCGTTAAATCAAAAATATAGGTATGTCTTATTTAACCCATGTCTATATTTCCGTAGAATTTCATACGATGTCTCGAACTTGCAAATGTTATAGCAGAGGTGATAAATGATCAATACAACAAACATACTACAATCACCATAATTGCAATACATAAATCAAATACCACTATTACATCTAATTATTAACAATTATTTCGGGTAAATTTCAACTACTATTTCATATGATTTAGTCAGCAATTCAAGAATTTATCAACCATTAATTGGAATCATTTTCAACTAACCATTCATTAAATTATGACTAGCAACTTAACGACCAAGATTAATGAAATTAACAGTTAACTAAAAAAAATTTAAACTAACAATTCAAGGAGTTATCAACCAAAAAAGCACAAAATAAATTTAATTTCATATAATGTTAATTTATTAGCATATGAATATTAATTGGTGAGAGCGATGCTCACCTTGCGTGGTTACGACGAAGACGAGAAATAAACATGGACAATGACCAATCCTTAGCAGGGAATTTGCAAATTGAAATCTTTTTTTTTAGTAGGAGGATGGATAAAATTTTAAGAAGAAGAGGACACCGTGAATTTTTAGGGAAGAGGAGGCTGGTTAAGTAGAAAGGAATTAAGGTTTGGTTTTTTTTATGTGGATATGAGGAATGCAAAACCCACCCCGAAGGGACTAAATTTCGACCTAGAATAGACCCACCGAAACTTACAGCCGTTCTAAACGGGTAGTTGGTTCATGTAATGTAACACCCCACCTCCGCCAGGGTGTCTCTTGCAAGCACTCTGACTTTGGAGGGGCATTTGAATCAGGTAAACATGCATAATGATATATCAAGGCAGAACAAGAACATATGTATATATGTAAACAGAGTAAATATCATAGATAAAACAACGGAAGATTTCAAACCATTTCAAAACAAGTCTGGTACAACATAATGTCAACTTTCCAAATACACAAATCTAGATAAAAACAACATTGCTGAAAAAACTGAAATACATAAGTACTATCCCCAAATAAGTGATAACCATAGCTAGCTTCATGTCGAAACCGTACATGAGCTGAAATCCCACAAGCAAGCAATCCGAAATCCAAGCTAAGCTCCAACGTTCCCACCCTAAGAACCTGGGGGGGAGGGGGGGAAACGGAAGAAAAGAGGCGAAAGAAAACAGGTCAGTCAAAAAGACTGAGTAAGCCCTACTACAATCAATGTAAACTGATAAAGTTAACTGGCATGAGAAGCAGGGATGAACATAAGGATAACAACATACTAGCATGATGATTAACTAACAAGGTAGATAAAGGTGTCATCGCATAATCAGGATTAAGGTTTTGCACCACAGGTGTACTAGCAAACTAACATGACTTGAATAAACAAGTATTGATCCCTTGGCCCAAGCTTTGGCCCAATAACATGAAATGACCCTAATACAAGGTCTAACCAAACGGTCTAGTCGATCGGCTCCCTATAAGCCTAACTCGTCACGTGTTGGTGTCCATACGGCCCAAACATGATTGTAGTCAGACTGTGCCGGGTCTCCCGTCGGGTGTATCAAGCCCTAGGGTGGCAACCCCTGGACACCATAAACATGCGTGCACAGTCTCGATCTACTGGTACCCGTGCATGTTTTCCCCGGCTTCGGACTATGTGCACGACCATAAGTCCGCCCGGAACTACACCGGCGTACCACTCTGCTGTCGTTTTTGGTCGCTTACCTCAAGTTCAGTAATTCGTGCCCCACACCCTAGCCTAGACCCTAGGGCCATGATGATACAACTTGGGATTACTGCTGGAGTGGACCCCCATCCATTGCTAGGATTTTCTAGTGGGTTAAGTACGGTTTAACCCTCTTGCTAATCATGGATTAACCTTGTTAAGTGTAACGATGAGTTCACGACTTAACCCTGATTAATCTACCAAGCCCAAATTGGTTAAGTATTAAGTGGACCATGACTTAACCCTAATCACGAGGCATTAATTAATTTAATGCGTCTTAACCTCTCACATTAGACCTTGTTGTGGTTACTAGTTAAGCCGGGCGGGTCCGGGTAGCTTTACACCACAACTTGGTCTAACCTCGGGTTCAAGGTACAACATGGCCAACTTCTCACATTGGGTCCTATTATTTGTAGCAACTAGTTAAGCCGGTCGGTTCCGGGTAGGTTTACGCTACAAACTCAACCCAACCTCGAGTTGGTCACACTTATCTTTTCTAAGTGTCATGTCCATCATGTTTCCAAAACATGTTACAAATTTTCAAGCAATTGGGTAGACCTAACTTAATAGGTAAATTCCCAATGGGTAGACCTAACTTAATAGGTAAACTCCCAATCTTATGTTTTATGTCTTTTAAGTTTACCCAACCCCAAACGCAATCCCATCACTTACATATCGCAATAGCGCATAAAGGATAGAAAGAGGGAACTTGGCATAATCATGACATGAAGGTGTTGAAGCCACAAGTTTAACATGGTGGCATATGAAATGTACATATGTTCATATACTTGCATATTACATTTTAGGCCTCAAAAGCATGCATAAAACCAAACTTTGCATATTGGTGATACATGGTGATAAATGACATGTAGAAATGGCCATAAGTTCGCATTTGGCCTCACATGCAAGTTATCATAAGGGATATGATAACTTACATGTTGCCAAAATGCAACCTTTAGCATAAAGCTTGAAGCCTTATGCACATAAACCCAAGATAAGCTTGCATAACATGATAACATGAACCAAATGATCATCCCAAACTTGCATAACATAACTTGCATATCATATGACAAACTTGCATATCAAACTTGCATAACATAACATGATAAACTTGCATATCATAACATGGCATACTTGCACATCATAACATGGCATACTTGCATAACAAAACTTGCATATCATAACATGGCATACTTGCATAACATAACATGACAAACTTGCATATCATAACATGGCAAACTTGCATAGCATAACATGGCGTACTTGCATAACAAAACTTGCATATCATAACATCTCAAACTTGAATATAAACTTGCATATCATAACTTGATAAACTTGCATATCACAACATGGCAAACTTGCATAGCATAACATATCAAACTTGCATAGCATGACTTAGTAAACTTGCATATCATGGCAAACTTGCATATCATACATTTAACTTTAAAGTTTAAGTATGAAAGTAGAATAGGGCTTACAATGCTTAGGAAGTCACAAAAATATGACAAAGCCCTTATGAAATCAAATAGACCCAAAATGCAAGCTCTAACATAAAAACCCTTGAGCCAAAATGATCAAAACTCTTTCTTTATGATGCAAATATAGAAACTTGACTTGAATGCAAGCTAATGATGCTCATACAAGTTTGAAAACACTTGTATGCATGGAAAATCACTTAGAAATTTATTTAGGAATTTTATGAAGAGAGTGGAGGCCATGAGAGGATTGATTTTGCCATAGTTTAGTTACTAGAATGAATAATGATGATTTAGGGTTAGGTTATGGCCTTATTTATAGAGATTAGGACTAGTTTCAACCCTAGGATTAAACCCTAGTTCCAATCTCAGCCCTCAAAACCGAATCTGGCCCCCAAGCTCAACACAATCTCAAAATGGTGCACCAGGCAGAACTGCCTGGCTGGACCAAGTCGACAGCCAAGCCGACAGGGCTGTCGACTTGGGTCCAACCAAGTCGACTCCCAAGTCGACAGGGCTGTCGACTTGGGTGCTCTGGCGGGAATTTTCCCGCCTGGCCCAAACTGGCCCAAATTTCCAAATTCAAACTTGAATTTGAAATCTGTTTTTACTTTGAAATTTTCTGAAAACTTCGTTGGGCCTTAATCGGGTCATACGGACTCCGATTTTCGAAAACTCGGACTCTATTTCGCGTATTTTTCCGAGACGAACGCAATGGCATATCCCGTTTCCCTTGATTCAGATTTTAGAATTAAATTCTGCCTCGATTTATGTTATAACTGGTTATTGAAAATACGGGTTGTTACATTCTCCCCTCCTTAAAGGATTTCGTCCCCGAAATCTTCAGGTTGGGAAGAACGTATCCTACCATCCAATCATCCATCTACTCAAAACATCATCCACGAGCAATCATTGTCCTTACAAGATTCTAAATGTTGTATGAACATATGCAAAGGTGTGTGTATATGTACTTATCTAATGCAAATATCATCAATGCAAATTATGTTAGTGAAATGAATCCATATGTATGCAATTCCTAACATAATGTATAACATCTATATGCGTGCACATAACATACATCCATATGCAACATCCATGTGATAACACAAAAATTACCATCCATTGAATAAGCGTAAACACTCATGCATATGCAATATGAGGAGTGTGAGCCGATCTAGTGCCTAATGTGTATAATGCATCCACGAGTAACCACTTGCAAACACTTGCAACCACTTTCAAACATCAAGCATAACATGTTTCAAACCCATGTTTCATCCAAAGGGTTTCTACCTAAGGTTCTCATGACAAGATTAACACGATATACTAGATAATCCAGACAAACATGGATAGCAAAAGATATGCTACAAAGAGATCGGGAAGATAAGCAGGATATACTCCTTTCGGATTACAAGAAATCCCTTCCTAACCCCAATCCTATAAAAGCCCAAAAGGTTTAGTCAACCTAACGGACCCCTTCAAACCCTGACATGTATTACTAGCCAATAAGTCATACCTCCCGACAGAAATAGGACCGAGAATGGGACCGAGAGGATATACGTAAAAAGATAACATGCGAGTAAGTTCCACAGGAAAACAAGGATCAAGGATATGCTCTTAAAAAGAGATATGATGCGCGTATCCAGCCTTCAATCTTCTAAGTCACGTTTCCTTGAGTTTTACTCCACTGTGCTTTGACCGTCTTTTACTTCATGATTTCTTAGCTTCTTAATTCTTATTTCCAAATATGAGTTGGAACCCATTTCATTGTCGCCCCTCGTCTTCCTCTTTCACTTACTCTTCTATCATTCTTGGCTTAAACATAACTATGACCTCATGGTTTCATGCAAGCTCTCCAAAATTCACTAGTGAATCCTGGATCTTGTTTACTTGCCATAAAGTATTCCACGCAGCAGAACTTTTCTTGGAAATACCAATCCACGTTGCCAATGAACCATCCGCCTGCGAATGATAGGCCGTGCTTAGATTCAGTCGCTTGCCCATGACTTCCCGTAGACTATCCCAAAACTGGCTAGTGAAGATTGAGTCATGGTTACTAACTATACTTTAGGGAACCTCGTGCAACCGCTTTATTTCTTGAAAGTAAACTGTCGCTAGCTATGATGCAGTCCTTTTTTGCTCTTTACCGGAGTAAAATGAGCACTCTTCGTGAGTCTACCTACTATGACCCACATGCTCTTATTCCCTTTCTTGATCTAGGCAGTCCATCCACGAAATCCTTCGTGACGCTTTACTACTTCCATTGCGGGGACCTCCAATGGATGTAATAGCCTACCTGGCTTCTATGACTCGGCCTTTAACCTGTTGGCACAACATGCACCTTCGGACAAACTCGGCCACCTCCTCGGGTGATGTGCATCTTCAAGAACCTTCTTTCTCTTATCGCGTCTTAGCCATCCCTTGTCATCTATAGCGAGGTGACTTACGATCCCGCCTCGAGTCAACTTTTCCATGATCTCGGCTAACTGCGGGTCTTCTTTCTGCGAAGTCCCTACTTGATCCAGAAGGGTAGGTCTAAGCTCAAGGGACGCTAACTAACTAAACTGAGAGAACTTCTTACTTCAATTGCATACCTTGGAGTCTTCCAATCCTGAACTGCAACTACCTTAGCGGGATCCACCGCTAAGCCTTGCTTAGAAACTATGTGCCCAAGAAATCTAACTCCTTTTTCTCCAAAATGACACTTGGAGAACTTGGCCTACAACTGATATGCTCTAAGCGTATCCATCACCTCCACGAGATGCCTTGCATGTTCTTCCTCGTTCTTTGAGAAAGTCAGGATATCTTCTACAAAGACTACCACAAACTCGTTCAGGAACTCCCTAGACACCCTACTCATCAAGTCCACGAAGTAGGCGGGTGCATTAGTCAAACCGAATGGCATGACCAGCCATTCTAAGAATCCATCTGGAGTTCTGAACGCAGTCTCGCCTATACTATCTTCAGCTACTCTGAGCTGATGGAATCCAGTAGCAAGATCAAGAGAAAACAGATGTTCCTACAAGCTGATCAAACAAATCATCGATCCTTGGCAATGGTTGTCTATTCTCCTTGTTTAACTCACGATAATCAACACAAAGTCGAAGAGAACCATCTGCCTTGGTTGTAAATACTACAGGCGCTCCCCATTCAGATATACTTCATCTAATGAAGTTCTTCTCAAGCAACTCCTTGAATTGCTTTCTTAACTCTCATCTTGCGGGGCCACGTGCCTAACCGGCCACGTAACTGGCTTGGCATTATCAACCAGATAAATGCGGAAACCTATCTCTCGTTTAGGGGTAACCCCCTTCACTTCACCCAAGATATCAGGATATTCTCGGACCACCCTCACCGATTGCAAACTATCGATAGACGAGTTGAGGGATTCAAGATAACACAACATGACGGGACTCGTAGGGTTACTAGAAATTTTTAGGGTATTACCGAGGCGAGTCATGAGCCTCACAACCCTATGCTCAAAAATCAAGGATGGCTCCAAAACTGGACAACCCATCCATGCCCAAAAATCAACCCATACCCCATGAAACCGAGAATATAAGCATCACACGAGAACTCTACACTAAGATAGAGATTTTCAAATCCACGTAGATAATAGACAAATGGGCGGAACCCCCAATTGGATTTGAAACACACACGGGATCATTAACTAGACTAGTACTTAGGTGCAAACTATCAACAAGATCAGATGAGGTAAAACTATGCGATGCACCAGAATCAAACAAGGTACGAACTGAAAAATCAGAAATATATACAAGGCTTTCAACAGAAATACTACCTTGATCGGGAACTGGAGCGGCATTGAGAGCATGAACTTGCCCTCCTGATGGTCTTGCATACTGAGTCTGACCTTGCCCTTGCTTCTTCGGGCAATCTTTGCTGAAATGTCCAGTCTCACCGCAGAAAAAGCATTCACCACTCCTCCATTTCCTCTTCTTACAGTCCTTAATAAGATGCCCAACTGAACCGCAATAATGGCACTTCCTCTTGTCGTTATTGCCCTTGTTGTTGTTCCCCTTGTTGCCTTGACTCTTGTTCTTGTTCTTATTGCCTTGACTGCTCTGACCACTTGGATTATCCTGATTTCCTTTCCACTGGGAATCAGTCTTCTTGGCTTGAGTACCATTCATCTTGATCTCCTTCTTGTCACTCCTATTCTCTTCATTGAGTAGGGCCGTATTCACCAAGCTCTCGAAAGTTGCCCCCAAGGGTATATGAGTCATGGCTAAACCATGTAATGGCTCGTTTAATCCTAGAGCAAAGTATAGGGCCTTCTTCTGAGCTGTGTTAACCAAGTCTAAACCGACCCGAGCCAGTTGATTAAACTTATCTATGTATTCCCTAATAGTCATGTCCCCTTGCTTCAGTGATAGAACCTTAGTCCAAACTTTCCCCGAAAGTCATCCCAAGTCTCAATTGGCCTAGTAGCGGTGGTGACCACCCACCAACGTGCAGCTTCTTCCTTTAGCAACCACACTGCTAATAAAACCTTCCTACGGTCATCTATATCAAAGAAGGCAAAAAGATCTTCGGTTTCTTTCAACCAATTCCTGGCCTCTACATAAGTCTCGGTTCCAAAGAAATTCTTGCAACCCATCGCTTTAAAGTCTTTGCAAATCTCCGCGAAATCCTCTTGTGGATGCTGAGGGGAAGGAGGAAGAGGAACCTCAACGACAGGAGGAGGAGGAACATTAACTACCGGAGGAGGAGGAGGAACATCGGCGGGGCTGGCTTCGGTCGCCCTAGCCTCCAAAAGTCTCCTATACCAAATAGGTACGTGCACTCCCTCCGGAATGGCAAAGTTATTGGCCATACTGAAAATGAAGAAAAAGATAGATTCAGAATGGAGAAAAACGAAGGAATTTTGCTAATGGCCTTTTGGGGAATAGCCTTTAAAATAAACTAGACTTTTCTTTGGAAAATACTTTATACTTGATTTTGAAAATAGTTTTCCAAAAGTTTTCTAAAAACCTTTTTGTTCCTTCTCGTAAACCATATGCTCTGATACCAAATGTAACACCCCACCTCCGCCAGGGTGTCTCTTGCAAGCACTCTGACTTTGGAGGGGCGTTTGAATCAGGTAAACATGCATAATGATATATCAAGGCAGAACAAGAACATATGTATATATGTAAACAGAGTAAATATCATAGATAAAACAGCGGAAGATTTCAAACCATTTCAAAACAAGTCTGGTACAACATAATGTCAACTTTCCAAATACACAAGTCTAGATAAAAACAACATTGCTGAAAAAACTGAAATACATAAGTACTATCCCCAAATAAGTGATAACCATAACTAGCATCATGTCGAAACCGTACATGAGCTGAAATCCCACAAGCAAGCAATCCGAAATCCAAGCTAAGCTCCAACGTTCCCACCCTGAGAACCTGGGGGGGGGGGGGGAACGGAAGAAAAGAGGCGAAAGAAAACAGGTCAGTCAAAAAGACTGAGTAAGCCCTACTACAATCAATGTAAACTGATAAAGTTAACTGGCATGAGAAGCAGGGATGAACATAAGGATAACAACATACTAGCATGATGATTAACTAACAAGGTAGATAAAGGTGTCATCGCATAATCAGGATTAAGGTTTTGCACCACAGGTGTACTAGCAAACTAACATGACTTGAATAAACAAGTATTGATCCCTTGGCCCAAGCTTTGGCCCAATAACATGAAATGACCCTAATACAAGGTCTAACCAAACGGTCTAGTCGATCGGCTCCCTATAAGCCTAACTCGTCACGTGTTGGTGTCCATACGGCCCAAACATGATTGTAGTCAGACTGTGCCGGGTCTCCCGTCGGGTGTATCAAGCCCTAGGGTGGCAACCCCTGGACACCATAAACATGCGTGCACAGTCTCGATCTACTGGTACCCGTGCATGTTTTCCCCGGCTTCGGACTATGTGCACGACCATAAGTCCGCCCGGAACTACACCGGCGTACCACTCTGCCGTCATTTTTGGTCGCTTACCTCAAGTTCAGTAATTCGTGCCCCACACCCTAGCCTAGACCCTAGGGCCATGATGATACAACTTGGGATTACTGCTGGAGTGGAACCCCATTGCTAGGATTTTCTAGTGGGTTAAGTACGGTATAACCCTCTTGCTAATCATGGATTAACTTGGTTAAGTGTAACGATGAGTTCACGACTTAACCCTGATTAATCTACCAAGCCCAAATTGGTTAAGTATTAAGTGGACCATGACTTAACCCTAATCACGAGGCATTAATTAATTTAATGCGCCTTAACCTCTCACATTAGACCTTGTTGTGGTTACTAGTTAAGCCGGGCGGGTCCGGGTAGCTTTACACCACAACTTGGTCTAACCTCGGGTTCAAGGTACAACATGGCCAACTTCTCACATTGGGTCCTATTGTTTGTAGCAACTAGTTAAGCCAGTCGGTTCCGGATAGGTTTACGCTACAAACTCAACCCAACCTCGAGTTGGTCACACTTATCTTTTCTAAGTGTCATGTCCATCATGTTTCCAAAACATGTTACAAATTTTCAAGCAATTGGGTAGACCTAACTTAATAGGTAAATTCCCAATGGGTAGACCTAACTTAATAGGTAAATTCCCAATCTTATGTTTTATGTCTTTTAAGTTTACCCAACCCCAAACGCAATCCCATCGCTTACATATCGCAATAGCGCATAAAGGATAGAAAGAGGGAACTTGGCATAATCATGACATGAAGGTGTTGAAGCCACAAGTTTAACATGGTGGCATATGAAATGTAAATATGTTCATATACTTGCATATTACATTTTAGGCCTCAAAAGCATGCATAAAACCAAACTTAGCATATTGGTGATACATGGTGATAAATGACATGTAGAAATGGCCATAAGTTCGCATTTGGCCTCAAATGCAAGTTATCATAAGGGATATGATAACTTACATGTTGCCAAAATGCAACCTTTAGCATAAAGCTTGAAGCCTTATGCTCATAAACCCAAGATAAGCTTGCATAACATGATAACATGAACCAAATGATCATCCCAAACTTGCATAACATAACTTGCATATCATATGACAAACTTGCATATCAAACTTGCATAACATAACATGATAAACTTGCATATCATAACATGGCATACTTGCACATCATAACATGGCATACTTGCATAACAAAATTTGAATATCATAACATGGCATACTTGCATAACATAACATGACAAACTTGCATATCATAACATGGCAAACTTGCATAGCATAACATGGCGTACTTGCATAACAAAACTTGCATATCATAACATCTCAAACTTGCATATAAACTTGCATATCATAACTTGATAAACTTGCATATCACAACATGGCAAACTTGCATAGCATAACATATCAAACTTGCATAGCATGACTTAGTAAACTTGCATATCATGGCAAACTTGCATATCATACATTTAACTTTAAAGTTTAAGTATGAAAGTAGAATAGGGCTTACAATGCTTAGGAAGTCACAAAAATATGACAAAGCCCTTATGAAATCAAATAGACCCAAAATGCAAGCTCTAACATAAAAACCCTTGAGCCAAAATGATCAAAACTCTTTCTTTATGATGCAAATATAGAAACTTGACTTGAATGCAAGCTAATGATGCTCATACAAGTTTGAAAACACTTGTATGCATGGAAAATCACTTAGAAATTTATTTAGGAATTTTATGAAGAGAGTGGAGGCCATGAGAGGATTGATTTTGCCATAGTTTAGTTACTAGAATGAATAATGATGATTAAGGGTTAGGTTAGGGCCTTATTTATAGAGATTAGGACTAGTTTCAACCCTAGGATTAAACCCTAGTTCCAATCTCAGCCCTCAAAACCGAATTTGGCCCCCAAGCTCAACACAATCTCAAAATGGTGCACCAGGCAGAACTGCCCGGCTAGACCAAGTCGACAGCCAAGTCGACAGGGCTGTCGACTTGGGTCCAACCAAGTCGACTCCCAAGTCGACAGGGCTGTCGATTTGGGTGCTCTGGCGGGAATTTTCCCGCCTGGCCCAAACTGGCCCAAATTTCCAAATTCAAACTTGAATTTGAAATCTGTTTTTACTTTGAAATTTTCTGAAAACTTCGTTGGGCCTTAATCGGGTCATACGGACTCCGATTTTCGAAAACTCGGACTCTATTTCGCGAATTTTTCCGAGACGAACGCAATGGCATAGCCCGTTTCCCTTGATTCAGATTTTAGAATTAAATTCTGCCTCGATTTATGTTATAACTGGTTATTGAAAATACGGGTTGTTACACGTAAGGATTACATTTTCACAGATAATATAAACATATAATTCGAATGGAATTCTCAAACAGTTGAAAGAGAAAATATAATAATGAAATAAGATGTACCACTTGTTTATAATCACAGAAATATAACTGTCAAAGTAACATATGTTCAATGGGTACATCAAATAATTCATTCTCACAAGTTTCCAAAAGAAGTAAAGCAATAACTACTAATAATAGCATAACAACATCGTCTTCTTCTTCAGCTCGAATTATGACTTCGTCCATGGCTTTAACCCCATCTACTGACATGTTGGATATGTTAAGGAGAGGGGTCAAAACATAAAGTTCTATGTGACTGAAATATGGTGTTACTTAATGTCCATACCTTATATTTTTAGCAGATTACATATGTCAAGGTATATCTACGCAGCACGCAAGATTAACACTAACATGAAGTATTTAACCAGTGAGGTAGATATCCAAGTCAATCGTTCATTAGTGTTTTTAGGGTAAAGTCCTAAGGAGGTGTGCATCCCCGGTCCCTTATGGCCCTATTAAAGCTGGATTCTTATGATCTCTTATAACCCTGAGGCGGACCCTAGCCTCTTAAGACCCTATCGTAATATGTTAACTTTCTTAAAGTCTATACTCTAAATTGTAATATGAGAAGTAGTATTGCGAACGTTACTACTTAACTGATATTACGGTAGGACAGCTATGTCGTTGGAGACGTGCCTTAGACAGTTGGTTAGCATGCAGTGGCCACATATCTTTTATATACCAAGTATGTCCCTAGTTAAGTCCTTACAAGCTTCTAGATGAAGTGGACGTCTCCCTTGAACTACCCTACTCTATTACTGCTTATGCCTAACCACTTTCACAGAACGAGCACCCAAAGACTTACTTCAAATCTAATATGGGGTGGCTCCCATGACTTTGGATCCTCTCTAAGGAGTAAACCTTCGGAGGGATCCTAATCCTAACCACTTAAGACCCAATTTAAATAAAAAGAGAGTCAGCCACTTAAGACCTTCTCAAGGTGTAGTAAACCTACATATTTTCACATGCAATCGACTTTTTTTTTTTTGAAAATTGGTTCACTTCTATTAACAACTAGAAAAGTACATAATAAGGTTAGCATACTAACCTAAATACAAACTGAAAAGCATAAAAGAATATACATATGAAGTACTAAATTAAATCCTAAAAGAGAGTTTTGAACCTGTGATGAGGTTACCAACTCCATAGCAAATGCGATCTCACTGCAGTTCTTATCCTCTGTTGCTATCCTTCGAGTCTTTTCTTCGAGTGGCAGAGATTAAAACAGTTTGCCACTATTTTGTTACTTTGTTACTAATCACAAGTTTCCATCATCTTCATATGCATATTTAAACACATCTTTTACCCTATTTGTTACCGTACTCTAAGGCAGCATAACAGAGCACAACAGTCCACAAAGAAAGCATAAATCTTCCAGTACTGATTTATAGAACTAGAGTAAATTAACAGAAGAAAGACATTCCCTTATACTGCATACCAGCATGGCATAGAATGAAAAATTCCCCTTAGGCACAAATTTCATCAGACGGAAGATGATACCAAATTACATTAGCAATCCATCCGGAATATAAAAGCTTTCATCAACCCAACATGATATCACTTATATATTTAAGTACAATCCACTTATGGAAAAGCCTGAAGCCTCAACCAGTTGAACGGGCATGCATGATAAATACTGTAGAAAACTTTCCAACCAACATTCTGATTCTGCTACTCAAGGGCATAAAACAGGTACATGACCTTGAACAATTGATGGGTGTTTATATGGAAACAATTCTTCAGGGGTTTACAAACTTAACAGCACGTCAGTCAGTTAATCTCAGGGCAAAAAACCAGAAACCATCCACTGTTGGAGCATGTCAGAACCCAATTTCTTTAGTGGCTTGATCCCCTTTATTCGAGCAAATTCGTCGTTTTCCAGATCGGTATACCGCAAGGATGATGAATTTAAGTTTGGATAGATCTGGACGTAGAAAGGAATCTCGTAAGATGAAGGCGATGCAGTGTTGAAATCTCTCCATGCGGTACCATTTGGGTTTGATCGGAAAACTGGATTTAGAGTTCGGATAAAATGATGGAAATCTGGGGTAATAAATTAAAACTAAGCATGAGTTATCAAAAAACAGAACAACATTTCGTTGAAGTTTAAAGATTGGTGATTAAATTGGCTTGAAACCGCTGGAACGGTTTCGTTTTTCAAATTGATTGCTCTTCCTCTCTCCATTGGAGAGAGAGGAGGGAAGCGGTTTTTTTCCGCAATAGACTTATATATATAGTGTTATATATATATACACACACACACACATATACACATACATACTAAACCTCTTACATTAAACTATATACCTATAGATGCTGGGTATGCCTGTCGGTTCCAAGCAGACTTCTACTACAAGTTGGTTTAACCACATGTTTAGTGTACTAAGTTTGAATGGTACATGGCACTCAGACCTCTCATATTAGTTGGGCCTACTTGCTGGATTTGTCGGTCAGTTCCGGGCAGACTTACACAACAAATGGCAACTAACCTCGTGTCTGTGTGTCATTAGTTATATATGTAAACCCACTCAATACGCACATATAAAAAATCAATATATTATTTATATATATAGGGACATTTCAAATTCGAGTTCTATCTTAATCGCATTTATTACGCTAATATAACATTAATTACGTTTATACAAGTATAATATTACGATGCCTAAATAACGTAATTATTCGTATAAATGAGAAAACGGTCTAACGAGATAGCCCTTGTAAATTTGTCTAAATCAAGGTAAACAAGTTAGTTTTTCCATACTTTTACCATTACAACTTATGCATGATGACATAATAACAAGATAACAAATAGCAATGGGTGGAAAATAAACATACATACAAGTTTCAACTTCCAACCTAGGCGTGTTGGAATGATTTCAATATTGGATCAAAAATAGAGTATTACATACACATATAATATATACGTATATGCATATAATTTCCCCTTTATCTAATTCACACCTTTTTGGTGTTATGCACATAAAAAGGTATATTCAACGTATTTCAAATATGAATATGTTTGGATTCAAAGTAGAATCCAAACCTAATCAAATCATGAAATACCCAAATTTAAACCCTTTTACGTTACAATTAAATGTTCAAAGCGTGGATTACATAAAGTAGAAACAACATGAACATCCCTGTCATTCCTAATCCAATATTAAAATCAAAAAGTCCATAAAACCCAAATAACATGACAATTCATATGCAAATATAAAATAGAGAATTTAGGGGTTTTGGTATTGATGTTATCAATTTCCAAATCCTCATAGTTATATCTATCAACATGATAATCTAATAAAAATATGAATATTCCTAAGTAAATGATATTCCACTCATAGATCTAGGGAAGAATAGATAGGATTTCTATAGAGATCTAGATCTATGCTTAATCTTTGTGGAAAATGTGCTCTAATAATCCTCCTTATATATATATATATATATGTATGTATGCAAACATGTTTTAGAATCTTCTATATATATATGTATACCAAATTCCACAGTTCATTCTAAAAACCTATCCGAATTAGAATAGAGAGGAGATAACAATAAAGGTTGGAGGAATAAAAAAATTCGTAACCTTTTTCTGGAATTTAGTAATGGTAGAAAGGCAGCATGGAGGCAGGGATAAGAGAATAGTTATGGTCATGTGGTGTGATACGAGGGCTTATGTATAGTTGCCCGTGTGAGAGTAGGCCGTTGGATTATTCAGATTTAATCTAGGCCTTCTATTTATGCATGTCCCTTTAGAAAACCCTAACCAACAAAGATTTTTTGGGCTCCTCAGCTGCCAGGCGGTCAACCTGAGTAGTCGACCGGCGGTTGACACCTCTCTTATAGGGGTGGTCTCCCCCTGGTCGATGAGAAGCCCAATAAACGTGTGTTTTGCTGAGGTGTTTATTTAATTAATTTGCTCCTTTATTTCCTTAATCTTATTCCTGATATAAAATATCCTTTATCCCTATGATTTTATCCTTATTTCAAATTTTGAATTCTCCCTCTTCATTTTGAATATATTTTAGATATATATTATACAAATAATTATATATATATATATATATATATATATATATATATATTCTGCGTTTTACTCTCCAAATTCGTTTGTTCATAACTTCTTCATACATTGACGGTTTTCAGCATATTATATATGAAAACGATTCATAATTTCGCCACGAATCAAATTAAAAGAATTTCGTAGCCTAATTCCTAAAGCAACAAAATCACATTTTCCAACCTTGCTATTTAATTACTTATTTTTAATTAATTATTTATTATTAATGTTTTTGCATTTTATGGGGTGATGCATTCTCCCCCCTTAAAATAGATGTCTCGAAATTTGTTTAAGGGGCAAAAAATACAACTCGCTCGAAACATCCACGTTGTGCATCCATGTTATTTCTAATTCCACTACACCATAATAGCCAATTGGCAACCCTTTTATTTTCAAATTGGCAACACTTATTTGGGTTGTAAGGAGGTAACAATAGTATGTGTTGCTATATTAAAAAAGTGTTGCCAAAAATACATATTAATAACTTTATTATTGGCAACACTTATTTGGGTTGTTAAGGGTGGATTCTGGGGGTAAAAATGTAAACAAACCAGCATAACCCTAATTCCTCTTCTACGTTCCATTGTTCCAACGCTTTCCCCATTTCGGCCGCGTAAATCATTATTTCACCTCCCACGATTCTCAGAGGAAAAAAGAAAAAAAAATCTGAGCATGACGAAGATGAAGGTTCCTCTCTAATCGGATTTTAGGGGTGGCTTCACTCGCTTTCAACTCGCAGGTATAAATCTCATTCAATTTTAGGGAAATTCAATCCTATTTTAGCTGCTGATTTACACAGGAGGAAGGCTACTTGAAGAAATTAAAGGTAGGCTTTCTTAATTCGACGATAAAGCTGCATTAATTTACGTGATTATCCCCTCTCAGAAAATCAAAACCCTACTTCCTCTTCGTCTACAGGGAAATTCGACCTATTTTAACTGTCGATTTACACAGGAGGAAAGCTACTCGAAGAAATTAAGGGTAAGCTTTCTTAATTTGTCCATAAAGCTATTAATTTTCAGTATATAATTGGTTCATATCGGTGTTTGATATACAACTGCTGAACTTAATTGGATTCGAAGGAGTTAACGCAGCTTACTTGATTAGCTAATGAACCAAAATTTTCATTCACCAGAATCATTAAGTTAGCTGCTACGAATTATCCCCTTTAAATTTTCGTTCACCATAATCACTATAGTTTGTACAATATTCATGTAGTGAAACTATTTGTTGAAATAAAGAAACAGGTATTAAAATTGTTGCAATAGTACATGAAGAGATTGACTTGTTTGCTCTAAAAGATATGAGGAATAAGACACAGTCCCAACTACATGACTTAACGTTTCATTGTACACTAATTTACTTATATCAACTGTCGATTATCCTAGCATCATAGTGGTTTCAATAATGCATTTGTATTGAACTTTCATGGTTCATATTGATAAATATATCAAATAATCTAATAAATCATTTGGATTTCTTGCCAAAAATGAGTGATACATAAATATTAATTAATTTTTTTTTCTAAATCTCCTTTTCAGGTAGCCAAAAATCAAATTCATCTTTTGTTCCTTCAATCTGATACATTTTCCTTGATGTAGTAAATACATTATCATGGTTGTAGAGAAAATTTTAATGACTTAATTGTTGTTAAAATAATAATACAAGTATATATTATTTTGATAAACAAGCATATATACTAAGCATTTATTGCATTGACTCACAGTTTTATTTTCAGTTCAACTCTGTTAATAGTAAATATGAAGGCTATAAACATTTGTTAATCTTGACTTTTATTGTGAACTACATATGCTGATTGTAAACAATATTAAAGAATGGATGTTTCAATTTATATTTTATTTATTTATGATAAAAGGTGCACACTTATGTTTTTAAATGGGGGCATTTGAGTAAGTTTTTAGTTAAGATGCAGTGGTAAAAGTCCAAACATTCAAGTTGCATCTTTTTGGGCATTGTTATTGACACTCCAAATAATGTTAAGGGGAGGTCAAATTTTAAAAACACTCCAATCATAAAAAGAATGTTAAGGGGAGTCACGTACTTAATTTTTTGTGTTCCCTTTTTACCCCTGGTAAAACATTAGTTACCATCCCAAATCCCATACAATTTCAAATGCAAAAAAAAGGATTGTTAAAGGGACTCCAAATTTGGTTAAGGGGAGGATAATTTTAAGGGACCTCCAGCTTAATTATTATTTTTTGTTATGGGGGGTCTGATTTATTTTAAAAAAAGAAAAAAAAGACCTAACTACCCCTGATTCATCACTTATATTAAACACCAACTTACTAAATTCAACGCAACTAACAAACGTTCAAATTACACAACATCCCAATTACAAAAAGGCTAATTCTATCCATACATCAATAACAACTTTACATACACCATAAAATAAAATAAACTATTATACACTAAAAAGTACTTTTCATACACCGTTTTTTTCAATACTAGCCTTATTTTTTTTCCTCTTCCCTCTCTAAAACTTTAAAGTTATTTACATAAAATAGGAAACTTATAGCACTAAATAAAGTTTAAATTTAGTAAAATGGATTTTAATTTTTTTGAGTGTACTGTGTATAATTTATTATGCTACAAAAAATTCTTAATTTCAGCAAAAGAGACCCAGCATTTAAATTAAATAACTCTAAATTATCACTTACTTGTAAAAGTTATCATAATTCAAATTTTAGGTTTCATGTTTAAAAATACATTATGTTCTTCAAATTGTTTTCCATAGATTTAATCTAATATCGTTAGTTACAATGTTTTAGTTTGATGGGTTATCATTAAAAAAGTAAAAAAAAATGCAATAAAAAAGAAGGATAATTTAGTAATATATATTTTTAGCCAAATAGTGGTATACATAAAGTAATTTTCGGTGTATGGATAAAATTTGCCTTACAAAAATTCGATTCAACATATTAGAAAAAAAAATACGTTTTTGCATTTGAAATTAATCATAACAATACCAATATGAAATTATAATTAATTACCTAATCCGATGCCTTCTGATTACCCATGAAATTTTCTTGTATCTCTATTACATTAACTATGCCCATTGTTTATTTTTATGTGCAACATTAAATTGTAACCATTAATTAAGGTTTAGGCTTTATAGTTTATATTAATGAGGATTATAGGGGGTTAATATTGGAATTTTAATTTATATGTTTAAGGGGAGGCTAATTTATTTTGTCCTCCCCATAACAATTATACGATAAATAAAAATTGGTCCTCCCCTTAACCAAATGTGGAGTCCCTTTAACAATCCCCATCTTTTTTTACTTTTCTTTTTAAAGATAAAAGGCATACTAAAAGTTGTCTTTTAGAGTTTTTTAAAATGAGAATAGAAAGTTTGTCAAAATTTCTGTAAAATTTGATGGTGATAAGTTGAAGTTAATTGATAAAAAATAAAATATACCTATAGTACAACAATACACGCTTATGAAAATTGCAGATCAATTTGTTTTTAGAAAGGAGCAATGCATGAAACTGCAGACTAGCTTGAGCTTTTTAAAACGTGGATATTAAAACTGTATATGCACTTATTAAAATTCAACATAAAGATATAATAAGACTGTAAATCAGCTTGCATTGTAGAGAAAGCAATATATAGGAAATGCAAATTGGTTTATTTTAACAGAAAACAGAAAAGAGTTTGTTTTTTATACTTTGATGCATGATATATGACGACGATGGCCTTGATGAAATTGTTACTTATTTTTTCTGTTACCAAAAGAGGAAAAAAGAAAAGAAAAGATGGAAAAAATCGGTATATAGTTTGCATGTTTTAACCAAATAGAGATTTCTTTGTGTAGTATTTAAAAAAAGGGGTCTTCAGACTTCAGGGTCATTTCTTCCTTGTAAATAGTTTTCAAAGTAGTTTGAGGTTGAAGCTATTCGTCCAAAATGTGGATAAAAAGGGGTCTTCAGACTTCTGGGTCATTTCAACAGCAGCTTGTAGCTGCTGTGCAACAACATGTAGCTGCTGTGCAACAGCAGCTTCAACAACTGCTATAGAGATCGAAAATTTATGTATTTGATTAAACAATTTAGTCTAAAAACAAATGTAGAAATCAATTAAACACTGAAAAATCTATCTTTATTTATCAAGTCCCAAAAAAGCATTGTGACTAAATTTCTAGTCTTAAATATTGTTAGTGATCGAGTACTGATGGCTGAAACACAATTTGTAATCAGTTTCAAATTGTGTAAAATTTAAAATTAAAACCTTTCTAATAACCTAAGTTGCCCCTTTCTAAGCTTGCATAATTCACATCGGGACAAGATGATATTGGTATATTCATCTTTAGCTCCTTAGAAATTGCTCACTGTGTTCTCATATCAATTTCCCTAATGTTGTTTCCATTTTCATTGCAATTTCATGGCCCTGTTTCCTCTTTAAGAGAATCAGACAATAACATTAGAATTTAACGACGATAAATTATCTTGTATGGTAAAAAATGGAAAGGGTTTCAGGTATCCTTTTATTTCCAGCTATTTTACTTTTTTCCTTATTTCCTTCATGCATTATGTTCCTTTCTATTAATGTGGAATTTTAGTTTATTATCCTCCACTTTCTTTGTTTTGTCTATTCTGGTCAATAATTACTGTCAGTCTTCCAACTTTGGGAATTTCAATTTGAATGGATTCTATAATTAGTACTTTCCTTTCTTAATAAATCTACTATTTTTCCACTTCATTATATTAGAAGAATAAATAACGTGTGTTCACCAACTAAAATTTAACGGTTTCCATCTATTATAATCAGCCATTTTTTTATTCTTCTGAAGTTTCGGAACAAATGCTAAACAGAATTTTTTAAATTATTACTTATTTATTTGTTAGATTAAATTTTGGTACAATTGTATATGTGCCCAAGACGACTCATGTATGGTAAAAAGGATATATGTCTGATGTGTGATCGTCTCACTTCCGTTTGTTTAATGTTTGAGCTCTTTTATGTGATTGTCTCAGTTTCCTTATAAATTGATTAGTTAGGGAATACATTTGATGCGTCATGGTTAAGGCAAAAAATTTCTCATGCAAAATTTGGGTATTGTTCCCGTAATTTGACTATCCATCACCAATATACTTACTTTTGTAGTCTTTACTGTACAAGAAATATGATAAGTAACCTATTGACAATACCAAATTATGATGCATGATTCATGCAAAAAGAATTAGATAGTCATTTTCTTATAAGTTTGTTCTAAGCTAATGTTTATTCGCTAGAAAGAAGCAAGCTAAGCTTATTTCATAATTATTTATTATGCAATTACTTTGTATCTGTTCAATTTGATAATTCTAAGTTTATCTTTTTCTTGATTTAGAATAAGAAAACCTCATATTTTATGCTTGATATTTCTTTTCATTTTTACACCTTATTTATTGTATTGTCATTGTAATTTGATCAAAGATGGTTGATTTAATGTATACAGTATTTTAACCTTGACACATCACTCAAATTTTTGGTATAGATGCATTATGTACTTTTTATAAATTATTGTTGTCATAATTACAGTGTATACTTAAGAAAAACATTTGGCTTGGTTATTTTTTTCATCTTTCATTGCTCATTTACTATATGATTGATCCTGAATACTCAAATACATATTCGGTACTGCTATTTCAAATTTGATTGATACTCATATTTTCATTAATAAATACTATCTGTATGTTCCTTATAGTAATAACCCATAATTTGGAAAGTATACAAGTTTAAGGATAAAATAGTTGGTTTAAAAACTGACAAAGATGACTTGAAAGGAACTTTTTTGCTACATTCTTGAATCTTTATGGCAGAGAATCTGCATCCTTCAAGGAATTTGCTTTTTTTTTTTTGGGTAAGATTAGTGGTTAATACATATTTAGTGAAGTAATTGAAGCAGTAGAATAGGCATTTCAAATATTTATATCGTATTTTGTTTAAAATACCCAAATGAAACATTCATCAAATTAAGAAAGGTTCAGATCCAGATAATAACTGTTATAGTTGTTTGTAATCATGTGTTCCATATTCATGCATATGTAGATATGTACATCAGTACATGTAGGACAACCGAAATAAACAATTTTAGACCTGAGCTATTAAATTTAATAATAAATACCACAGTGACTAAAAAGTTAAAATGTGTCGAAATACAATATGATACTGATTTGAGAAACCAGAATTGTATTCTAGTTGTCCTATTAGATTTCACTTGGCATAGAATAATTATTAATAGGTCAACGAAATCAGAACTTTTCTATCATCTGTATATCTACATCTTGAACCACTACAGATAGGTTAAACAACTATGAACATGTAAAATTCTGTATACTACAGGTTGACATGGATGGTGGTTGTAGTTGATGGGTTGGAACTTTGGGTTGAGTGATAGCAGAAGTTGACAAAGCCGGAAAATGATGTGCTCTTTTTGCTGTATAGTGCTACAAGTGACAGCCAAAAGCAGTATACAAAGAAATAGTTTTAAATGACATCATCGTAATGGAAGTAAATCTGTATTGGTAAGGAAATAATTTTCTCCTCTCTTTTTTTCTTGTGCAGAGTCATTGGATATCCAATTTCGTTCCTTGATGGGTCTTGATAAAATATCACCTCCCATTAATAGGTAATTTTGAATCTATCATTTTAAAACTAATAATTTACTGTGTCATTTTATTAAGTGATCGCTTGTTCAGTGCACTTAGCTAGAAAAAAATATTTTTTTTAGTTATTTTAACTGAACAAGCTATGTGTTAAATATGTTTTTATTGACTCATTTTTTTGGTACTCAACACCCATGTTGATAAAAATATATTTTTAGTTATTTTAACTGAGCTCAATTTGGCTTGGTTAAACAAAGCCTCTGTTAGGCTCAGTTAAACAGAGCCTAACAAATGCTTTTTAAAGTGAGAGTTCGTTAGACTCGGGTAAGTTGCGCCTAAACTGAAGGCTCGATTAAACTGAGCCTAACATGGAAGCTCTGTGAACCGAGCCTAGCAGAGGCACGCTAAGCCTCTTCATTGAGCCCTTTTTTGTAAAAAAAATTGATTCTTTTGTAGACTTGCCTGGGTTGTTTATGGTAAATTTACAAAGTCATAACAGGTTTGTTTCTTTAAAGTTGCACCTTCAAATCTATTTTTATTTTGGCCTATTTTAAATGTGTGCATGAGTATATTAGAACTTCACTTATTATTAATAGCTATTAATGAGACTTGAGATAGAAGTAAGTGTGGAAACCTCTTGATAATTGATATATACGCTTACAATCCTTTTCCATCTTGATATTGTTGTTGTTTATTTATTTTCTGCAGATGTCCTCCTACTCAAGGCCTTCGACCGATTATCATGATTACTTCCAATGTAATCCGTCTGTCTATTCAGACGATTCAAGTGATCCTCCTCAAATTGTTTGTTCATCTGAATCTCACGCACCAACTCCATTTAGCGTCATAGAGTCGAGCTTAGAAAGAGATTTGGCATTATTAAGTGTACAGAATGATATGACACCGCCTACCAGATCGACATCACCAACAAGATTGCCACCGTTGCCAACGTTATATGTTGGAGAAGTACAATCTCGAAGGTTGCTATGTCGTTGCAACATTGAACCAATATTCAGAACATGTTATTTAAATAAAAACGTTGGCCGTCGATATTTTATTTGTGCAAACACTGGAACTCTTAGAGATTGTGGATTCATCCACTGGATTGACGAACCATTATGTGATCGTGGTGTGGAATTTGCACTGGAGGTTCTTGAAGAAAACAAAAGGCATAAAAAGGAGCCTAAATTGCAAGATTTCATCGAGTTTAATAGACAATTAAAAAGGTATGACTTTGAACTTATAACGCTTACTAATGTTTGAAACATATCTGACGTTATTTAATTAAATGCATGCAGGTAGCAGTAGAAGAAGCGGAGAAAAAGAGAAAGTTTGATGGAACAAGTTATGCAAATTTTTGGATGTAAGGTTCGTTTGGGGTTTCATATTTGGTACCCGTAGACTTCAAATATGAAAAACATCTTGCAATATGTTAGTTTTATATTATTGTTACTGTGAAATTGGGTATTGTTTCTTGATATTTAGTTAATTATAATTTGCATATGTATTGAATTTAGTATTTTTATTTATTGAATTTTTTTTAGTTCATACTTTGGTGTAGTCACGAATATGGATTTTGTTTTCTTATTGATTTTGTTACATGTTGCTATGTTGAGATAATATCATAGTTAAATGCATATTAAATAGAGCTTTTGTTATCTTGTATGCAAATATAAGTGTTTCATGTTACCAACGCTTATAAGCATTGGTAATTAATATCTCCCAACGCGTATAAGCGTTGCGAATGAACATTTGCCAACGCTTATAAGCGTTGCGAATGAACATTTGCCAACGCTTATAAGTGTTGCGAATATTCCCGACCCCTCCACGGTGACACGTATAAGTGTCACTGAAATTACTAGCGACACTTATACTCGTTGGGAATCCCCTGTTTTGGTGTAGTGTTCATCCATAAACATTCATGACTCGCAGTGGTAATGAACTGCAGACACACTAAAGTGAGCTCTATCCCAGCATGTAGGTGTAATAGGTGATGCAACATGTATGAAAACAACATAATTATGCTTACATTTCTATTTGAGTGTGCTTGTGCAGTGGTGTTGCATCCATTTCTTAACATCCATTCGAGCAATCACGATGCATCCATAAACGTTATTTTGAGGAACAATTACCCAAAAAAGCTCTGGGTGAGTGTCTCATCTTATCCTCGATCTCCCTGTGTTTTCCACGGGATCATTTCCCCATTGTACTTGGACAAGGCGAACGGTTTTGTTGCGGAGTCTTCTTGATTCCGTGCTTTACAATCCTTGTAGTGGCACGGTGCACCCTAAACTCCAACTCCAATTTTTCTATGTCCCCAATTTTATCAAGCTCAAGTCTGATAGTAGAATCGTGAAGGCATTTCCTTAGATGAGATACATGGAAAACATTATAGATTCTCGATGAACACTCCATGAAATCCACTCGATAAGCCATAGATCTAATCTTCTCGATGACAAGAAAAGGCCCAATAAATCTGGGAGCCAGCTTCTCAGTCTTTCCAAATCGAACAGTCTTCTTGAGAGGGGATACTTTTACGAATACCAAGTCTCCAGCATTAAACTCAAGCTCCCTCCTTCGCTAATCGACGTACGATTTCTGATGGTCTTGGGCTGCTTTCATCCTCTTCCTGATCAAGGGTATCTTTTCCATGGATACACAGATAAAGTCTTGTCCGAGTAAAACTTCGTCGGTAGTTTCCCACCAATAAGTTGGCGATTTTCATGGCCTCCCATAAAGCGCTTCAAAAGGGGCCATAACAATCGTCTTTTTAAAACTATTATTATACGTGAACTCCACGAGTGATAGGTGCTTTTCCCAAACTTCTCCAAAGTCGATAATGCAAGCTCCGAGCAAGTCTTTCAAGACTCTGTTTACTCTTTATGTCTATCCGTTGGTCTGTGGATGATAAGTTGTGATTAGGTTAAGGCTTGTTCCTAATGCTGCTTTAGGCTTCTCCAAAATTCGCTCTTGAACATGGGATCTCTATCACTCACAATACTTGATGGGATACCATGTAATCTGATCATCTCTTTGACATATAATTGGGCTAACGAGGCTGTAGTTCTTATCTTCTTGACTGGTATAAAATGGGCGCTTTTGGTTAAACGATCTACCATAACCTAAATGGCCTCATTACCCTTTTGGCTTCTAGGGAGTCCATCTACAAAGTCCATGAAAATATGTTCCCACTGCCACATGGGGATCCCTAAAGGTAGTAGTAACCCTCTAAGCTTCCCTTGCTCCGCTTTGACTTTTTGGCACGTCAAGCGTTTAGCCACAAACTCAGCTGCATCCCTCTTCATTCCTTCCCAATGGAAAGTCCTCTTCATATATTTGTACATTTTACCTCCATCGGGGTGTATGTTCATTCTTGACCTATGGCATTCTTCTATAACTTCTTTCCTCAACTATTCATCCTTAGGGACGTAAAATTGTCCATCGCAAAATAAATTTCCATCATCGCCAAATGAATACCTAGTCGAATGGGGAAGGTCTCCTTCTTTCCCACTTTCTCCTTTATGCTTCTCAATTCTTTATTGAGGTCTTGTGTCTTTCGAACCCTCTCCTTTAGGGTAGGCCTAACTATCATGGCTCCAAGAAAATGATTAAAATTGGTTAGTGAGGATTGCAAATTAAAATTAGAGAGAAACTCTAATTGTTTCCATTCTGTCATCGCATTCAATATTGCGTGTTACCTACTTTAAGCATTCGCCATAGCATTCCCCTTTCCCGGGGTATACAGAATCATGAAATCAAACGAGGCGATATATTCCATCCATCGTTGTTGTCTCAAGTTTAGGTCACGCTGAGAAAATAAATATTTTTGGGATTTATGGTCGGTAAAAAGTTCAAATTTCTTCTTGTTAACGATATTTTTTGTCAATACCAGATATGGGTTTGCGGGAGTGACCACAGAAAACGCGTCAGGTGGCTATGGGCCTGACGGCTTAGGCAAAAAAGTATTTTGGTGATCCTGCCACATCGCGAAATTCACGCAAGATTATACTATAAAGTAAGATAGCATGCAGAAAGAGGTAAAGACACACAATTTTATAGTGGTTCGGTTCTTTGGGAACCTACGTCCACTTTAACAGTTTTTACTGGTTTTATTCATGGAGGACGAGGAGATTACATGTGAAATTAACTTATCAACTTGGGACTTTATTTTAGAATGAGAGTCAGAGAAGAAAATTGTCCCAGAAGATCCCCCCTTTGGTGGGGGTCAATTCTTCTATACCCAACTCGGGTGTTCCCGTGTGCCTGACAAATCACAACCACACATGAACCACACATGTTATTAATAATCTAATGAATGGGTCCTACAATCCACTCAAAACCATTAGATTTTGTGCAAATCAGTGGTTAAGATTGATGCGGCACATGGGAACACCCAATTTGGGTATAAAACAATTCAACCCCCTTTGGTGTTACTCCTAGGGTCTTATTTATAGGAGAATTGAGGACCCTTTCGCTATTGGACCTGTAAGAACCTTGTCGGCTGGCTGCCTTTTTCTTTGGTTTCGAGCGTCGAGCAACTGGTTGTCTTTGTAGTACTAGTCATAGCCTTCGAAGCAGGGCTTCCACTGTTTGCCACTTCTCTTGAGATGGGTATGAATTTGTTGATATGGTGCCCTGCAGAAGGTATTTGGATTTCTTGATGACTGCTCTCAGTTGTATGCCCTCGGCGGTTAACTCCCGGCCATTCTGCGGATACTCCGAAAAGCTTGCTTTTCCAATGTTTCCCTGCCTTATCGAATTGATACCCAAGGGTCTAATGCCGGCACACCCTCTTTCCCTTTTAGGTTCCTATTGTCGAGATTCTTTCCTTTCTTTTTCTTAGTTTGCTGACTTAGCTCCTCTTTCTTCTGTTACAGGGTATCCCAATTGGATACACTCTACCGGATAGACTGTGTCGGAAATCCATGGGTTTTGAATTCTTTTCCCTTAAGGAAGCGGGGTTTGTGTGGCTCTTAGATCGTCCTCCCGTACTCATATTCACAAAGTACCTTTTTCGCTACTAGCTGGTATCGGGGATGAGTTTCGGTTGATATTTCCCTTCGGGATCTCTCTATTGTTGCCTCTTCTTGGTCCTTCTTCTTAAAGGGTCATTGGGTGCTTATGGTTACCTGATACCCCTTCATTGTTATTCTATTTCGTTGTCAGTTTTTGGTTGTAACATTGCCCCCCCCCAATGAAGGGGAATTTTTAACCTTTCAAGTCAAATCCCTGCCCTTTCAGCAGTATCCTTGGATCTCTTTTAACTGAAGTCTTAATTGGCTGTTCTTTGCGAAGTTCGCATTAGTTTTGAATATGGAAAACTCTGGTTTCATCCCCTTTATATATATATAATTCTTTTTGAATAGGAAGGGATGATGAGGCACAATAATATTTGGTGCTATACTTAAACACATACAACAATCAGAGCATAGTGATACTTTCATTACATTTCATAAACAAATGTGCGCATAAATGGGACCCACACAGGAGCCGAGATTTCTCATGAAAAACGAGAAAAACAATTACCAAACACTTACTACATCATCCACCTGCTGCGTGTTCTGATGCCCAAGCGATCATGCAATATTTCGGTGAATTTACAACGATCCATCTCCCCTAGGAGGTGCTCAAGACCTGAGCTTTCCATATCGCCGTGCCTTTATTCTGTTGCACCGAAAGGGCCTGCCACTTCTTTGTCCTTGCTGGTTTTCCCAGCGGAATTCTCCTCGACGTTGCCGAGGAAATTCGCATTTTCCAGTACCATGTCGATAACGTCGTTCCTCTCTTTACCATCTTCAGAATCGAAAGCTTCTTCCTAGTCCTCGCTTGATTGCTCCTCTTCATCTTCATTGAAATTTGAAAGAATCGTAAAGGGATTTAAAAAAGACACTCCACCACTTCTAAGATCATCAACAACCTTCATCTTTCCCCTCGGCTTCCAGACCCTTAGGAACCATTTCCTGTCTTTTCTAAACACTAAACTCTTGAATCTAGCGGGTTCAATTGGATCATTGGGAATTCCGGGAAGTCTGCTAACTTCAATTTCATGATAAGAAGTCCGGGTAGAGAGCCCTTATTAGTGACAGAACGTATAATTCCTTCCAAAAAGGCATCCCTTCAATTAGTCTTGAATGGATGGCGACAAGCTTATCGCGGCTACTCATACCCTCTGTTCTCGAAGCTTCAGCATTGAATCGCTTTATGTAGTCAACTATAGATTCCTCTGGTCCTTGCTTTACGCCTATAACGGTTGATTAATCCATCACTGGGTTCCTATGGCTACAAAATTGTGTGGAGAAATTTTGGGAGAGTTGCTCCCAAGAATTGATTTCTTTCACCTGGTACAGACGGTACCATTAGCAGCTGTTTCCCGCAGTGTCAAAGGAAACATTCAGTGTCGAATTGTTTCTGATGCATCATGGAAATCCATATAACTTTCAAATGCAGCGAGGTGTTCTTCAGGATCTGTAGCTCCATCATATATAAATCGCGGGGCCTTTATGCTGAATGAAGTTTCGGTGGCTCTCTCCCTTTCGCCCCCTGGTGGTGACAGACTTTGGTTTATGTTCGAGTTAGTTACTTCACTTAACACCCAATTGTTCCCTAGTGAAACTGGATTACTCTGTAGGTCCGTTAGAGGTTCGATGGGACTCTTAGACCTTTAGGGTGCCACTATTCTTGATTCTTCTTCATAGGGCACCGTGACTGAGGCCAGCCGGGACAAGTCGGCTTCAATAATCCTCCTAGTAGTATTGATTTGTGTTGGCAAAAGTAATATTTCTATTTCGTCGTATACCCCTTTTGACATCAGGTTTGGAAATCCCTTCATTTTTGATTTGGTCGGGTCAGTGTGTAGACTGGATGGAGGTTTTACTCTGGTGTCAAATTCGGAGGATATCTCCGCCTCAAACTCCGTTTGATGGGCTTCCATCTCAAAAGCTCTCCAGGTCGAACTTTCTACAACAGACCTCCGAGTGGCATCAGGTTGCAAAGTCAGATGTACCACTTCCAATTCATCGTTCTTCTCCTTTACAGACTTGGAGCTTTCCTCACTCTTAAATCCGTAGAGCCAGTATTCGATAGTACACTAATTTCTACATCCGAGGACAAGTGGGAGCCCTGCCCCATTCTTTCATGTTGTGCATATATTCCAATCAATTCTCGAGGACGTCTTGCAAGGCTTTCCTTGTTTAGCTCCATTTCTTCAAATTTAGTCCAATCCAGGACGGAACAATCCAGGTAGATATATGTGGCTGTCAACCACAACGTCGGAAGGTCAGGCCTTCCTTTTAGTGCTAAAATATTAAGGATATTTTTTTGTCAACTCTGGATATGGGTTCGCGAGAATGACCATGGAAAACGTGTCAGGTGGCTATGAGCCTGACGGCTTGGGCAAAAAAATATTCTTGTGATCCTACCGCATCGCGAAATTCACACAAGAGTGTACTGCAAAGTAACATAGCATGCGAAAAGAGGTAAAGATACACAATTTTATAGTGGTTCGGTTCTTTGGGAACCTACGTCCACTTTAACATCTTTTACTTGTTTTATTCATGGAGGAGGAGGAGATTACGTGTGAAATTAACTTATCAACTTGGGACTTTATTTTAGAATCAGAGTCAGAGAAGAAAATTATCCCAGAAGATCCCCCCTTTGGTGTTACTCCTGGGGTCTTATTTATAGGAGACTTGAGGAACCTTTCGTTATTGGGCTATTGGGCCTGTAAGAACTTTGTCGGCTGGCTGCCTTTTTCTTTGGTTTCGGGTGTCGAGCTCCCGGTTGTCTTTGAAGTACTGATCATGGCCTTCGAAGTAGTGCTTTCGTTGTTCACCACTTCTCTTGAGATGGGAATGAATTTGTTGATATGGCGCCTTCCGGAAGGTATTTGGATTTCTTGATGACTGCTCTCAGTTGTATGCCCTCTGCGGTTAACTCCCGGCCATTTTGCGGATACACCGAGAGGCTTGCTTTTCTGATGTTTCCCTGTCTTATCGCGTCGATACCCAAGGGGCTAATACCGGCACACCCTCTCGCCCTTCTAGGTTCCTGCTGTTGGGATTCTTTCCTTTTCTTAGTTTGCTGACTCAGCTCCTCTTTCTTCTATTGTAGGGTATCCCTATCGGATACACTCTGCTGGATAGACTGTCAGAAATCTATGGGTTTCGAATTTTTTTCCATTAAGGAAGCGGGGTCTGTGCGGCTCTTAGATCATCTTCCCGTACTCATATTCACTAAGTACCTTTTTCTCTACTTGCTGGTATCGGGGATGTGTTTCGGTTGATATTTCCCTTCGGGATCCCCCTATTGTTGCCTCTTCCTGGTCCTGCTTCCTAAAGGGTCATTGGGTGCTTCTGGTTACCCGATACCCCTTCACTGTTATTCTATTTCATTGTCAATTTTTTGGTAGTAACACTTCCCTAAAGTATAATGCCTCCCCATTTTAAGAGAGAACACTGCTACGGCTAACTCAAGGTCATGAACTGGGTATCTTCTCCAGATCCTTGAGTTGTCTACTAGCGTAAGCAACTACTCTTCCTTCTTGCGTAAGGACTACTCCTAAACTGGTACAACATGCATCAGTGTAAACCGTAAAAAAAATTGTTTTGTTGGGTATAATTAGGACTAGTGCGCTAGTTAATACTTCCTTTAATTTCTTAAAGGCTATATCATATTTATTACTCTAAGAGAACACCAAATTTTTCTTTGTTAATTAGGTCGAAGGAGTAGAAATCTTTGCAAAGTCTGTAATGAATTTCATATAATATTCGGTTAATCCAAGGAAGCTTCTTACTTCCATAGCATTTCGAGGTGTCCTCCATTCCTTCATTACCCTGATCTTTATGGATTCTATGGCCAAATCTTCGCTTGACACAATGTGTCCTAAGATTCTTACTTCTTCCCTCCATAAATAGCACTTCGAGAATTTTGCTTTCAATTGGTTCTTTCTTAATATCCCTAACACTTGCCTTAAGTGATCTTCATGTCATTTTGAAAAGATAAGAATATCATCTATGAAGACTACCGCAATTTTATTTAGAATGCCCCTAAACACTCTACTCATGAGGTCCACAAAGAAAGCGGGTGCACTAGTTAGTCCGATGGGTGTAACTTCCCATTGGAACAAACCATCCTGCGTACTAAACGCGGTTTTGTCCTTACTGTCCCTTGCGATTCTGAACTGGTGAAATCCAGTAGCAAGGTCTAATTAGGAAAATACTCTGGCTCCTTCCAAGTGGTCAAAAATGTCATCAATTCTAGGTAAAGGGTACCTATTCTTCTTGGTCAATTTATTAAGTTTCTTATAGTCCACACAAAGTCTCAAAGATCTGTATGCTTTGGTGGCAAATACAACAGGTGCACCCCATTCTGAGGTACTTTGTCGAATGAAACCTTTTGTAATAATTCTGAAAACTATTTTTTATCTAACTCTCTTCTTTTCTCAGGCGCCATATGCCTCAAGGGTAGTGCTGCATCTCTAGCTCCTTCTCTAGGCCAAAAGGAAAAGAGATTTCTCTATGGCGTGAAGTCCCGTGACTTCCTCAAAAACATCCAATAATTCACACACTATAGGGACCGAAGATGGTCCTTCAGAAATAGGAGTTAAGGAATATAACAAGACTTTATCTTTGTTTCTAACATTGCAAGGAATATTTAGGCTACGTCCTCCTCAGCTCCTAAGACAAACAATTCTCTTGTCGCAATCTAGGATGGCCCCATAAAATGATAGCTAGTCCATACCTAGGATAAGGTCATACCCCATAAAATCCAAAGCATACGCTTCGCATTGGAACTCGAGCTATTCAAACTGCAATACTAGGTCTTTGCACAATAGCTCAAGATACTTAGATCCTCCGATTGGGTTGGCCACCTCTATCGGATTCTTAGAGATAAATGTGGAAAGGTTCAACAAATTAACTAGTCTCTTAAAGATAAAAGAATTGGTCACTCCGGAATCGAACAACGTATAAACAGAATTTCCTAAAATAGAAGTTATACCTTCCAGTGTGGGTTGCCCTTGGTGTTTTGGGTGTCAGCGTTGAATCGGTGTTGTCTATATTGCATAGTTCTGGCCACTTTTGATAACTTTGGGCTTTGGGCAATCCTTAGACATGTGTCCTTCTTCATCACAGTTGTAACCCTTTCCTTTGAATTCCTTTTTTGCCAACAAAGTCCTACAATCCTTGGCCTCATGGACCTTGTGGTTGTACCTCGTACAAGTCTTTGTTTCCTTTTTGAATTTGTATCCGTTCTTCTTGTTCTTCCACCATTACTTTTTCTTGTTCTTGTTGGAACTTCCTTCTCCTTTTTAACCTTCTTTATCCCCTTTGGAACTTCTAGTCGTGCATAGGGTAGCTGTCTCTATTAGGGTCTCAAAAGTTTCCCCAAACGTTACTTAGGCTAATAAAGTTTCCTTCAATGGAGAGTTCGACCCTTTAACAAATCTCAAGGCTTTGTTCATGGGGGTTTCCACCAATCCTCTTCCAAACTTACTCAACTTGATAAATGTGGCTCCATACTCTTATAAGCTCAAGCTTCCTTGCTTGAGGTGGATGAATTTCTCTAACTGGATAGTATTTCTGCCCTTGGCAAAAACTTTTCTTTGAAACGGGTTCTGAACTCGGCCCACGTAAATATCCAGCCCTCGTTCCCCATAGATACTAAATTCCACCATTCAAGGGCATCATCTTTCAAGTTCCAGGCTACAATTCTCCTCTTTACTTCATCAGGCCAGCCAATAGCTTCAAAAATTCTTTCACAGTCCATTATCCAGGACTGGGCATTAGTAAAAATTCCCTTTTGGGTGAAGTATTTCCCTCCAAGATTTACAAAGGTCTTACAGTAGCGAGAAAAGACAAAGGCTACCTCAGCGGCAGGAGATGCAGGTGCTGCTGGGACAGGATTAGCAACATGGGCCTGTTCCATAGTACGGAGGTACTGTTGGAACCATTCTGGAAAATATTGGGGTCTTGCCTGGTTACCCTGCATAGTAGGATTATTAATCATTCTACTATCTGAAAAGAAAAGGAAGAATCCTTCAGTGGATAATCCTGAGATAGTATTTAAGCGGAAAAAGGAAGAAAACGACAAAGATGCCTAGTATTAATGTGTATGCTTATTACGGTAAATATATTATATATATTTGTAGATTTTAAAAAACCTGTTTCAAACTACAAATACGCTTCTCACACGTATAATTCCCTTATAATCGGGTAACCTATGCTCTGATACCAAATGTAACAACCCGTTCGAAATGGGCCTAAATTTCAACTTAGAAAAGGCCCATCGAAACTTAGAGCCATTCTAAATGGGTCGTTGGTTCTTGTAAGAAATACATTTGCACAAATAATTTAAACATATAATTCAAATGGAATTTTCACAAAGCGAAAAGAGAAAATATAATACTGAAATAAGATATACCACTTATTTAAAAATTACAGAAATATAACAGTCAAATTTACATCTATTCAGTGGTACATCAAATAATTCATTCTCACAAGTTTCCAAAAGAAGTAAAGTAATAACTATTAATAATAGCATAAAAACTTTGTCTTCTTCTTCAGCTCCAATCTTGACATGACTTTCACACCATCTACTGACTTGTTGGATATGTTAAGGAGAGGGGCAAGAACATAAAGTTCTATGTAACTATAATATGGTGTTACTTAATGTCCATACCCTATATTTTTAGCAGGTTACATATATTAAGGTATGTCTATGAAGCACACAAGATTCACACAAACACAAAGTATTTAACCAATGGGGTATATATCCAAGTCAATCGCTCATTAGTGTTTTTAGGTTAAAGTCCTAACGAGGTGGGCATTCTCGGTCACTTGTGGCCTGACTGAAGGTGGATTCATATGATCTCTTATAACCCTGAGGCGGACCCTAGCCTCTTAAGACCCCATCCTAATTAGTTAACGTTCTTAAAGTCCATACTGCCAATTGTAATGTGAAAAGTAGTATTGCAAACGTTACTACTTAACTGTTATTACGGTAGGACACCTATGTCACTTAAGATTTCCCTTAGACAGTTGGTTAGCATGCAATGGCCAAATATCTTTTATTTACCAAGTTTGTCCCTAGTTGAGCCCTTACAAGCTTCTAGAAGAAGTGGACATCCCCCATGAACTACCCTACTCTACTACCGCTTATGCCTAAAGACTTTTAGAGAAGGAGAATCCAAAGACTTACTTCAAATCTAATTAGGGTGGGTCCCATGACTTTGGTTCCTCTCAAAGGAGTAAACCTTCGGAGGGATCCTATCCCTAACCACTTAAGACCCAAATTAGATAAAAAGCGAGTCAGCTAATTAAGTCCTTCTCAACGTGTGGTAACCCTACCTATTTTCACACGCAATAGACTTATATATATATATAGTTATATATATATATATATATATATATATACATATAAATACAAACTATACCTCTTACATTAAACCGTATACTTGTAGATGCAAGATATGCTTGTCGGTTCCGGGCAGACTCCTACTACAAGTTGGTTTAACCTCATGTCTAGTGTTCTAAGTTTTAATGGTTCATGGTACCCAGACCTCTCACATTAATTGGGCATACTTGTGGTTGTTAGATTTTTCGGTCAGTTCCGGACAGACTTATACAACAAATGGCAACTAACCTTTTGTTAGTGTGTCATTATTTATATATGTAAAACTATTCTACTGCACACACAAACAATCAATATATTATTTATATATATAGGGACATTTCAAATTCAAATTCTATCCTAATCGCATTTATTACGCTAATATAACCTTAATTACGTTGGCTACGTTTATATAAGTACAATAATTATAATGCCTAAATAACATAAATATTCATATAAATGAGAAAACTTTCTAACGAGATGACAATTGTCAATTTGTCTAAATCAAGGTATATAAGTTAGTTTCTTCATACTTTTACCGCTGCAACTTAGGCATGATGGCATAATAATAAGATAACAAATAGCAGTGGATTGAAAATATATATGCATACAAATTTCAACTTGCATCCTTTGCTTTTTGGAATGATTTCATATTAGATCAAAAATAGAGTATTACAAACAGATATAATATGTACATATATGCTTATAATTCCACTTTATCTAATTCACCCCTTTTTGGTGTTATGCACATAAAAACGTTTACATTTGACATATTTCAAGTTTGAATACATTTGGATTCAAAGTAGAATCCAAACATAATCAAATCATTAAATACCCATATTTATACCCCTTTAGGTAACAATCAAATGTTCATAAGGTTGGATTACACAAACTAGAAACAACAACAACATCCCTTTCATTCCTAATCCAATATGAAAATAAAAAAAGTTCACAAAACCCAAATAACATGACAACTCATACGCAAATATAAAATAGAGGATTTGAGGGTTTTTGTATTGATGTTATCGATTGCTAAATCTTCTTAGGCATATCTATCAACATGTTAATCTAATAAAAATATGAATATGCCTAAGTAAACGATATTCCACTCACAGATCTATGGAAGAATAGATAGGAGATTTCTGTAGTAGATCTAGATCTGTGCTTAATCTTTGCGGCAAACGTGCTGCAATAATCCTCCATATATATATATATATATATATACACACACACACACACACATACATATATATATGCAAGAAACATGTTTTAGATTCTTATATGTATACCAAATTCCAGAGTAAATTCTAAAAACCTATCTGAATTAGAATAGAGAGGAGATAAGAATAAAGGCTGGAGGAATAGAAGAAATTCCTAACTTTTTTCTGGAATTTACTAATGGTAGAGAGGAAGCATAGAGGCAGGGATAAGAGAATGGCTAGGGATTTATGGTGTGATATGAGGGTCTATATATAGTTGCCCGTGTGAGCATAGGCCGTTGGATTATTCAAATTTAATCCAGGCCTTTTATTTATATATATCCCTTTAGAAAACCCTAACCAACATAGATTTATTGGGCTCTTCAACTGTCAGGCGGTCGATACCCCTCTTAAGGTGGCGGTCGACCCCTTAGTCACTGAGATGCCCAATAAACATGTGTTTTGCTGAGGTGTTTATTTAATTAATTCATTCCTTTATTTTCTTAATCTTATTTCTTATATAAAATATCCTTTTTCCCCATGATATTATCTTTATTTCAAATTTCAAATTCTCCCTCTTCATTTTGAATATATTTTTGATATATATTACACGAATATATATATATATATATATATTATGCATTTTACTATCCAAATTCATTTATTCATAACTTCCTCATACATTAACCATTTTCAGCATATTGTATATGAAAACGATTCATAATTTCGCCACGAATACAAAAAATAGAATTTCATAGCCCAATTCCTAAGGCTGCAAAATCACATTTTCCATCCTTATTATTTAATTGCTTATTTTTAATTATTTTTTATTGTTAATGTTTATGTATTTTACGGGGTGTTACAAGAAAGAAGATATAAAATTTATAGAAGACACTTGTAGAGAAGAAAAAAGAATGAGGATGGAAATTGAGAAAGATACGTGATTTATTTGTCCAAGTATGTCCCTTCATATTTGGTAGGTTACGAAGTAGATAAATTTGCTGATTAAGCACGTGTTGACATATTATTTCTCATTTAAATTTCAAATGTAAACCTCAAAATGAAAGAGAATAAACGGAATGAAATGAATGCAAGATTAATTATTTGACGCTAATTGTTAGAAAGTTTGTGACTATTCGAATTTCAAAACACATAATATTAAAAATCATGTGTTAAAAGTTTTACATAGATAATGTTAAAAGTTTTACAATAGTTTTTTCTTCTGAATATAAATAACATGATATAAAAATAAGGGAAATAAATACATATATATACGTGGAGATGGTTTGATTTTGGAGAAATAATGATGGGAAACAAAAAGGGAAAAGGAGAATTAAAGAGACGGATATTTAAAGAATGAGAATAGGTATTCTAAGGTATATGAAAATAGAAGGTAGTAAAAGAAATAAATAAAGTAGGGGAATGGAACAAAAGCATTATTAATGAAGAAATAAAGGGGAGAGAAAGGAGGATGTGAATTTGGGGAAAGTAAAAAAGGAAGGGAAAAAGATAAACATGCGTAAAATGTGAATGTGCAGAGAAATTATGTGTATTATTTATTTGATTATTAATATCAACATTAATTTTCATTAACTATAACAATTATGGCTTTTAGTTCAATGAGGCAGCATCATTCATTTCATTTCTTATTGCACACGTTTATTCAACATTTGTAATTCAGGATATAAATGTTATCATGTTATACAATTGAAAGGTATTAAATATAATTTATTTTTCTCTTTTAAAATCAACGCATGCATGGAAACACATGCAAAAGAGTGTTAAGAAGGAATAAAACCAATCGCAAAAGGGTGTGTGTGTGTACATATATATATTAGGAAAAAACGTTTCCTTATAATCAATTTCATGTTTTAATATCCAAATAAATACACTAAATTAATTTTGTCATTTAATTCTAATTTTCAAATCTAACGCATCTTATATATCGTTGGCACTCAGCTTTGTGATAGTTTCTTATTAAAAAATCATATTGAACCATTCATTATTATCATAATTTTTATTTTAAAACCATTTTAAATTCAATAATTAAATTAAATTAAATTACATAACTTAAATGGTCAAAATTTATGTGATGTTTCAAATCTGTTAACCGACAAAAGCATATAAGCGTTCATTGTTTAATGCTTATATTTTATAAACTATGCCACAATATGTGTGAATGGATGTGATATTGGTTGCTGATAATGTGGTATGTGATTACCCTGGTTAAATATGGCCAAAAAGTGTGATTATTGACTCATTGGTTAATCCCCATTCATTAAAATGATTTTAACGAATATTTTATTAATAGAAAAAGTAGGCGAATAATAAAAGTCCAAATATGATATTCGATTTTTAATGGACGTAAAGATAAAATAATTTTGATTAATTTTTGTTAAAGAAAGAATTGGTTTTAGAGAAATTAAAAGCAGGTTATGGCATATCGAAGTTTTTATTTAAATTAACAGTAACCTGGAAAAAGTGAAGTTCAGCTAGGGTATCTGGAAAATATTTTAACGAGATTTCCTTTTAAAAACTATCTTATTTATTTTATAACGGACGTAAGAAAATTTCGAATTTAAAATAATGAAGTTTGAAAAATAATATTATTTTAATGATTTAAATAATATTATAATGTTTAAATAATAGGATATTTAAATTTGAAGTTAAATATTTAAATTATAGTTTTAGAAAATTATTGTATATTTTTTACATAATTAATCAATTATTTTAGAAGCAAGTCAACGTAATTTATAATATAAATCGAAGTTTGGTTAGAATAAAACTCATCGCGCAGCGGTAGTTTGCGAATTTCGGCCATTGAATTCAAACTGATGTACCGGGAGATCCGACCGTCTGATTTTCCCAAAACGAAAAAAGTTTGGTCTAAAATGAAAAGAGCTTTGAAATGAAAGGTAAAGTTTTGAAATCCAATGGTTAGATTTTGATATAAGTACAAATCAAATTTGAATAAAAACAATGTTAAATCATTAGTGATCGAAAATCGGATTTTATTTAAATGGCATATACTTAAATAAATAAAAATAAGGAATTTTTTTATAAATTATAAAAAGTAATTTGAAAGAGGGTCGGACCAAATATATTTGGTTTTGAATGATAAAAACAAGTTTATTTGAAATAGGCTATCTTGCAATGCCTTTTATAATGGTTTTTTAGAAATATTTTGAGATAAGGGTTTTAAATTCCCAAATCAAATCTAACCCGTTAATAAACCTTTTTATAAGGTTAAAAAGTATTGTAAAGATGATTTTGGAAGCTGAATAGCTTAATCAAATTGGAGAATAAGATTTAATCTTACGGAATGAATTCCAATTAAAGGAGACTTAATTGGAAAGTTAATAATGCAGAAAAAAATTATTTTGATGCTTATTATTTCAAAATGACTGGGTTCAACCAATTTCGAATAATTATACCATGATTTACAAGTCAAAGATGGTAGAAGACCGAAAATCTTCACGTCGAATGGGCTGCTTGCTGATGCCTTAAGTAGCACCCACTATAAGGTTAAAGTGGAAGTAGTCCGGACATACTTGTTGATTGTCTGAATGTGCAAGGGCCTCTCTCCTTAATTGGATGAGAAATAAGTGCCTTCGGTTTCGTTCAAACCCAGAAAGAACTTATGAATGGAATGTGTGTATGACGTTGTATTTTACAAGATAACCAATTGGTTTCTATTGATGTTATATCAGTTGGTGGCATGCTGAGTGTTGCTGGTAGATAGATCAAAGCTTTTGTTGAAAAGTAGAGCTTTGTGGGATGTTGAATCTAGGGCCTCACACCTCAGAATGAGGTGAAAACAGGATGATGGACCATAGAGATAAAGACATGCGTTTTCCTTCTAGTTAAAAAAATCCATGGTATGGAGCCTAAGCTGGTTTACTTATGTTGATGATAGATCGAGGTTTCTCGGATGATGGTCAAGTACGACCAGGGAACGTTATGTTCAAGAAAGATCCTAATCAACCTATTAGTATTGACCAGCTCTGCCGCTTCGACGGATCACATGCGTACGAGCCTTGGGTCATCCCGCTAGAGGTGTTCTGAACGGTTAAGGAAGATTCTTTGCCTTCATTCATTGACAGAATCCAGTTTCCAATAAGTTCTTTTGCGTTTTCAGATGTAAACTATATAGCTAACATAATTGGATGGGGCATTATGCGAGCTAATATTTATATATTTATTTTCTAAAGTGATTTCAACAATTAGATATTAAAAACAATATCTTTATCTAAATGTTTTACATATCAAGCATGTCTGGCTATTATGAGGTAAAACTCTCTCCTCCTATATTCGTTGCATTGTGTGATACGACTTAAGTCTCATAATGGCTTCATTTTTCTAAAAAGCATTGCGAAGTTTTGTTCACTAGTATTCATGTGGAAGAAACTCGTTCCGTATTACACGGCGTGGTGCCATAATATGCCTTACTTTTAAATAAGTTAAGAATAACTGCTTATAGTTTCTCATACCAGTCCCATGACTGACTCTTAGTTTGTTTTTCACTTGCAAACTCGGGTGCACTTATTTCCACACGGGCAAGCCGATATACAGGCTATTACATAGGACTACTTTTGGAAGCCATGTCTTTATATATATGGAAGCTATCTGGGAAAGCTGGTTTTGGATTTAGAGTAGGAGTAAGATTAGGATGTTCTTTTGGATTCTTTCTAAGAATCCATCATGTCAATATATCATTATTTCTGTTGTGCATCTATTTACTTATTTTCGTTGTTATGTCTGATATTTGGATTTGATGCGATGTATTAAATCTAATGAAACCTCTGATGTAATATGATCTGCATTCTAATGTTTAATGGATATTTATCTTTTTGTTGTTATATATAATGTGTTATATTCTAAAGGTCGTTTGTTCTTCCGGGAACAGGGAGAATGGGTCATCACAGCGTGGTATAAAAGCTGAGGATTAACCTTAATTCTGGGGTATAACATATTAAAGGACTCATCAGAGACAGGATCAGTAGCATCCTAGGATGTGTGACACATTAGAGATAGGGTTAGCCATACCTTAGAATGAGGACAATTAGAAGAATACACACCTGATGAACACATTTCTATGCATTTATGTCATCTCTATACTCTTACAAATCCTTAAGATATCTTTCCTGGTTGCCCAACTTTTTTCTTACTATGCAGATATAGCAGAAAACAAGTAGCAGAAGAGGAAGAGGAAGGGGTGACGCTAAAGTTGAACAACAAAACCTCATAGGATCGGCAAATGAGGCAGTTTTGCCACCACAACAGGAGCCAGATTTGGGAGTCATAGCAAAGAAATATAAGAATCTAGGAGGGCAACCCTTTTTGGGAAAGGAATCAGTGATAGAAGCACAAGCATGGGTACGTTCTTGTGAGAGGATTTTCACAGGCATAAGGCTGAATGGAGAGCAGACAAGATATTTGGCATCTTGGTTATTGAAATATGACACTTTGATTTAGAGGGAGACGATTACGATGGCAAATACGATGGGAAACTTCACTTGGGAGTGCTATAAAGAAGTCTTTGAAGAAGGTTTCATACCATACGAAGCAATATCCCACTTGTGTTATGAATTCTCTAATCTAAAACAAGGGGCATGATTATTCAGGAATATCTAAGTAAGTTCAATGAGCTTCCGTGCTTCGGCCTAGAGTTTGTTCAAGTTCCATTTAAGAAGAACATAAGGTTTATCGATGGTCTTCAGAGAAGGTACAAAAGTAGGTTAACCACTCACGTAAAGCTTCCATTTGCAGAAACAGTGGAAATGGCATGCCACTATGAATCTGTGGAAAAAAATTGCCTTGGAAGACAATGAGAAAGGCAATTCTGGAAAAAAGAGGAAGTTTGGAAGTAAGAAACCGAAAGCAAGTAACGAAGGGAATAAATCTAAGGAGGATTGGGTAAAAAAATGCCACATGATTCAATTGTAATAAAAAGGGACATTTTCAGAGGACTGTAGATTTCCGATGAGATGGAAAAAAAATGAATCTAAACCTGGCAAGAAGTTTCAGGATACCAGGGAATGCTTTAACTTCCATAGGATTGGCCAAATAAAACCAAATTGTCTGCTACTGAAAAAGGGTGAAGTGGCTCATATTTATAAATTGAGGATGTTCCAACAACCTCAGCTAGTAGGAGAGGGACGGAAGTTCTAGAAGGTACATTTTCCATTAAAAATATTCCAGTTAAAGTATTGTTTTATATTGGTGCTTCATGTAGTTTTATTTCAAACAAGATGGCTAAGAAACTAGAGCTATATCTCCAATTTTTTATAGAACCCATTTGCGTTAGAAATCCAATAGAAGGCCCCATCAACCTTCATTTACAATGTAGATACCTATTTTTTATTCCCGCTGTCGATTTCCCCTTAATTTGCTTATTTTGAATTTTACTGAATTTGATATTATACTTGGAATGGATTGGATAACCCAATACGAAGCGAATGTAAAATCTATAGAGAGAATCGTTAGAGTAAAGACCAAATTTGGGAATTTATAGAAAACCATGTGAAGGCCCAAGTCTGAATAGGGATAAATTACGGTATGCTTTAGTTATTTCCCTCACCCCTCTAGAAACCATTGTGGTTGTTAAAAGATTTTGGGGATATGTTTGAAGAAGTAGTGAGTCTTCCTCCATGAAGGGAGATTGATTTCAGAATTGATTTAGCTCCAAATGCAAGGCCAGTTGTACATGCAATTTGGAAAATGGCGATGAAGGAGAGAGAAGAGTTGAACGACCAAACTCAACAGCTTTTATGGAAAGGTCTCATCAGACCTAGTTTCTCAAGATGAGGTGCAGAAGTGGTATTTGTTCCGAAGTCTGATGGTTCCCTCATACTATGTATGGATTATCATGATCTCAACAGGCAAACTCTTAAAAATAAATATCCTCTTCCTCGCATCGATGACTTGTTAAATCGCTTGAATGGAGCTCAATTGTTTTCAAAGATGGACCTAGCTCCAAGATTTCATTAGTTAAGAATTGCAGAAGATTACATTCCTCTAACAATTTTCAGGGGGCCTAACTTGTTTTATGAATTGTTAGTGATGCCCTTTGGACTATGCAATGCCCCTGTTTACCTTGTAGACTTAATGAAACGGGTATTTCGAGAGGTATTAAACAAATTCGTGCTAGTCTTTATTGATGACATTCTTATCTTCTCTAAGACAGAGGAAGAGCACGCAAAGCATTTGGAAATTTTCCAAGAAATTCTAAGAGAGAATGTATCGAAGGCCAAAAGTTTCGAGTGCCATTTCTGGAAGAAAGAAGTAAAATTTCTTGGGCATGTGGTGTCAATGTAAGGAATTTCAGTAGATCTAAGTAAAACTATTACCATCCAAAGTTGGAAGCAACTAAGAACTTCTACAGAAGTAAGAAGTTTTCTTGGGTTGGCTAGTTACTGTCGGAAGTTCATAAAGGATTTTTCAAAGTTATATATTCCTTTGACGAAGCTGACCAAGAAGCATGCCAAATTTGTATGGACTGCTAAATGTGAAGAAGATTTCCATGAGTTAAACGAGAGGCTAACAACTGCCCCGGTCCCAATGATTATTGATGCTAACCAAGAGCTAACCATCTATATAGATTCTTTTGGAGAAGGAGTTGGTGCGGTATTAATGTAGAAAGGGAAAGTGATGCTTATGCAAGCAGGCATTTGAAACCACATGAGAAGAAATATGGCACTCATGACTTGGAGTTGGTTGTTGTTGTATCTACCAAGAAGATTTGGTAGCACTATGTGTTGGGTGAAAGGTTTGAGCTCTTTACTGTTCATAAATCACTAAAGTGTCTTTTTCCCAGAAGGATTTGAACATGAGGTAGCAACATTGGTTAGGGTTCCTGGTAGCATATGATCTGGATATACTTTACACTCCGAGAAAAGCCAACGTTGTAGCAGATGCACTCAGTAGGAAGCATGTTGTTATTTCTCATCTAATTATTACACCTATCATGATTGAGAAGATTTCTGTCCGAAATAAGAATGATGAATTTGTTTAGAAAATCTATAGTAGAATGCAAGAGGATGAAGTCTCGAACTTTAAGATTGATGATCAAGGAGTTCTTAGAATAAAAGGTCGAATTTGTGTTTTGGATATCCCGGAGCTTAAAAGAGAAGTACAGAATGAGTGCCATAAGTCCAAACTCGGTATCCATCCAGGAGTTCGTGAAATGTATCGAGATTTGAAGTGCACATTTTGGTGGAAATCAATGAATAGATATATCTCGATATACGTTGGCAGGTGCCCAATTTGCCAACAGGTCAAAAGCGATCAGCTGAAGGTTGCTGGATTTCTTTAACTGCTGGAAATTCCATAGTGGATGTAGGACCAGATATCCATGGACTTTTTCGACGTTTTACCTCGAACCAAGAAGGGTAATGAAGAAATCTAGGTTATCGTTAATCGTTTGATGAAAAATGCCCATTTTCTTTTGGTAAGATCAACAAGAACAGTCGATACTCTTGCTTAATTCTACGAGAAGGAAATAGTCAAACTATATGGAATACCCAGTAGTATTGTTAGCGATCGAGATCCTATCTTTACTAATAAGATCTGGGAAGCATTTCAGTCAACATTAGGGACAACGTTGAGCCTTAGAACTTCTTACCACCCCCAAACGGATTGGTAGACTGAAAGAGTGAATCAAGTTATAGAAGATTTGTTGCGGGCATGCATCCTTGACTTCGGAGGATCATGGGAAGATCATTTGCTTCTCGTAGAATTATCTCATAACAATAGCTTCCAAGCAAGTATTAAGATATCACATTTTGAAGCGTTGTATGGTCGACCTTGCAGATCTCTCGTATGTTGGATTGAGTCTGGAAATCAACATGTATTAGGTCCGGATGTGATTTGTGACGCAATAGATAAAGAAAAAGATGAAAGCAGCACAAAGTAGATAGAAAAGTTTTGCAAATTATAGAAAAAAGGATTTGGAATATGCAGTAGAAGATCTAGTGTTTTTGAAAGTTTCTCCGCCGAGAGGAGTTATCTGATTCTGCAAAACTAAGAAATTATCGCCAAAGTATATTGGTCCATTCCCGGTATTGAAAAGAATTGGAACCCTAGCTTACAGGATTCAGTTACCAGAATGGTTATCCGGAGTGTATAATGTTTTTCAAGCTTCTCGTCTTTGAAAATATGTGCATGACCCTTATTTGATTGTTGAAGAAGCAACACAATAGGATTGGAAATCAAACCAAGTTTAGCAGTTCCAAGAGGGCTCTTAAGAATAATTGGCAAGGAAATAAAGGAACTAAGAAATAAGAAGGTGAAGCTTGCCAAAGTACAGTGGAACGGAGATCCAAGAGACTATACGTGGGAAACAGAGGACAGTATTAGAAAGTCTTATCCCAATTACAGAGTGGATATCTCGGAATAGCATAATCGAGAGGTAAACTCATTTCTTATATATCATTTCTATTCAGCTTACTTTCAAAATAAATTCGGGGACGAAATTCTAAGTGGCGGTGATTGTATCAACTTGAAATTTTGGAACTAATTTAAAATTTTAAAATTTCAAGTTTAATAAATCTATATAAGGATTTATAGTCAATTAGAGCACATTTTAATTAATTAAAATAATAAACAATGTATATTTTAATATTTGTTTACATATTATTGAAGAGCATGAAAATCCGGTGAACATAACCAGAAAATATATTCAATATTGTGTGAGTTGTTGTGTCAACAAATTGTATGAAACATTGTGTGTGTGTTTGTGTGGATTTATATATATAAATATATATATATATATGTATATGTATGTATTGAAAAGTCCGTGCGTGTATACGACTTGTGCAGGATCTATAATATGGCTATGCGGAATGTATGTGATAACTTAAGCTATTCAATAGTTATGCGAATAAATATTCGCAAACAATATATATGTCACAAATAATTATAAATGCAGTAAAGTAAAGTAAAGTAAAGCAGAGTAACGACACCAAGATTTTATACTGGTTCGGACCTCCAGTCCTACGTCCAGTCCCGAAGCTCCTCTTCGGCTTTTCACTAAACAACACCCTCGCTTCACCCGGAGGAACAGGTTCACAACACTACTTGATTTGCGGGCTACAAGTTTACCCACTTGATTTCACGGGCTACAAGCTTACCCACTTGATTTCACGGGCTACAAGCTTACCCACAAGATGATTACAAGAGTTTGACCTTGAATGTGTTCTTTCTTCAACACTGATTAGTCAATGATTGAGTACAACCTTCCTATAATCTTATCCTCAAATATATATTGATGTTTGCAAAGATTTGGAAGTGGATTATCGAGTTGAATCACAAGTGTGTTAAATATGCTTGGAGATTCAAACGATAATTGAATGCTTTTGAGTGCTTTTAGAATGCTAAGAATAATACAATATAGATCAGAGAATGGAGAGAAAATTCGGTGATTTGATTGATTGAAAACTGATGTATTTATAGTAATTGAGAAGTTGCAATTGTTGGTGAAAAGTTGCAATCAAAAGAAATGATTTTAAATGAAGAGAAATGGATGCAACTATTCAAAAAAGAAGATGACTCTTCATGAAATTCAAAAATAGGTTGACAGGAAAAATTAATAGGTTGACAGGTTTTTGACCGTTATTTCAAAAAGCTGTTGACCTGTTAATTTTAACAGGTTGACTTGTTATATTTAAAAATAGGTTGACCTGTTATTTTTAACAGGTTGACCTGTTTTTGTCAATATACAATAAAAACGAGTTTTCATGCATAATTTTGAAATCAATGGGAAGTATGATTATTTGAGGATAGATTTTAACATAAAATATTCTAAATAACCAACTTCTAACCTATGAAACCATTGTATCTTCTTTTTGTCGATCATGAAGCTTCTTCTCGTCATTAATCAAAACGATCTTTAAAAGTTCTTGACTCAACATTCTCCCCCTTTTTGATTGATGACAACATAGCTTTTAAAATATGATCTCCATTGTTATCTCCCCCTGTATATATGCCTCTAACTCCCCCTGAGTATATGATCTCCCTGAAAAATATAACTAAGTTTATGCAAGAATAGATGTTAGTAACTTTCTCCCCCTTTGTCATCGACAAAAAGGTTATAATAAACAAGAGAGTGATAACATAGGACATCACATCCAGAGTATATACATTACAAATCATACCAAAATATACAAGACCAACCCAAATTTTTCGTAGCATATATAACACATAGAAAAGCTAATAGTATTTTTTTTAAAGACATAATATCATCACCATAGATAGATAGAACTACTGAGGAGGTATATCAGAGTCGGTTTCATCTCCTTCTTCTTCTGATGATCCTTCCTCCTCATATGTTTCTTTTTCTGAGGATTCCTCTTCCTCATTTCCCTCTACTTCCTGCTCCTTATCCGCTTCTTCTTTTTCTCCTTCTTCTTCCTTATCATCATCAGATTGTTCTTCTTCTCCCTCATGCCTACTTGGTTCAATATATGAGATTTCATGACCACCACTATGCTGAGTACTTTCTCCAGAGCTAGTGGTCTCCTCCGAAGTAGACCATGTGAAAGTAGGAGGAATTGGTCGTTTTCCTGGATTTTGAACATGTGTGGTTGAGGAAGAAGCTCCACATGAAATTGCTCCCCAGAGAATGCCGAAAAAGGACTTAAGTTTGTTGAATCGTTTGTCCATCTTAGTATCTAAGCGATCAAGCTTTTTATCGGTTCGCTTAAGTCGTGCTTCCAGAAGAAACTGATTCCTTGCTATTTGTTCAAGAGATTCCTTTGTTGTAGAGGTGGGTGAAGGAATCTTAACATCTTCTGGTCTCGACGTAGGAACATGTGATGTAGAATGTTCTGGAGGACCCGACGTAGGAACATGTGATGTAGAAGGTTCAGGAGGACCTTGATGTATGTATTGCTCATAAGGAATAATATTCAGTTATGGCTTTGGAAGTTTCATTCTCTTCTTTGAAGCTTTATTTATACATTTCGGCTTTGAAATTTTGGATTCCGGAGTTGGAACCTCGCAATTTATTAAAAGACGCATAATGTATTCGTTGTAAAAATATGAGGACGAGAGAGTCTGTTTACCGTTAAAATCTCATCAAATATCAACTCAATCCAATTTATATTGATATTTCCATAGATGGCGTACAATGCTCTAAAAATTTCTCTGTAAATTGCGTCAAAGTTTCCGGTTCTTGGTAAAATTGAATGAGTAAGGCTATGATGAAGAATTCTTGGTGTTGGTCGTAAATTAACTACTTTTGCACTTGACTTATGATCTTCAATGAATAAGTGACTAACTTTATCTCTAATATGAATAGGACAGAAGTCATTTGAAAAGGATATACCATCATTTGGAGATTGGAGAACTTCAGCCATTCTATCTTTAGAGATAAACACATGTTGGCCACAGACCACTGACCATAAGCAATCAAATGAGTTTTCTGGCTTGAATTTTTCCAAGTTGAGATTTGCATAGAATAGTTTAATCATGATATGATTAATCTCAACATTGTTATCTTCAAAACTAAGGAGAGACTCGATTACTGCTCTGTTTGCTATTTCTCTAACATTATAGAGGAAGAAATCGTTGAATTTAATAAACACTCCTTGGTGAAAGGTATAATCTTTCATTTTGTTCCATCTTCTTACAGCTAATGGATCCATAAGCCAATTTTTGAGTTGAGCATCAATGGGTTGAATTGATGTGGAGGAGGAAGAAGGTTTTGATTTCTTTGCCTTTGGAGCCATTGGAGAATGGAAGAAATGGAATTTTTAGAAGTTAGGGCTTGAGAGAGTTTCGAAATTTTGAAGAAGTAGTGGATGAAAAGGTGCGGTGGTTAAAAAATGTGTGAATCGACATGTCTTTATAAAAAAACAGTCTCAGCAGAAACCGGTCGACCTATTAAAATAAGTCGGTCGACCGAAAAAGTCTCGGGTTGAAAAAAAATGAAAAAAAATACAAACCGGTCGAACGAAATGTTCAATCGGTCAGCCAATTTTGTTGCTGAAACGGAACCGGTCAACCTAAAAATATGTACCGGTCGACCTAAAAAGTCTCGGGTTTGAATAATGTTAAACCGGTCGACCTAAATTTTACTATCGGTCGACCGAAGTCTTCCTGAAACAAAATCGGTCGACATAATATTTATGACCGGTCGACCTAATTCTTTTCTGTATAGTGAAAAACAAGAACCGGTCGACATGAATTTTATGACCTGTCGACCGAAAACCTCTCTGGATTGTGAAAATCAAAACCGGTCAACCTATATTTTTGGACCGGTCGACCTAAAAACTCTCTGGAATGAAATTTATCTATTTAGGTCGACAGCTTTATATATTAGGTCGACAGGATACTTATAAAACTGTTCATTCGGCTATATTTTGAATAAAATAAATACTCAATTAAATTTTTATTATAATAAAAGGAAGTAAACTCATAAAAAAAATGAACTAAAAACATTATTAAACGGAATATAATGAAATCTCCTTAGATTCAATATAATCATTATTTCCTTGGTTCCCACGGAGAGTATTTCCCACTAGCACCTTCATTTTTGTTGAAATTTTTATCCCATGAGTTCGGTGTTCTTGTTGATGATGATGGCATTTGCGTGGGTTCATGAACATTATTCTTGTTTGAACCACAGAAAAGTGAAGCTAGTTGTTCGAGATAAGTTAAGCGAGAAGAATTTAATCTCTGCTCGTAGTACATCTCCCTTTGGAGATCGACTTGGTGTTTTTGATAGTGGTGTATCTCGTCAATCTTTTCTTTGGTTCGTGGGGAATAGAAAAGAGCTTTCTTGCATCGTTTCGATGTTGGAGTATTTCCAGGTGTAAGAGAATTCTAATGAAAGCCAGGAGGGTGTTCTGGTGTCTTAGGGGAGTAGTGTTCTTCGGACTCGGAACTTGTTATGGTGATGTGCGATTTTCGTGCAAATTCATCACAGATATGAGCCATGATAATACGTTATTTAATGGAGATTTGAGAGAAAAGTTGTCTGAGAGCACTCAAGAAAATATTATCATATATATGGAAGGAAATTTCTATTTGGAGAAAGAAAACTGATGGTTCGTATTGTTTAACCATAGAAAAATTCTATTCTAAATATAGTAAAAAAATATTGGTTTCTGAAAATAATGTACGAACTCTTGATATATTTTAAAAAGATTTTTACTCTTCGAGTTCTTTTCTTGAAACCAACCCTAGCTCTCTACGTAAGTTGACAAAACTTGGTTGCAGTAGAGGCTTTGTAAATATATCAGCTAGTTGATTTTCCGTATTTACGTATTCGAGATTTATATTACCCTTTTCAATGTTATCTCTCAGAAAATGATGTCGAATATCGATGTGTTTAGTCCGAGAGTGGTTAACTGGGTTTTTGGATAAATTTATCGCACTTGTGTTATCACAATATATAATAGAATTCGATAAGTTTATACCGAAGTCTTTAAGTGTTTGTTGCATATATATAACTTGTGTACATGCTAGTGCTGCTGATATACATTCCGCTTCACACTTCGAAAGTGAAACACAATTTTGTTTCTTACTAAACCAAGAGACAAGTGATTTTCCAATAAAATGGCACGTACCACTTGTGCTCTTTCTATTCGTTCGTGATCCTCCGAAATCAGCATCACTATATGATACTAATTCAAATGTACATTCTTTTGGATAGAAAAGACCGAAATCTTTGGTATTATTAAGATAACGAATTATACGTTTCACTGCTCGTAAGTGTGATTCTTTAGGATTGGCTTGAAAACGTGCACATAAACAAACACTCATCATAATGTCAGGACGACTAGCTGTTAAATATAATAGAGAACCTATCATACTACGATATAACTTCTGGTCAACATTCTTTCCAAGTTCATCTTTTTCAAGATGTGTGGTCGTACTCATAGAAGTTGGTTTACCAGAGGTATTTTCTAGTCCGAAGCGTTTAACTAGATTTCCGCAATATTTTTCTTGATTGATAAATATACCATTTGAAAGTTGTTTGATTTGAAGACCGAGGAAATATGATAGTTCTCCCATATGTGACATTTCAAATTCTTTGGTCATAATTTTTGCAAATTCTTTGCAAAGTTCATTGTTTGTTGAACCAAAGATAATGTCGTCTACATATATTTGGATAACTAATATATCTTTTTGAGAATGTTTAATGAATAAAGTCTGATCAACTTTTCCAATTTGAAATCCAGAATATATGAGATAGCTTCTTAATCGTTCATACCAAGCACGAGGTGCTTGTTTCAATCCATATAAAGCTTTCTTAAGTTTATATACATGATTCGGATATTTCTCATGTATGAACAAAGGAGGTTGTTCGACATATACATTCTCTTTGATAAACCCATTTAAAAAGGCACTTTTGACATCCATTTGATAAAGTTTGAAATCATGATGACAAGCAAAGGATAGTAAGATGCGAATAGCTTCTAATCGAGCTACGGGAGCAAAGGTCTCTTCATAATCGATACCTTCTTCCTGATTATATCCTTGTGCTACCAATCTTGCTTTATTTCTAGTAATGTTCCCTTGTTCATCGGCCTTATTTTTATATACCCATTTAGTTCCTATAACTGATTGATCAGTCGGCCTTGGAACAAGTTCCCATACATCATTGCGCTCGAACTGGTTTAGTTCTTCTTGCATGGCAATGATCCAGTATTCATCAGTAGCAGCTTCTTTAGGATTTTTAGGTTTGATATTTGATATAAACGCAACATGACCCATTTGATTAAGTTGATTCCTTGTTCTAATTTGTGATGTTACTTCTCCAATAATATTTTGAACTGGATGATCTCTTAGAATTCTTGGAGGAGATCTAAATCTTGGTGGAGAAGGTATTACATCAGTTTGAGGGTCATCATCAACTATTTCTAAGTCAGAGTCATTATTTGTGATGATAGGATTATCAGAGACTATGGTTTCTTCGTCATCTGATATTATATGAGATGGTTTAAAGAATTCATCAAAAGAAACATGAAGTGATTCTTCAATAGTTTTGGTTCTCTTATTGTATATACGATAAGCCTTGCTTTGATCCGAATAGCCAATAAAGATTCCTTCATCAGCTTTTGAATCAAATTTACCAAGATGATCTTTCGTGTTTAAAATAAAACACTTTGGACCAAAAACTTTGAAGTATGAAATATTTGGCTTTCTTTCATTAAATAATTCATAAGGTGTATTTTTAGTAAGAGGTCGAATGGATACACGATTCAAAACATAACATGCTGTTGCTACAGCTTCTGCCCAAAAATGTTTTGGTAAAGTATTTCCATTTAATAATGTCCTTGCACATTCTTGTAATGTCCGATTTTTCCATTCTACAACTCCATTTTGTTGTGGAGTTTGAGGAAACGAAAAATTATGATTAATACCTTTCTTTGTACAAAAATGTTCAAATTCATTATTTTCGAATTCTCCGCCATGATCACTTCTTATATTCTTAACCTTAAGTCCTTTTGACTTTTGAATTTTCTTGACGAAGGATTTGAACTGAGTAAAAGTGTCACTTTTATTTTTCAAGAAAATCACCCATGTATAACGAGAATAGTCATCAACAATTACAAACACATATCGACTATGATTTATGGATTGTATTTGAGTAGGTCCAAATAGATCCATATGCAATAACTCAAGTGGTTGTAATGTTGATATTACCTTCTTAGATTTAAATGATGATTTTGTTAATTTCCCTACTTGGCATGCATCACAAAGATTTTCAACTTTAAAGCTAAGTTTGGGTAAACCTTTTACTAGTTCATTTTTGGCTAACTTGTCAATAGTTCTGAAGTTTATATGACAGAAACGTTTGTGCCATAGCCATGGATCATTATCATTTGCTACAAGACACATATCTGAATTATGATTGATATTCATATTCAGAATATAGATGTTTCTATCTCTATGTCCTTCAAAAGATATATTTTGATTTTTATCTAAAATACTACATTTATTATCCGAAAAAGAAATGGTAAAACCTTTGTCGCACAATTGACTGATACTTAATAAATTATGTTTCAAATTCTTAACTAACATGACATTTGTAATAAGAGGTAAGTTAGATGTACCAAAATTGCTCACATCGCCTCTGCCGATGATATAGCCTTTTGAATTATCTCCAAAAGTGACTGAACCACCATCCGAATACGTGATATTTGTTAATAGGCTCTTGTCTCCAGTCATATGCTTTGAACAACCACTGTCCAGTATCCACTTTCCTCTTTTCTTAAGTGGGACCTGCAAAAAATAAAGTTAAGTCCATGGTACCCACTTTTTATAGGGTCCTAAGAGTTAGGTCTTAGGAGTCCAAACCCATACGGGGCCGATATCTCCTTTATACAAATAATTTGGATTATGATGCACAGTACTCAAAATTTTTTGAATACACTTGTTCCTAATCAAATTGTTATTTGTTTTAGGAATCCATATTTTTATAGTTTTGACATTCTTCTTTTGAAATTTCACAATCGGTTTTGGTTTGGAATATAATAAACTAAGATTTTTCTTAGCTTCAGTTTCTTGTACTACCTTATTTTTCCTTTTTCTTTTGCCAAGATGTTTCTTGATAACTTGTTTCTTATATGCCAACCCTTGCTTATTTGTAGCTGATTGTGAACTCTCAATAATTTTTGCTAAATTTTCTCGACCTTTGTTAAAGTTAGAAACATTTTTAGTAATATTGTCTAACTTTGTTTGTAAACTAGCTTTTTCAAGATCTAGAGATTTAATTTTTTTCTTTAAGCTCATGATTCTCAGTAGTAAGAGTATCATTCTTTTCTTTTTGAACTTTAATTTCTTGAGGTAAAAGAGATAGTTGAGAGTCAATATTTGATGATGATTCTTGAGCCTTTCCAAGTTCCTCTTCTAACATTTTCTTTTCATCTTTTAACATATCTCATTCAAATTCTACTCTACTTAAATCAGCTTGAGCTTGTTTGCATTGTCGTTTCATATCTTTAAATTTATATATCAACTCAACATTTATATCAAGAACTTCTTCAAAAGAAGGAATTTGTACCTCATCTTCTTTAGCCATAAAGCATATATTTGCTTGTTCATTATCTGAGTCGCTTTCACTTTCGGATGAAGATGAATCTGAATCATCCCAAGTTACTGAGAATGCCCGTTTCTTTGACTTGTCCTTTTTGTGTTTGAACTTGTCATTTTCTGTCTTCTTCTTTTGTTCTGGACAATCATTTTGCATATGTCCCTTCTTATGACAGTTAAAGCATTCTACATTCGATGATGACGGTCTGTTCGATCCGAACTTCTTTCTGTTATTTCGACTAGTTTTCATTGCTTTAAGAATTTTTTGAATCCTTTTGCAATGAATGCTAGATCCTCATCTTCAGAATCTGAGATGTCTTCATCAGCATGAAAAGCTACATTTTTCTTTTCTTCTTTTTGTTCTTTTCGAGCCTGCAAGTTAGCTTCATAGGACATAAGATTTCCTATCAATTCATCTGGCTTCATGGTGGAAAGATCATTAGCTTCTTCTATGGCTAATACTTTTCCTTCCCATTCATTAGTCAGTGAATGTAGGACTGTTGAAACTACATCGAAGTCAGAATATTTTTGTCCTAACCCGATAAGAGCATGATGAATAGCTTGAAACCTTGAATATATTTCATTGATTGTTTCATTTGGCTTCATTTTGAAATTTTGAAATTGACTTTTAAACAAAGCTATTTTTGCTTGTTTAACCTTGTTAGTACCTTCATGAGTGGTCTTTAGTGTTTGCCAAATTTGATAGGCAGTGGTACAGATACTAACACGGTTATACTCATTTTGGTCTAATGCACAAAACAACATATTCATTGCTTTTGCATTTATAGTAGCTGCTGTTTTCTCAGCAGGACTCCATTCTGCATACTCAGTAGTTGGATTTATTATCTCTTTCTGAGTAGCATTCCAAGCATCATAGCTAGTTGATTGCATATAAAAAGTCATATGTGTTGCCCAATAACTATAGTTTAGGCCATTAAAGAAAGGAGGTCTTTGTGTCGATTGACCTTCTGTGTAAGTGGTGTTACTAGTGCTAGCGTTATTTGCCATATTACTAGAATATATCAAATAACTGTGTAACGGTTATGAGATGACCAAGCTCTGATACCAATTGAAAAGTCCGTGCGTGTATACGACTTGTGCAGGATCTATAATATGGCTATGCGGAATGTATGTGATAACTTAAGCTATTCAATAGTTATGCGAATAAATATTCGCAAACAATATATATATCACAAATAATTATAAATGCAGTAAAGTAAAGTAAAGTAAAGTAGAGTAACGACACCAAGATTTTTATACTGGTTCGGACCTCCAGTCCTACGTCCAGTCCCGAAGCTCCTCTTTGGCTTTTCACTAAACAACACCCTCGCTTCACCCGGAGGAACAGGTTCACAACACTACTTGATTTGCGGGCTACAAGTTTACCCACTTGATTTCACGGGCTACAAGCTTACCCACTTGATTTCACGGGCTACAAGCTTACCCACAAGACGATTACAAGAGTTTGACCTTGAATGTGTTCTTTCTTCAACACTGATTAGTCAATGATTGAGTACAACCTTCCTATAATCTTATCCTCAAATATATATTGATGTTTGCAAAGATTTGGAAGTGGATTATCGAGTTGAATCACAAGTGTGTTAAATATGCTTGGAGATTCAAACGATAATTGAATGCTTTTGAGTGCTTTTAGAATGCTAAGAATAATACAATATAGATCAGAGAATAGAGAGAAAATTCGGTGATTTGATTGATTGAAAACTGATGTATTTATAGTAATTGAGAAGTTGCAATTGTTGGTGAAAAGTTGCAATCAAAAGAAATGATTTTAAATGAAGAGAAATTGATGCAACTATTCAAGAAAGAAGATGACTCTTCATGAAATTCAAAAATAGGTTGACAGGAAAAATTAATAGGTTGACAGGTTTTTGACCGTTATTTCAAAAAGCTGTTGACCTGTTAATTTTAATAGCTTGACCTGTTATATTTAAAAATAGGTTGACCTGTTATTTTTAACAGGTTGACCTGTTTTTGTCAATATACAATAAAAACGAGTTTTCATGCATAATTTTGAAATCAATGGGAAGTATGAATATTTGAGGATAGATTTTAACATAAAATATTCTAAATAACCAACTTCTAACCTATGATACCATTGTATCTTCTTTTTGTCGATCATGAAGCTTCTTCTCGTCATTAATCAAAACGATCTTTAAAAGTTCTTGACTCAACATGTATGTATGTATGTATATGATCTGGCTAATTAATAATGGATGAACATATAATTAATTGTGTTTAGACCCTTCATGCGATAATTAGCCTAAAACCCTTAGCTTGCACTCCACGTTAACTCACCTCCACTGGGCAACTCAATGTGGAAACTTGCATTTGGCCCCTCCTTTTGCATATAAAACCAAGGTTTTCCTCCTCCTTTTTCACTTTACTTCCTCTCCATTTTCTTCTCTCCCGCTTTGTCCTCTTTGCTCCATCGAGCCACCCCACGGCCAACCACCACCAAATCCACCTTCCTACGCAGCTTACCTCACCCACGGACCAGCACCCCCAACCCGTGGGCCTCTCTTCTCTTCCAAACGCCTACAACCACTTTAAACCCCAAAAGTTCATGTCTCTCCCCCTTTAAACCACCAGCCTACACCCACTTGGCCCAGCACCGCTGCCATGGCCCCAACCAGCTCGTCACCAACTGCCCACCCGAACCCATGGTCCCACCCGCTCAATCCCGAGCGCCAATAGCCCAAAACCCTGCCTGTTTTCTCATGGAACCAAAAATATACAACCACTTATTCGCCCAATATCTTATAAACACCCATAGAGTCGAACCCTTGCCCGTTTATTTTGTAGGAAACTCCGGTGATGCCGGGAGGCTGCCGAAATTATCCGGGATCACTTAGACGTCCTAGGACTAAAGTTAGGTGGAGTGGAATTCTAGATGAGAAACTATGAAACAAAAATGGCTAATTATGTAATGATTATTGTTGTGAACGCGATTAAGTTGTATAATGACCTATGATGAGAAATATGGATTCATATATGGTTGGTATGGTTTAATGATGTTTGGTATGGAAAAGGTATGATTTTTAAGTGGAAACTATATAGTCACTTGAATATATGACACATAGAAATGATAATGTGGGCATTGGAAGGTGATTGAACCTTAAATGGTCATTGAATAGAAAATTAACTTGATATCGGTTTTTGGATATGGGTATGAACCCCATTTGGTATTGAATGCTTATGTTAGTTGATGATTGTGCATTGCAATTAATCTGTTGATTGACAAAATCATATAAGCGTTAACTAATTAATGCTTATATGTTATGAACTATGCCACGATATATGTGAATGGATTTTATATTGGTTGTTGATAATGTGGTATGTGATTACCCTGGTTAAATATGGCTAAAAAGTGTGATCATTGACTTATTGGTTAAGTCTCCATTCATTAAAATGATTTTAATGAATATATTATTAATATAAAAAATGGACGAAAAACAAAGGTCCAAATTTTTATCCGATTTTTCATGGATGTAAAGTTAAAATCGTTTCATTTAACTTTTGTAAATGTTAGAAATGGTTTTGGAAGAATTAAAAGCAGGTTATAGCCTGGTGAAGTTTTTATTTAAAATGAATAGTAAAATAGAAAAAGTGAAGTTCGATTAGGGTATTTGGGAAACGTTTAACGATTTTTTTCTTTTAAAACTATCTTATTTATTTTTACAATGGACTTTAGGAAAGCTTGGATTTAAATAATGAAGTTTGAAAAATAATATTATTTGAATGATTTAAATAACATTATAATGTTTAAATAATAGGATATTTGAATTTGAAGTTAAATATTGAAATTATAGTTTTATAAAATTATTATATATAATTTATATAATTAATAAATTATTTAGAAGCAATTTGACGTAATTTATAATATAAATTAAAGTTTGGTCAGAATAGAACTCGTTCCATAGCGGTAGTTCGCGAATTTCGACCATTGACTTCAAACTGACAGTTTGGTCTAAAATGGAAAGAGTTATCAAATGATAGGTAAAGTTTTGAAATCCAGTAGATACATTTTGAGATAAATTCAAATCAAATTTGAATAAAAACAGCGCTACGACCGTTAGTGACCCGAAAACAGATTTTATTGAAATGACCTGTTTTTAAATAAATAATAATAGGGAAAATTATTATAAATTATAATGAATAATTTTAGATAGGTTTGGACCAAATATATACGGTTTTGAATGATAAAAACCAGTTGATTTGAAATAGGCTATCTTGAAACACCTTTTATAGCGGTTTTTAAGAAACGTTTTGAGATAAGGGATTTAAATTCCCAAATAAAATCTAATGGTTTGGTAAAGAGCAAATTAGTTTAAAGGAGAAACATATAATAAACTTTTAAAATTAGGACGCAACTTTAAGAAATTAGGCAGAAGGACAGTCGCCATATTCTTTTTTTATTTCCTCCACCCTCGATTATCAACAGTCGTCGTCGCCTCAATTATCAACAGCCAAGTCATCACACTCCCTTCCAAGCCGCTGCCACCGCCGCCACCTCTCCAAGCCGCCGCCTCTTCAAGCTGCCGCTGTTGCCGCTTCTTCAAGCCGCCGCCTTCGCCCTAACCTTCACTCCACTCCTGTCGCCGACCTCATGCCCTAGCCGTCATCCGACCGATCAACGCCTGAACTCAACGTCATTCATTTCAGACCTAGCCGCTGCCGTTCAAGTCAACGATGCCAATCTGCTATTAAATTTAGCATTTCAGTCGAATGCTAACTGTAGTTAGCATTTTAGTCGAATGCCAATCTGATGTTGTATTTCTACTTCAGTATTACAAATTCTTTTCAATGCTAACTGTACTTAGCATTTCAGTCGAATGCTAAGTACAATTTCCTTTTTTTTAACCATTTTACATTAGTTAGCATTTCAGTAAAAAAATAAAAAGTAAAAAAGGAAACGTTATGTAATTTGAATATATTTTCTTTTCTTTTTTCAGTTCAGGTCAAATACATCCAAACGTTGAAACTATAGTTGTACTTATCATTTTTTTTTACAATGTAGTGTTCATTTTAAAAAATGATAGATGTACTTATCATTTTATTTTTAAATGGTAGTTGGACTTATTGTTTTATTCAAGCTTAAACATGATAGTCTAATAAATCATTTTCTTTCTTACATACATTTTTTCCATATAGCTCTTTTTTCTTTTTCTTTTTTACATATTCAATGATACATATTTTTGAAATGATAGTTAGATGTAGCTTTTTGTTTTCAGGTCAATGACAAATAAATTAGGTAAATATTACTTAAACATAACATTTTCCCCACCTTATTTTCTAGCTTTGATGTTTTTGCTGACAATTATATTTAAATTTTCATATGAAACTTGCATATAGCATTATTTTGATATGTCAAATTTTTTGTCTACTGCTAATTCAATCTAGCATTTTAACAATTTCTAAAAAAATTATAATGCTAATGTATTTTAGCATATGTGTTATGTTAGTCTAAATTTAATGCTAATCTAATATAGCATTGTTTTATTGCTATAAACCATAGATTTCTACAGTAGATAACACTACTGTTCAATACTAAATTAATCTAGCATTTTCTAAAAGATTTATTTTTCATCATTGACTGCATCGTCGACTTTATAACAATATTAAAAAAGTTATATTCAACTATCATTTAGAATAATATACACATGCTTGGTCACTTTCAAAAATACAATGTAAAATTCAATTTATCATATCTATACATGTTATCGTTCGCTTTAAAAATATAATGCTATATTCAGCTATCATTTTGCATATTCTATACATGCTAGTTCACTTTAAAAATACGATATTGAAATTAACTATCATTTATTATGTTTTATACATGGTAGCTCACTTTATAAATGCAATGCTATATTTAGCTATCATTTACATATTGTACATATGTTATTTCATGTTAAAAAATACAATGTTAAATTCAACTATCATTTACCACTTTAAGAATGTAATGCTATATTCAGATATCATTCATTATATTATATACATGCTAGTTCACTTTGAAAACACAATGCTATATTCATATATCATGTTATATAATGTTAGTTCACTTTAATAGAGCATTTAAGTAATGATAGACAAACATAACATTGAAAAAAATGATACACAAACATAACGTGATATATTTACATTTGAATATGTTACTTTGTTGCTTATTGTATTATGTCGCAATGATAAATGATAGAGAAAAATAGCATTGGGCATTTGATTGATGATAGGCAAAAGCAAGATGAATAGTTATGGAATAATGGATAAATATATCATTGAGAAAAAGACCTCCGCACGCAAGGCCTAATCAGGTACCTATGACACGTAAAAAACTTCCGCACGCAAGGACTAATCGGCTACTCCAGCAACGATTCTGCACCCAATAGGAATTAATTAACCAAGCGGGTTACCCATGACATGTAAAAGACTTCCGCATGCAAGGCCTAATCGGGTACCTATGACACGTAAAAAAGACTTCCGCACGCAAGGCTTGATCGGGTACTCCAGCAATGATTCTGCACCCAGTAGGAATTAGTTAACCGAGCGGGTACCCGTGCAACGTAAAATACTTCCGCACGCAAGGCCTAATCGGGTACCTATGACATGTAAAACACTTCCGCACGCAAAGCCTAATCGGGTACTCCAGCAATGATTCTGCACCCAGTTGGAATTGGTTAACCAAGCGGGTTACCCATGACACGTAAAAGACTTCCGCACGCAAGGCCTAATCGGGCACATATGACACGTAAAAATCTTCCGCACGCAAGGCCTAATCGGGTACCTACGACACGTAAAACACTTCCGCACGCAAGGCTTAATCGGGTACCTACGACACGTAAAACAATTCCGCACGCAAGGCCTAATCGTGTACCTATGACACATAAACACTTCCGCACGCAAGGCCTAATCGGGTACCTATGACATGTAAAATACTTCCGCACGCAAGGCCTAATCGGGTACTCCAGCAACGATTCTACACCCAGTAGGAATTAGTTAACCAAGCGGGTACCCGTGACACGTAAAAGACTTCCGCACGCAAGGCCTAATCGGGTACCTATGACACGTAAAAGACTTCCGCACGCAAGGCCTAATCGGGTACCTATGACACGTAAAAGACATCTGGACGCAAGACCTAATCGGGTACTTCAGCAACGAATCTGCACCCAATATGGATTAATTAACCGAGTGGGTACCGATGACATGTAAAAGACATCTGGACACAAGGCCTAATCGGGTACTTATGACACATAGTATACGTTCAAACGCAAGGCCTAATCGGGTACTTCAGCAACGAATCTGCATCCAATAGGGAATTATTAACCGAGCAGGTAGACACATAAAAGACATCCGGACGCAAGGCCTAATCGGGTATATATGACATGTAAAAGACGTCCTGACGCAACACCTAATCGTTACTTCAGCAACAAATCTGCATCCAGTAGGGATTAATTAACCGAGCGAGTACCGATGGATTAATTAACCGGGCGAGTACCGGTGAGACGTAAAAGACATCCGAACGCAAGACCTAATCGGGTACCTTTGAAAACCAATCTATACCGAAAGCATTTCGTTTAACCGAACGAACTAAAAGAGTGCAAAGGAATGAATGAAATTGAATGAATAATAGTAAAAAATATCATTTATTCTTTTAATTGCATTAAATGTATCGAATGTACCATACAATAATCAATCTATCATTTGTAGTATTATATTAGTTCATTACAAAGTATCAAATTGAATGGAATGGGCCGAATGATAGTTTAAAATTTCATTTGTAGTTTTAAACTGCATTATAGTACATCAAATGTACCAAATGATATGTAAAAATTTCAATTCTATTTTTAAAGTGCATTAGAATGTTTGAATGTAGCGAATGATAATTAAAATAGTTTAATGTGGTGTTTTACTTGAGAAGTTCACTATCATGTTTTAAAGATTTAAAATGATATTTTAATATACCATTTTAATAACCAAGTCCATTATCTTGTTTATAATACGCTAGTCTATAATCTAGTGTAATATAATTATTATGAAGTTCACCATCATGTGTATGATATTAAAAAAATAGTTTAGTGTAGCATTTTTAACCAAAGTACACTAGTATGTTTAGAAAATTTAAAATGATAGTTTAATATAGCATTCTAGTTATGAAGTACATTACCATTTGATTTATGATATCTGCAATATTCAAAATACAGCAACTCAATGAGCAAGCAAACAAACAACTGATGCATTATAGGTTATGCACAGTTTCTCATTTTTTGAAACATATAAGTAATTTTATCACATCAAAATCAAATGTACACATAACAAAAGAGCACAATCATCATGAAACAACATGATGCAGCAATGACACAAGTGATGCAACAACAATAGCAAAACAGAATATAACGTTCAGTTATACATTATACATATAGAATCAAAATGATAAGTTCATATAGCATTTGTTTCTTAGTTCATTTCAAAACAACATAGTTAATCGTCATCGATACCTGTAGCACCACCACCATCGACCTTAACCTCCACTCCATTGTCGTTGTTCATCTGAAATCGGCCATCAACATTATCTCTTGAGTAGTCGTCGTTATCGTCTGATGGAAACAGTACATCGTCTTCGCCAAAGGACGACCGTCGTCTTCGCGTGAAGGAGCACCGCTGACGCCTGTGGTTGCGTGGCCGTCGCTCGTTCTGTGATGCGGTGCCGCCTCTTCGACTGAAGCCGTCGCCTCCAGTGCGTTTGATTTGAGAAGAGATTTGAGTGCGAGATGGAAGAAATACCTGATTTAATAATCGGCCAAATAATTTCCTTCGGTTAAAAAATATAAATTTTGTGTCCTTCTGACATAAAAATTATACCCGCGTCCTTAAGCAAAAAAACTGAACGATGTACTTCCTTAAGCCGATTTTCCTGTTTGGTAAACCTTTCTATAATTTTAAAAAGAAATGTAAAGATGATTTTGAAAGCCGTACAGCTTAACCAAATTGGATAATAAAATTCAATCTTATAAAATGAGTTCCAGTTAAAGGAGACTTAATTGGAGAGTTAATAATCAGAAAATGATTTTGTTTTGATGCTAATTATTTCGAAAAGACCGAGTTCAACCATTTCAAATATTTATACATCGATTTAAAAGTCGAAAATGGTGGAAGACCGGAAATCTTCACAACGAGCGGACTGCTTGTTGATGCCTAGGGTAGCTCCCATTGTAAGGTTAAACTAGCAGTAGTGTCGGCGTACTTGTTGATTGTCTGAATGTGCAAGGGCCTCTCTCCTTAATTGGATGGGCAATAAGTGCATTCTAGTTCGTTCAAACCCAGAATGAACTTGTAAATGGAATGTGTGTCTTATGTTGTATTTTACAATATAACTAATTGGTTTCTATTGATGTATATCACTTAGTGGCGGAAAATTTATTCTCTTTGCTTAACACCGTCCTCTAAGACTTATTTACTCAGAGAGTTATATATTAATAGGCACCAATTATATGTTGTAAATTGACAATGTGGCATACTGAGTGCTACTGGCGGATAGGTCAAAGCTTTTTTCGAAAAGCAGAGCTTTGCGGGATGTTGAATCTGGGGCCTCACACCCGAGAATGAGCCAAAAACAGGATGATGGACCACAAAGATAAAGACATGTTTTTTCTAGTTAAAAAGTGATGCCATAATATGGAGTCCAGGAATTACTTATATGGATGATAAATCGAGGCGCCTCGGACGATGGTCAAATATGACCGGGGAGCGTTATGTTTAGAAAAGATCCTTATCAGCCAGCTGGTGTGAACCGGCTCTGCCGCTTTGAAGGATCACATGCTTGTGAGCCTTGAGACATCCCGTCAGAGGTGTTTCAAACAGTTAAGGAAGATCCTTTTCCTTGGTTCATTGATGAAATCCAATTACCAGTAAGTGCCTTTTCATTTTTAGATGTAAACTATATATCTAACATAATAGGATGGGGCATTATGCGAGCTAAGATTTATACATTTATTTTCGAAAGTGATTTCCACACTTAGACATTAATAGTAATATCATTATCAAAATGTTTTACGTACCAAGCATGTTTGGCTATTATAAGGTAAAACTCTTTCCTCCGGTATGCATTCCATTTTGTGATGGTACTTGAGTCTTATAATGGCTTCATTTTTCTAAAAAGCATTGCGATGTTTTGCGCATTGGTATTCATGTGGAAGAAACTCGTTTTGTATTACATGTTGTAGTCCCATGATATGCCTTATTTTTAAACATGTTAACAATAACTGCTTAGAGTTTCTCATACCAGTCCCATGACTGACTCATAGTTTGTTTTTCCTTTGCAAACTCGAGGTGCCCTTATTTCCGCACGGGCATGCCAGTAAATAGGTTATTAAGTAGGACTACTTTTGGAAGACATGTTTTTATATATATGGAAGCTATCTAGGAAAGATGTTTTTGAATTTAGAGCAATAGAAGGATTTGGATGTTCTTTTGGACTCTCTCTAAGACTTCGCCATGTCTATATATTTTTATTTCCATCGTGAATATATTTACCTATTTCCGTTGTTGTGTATGATATTTGAATCCAACGGGATGTATTAACTCTGATGAAACCTCTGATGTAATATGATCTGCCTTCTGATGTTTAATGCATGTTTATCTTTCTGCTGTGTTACATATAATGTGTTATATCCTTAAAGCCATTTGTTCTTTCGGGGATAGGGTGAATGGGTCGCCATACCCCACTATGTAAAATTACGATTGGTTGTTAATGACACTGATGATTATTATTTGTACATTCCTTATCAATATTCGAAGTGCTTTGATAACCGTGTATGTGGTGGATGATATCCAGAATGGAGTGGCTTGATTGGCGAACGCTTACTGGAATGAAGTAAGAGAACGATGATTGGTAGCCTTAACACTTGTGTTATATTTAAAATGACTAAAGCATGAGTTTATGTCTGGCTAATGAGGTTAGTCACCTCTAGCGATTTTGATCACTCGTATTGCTATCATGATTTGTTACTCGATGTGTAACGGCCCGAAAAATTCCTAATCCTGATTATCGACACAAATACCACGCTGAAACACTATAAATTTACCAGATCTTTAATAGAAATAAGTTAGAGCGTGAGAAACAGAAAGGAAGAAAAGTTAGAATAGAAGAAAATAAGATCATAATATCACAAAACCAGAGTAGACACAAATCTCACAGCAGAACTAATAAAATATATTATATAACATAACTTTTGAATTGCAAATTTGTAACTATATACACATACCATCATTAAATAATGTTTATAATACATTTTATTTGTTCTACAGTGAGATTCGTGTTTGTGTTGGTTTTGTGATAGTGTGATCTTCTATTCTAACTTTTCTTTCTTTCTATTTCTCACACTCTAACTTCTTTATGTTAATAATCCCGTAAATTTCTAGTGTTTGGTCAATCGACATGGTACTTGTGTTGATAATCAAAATCGGGAATTTGTCAGGCCGTTACACGATGGGTGCACCCTTGTTCATTGGATTGATACTTGCGGTCGTCCATGGATAGGCTACGACCATCCAGAAAGGGTAAACTGGTAGAATCCTACCTTGGGCACTGTCTCACATGCCTTGTTATATTTTTCTTATTCAAGCCGATTACGATTTTGGTTACTAAATCAAATGTATTAAGTTGGATCAATGTAAAGCCTTAGCGCTGTGGATATTTAATTTACTGATAAACACTATTATAATAGCACATTATATTATGTAATATCTAGTTTAATAGATTCTTCGAAGATGGAAATTCCCATAACATCTTTCAAGTTATTGCACTCACGAACAAATTGGATATGAGATGTGAATCATCATAAGCATCTCGGACGCTGCGATACTCGTATTGTTACATGGTTTTGATTTGGCAGATATGAGAAGATTTTAGTTCTGATCTAAATGTTTTTGTTTTTTCATTGGTTCTCGAGTCAACCTAAGTTTTTTTTCAATTAGCGAAGACTACATTATATTGGAGGATGAAGACATAGTTTTGGTATATTATCTACTATAAAGCCCACTACATAATTCCTATTCCACTGCAATATTTTATTATGTCTAGGAACTTTGAAAATTGTTGTAAAGTATAATCAGTGTGTATTTTAATAGCTTCATGAATTGTTGTTTGACTATTATATTTTATCCTTCTGCTGTGAGATACTGTGATTGTTTTTCTTGTTCTTCTTTCTTTTTTTATTATTTTTACCCCAATAACTATATATATTTTGGATATATTTAGGTTGACATATGTGTATCATTGTCGATTTGAATGGTCAAAAATGCTGGTCATTACAACCTATATGAATGGCAAATTCAACAAACATAAAGATGTTATAACAAATCCTGAAATATTTTACTTAAAGGATTATACTTCTAATTTTTCTATATGATATGCATTATCATTCGTATGCAATATCAAATACAGTTGCTTGCCCGATCATATTCTCTTTCGAACTAGTATCGCAAACTCGATCATTCAGGTATGGACTTAGGTCTGGTTCCTACATTAAAATTGTTATTCTCCTCACATAGCCAAATACCATGATAGAGAATTCCAGAATCATATCTAAATTTATATTCAAAGTTTGCCATCAAGATTGGATTGAAAAATTCTTACTTGGATTGGCGTAAATCACCTCAAAATTGCAAAGAACCTGGATCAAAATTATGTATGTGAATAAATATCATACATGCATATTATGTTCTAATTCCAAATAGGCTTAGTACTATACAAATTTCTCTTTTATTCACATTCAGTCTCATATTTATTATATTTATTTATAGTACCAAATTTATATTTGGATTATTCCATAACATCACTATTTCAGTTCACAATTACCTTCCAATACAACTAGAGTAAATCTAATCACTGTTTTACAGAATCCTAGACCCATATTAAGTTCTACTTAATAATTTTCCAATTCAATGTAGTTTATTATTGGACTAACAACATGAAGGTTTATATAGTAATATCTATTTTGAAACCCAAGTTCATAACCATTTTATGACATAGCTTTCAAATTTCCTAGCCTGTCACGAAAAAAATTCCCGGTCGACCAAAACCAAAGAAGAAGACGGATTGTTATGAGAATATGATACATTGGAACATAGAACAAGAGAACTTTTCATTGCCATTATAGCAATTTAAATCTGGGTAAAAGAATATCAGAGTGCGGAAAAACAAATACACAACGGAAATAATTATTAAAGAATAAATTACATAATAGATGAAATGTAAATATATAAAAAATACAATGCACAGCAGAAAGACATCAACTAACACAACTGAAGGAAATACACGGATACAAAGCTTTCCAGAGTATGGTTCTAGCCATAATTCAGGATCCTATGAAAAGAAAAGATCTGCAAAACAATAACTACTAGCTACCCATGTGGAAAAGGGGGCACCCAGAGTTTAAGTGAAAACAATAAACTTCAAGTCAGTCATGGGACTGGTGTGAGAACTAAAAACAGATATTAAAACTTTACACTAAAAGTTGGAAAAATCATGGGACCACGTCGTATGACACTGAACGGACTTACTACAAATGAATATTACTTAAGATAAAACTCACTATGCTTTTTAGAAAATGAAGCTGTTATAAGACTCTGGTCCTATCACAGAATGCAAGCACATGTCGGAGGATAGAGTTTTACCTTATAATAGTCATACATGCTTGGTATGCTTTAAAACAATTACTTTTGATATTATTACTATGGCATAGTGCAGCAAACAATTTCGAAAATAAATGCATCAGTCTTAGACAGCTAGTACCCCATCCTATTATATCGCCATAGGTATAAAACTTAAACAGTAAAGTCGCATATTGAAATTGGGTTTCCATAAAGATCCGAGGCAAGGGGTCTTTCCTCACCGAATTTCGTACCATATCTAGCAAGATGTCTAGGACCACACGCATGTGACCCTTGGAGCACCAAGGTCGATCTGTAGTACGTCGATGACTAGCATCACCTAAACAATACGTTTCCCGGTCCCATTGGACTTCTTGGTCAGTACGTCGACCATCCTAGCCTTGTGCGGCCATAACCGAGGGCCTCAATTCCAATATCCACATAAGTAAAATGTCTGAACTCCATACCATGATATCACCTCTAGCTATAAAGAAACATATATCCTTTTTGTTGTCCTTCATCCCGTTTTTAGCTCATACCGGGGTGTGAAGCTCGTGAATTAATGCCATGCACAAAACTAAGCTATATAAGCTATGCTCTGATCATCATCCACAATGCTCTGCTTTTCAAGAAAAGCTTTGATCCATGCATCTCATCATGCCACATTGTCAATCCATACCATACCATTGATTTCCATTAATATACAACTTCTAAGCTCATACATCTGAGAGAAGGATGCAAAGCAAAAGAATAAATTATTCGCCACCAAAACAGATATACATTAAGAAGAGATCACTGAATACAACATGAAGTACAATGTCAGATATACAATCCATTTGCAAGTCCATTCTAGATCTAAACGAAACTGGAGGCACCTTATTCCTCGTCTCATATGTCCAATACAGGAGAGAGGTCCTCGCATATCCGGCCGATTTCCAAGTATGTCTAGACGAACACCACTCATAACCTCTACTTGGGTGTACTTTCCAAGCAATACATCAGTAATAGCCCAACGATATGAAGATCTCTGGTCTTCAGCCACCGTCTTCATCCTTCGACTTTTAATCGTCGTAACAATTATTCAAAATGGGTTAAACCTAGTCTTTATAAATAACTTGCACATCTTTAAAATCATGTGATACATATTCCAAGATAGCACACATCTCCTTCCAATCGAGAATACTCTTTTATTCAAATATTCATTTCATTGGGAAAGGTTCTCATTAATTGTATCAAAAATTATCTCATCTAAACTTATTTTTTAGCCCACTCCAAAAGATTTTTAATATATTTCCACAACTAAAACCAAATTAAATTTCATAAAACCGATCGGGATTATCGAGCCTTACCGAAGTAATCATTTATTTTATTATTCCAATCCCAATCTATCCATCCTATGAAGCAAAACTGGTGGTACTCCATATCTAACACCCATCGTGTTACCGGTAAATTTAATTTCCATTTAATGTTCAAATCTAATTAAAGATTCATTAAAACTCTAATTAGTTTTGATTTCAAAAATCATTATTTAATTATTATTCAACTTTAGGAAATTAGTCCTGCCTTTACTTGGGTCAAAGAACAAATGTCAATTAAAACACAGTTCACGATAAACCCAAAATCATCTTCCATTTAATTCCAACTTAATTAATTAAATTAGGAAACTTCACTAAATCTTAACTAAAAGATTTATTTCATTCTTAATTGGGTTTTAAGAAAAATATAATTAAAGATACCATTCACAACAAGCCGAACATCAAATTTGATATTAAATACTAGGCTTTGAATAAAAATCCTATCAAGCTATATTCAACATCAAATTCTAAAACCAACAAATATCGTTTTGGAAATAACGATATCTATATCTTCCAAATTCCTTAAAGATGTCCATAAAATCACGTAATCCAATATCGAAATATCCAAAGATAATTTCCATTCAAATCCTATCCTCAATTTATATACAAGAAAATTTTAGTTATATTGAAACAATTCTCAATCTGATTCATTATTTTAAAACCATCGGATTCTTTATTCTAGTTATCAACTAGCTCATTCAAACAAAATATCATTTATCTTTCAAAACCTTTAATATTTCATTCAAAATATTTCCAAATCACGAATTATGATTTAACATAATTTATTCATATTAATTTTATTAAGGTCATTACAGTCGGTTTCCAACTTCGGTCACCGAACTACATCCATAGTGATCTTTTCCAAAACTGATTTGGACATAATTTAAAATCAAACCGTTGGATTTCAAAATTTCTTATTTCTTTGGAAAGCTCTTTTCAATATGGATCTAACATTTCCAATTTCAGGAGAATCCGACGGTTGGATCTCCCGTTATGCCAATTCGACGTTACGGGTTGACGTTCGCGAACTGCCGTTGCGCGCCACGTTCTAATCAAGCCTGAATTGATTTATAATTTAAAAATAAATCGAAACACTTCACAACCATTTTTATAAAATATATATAATCATCTTTGAAAACTCGTTCCAATCCTTTATCTTCAAAATCACATATTTCATTGTACAGTTCACTTTAATATTATTCTAATGAATAAAATATTTCATTTTACGTTTAAATTTTTGTTATAGTCGTTATAAAATTAAATGGAGAACTTTCGAAATAAAACTTCTTTTAAAATGTTTGCTACAGAGCTTAACTAAACTTCACTTTGAAAAGTTACTATTTATTTTCGAATCAAAAACTTCGATGGGACTTAAATTAATTCAATTTACTTCAAAACTATTCGTTATAGTTACGAATATTCATCGATATTTATATATCTAGGCATCCATCCAAAATCAGACATCGAAGTCAAACTTCGATTTTTCACTGATAATATTATATTATTAGAATATTCATATTTATTCCGGATTAAAATAACATTCCACCAAGCGCCATGTAATTTCACTTATATGCATTTTATACATCCAATAATTGTTGTAAAAAACTATCACACATCCAATTAACATTTAGTGTGCACCTACTCCATACAAGCTTTAAATTAACTATTTAATGCTTGTGCCAATCTGTAAATCAACTGATCAATATACAACTACATAAAAGGGAGATATGTAAGTCAAATATCATCCCATGACTCGTGTGGGGTTTTCGTCCAACAAATAATCAATTCAAATCAACCACAGATTCATGAATTTAATCATAACCAATTCATTTCAGGTTGTTTTTCAATCTAACCAATTTCACATAAACAACTGATTATAAGTTCATCATGAGAATTACAAATGGATATTCAATCCAATTTCAACTACCATAAATATATTAACATCGTTTTAACATGTTAATAAACCCAAAATCGCATCCAAATCGTAACACAATAAATCATCCATTCATCCATCTTATTCGCAAATAATTTGTGATGTGAGCTATCATATATACTATATAACAATTTGTGATAATTAACCAAATTAAAACTACATTTCATTTCACTTTTTAACTAACTAACTATCATATATTTCAACATCGTATTCGCTATATTATTAAATAGTTTCTAACTTCAAATTCATATTAACTTCGATCACTTCTATTTAGTCATAATTAAACTACACAAATATAATATTTTTACTGAGAAGCTCTAACCCCAACCATCTAACAACAACATACTTCAACGTCGGAACTTTTCAAGCTTGCTACGAGTTAAAAATGTCGCCTTTCCACTCTGTATCAACTCAACACTTCAAGACAACGCTCGTACACGCACTAATATACGTTATACAAAGGAAAGTTGTGTTTTTTAGTGGTGTTTGGGCTTGTTGAGGCAAGGAGGGCACACGATCGCGCTGGACAGCGAAGGAGGTTACATGGAAGTGGTCTAGGGTGGTGACGTGGAGGGTTGGTCCCACAAGGAGGAGCTAGGAGGTGGTAGAAGTTGGTTCAGTGCTTAATGGAGGTGCCTTTATAAACAAAAGAAAAGTGGAAGGATTTTAACAAGGAAAGGGGGCCCACGGCTTTGTGTTACGTGGAGGGAGTCGGCGGTAGCCTACTCAGGCGGAAGAGCGGTGGTGGTGGGGTCCTAGGGACAACGATTGGTGCTAGAGGAGGAAGGTGCCACTAATGAGGTTTAAGCACTTTGGAAGATAGTTTAGCAAATGAAAGTGTAGTTAAATTAATTTAAAATCCACTTAAGCTTAAATAAAGTCATGAATGACCAATGAAGAAGAATGCGACATATGGCAGAGAGAGGGGGAGAGGTGATTAATTCCTATTTGTTGAGGATTGTTGCTCGACTTGAATAGTTAAGTCCAAACATTAATTACACGTTGCAAACTTCATTCTCGTCGCTCATCTACATGTTAACTTCTAAAATTACGAAATTTAAAATCTCGCTACGTTATGGAATTATGATTCCATCGAACTTGGTTTCGTCGAATTTGGAGATCGTTTGAAAATCACCGTATTTCTAGCTTAAATCGAATTCTGACTGAATTTTCTACGTACGTGTAGATATCGTTCTCTTGCATATGAACTCCGTTTTACTTGAAATTTTAAATCCTGACATGTTTCAACATTCCGGATCCGATAAAAGTGGTTTTGTTGGCTTCCGAGACTGTCTCGAAAATGGTCCCTTTATAGTGATCAATGTAGACTTCAAATATTGATTTTCAAAATCTACCTTTTGAATTGATTTAAATTTTTAACTGACCCTGGTTTAGGTCAAATAAAACATTAAAACAAATTTTAAAATTATTCTCAAAGTTTGCCGAGTCAAAATGATCATTTTCTATTTCAAAATTCATAAAAATAAATTCAAATTCAAATTTTAAATTACCAAAATTATGGGATGTTGCAGTCTCCCCTACATAAAACTTTTCATCCTCGAAAAAGAATGTGAAATCGGAGGTCGTTTACTTAACCAACTCAACCTTCATTCTTAATCAAGTTCTTTAACTCTTCAGTTTCTAAGAACTTTCCAATTTGTTAAATTTTGGCTAATGCCATAAATTTCTGAATTTTTTATCATAGCCTCCTTTGTACGGGTTGATCGGTATAACTACAACTTGCCACTACAGGCTCTCATAAATCAAAATAAAATCTAAAAGCCAAACGGTTTGCTAATTGGCTCATATAAGCATTAAACACTTACATGCTCATATGGTTATCATGTCCTCATAATATAAGCATCAAACACTTACATGCTTATATGCTTATGTTGTCCTCATAATATAAGCATCAACACTTACATGCTCATATGGTTATGTTGTCCTCATCATATAAGCATCAAACACTTACATGTTTACATGGTTATGTTGTCCTCATCATATAAGCATCAAACACTTACATGCTTATATGGTCATGCTGTCCACATCATATAAGCATCAAACACCTACATGCTTATATGGTTATGTTGTCCTCATCATATAAGCATCAAACACATTTATGGTTATGTTTTCCACCATATATGTTTATTCAGTTCAATCGCACATTTTCAAGCATATATCTTATAACGTCAAGTCATATATCATATCATGGTGAAGTCACAACAAAAAATATCAACTATAATCATAGACACAATGTGTACCCTAGTGTGTAGTGCCACTTAAGGTATAAACCACGTATATGCATCTGGCTATCCATATCTATGCCCACTCGAGTACAGCTACGTACTAGTGGCAGCCTACATCACAAAATATATCATATACAAAATATACAAACTTCGCCTATACCGCACTAAACCGAGACTACTACATATACATCCTATATACAACTAACAACTATCAGTACTACACATCACTGGAGCTAGGCACCGAAGGTCCAGATGATGTCAACTCCTCCGGTTCCTGTCCGAATTCGTCATCTTGATCAAGAGGCATATCGATCCAATCATCTGGTAACCTGTAACAACCCGTATTTTCAATAACCTGTTATAACATAAATCGAGGCAGAATTTAATTCAAAAATCTGAATCAAGGGAAACGGGCTATGCCATTGCGTTCGTCTCGGAAAAATACGCGAAATAGAGTCCGAGTTTTCGAAAATCGGAGTCCGTATGACCCAGTTAAGGCCCATTGAAGTTTTCAGAAATTTCCATGTTAAAAACAGATTTAAATTTTTAAATTAAAAACAAGGATTAGGGCTAACTGGCGTCAGGCGGAAAACTCCCTCCCAGACCCCCATGTCGACAGGCATGTCGACAGGGGTCTAAGGGTGTCGACTGCCCTGTCGACAGCCCTGTCGACACGGGGTGGCCAGGCAGTTTTGCCTGGCGCACCATTTGTGATTTGGGCTTGGTCTTGTGGCTTGGTTCTAGAGAATTCCTAAATCTGACGGGCCTGAACTAACCTAGGGTTAATCCTAGGGCTAAAAACACTCTAATCTTCTATAAATAAGCCCCTAATCCTACCCTAAAACCCCATTATTCATTCTAGCAACCAAACTATGTCAAATTGAATTCTCAAATGGCCTCCACTTAGAAACCCTAGCCTCCAACCTCTTCATAAATCATTCCTATGAAGGTTTTGATGTTCATACAAGCATTTCTAAGTTGTATGAATGATCATTAGCTTGCATGCGTCATCAAGTTGCAAGTTTTAATTGCTAAGCTAGAGTTTTTGGGATTTTTGTTAATTGGAGCTTTGTTTTGGGTTTTTATATGCTTGCATAAAGGGCTTCTCAATCTTTATTAATAGATTTGAGTCTTCATAATATTTGTAAGCCCTCTTACCTTCATTTTAGAAACTCTAAAGTTAATATGTGATGAAAGTTGGGATTTATGCAAGTTTATTGAGTTATGCATGCTTATGCGAGTTCACTATGCTATGTTATGCATGTTTAATAAGTTATGCATGCTTATGCGAGTTCACTATGCTATGTTATGCATGTTTAATAAGTTATGCATGCTTATGCGAGTTCACTATGCTATGTTATGCATGTTTAATAAGTTATGCATGTTTATGCAAGTTCACTATGCTATGATTTGCAAGTTTAACAAGTTATGCATGTTTATGCAAGTTCACTATGCTAAGTTATGCAAGTTCAACATGTTATGCATGTTTATTATGATATGTAAGATTTATCATGTATGTTGTGCCAAGTTCCCTCTTTCTATCCTTTATGCGTTATGACGAATATGTAAGCGATAGAATGACGTTGGGGGGGGGGGGGGGGGGGGGGTTTGGGTAAAACTTAAAAATACATGAAAATATGAGATTGGGAATTTACCTATTAAGTTAGGTCTACCCCTTGGGAATTTACCTATTAAGTTAGGTCTACCCAAGTATTTGTTAAACTTGTAATTATGTTTTGAAATTAAAGTGGACATGACACTTAGAAAACATAAGTGTGACCAACTCGAGGTTGGGTTGAGTTTGTAGCATAAACCTACCCGGAACCAACCGGCTTAACTAGTGGCTACAAACAATAGGACCCAATGTGAGAAGTTGGTCATGTGTACCTTGGACCCGAGGTTAGACCAAGTTGTGGTGTAAAGCTACCCGGACCCGCCCGGCTTAACTAGTAACCGCAACAAAGTCTAATGTGAGAGGTTAAGGCACAATTAAATTAATTAATGCCTCATGATTAGGGTTAAGTCATGGCCCACTAATACTTAACCAATTTTGGGGATACGAGGGATTAAATGGGGTTAAGTGGTGAACTGCTGGTTACACTTAACTAATTTAATCCATGATTAGTGAGGGGTTAAACCACACTTAACCCTCTTAGAAAACCCTAGCAACGTGGTCTGTTCCAGCAGTAATCCCAGTTTGGTATCATTCACAACCCTAGAGGCTAGGTTAGGGCGGGGCACGATTACTGGACTGATGTAAGCGACCAAAGCGACGATTGAGTGGTACAGCAGTGCGGGTCCAGGCGGGCTACGGACGTGCACGTAGTCCGGTGTTGGACAAACTCGAGGCACGGGTACCAGTAGGTTTAGACTGTGCATTATTGCTTAGGTGTCTGGGGTTGACATCCGAGGGCTTGATACACCCGAAGGTGGACCCAGTACAGTCTGACTACAACAATATGTGGGCCGTATGGACACCAACACTTGACGTGTTAGGTTTATAGGGAGCCGATCGACTAGACAGTTGGGCTGGACCTTGTATTAAGGTCACCTCATGTTATTGGGCCAAAGTTTGGGCTAAGGGATCAATACCTGTTATGTTAGTTTGCTAGTACACTGTGGTGCAAAGCTTAATCTTCTTTATGTGATGACACCTTTATCTATTGCCAGTATGTTCATCTCAGTTTCCATCATGATGTTAACTTTATTAGTTTATAGACTGATCGTAGTAGGGCTTACCAGTCTTTTTGACTGACCTGTTTTCTTTCGCCTCTTTTCTTCTGATTCCCCCCCCCCAGGTTCTCAGGGAGGGAATACAGGAGCTTAGCTTGGATCCTACCTGCTTTCTTGGATAGCTCATGTATGCTTTGGACTTGAGCTCGCTATGGTTATTCTGCTTTGGGGATAGCTACTTATGTTTTTCTTTTTAGTTTTCAGATGATGTTGTTTATGTACTAGACTTATTTTATTTGGAAAATTGACATGATGTTGTACTAAGACTTGGTTTGAAATGGTTTGAAAATCTTCCGCTGTTTATCTATGTTATTTACTCTGCTTTACACATATATTTATGTTCTTGTTCTGCCTTGATATATCATTATGCATGCTTACCCAGTTCTAACTCCCCCCAGAAGCTAGTGCCCCCGAAAAGAGTGACCCTAGCGGAGGTGGGGTGTTACAAATTTGGTATCAGAGCATTTGGTTTACAAGAAAGAACAAAAAGTTTTTAAAAGACTTTTGAAAAACTATTTTCAAAACAAGTATAAAGTATTTTCCAAAGAAAAGTCTAGTATTTTAAAAAAAGGCTATTCCCCAAAAAACCATTAGCGTTATCCTTCGTTCCGTTGACCTAATCTTACCTTATCTTTCGTTTCAGTATGGCTGAGAATCTTGCCATCCCAGATGGAGTAAATGTACCACTCTGGTATAGGAGACTTCTTGAAGCTAGGGCGGTAGCTGGCCCCGCAAACCCTACTCCCACTCCTCCTCCTGTAGTTGAGAATCCTCCCCCTAATGTTAATATTCCTCCTCCCGTTGCTAATGTTCCTCCTCCTCCTGTTGCTGAGGCTCCTCTTCCTCCTCCTCCCCCTCAGCATCCTCAGGTAGAGTTCACGAAGGTTTGTAAAGACTTCAAGGCGATGGGAGGCAAGAATTTCCTAGGCACGGAATCTTTTGTTGAAGCCAGGAATTGGCTGAAAGACACTGAGGATTTATTTGCTATCTTTGGGATTGATGACGAGAGGAAGATCTTATTGACAGTGTGACTTTTGAAGGATGAAGCGGCCTATTGGTGGGAGGTCACCAATGGGACGAGGCCTGTCGAGACTTGGGCCGATTTGAGGGCTAGATTTGTGGCCAAGTTTCTATCTTCTGCTGAGGCGAATTTACAGATGGAGAAGTTCATAGCATTAAAGCAAGGTGATATGTCTGTCAAGGAGTATGTGAACAAGTTTAATCAGCTGGCCCGTTTTGGTTTGGATATGGTGAACACTCCTGAGAAGAAGGCTCTTCGATTTGCTAGAGGGTTGAATGAGCCGCTGTAGGGTTTGGCGATGTCACATATTCCGCATGGGGCTACTTTTGAGAGTTTGGTCAATATGGCTCTACTTCAGGGTGATGGAAAGAAAGAGGTCAAGTCGAGTGATACTCAAGCAAAGAAGACTGATTCTCAAGGTAAAGGCAATCAAGGTGGTCAAAGTAGTCAGGGGAATCAGAGCAAGAACAAGAAGGGAAACAACAACAAAGGCAAGGGAAAGTGCAATTACTGTGGTGCGCCTGGACACTTTGCTAAGGATTGTAGGAAGAAGAAAAGGAAGCTTAGTGGTGGATGTTTTTCCTGTGGTGAGACTGGACACTTCAGCAAGGAATGCCCGAAGAAGAAGGGACAGGCTGGACCTTCAGGAGGGCAAGTTCATGCTCTCAATACCGCTCCAGTTCCCGATCGAGGTAGTGTTTCTGTTGAGAACCTTGTTTATGTTTCCGATCTTCCAGTTCGTACCTTGTTTGATTCTGGTGCATCACATAGCTTTATTTCATCTGATCTTGTTGATAGTTTGCACCTTAGTACTAGCTTAGTGGATGATCCCGTTTGTGTTTCGAATCCCATTGGGGGTTCTGCTCATCTATCTATGATATGTGAGGATCTTAGGATCTCTATACTCAGTGTAGAGTTCTTGCGTAGCGCGTATGTTCTTGGTTTCAGGGGATACGGATTGATATTGGGCATGGATTGGCTGTCCAGATATGGAGCCATTCTTGATTGTGAGCATAGGGTTGTGAGGCTTGTGACTCGCCTTGGCAACACCTTAGAGATTTCATGCAATCCGAAGAATCCCGACATGTTGTGCTATCTTGAATCTCTCGACTCGTCAGAGGAAGCCCTTCAGTCTGTAAGGGTGGTCCGAGATTATCCAGATGTTTTTGAAGAAGTTAAGGGGTTGCCCCCTAAACGAGAGATTGATTTTCGCATTTATCTGGTGGATAATGCTAAGCCTGTTTCTTTGCCCGTTCGGCACATGGCTCCGCGTGAGAGACGGGAGCTCAGCAAGCAAGTAAAGGAGTTGCTTGAGAAGAACTTCATCAGACGAAGTATATCCGAATGGGGAGCGCCTATGGTGTTTGCTACCAAGGCAGATGGTTCTCTTCGACTCTGTGTGGACTATAGAGAGTTGAATAAGCTGACTAAGAAGAACAGACACCCGTTACCGAGGATCGATGATCTCTTTGACCAGCTAGTTGGTGCTTCTGTTTTCTCTCAGCTTGATCTTGCTACTGGATTTCATCAGCTCAGAGTGGCTGAAGATAGTATAGACAAGACTGCATTCAGAACTCCAGATGGATTCTTTGAATGGCTTGTTATGCCGTTCGGTTTGACGAATGCACCCGCTTATTTCGTGGACTTGATGAGTAGGGTGTTTCGAGAGTTCTTGAACAAGTTTGTCGTGGTCTTTGTGGATGATATTCTGATCTTCTCCAAGGATGAAGAAGAACACGCGAGGCATCTTGTAGAGGTGATGGATACGCTTAGAGCGCATCAGTTAAAGGCCAAGTTCTCCAAGTGTCACTTTTGGAGAAGGGAAGTTAGATTCCTTGGGCATATCGTATCCAAGCAAGGCTTAGCGGTGGACCCCGCTAAGGTGGTCGCAGTTCAGGATTGGAAGACTCCAAGGAATGCAACCGAGGTGAGAAGTTTTCTAGGTCTTGCGGGTTTTTACCGGAAGTTCATCAAGGACTTCGCGAAGATGTCCGCTCCTCTTACTAAGTTGACGAAAAAGAACTTAGTTTTTGCTTGGGATATGGACTGTGAGCTTGCTTTCCAGAGACTCAAGAGAGCCCTTACCTCAGCACCAGTTCTAGCTTTACCCGATGGGGGTAAGATGTTTACCGTGTACACTGATGCTTGTGGCACGGGATTGGGCGCCGTTCTGATGCAAGAAGGCAGAGTTATATGTTTTGGTGGTAGGCAACTTAAGGTGCATGAGAAGAATTATCCCACTCATGATCTAGAGCTGGCAGCGATAGTATATGCACTCAAGGCTTGGCGTCATTATCTTCTGGGAGAGAGATTTGAGCTATATACTGATCATAAGTCTTTGAAGTATCTCTTTTCGCAGAAGGATCTGAACTTGAGGCAGCAAAGATGGATGGAATTCTTGGCGTCCTACGATTTTGATATAGCCTATACCCCTGACAAGGGGAATGTTGTAGCAGATGCGTTGAGTAGAAAGAGGTTGACACTAAGTCCTCTATTTGTTGAGATGAAGAATTTAGAGTTCTTGGCAGCCTTTGATTTTTCTTGGACAGTTGAGCCGATGACCGGTTCTTTAGCATCTCTTGAGCTCAGACCTACCCTTCTGGATCAAGTTGGGGCTTCGCAGAAGGAAGACCCTCAGATAATTGAGATCATGGATAAGCTGGTTCGAGGGGAGACATCTAGTCACCTTGCTCGATATTCTATAGATGATAAGGGTTGGCTGAGGAGAGACGGAAGGCTTTGTGTTCCGATGGTGGAAGACTTGGTGAGGAAAGTTCTTGAGGAAGCACATCGCTCCAAGATGACTATACATCCGGGTGGAGATAAGATGTATAAGGATATGAAGCGCATTTTCTTCTGGCCTGGAATGAAGAAGGATGTGGCAGAGTTTGTCTCTAGATGTGTTGTTTGTCAGAGAGTAAAAGCCGAGTCGAAGAAGCCCGGTGGGCTATTGCATCCTCTAGAGGTCCCGCTATGGAAGTGGGAGAGTATTTCTATGGACTTTATTGATGGGCTCCCAAGGTCAAGGAAAGGGAATACGAGCATTTGGGTCATTGTAGATAGGCTTACGAAGAGTGCTCATTTCATTCCGGTGAAGAGCAAGAGGACCGCATCTTGGCTAGCGTCCGTATATCTTCGCGAGATAGTACGACTACATGGAGTCCCTTCCAGCATAGTCAGTGACCGAGACCCCATCTTTACTAGTCAGTTCTGGAACAGTTTGCAGGAAGCTATGGGCACGAGGTTGAACCTGAGTACGGCCTATCACCCACAAACGGACGGTCATACAGAAAGGGTGAATAGGGTACTTGAAGACTTGTTGAGGCTTTGCATTCTGGATTTTGGTGGTACTTGGGAAGACCATCTTCCTCTTGTGGAATTTGCTTATAATAACAGTTATCAGGCGAGCATTGGGATGGCACCATTTGAGGCTTTATATGGGAGACCGTGCAAGTCACCCACATGTTGGTGGGAGACTACAGATAAGCTTATACTTGGACCTGACATGATTAGAGATACATCCGAGAAGGTCGAGTTGATTAGAAGACGGATGAAAGCGGCCCAAGACCGACAAAAATCCTATGCTGATAAGCGAAGATCCGATTTGGAGTTTGATGTTGGGGATATGGTTTTCGTAAAGGTTTCTCCTTTGCGGAATGTGGTCCGATTTGGAGCTGTGGGGAAGTTAGCACCGAGATTTGTTGGACCCTTCCCTATCATAGAGAGAATTGGGAAGATGGCTTATAAAGTGCAATTGCCCGAGAAGCTGTCCGGAGTGCATAATGTCTTTCATATCTCGCATCTCCGAAAGTGCCTGCATGAGTCCGCTGAGGTGGTTGAACCTAGCATTCTTGAAGACGTGGAAGTAGAGAAAGAGGCAACTTTGAGGAGAGCTCCGATTCGTATCTTGGGGACGGAGACCAAGGAGCTAAGGAATCGAGAGGTCAAGCTGGTGAAGGTTCAATGGGGTGAAGCCGAAGAAGACGCAACTTGGGAAACCGAGGAGAAGATGCGTGGGCTTTATCCATTTCTTTTTGAGGGTACACTCTCAATCTCTTTCCTTTATTAGCATATCTTCCTCTTTGCTATCCATGTTTATCTAGTTGTCGTGCTAATCTTGTCATGAGAACCTTAGGTAGAAACCCTTTGGATGAAACATGTGTTTGAAACATGTTATGTTTGATGGTTGCAAGTGGTTGCAAGTGTTTGCAAGTGGTTACTCGTGGATGCATGATACACATTAGGCACTAGATCGGCTCGCACACTCCTCATATTGCATGTGCATGAGTGCTTATGCTTATTCTTGGATGAAATTTGTATGCCATCACATGGATGATGCATATGGATGTATGATTGAGCACGCATGTAGATATTATACATTATGTTAGGGATTTGCATACATATGGATACATTTCACTAACATATTTTGCATTGATCTTTGCATTAGATAAGTACATAAACACACACTTTTGCATATGATCATACAACATTTAGAATCCTTTAAGGACAATGGTTGCTCGTGGATGATGTTTTGAGTAGATGGATGTTGGATGGTAGGATATGTTCTTCCTAACTTGAAGATTTCGGGGACGAAATCCTTTAAGGAGGGGAGAATGTAACAACCCGTATTTTCAATAACCTGTTATAACATAAATCGAGGCAGAATTTAATTCAAAAATCTGAATCAAGGGAAACGGGCTATGCCATTGCGTTCGTCTCGGAAAAATACGCGAAATAGAGTCCGAGTTTTCGAAAATCGGAGTCCGTATGACCCAGTTAAGGCCCATTGAAGTTTTCAGAAATTTCCATGTTAAAAACAGATTTAAATTTTTAAATTAAAAACAAGGATTAGGGCTAACTGGCGTCAGGCGGAAAACTCCCGCCCAGACCCCCATGTCGACAGGCATGTCGATAGGGGTCTAAGGGTGTCGACTGCCCTGTCGACAGCCCTGTCGACACGGGGTGGCCGGGCAGTTTTGCCTGGCGCACCATTTGTGATTTGGGCTTGGTCTTGTGGCTTGGTTCTAGAGAATTCCTAAATCTGACGGGCCTAAACTAACCTAGGGTTAATCCTAGGGCTAAAAACACTCTAATCTTCTATAAATAAGCCCCTAATCCTACCCTAAAACCCCATTATTCATTCTAGCAACCAAACTATGTCAAATTGAATTCTCAAATGGCCTCCACTTAGAAACCCTAGCCTCCAACCTCTTCATAAATCATTCCTATGAAGGTTTTGATGTTCATACAAGCATTTCTAAGTTGTATGAATGATCATTAGCTTGCATGCATCATCAAGTTGCAAGTTTTAATTGCTAAGCTAGAGTTTTTGGGATTTTTGTTAATTGGAGCTTTGTTTTGGGTTTTTATATGCTTGCATAAAGGGCTTCTCAATCTTTATTAATAGATTTGAGTCTTCATAATATTTGTAAGCCCTCTTACCTTCATTTTAGAAACTCTAAAGTTAATATGTGATGAAAGTTGGGATTTATGCAAGTTTATTGAGTTATGCATGCTTATGCGAGTTCACTATGCTATGTTATGCATGTTTAATAAGTTATGCATGCTTATGCGAGTTCACTATGCTATGTTATGCATGTTTAATAAGTTATGCATGCTTATGCGAGTTCACTATGCTATGTTATGCATGTTTAATAAGTTATGCATGTTTATGCAAGTTCACTATGCTATGATTTGCAAGTTTAACAAGTTATGCATGTTTATGCAAGTTCACTATGCTAAGTTATGCAAGTTCAACATGTTATGCATGTTTATTATGATATGTAAGATTTATCATGTATGTTGTGCCAAGTTCCCTCTTTCTATCCTTTATGCGTTATGACGAATATGTAAGCGATAGAATGACGTTGGGGGGGGGGGGGGGGGGTTTGGGTAAAACTTAAAAATACATGAAAATATGAGATTGGGAATTTACCTATTAAGTTAGGTCTACCCCTTGGGAATTTACCTATTAAGTTAGGTCTACCCAAGTATTTGTTAAACTTGTAATTATGTATTGAAATTAAAGTGGACATGACACTTAGAAAACATAAGTGTGACCAACTCGAGGTTGGGTTGAGTTTGTAGCATAAACCTACCCGGAACCAACCGGCTTAACTAGTGGCTACAAACAATAGGACCCAATGTGAGAAGTTGGTCATGTGTACCTTGGACCCGAGGTTAGACCAAGTTGTGGTGTAAAGCTACCCGGACCCGCCCGGCTTAACTAGTAACCGCAACAAAGTCTAATGTGAGAGGTTAAGGCACAATTAAATTAATTAATGCCTCATGATTAGGGTTAAGTCATGGCCCACTAATACTTAACCAATTTTGGGGATACGAGGGATTAAATGAGGTTAAGTGGTGAACTGTTGGTTACACTTAACTAATTTAATCCATGATTAGTGAGGGGTTAAACCACACTTAACCCTCTTAGAAAACCCTAGCAACGTGGTCTGTTCCAGCAGTAATCCCAGTTTGGTATCATTCACAACCCTAGAGGCTAGGTTAGGGCGGGGCACGATTACTGGACTGATGTAAGCGACCAAAGCGACGGCTGAGTGGTACAGCGGTGCGGGTCCAGGCGGGCTACGGACGTGCACGCAGTCCGGTGTTGGACAAACTCGAGGCACGGGTACCAGTAGGTTTAGACTGTGCATTATTGCTTAGGTGTCTGGGGTTGACACCCGAGGGCTTGATACACCTGAAGGTGGACCCAGTACAGTCTGACTACAACAATATGTGGGCCGTATGGACACCAACACTTGACGTGTTAGGTTTATAGGGAGCCGATCGACTAGACCGTTGGGCTGGACCTTGTATTAAGGTCACCTCATGTTATTGGGCCAAAGTTTGGGCTAAGGGATCAATACCTGTTATGTTAGTTTGCTAGTACACTGTGGTGCAAAGCTTAATCTTCTTTATGTGATGACACCTTTATCTATTGCCAGTATGTTCATCTCAGTTTCCATCATGATGTTAACTTTATTAGTTTATAGACTGATCGTAGTAGGGCTTACCAGTCTTTTTGACTGACCTGTTTTCTTTCGCCTCTTTTCTTCCGTTTCCCCCCCCCCCCCCAGGTTCTCAGGGAGGGAATACAGGAGCTTAGCTTGGATCCTACCTGCTTTCTTGGATAGCTCATGTATGCTTTGGACTTGAGCTCGCTATGGTTATTCTGCTTTGGGGATAGCTACTTATGTTTTTCTTTTTAGTTTTCAGATGATGTTAATTATGTACTAGACTTATTTTATTTGGAAAATTGACATGATGTTGTACTAAGACTTGGTTTGAAATGGTTTGAAAATCTTCCGCTGTTTATCTATGTTATTTACTCTGCTTTACACATATATTTATGTTCTTGTTCTGCCTTGATATATCATTATGCATGCTTACCCAGTTCTAACTCCCCCCAGAAGCTAGTGCCCCCGAAAAGAGTGACCCTAGCGGAGGTGGGGTGTTACATAACCCTTCCTTTACCCAAAATCGTCAGGCTGGTCGTCATCGCTGTCGTGGTTTGACCAATATATAACCACCTCATACTCATCATCATCCTCCTCTACTTGCTCAAACTCAGGCTCTATCGGCTGCTCTATTGGCATCCCTATCGGTAGCTCAACTATATCATCTTGCATCTGTAAATCCTTAACCTCGGGCCACTCTAAAGATATCTGTGGCTCTATAATATCAAGTACTAATGGAGCTATAAGCGACTCAACAGGATCCTGCAGTCTTGGAGCTAAATCCCAGACTGGTGGCTCCTCGGGTACAAAAAATTGAGCGTAACCCTCAATCATCATATCCATTTATGGTCCAATATGCATATCAAGCCACATAAGTGCATCAAACTCAAGGTATGGCAAAATACGAAAGGCAGGACCTACATAATGGAAAACTATATCTAAATCAGCCCCAGGAATATGATCAGGGATAACCTCTAATGCCGGAGGTGTTTGGTCCTCTATAATGACATCCATCTCTTGTACCAACATCATATTCTCCCACATAAACGCGTCCAACTCAAGATGTGGTAAGACAGGAAAAGCAGGGCCAACATCATAACTTATTATGTCCAGATCATCCTAAGGGATATAAACCAGAACAATCTGCAACTCTGGAGGTGGTTGCTTCTCAACTATTGGTGGAGGTATGGGAACTGGGTTTATCATAACCACATAGCCATACAATGATATATATATAAACCCATCGTCATCCTCAAGCATCTAAGTGTCATAATCTCCATAATTCTCAGTCTCGTGAGAGTCTAAGTCCATGGAGTCATCATCAGAACTAGAATCAGAATCTGTGTCCAAGAGCACAAACGGTACATAAGCAGAGGTAGCATCCGACATGTAATCACTGCCACTACCATAATCAGGAACACTCTTGACATCGTTAGGGTATGACGAAACTGAAGGGCTACTATCCATGCTGTCAAACGGACTATCACTATCAGGATCATAAATAGTATCTATGCTATGCAGCGAAACTGAGGAACTGTCATCCACACTATAGGATGAACTACCGCTAGAAGAATAAGATGAAGGCTGAATAAACAGAGCCATATACTATTCGATGGGTACAGGCTTACCTCTCTACAATTTGAAACAAAGAATTTCAATTTAGAACATAAGTCTAAACCAAATCATTTTAAATAAATAACAACTGATTTTACGTATATTTATTGTCCAATATCGTGAATATAACTCCTTTATAAGTTTAAACTCGAAGGTGTGTCAGAATTCATCGACTTCCCAAAAATCACCGAAGATTCCATTTACTTACCCCAATCAGATGATTTATGTAGTTAAACAAGAAATCAAGCATCACATCCAACAACCAGTGGATTTGTTAACTTTCAAAAACATATATGGTTTCAAAACATAAACTTCTGATATACTCGAAACATACTTTCAAAATCAGATTATATATATAATAATCACAAATACATACTTATAAACATATAACTCTGAAATCATTATAGGGCATTACTAACCCCATCTCTAATGAGTCACTCATTCTAGGATACTACTGATCCCATCTCTGATGAGTATTCTTTCATAGGATATTACTAATCCTATCCCCGACAAGTTCTTTCGTCTGGTTCTAATGTATCTTATTCTTGAGCTTTGTAAATCAAAGCTCTGACACCGACTCTCACGAACCAAATTCTCGGCCAACCTAAAACGAACAAAAGACGGATTGCTATGAGAAAATGACGCATCGATAACATAAAAAGAGAACTTTTCATTGCTATTACAACAATTTACATCAGAGTACAAGAATATGAGAGTGTGGAAAAATAAATACATAGCGAAAATACAACTATCAAACAATAAATTACAGAACAATGGAAACGTAAATATATAAAACAATACAATGCATAATGGAAAGATATCAATTAACACAGCTGGAGGAAATACACGAATACAATGCTTTCCAAAGTATAGCTCCACCCATAATCTAGGATCCTACGAAAAGAAAAGATCTACAAAACCAAAACTACTAGCTGTTAGTGTGGTAAATATAAGCACCCAGAGTTTAGGTGAAAAGAATAAACTCTGAATCAGTTATTGGACTGGTGTGAGAACTAAAAATAGTTATTAAATCTTTACTCTAAATGTTGGAAAAATCATGGGACCACGCCGTATGACATGGAACGGGTTTACTTTACATGAATATTATTTAAAACAAAACTCACAATGTTTTCTTAAAAATGAAGCTATTATAAGACTCAGATCCCATCATACAGTGCAAGCAGAAGCTGAAGGATAGAGTTCTACCTTATAATAGCCAAACATGCTTGGTACGCTTTAAAACAAGTAATTTTGATATTATTATTAGTGCATAGTGCAACAAACAACTTCGAAAACAAATGTATCAATATTAGACGGTATATTACACCATCCTACTATGTTGCCATAGGTATACAACAAAAACCATAAAGTCACATATTGGAAATTAGGTTCCCATCATGAGCCAGGGCAAGGGATCTCACCTCACTGAATTTCGGACTATCTCTAGCAAGTTTTCTAGGACAACACGCATGTGCTCTTGGAGTGCAAGGGTCGGTTAGCAGTACATCTTTGATCAGCATCACCTGAACAATACGTTTCCTGGTCCTATTGGACCTCTTGGTCAGTACGTCAACCATCCTAGCCTTATACGGCCATATCTGAGGGCCCTCGATTCCAACATCCACATAAATAAAATGTCTGGGCACTATACCACGACATCATCTCTAGCTAGTAGGAAACTCATGTCCTCCATGTTGTCCTTCGTCCGGTTTTGGACTCATACCGAGGTGTGAAGCTCGTGAGTTAATGCCCTACACAAAGCTAAGCTATATAAGCTATGCTCTGATCATTATCCACAAAGCTCTGCTTTTCAACAAAAGCTTTTATCCATACATCTCAGCATGCCACATTTTTATTTTATACCATACCATTGATTTCCACTAATATATAACCTCTAAGCTCATACGTCTGTGTTAATCAAGAGAATAAATTATTTGCCCCCCAAATTGATATATATTAAGCAAAGATCACAGAATACATCATAAAGTATAATATCATACATACAATCCCTTTTCAAGTCTGTTCTGGGTCTGTATGAAAGCAAAGGAACTTATTGCTCGTCCTATATATCCAATACAGGAGAGAGATCCTTGCATATCCGGTCGATTTTCAAGATCATCTAGACGACCACCACTTATAACCTCTACATGGGTGTACTTTCCAAGCGAGACATCAGCGATAACCCAGACAATGTGAAGATATCTAGTCTTCAACCACAGTCTTCATTCTTTGACTTTTAATCGTCGTAACAATTATTCATAATGGGTTAAACTCGGTCTTTCTGAATAACTCGTGCAACTTTAAAATCATGTGATAATACACCAAGATATCACACATCTCATTCCAATCTAGAATATTATTTTATTCAAATATTCATTTCTCTAGGAAGGTTCTCATTAATTTATCAAAGATCATCTCATCTAAACTAATTGTTTAGTCTATTCTATTCCAAAAGATTTTGTAATAATTTATTTTATTATTCCAATCCTAACATATCCATTCCATGGAGCAAAACTGGTGGTACTCCATATCTAACAACCATCGTGTTATCGGTAAATTTAATTACCATTTAACGTTCAAATATAATTAAAGATTCAATAAAACTCCAACTTAGTTTTGATTTCAAAAGTCATTATTTAATGATTATTCAACTTTAGACAATTAATCCTGTCTTTACTCGGGTTAAAGAACAAATGTCATTTAAAATATAGTCCACGATAAATCTAGAATCATCTTCCATTTAATTCCAACTTAATTAATTAAATTGGGAAACTTCACTAAATCTTAATTGAAAGATTTATTTCATTCCCAACTGTGTTTTAAGAGCAATATTATTAAAGATACCATTTACAACAAATCCAACATCTAATTTGATATTAAATACAAGGCTTTGAATAAAAATCATATCTACCTATATTCAACATCAAATTCTAAAACAAACGGATACCGTTTTGGAAATAACAATATCTATATCTTTCGTATTCCTTAATGATATACGTATAATACAGAATCCAATATCGAAATATCCGAAGATAATTTCCATTCAAATCCTTTCCAATTTATATATTGGAAAACTCTAGTTATATTGAAACCATTTGCAATTCGATTCGTTATTTTAAAACTAACGGATTCTTTATTCCAGTTATCAACTAGCTCATTCAGATAAAATGTCATTTATCTTTCAAAACCTGAAATATTTCATTCAAAATCATGAATTATGATTTAACATAATTTATTCATATTTTCAATAATTTTATTAAGGGCCTTACAGTCGATTTCCAATTTCGGCCACCGATTGCATCCATAACGACCTTTTCCAACAATGACTTGTACATAATTTAAAATAAAAACATTGGATTTCAAAACTTTTTATTTCATTGAAAATCTCTTTTCAGTACGGATCTAACATTTCCAATTTTAGGAGAATCCGACGGTCGAATCTCTCGTTATGTCAATTCGATGTTACGGGTTGATATTCGCGAACTATCGTTGTATGACATGTTTTATTCAAGTCTGAATCGATTTATAATTTAAAAATTAATTGGAACACTTCCAAACCATTTTTATAAAATATATATAAACGTCTTTGAAAACTCGTTTTAGTCGTTTATCTTCAAAATCACATATTTCACTACACGGTCAACTTTAATATTATTGTAATGAATAAAATATTATTATTTTTTGAAAGTCATTATTTTACGTTTAAATTTTTGTTACAGTCGTTATAAAATTAAATGGAGAACTTTCGAAGTAAAACTTCTTTTAAAACATTTGCTACATAGCCTAACCGAACTTCACTTTGAAAAGTTACTATTCATTTTCGAATTAGGCCTTAGGTGCATTCAATTTACTCCAAACCTATTCGTTACAGTTACGAATATTCATCGATATTTTTATATCTATGTGTCCATCCAAAATAAAACATCGAAATCAAGCTTCGATTTTTCACTGAATATTATATTACAAAAATATTCATATTTATTCTGGATTGAAATAACATTCAACCAAACACCATATAGTTTCACTTATATGCATTTTATACATCCAACAATAGTTGTAAACAACTATCACACATCCAATTAACATCCAGTGTTCATGAACTGCGTACAAGCTTTAAATTAAATATTTAATTCTTATGTTAGTTTGTCAATTAACTGATCAATATACAATTACATACAAGTAGATGTGTAAGTCAACTATCATCACAAGTCCCATATGTGGTTTTCGCCCAACAAACAATCAATTCAAATCAACTACAGATTCATGAATTTAATCATAACCAATTTCACTTAAACAAGTGATTATAAATTCATCGTTGGAATTACAAATGGATATTTAATCCATTTTGAACTACCGCAAATATACTAACATCGTTTTAATATGTTAATCGACTCAAAATCACATCCAAATCATAAAACAATAAATATTCATTCATCCATCTGGTTTGCAAACAATTTGTGATGTGAGCTACCATATACTGTATAACAATTTGTGATAGTTAGCTAAATTAAAACTACAGTTCTCGCAACTGATAAACTAAGTAATTGTCATATATTTCAACATCGTACTCGCTATATGATCAACTAATTTCTAATTTCAAATTCATATTAACTTCGATCACTTAAAAACTAACTACTTAACTATTTAATCGTAACTAAATTACGCAAATATAATATTTTGAGTGAGAAGCTCTAACCCCATCCATCTAACAACAAGATACTTCAAGTTAGATCTTTACGACCTTGCTATGAGCGAAAAATGTTGCCTTTCCACTCCGAATCAACTCAACACTTCACGACAACACTCGTACACACACTAATATATGTTATACGAAGGAAAGTTGTGATTTTTTGTGGTGTTTGGGCCTGTGGAGGCAAGGGCACCCACGACCACGCTAGACGGTGAAGGGGGTAACATGGCAGTAGGCTAGGGTGGTGACGTAGACGGTAGGGCCCACAAGGAGGAGCTAGGAGGTGGTAGAAGTTGGTTTAGTGCTTAAAGGAGGTGCCTTTGTAAACAAAAGAGAAGTGGAAGGGTTTAAATGGGAATGGGGGCTCATGGCCTTGCACCACCTAGAGGTGGTCGGAGGTAGCCTCCTCGGGTGGAGGAGCGACGGCGGTGGGCCCTTAGTGACAACGGTTGGTGCTAAAGAAGGAGAAAGGTACCATTATTGAGGTTTAAGCTCGGTTGAAGATAGTTTTGCAAATGAAAGTTAAATTAAATTAGAACCCACTTAAGCCTAAATCAAGTCATGAATGACCAATGAAGAAGAATGCAACATGTGAAGGAGAGAGGGGAAGAGGTTGCTAATTCGTATTGGTTTAGAATTGTTGCTCAACTTGGCTAGTTAAGTCCAGACAATAATTACACATTGAAAACTTCGTTATAGTCGCTCGACGACACGATAACTCCAAAAATTACAAAATTTTAAATCTTTGTACATTATGGAATTACGCTTCCAACGAACTTGGTCTCATCGAATTTGGATATTGTTTGAAAAATCGCCTTATTTCTAGCTTAAATCGAATTCAAACAGAATTTTTAACGTATGTTTAGATATCGTTCTCTTGCATACGAAGTCCATTTGATTTGAAATTTTTAATCCTGACATGTTTCGACATTCCGGATCGAATAAAAGTGGTTTCGTCGGATTCCGAGGTTGTCTTAAAAATGGTCCCTTTATAGGTGATCATTATAGACTTAAAATATCGATTTTCAAAATTTTAGGTTTTAAATAGATTTAAATTTTTTACTGACCTTACTTTAAGTCAAATAAAATTTTTAAACAATTTTTAAAATTATTCTCAAAATTTATCGAGTCAAATCAGCATTTTCTATTTCAAAATGTATTAAAATAGATTAAAATTCAATCTTTAAATTGGCCAAAATTACGGGTCGTTACATAGCGCTTCCATACTTAAGTCTTTATAACATTTATCGAGCTTATATATGTTTATTTTCCATTTTACATTTAATTTATAATTTACTAATTTCTCTTCTACTTCTCCAGGTTAATTAACCTAATTGGCTCTACAGCTCTATACATTTAAAAAAAATCAACTTACAACTTTTGCAACTTATAAGCTATAAACTTAATTTCTTAAGTTTCCTTTAAACAACTAGCTTAATTTTCCTATTTAACTTGGAAATTATCATCGGAATTATCTTTCAGCAACTGAAGTGAGTTTAGCGCTTATTTTAATCCTCAAAATCCATTTGTACTCACAAATATTATTAAAATATATTATATACACTTTCCTTCTCCTTTCAAAATTTGAAAAACTATTTCCAAAAGTTCACTTTTAAATTCTACAATTTCCAAGGTAAAACCATTTCTATTTATAAATCGTACTTATAAGATAGACATTTATAGCTAATTTCCTTAAATAAGTCATTTCATAATCTTACTACTTTTGTTCATTAAAATAAGTGATTTTAATTAAAATTAGAATTCAGTTCAACATTCATATCGAGTATATTATGAAAATGAATTCATAAGTGTTCATATTTAATTTAACAAAAAAAGAAAAGCCTATAAATTGACCAAGCAAATTAATCAACCGATAACTTGATAATAAATAAAATTATCTTCCACTAACATACACTTATTTTATATCTATTAATATATGAAAAATAATTACTTTTATATATGAAATATAATTTAGTGAAATCATTCATTTGCCTAATTTTAAAAAAAAATACAACATCAATTTGCCTTGTTTAAAAGTTTAGAAATCTCTACCGATACTGTGGTGTCCCATATATCAACCATATTTCATAAATCACTAAATAAATAAATTAACACAATATAAAGACTTTTTACAACACAAACAAATATACATTCCATACATGCATTCAATTTGTTATATGGATTTAATTACCATATCTCAAGTGAGTAATCCACACTAAGTCCTAGGTGTTATCTCAACCTAAGTTCTGATACGACTCTGTAATAATCGCCTTCTTTGTAATAACCCGGAAAATGTGAACCAATTTAAAAATTTTAAAATTGATTATTACCAAATAATTTGAATAATTGAAATAGCATATTTCAATAAAATAATGAATTGGGACTAGTATGGCAGTTTGAAAATTTGAATACAAACTTTGTCTGACTGTACCGGGTGGAAAATTTAACGGATTTTAGCGAAACTGAAAATATTTAAATCTGTTTATGAATACGTTTCTAACGAATCTGAAAAATCGAAGTTTCATAACGGGAATCAAAAGTTATGGCCAAATGAATTTTCAGAAAGGTCGTTATATAGCATATATAGCCCTTGAAAATAGATATTTTGCATACGACCTCGGAATTCGACGAAACCACTTTTGTTGGGTCCGGGATGTCAAATTATTGCTAGGTTTCAAATTTCATAATTTTTGAAGCTAGTATGTGAGCGGGGCAAAAGAAAACGTGATTTGTCAATTTCTGTTAAAAAGGGTCGACCTAAAAATGGACATTTTGCATATGAGCTCAGAATTCGACGAAGCTGGTTTTGTTGGGACCGTATCGTCAAAACAAAGCTAGATTTATTTTTCTGGAATTTTTCGATCCAGTTTGTGGCCCTGGCAAATTGAAATGTACGTTCAAATTAAATATTGAATGTTTTATATTTTAATTTGAAAAATAACTGACTGTAATAGTCGAAATGTCTAACGAAACATATCCCATTGTGTCCGGAATAGGGGTATTTAATTAGCTAGGGGCGACAGTCATTGGGTTGGAAAAGGAGTTCGTTTGTAAAAACACTATTTAAAAATTTACTATAAATCCTCGGCCAATAGGATTTTTTTCTTTCAAAAAAAAACCACGAAAACCCTAGCCGCCTCACGCTCTCGACGGTTCATCGAGCTCCGTCCTTCCCCCTCGTTTTCCTGCCGCCACAGGGGAAACCAGGCCGCGCCACCACCTGTCCTCGAAAGCCCCTTCGCCCCTCTTCACATCCGACCAAGTTTCGCCACCATCAGAAGCGCCGCCATTGAGATCTGACGCTCCGAAGTGGGCGCGTTTAAACCGCCGCCCAGGGTGCATATCGTCGTCGAACTGGAAGAGACTGGTGGCGCCGGAAAGCCCTCCCCTCCCTCGTCGACGTCCAACAATCTGATCGACCTATCGAGCAACGAATCGAGCGAAAAATCAAAACCTAAATTTGAGCAGGATTGAAAACTAACGGGTTATTTAATTTCGAACTGTTTTTACACTATAAAGCATTGCAAAACTTTGAAAAATAATATCTTTTTCGTTCGTTAACGAAATTTTATGAAACAGGAGACACCGTGACCGCAAGGAGGCTCTCTACCATCTAGCAGAAGCCGCAGATTTTTCTGATCTTCCTACGATTTTTAGCACTGAAAAAAACAATGTGAGGAATCTAAACTAAACTGTGTGAATAAATCGTGTTGTATAAATTATATAAGCGAAGTGTAAATTATATACGCATTGTATACCTCATGTGCATGTGTTGTATAAGTTATATTAGCGATGTATAAGTTATACAAGCGTTGTATGAAACATATATTGTTTGAATTGTGATGTGATGCAAGTGAATTATATAAATAATATATATATATATATACTCCCCTCGTCCACAGACCATGGACGATATTTAATGCTTGTGATTGACGTGATATTATATGGTATGACGAATGGTTGGAAATAATTGTTTGTGGTTGATATTGTGGTTGAAATATACCTTTGTGGTTGAAAAATACCTTTGTGGTTGAAAAATACCCTCTTGTGGTTGAAACAAATTAGAATAGGATTGTGGAATTGAAAATAAAACATGCCGCCTGCGTGCGAACTAGATGCATGATCCCCATTGTCAAAAACCGCGAGTTTTAAGGTAGAGCGAGGAGCCGTACTAGGGACGGTCCCGGTTTTAACTACCCTGCCGTTATGCTGCCAAAATTTTCTGAAATATTCATGTGTTAGAATAATTTTCATTCGTTGAAATTAATTACATATGTTGAAACAAATATTCATGTGTTGAGTTGAAATTCATTCGTTGAACGAAATTCATGTGTTGAATATTATTTGAATTTAAACAAATAGCTTTAGCGATAAAAATCACATTTTTATATATATACAAACTATAGGAAATATTCATGTGTTGAGTTGAAATTCATTCGTTGAATCGAAATTCATGTGTTGAATATTATTTGAATTTAAACAAATAGCTTTAGCGATAAAAATCACATTTTTATATATATACAAACTATAGGAAATATTCATGTGTTGAGTTGAAATTCATTCGTTGAATCGAAATTCATGTGTTGAATATTATTTGAATTTAAACAAATAGCTTTAGCGATAAAAATCACATTTTTATATATATACAAACTATAGGAAATATTCATGTGTTGAATCGAAATTCATTCGTTGAGTTGAAATTCATGTGTTGAATATTATTTGAATTTAAACAAATAGCTTTAGCGATAAAAATCACATTTTTATATATATACAAACTATAACCAATATTCATGTGTTGAATGTTATCGTATTTTAAAATATAGTGAATAGACAATAAAAACTACATCTTTATTGTGAATATGAAGTGTTAAAAACATTCACGTGTTGAATAAATATTTTTGATGATAAAAATATTTCTTTTATCATGTATACGCTTTGATAAAAATACACACTTATCGAAAAAAATATTAGTTTGCTAGAAATATGATTATTAGCTTTGTCTGCTTATATATACATGTATTGAACAGGGAAAATGGATTAGCTGTAGAGTAAAGAAATTATTTGCGTGCCCGACAAATAGGTAAGCCTTGATGAGTTGGCTGCGCAATTTTATTTTTATATCAACTCCTGTGAATGCCATTGGATGCGGAGTGCTGGTTATTCTGTGTGAAATAATAAACATCGCCATAGGATAGTAACAATTAATTTTGAACTACAGTACATGGCATGCTTCTTGACGATAGGCATACTTCATCATATTCCACATAAGCAATTGGAGCTTGTGTGACGAGGTGGAAGATTTACCATACGAGCGAGAGGCTTGTATCGCGATAATCATATGCTACAGGTTGAACTGATGACTGATATGGACTATATAAAATATAACGATAAATTGCCAGATTAATAAAAACCCCACACGGGTCTGGAGTTGACAATAATCACGTCTCTCTAGTTATTAGATACGACACATGGACTATTTATTTCCACATGGAGCGGGGTGGCTAGAATTTATTCTCTGGAGTTATTATCTATACACGCTCCCCCGTAAACACCAGAATATATCACTATAAATATGTGGATGCTTTATAGGATTTATTCGGTACCTAACATGGCCCAATAAATTTCCAAACCCCTTCCCGTATAAAGGAGGTTATGGCGAATTTTTTTCGAAATATTAAGGCGTTAGTGAAATATTTGAAGTGAAAACGAAGATGAAATAAATGAGTGAACTATATTTGAAATTATAGAATGAACTATATTTATATATATAAATATAAATATAATTAAAAGGAATCGAAGCCGTGCAGTTCGTGTTTTGGAATCGTAATTTGAAACGATTAGTATGAGAAATCCGACCATCGGATTTTCCCGAAACCACAACCGCTGGGTTCGCCTTGGAAATATCTTTCCAACGGCACCAACCTTGTAAAAATCCAACGGTTGGATTGTCTATAATGTTTAATTCAAATCTGAAGAAAAACAGCGCCAGAATCATTTATATTTATATATAAATATAAATATAATTAAATTAAATCGAATAACGACGCTGTAGTTTGAATTTTGAATCCGTAACTTCAAACGACTAGGGTGGAAGATCCGACCGTCGGATTTTCACGAAACTGGAACCGTTGGGTTCGCTTTGGGAATATCTTCCCACTGATATAGACTTTGTAGAAATCCAACGGTTAGATTTTCCGATATGTGTAAAACAAATTAAAGGAAAAACAGCGCCAGTGCCACGGCACGACCTGAAACGTCGTTTAATTGAATATGGCCATTTTTAAATAAATAAAAATGGCGAAAAATCGTTATAAAATATTATAAGCAACATAGATTGGAAATAACCCAATTGGGCTTGATTTGTTTGATATTTGATGGTTGTATGTGTTTGACACGAAAATAACACTAAAGAACTGAAATATGGATGTTGAATAATATAACCATGGAAAGAATTGATTTAAATTCTAATTACGTGAATTATTTGAAAAGGCCGAGCTAACCCTCATTTCAAATAATTTATCGAGCGATTCGAATTGGAAAATACAAAGATGATTCAAGACCGACGATCTTCGTATCGGTTGGATGGGCGCTGCTGAGGTTCCTGACCGGAGTAGCTACCGTGAAGGAACGGAAGTAGTAGCCGTCTGAACGTATGTGTTGATTGTACGGATATACGAGGAATTTCACGCCTCCGGTTTCGTTCAAACCCAGAACGGACTTGTAAATGGACAGCGTGTCTGACATTGGATTTTGTTCTATACTGATTGATCTCTGTTAAATATATATCTGTTTGGCAGCGGAGAATTTATTCTTTTGCTTAACGCCCTTCTCTGAGACGTACGAGCTCAGAGGTTATATATCGATAGAAATCAATCGTATGGAGTGGATTGCCTATGTGGCATGCCAAGATGCTATGATCAAGGCTTCTGTTGAAAAGCAAAGTCTTGTGGTTGATGATCAAAGCATGGTCTACGTGGCCTAGCTTTGTGTATAGCGTGGATTCGCGAGCCTCACACCTCGGTATGAGTTAAAAACGGGATACGGACCGCTGGGAGAGCACGACGTTTCTTTCTAGCTATGGTGGTGTTAGTGACTTACCAGCCCTGACATTTATATCTATTTTCACCTATGTGGTTGTTGGAATGCGAGGCGCCTTGATTATAGGTCTGTAAGGACCGGGAAACGTGTGTTTAGGAATTGCCAATCCTCAAACGTAAGAGAGGACCGGCCCAGCCGATCCAGGGTTACCCAGAGTGTGTAGTCCTGAGGCATTTGCTAGAATGTCTCGAAGCGGAGAGGAGCTTGCCCCTGGCCTCGACTCATGACGGAAATCCAATTTCCAATACGAAATAACGGACTCGATTGTAGAACTAGTATGACGACATAGTAGATGGTAGCTATGCCGCCTATGATTGATATTTATGATGCTATTCGTTTTGAAACATATATGCACTAGTAATAATATCAAATGATTTTGCTTTACACGTATCAAGCATATTTGGACATTATAAGGTAAAACTCTATCCTCCGGCTTGCGTTGCATTGTATGATGGGACTTGAGTCTTATAATGGCTTCATTCTTTTTAAAAGCATTGCGTTGTTTTAAATGCACGAGCAATCACTGGAGTAAACCCGTTCCGCGAAAGTGGCGTGGTCCTATGATTTGCTTATTACTGTTGTTTAACTATTAAATAGATTCCTCATACCAGTCCCCATGATTGACTCGTTTGTTTCACTTTGCAAACGCGGGTGCCCTTATTTTCACACGGGCAGCCTAGTTCACAGGTGACAGGTTGTTTTTGGCTCTACACTGTTGCATAGAGTGCATTTTGGCTCATGGCGAGGCTGACTTCACAGAGATGACTTTGACATTTTCCACCATTATTGTACTTATATTATGATTCCGCCACCGGCGATGCAGACTGCTTTACTTTCAGTATTTATTATCGTATGTATATGTACCGCCTTCGGCGATGTAGACCGATACCCTTGTTATGTCTCACTGCATGTATGTATTCCGCCTCTGGCGATGATGACTGATCACTTACCTTTTATTTACTAAGTTATATCCTACGTTGTGCTATTCTGATGTTGTTACATGTTGTGATTCCGCTGTCATATCCATGTAAAAATATTCTATTAATTGTTTTTGCTATTTCCTGTACTCTGCTATGATGATTGATGTGTTATATTCCAATGATTATCCTTAATACCGCCACACGGATTTTGGGATAGTCACATTCTTGACCCTCCGAAGTCGACGTTAATACATCTACAATATTCATATTTCAAACATCTAAGTTGCAAAAAGGCAAATTTATAGGGGATAAGAAAGAAAAGAGAAAACATAGTATCACAGTGAAATGTATAATCTACAGTATGAAACATAATATTTACCTAATATAAAGACTTTTTTATAACAACAAATCGAACATACATTAGAGTGCTGACATAATTCAATCTAGTAGTTATAACAGCATGTCCTCACAAATGATGATGAATACAACAAGGAACATAGCGGAAGTAACAACCACTGGAAAATGTTTCAGCCTTCGTCTCCCTTTTCTAAAGTTCTAAGAAATCTAGTCTATCCTATAAATATTCCTGGTCTAACCCGAGTATTGTAATAAAATAAAACCTAGATCAGTCTGGTAAACTAGCAAGAGAAAAACTAAAGTCCTAAAGGATTTAATTTTTTAACTTATAAAATATTTTTAATCAAAAGTATCTCATAAGGGAACATCGCACAATAACACATATGGGTTTTTCTCTTAAGATAACTAAAAACTTTTATTATAAATCTAATGATATTCTAATATGTATAAAAATCCACAAATAAAATACAAAAAAAAGTTGAAATTCTAGCATCTTACGTTTTAACATAGTTGAACCAACAAAATCTATACAACACTTATTAGCTTCTGGATTCCATACAACGATTAGCTACGAGACCAATGCGGAATAGTATACCTACATAAAAAATGGACTTAAGAGCCTTAATGGGCTTCCTACGAATCAACACCAGCCTACCCCTGGATAGTATTGAATCTTTCACCATCACTAATATAATCAGCAACCACACCAAAGCATACATAATTAAGGTCAATTATGAATCTGGATTGGTGATGACCATACCTATTTGGGTCCTTCCCACGTAGCCTTAAAGCTTATCCATAATTTAGCCATTATCAGTTGATGAGATTTTGAGGCTATGTTTACAGTTTAAATAATATAAAATTTCACTTGGAATGTCACATCGTCATTTCCAACATGCTAATTTATTCACATAAAAAAAAATTCCAAGTTCATGAGCCTCATGGAATGATGTTAAGTATATATATGGGTTTTTCCTATATACTACCAAAATATGTATGTTTGTAAAGACCAATATACATGGGTTTTAGAAATGCAATATCAAACATTTACCCATAAAAGTTGTCTAGGAATATGAGGAAACGAATGCATTACCTTCGCAACATCCATTTTTGAATTACACTAAGGGTTCGAGATAGATAGCCCTTGCACTTTGTCCCTTTCTTTATTGCTTTGTATTCAATAAATCTTCCATATTCGTCGCACGTTTGGATTTACGTGCTTTTCACATAGATTGGTTCATTTTTGGCCTCTTCGAAATTACGACCAATAGATTAAAAAATGGCTAACATTCAATAGTTGGCTACTGTATTATCAATTACACAAACACAATGTAGTTAAAGATTTATTACCCAAAGCAATTCAGTAAGTCTCATTAAATTAATCTCTTATTAATTAAATCTCTTTATAACTTGCATGACATTTTCATAGACTTATCTCAATAGTTTCACCATACTCACAAATCATTATTTTCATTATCTAGAAATAATTATACATATATTATTTCATGGAACTAAATATATGCAATAAACAATACATGTATCACCGACCTAGTTATATTCACAAAGCGTAATTCTATACTTAGAAGGTATACATATACATATAGTTACATATATGTATATAAAACATCATATTTTTACTTAGAGAATATATTCATGTACATATTTCACCATTTAGATATATTCAAGAAGCATAGCTTCTCTACTTAGACATATAAATAAGTATATACATCACCGACCTAAACATATGTATAGAACATCATTTTTCAATACTTAAAAAATATACTCAGGTACTTGTCTCTTTCTCATCAACCTAGGTATATTCACAAAACATAATGATTTCTATACTTAGAAATCTACATCCATATACTTATCTCAAAAGTATAAGCATATTCATGAATCAAATTGGAAAGCTTTTTACTTCTAAAATATATAATGGCGAAAACCCATTAATATTCAAAATAAGGTTTGCTAAACACTTATATAAAATACTCAAATAAAACTAGTATTTGCAGATTTCCTTTATAAAATGTTGCTGACAAATTTTCAATAGAAAAAATTTACATAAATAACTTCTATACGAAATATTATCAATATGATAAAAATCCTTACTAAACCAGTTTATTTATTTAAAACATTCACAAAATAGCAAGCCCAAATGCTTATTTAAAATCTTTATATAGAATAAATTAATACAATTTTAAAAAAATAAACACAAAACTATTTAAACCATTTAGACATTTTAAATAAATAATTGTGAACATTTTTCAATATATAAATATTAGATAAGAATTTATTATCATTTAAAAATTATTAATAGTTAATTTACAATCCTTTAAATGAGCAATTATTAAACTTAAAATACGATTAATAAAACTAATATTATTTTGAAACATCGTTAAATAATTATTTTTCTTTTAAAATATCATGAACTAAAAAAAGTGATTTGAAGACATTTCTTGAATAAACTTATTGACTATAGTTATGTAAAAAAAAATCCTTTATCCTAGAGAAACCACAAGCAATCATGTCCAAATCTATAATTTCAAACATTTGTTCAGTATGGTTTGGTGATCGTAATGGTACTAAAATAAATTAGCATTAATCCAATTCATTTTCCAGCTAACATGCGTATTAACATAAGCAACAAAATATGTAAATAAATCAATAATTAGCTATTAGCAGCTAATATCACATTCATCACTATTATTATTGGCAATTCCAAATTAACAATAGAAAAAGGGATTTGTTGTACTTGACATACGACATTACAAATAAATCCATCCAATGCATTAAATAGTGTTTATTTAGTGAACACCAACGTATACCTCATTTAACTACGTCATTAACATACAATGTAATTAAAACAACATTGTCCATCTATTCAGACATCATCAAATATTCAAAAAACATTTGAAAAAAATAATCTCGAATAATTTCTTATAGCAATTCGATATACTATGTCATGGTCCTAGACCAGATTCAAATAAAGAGATAACATTTCAAGATGTTATATTGCAATCCTAGATTAAATTCAAAACAAGCTATCAATGTAGCAATTCAAACATGCAATTAATAATATGATTATTTTAACCACCATATAGTTAGAAGATTCAATAATCAATAGATAATCAATAATTTAACCTATTTTATACTATAATGGTAAATCAGAAAAGTGAATTTCACTCACTACCACTCCAGTTGTTGTTATCACGCTCTGATTTAGTTTATTTTCAAACAACTTTCGAAATTAGCTATAATTCTGACTTTCTCCAAATGCAATAAATCTGATTGTGTAGTGTAGATATCGTCAACATGAATCCAACGTAACCCACATTGAATTTGGACCTCATACGAATGAGTTGCATCATACATAAAGTTAAGATCACTAAATAATCTAGCTACTATATTAAATCACTAATTACATTTTAATCCACTAATTAGCTATTTAGAACTACTTCTTTTTCATTTAAACCAAGCTGAGATTTGTTCCCAATCTCCTCCTTCAACATCATTGTTTCTCAGCAAAGTCTTCCTCTCTTCATCTTAAACAAAATATGACACCACAAATATCTTATTCATTGAGACATCCACCTTTGCCACATGAAAAAAATGTAATGATCCCGAATTTTTAACCAATTTAATATTGGAATTTTTATTACTTAATTTGAATTTAAATTTGAATTTGACATACATATATATGGTTTGGAATATTTAATAATTTTGAAAAGTTATATGATACTTTTACTTGAATTATAAATGAGAATGATTGTTAATAAGTTTGGATTTATTAATACTATTTGTCATTTGATTGGATTTGTCAAACCATAACATGAATTAGTAGCGTTAGAACTAAGCGTTGTCCTTAGTTTTCATAGCATTTTGAAGGAAATGCTACCAAAAGATCACTTTCCCTCCTTAAGACAAGTGTAAGGACACTTGTATTTTTGCATGCCTCCTTTCATGCATGTTTTACACTTGCCCCCTTATGTGTCAATACCTCCTTAACTCTCCATTCCTATATAAGGGGCCTTTCCTCCATTTTTTAACCATTCCACTCCATTTTCTTCTTTTCATCTTCTTCTTAAAGCTTATGGTCATGGTTTCCATGGCATAAGTCTTCTTCTTTTCCACGACCACCTTGCCGAAGTTCGTCATCCTCCTCCTCCTCTTATAATATATAGAGAGAGAAAGATTAGTATATATTATATAATATATATTTTGGTGAAGTAGATGGTGCGCTAAAATACTGTCCGATGGTTCGCTCAACTAGACTCGCCTACCGTGTAGATTTGGAAAGTTGTTAGGTGAGAACTATTTAACCACAATTTATATATTTAATTAGTGGTTAGACTATATTAAACATAGTGATGAATTATTAGTGGTTAGTGATGATTGATGTTTGTTGTGATGGATGATGGAAACATAGTTTAGACCACACACACTATTAAGTGTTAGTGTTATAACGCTTATGCACAGTTATGATTTATTTAATTTTGCTGATGGTGGTTGTTATGGATGTTTAAATGGTTGTTGATGTTGTTTAGAACACACTATGACACAACAATTATGGTATCACATTGGTGATCGACAAATCTCCTTCGTAATTAGAAGCAATATCATTATTGAATTTGAAGGTTAATAATTTGGAAAGATCATATGTATGAATTCATATATATATATTGATAAAGTCCTTTAAATGAATAAATAAATACCAGAACATTCTAGGATGACAGAGAGGATAGTGTCTAGGCTTGGGTTTGGAAATAAAGTTTCCTGCTCTCCCTGGATATCCCTAACTGACCCGACAAATGGGATGGTTAATTTGAAGTTACTTGAATTTAGACATGAATTGGAATTTGATTTATTAAGTAAAAAAAAAATTAAAAGTTGAATTTTAGATCCAAAATAATTTGGAAAGTAAATTTAAATTATTTTAAAAGGGTTATATAAGAATATATTGGTTTCTAAGATATTTTGAAGTATCGTAAAATAATTGTTATTATGGTCAAAATAGAGCTTGTCGCATAACAGCAATTTACATATTTTAGATGCAAACTTTAAACATTTATAACTTTTGCAATCTAAATCGGATTTCCATAAAATGAAAAACGTTTGATTTCCATTAATAAGAACTTTCAAATGAGTGAAACTAAATTTTAAATTCGAGTTATAATTTTCAAGTTATGTTTGAAACCGTTTTGGAAAAGGTCGATGTAAGAACAATTGTTGACCATAACTATATACAGCTATTTTCAAATGTTTTAAAAATATGGAAAAAATTGTAAAATCATTACAAATTATGAAAAGGTGTTTCGAATTGTAAAGTTTAATTTTTGGCTAAGATAAATGATATTTTGATCAAAATAGTTAAGATAACTGTTTTGTAACACTTTTGAAACTCTAATGTAACGCTTTCTTCGAAAACAATCTATTTTGAAGTTTTAACCCGTAAACTATCTTCCGAACTATAAGTAATGATTTGCGGAATGTTTTCAAAGTTTTAAAAGTATTGGAAATATTTTAGGTGGAATTTAAATTGATTTATTTAATATTAAAATGGGTTTTCCAATTTTAAATAATTGGATATGGTTGGAGATAAATCTTCGGATGTTTGATATTAATTCAGTAGATGACGACTCTTACTATTTGAGGAATTTAAAAGGTAGTTCACCATTATTCCGTTTATAATGTGAGTTGGATATCGAGATTAATATTAAGTATAAGTTGATGGTATTTCTATCCAGATCCAATGTCAAAGAGTTGGATAAATTTTTAAGTAAGATATGGGTTTCCTAATTTGATTGGGATAAGTTGGATAGAAATAATCTTCGGATATTTGATATGAAATTCTTTGGTGTAAACGTATATTATTTGAGGAATTTGGAAGATATTATTATTATATCGTTATTCCACTTATAGTATTCGTTGATTATGAGAATTGATATCGAATATAAGTAGATATAATTTCTGTGTAACTTATGTTGAATGTCGATTGATTTGGGTTTTGGTGAATCATATCTTTAACAATATCATTCTTGAATCCCAACGAGATTGAGTTGTGGAAATTCCTATCATAAATTGGGATCTAACCAAACCTTTGATTTGAGAAAATTAAAAATAAGAAATTGGGAACCAAGTATAATCCTTTAGTTAAGATAAAAGAATTGAATGTTGGAAAATCGATTTAATTGGAAACTATGGTTGAAATATGGATTAAAAGATTTTCAAAGGAAGTTGGGTTCTGATAACGAGTTATCAAATGGGAAATTAATTAAGGCTTTCAGGCTAAATTATCTTTGATTTAAGGGATGTGTTGTAAAAGAGAAAAGTTAAATATGGATTTTGTTATAATTTGAGAATGGATTTAAAGATGCTTAATTTAACAAAATACAAGATAAAAGGAGATTTGGTTGAAAGCCTGTGTGTTCCGTAATTGTAATTTTTTTAAATTGCGCTTATTATTTGGAAAGACTGGGAACGAATGTATGTCTGCAACAATCCGAATTTTAGTAACATGCTATAATCATAAATCAAGGCAGAAATAAATTTTAAAATCTGAATCAGGGAAAACGGGCTGTGCCATTGCGTTCTTCTCGAAAAAATACGCGAAATAGAGTCCGAGTTTTTGAAAATCGGAGTCCGTATGACCCAATTATGGCCCGATGAAGTTTCATAAAATTCAAATTTCGAAAACAGATTTGAATTTCAGCCCAATCAGAGTAGGCGGGAAAAATTCCCGCCCAACCCACCAGGTCGACCTGGGGGTCGACCCTAGTGTCGACCTGCCAGGCCAGGTCGACCTGGGAGTCGACCTGGGGGTCGACCTGCCCCAGGCCAGGTCGAATCTAGAGTCGACCTGGGGGTCGACCTCCCAGGTCGGGCCATTTTGGCCTGGTGCACCTGCTTGTGTTTTCTGGCCCTGATTGTTGGTTTCGGACGTGATTTGATGGCTTAGATTTGATTTAGGGTTAATCATATGGCTAAAACTAATCCTAAATCCTATAAAAACACCCCTAGACCTACCCTAAACTCACACAAATCAATCTAGTAACTAAGTGCTGCCAAAATTCTTCTTGATCATGGCCTCCACCTTCATATCATGGCCTCCATCCTCTTCATGAAAATTTGAGTGTCCTAAGCTAGTAAAAGAGCCACCTTTCTTCATCAAAATAAGGATCTTTCTTCATACAAATCAAAGGAGCTTCTTGTTTCTCAAGACAACTTGGAGCTTATATTCATTTGGGGCTTTTAGTGTTGCTAGCGTGGCTTCGTCTCAATCTTATTTTATTTTATAAGTCTTCATAGCATTGTAAGCCCTATACTACTCTTAGATTCTAACTATGAAGTTAAATATGACATGTTGCAAGTTTGAGTTTGGGCCTAAGTATGATTTGAGCTTTGATTCTATCATGTTATGCATAGATTTATTCTATGCATGTTTGTAAAGCTATCACCTTGACTTTGTGCAAAGAAAACTATGAGCTTTCATTCTATCATGTTATGCATAGATTTATTCTATGCATGTTTGTAAAGCTATCACCTTGACTTTGTGCATAGAAAACTATGAGCTTTGATTCTATCATGTTATGCATAGATTTATTCTATGCATGTTTGTAAAGCTATCACCTTGACTTTGTGCATAGAAAGCTATGAACTTTGATTTGAAATTTTGCATAAAGCAACATAGAAACTCTCATAAACCTTATGTTAACTTGCATATGATGTTATATGCGAATCACTTGCTATCATCCCATGTTATTTATGGCCATGTTTCACCTATTTTGCTAAAGTTGATATCACGCATGTTTTGAGGCTTATAATGTAATATGCAAGTTTATGAACACATTTGCCTCATATGCCACCATGTTTAACTTGTGGCAAAACCTTAACCCCTCATGTTCCTTAATATGCTTGTGGCCAAATCACCCTTATGCTATTATGCATGCTTGTGGACAAATCACCCTTATGTTATTTGATATGTTTGAGGCCAAGTCACCTTTTATGCTATCATACATGTTGAGGCCATATGCTAGTTTGTTGAACCCCTTTTGGCCTCAAATATCACCATGTTTAATTTGTGACAGATTTTGTCATCTTATGCCCACCTTGTCATATAGTTATGTTCCCTCTTTGATCTATTTGCGTTGATGCGAATTTACGTGCGATGGGAATACGTTATGGGTAGTTGGGCAAACTTAAATAACATGAGAACATGACTTGAAAATATGACATGAAAGTTTGACATGTGTTTATGCTTGAAAACACGAACGTGGACATGACATGTAGAAAACATGAAAGTGGCCAACTCGAGGTTGGGTTGAGTTTGTAGCATAAATCTACCCGGAACCGACCGGCTTAACTAGTGGCTACAAACAATAGGACCCAATGTGAGTAGTTGGTCATATCGCACTTAAAACCCGAGGTTAGACTAGGTTGTGGTGCAAAGCTACCCGGACCCGCCTGGTTTAACTAGTAACCACAACAAAGTCTAATGTGAGAGGTTGGGGTGCATTAAGTTAATTAATGCCACATGGTAGGGTTAAGTCATGGACTACTTGAATACTTAACCAATTAAACACGATGGATTGGTAGGGTTAATTCATGGACTACTTGAATATACTTAACCAATTAAACACGATGGATTGGTAGGGTTAAGACATGGATTACTTGAATACTTAACCAATTAAACCCGATGTATTGATAAGGTTAAGTCATGAACTGCTTGAATACACTTGACCAACTCAATACATGGTTAGGATAGGGTTAACCACACTTAACCCGCTTGAAATCCTAGTTACGTGGTCCTTTTCAGCAGTAACCAACTTGGAAGTATCATGGGTACCCTGGACTAGGCTAGGGTGGGGCACGATTACTGGACTGATTGTAAGAGACCAAAAGAGACGACTGAAGGGTGCACCGGTTGTTCAGGCGGACCATGGTCGTGCACATTAAGTCCGGAGTTGAACATGGGCACCAGTAGGTTTAGACTGTGCGTGCTTGAATTGTGTCTGTGGTTTACACCTTAGGGCTGGATACACCCTGGGGTGGACCTTGCACAGTTAACTACATTCGACGATTAAGCCGTATGACACCGATACATGACGAGTTAGGCTTATAGGGAGCCGATCGACTAGACCAAGTAGTTGGACCTCGATTTAGGTCATCTCATGATATTGGGCCAGCTTTGGGCCAAGGGATCATTTCTTGTTTATACTTGACATGGATTGGAATACTAGTATACACCTGGTGCAACTTAACCTTGTATATGCGATGCCACACTTGATCTATCTTGTTAACTTTTCACCATGCCAGTTATCACCCTACGTCTCATCCCTGTTTACATGTTCAGTTAACTTTACTAGTTTTTATACTAATAGAAGATAGGACTTACCAGTCTTTTTGACTGACCCATTTTCTTTCGCCTCTTTTCTTCCATTTTCTCCACTCACTCAGGTTTACAGGGTGGGAACACTGGTACCTAGCTTGGATCTTTAGCTGCTTTTCTGGATAGCTCACGTATGGTTTGGACTTGAGCTCGCTATGGCTTTATTCTACCTTGGGGATAGTTACTTTATGATTTTCTTTCCAATTTTCAATTGATGTTTCTAGACTATGTTTTGTGGAAAATAATGACCAAGTACTTTGATGTAACTTGACTATGGTTTTGAAATGTTAGTTTTATCCGCTGCTTTATTTACTCTGTTTTTACTTATATGTTCTGTCTTGTGATATCTACATGCATGTTACATTTGGTATCAGAGCATAAGGTTTACAAGATCTGAGCAAAAGGTTTTTAAAACTTACCTTTTGAGAAACTATTTTCAAAACCAATTAAGTATTTTCCAAGAAAAGTCTAGTTTATTTTAAAAAGGCTATTCCCCAAAAGCCATTAGCACTATCCTTTGTTTCCTCGTTCTCAATCTATCTTTTTCTTCGTTTCAGTATGGCCGATAATTTTGCCATTCTGGAGGGCGTACCAGTACCTATTTGGTTTAGAAGGTACATGGAGGCCAGGGCGAATGAAGTCGGCCCCGCGAACATTCCTCCTCCTTCCCCCGTGGCTAACCTTCCTCCCCCTCCCGTAGCTGAGGTTCCTCCTCCTCCTCCTCAGTATCCACAAGCGGATTTCGCGAAGATTTGCAAGGACTTTAAGGCGATGGGTGGCAAGAATTTTATTGGGACAGAGACTTTTGTTGAGGCAAGAAACTGGTTGAAGGAAAGTGAAGACCTCTTTGCTATCTTTGATATAGAAGACCGTAGGAAAGTTCTGTTAGCGGTATGGTTATTGAAAGAGGAAGCTGCATATTGGTGGGTAGTCACCACCACTACTAGACCAATTCATACTTGGGATGACTTTAGGAGAAGGTTCAGATTGAGGTTTCTATCATCGACAGAAGAGAGCCTTCGGATGGAGAGGTTCCTATCTCTAAGGCAAGGGGACATGACAGTTAGGGAATACATGGATACGTTTAATCAACTTGCTCGGTTTGGTCTAGACATGGTTAACACAGCTCAGAAGAAGGCCCTACGCTTTGCTCTAGGATTGAATGAGCCATTGCGCGGTTTGGCCATGTCTAATATACCCATGGGGGCGACCTTCGAGAGTTTGGTGAATATGGCCCTGCTTCAAGAAGAAGATAAGAGTGGCAAGAAGGAGGTCAAGGCAAATGAGTCCCAAGGCGAGAAGGTAGATTCCGGAAAAGGAGGCAAGAACAACAACAGCAAGGACAACAAGTCAAGAGAAAGGAGGAAGTGCAACTTCTGTGGGATTACTGGGCACATAGCCAAAGACTGTAGGAAGAAGAAAAGGAAGTTGGGAGAATGCTTTCATTGTGGAGAGTCTGGACACTATAGTAAGGATTGCCCGAAAAAGCGAGGACAAGGGCAAAGGCAAGCTCAGCGAGCGGGACCCTCTGGAGGGCAGTTGCAGGCTCTCCTCGCTCTTCCAGCTTTTGATTGAGGTAGTGTTTCTATAGAAGGTCATGTTTACATTTCTGATTTCCCTGTTCATACCTTGTTTGATTTTGGCTCATTGCATAGTTTTATTTCTGATCCTGTTGAAAGTTTGCACCTAAGTACTAGTCTAGTTGAGGTCCCGTTAGTGTTTCAAATCCAATTGGGGGTTCCGCCCATCTATCTGCGATTTGTATGGATTTGAAAATCTCTATCTTGAGCGTAGAATTCATGTGTAATGCTTATGTTCTTGGGTTTATGGGATACGGGTTGATTTTGGGCATGGGTTGGTTGTCCAGTTATGGAGCCATTCTTGACTTTGAACATAGGGTTGCGAGGCTCATGACTCGCCTCGGTAATACCCTCGAAATCTCGTGTGACCTTTAGGGTTCCGTCCTGATTAGTTATCTAGAATCCCTTGGCACTTTTTGGAAATTTGTAATCCAATCGAGTAGTGTTCGCCACTAAGGCGGATAGTCCATTCCGCTTAAGCATGGGTTATAGAAATCACCCTAGTAAGAACATTTGGCAACGTAGAGTGGCATTTGTTTTCAAGAGATAGTTCTTCTACGTGAAATACCGTGTGGTATGTTAACGAGATCCAGGATTCACTAACGAATTTTGGAAGGCTTGCATGAAACCATGAGCACGCAGTTATGTTTAAGCCAAGTATTTTAGGAAAAAAAATAAGTGGAAGTGGAACGAGAGGCTACGGTGAAATGAGTTCTAACTCATATTTTGGAAATAAGAATTAAGAGCTACGAAATTGTGAAAGTTAAAAGACGGTCAAGGCACGATGGGATTAAGCACAAGAAAATGCGAATTAGAAGATTAAAGACTAGATACACGCATTATATCTCTTTCTAAGAGTATATCCTTGATCCCTATTATTCTGTAGAGCTTACTCGCATGCTATCTTTTAAGTATATCCTCTCGGTCCTATTCTCAATCTTAGTTCTGTTGCAAACCCCATAAGGAGTATGACTCGCCTGTTTGTGATTTATAGTTGGGGTGAAGATGTCCATTAAGATGACCAAACTATTTGGGCTTTATGGGATATGGGTCATAGTTGATAGACTTACGAAGAGCACCCATTTCCTTCCAGTAAAGAACAAGAGGACTGTATCAGGTTTAGCATCTGTTTATCTTCGAGAGATAGTGCGATTGCATGGAGTTCCTTCCAGCATAGTTAGCAGTCGTGACCCAATCTTCACCATCCAGTTCTAGAATAGTTTGCAAGGAGCGATGGGTACGCAATTGAATCTAAGTACAGCCTATCACCCCCCAGACGGATGGCCAAACCGAGAGGGTGAATAGAGTACTAGAAGATCTGTTGAGGCTATGCATTTTTGACTTTGGTGGTACTTGGGAAGACCACCTTCCTCTTGTAGAGTTTGCTTATAATAACATCTACCAAGCATGCATAGGAATGGCACCATTCGAAGCTTCGTATGGGAGGCCGAGCAAGTCACCAACATGTTGGTGGGAGACGACGGATGAGCTTATACTCGGGCCCGACATGATATGGGGCACATCCGAGAAGGTAGAGTTGATTCGAAGATGGATGAAAACGGCCCAAGACAGACAGAAATCCTATGCAGACAAGCGAAGGACAGACTTAGAATTTAAAGTTGGAGATATGGTCTTTGTGAAGATTTCTCCTTTGCGAAATGTGGTTCATTTTGGAGCAGTTAGGAAGCTGACACCAAGGTTCGTAGGACCCTTCCCTATCATAGAGAGAATTGGGAAGATGGCCTATAAGGTGGAATTGCCCGAGAAGCTGGCCGGAGGGCATAATGTCTTTCGTGTCTCGCATCTCCGAAAATGCCTATATGAGTCAGCCGAGGTAGTTATGTCTAGCATTCTTGAAGACGTGGAGGTAGAGAAAGAAGCAACCCTAAGGCGAGCTCTGATCCGTATCTTGGGAACGGAGATCAAGAAGCTGAGGAATCGAGAAGTCAAGTTTGTAAAGGTTCAGTGGAGTGAAGCGGAAGAGGGTGCAACTTGGGAAACCAAGGAGAAGATGCGCGCGCTTTATCCATTTCTTTTGAGGGTACATTCTCGATCTCTTTTCCTAACCAGCATATCTTTCTTTCACTATCCATGTTTATCTTGTTATCTCGTTAGCCTTGTCATGAGAACCTTAGGTAGAAACCCTTTGGATGAAACATGTTATGCTTGATGTTTGCCAGTGGTTGCAAGTGTTTGCAAGTGGATACTCATGGATGCATGATACACGTTAGGCACTAAGATCGGCTCACACACTTTCATACTGCATATGCATGAGTGTTTATGCTTATTCATGGATGAAACTTGTATGCTATCACATGGATGTTGCATATGGACGGATGTTATGTGCACTCATGTAGAGACTATAAGTTATGTTAGGAAATTGCATGCATATGGACGCATTTCACAAACATATTTTGCATCAAGGAGGTCTACTGAATCAGTAACCGCCTGATCTTCGCATTAGATAGGTGCATATACACACACTTTTGCATATGTTCATACAGCATTAGAAATCTTTTAAGGACAATGATTACTTGTGGATGATGTTTTGAGTAGATGGATGATGAATGGTAGGATACGTTCTTCCTAACTTGGAGATTTCGGGGACGAAATCCTTTAAGGTGGGGAGAATGTAACAACCCGAATTTTAATAACATGCTATAATCATAAATCAAGGCAGAAATAAATTTTAAAATCTGAATCAAGGGAAATGGGCTGTGCCATTGCATTCGCCTCGGAAAAATACGCGAAATAGAGTCCGAGTTTTCGAAAATCGGAATCCGTATGACCCAATTATGGCCCGATGAAGTTTCAGAAAATTCAAATTTCGAAAACAGATTTGAATTTCAGCCCAATCAGAGTAGGCGGGAAAAATTCCTGCCCAACCCACCAGGTCGACCTGGGGGTCGACCCTAGTGTCGACCTGCCAGGCCAGGTCGACCTGGGAGTCGACCTGGGGGTCGACCTGGGAGTCGACCTGGGGGTCGACCTGCCCTAGGCCAGGTCGACTCTAGAGTCGACCTGGGGGTCGAGCTCCCCGGTCGGGCCATTTTGGCCTGGTGCACCTGCTTGTGTTTTCTGGCCCTGTTTGTTGGTTTCTGACGTGATTTGATGGCTTAGATTTGATTTAGGGTTAATCCTATGGCTAAAACTAATCCTAAATCCTATAAAAACACCCCTAGACCTACCCTAAACTCACACAAATCAATCTAGTAACTAAGTGCTGCCAAAATTCTTCTTGATCATGGCCTCCACCTTCATATCATGGCCTCCATCCTCTTCATGAAAATTTGAGTGTCCTAAGCTAGTAAAAGAGCCACCTTTCTTCATCAAAATAAGGATCTTTCTTCATACAAATCAAAGGAGCTTCTTGTTTCTCAAGACAACTTGGAGCTTAAATTCATTTGGGGCTTTCAGTGTTGCTAGCGTGGCTTCGTCTCAATCTTATTTTATTTTATAAGTCTTCATAGCATTGTAAGCCCTATACTACTCTTAGATTCTAACTATGAAGTTAAATATGACATGTTGCAAGTTTGAGTTTGGGCCTAAGTATGATTTGAGCTTTGATTCTATTATTTTATGCATAGATTTATTCTATGCATGTTTGTAAAGCTATCACCTTGACTTTGTGCATAGAAAACTATGAGCTTTGATTCTATCATGTTATGCATAGATTTATTCTATGCATGTTTGTAAAGCTATCACCTTGACTTTGTGCATAGAAAACTATGAGCTTTGATTCTATCATGTTATGCATAGATTTATTCTATGCATGTTTGTAAAGCTATCACCTTGACTTTGTGCATAGAAAGCTATGAACTTTGATTTGAAATGTTGCATAAAGCAACATAGAAACTCTCATAAACCTTATGTTAATTTGCATATGATGTTATATGCGAATCACTTGCTATCATCGAATGTTATTTATGGCCATGTTTCACCTATTTTGCTAAAGTTGATATCATGCATGTTTTGAGGCTTATAATGTAATATGCAAGTTTATGAACACATTTACCTCATATGCCACCATGTTTAACTTGTGGCAAAACCTTAACCCCTCATGTCCCTTAATATGCTTGTGGCCAAATCACCCTTAAGCTATTTTGCATGCTTGTGGCCAAATCACCCTTATGCTATTTGATATGTTTGAGGCCAAGTCACCTTTTATGCTATCATACATGTTGAGGCAATATGCTAGTATGTTGAACCCCTTTTGGCCTCAAATATCACCATGTTTAATTTGTGATAGATTTTGCCATCTTATGCCCACCTTGTCATATAGTTATGTTCCCTCTTTGATCTATTTGCGTTGATGCGAATTTACGTGCGATGGGAATACGTTATGGGTAGTTGGGCAAACTTAAATAACATGAGAACATGACTTGAAAATATGACATGAAAGTTTGACATGTGTTTATGCTTGAAAACACGAACATGGACATGACATGTAGAAAACATGAAAGTGGCCAACTCGAGGTTGGGTTGAGTTTGTAGCATAAATCTACCCGGAACCGACCGGCTTAACTAGTGGCTACAAACAATAGGACCCAATGTGAGTAGTTGGTCATATCGCACTTAAAACCCGAGGTTAGACTAGGTTGTGGTGTAAAGCTACCCGGACCCGCTCGGCTTAACTAGTAACCACAAAAAAGTATAATGTGAGAGGTTGGGGTGCATTAAGTTAATTAATGCCACATGGTAGGGTTAAGTCATGGACTACTTGAATACTTAACCAATTAAACACGATGGATTGGTAGGGTTAAGTCATGGACTACTTGAATATACTTAACCAATTAAACACGATGGATTGGTAGGGTTAAGACATGGATTACTTGAATACTTATCCAATTAAACCAGATGTATTGATAGGGTTAAGTCATGAACTGCTTGAATACACTTGACCAACTCAATACATGGTTAGGATAGGGTTAACCACACTTAACCCGCTTGAAATCCTAGTTACGTGGTCCTTTTCAGCAGTAACCAACTTGGAAGTATCATGGGTACCCTGGACTAGGCTAGGGTGGGGCACGATTACTGGACTGATTGTAAGAGACCAAAAGAGACGGCTGAAGGGTGCACTGGTTGTTCAGGCGGACCATGGTCGTGCACATTAAGTCCGGAGTTGAACATGGGCACCAGTAGGTTTAGACTGTGCGTGCTTGAATTGTGTCTATGGTTTACACCTTAGGGCTGGATACACCCTGGGGTGGACCTTGCACAGTTAACTACATTCCACGATTAAGCCGTATGACACCGATACATGACGAGTTAGGCTTATAGGGAGCCGATCGACTAGACCGAGTAGTTGGACCTCGATTTAGGTCATCTCATGATATTGGGCCAGCTTTGGGCCAAGGGATCATTTCTTGTTTATACTTGACATGGATTGGAATACTAGTATACACCTGGTGCAAATTAACCTTGTATATGCGATGCCACACTTGATCTATCTTGTTAACTTTTCACCATGCAAGTTATCACCCTACATCTCATCCCTGTTTACATGTTCAGTTAACTTTACTAGTTTTTATACTAATAGTAGATAGGACTTACCAGTCTTTTTGACTGACCCGTTTTCTTTCACCTCTTTTCTTCCGTTTCCCCCCCCCCCAGGGTTTACAGGGTGGGAACACTGGTACCTAGCTTGGATCTTTAGCTGCTTTTCTGGATAGCTCACGTACGGTGTGGACTTGAGCTCGCTATGGCTTTATTCTACCTTGGGGATAGTTACTTTATGATTTTCTTTCCAGTTTTCAGTTGATGTTTCTAGACTATGTTTTGTGGAAAATAATGACCAAGTACTTTGATGTAACTTGACTATGGTTTTGAAATGTTAGTTTTATCCGCTACTTTATTTACTCTGTTTTTACTTATATGTTTTGTCTTGTGATATCTGCATGCATGTTACAATGTCCGAAAACCATTCCAAGTAATAATACGACATTGTGGAGCAATTGTAGATATTGAAGACAGTATTGAAGACCGGGACCCTTCATATCGTAAGGACGACTTGCTGAATGTCTCAAATGGGTAGCTCCCATTTGCACATGGATTTTATATCAGCTAAAAGGAAAGAAGCCCAAACTTATGTGATGGAATTCCGAATTTACGGTTTCGTTCAGACCCAGAACAGAGTTGTATGGATTGTGTGTCTGACATTGTAATTGACTGCATAGCACTGATCTCTGTTAAATATATATCTGTTTGGTGGCGGAGAATTTATTCTCTTGCTTAACACCCTTCTTTAAGACGTATAAGCTTAGAGGTTATATATCAATAGAAATTAGTGATGCATTATAAATGGACAATGTGGCATACTTAAGTTATGTGATGAGCTATGGATGATCAAAGTATGGCTTATTTAAGTGTAGTTTTGTGTATATCGAGACCTCGACAAGCCTCACACCCCGGTAAATGGTCAAAACAGGAAGAAATGCAGCATGATTACGGGGTGTTATCTCCTTCTAGATAAAAGATGTACTATTGTATGGAGCTCAGGTATTAACCTATGTGGTAAAAGCATCTACTTTTGTGGTTGTTGTTGGCGTGCGCTCGAAAAGGTCGGTAACAACCGGGAGATGACATACTTCGGCGTATTCTAAGTTACCCAGTTAAGGGGTAACCCGGTCTTGTGTTGGCATGAGGAGCATCACTGTTGATCCTCGGACTTCCCTCTAGAGGTGTTCAAAATTCGGTTTGGAAGGAAGTTCCTTTGCCTGGTCATTGTTGGAAACCCAATCTCTGCTACGAGCTCGTACGCTTTCGATTGTATACCATACGTCAGTATAGTATATGGTACCTATGCTGGCTGGGATTAATACATTTACTTTAGAAATTGTTTTCGCACTATATTATAGTATTGAAAGAGGATTTTCACGTATCAAGCATTTTTGACTGCATAAGGAGAATCATCGACCATGTGTGCGTTTGCATCATGTGTGTGTGCCGCGAGACCTTATGTTAGTTTAATTTTTCAAAAAATCATTACGAATTTCTATGCACTGGTATTCACATGGAGTAAACCCGTTCCGCATTAGTAGTATGGTCCTGTGAATTACCTAACTTTAAAATAAACCCTAAAAACAACTGTTTTGAGTTCTTACACCAGTCCCATGACTGACCTGGAGTTTATTGTTCCCACACCTAAACTCTTGGTGCCCATAATTTTTACACGAGCAGCCTACTAGTTTGGTTCGCTGATTTTGCCTTGGAGTTAGTTGGAGCAGGATTCTGGTTTTAGCCAGAGCTATTATGTCTTGGAGCATTCACATTCTTCCGCTGAGTTTAGTATCTTTTCCGTTGTGTAACCGATGTACTCTGATGTACCTCTTATAACTCTGATGTAATATTACTTTAATGATAATGGAAAAGTTCCTTTTATTTTGTGCAAATGTGTAAGTGCCCCTAACAATCCGTCTTTATGAACGGTTTATGTCGGTTTAATTACTGGCGAAAACCTGGCAAAAAGCCGGGTCATTACAAAAAACCTGCACCTCCTTAGAAAAACTGACCTGACCACTCAAAACTGCTATATTGCAATAATGGAATTCACCCAATACCACTGCTCTCACATAACTGAACGACTAACTCCTCCTTTAAACTAAAGAGATGCAATAATCCCCGAGGCATAACCCCCCTCCAAACTCAATTAAAATGCAACCCTAGCTGCTAGAAGCTAATTGTTACTATTGAACTAACCACACATTAGTTTGTCACTTTCTAATGAAGATTAAAGCACTTCTAATGTAAATATTTTTGCTACAAAAAAATGATGAATTTTAATTTGAATTTAAGAAGGGAAGTTCATTTCGTTAATCACATATATATTCTTTCATTCGGATTCCTTATTCGTGCAAGGAAAAGGAATGAAAGGGAAGAAAAAAGAAATGTTGTGTGTTTTCTGATTCTCGGGGGAAGTTTTAATTTAGTTATGCTAAGAATTTAGGTATCTAACTGCATATAGTTTTATTTGTCTATGGACCTATAAAGATAAATCAAATTTTTAGTTATGCTTTGAATAGTGATATGATCTCAAAACAATGAAAAAATAACTGGTTATTTGATTCCAAAGAATCTCAAAAACACTACTATTTGCTTGAGAATCTTCGAAATAAATTCTCTAAACTAAATGTTATAAGCTTCAAGCTTGCAGGACCACAAAGTATGTCTAATCCTTATGAGACTCGACGATAGACAATAATATACTTGATGAAGCTAATAAGATTGGTTTCATTGAAATTCAAGATAGTTTCCAAAATTTACTAAACATTCACGTCAATTATAATGACTTGTCGTTAAACGGTCTAAATCATTTATACTCAAGATAATTTCTTATTATCATTCTAATTCAATCAAATCTTAAATGCATTCTTCAAACTTCTCTAATTCACATTAGATTCCAAATTCAATAAATTTTCATAATTTCGTTATTTAAATCACCATTCAAATAGATCAAATAACCCATTAATTCGAATTCAAGTTTTTTAAATTCTTGATCCAATATTTTAATTTTAAAATATATTAATATCTAACCACATAAAATTTGGTTTGTTACAGTTTGATAGGGCAAAAGATGCTCACCCCAATTTTAAATGTTGAGAATCCATTGCATGATTTAAACCTTGTAGTTAAAGTTATTTCAATACTTTCTCCAGCCTTTGAGAAAGTTTTAACTGAGCAGTCCAACGGTCATTTTGGAAGCACTTTAGAGAAAAGAGAGAGCTTGATTAAGCTATGCCCTACTACAGGTAACTAGTGTGGAAAATTTGTAGGATTTAATTAACCCTAAAGGAGGGTGAATAGGGTTTATCGCAGATTTTCGCAGAGTACTTAAATGATAACAAAACAGATAATAATCATAATAAATGCGGAAAATAAATAACACTCAGATATACCCAGCTTCGGCAAAACCCTGCCTACTGCTGTATTCCCCAAGGTTTCTACTAGGAGTTAAAATAATCTCTTCACTTACAATCCCCTGTAAACTCGCGACACTCGCTCGTAACTGTTCTTAACCCTACGCTCAAAACCCTGCACTGGTTTCTATCCCCGAAACCATATTTCCCCGAATTAAAAATCCCATAATTCGTCCCACTAGTTTTAGAGACAAACTAGAAAACTATACTCGATTACAAATTGAAAATTTAAAAATAAATAAAAACAATTTAAAATAGAAACCCTAGTTTTAAATAGAAAACCCAAGAAATTAAAATAAGGGTTATCCCTTTTATTTGAGATCTTGGCTTAGTCTAACTCCAAGTAGGTCGGCCCGCTCATCATTTCATTTGCCCGATGCTTTTCTCTTTGGAAAACTAGAAATGGTGGCGGATGAAAGCTAGGGATTTTCCTTAATCCCAAATCTTAGTGCTTGAGTGATGGAGTGTGATTCTATGATGCTTGACTTTGATGTTGATTTTAGATGCTTCGATTTGGATCCATGTTACTTGCTTGTTCCCTGGTATGATTTTTAATTCGAATTTCTCTTTGATTGTGCTTGAACTTGGATGTTATTACGCTAGTGATCGCTATGGTGTATAAATAGGATTGAAATCCGATATATATGCTCTGATTTCGTATTAGAGTTTGGTCATTGTATTGCATAAATTTTGGTGTTAAAATCTTCTGAAATCCTTGATTTAAGCGTGGCCATATATTTTGTTTTTCTAAAACAATCAGTGGATTCTGGAACTTTGATTGAGTCCTTTATGTCGTAAATATGGGTAAATTTGGAACTTGAAATCTGATGAGAATTGGTCTTTGATATCGCGAGATTTTCTAACTTGGCCTTCAAACAGATTTTCTTCCTTTAAATTTTAAAAACTTGGTTTTGATTGAATAAGTCAAGTCTGAGATAATAATGCTTGCCATATACTATACGTCCATTTTTTCCAGTGCTAAGTATATTCAGATGAAAATATTTAACTCATTCAAATCATGTTGATGAAAAATTTTCTTTCTAGCCATTCACTTGATCATTTTAGTGGTATTTAAAAATATTTTTTGGTTTATGTTTGAGCAAGCGCATTGACTTTGTTTCTTGTTGATGCTTTACTGATTAACTCAAGTACAATACTTGATCGTTATCTTGATTGCTCGTTTCATTGTTGAGTGCATCCATTATGCTTTCCCTCGACCTTGGACTGACGCTATTCTCGACTTGTTTAAAAACTTTTCTCGGATACTACATAAACACTTGAAAATCTTTGCACGACTTGCCTTGAAACTAAACCATAAACTGTTTATTAAAATAATGTGAGCAAATACTGCTCTTAAAAAACTTTCTGCACCATGATTTGTGCATGTCCATATTGTGTCCACGTAGCCTTGTATATGTTATACTCGAGGCTGTTTGCATCATTCACCATGCTTGAACAGATTTTGTAATGACTACCATGCTTGAACAGATTTTGTAATGACTACCATGCTTGAATAGGTTTTGTAATGACATGCACTTGTGTGAATACACACTTGTTTATTTTAGTCTCGACATGCTACTTGACCATAGTTGAACCATTTTTAGCTTGTGCACTTGCTCATTCACTTGTAGTTTGTACCAGAGATACTTGTACTTTGCCATATTGACCTGAGTCTGTTTTGACTTTGTACTGCAATGCTTTCATGTTGTGTTCACTTGTATTTGTAATTCATTGATGTACTCAACCAATGTCTCTCATGTCAACTGCTTCATTCATTTGCATATGTTGTTGCACACCAAGGTCCATTTGCAGAATTGTTTATGAACCCTATCTGAAACTGTCCCTATATGTTTGCTGAAACTTGATCAAGTCTGAATTGCTCTATCTAAACCTTGGCAGACCAAAAACTGTGTTGCTCGCTGTCCCTGACATTCACATACACAAAAATTCTTGCAGCAGCACTCTAGTCTGATGTGCTTATCCATGCACCTACTCTTGTCACCATGCACAAGCCTTCGTCTTGGTTCCATGCTGTTTTGAACATTTGTCCTTTCCATTTTCATGAACCAGTCTTGTTCATGGCTCGACCATTTTCCATATTTTTACTGAAACTTGTACTTGTTTGTGTTGCATTTTGAATTGTGCTTGGCCACTTTGGTTATGTGTTGACTATGTTTTCATGAGCATTGAGTCGAGAAGGTCCACGTGGCTACTCCGTAGTTGCTCGTTGATTGGAGAGGCAGTGCACACGTGTGTATTTATACACGTGTGTACATGCAGCCATCAGATAGTTTTTCCTAACCCTGCATATTAGACCAAGTCTAGAAAAATGATGAGAAACACACTGAAATTCTAAGGCAAATAAAATTTAAATAAATTTAAATTTGATTGTATTTAATTTTATTTTTGTTCCATTTTACTGCCTGTGTGTTTTTGTGGCAGATATGGAGATGACCGGACTGGATTGGAGAGCAGTGAAGATAGAAGACTGAAGATGATGATGTTCATATGTGTTAGTATATATGAGTGAACTATAGAGAAATGTAAACGACTGTTGAGTGAACTATAGTGAGGAGCTGATGTACAAAAAATAGAAAGTTGTACTGATATTTGTAAATAAACAGATTTGGTTGAAATAAAATATTATTTTATTGTGTTCAAACAAATTTGTCTATCGTATTCAGTTTATATACAAGTACAATCTCATGTGAACGTGTTTAAATAGCGGAGTTATAAATAGTTGTACTGTTTGAATGTTTGAAATATAATATTTATATTTAAATAAAATACTGTATGAATATATAAATGTTTGTACAATCGTATTCTATTTAAATATAAATATTATGTTCCTGTCAGTGATGTATATATAGAATAGTACAGTAACAAACACATTTAAAATAATATTTATTTGGTTGTTATCATCAAACAAAAATCATATAATTGTGTATACAACTATGGTATATACAACAATCTCCCCCTTTTGATGATGACAAACAAATAAAAGATTTTGAGCACAATAAATGTGTTTGACAGTGAATATTGAACTCCCCCTATTTATTAGCTCCCCCTACAACTGAACTCCCCCTATATATGTAAAACAATATGAATGATGAAATCCAATTGACCATTCTCCCTCTAGATATTTAATTTCCAATCTTAAAATATTTTTGAATTAAATACTCATCCATCAAAATCTTGACCATTCTCCCCCTTTTGTTATCATCAAATGAATAACAGAGATCGAAACAGTGATGAATTTAGACTATGAATATAAATTCATATTAAGAGAGAGAACATATATCGTAAAACCCATTTAATCAAACAAAAATCATAATAATCTTTAAATCAGAAGCAAAATTTCACTTTCAGAATGAATGGATTTACGATGGATTTTATAGAATAAGGAGAGTTCAATAAAAATTGAATATTTGAATATGAATTTTGAAGATTTTAAAAATTCTCAAATTGAGTTAAGCACTCTCTAACCACGCTTAGCCTAAAGGTATTTTAAATGGGGTTAGTAGTAACTTAACTTTATCCTCTCTAATGAGTTCCATCCATGCACAACCCAAAGGTCTTTTAAATGAGAATGAAAGCACATAGAGATTAAGGTAATTCACCCATGCATAACCGCAAGGACTTTTAAATGGGAGGGAATACCAAGGATAAATTATTTATTTATTTTTCTTTTTCTTTATATTTCTAATTTTTATTTCCAAGAATAATTAGAACTCCCCAAATCAAATAAAACCATGATGAATGATAGAAATATGGTAGGTATAGAAGATGGTCATGAAATAAGCTCTAATTCAAAGATATTATAAAATCTATCCAATCATCATGAGATTTAAAATAACATCTCCTCTAGTTATGAATTATACCATAGTCACAACTCATCACAATTTCATAAATCTATTCATAATTTTGATGAGTCACAAAACGGTTCAAATCAATCAATAATTTCAATTTTTGAATAAATAATCAAAAATAATTTTAAAAATGAAAATATCAATTTCAAGAGGAGTTTTTGAAAAATATCAATGCAAGTTTGAAAATCGGTTTCAAAAATTAATTAGTAGAATATGGAATTTTCTAATATTTTTAACACTGATTGCTCCTAGACAATTTTAAAAAAATACTTGTATATGAAATTCAAATTTTAAAGAAATCTAATCATTGATTTTTCAACTCATCGTCCAATCACCAAGGTATTAAAACAAAACAAATCAATTTCCTTATCAGAGCAGTACAAGATCATTTTCAAAGCAAGAATCGCAAGTGAATTTTCCAAAGAATTTTTAGACAAGCACAAGAAACATTCAACGATCAAATATAAAGATAATTATTTGAAATCACTTGAGAAAAAAATCAAATTTTTTATAATCCAAGAAATTCAACAATAAAAAATGAATGATTTCAAAATCATGCCAAGTAAAAAATGAAATTTTCACAACTAGTCAATCATGGCTTTCAAGTAGTTTATTATATTGAGTTCGATTTTTCAATATTTTCCAAAGTGAATAAGAAGAAACTCAAGAAAGCTAAAAATGTGTGAAATTTCATTTGCATTCAAGAACATCATAAATTTTAAAATTTCAGTTTACCGTGTTCAAGATGTCCACAAAAAAAAATTCTTCCTTATTAAAAAAATAAAAGGAATAAAAACTAAAAAGGAAATAAAATAAAAATACAAGTTTAGAGATCATACCTGACTTACCATAATCGATGTGATCCACTGAATCTCCAACCCTTAATCTATGGCTAAGGAACTTAAAACAATTCAATAAGATGGAATAATTTGAATTTTTATCTCTTAAACACAGTTGTTCCTTAGCCTATCCCCGGTACCTAAATGTTTATAGGATCGAGTGTACTAACAAAAATTGTTTTACCACTCTTATCTTTATTTACATGTTTCGGTACCCAAACCCTTTATATAACAATCCATTACTATCAACTAGCATACCCTTTGGAACCCAAATTCGTTTACACTTATTCAAAATCATTTTGTTATTTTTTGGAATCCAAACATGTTTAAATGAATTGTTTTTAAACGAGTTATTATTCTGTTTATGATTTAAAAACCCTTTGAAATTATTAGATTTCAAACTTTCAATTTGATCATTTTCTAAATCATTTAAAGGATTTCTAAAATCATTAGGATTTCGTTTTTCAACTAGATCAAATCCAAAACCAAGTCCCTTTTTATTTTGAACAAAAAATTGGTTTTTAACAACATATTCAACGATTTCTCTCCTTTAGAAAATTTAGTCAAAGTTGACTCAAGCCGTTGAATTTTAAATTTATGATCGCTATTTTCTTACATCAAATTTAACAATGATTAATAGCGATTTTCTTCTTTTCAGCATCAGTTTGTTTTAAAACCAATTTTTCGTTTTTAAGTGCTTTGATTTTAGCATTGGTGTTAGAAATTTCAATTACAAATTGTTTTCGCTTTTCAAAATCTTGTTTTTCAGATTCTCTAAGCTTTTCAATCTCCTTCTCAAAATCATGATTTTCATTTTTCAAATTCACGTTTTCACTTTTAAGTAATTCAAAATCAATTTTGAATTTTAAAGGATCATTACCCAAAAATTGACATTTTTCGTATTTTGAAAACGGTGAATTCTTAACTTTTTCAAGTTTTCTTTCTAAACTGTTATTTTCTTGAACTAGTTTTAACCTATCAGATTTCAATTTCTTAACTTCTAGTTCAAGAGAATCAACGGTTTTTGTGAGGTCGTGACACATTAAAATTAATTCTTTATAGGTAAAATTCGATACCTCACTTGAATCCTCTTCACTACCTTTCAAATCAGATTGAGTCATAAGGCACAAATTATCTTCCTCTTCATCACTTTTAAAACTTCTTCTCCTTCTCGTCATCCCATGTAGCAGCAAAAGCCTTCTTCTTTCTTCTGAACTTCTTTATATTTTTAAGCTGTTGGCAATTTGGTTTGATATGTCCGAGTTTCTTGCAATTGTAGCAAAACGCTTCATGTAGCAGCAAAAGCCTTTTTCTTTCTTCTGAACTTTTTTAATTTTTAAGCTGTTGGCAATTTGGTTTGATATGTCCGGGTTTCTTGCAATTGGAGTTAGAAATTTCAATTTCAAATTGTTTTCGCTTTTCAAAATCAAGTTTTTCAGATTCTCTAAGCTTTTCAATCTCCTTCTCAAAATCATGATTTTCGTTTTTCAAATTCACGTTTTCACTTTTATGTAATTCAAAATCAATTTTGAATTTCAAAGGATCATTACTCAAAAATTGACATTTTTCGCGTTCTGAAAACGGTGAATTCTTAACTTTTTCAAGTTTTCTTTCTGAATTGTTATTTTCTTGAACTAGTTTTAACCTACCAGATTTCAATTTCTTAACTTTTAGTTCAAGAGAATCAACGGTTTTTGTGAGGTCATGACACAATAAAATTATTTCTTTATAGGTAAAATTCGATACCTCACTTGAATCTTCTTCACTACCTTTCAAACCAGATTGAGCCATAAGACACAAATTAGCTTCCTCTTCATCACTTTCAGAAACTTCTTCTCCTTCCTCGTCATCCCATGTAGCAGCAAAAGCCTTCTTCTTTCTTTTGAACTTCTTTTTATTTTTAAGCTGTTGGCAATTTGGTTTGATATGTCCGAGTTTCTTGCAATTGTAGCAAAACACTTCTTCGTCTGAACTTTCTGAGCTTTCAGACTTGTCAGTTTTTGAACTCTTCTTTTGTGGTTTGTAATTTCCTTTGGCCCACTTTCTCAAAACCATTGCTAGCTCTTCAGTGGGATCATCATCATTACTTTCAACATAAATATTTAGAGCGATCGTCTTTTTCTTTGACTCATAATTCTTTCGTTCTTCTCTTGCTTTTAACTCCATCTCGTAAGTAATCATATTTTCGATCAAATCTTCCATGCTTATTTTATTCAGATCTTTTGATTCTTGAATCGTCGTCACCTTAGCTTCAAAATTCATCGGTAGTACTCTCATTATTTTTCTGATTAATTCCACTTCGGTATTAGTTTTGCCAAGAGCTTTTGCATTGTAGACTAGTCATGAGAAGCGTCCGTACATCTCTTTTATATCTTCGTCTCTTTGCATAGAGAAATTTTCATATTTGTTGCTGAATAGAGCGAGACGAGATTCCTTCACTTGAGATGTTCCTTCGTGTGTGACCTCCAATGTATGTTGTATTTCCTGTGCAGTTTCACAATAAGAAATTCGATTAAATTCAGTTTTATCAAGAGCACAAACTAAAGCATTCATCGCTTTGGCATTAGTTGAAAATAAATTTTTACCATTAGCATCCCACCTGTCTTTTGATATAGGAATTTCAACACCACTAACAATAACAGTGGGAGATCTATAACCCGTTTCAATAATATCCCACACATCATAATCGACTGAACTCAAATAAATTTTCATCCTAGCTTTCCAATATGCATAATCAGTTCCAGTAAACATTGGTGTCCTAGCTATGGACTGACCCTTAGAAAAATCATTATTAGACAGATTCATGACTCTAGAGTTAAAATTAAAATACCTGCTCTGATACCACTTGTAGGATCTAAATTAGCCCTAGAGGGGGGTGAATATGGTTTATCGCAGATTTTCGTTGAGTAATTAAATAATAACAGCATAGATAATAATTAGAATAAATGCGGAAAATAAATAACACACAGATACACCCAGCTTCAGCAAAACCCTGCATACTGCTACATTCCCCAAGGTTTCTACTAGGAGTTAAAATAATCTCTTCGCTTACAATCCCCTGTAAACTCAGGACACTCGCTCCCAACTGTTCTTAAACCTACGCTCAAAACCCTACACTGGTTTCTATCCCCGAAACTGGATTTCCCCGAATTACAAATCCCGTAATTTGTCTCACTAGTTTTAGAGACAAACTAGAAAACTATACTCGATTACAAATTGAAAATTTATAAATAAAAAAGATTAAAATAGAAACCCTAGTTTTAAATAGAAAACCCTAAAAATTAAAATAAGGGTTAACCATTTTATTTGAGATCTTGGCTTAGTCTAACTCCAAGTAGGTCGGCTCGCTCATCATTTCATTTGCCCGGTGCTTTTCTCTTTGGAAAACTAGAAATAGTGGCTTGGATGAAAGCTAGGGTTTTTCTTTAATCCCAAATCTCTGCGCTTGTGTGATGGAGTGCGATTCTCTGATGCTCGACTTCGATCTTGCTTTCAGATGGTTTGATTTGGATCCAAGCTACATGCTTGTTCTCTGGTATGATTTTTAATTCGAATTTCTCTTTGATTGTGCTTGAACTTGGATGTTATTATGCCAGTGATGATTATGGTGTATAAATAGGATTGAAATTCGATATATATGCTCTGATTTCGTATTAGACTTTGGTCATGATATTGCATAAATTTTGGTGTTGAAATCTTCTGGAATCCTTGATTTAAGTGTGGCCATATATTTTCGTTTTCTAAAACAATCAGTGGATTCTGGAACTTTGATTGAGTCCTTTATGTCGTAAATATGGATAAATTTTGGAACATGAAATCTGATAAGAATTGGTCGTCGATATTGCGAGATTTTCTAACTTGGCCTTCAAACATATTTTCTTCCTTTAAATTTTAAAAACTTGGTTTTGATTGAATAAGTCAAGTCTGAGATAATAATGCTTGCCATATACTACACGTCCATTTTTTCCAGTGCTAAGTATATTGAGATGAAAATATTTAACTCATCCAAATCATGCTGATGAAAAAATTTCTTTTTGGCCATTCACTTGATCATTTTTGTAACAACCCGGAAAATCCGAACCCATTTAAAATTTTTATTTTGGCAATTTTGATGAATTTTGAATATTTAAAATGATTTATTTCGAATAGTAACGACAAGAAATTTTTTTGAATAGAATTGAAACATATAAATTTATATAGGTCATCGTTAGAATATAAATATTTATTTTTAATTATAAAAGGAATTGAAAATGGCGCGGTAGTTTGAAAATTCGATTTCAAAATTCAAATGAATGTACAAGATTCAAAATAAACCAGATTTAGCGAAACCAAAAATACTAGAATCTATTTGAAAATATCTTTCCAACGAATCCGAAAAATTGAAATTTCATAGCGGGGATAAAGAGTTATGCCCAGTTGAAAATTCAGAATAGTCGCTATGGAATTTTGGCCCTTAAAAATAGCTATTTTGCATACGGCCTCCGTTTTCAACGAAACCACTTTTGTTGGATTCAGGATGTCAAGTTATTGCTAGTATTCCAAAATTCATAATTTTTGGGATTAATATGTGAGCGTGGCGAAGTAAAACGTGTTCTGACAGTTTCAGTCAATTTGGATCGACTAGAAAATGGCCATTTTCAAACGGTCTCCAAATTTGATGGAATTAGTTTTTTTAGAACCGTATCGTCAATACGAAGTTAGAGATAATTTTTCTGGACTTTTTAGAGTTAGTATGTGATCCCGGTAAATAGAAATGTACGTTTAAAATTGAATATAAGGATTTATATTTCAATTTTAACAAAAACTGATCGAAATGATGGAATTGGCTTACATGACATATCCCATTGTGTTTGGAATGGGGGTAATTAGCTAGAAACGACAGTCATTAGGTCTCATTTGGAGTTTGAATTAAAAGTCAACATTTTGAAAATTAATTAATTAATTAATTATATAATATCCTCCCCAACCCTAATCACCTTCAGATCGAAATCGTGCCCCTTTCTTCATAAAGAACTCCCATCGCCTTTCTCCAATCTGCGCCACCGCCCCCTCGCTGGAGCGTCGCCCCACCGCCGGCTTACCACCACGCCCTCCTTCCATAGCTCCACCTTCATCCTTCCTCCTCCGTCTCCTACTCCTCTCCTCTCTCGACTGAAGGCCGCACCCCCCCTCTCTCGCCAGGCGCTGTCGTGGATGGCTCCCCCACCCCCTCAGTCGACCGGCGCCACCTCTCTACCCCCTTCTAACTTGTACCACAGCCCCCCTTCTCCATTTCAAACCGTAGAAAACCCCTCCGACCCTCCACCTAACTCCGGCGCGACACTTACTCCCCCTCACTCTTAAAAAAACGATTTAAGTTCTTTTATTTATTTATTTTCATTTATTTAGGAAAAATCAGATTTTAAAATGTATTATAGCTTAGGAAAAATCAGATTTTTATATATATTATAGCTTAGGAAAAATCAAGTTTTATGTATATTATGGCTTAGGAAAAATTGGATTTTTAATTAACAAAAGATTAGATTTTTAAATATAAAAATTAGATTTTTAATTAGGTATAGATAGGATTTTTATTCATATGAAAGACATGGTTTTTTTTTGATATAAAAATATGATTTTTATTATTTGAATGGAATTATTAAGATTTGTTTTTTTTATAATGAAGTAGCGAAATAAAAATATGATTTTTATATAATAGAGAATATAAAAGTACTATTATTATATATGTAGCGAAATAAAAATATAATTTTTATCGTATGCATAGCGAATATAAAGGTTTGATCTTTATAATGAGGTAGCAATGTTAAAAACATGATTTTTATCATATACCGAATGAAACAGAGCTCGTTGGAAACACGACGAAGATTTTCTACATACGAAGAGTCGCGGTGTTTGGTTTAGCTCCAAGGTGAGAACTTCTCACTTTTATTTTATTTTCTAGTTAAAATATATACTAGGATGCAGATGGTGCTTAGCAGCACCCGACAACCGTCGTCCACAAACCATGGACGGCTTGTTTGTTTGTTTGATTATGTTATGAAAATTGATTGTGTGATGTGGAATGGAATAAATAAGATATTCTTATGCTGAAATAAAATATTTTATAGTTAAAAATATAATTTTTAACGTGTAGATGAATAAAATGAATATTTATAAAAAAATCGAACGATTTGTTTATATACACATTTGACTAACATTGATTGGGACGATAAATTTTACACATCGCCCAACTGCACAAATAAAATTCATTATTTGTTGATTGAAACCCCACACGGGTATTGGGATGATATTTTACATACATTAATCCCAATAATTAGCTATATGTCGATCGATCGATCGACAGGCTGTATAAGCGTCGAATATTTATATTTGATGCTTATGCTGTGTAGAATGCACTTTGGATGATGGTTGACTGTGTTTGATTGTTGATGTGTACATGTGTTGTATGAAATCCATATAATCAGATTATATGGTAATCGATTGTGTCTGATACCCGTTCAGAAAGAATAAATATTTTAAAATAACGATTATTTTAAAAGAAAGAATATTTTAAAATAATATTCAGAAAAGAATCAAAATCTGATTTTGATGTTCGATTTGGGATGGACACGAAAATATATATAAATATTTAAAGCCATGTTGATTAGTTTAACGCCATTTTGACGTGAACGATATATCGATTTTATTCATTTTTAAATGAATATCGAAAAAGGAAATGATTTCGAAATCTAATATTTTGAAAATATAATCATTTATATATCGATAATATGGAATATTAAATTTTGATTTGAAATTGAATATGAAGTTGAAATCGTTTTGAAAACGAATTTAAAATGAATTAGAAAATACGTTTTAAATGGAAATCGATGAAATATATATTATATATATAATATAATTGCCTGAATAGAATGCACCGCGCAGCGGTAGTTCGCGAATTTCGACCATTGACTTTGAATGGACATTACGGGAGATCCGACCGTCAGATTCTCCTAAAAACCAGAACCGTTGGGTTCGTATCGAAAAGAGCTTTCTAATGAATATTAGAGATTTGAAATATAATGGTTGGCTTTGGAATTATGTCTAAATCAAATTTGGTAAAGGTCGCTGTAAGTGCAGTTCGATAGCCATTTTTGGAAATCAACTGTATTGGCTTTGATAAAATTATTAAAAATATCAATAATTAGTGTAAAATCATAAGGAATGATTTGTAAAGAACTGGGATGAAAAATTCCATATTTGAAAAGATAAAAATAGCTTTTTATCGAAATGAACTAGTTTTGACTTAGAATAATAAATCCAATATTTTTAAAATAAATAAATTAGATTTGAAATGGTTTTAAAAATAACCAGGATTTCTAATATATGAATTGGAGTGGATTTGAATCGAAATTATGCTCGGACTATTTCGATATTTGATTTCGTGATTATATGGAGATTGTGGAGGAATTTGGAATATATATATATATCGTTATTCCAATACGATATTTGTTGGTTTCAGAATTTGATATTGAATATAAGTTGATATATTTTCTATTCAGAGCCTTGTATTTAATATCAAATTGGATTTTGGGTTCATCGTGAATGGTATCTTTAATAATACTATTCTTGAACCGAATGGAGTTAAGAAAATTAGAAACTAACTGAAGATTAGTTAAGTTGAATGGTTTCCTGGGTATTAATCTGATGTTGGTTTCGGCCTTCGGGGTAAATACTTAGGGTATTGTTCTCTTACTAATTTATGGTTAGAGGCTAATGTGAATTGGATTTATTGTGAACTATGTTTTTAATGACATTCGTTCTTTAACCCGATTTACAGTGAAATGTTAATTGGGATTTATAAATCTTTTTATTTAGATTTAACGGGAATTTTCCATGGTAACGTTTTCCAATTTAATATACTAAATTGGAATTGAATGGAATTCGATTTGATAATAATCGAATTGAACTTTTGTCGAGGAAGACTGTTAATACATATGGAATTTAAGAGGCGTTGCCATTATTCCATTTATATTATTGGTCGGATGTGGAAATTGATATCGATTATATATTGATTTGTTTTTCCGTGAAGATTCCGTAATTAATGGAATGTGATTTGGGTTGTCGTGAATGGTATCTTTAATAATACTATTCTTAGACCCAATGGAGTTAAGAAAATCAGAAACTAACTGGAGATTAGTTAAGTTGAATGGTTTTCGGGGTATTGATCTGATATTGGTTTCGGCCTTCGGGGTTAATACTTAGGGAATTGTTCACTTGCTAATTTACGGTTAAAGGCTGATGGAATGGAATGTGATTTTAGGTTTTATGATGAACCGTGTTTTAAATGACATTGGTTCTTTAACCCAGTTAAAGACAGGATATGGTTTCCCAATTTAAACAATCGTTAATATTGATTTTTGGGAAGATTAAAACCAAGTGGAGTTTAATACATCTTTAATTAGTTGGAAATGATATCCAATGGAAGATTAAAGAACAAATTTAAAGAATTTATCTTTGATAAAATTAATGGGAATCTTTCCCAAAGTATAAGAATATTTGAATAAAGGAATATTCTGGATTGGAATAAGTTGTATGTTGTGTTTTTGTAGCACTTGTTTATTATATATGCGAGTTATTCAAAAAGACCGGGTTTATCTTATTCTGAATTACTGATTCGACGATATATCGAGGATGAAGATGGTGGATGAAGACCAGAGGTCTTCACATCGTTTAGATGATTAATGATGTCTTGATTTGGGTCGTACACCCAAGACGAGGTAATAAGTGGTGATCGTCCAGACATACTTGGAGATCGATGGGTATGCGAGGGCCTCTCCCCTGTATTGGACATGTGGGGGAGGAATAAGGTGCCTCCGGTTTCATTCAGTCCCAGAACGAACTTGTAAATGGATGTGTGTCTGACATCGGATTTCATTCTGTGTGATTAATAGACATCGGTTGCATAGCGTGAATTGCCTATGTGGCATGCTGAAATGCAAATGATCAAGGCTTCTGTTGAAAAGCAGAGTCTTGTGGTTGATGATCAAAGCACGACTTTAATATAGCGTAGCTTTGTGTAGCGTTGATTCGCGAGCCTCACACCCCGATGTGAACTAGAAACGGGAGAGGACCTCAGGGAGGGCATGCGTTTCCTTCCAGCTACGAGTGGTGTCGGTGATTTTACAAGCCCAGGCAAGTTTGACTCATGTGGTTGTTGGAATGCGAGGCGCCTCGATTATATCGTTCGTTCTGAGGCTGATAGTTTGGTCGGGATATGACCAGTTTACGCCCCCATAGGGCGGGGAAACGCACTGTTCAGGCATTTTAGTCCACTCTGTGTGGACCGGCCCTGACGATCTAAAGGCTTGACAGAGTACTTTCTTGAGGGACGGGCTAGAGCGTCTCAAAGCGGTAAGGACGATCCCTTGCCTTGGTTCATATATGGAAATCCAACTTCCAATACGACATTTTGCGGTTTTAACTTTAAACCTATATATGGCGACATAGTGGTATGGGGCACTTATGCCGTCTATGATTGGTACTTATGATTGAAACTGTTTTGACACTATACACTTATAGTAATAATAAAATATGAAATTTCATGTACCAAGCATTTTTGGTTATTATAAGGTAAAAACTCTATCCTCCGGCTTGCATTGTGTGATGGGACCTGAGTCTTATAATAGCTTCATTGTTCTTTATTTAGCGTTGCGCTGTTGTTTTATGCACTGGTATTCCTGGGAGAAAACCCGTTCCGTGTTATACGGCACGGTCCCTGGATTTACCTAACTTTAAAATAAAGATTAATAACAATTTTATTTCTCACACCAGTTACACGATTGACCTGAATTTTATTGTTTTAACCTAAACTCTGGGTACCCCTATTTTCCACACGGGCAGCTAGTAGTTTTGGTTTTGCAGATTTATATTCATAGGATTCTGGTTTATAGCTGGAATGATATTCGGAAAGCTATGTATCCGTATATTCCTTTCAGTTGTGTTTTGGATTATTTTCCGCTGCATTGTAGTTTAAATCTCTGATATTTAGTAAATATGTAATACTTAATCATACTCTATATATTCTTGTATTCTGATGAAATTGTTGTACTAAGCAATGGAATGTTCTTTTGTTTGTGTTTTGATTCATCTTATTCTCAAAGCAATCCGGGCTTTCCTTCACGGGGAGGTTCGGGTCGTTTCAGTTTGGTATCTGAGCTTTGGTTTATAGAGCTCGGAGAATAAGACATGTTAGAACCAAACGAAAGAATTGATCAGAAATTGGAGTAGTAATATCCAATGAGAATGACTCGTAAGAGATAGGATCAGTAGTATCCTAGAACGAGTGTGAAGAGTTTATTTTTAAAATAAGAATGAAAACAAATTTTGTTTTGAAAAAATAAATTCAATTATTCATATTTGAATGTTTATTTTATATTGAATTTGGACAATCAAGTATATAGAGATTTTAATATATGTCTGATCCACGTGTATTTGAGGCCTCAAATATATTCGATAGATATATAATCACACTCTACTCGCCTGGAGATGATCCTGATGATTACTATAGTATCATCAGCAATTGTATTCGAGTTTCGAAAGTGGGATGTTTATATATTTCCATTAGACTAGTGTGAGAACCAAAACTAGATAGGGCTTATAGTTGTGAATTGGCATCAAAATCATGATTTTCTGTATATATATCAAAATTATGAATTTGTAATGTTAATTCACTAATTGATTGATGGTTGTGTTGTGTGATTATTCATTTAAACTATTATGTGAATGTAAGGTAAATTTAGCCAATTTGTATCGAATATTGGACTGAATTGAAAATTATTTGAAATTGCATACATGTACATGCATATATATTGAACAGGTAATAACAAGGAGGCTAGAGAAGAGGGATAAAATTGTTTGCCCGACAAATAGGTACATGTTTATTGTATTTCTTGGGGTTTTTGATGATTTTATGAGCCAGTTGGGTAGCTGCTTGGCTGTTTCTTTTTCTTTTTGGATTGGAGAGGCCTGTATGGCGATTTCAGGATTTTCCCGGTGCTCCCATACATGGGAGGTTATGGCAAAAAAATTCGAAAATTTAGGGTGTTAGCCAAATTTTTGAAGAATTTGAAAAGTTCTTAGAAACTGAAAAGTTGATGAACTTAAGCCATAATGAAAATAATGAAAGTTGAGTTGATTAGTAAAACAACTTTCAGCTCCGTTCCTTTTCGAGGATGAAAAGATTTTATGTGGGGGAGATTGTAACAATCCGGAAAATCCGAACCAATTTAAAATTTTTATTTTGGCAATTTTTATGAATTTTGAATATTTAAAATGATTTATTTTGAATAATAACAACGAGAAATTTATTTGAATAGAATTGGAACGTATATATTTATATAGATCGTCGTTAGAATATAAATATTTATTTTTAATTATAAAAGGAATTGAAAATGGCGCGGTAGTTTGAAAATTCGATTTCAAAATTCAAATGAATGTACAGGATTCGAAATAAACGGGATTTTAGCGAAACCAAAAATATTAGAATCTATTTGAAAATATCTTTCCATCGAATCCGAAAAATTGAAATTTCATAGCGGGGATAAAAAGTTATGCCCAGTTGAAAATTCAGAATAGTCGCTATGGAATTTTGGCCCTTAAAAATAGCCACAAACGGCCCTCGTTTTCGACGAAACCACTTTTGTTGGATCCGGGATGTCAAGTTATTGCTAGATTCCAAAATTCATAATTTTTGGGATTAAAATGTGAGCGTGGCGAAGTAAAACGTGTTCTGACAGTTTTAGTCAATTTGGATTGACCAGAAAATGGCCTTTTTCAAACGGTCTCCAAATTTGATGAAATTAGTTTTGTTAGAACTATATCGTCAATACGAAGTCAGAAATAATTTTTCTGGAATTTTTAGAGTTAGTATGTGATCCCGGTAAGTAGAAATGTACGTTTAAAATTCAATATAAGGAGTTATATTTCAATTTTAACGAAAACTGATCGAAACGAAGGAATTGGCTTACGTGACATATCCCATTATGTTCCTAATGGGGGTAATTAGCTTGAAACGACAGTCGTTGTGTCTCGTTTGGAGTTTGAATTAAAAAGTAAACTTTTGAAAAATTAATTAATTAATTAATAATATAATATCCTCCCCAACCCTAATCACCTTCAGATCGAAATCGTGCCCCCTTCTTCAAAAAGAACTCCGGTCGCCTTCCTCCGATCTGCGCCATCGCCCCTTCGTCGGAGCACCGCCCCACCGCCGGCTTACCACCACACCCTTCTTCCATCGCTCCACCTTCCTCCTTCCTCCTCTGCCTCCTACTCCTCTCCTCTCTCGACTGAAGGACGCACCCCACTCTCTCACCAGGCGCCGCCGTGGATGGCTCCCCTACCCCCTCATTTGACCGCCGCCGCCTCTCCAGTGCCCTCCTCCTCTCTACCCCTTTCTAACTTATACCACAGCCCCCCTTCTCCATTTCAAACCGTAGAAAACCCCTCCGGCCCTCCACCTAACTCCGGCGCGACACTTCCTCCCCCTCCCTCTTAAGAAAAACGCTGTAAGTTCTTTTATTTATTTAATTTCATTTGTTTAGGAAAAATCGGATTTTTAAATATATTATTGCTTAGGAAAAATCTGATTTTTATATATATTATAGCTTAGGAAAAATCAGGTTTTATGTATATTATAACTTAGGAAAAATTGGATTTTTAATTTACAAAAGATTAGATTTTTAAATATAAAAATTAGTTTTTTAATTAGGTAAAGATAGGATTTTTATTCATATGAAAGACATGGTTTTTATTTTGAAATAAAAATATGATTTTTATTATTTGAATGGAATTATTAAGATTTGTTTTTTTATAATGAAGTAGCGAAATAAAATTATGATTTTTATATAATAGAGAATGTAAAAGTATTATTTTTACATATGTAGTGAAATAAAAATATAATTTTTATCGTATGCATAGCGAATATAAAGGTTTGATCTTTATAATGAGGTAGCGATGTTAAAAACATGATTTTTAACATTTACCGCATGAAACAGAGCTCGTTGGAAACACGACAAAGATTTTCTACATACGAAGAGTCACGGCTTTTGGTTTAGCTCCTAAGTGAGAACTTCTCACTTTTATTTTATTTTGTAATTAAAATATATAATAGGATGCAGACGGTGCTTAGCAGCACCCGACACCCATCGTCCACAAACCATGGATGGCTTGTTTGTTTGTTTGATTGTGTTGTGAAAATTGATTGTGTGATGTGGAATGGAATAAATAAAATATTCTTGTGTTGAAATAAAATATTTTATAGTTAAAAATATAATTTTTAACGTGTAGGTGAATAAAATGAATATTTATAAACAAATCGGATGATTTGTTTATGTACACATTTGACTGATATTGATTGGGACGATAAATTTTACACATCGCCCAACTGCACAAATAAAATTCGTTATTTGTTGATTGAAACCCCACACGGGTATTGGGATGATATTTGACATACATTAATCCCAATAATTAGCTGTATGTCGATCGATCGATCGACAGGCTGTATAAGCGTCGAATATTTATATTTGATGCTTATGCCGTGTAGAATGCACTTTGGATGATTGTTGACTGTGTTTGATTGTCGTTGTGTACATGTATTGTATGAAATCCATATAATCACATTATATGGTAATTGACTGTGTCTGATTCCCGTTCAGAAAGAATAAATATTTTAAAACAGCAATTATTTTAAAAGAATGAATATTTCAAAAAAATATTCAGAAAAGAATCAAAATCTGATTATGATGTCCGATTTGGGATAGACACGAAAATATATATAAATATATAAAGCCGTGTTGATTAGTTTAACACCATTTTGACGTGAACGATATTTATATCGATTTTATTAATTTTTAAATGAATATCGAAAAAGGAAATGATTTCAAAATCTAATGTTTTGGAAATATTATCATTTATATATCGATGATATGGAATATTCAATTTTGATTTGAAATTGAATATGAAGTTGAAATCATTTTGAAAACGGATTTAAAAACGAATTATAAAATACGTTTTAAATGGAAATCGACGAAATATATATTATATATGTTGACGTCAAAAGTTGGTTATTAGTGACGATCAACCCCCAATCGCGTGATCAGCACACGAATAAAGACTAAAAATGCAATAAAAAGTAAAAGAGCGGGGAGCACACATAGAATTTTCATAGTGGTTCGGCAAAGACGATGCCTACGTCCACTTTATATATTATTTCTCTTTTTTTAATTACAAGTACAATGTTTTTTCTGTTTGAAGAAGAGAAGGAAAATGACTGTCTTCCCTTCTTCTTTCTTTTAGAGAGATTGAAGTTATGGAGAAGCGTAGAGATGAAAAGCTTGAAGAAAGCCGTCTGGCCAAAAGTCCCCAAAAGTCCCATTTCCTCTTTAAGCTTAGGGTATTTGTAGGTGGAGAATGCAGCTTGGGTTGTTGTGGTATGGTCCGGCCATTTTGGGAAAGCCTGGACACGTGGAATCCATCTATTGGCTTGAATTGCGGCAGAAGGACTGATTCCACTGTTCATAAATAGTATCCTCGGAAGTTGTGGCTGATGTGGCATCCACGGAGAGGTTCATTAAAAGTAGAGCTTTATCCGTATATGGTTTGACCGCCTTTATTGCCTTGAAAGTCGGGATATTATTTGGACTAGCTCTGCAGAAATCTTCCACGCTGGCCCGAGATAATCGGTCGATGAGTTCTTTCTGGAGGCGGAAAACTCGGTTGTCCTGGTGAGCGATTCTTCCGGTAATGCACAGTCAATCTGACTGAGTTGGACTTGGGCCGATGTGCCATTGATTTAGGTTGTGCCCCTGCTGGGCCTCCTGAAGCGTGACTTGCATATGATTTGCGCGTTTGGACTTCGGTCCTGCCCGTTGAGACTCTTGCCAAAAAGAGGGTTAACACTTTGTCCCTCAGAATGCATCTTCATCGACAGAGGGAGTTGTGTTCTGAAATCTGAACCGAAGCACAAATGCTCGAACTGCTATGGTCGCGCCGGACCATATTGAGGCCAGAAACCCGACGGTCCGATGTTGTATTAAGGCCGGAATCACGACAACCATGCCAGGTCGTATTAAGGCCAGAAAACCTACATCCATCGGGAACCATATTAAGGCCGAGATGATGATTGCCATTTGTATGAGAGTTGGTTCCTGCAAATACAAAACAAACTATCCTCGTTTTGGAGGAGGGCGATGGGTCGAGCATTTTATTCTACTTGGGTTTAGAGGGCGGCGAGCATCAACCATGCTCGGCTTAGGGGCGAGCATAAACCATGCTTGGCTTAGAGAGGGCGAGTATTAACCATACTTGGCTTAGGGGTGAGCATAAACCATGCTCGGCTTAGCGAGGGCGAGTATTAACTATACTCGGCTTAGGGGCGAGCATAAACCATGCTCGGCTTAGGGCAAGTGTTTCTTATGCTCAACTCATCCTAGGTTGGTTAGTTTAGCGAGCTTTGCATGCTCGTGGTGTAAAGAAGAGAGAGTTGTCCACACTCGTATTTAGAAAATATGACCTCACTCACTTGAAGGAGTAGGTGTTTGAAATGGTGGTGGGCTTTCGCGTTGACCACACAAAACAAGGGGGAGAGCACTATCCATGCTAGGCTTAAAGATTTCACAACGTGTTCTACTTTTACAAAAATTAAAATTCATAACTGCTAAGCGACTAAAGAAAAGAAATTATACGAGGAACGCGATTGATTACAGAGCATTCTCAAGAGCTAAAATCAAGGCGTCCTTGTTATTGAAAGGAATACATCGAAAGAAAAGATAAAAAATCTAATTAATGATAATGCCGCGAGTGCTAGTCTCAGGGTCCTTCCCGTTTCTAGGAGCTCGCAGACCAGCCTGAGGAGCTTAAGCAGAGGGTCACGGAGACATAGCCGGGGCGCGATCTTTGACATATTTAGCGAGTTCCCCTTTCTTGACTCGTCCTTCGATGAGATCGTGCAGATGTCGGCAATCATTTGTATTATGTCCATCTACATTGTGGAATATACAATGCTTGCTAGAAATGAGTTCCATCTGGGTCGGTTCTCGTCGAGGTGGTCTTGGAGGAGGCAAAGACTTGCGTATATCGAGGTAGATATCGAGCAAAGAAGAATTGAGCTCGGTGTATCGATCATATTTGTTTTCATTTCGAGGTCACACATTGCGTTCATCCTTCTCCGGGGCCTTTCCTCCTCCTTTATTCTGGACATTGTCATTGAGTGGACCTTGTTGTTTGGCTACTAAAACTTCAAGGCTCTCCATTTCAAGGCTGGCATCCTCTTGTCGGAGGAATCTCTCGGCCTCGGAGTAAAAATCATCTATATCTTTAGGGGGATCCCTGGTTAAGGAGTTTGAGAATTCTGATCTCTTTTGAACTCCCGCGATGCCTGCCATCAGCACCATCGATGGCTCGGGCCGATTGACAGATGCTACAGCTGCATTGAATCTTTCGAGAAAGGATCTTAGCGTCTCTTCGGATCGCTGCTTGATGGTAGATAAAAACATGACACTTTTCGGTCGAGAGATATGATCTCGAAACTGTTCGATGAAGCGGGTAACCAGTGTATTTCAGCTACTGACCGACTCCGTTGTTAGCTACCGAAACCACATACCGACTATATCTATGAGAAAGAGAGGAAAGCACTTAGCCATGAAGCTAGTCGATGCACCAAGTACTTCCATATCCCGCATGTATTGCATGAGGTGAATGGTCGGGTCAGTGCAACCGTTGTATGGCTCGATGGCTGGGAACCTGAAGTCTGGAGGATTTCAAGAATTTCTGATTTCTCTAGTGAAGGGGCTGCGATTGACATTGTCTATGTCTTGCTGCGAAGAGTTGCCCCGAGTGAAGCGTCGGACGATGCTTGCAAGCTGGCTCCCACCTCCGAGGAGTCGTTGCCATGAACTTAGTTCTGCATCCTAAGAGGGTTCTGCACGAGGATCCAGCAAAAACATGCTCGAAAGGGTGGCTGTTGGCTGGGCTCGACCACCGAGATTTGTGTGAAGGTGTGAGGGAAGGTGAGATCTGGCGGGTGGTTCTGGGAAGAATGGCCCTTCTTGAACCTGATGAGTCGTGGGTCGAGCCATGCCTGTAACAAAGGGTCTGGGCCGATCCTGCATAACATGTGATGTTCGGTGGCCAGGGTTGCCCCCTCTTAAGGCTAGGTTAGAAGAGTTTATGGTAGTGTTTTCTTCTGCGACAGTGAGGGTCAGCATGGTAGTTTGGCTTCCCTCGTTCGAAGGGAAGGTTACTCCAACTCTTCGTTGAAAACGAAGAGTGGTTAGACTGGCCTGTGGCAAGATCCCGGGTTGTAATGGGAATGGCGTTGATTCTGAGGGACCCGGTGGTAGCTCGACCGATTCGACAGGTCGAGATGTTCCAAAGAGCGGAGGCATATTTGCAAGACAACCTAAATCTTTATTGTCCGTCTCCTGATGTTCTGTGGCCACAACCGCGCTGGTCGCTGGAAGCGATACTCCTGGCTGGGCTTGATTTGTTGGTGGGACCAAATCAGGATGAAATAAAGGTGTAGCCCGATCGGTGGCCTGATTTCGAGTAAACTGAGGGTCAGCTGTTGTCCCAATCACGGCCTGTGGAGGAATTGATGTTGAAGCGTTCAACCTTGTTTCCAATCGACCGAGAAGGTGATTCATCAGCTGTTGCTGTCGTTCGAGGACTTTACCCTGAGATGTCATATGGTCTCTGAGTTCGACCATGATTTTATCCATGTCATCCCGGGTAAGGAATCGAGACATGTCGTCATGAGAGGAAACTTCGTGGCTTACTTCTGCAGCATCGGTATCGGCTGCATCGGCTTTTGCGGGACGAGAGGATGTTGCATCTTTCTTTCGTTTGTTTACCATGACCTGAAATAAGCAGGAGTTCGATGGCGATGTCGGTGCGCTACCCCTACCTGGCACGCTAAAGTGTTGACGTCCAAAGTTGGTTACTAGTGACGATCAACCCCCAATCGCATGATCAACACATGAATGAAGATTAAAAATGCAATAATAAGTAAAAGAGCGGGGAGCACACACATAATATTTATAGTGGTTCGGCAAAGACGATGCCTATGTCCACTTTATATATTATTTCACTTTTTTTAATTACAAGTACAATGTTTTTTCTGTTTGAAGAAGAGAAGGAAAATGACTATCTTCCCTTATTCTTTCTTTTAGAGAGATTGAAGTTATAGAGAAGCGTAGAGATGAAAAGCTTGGAGAAAGACGTCTGGCCAAAAGTCCCCAAAAGTCCTCTTTCCTCTTTAAGCTTAGGGGTATTTATAGGTGGAGAATGCAGCTTGGGTTGTTGCAGTATGGTCCGGCCATTTTGGGAAAGCCTAGACACGTGGAATCCATCTATTGGCTTGAATTGCGGCTGAAGGACTGATTCCACTGTTCATAAATAGTATCCTTGGAAGTTGTGGCTGACGTGGCATCCACGGAGAGGTTCATTAAAAGTAGAGCTTTATCTGTATATGGTTTGACCGCCTTTATTGCCTTGAAAGTCGGGATATTATTTGGACTAGCTCTGCAGAAATCTTCCACGCTGGCCCAAGATAATCTATCGACGAGTTCTTTCTGGAGGTGGAAAACTCGGTCGTCCTGGTGAGCGATTCTTCCGGTAATGCACAGTCATTCTAACTGAGTTGGACTTGGGCCGATGTGCCATTGCTTTAGGTTGCGCCCCTGCTGGGCCTCCTGAAGCATGACTTGCATATGATTTGCGCATTTGGACTTCGGTCCTACTCGTTGAGACTCTTACCAAAAAGAGGGTTAACAATATGTATTATATATATAATATAATGGGATGAATAGAACGCGCAGCGGCAGTTCGCGAATTTCGACCATTGACTTCGAATGGACATTACGGGAGATCCGACCGTCGGATTATCCTAAAACCAGAACCTTTGGGTTCGTATCGAAAAGAGCTTTCTAACGAATATTAGAGATCTGAAATCTAATGGTTGGATTTGGAATTATGTCCAAATCAAATTTGGAAAAGGTCGTTGTAAGTGCAGTTCGATGGCCGTTTATGGAAATCGACTGTACTGGCCTTGATAAAATTATTAAAAATATCAATAATTAGTGTAAAATCATAAGGAATGATTAGGAAAGAATTAGGATGAAAAATTCCATATTTGAAAAGATAAAAATAGTTTTTTATCGAAATGAACTAGTTTTGAATTAGAATAATAAATCCAATATTTTTAAAATAAATAAATTAGATTTGAAATGGTTTTAAAAATAACCAGGATTTCCAATATATGAATTGGAATGAATTTGAATCGAAATTATGTTCGGACTATTTAGATATTGGATTCTATGATTATACGGAGATTGTGGAGGAATTTGGAAGATATATATATATATATATATCGTTACTCCAATACGATATTTGATGGTTTCAGAATTTGATATTGAATATAAGCCGATATATTTTCTATTCAGAGCCTTGTATTTAATATCTAACTGGATTTTGGGTTCATCGTGAAAGGTATCTTTAATAATACTATTCTTGAACCGAATGGAGTTAAGAAAAATAGAAACTAACTGGAGATTAGTTAAGTTGAATGGTTTCCTGGGTATTGATCTGATGTTGATTTCGGCCTTCGGGGTAAATACTTAGGGGATTGTTCTCTTACTAATTTACGGTTATAGGCTAGTCTGAATTGGGTTTATTGTGAATTGTGTTTTTAACGACATTCGTTCTTTAACCCGATTTACAGTGAAATGTGATTTGGGGTTTATAAATATTTTTATTTAGATTTAACGGGAATTTTCCAAGGTAACGTTTTCCAATTTAATATATTAAATTGGAATTGAGTGGAATTCGATTTGATAATAATCGAAGTGAACTTCTGTGGAGGAAGACTGTTAATACATATGGAATTTAAGAGGCATTGCCATTATTGCATTTATATTATTGGTCGGATATGGAAATTGATATCGATTATATATAGATTTGTTTTTCCATGAAGTTTCCATAATCAATGGAAAGTGATTTGGGTTGTCGTGAATGGTATCTTTAATAATACTATTCTTAGACCCAATGGAGTTAAGAAAATCAGAAACTAACTGGAGATTAGTTAAGTTGAAAGGTTTCCTGGTTATTGATCTGATGTTGGTTTCGGCCTTCGGGGTTAATACTTAGGGAATTGTTCACTTGCTAATTTACAGTTAAAGGCTGACGGAATGGAATGTGATTTTGGGTTTTATCGTGAACCGTGTTTTAAATGACATTGATTCTTTAACCCAGTTAAAGACAGGATATGGTTTCCTAAGTTAAACAATCGTTAATATTGATTTTTGGGAAGATTAAAACTAAGTGGAGTTTTAATGCATCTTTAATTAAATGGATATGATATCCAAAGGAAGATTAAAGAATAAATTTAAAGAATTTATCTTTGATAAAATTAATGGGAACCTTTCCCAAAGTATAAGAATATTTGAATAAAGGAATATCATGGATTGGAATAAGGCGTATGTTGTGTTTTTGTAGCACTTGTTTATTATATACGCGAGTTATTCAGAAAGACCGGGTTTATCCAATTCTTAATAACTGATTCGACGATATGTCGAGGATGAAGACGGTGTTTGAAAACCAGAGGTCTTCACATCGTTTGGATGATTGCTGATGTCTTGATTTGGGCCGTACACCCAAGACGAGGTAATAAGTTGTGATCGTCCAGACGTACTTGGAGATCGATGGGTATGCGAGGGCCTCTCCCCTGTATTGGACATTTGGGGGAGGAATAAGGTGCCTCCGGTTTCGTTCAGTCCCAAAATGAACTTGTAAATGGATGTGTTTTTGACATCGGATTTCATTCTGTGTGATTGATAGACATCGGTTGCATAGTGTGAATTTCCTATGTGGCATGCTGAGATGCAAATGATCAAGGCTTCTGTTGAAAAGCAGAGTCTTGTGGTCGATGATCAAAGCACGGCTTTAATAGAGCGTAGCTTTGTGTAGCATTGATTCGTGAGCCTCACACCCCGGTGTGAACCAGAAACGGGAGAGGACCTCAGGGAGGGCATGCGTTTCCTTCTAGCTAGGAGTGGTGTCAGTGGTTTTACAAGCCCTAGCAAGTTTGCCTCATTTGGTTGTTGGAATGCGAGGCGCCTCGGTTATATCGGTCGTTCCGCGGCTGATAGTTTGATCGGGATATGACCAGTTTACGCCCCATAGGGCGGGGAAACGCATTGTTCAGGCATTTTAATCCACTCCTTGTGGACCGGCCCTGATGATCTAAAGGCTTGACAGAGTACTTGCCTGAGGGGTGGGCTAGAGCGTCTCGAAGCGGTAAGGACGATCCCTTGCCTTGGTTCGCAGATGGAAATCCAACTTCCAATACGACATTTTGTGGTTTTAATTGTAAACCTATATATGGCGACATAGTGGTATGGGGCACTTATGCCGTCTATGATTGATACTTATGATTGAAACTGTTTTGACACTATACACTTATAGTAATAATAAAATATGAAATTTCACGTACCATGCATTTTTGGCTTTTATAAGGTAAAAATTCTGTCCTCCGGCTTGTGTTGCAATTTGTGATGGGACCTGAGTCTTATAATAGCTTCATTGTTCTTTATTTAGCATTGCGCTATTGTTTTATGTACTGGTATTCTTGGGAGGAAACCCGTTCCGTGTTATACGGCGTGGTCCCTGGATTTACCTAACTTTAAAATAAAGATTAATAACTGTTTTAGTTCTCACACCAGTCACATGACTGACCTAGAGCTTATTGTTTTAACCTAAACTCTAGGTGCCCCTATTTTCCACACGGGCAGCTAGTAGTTTTGGTTTGGCAGATTTATATTCGCAGGATTCTGGTTTACAGCTGGAATGATATTCGGAAAGCTCTGTATCTGTATATTCCTTTCAGTCGTGTTTTGTATTATTTTTCCGCTGCATTGTAATTTTAAATCTCTGATATTTAGTAAATGTGTAATATTTAATCGTACTCTGTATATTCTTGTATTCTGATGAAATTGTTGTAATAAGCAATGGAATGTTCTTCTGTTTGTGTTATGATTCGTCTTATTCTCAAAGCAATCCGAGCTTTCCTTCACGGGGAAGTTCGGGTCGTTTCAATTTTAGTGGTATTTAAAAATATTTTCTGGTTTATGTTTGAGCAAGCGCACTGACTTTGTTTCTTGTTGACGCTTTACCGATTAACCCAAGTACTATATTTGATCTTTATCTTGATTGCTCGTTTCATTATTGAGTGCATCCTTTATGCTTTTCCTCAACCCTGGACCGACGCTATTCTTGACTTGTTTAAAAACTTTTCTCGGATGCTACATGAACACTTGAAAAACATTGCACGACTTTCCTTGAAACTGAATGTAACAACCCGGAAATTCCGAACCAATTTAAAATTTTTATTTTGGCAATTTTAATAAATTTTGATTATTTAAAATGAATTATTTTAAATAATAACGATGAAAAGTTTATTTTGAATAGAATTTGAATGTATATATTTGTTTGAATCGTCGTTAGAATATAAATATTTATTTTTAATTATAAAAGGAATTGAAAATGGCGCGGTAGTTTGAAATTTCGAATTTCAAATGACTGTACAGGATTCAAAATAAACCGGATTTTGGTGAAACCAAAAATATTAGAATCTAATTGAGAATATCTTTCTAACGAATCCGAAAAATTGAAATTTCATAGCGGGAATAAAAAGTTATGTCCAGTTGAAAATTCAGAATAGTCACTATGGAATTCTGGCCCTTAAAAATGGAAATTTTGCAAATGACCTCGGTTTTCGACGAAACTGCTTTTGTTGGATCTGTGATGTCAAGTTATTGTTAGATTCCAAAATTCGTAATTTTCTGAATTAATATGTGAGCGTGGCGAAGCTAAACGTGTTTTGACAGTTTCAGTCAATTTCGATCGACCAGAAAATGGCCATTTTTCAAACGGTCTTAGAATTCGACGAAATTAGTTTTGTTAGGACCGTATCGTCAATACGAAGCTAGAATATATTTTTCGGGAATTTTTAGAGTCCATATGTGGACCCGGTAAATTGAAATGCGCGTTCAAATTCAATATATAGATTTATATTTTGATTTTGACGGAAATTGATCGAAACGATCGAATCGGCCTATGATACATATCCCATTGTGTTCGGAATGGGGGTAATTAGCTCGAGATGACAGTCGGTGGGTTTTGTTTGGAGATCGAAATAAAAGTCAACTCTTAAAAGAATTAAATAAAATATAATATAATATAATTTTCCACGTAAGCCCTCACCCCCTCCTATACCATCTGTCCTTTCCCTGTTTCGATCAGAACGAGAAAAAGAAAATAAAAAAACCCCGACATCGAAGGAATCACCCCTCCCTCCAGATGGCCAACGCCGCCGCCCAAGCCCACCTCGTCGATGCACGTGACGCCAGAGCACACCCTTGCCTCGCTGTCAGCCCCTTCCTCCGTCCCAAACCCTAATCCACCCATCCCCAACGCAAACAGCCACGCCACCACCTCCTGGACCCGCCTCCACCTGGCGCGACTCCCTAGGCCTGCAGCCTCGACCCCCACCGCCTTCAAGACCCTCTGCGCCCTCCTCCTCTTCTTGAATCGCAGCACCCCCTTCGCCATAGTCGAACCAGCAAGCGCAGCCCCTTGGCGACCTTCCAGAGCCTCCTCCATCGCCAATGATCAGATGTGAGTTATTTATTTATTTATGGAAAAAAACTTGATTTTTATAGATATGAATAAAGAATAAAAAAAATTCAATTTTTATATTTATGAATGGCGTGATTTTTATTACTTGAATAGCGATGTTAAAATATGTTGTAGCGAAAAGATTAAAATCAGTTTTGTTTAGAAAATTAGCAAAAAGAAAGATTCGATTTTTAGTTCATAAAGATTCGATTTTAAGTTCATGAAGATGAGATTTTTTATACAACATTGAAAAGCATTGATTTTTATAAAGAAAAGGTTTTGATTTTCTTATGTAAAAAGGTTTGATTTTCTTATGTATAAAAATATGATTTTTATATCAGAGAGACAATAAAAATATGATTTTTATTATGAAAAGAGCGAGATAAAAATAAATTTTTTATACATTAAGTGATAATATAAAAATACTATTTTTATATAGTAGAGATAATAAAAATATGATTTTTATTATATGTAGAGATTATAGATATGATTTTTATGAGATAGAGAATATAAAAATACGATTTTTATATTATATAGATAGTAAAAATTCGATCTTTATATAAGAAGTAGAAATATAAAAATATAATTTTTATATAGAAAGGAGCGTTGTAAATGTATATAAAGTAGAAATAAAAATATGATTTTTATTTATTGAAAGGAAGTGATAAAAATATAATTTTCTTTATAGATGAACAACGTGAAAAGGACTGCATTGGAATTTCAAACAAATCCAAACGGTTCAGAAGTAAAGCACGACGGAGTGGAACTGTAACACCCCACCTCCACCAGGGTGGCTCTTGCAAGCACTCTGGCTTTGGAGGGGCGTTTGAATCAGGTAAACATGCATAATGATATATCAAGGCAGAACAAGAACATATGTATATATGTAAACAGAGTAAATAACATAGATAAAACAGCGGAAGATTTCAAAACATTTCAAAACAAGTCTGGTACAACATAGCTTTCCAAATAAACAAGTCTAGATAAAACAACATCAACTGAAAAACTGAAATAAATAAGTGCTATCCCCAATTAAGTGGTAACCATAACTAGCTTCATGTCGAAACCGTACATGAGCTGAAATCCAACAAGCAAGCAATCCGAAATCCAAGCTAAGCTCCAGTATTCCCTCCCTGAGAACCTGGGGAGGGGGGAACGGAAGAAAAGAGGCGAAAGAAAACAGGTCAGTCAAAAAGACTGAGTAAGCCCTACTACAATCAATGTAAACTGATAAAGTTAACTGGCATGAGCAGCAGGGATGAACATAAGGATAACAATATACTAGCATGATGATTAACTAACAAGGTAGATAAAGGTGTCATCGCATAATCAGGATTAAGGTTTTGCACCACAGGTGTACTAGCAAACTAACATGACTTAAACAAGTATTGATCCCTTGGCCCAAGCTTTGGCCCAATAACATGAAATGACCCTAATACAAGGTCCAACCAAACGGTCTAGTCGATCGGCTCCCTAAGCCTAACTCGTCACGTGTTGGTGTCAATACGGCCCAATCATAATTATAGTCGAACTGTGTCGGGTCCACCCTTCGGGTGTATCAAGCCCTAGGGTGTCAACCCCTGGACACCATGAACCTGAGTGCACAGTCCCGATCTACTGGTACCCGTGCATGTTTTCTCCGGCTACGGACTATGTGCACGACCAGAGTTCGCCCGGAACTACACCGGCGTACCCTCTGCCGGCGCTTTTGGTCACTTACCTCCAGTCCAGTAATCGTGCCCCCACCCTAGCCTAGTCCCTAGGGTCATGATGATACTAACTTGGGATTACTGCTGGAGTGGGCCCCCATTGCTAGGATTTTTCTAGTGGGTTAAGTACGGTTTAACCCTCTTGCTAATCCTGGATTAACTTGGTTAAGTGTAACGATGAGTTCACGACTTAACCCCGATTAATCTACCAAGCCCAAATTGGTTAAGTATTAAGTGGACCATGACTTAACCCTAATCACGAGGCATTAATTAATTTAATGCGCCTTAACCTCTCACATTAGACCTTGTTGTGGTTACTAGTTAAGCCGGCGGGTCCGGGTAGCTTTACACCACAACTTGGTCTAACCTCGGGTTCAAGGTACAACATGACCAACTTCTCACATTGGGTCCTATTGTTTGTAGCAACTAGTTAAGCCGGTCGGTTCCGGGTAGGTTTACGCTACAAACTCAACCCAACCTCGAGTTGGCCACACTTATCTTTTCTAAGTGTCATGTCCATCATGTTTCCAAAACATGCTACAAGTTTTCAAGCAATTGGGTAGACCTAACTTAATAGGTAAATTCCCAATGGGTAGACCTAACTTAATAGGTAAATTCCCAAGCTTATGTTTTATGTCTTTTAAGTTTACCCAACCCCAAACGCAATCCCATCGCTTACATATCGCAATAGCGCATAAAGGATAGAAAGAGGGAACTTGGCATAATCATGACATAAAGGTATTGAAGCCACAAGCTTAACATGGTGGTATATGAAATGTTCATATGTTCATACACTTGCATATTACATTTTTAGGCCTCAAAAGCTTGCATAAAACCAAACTTAGCATATTGGTGATACATGGTGCTAAATGACATGTAGAGATGGCCATAAGTTCGCATTTAGCCTCACATGCAAGTTATCATAAGAGATATGATAACTTACATGTTGCTAAAATGCAACCTTTGGCATAAAGCTTAAAGCTTTATGTTCATAAACCCAAAATAAGCTTGCATAACATGATAGCATGAACAAAATGTTCAACCCAAACTTGCATAACATAACTTGGCATACTTGCATATAAACTTGCATATCACAACATGATAAACTTGCATATAAACTTGCATATCACAACATGATAAACTTGCATATAAACTTGCATATCACAACATGATAAACTTGCATATCATACATTTAACTTTAGAGTTTAAGTATGAAAGTAGAATAGGGCTTACAATGCTTAAGAAGTCACAAAAATATGACAAAGCCCTTATGAAATCAATTAAACCCAAAATGCAAGCAAAACCCTTGAGCCAAAATGATCAAGACTCTTTCTTTATGATGCAAATATATAAACTTGACTTGAATGCAAGCTAATGATGCTCATACAAGTTTGAAAACACTTGTATGCATGGAAAATCACTTAGGAATTTATCTAGGAATTTTATGAAGAGAGTGGAGGCCATGAGAGGATTGATTTTGCCATAGTTTAGTTGTATGAATGAATAATGATGATTTAGGGTAGGTTAGGGTCTTATTTATAGATTAGGCAAGTGTTTTAGGCCATAGGATTAACCCTAGATTCAATCCAAGCCATCAAAGCATGTCTTGGGGAAGAAGTCAAGTGTAGGAACCATCTAGGGCCTTTAGATTAAAGATGGACCATGAGAACCATTCAAATGCAAAATCTGCATTTGAGCGAATCGGCCCACTGGTTGACAGCCAAACACCCTGGATTAACCCCTAGTCGACCCAGCGAGCTCGGGTCGACCTCAAAAATCGGCCGGTTCGGTTATTCCCCTCTCCCAATTCGCTGTTTTGAACATTTTTGCATATTTATTTATTTAATTTTCAATTATATATATATATATATCAATATATATATATTTCTCTGCGCAACCCATTTCACTTAATTAAGTATACTTTAATTTGGGAATTTTTCGTGAAACTTCGCGAGGCCATATCTTGGTCATACGGACTCCGATTTTCGAAAACTCGGACTCTATTTCGCGTATTTTTCCGAGACGAACGCAATGGCATAGCCCATTTCCCTTGATTCAGATTTTACAGTTTAATTTTGCCTCCATTTATGTTATAACATGTTATTCAAAAATACGGGTTGTTACATTCTTCCCTCCTTAAAGGATTTCGTCCCCGAAATCTCCAAGTTAGGAAGAACGTATCCTACCATCCATCATCCATCTACTCAAAACATCATCCACGAGCAATCATTGTCCTTAAAAGGTTCTAAATGCTGTATGATCATATGCAAAGGTGTGTGTATATGTACTTATCTAATGCGAAAATCAGAAGGTTACTGATTCAGTAAAGCCCCTTAATGCAAAATATGTTAGTGAAATGAGTCCATATGTATGCAAATTCCTAACATAATTTATAATCTCTACATGAGTGCACATAACATTCATCCATATGCAACATCCACGTGATAGCATAACAAGTTTTCATCCATGAATAAGCATAAACACTCATGCATATGCGGTATGAAAGTGTGTGAGCCGATCTTAGCGCCTAACGTGTATTATGCATCCATGAGTATCCACTTGCAAACACTTGCAACCACTTGCAACCATCAAGCATAACATGTTTCAAACACATGTTTCATCCAAAGGGTTTCTACCTAAGGTTCTCATGACAAGATTAACACGATAAACTAGATAAACATGGATAGCAAAGAGAAAGATATGCTAACAAAGAAAAGAGATTGAGAGTGTACCCTCAAAAAGGAATGGATAAAGCCCACACATCTTCTCCTCGGTTTCCCAAGTTGCGTCTTCTTCGGCTTCACCCCATTGAACCTTCACCAATTTGACCTCTCGATTCCTTAGCTTCTTGGTCTCTGTCCCCAAGATACGAATCGGAGCTCTCCTCAAGGTAGCCTCTTTCTCCACTTCTACATCTTTTAGAACACTTGGCTCAACAACCTCTGCTGATTCATGTAAACACTTCCGGAGATGCGAGACATGAAAAACATCGTGTACTCCAGCTAGCTTCTCGGGCAACTTCACTCTATAAGCCATCTGCCCGATCCTCTCTATAATAGGGAATGGTCCAACAAACCTCGGTGCCAACTTCCGAACAGCTCCAAATCGGACCACATTCCGCAAAGGAGAAACCTTCACGAAAACCATATCCCCAACATCAAACTCCAAATCCGTTCTTTGCTTATCAGCATAGGATTTCTGTCGGTCTTGGGCCGCTTTCATCCGTCTCCGAATCAACTCGATCTTCTCGGATGTATCTCTGATCATATCAGGCCCAAGTATAAGCTCATCTGTAGTCTCCCACCAACATGTAGGCGACTTGCACGGCCTCCCATATAAAGCTTCAAATGGTGCCATCCCTATGCTTGCCTGATAACTGTTATTATATGCAAACTCAACAAGAGGAAGATGGTCTTCCCAAGTACCACCAAAATCCAGAATACAAAGCCTCAACAGATCCTCGAGTACCCTATTCACCCTTTCGGTTTGACCGTCCGTCTGTGGGTGATAAGCCGTACTTAGATTCAACCTTGTGCCCATAGCTTCTTGCAAGCTATTCCAGAATTGACTTTTAAAGATTTGGGTCACGGTCACTGACTATACTAGAAGGGACTCCATGTAGTCTCACAATCTCACGAAGATATACAGACGCTAGCCAAGATGCGGTCCTCTTGCTCTTCACCGGAATGAAATGAGCACTCTTCGTAAGTCTATCCACAATAACCCAAATGCTCGTATTCCCTTTCCTTGACCTTGGTAGCCCATCGATAAAATCCATGGAAATACTCTCCCACTTTCATAGTGGAATGTCTAGAGGATGCAATAGCCCACCGGGCTTCTTTGACTCGGCCTTAACTTGCTAGCAAATGATACATCTAGAGACAAATTCTGCCACATCCTTCTTCATCCCAGGCCAAAAGAAAATGCGCTTCATATCTTTATACATCTTATCTCCGCCCGGATGTATAGTCAACTTAGAGCGATGCGCTTCCTCAAGAACTCTTCTTACTAGATCTTCTACCATTGGAACACATAACCTTCCGTCTCTCCTCAGCCAACCCTTGTCATCAATAGAATGTCGAGCGAGATGACTAGACGTCTCTCCTCGAATTAGCTTATCCATAATCTCAACTATCTGAGGGTCTTCTCTCTGCGAAGCCCCAACTTGATCAAGAAGGGTAGGTCTGAGTTCCAGAGATGCTAAAGAACCGGTCATCGACTCAATCGCCAAAGAGAAATCAAAGGTTGCCACATACTCTAAATTCTTCATCTCAACGAATAGATGACTTAGGGTCAACCTTCTTCTACTCAATGCATCTGCTACCACATTCCCCTTGCCAGGGGTATAAGCTATCTCAAAATCGTAGGACGCCAAGAATTCCATCCATCTTTGTTGCCTCAGATTCAGATCCTTCTGAGAAAAGAGATACTTCAATGACTTGTGATCGGTATAAAGCTCAAATCTTTCTCCCAGAAGATAATGGCGCCAAGCCTTGAGTGCATATACTATTGCTGCCAACTCTAAGTCATGAGTGGGATAATTCTTCTCATGCACTTTGAGTTGTCTACCGCCAAAGCATATCACGCTTCCTTCTTGCATAAGAACAGCTCCTAACCCTGTGCCACATGCATCGGTGTATACTGTAAATAACTTCCCTCCATCGGGCAAAGCTAGAACAGGTGCTGATGTAAGAGCTCTCTTGAGCTTCTGAAAAGCAAGCTCGCATTCTATGCTCCAAGCAAAAACTAAATTCTTCTTCGTCAATTTAGAGAGAGGAGCGGATATCTTTGCGAAGTCCTTGATGAACTTCCGGTAAAAACCCGCAAGACCTAGAAAACTTCTCACTTCGGTTGCATTCCTTGGAGTCTTCCAATCCTGAACTGCCACTACCTTAGCGGGATCCACCGCTAAGCCTTGCTTAGATACTATATGCCCAAGGAATCTAACTTCCCTTCTCCAAAAGTGACACTTGGAGAACTTGGCCTTCAACTGATGCGCTCTAAGCGTATCCATCACCTCCATGAGATGCCTTGCGTGCTCTTCCTCATCCTTAGAGAAGATCAGAATATCTTCTACGAAGACCACGACAAACTCGTTCAAGAACTCCCTGAACACCCTACTCATCAAGTCCACGAAATATGCGGGTGCATTAGTCAAGCCGAACGGCATGACAAGCCATTCGAAGAATCCATTTGGAGTTCTGAACGCAGTCTTGTCTATACTATCTTCAGCTACCCTGAGCTGATGGAACCCCGTAGCAAGATCAAGCTGAGAGAAAACAGAAGCACCGACAAGCTGGTCAAAGAGATCATCAATCCTCGGTAACGGGTGTCTGTTCTTCTTAGTCAGCTTATTCAACTCTCGATAGTCAATGGAAAGTCGGAGAGAACCATCCGCCTTGGTAGCAAATACCACAAGCGCTCCCCATTCAGATATACTTTGTCTAATGAAGTTCTTCTCAAGCAACTCTTTCACTTGCTTACTTAGCTCCCGCCTTTCACGCGGAGCCATGTGTCGAACGGGCAAAGAAACAGGCTTTGCATTATCCACCAGATAAATGCGGAAATCAATCTCTCGCTTAGGGGGCAACCCCCTAACTTCATCGAAAACATCCGGATACTCTCGAACCACTCTCACAAACTGAAGAGTTTCCATTGACGAGTCGAGTGATTCCAGATAGCACAACATGACGGGACCTCTCGGATCACAAGAAATCTCTAGGGTGTTTCCGAGGCGAGTCACGAGCCTCACAACCCTATGCTCACAACCAAGAATGGCTCCATATCTGGACAGCCAATCCATGCCCAATATCAATCCGTATCCCCTAAAACCAAGAACGTAAGCACTGCACAAGAACTCTACACTCAGTATAGAGATCCTCAAATCCCCACATATCATAGACAGATGGGCGGAACCCCCAATAGGATTTGAAACACAGACGGGATCATCTACCAAGCTAGTACTAAGGTGCAAACTATCAACAAGATCAGATGAGATAAAGCTATGCGATGCACCAGAATCAAACAAGGTACGAACTGGAAAATCAGAAATATATACAAGGCTCTCAACAGAAATACTACCTCGATCGGGAACTGGAGCGACATTGAGAGCATGAACTTGCCCTCTTGAAGGTCCAGCACGCTGAGTTTGACCTTGGCCTTGCCCTTGCTTCCTCGGGCAATCCTTACTGAAATGTCCAGTCTCACCGCAGAAAAAGCATTCACCATTCTTCCTTTTTCTCTTCTTACAATCCTTAATAAGATGCCCAACTGAACCGCAATAATGGCACTTCCCCTTGTTGTTCTTGCCCTTGTTGTTATTGCCCTTGTTGTTATTCCCCTTGTTGCCTTGACTCTTGTTCTTGTTCTGATTGCCTTGACTGCTCTGACCACTTGGATTACCCTGATTTCCTTTTCCCTGGGAATCAGTCTTCTTGGCTTGAGTATCATTCATCTTGGTTTCTTTCTTGACATCTCCCTGAAGTAACGCCATATCAACCAAACTCTCAAACGTGGCCCCATGGGGAATATGTGACATAGCCAATCCCTGCAACGGCTCATTCAATCCTCTAGCAAAACGAAGAGCCTTCTTCTGAGGAGTATTCACCATATCCAAGCCAAAACGAGCTAACTGATTGAACTTGTTCACATATTCTTTGACAGACATATCTCCTTGTTTCAAAGTTATGAACCTCTCCATTTGCACATTCTCCTCAGCAGAAGATAGAAACTTAAGCATGAACCTTGCCCTGAAATCGGCCCAAGTCTCAACAGGCCTAGTACCATTGGTGACTTCCCACCAATAAGCGGCCTCATCCTTCATAAGCCAAACCGCCAACAAGAGCTTCCTCTGATCATCTATCCCAAAGATAGCAAATAAATCCTCGGTCTCTTTCAACCAATTTCTGGCCTCTACAAAAGTCTCAATGTCTTGAAAGTTCTTGCCACCCATTGCTTTGAAATCTTTGCAAGTCTTTGCGAAGTCCACTTGAGGATGCTGAGGGGGAGGAGGAAGAGGAACCTCAGCGGCAGGAGGAGGAGGAACATTAACCACTGGAGGAGGAGGAGGAGGAACATTAACTACCGAAGGAGGAGGAACATTAACTACCGGAGGAGGAGGAGGAGGAACATCTGCGGGGCCGGCTTCGGTCGCCCTAGCCTCCAAAAGTCTCCTATACCAAACAGGTACGTGTACTCCCTCCGGAATAGCAAAGTTATCGGCCATACTGAAAACGAAGAAAAAGACAGATTCAGAATGGAGAAAAACGAAGGAATTTTGCTAATGGCTTTTTGGGGAATAGCCTTTAAAATAAACTAGACTTTTCTTTGGAAAATACTTTATACTTGGTTTTGAAAATAGTTTTCCAAAAGTTTTCTAAAAGCCTTTTTGTTCCTTCTCGTACCATATGCTCTGATACCAAATGTAACACCCCACCTTCACCAGGGTGGCTCTTGCAAGCACTCTGACTTTGGAGGGGCGTTTGAATCAGGTAAATATGCATAATGATATATCAAGGCAGAACAAGAACATGTGTATATATGTAAACAGAGTAAATAACATAGATAAAACAGCGGGAGATTTCAAAACATTTCAAAACAAGTCTGGTACAACATAGCATTCCAAATAAACAAGTCTAGATAAAACAACATCAACTGAAAAACTGAAATAAATAAGTGCTATCCCCAATTAAGTGGTAACCATAGCTAGCTTCATGTCGAAACCGTACATGAGCTGAAATCCCACAAGCAAGCAATCCGAAATCCAAGCTAAGCTCCAGTATTCCCTCCCTAAGAACCTGGGGGGGGGGGAACGGAAGAAAAGAGGCGAAAGAAAACAGGTCAGTCAAAAAGACTGAGTAAGCCCTACTACAATCAATGTAAACTGATAAAGTTAACTGGCATGAGCAGCAGGGATGAACATAAGGATAACAATATACTAGCATGATGATTAACTAACAAGGTAGATAAAGGTGTCATCGCATAATCAGGATTAAGGTTTTGCACCATAGGTGTACTAGCAAACTAACATGACTTAAACAAGTATTGATCCCTTAGCCCAAGCTTTGGCCCAATAACATGAAATGACCCTAATACAAGGTCCAACCAAACGGTCTAGTCGATCGGCTCCCTAAGCCTAACTCGTCACGTGTTGGTGTCAATACGGCCCAATCATAATTGTAGTCGAACTGTGCCGGGTCCACCCTTCGGGTGTATCAAGCCCTAGGGTGTCAACCCCTGGACACCATGAACCTGAGTGCATAGTCCCGATCTACTGGTACCCGTGCATGTTTTCTCCGGCTACGGACTATGTGCACGACCAGAGTCCGCCCAGAACTACACCGGCGTACCCTCTGCCGTCGCTTTTGGTCACTTACCTCCAGTCCAGTAATCGTGCCCCCACCCTAGCCTAGTCCCTAGGGTCATGATGATACTAACTTGGGATTACTGCTGGAGTGGGCCCCCATTGCTAGGATTTTTCTAGTGGGTTAAGTACGGTTTAACCCTCTTGCTAATCCTGGATTAACTTGGTTAAGTGTAACGATGAGTTCACGACTTAACCCCGATTAATCTACCAAGCCCAAATTGGTTAAGTATTAAGTGGACCATGACTTAACCCTAATCACGAGGCATTAATTAATTTAATGCGCCATAACCTCTCAAATTAGACCTTGTTGTGGTTACTAGTTAAGCCGGCGGGTCCGGGTAGCTTTACACCACAACTTGGTCTAACCTCGGGTTCAAGGTACAACATGACCAACTTCTCACATTGGGTCCTATTGTTTGTAGCAACTAGTTAAGCCGGTCGGTTCCGGGTAGGTTTACGCTACAAACTCAACCCAACCTCGAGTTGGCCACACTTATCTTTTCTAAGTGTCATGTCCATCATGTTTCCAAAACATGTTACAAGTTTTCAAGCAATTGGGTAGACCTAACTTAATAGGTAAATTCCCAATGGGTAGACCTAACTTAATAGGTAAATTCCCAAGCTTATGTTTTATGTCTTTTAAGTTTACCCAACCCCAAACACAATCCCATCGCTTACATATCGCAATAGCGCATAAAGGATAGAAAGAGGGAACTTGGCATAATCATGACATAAAGGTATTGAAGCCACAAGCTTAACATGGTGGTATATGAAATGTTCATATGTTCATACACTTGCATATTACATTTTTAGGCCTCAAAAGCATGCATAAAACCAAACTTAGCATATTGGTGATACATGGTGCTAAATGACATGTAGAGATGGCCATAAGTTCGCATTTAGCCTCACATGCAAGTTATCATAAGAGATATGATAACTTACATGTTGCTAAAATGCAACCTTTGGCATAAAGCTTAAAGCTTTATGTTCATAAACCCAAAATAAGCTTGCATAACATGATAGCATGAACAAAATGTTCAACCCAAACTTGCATAACATAACTTGGCATACTTGCATATAAACTTGCATATCACAACATGATAAACTTGCATATAAACTTGCATATCACAACATGATAAACTTGCATATAAACTTGCATATCATACATTTAACTTTAGAGTTTAAGTATGAAAGTAGAATAGGGCTTACAATGCTTAAGAAGTCACAAAAATATGACAAAGCCCTTATGAAATCAATTAAACCCAAAATGCAAGCAAAACCCTTGAGCCAAAATGATCAAGACTCTTTCTTTATGATGCAAATATATAAACTTGACTTGAATGCAAGCTAATGATGCTCATACAAGTTTGAAAACACTTGTATGCATGGAAAATCACTTAGGAATTTATTTAGGAATTTTATGAAGAGAGTGGAGGCCATGAGAGGATTGATTTTGCCATAGTTTAGTTGTATGAATGAATAATGATGATTTAGGGTAGGTTAGGGTCTTATTTATAGATTAGGCAAGTGTTTTAGGCCATAGGATTAACCCTAGATTCAATCCAAGCCATCAAAGCATGTCTTGGGGAAGAAGTCAAGTGTAGGAACCATCTAGGGCCTTTAGATTAAAGATGGACAATGAGAACCATTCAAATGCAAAATCTGCATTTGAGTGAATCGGCCCATGGGTTAACAGCCAAACACCCTGGATTAACCCCTAGTCGACCCAGCGAGCTCGGGTCGACCTCCAAAATCGGCCGGTTCGGTTATTCCCCTCTCCCAATTCGCTGTTTTGAACATTTTTGCATATTTATTTATTTAATTTTCAATTATATATATATATCAATATATATATATTTCTCTGCGCAACCCATTTCACTTAATTAAGTATACTTTAATTTGGGAATTTTTCGTGAAACTTCGCGAGGCCATATCTTGGTCATACGGACTCCGATTTTCGAAAACTCGGACTCTATTTCGCGTATTTTTCCGAGACGAACGCAATTGCATAGCCCTTTTCCCTTGATTCAGAATTTACAGTTTAATTCTGCCTCCATTTATGTTATAACATGTTATTCAAAAATACGGGTTGTTACAGGAACCCTCGGTGAGAACTTCTCACTTTAAATCTTGTTTTCTAGTTAAAATATATACTAGGATGCAGACGCTGCTTAGCAGCACCCGACACCCGTCGTCCATAGACCATGGACGACTTGTATGCTTGTTTGATGTGTTGTGAAGTTTTGTTCGTGATGTTGATGTGAAATGGATAATAAAACATACCTGTGTGAAATAAATAAATTATTGTTAAAAATATAATTTTTAACGTGTATGTGAATAAAATAAATATTCATTTACAAATCGAACGATTTGTTTATGTACACCCATTAGAAGGATATTGAATGGGACGATAAATTTTATACGTCGCCCAACTGCACAAATAATATTCAGTGTTTGTGGATTGAAACCCCACAAGGGTGTTGGGATGATATTTGATGTACACTAATCCCAATTGTTTAGTGGTATGTCGATCATTTGATTCACAGACTATATGAGCGTTAATTATTTATATTTAATGCTTATGCAGTTGTGTGGTGCACTTTGGATGATGGTTGATTATTTATCGTTGTTATTATATACATATGTTGTATGGAATCCATGTAATTAACATTATATGGTAATTGATTGGGCCTCATTCCAATTTGGATAATTAAAGAATATTTTATAATAATATTCAGAACAGGAAAATAATTATTCATGTGTTGAATAAACAAAATAGTCATGTGTTGGCGATACTCATGTGTTGAGAATGTTCATGTGTTGAAGAAACTATTCATTTGTTGAATAGAATAACGAAGTTATTGAAATATGTAAAGCCGTGTTGATTAGAGATGCGCCATTTTGACGCGAACGATATTTATAACGATTATATTCGTTTCTATAATGAATATAGAAAAGGAAGTGATTTAAAAATATAACGTTTTGAAAATATTATCATTTGTATATCGATGATGTAGAATATTCAATTTTGATTCGAAATTGAATATGAAGTTGAAATTGTTTTGAAAACGAATTTAAAACGATTTATAAAATACGTTTTGAATTGAAATCGACGAAATATATATAATATATATTACATATACTAAATGGCCTGAATAGAAAGCGTCGCGCCGCGGTAGTTCGCGAATTTCGACCATTGGCTTCGAATTGGAGTTACGGGAGATCCGACCGTCGGATTCTCCTAAAACTGGAACCGTTGGGTTCGTATCGAAAAGAGCTTTCCAAGGAATATTAGAAATTTGAAATCTAATGGTTGGATTTGGGATTATGTCCAAATCAAATTTGGAAAAGGTCGTTGTAAGATCAGTTCGATGGACGTTTGTGGAAATCGACTGTACGGGTCTTCATAAAATTATTAAAAATATTAATAATTTGTGTAAAATCATAATATATGAATTGGAAAGAACTGGGATGAAAAAAAATTCCACATTTGAAAGGATAAAAATATATTTTTATCGAAATGAACTAGTTTTGAACTAGATTTGAAATGGTTTTGAAAATAATCAGAATTTCCACTACGTGAATTGGAATGGATTTGAATCGAAATTATCTTCGGAATATTTCGATGTTGGATTTCGTGATTATACAGATATGGTTGTGGAAATTTGAAAGATATATTTATATCGTTATTTCCAATACGTTATTTGTTGGTTTCAGAATTTGATATTGAATATAAGATGATATATTTTCTATTCAGAGCCTTGTATTTAATATCAAATGGGATTTTGGGTTCGTCATGAATGGTGTCTTAAATAACACTGTTCTTGAACCTAGTTTAGAAAACAATAAATCTTTTAATTAAGATTTAGTGAAATTGTCTAGTTAATTTGGTATTTAATTGGAATTGAATTTAAATTGGTTTTTTTGGGTTTATCGTGAGCAGTGTTTTGAATAACACCTGTTCTTTAACTCGATTAACAATGGAATGTGATTTTGGGTTCATCGTGAACCGTGTTTTAGATGACATTGGTTCTTTAACCCAGTTAAAGACAGGATATTGATTTTTGGGAAGATTAAAACTAAGTGGAGTTTTAATGAATCTTTAATTAGATTAAAATAATCGAGAATGGAGTATCACCAGTTTTGCTCCAAAGCGATAGTTAAATCTTTAATTAGATTTGAACGTGAAATGGTAATTAATATTTACCGATAACACCGTGGTGTTGGATATGGAGTACTACCAGTTTTGCTCCGTGGGATGAATAGGTTGGGATTGGGAAATAAAATAAATGATTACTTCGGTGTGGTTCGCTAATCCCTACTAGTTTGGAAAACCTTAACATGGTTTGAAATGATATCCAAAGGAAGATTAAAGAATAAATTTAGAAGAATTTATCTTTGATAAAATTAATGGGAACATTTCCCTAAGAATGTGAATATTTGAATAAAAGAATATTCTGAATTGGAATGAGGCGTATGTTGTGTTTGTGTAACATTTGTTTATTTTATACGCGGGTTATTCAGAAAGGCCGGGTTTATACCCATTCTGAATAACCGATTCGACGATAAGTCGAAGATGATGACGGTGGTTGAAGACTGGAAGTCTTCACATCGTTTGGATGATTATTGATGATCTTGATTGGTTTGTACACCCAAGAGGAGGGAATCAGTTGATGATCGTCCAGACGTACTTGGAGATCGATGGATATGCGAGGAAAGTGCCTCCGGTTTCGTTTAGATCCAGAACGAACTTGTAAATGGACTGTGTGTCTGACATTGGATTTTATTCTTTGTTGATTGATCTCTATTAAATATACATCTGTTTGGCGGCGGAGAATTTATTTTCTTTCTTAACGCCCTTCTCTGAGACGTACAAGCTCAGAGGTTGTATATCGATGGACATCAGTCGCATGGAGTGAATTGCCTATGTGGCATGCCTAAGTGGCAGATGATCAAGGCTTCTGTTGAAAAGCAAAGTCTTGTGGTTGATGATCAAAGCACGACCTATGTGGCATAGCTTTGTGTATAGCATTAATTCGCGACCCTCACACCTCGGTATGAGTTAAAAACGGGATAGTGACTACAGGGAGAGCACGACGTTTATTTCTAGCTATGGGTGATGTTAATGACCTACCAGCCCTGACATTTATATACTTTTTACCTGTGTGGTTGTTGGAATGCGAGGCGCCTCGAATATATGGTCAATAACTGGCACTATGTGAGCCAACGTACATACCATTATATAGGTCCTATAGGACCGGAAAACGTGTGTTCAGGAATAACTAATCCTCAAAAGTACGAGAGGACCGGCCCTAAAGATCCAAGGATCGTTGTGTGTGGTCCTGAGACATTTTCTAGAGTGTTTCGAATGGAGAGGAGCTTGCCCCTTGCCTCGACTCATGACGAAAATCCAATTTCCAATACGTGATAATTCGGGTTTTATTTGTAGAACCTAGTATGGCGACATAGTAGATGGTAGCTATGCCGCCTATGATTGATACTTATAATTGAAATTGTTTTGACACTATACACTTATAGTAATATCAAAATAACGTGTATTTAAACGTATCAAGCATTCTTTGGCTATTATAAGGTAAAACCCTATCCTTCGGCTTGCGTTGCATTGTGTGATGGGACCTGGGTCTTATAATAGCTTCATTTTTCTTTATTTAGCATTGCGCTGTTTGTTTTATGCACTGGTATTCTTGGGAGGAAAGCTGTTCCGTGTTATACGGCGTGGTCCCTTGATTTACCTAACTTTAAAAATAAAGATTAATAACTGTTATAGTTCTCACACCAGTCACATGACTGACCTGGAGTTTATTGTTTTAACCTAAACTCTGGGTGCCCTTATTTTCCGCACGGGCAGCTAGTAGTTGGGTTTTGTAGATTTATATTCGTAGGATCCTGGTTTACAGCTAGAACGGTACTTGGAAAGCTCTATATCCGTGTATTTCTTTCAGTTGTGTGCTGTATTATTTTTCCGCTGCTATATATTTAAATGTAATTTAAATCTCTGATATTTGTCAAATGTGTAATATTTATTCATACTCTGTAATATTCTTGTATTCTGATGGAATTGTTGTAATAAACATTGAAATCTTCTTCTGTTTGCGTTCCGATGTGGGTTGTCCTCAAAGCAATTCGTGCTTTCCTTTACCGGGGAAGTTACGGGTTCTTACACTGAACATTGAACTTTTTATTAAAATGATGTGAACAAATACCGCTCTTAAAAAACTTTCTGCACCATGATTTGTGCATGTCTATATTATATCTATGTACCCTTGTATATGTTATACTCGAGGCTGTTTGCATCATTCACCATGCTTGAACAGATTTTGTAATGACTATCATGCTCAAACAGAATTTGTAATGACTACCATGCTTGAACAGATTTTGTAATGACATGAACTTGTGTGAATACACACTTGTTTATTTCAGTCTCGACATGCTACTTGACCATAGTTGAACCATTTTTATCATGTGCACTTGCTCATTCACTTGTAGTTTGTATCAGAGTTGCTTGCACTTTGCCATATTGACCTGAGTCTGTTTTGACTTTGTACTGCAATGGTTTCATGTTGTGTTCACTTGTATTTGTAATTCATTGATGTACTCAACCAATGTCTCTCATGTCAACTGCTTCATTCATTTGCATATGTTGTTGCACACCAAGGTCCATGTGCATAATTGTTTATGAACCCCATCTGAAACTGTCCCTGTATGCTTGCTGAAACTAGATCGAGTATGCATTGCTCTGTCTAAACCTTGGCAAACCAAAAACAGTGTTGCTCGTTGTCCCTGACATTTACACACACAAAAATTCTTGTTGTAGCACTCTAGTTTGTTGTGCGTATCCATGCACAAGCCTTGGTCTTGGTTCTATGATGTTTTAAACATTTGTTGTTTCCATTTTCATGAACCAGTCTTGTTCATGGCTCGACCATTTTCCATATTTTTACTGAAACTTGTACTTGTTTGTGTTGCATTTTGTATTGTGCTTGGCCACTTTGGTTATGTGTTGACTATGTTTTCATGTGCACTGAGTCGAGAAGGTCCACGTGGCTACTCCTCAGTTGCTCGCAGATTGGCGAGGCAGTGCACACGTGTATATTTATACACGTGTGTACATGCAGCCATCAGATAATTTTTCCTGTCCCTGCATATTAGACCAAGTCTAGAAAAATGATGAGAAACACACTGAAATTCTAAGGCAAATAATATTTAAATTTTCTTTTATTTAATTTTGTTTTTGTTCCAGTATATTGCGTGTGTGTTTTTGTGACAGATATGGAGATGACTGGACTGGATTGGAGAGCGGTGAAGATAGAAGACTAAAGATGATGATGTTCATATATGTCAGTATATATGAGTGAACTATGGAGAAATGTAAACAACTATTGAGTGAACTATAGTGAGGAGCTGATGTACATAAAATAGAAAGTTGTACTGATATTTATAAATAAACCGATTTGGCTGAAATAAAATATTATTTTATTGTGTTCAAACAAATTTGTCTATCGTATTCAGTTTATATGCAAGTACAATCTCATGTGAATGTGTTTAAATAGTGGAGTTATAAATAGTTGTACTATTTGAATGTTTGAAATATAAAATTTATATTTAAATAAAATACTGTATGAATATATGAATGTCTGTACAGTCGTATTCTATTTAAATATAAAAACTATATTCCTGTCAGTGATGTATATATAGAATAGTACAGTAACAAACACATTTAAAATAATATTTGTTTGGTTGTTATCATCAAACAAAAGTCATATAATTGTGTATACAACTACGTCATATACAACAAAATTGCCAATGATCACTAAACAGTTCCTATGCTCGAGTATCAAATGCCTCCAACTGATTGATAGACATAAATATGCCTCCAGCATGGATGATAAAATGATCGAGGTCCTTATAGGTAGGGACAACCATGGCATTCAACTTGAAGGCGAGGGAGGATGCATCATATTCCAAGGCATAACAAGGCAATCCAGATCACTCAAAATAGAAGACAAAATTAAGGAATAAACAAAAAGCTAGATCTAAAGAGAGAAGCATCGTTCCATATGCCAGCCACTTGAGGTGGTTGCTCTGGGTTACCCTAATTATAAGAAAATTGAGACTTAGCCCTATGAGGAGTTCGATTAGTGCCTTCCTTCTTGCCCAAGTGCATGCCCAACAAAGTCAATCAAAGTAGCATAGGAAAGTTCTCGAAAAGAAGGAAATAGTAGGGATATAGAAGTAAGTGGCTGAAGAAGCCCAAGAAAAGAAAGTTGAAGAATGTCAATAGGTTGACTTTGTTTTTGCCTGAATGATTTCAACTTTTTGTTGGTTTCATTTGGATGAGTTCATCCCTCATTTTCGGATATTAAACTTCTGCTACCTATTTTCCAAGATTTCATGTATACAAAATTACTTTTTTGTCCAAGTGTTTTGAATATTTATGTTTTTCCTTCAATGTACTTGCAAAAATTTACTCATCACCAACACTTAAGTCATTCATGATCTCTTATTAGTCCGAGTGTTAACCTAAGGAGTCACCCTTGAGACCTCTTTTTAGTCATCGCCTCAAGTCATGTGACAAGTAAATTGTATTGCCTTATGTGTGGATATCGCAATCAACCCTTTAAGTCTCTATACTTATGCCCTCTACCTAGTAGAGTTCACATGGATGTCAGGATTCGTTCTCATGATTATACTTACCTATCGAATTTGCGGTTTGTATTAGGGTACAAGTGGTCGAATCACCCTCATTCCTGCTTCATTATCCTATCCAAGCTATGAGGATCGAAATTCATTTGGTTAACAACTGAGTTACATTTACCTAGGTTTCATTCCCTTGCCCTCACGTTGAATATAAAAGCCGCTTTAAGGATGATCTAGTCGCATCCATACCAATTTTACAATCCTCCCATTGAAATGTTGGATAGAATTGTGGATTCCATCCAATAAATGGCCAGATCACATTCACCGTTGTCATAGCATTGTTCTTTTGCTCCCATGTAAACAACAAAAGTAGGTTAGTGATTAGGCTAGATTATATCAACTGCATTGTTTGTCATGTCACGCTCTGTTTTAAGGCATTATTTGGTAAGTGAATAGTCAATTTATGTCTACTTTTAAGTCCATGCTTCGTTCCTCGAATAGAAAGAAAGAGTTAGTCATTGAGTGGTCGAGTCATGCTCTTATAACTATATGTGTACATTGGTCGTTCATATCACATCTATTATTCTATTCACTAAGCCATGGTCATTTAAGAACCAAGGGCATTTATCTTAGTCAAAAAAGTGTTGGCATGCCTTATTACATTGTACAAAAATAAATTTAAAACTATGAAAGCATAAAGTAAACAAAATAAATTCTAAGTGAAATAGCAACAACGATCCTCGTCATCTCATGTTCTTGTTAATTCAGTGCCATCAACAGTCGCTAGCATAATCTCTGTTTAAGTCCTTCGTCTAATGATGTATCGTCCTTTCCACTTTGGGCCCAAATTTGTTAAGCTAGAGAAGATTCTCTTCAAGATGATGTCATCGATGTCGAAGGTCCTAAATCAAACTTTATTGTTGTAGTATTTGGTGACTTGGTGTTATGTGCATCTACACTCAAGTCTGTTTCTTACCTTTTCTCATCGATCGTGTCCAAAAGATTGCATTTGTAGATCTTTATTCATCAAGAGGTCATACTAAGTTACGATGGAAATAGACTTCCAGTTCAACTGGGATGATGGCTTACGAGCCGTAAGATAAGGCAAACAAAGTGTGACTAGTTGTTGACTTGTGAATTGTTTTGTAATCCCGTCATGCTAACGGTGGTTAGCCAACCCATTTTCCTTTAACCTTTTTAAAACTCTTATTCATGGTGGACTTGAAAATTTAATATACAGCTTCGTCTTGTTCATCTAATTGAGGATGAGCAACTGCGGAATATCACTTTTCAATGCAATGGAATCAATAGAAGTTTTTAATTCGACACTATTGAATTGGGTACCATTGTCCATTATGCTAGTTCGAGGGAGACCAAGACAACATATGATGTTCTAAAAGGCAAAGTTGATTACCATCATTATTGAAATAGTATTCGGTGGTTTATCTTTATCCAAATTGGTGAAGTAATCAACTGTATCGATGGCTTAGCTTGCACAACCTTTGGAGATCAGTAGAGTGCCAATAATGTCAATTCCCATATGACAAATGGCTATAGACTGATCAGCTTAGCAAGTTTCATTGGAGGGGCTTCTCGGATCTTAGCAAACCTCTTGTATTTCTCACAACATCGCCTATAATCAACTGCATCCCTATTGAAAATTGGCCTGAAATCACTATAGAGAAGTATCTTCTTTTCCAAGATTTGCCCTCTAGTATGGTCACGTTGTGTATCTCAACACTCATTTGACGTCTTTGTGGGTGACACATCAAAAGAGCGTAATAGAGAAACCTTTCATTTACAATGTTCCTTCTTAAAGAAAGTAGCGTGTAACTTAACGTCGAACTACTCGTTTCTCATTCATTCTTTCGAGAAGGACTTCACATTATAGGAAATTATAGGTTATATTCGCTTGTGATTCCCGCTTTGGTTATGTCGCTTATACTTGATCAATATCCATCTGATCAATACTCGTTGCATCTAATACATCTTTTGAAACCAAGCCCATGTGTTGTGCATTCCCAAAGCTAACTAACACTAGTAGAGAATTGGCTCGTTTTGTCTCGTGAGAAATATGCAAGATAGTGAATTTCTCAAAGTCAAATAACAACACATGGATCTGGTCTCGATGAGGTGCAAGTCTTGCTTTTTTTTAACCTTAAACTCTAATTTAAATTATATACAACAATTTGCAAATTATAAAAAATTTGAATTGACTGTACTATCAGTTTGTTGGAAAGTTCAAGCCTAACAATAAGAGATCCGTAATCAGATACATTTTTTGTTACGAGGAAATTGAGTTTCATGGCAAAGAAGATCGATTGTTCCTTAGGAAGTACTTGTACAACTTGGATGCTAGAACATTGATCGTTGTGTTCTCCATTCATAAATATCTTCCAATAGATGAGTGACTACTCACTTCTCATGGAAGAGTCGTCTGGTATAGTGAACTTGGCAATGAAGTCCGCAAAATGCATTTCCGTGGAGAGCCCTGAGGGATATAAGTAATGAAAAGCTGGCTTATCGCTGTGTTCCATTTGAGTAGCATTCCTAATTCCGCAAACCACTATAGGATCTGTCATAGTGGCTGGTTAGTATAAGCTTTGATTGGGTATGCCTAGACGTAGTAGCGGGGATTCCTAAATGTGATTAACATGAAGTAAGCTAGCTTATCAAGCTTTAGGGAGTTCGGTTCAGCTCTTATTAAACTTTTTCTTAAATACTAGATATTCTTCAAGATTTGATAGTCTTCATGCATAAATGCTTAATTAGTGGCATGTTATGAAACAATCAAATAAACAAACAAGTCTTTAAGATCCATTAGGCTTCCACATATTGGAGGTTTGTCAAAGTGATTCAATAGATTTTGAAAAATGTCAATATAATCTTGCATCCATGCTTCCCACTTTTAGTTGGATGGAAAAGAGAAATATATTTATTAATCGCACTAGAAATGAATTAAGTTAGGGTAGAAAACTTACCATTTGAACTATGCACGTCCTTTATCTTAATTGGAACTTCGATATTTTGAATAGTCATGGTCTTCTTTGGGTTGACATCAATCCCACAATAACGGATATTGAAATCCAGGAAATTTCCCAATGCAACACCAGATAAGTATTTTAGGAGATTAAGTTTCATTCCATATTTACGAAGAGCACTAAATATAAACGTAAGTTATCGATATGGTCAACCAATAATCATGACTTCACGAGCATATAATCCACGAATGCTACCATAGATCTCATGGTGTGGTCTTTAAACATGTGGTAAACCAGTCACTAGTAAGGTGCTCTTGCATTTGTTAATCCAAAGGGTATAACAACAAATGAATCCCAAAATCAGCAATGAAACTGGTATGATCACGTTCTAGAATGTGCATTGAAATGTGATTGTACTTGGAATATATGTGTGTATATATATCAATGAAAGATAAATTCTCATTTCTTTTCCTTGAGTTTACAAGGTAATTTATCCTTGGAAGCGGGAAACTTTCATTTGGGCAAGCTCTGCTCAAGTAAGAATAATATTCAAATATCTTTCACTAGCCATTATCTTTCTTTACCAAAATTGGACTGGGGGCCCAATCTGAATAGAGGGCACCATGGATAAGGCCATTTTACTTCAAATTATATGCCTCCTCTTTGAGTACACTCGATCTCTATGGACATAGGATACATATCTTTTGCTTCATCTGCACAAACTTCACGGTGATATTCAATATAAGGTCTCAAAGGTCGATGAGATACAGCATATGTTAGCATGAGTCCAGGTGATCACGTTTGGATTCCCTCGAAAGTAATTGGAAATTTCCTTCATTTTATGTGATTGAGATAAGATCCAAATTTTAAGACCTTAAATATGTCATCGTCATCAATCAAATTTTCAATTGGTTTCTCGAATGAGGCATCTCTCTGATATCTTGGCTCCTCGCTTTTTTTGGATTTTGTCTTTAAAAAATCGTTTGTATTGCCGAGCTTGGACCTACCCTTTAGTTGTGATGTGTCATTGTCCTTGATGCAGAAAGAAATCCACAGAACCTTACCCTTTTCTTACTAATGGGCATCTTTCCAATCAGCCACGTAGCACGCCCTTCTGATAACCTAATCTCCCAGAATCACTACAATGTCATTGTCAATAGGAAACTTAATCGGTAGTCACCACACGACAATTCATGCCCTAAAGTTAGCAAGGCCCGGTCAATGTAAGCTTGCATTAAAAATAAAGTAGATATTTAAAAAAAGGAAGGATCTAGGATCACCAATAGCCTCCATCTTTGAGTTATACCAATAACTCCACCATTCCTATTAGTTCAATAAATGTCCTATTGAAGCCGTGAATACGAGTTGTTTATTGCCACAAGTCCTTATCCTCTAGCATCATCTAGTTATAGGCCTTTTTAAATAGTATATTGACAAAATCCTAATATCTACAAGGACTTTATGTATAAATGTTGGGAGAACTATGGTCAAGCTCACCAACAGGTCTATTAATTGGGCTCCACGTTGTACGCTTCTCTATTTTTGAAGAAGACATCGTCAAATATCATCCTCATTTTCTTTGATGGTTCTGATTTTTCCGTTTTGTTTACATTCCTCATATGCAATGTTTTTTGGCAAATTCTATTTGCACCCAGAAATATGCCGAGTAGCCCCCCATTTTATAAAAAAATACGATGACGAAAATGCCTTTTCTGTGTTATATATTTTTTCCAGTTTTCTGAACACCTTGTAGTTCCCTTACGCGGTTTATCAGTGTACCTCATAGTACCCCTACGTGGTTTTTGAAAGAACCACGGAGAGTTGCTACGAGGTACACTAAGTAACCAAGTCGGGCCGTTACGAGGTACACTGGTAAACTACGCATTCCCCCTATGTGGAAGGGTATTTCTGGATCTTTTTTAAAAATAGTGGGGGCTACTCAGCAAAATTGAAGGTATACCACTTTTTTCATATTTTTAGGGGCCTACTCAACATATTGTTGGGTTCCAATAGAATTTGCCATGTTTTTTACCAAATTAGCGGACTACTTCATGGTTCTCGAGATTGTTCCACTAACTAAAATGTTAATGATGATTCCTTTCTGCTTTTACAAAGCGGTAGCTCTGGGTGCTCTCTAAGCTTGATTGTTGTAACTTGACATCCCTTGCTCTTATATCATGAGGCATTCTTATACTGATCTAGCTTTTCTTATCTGATCAACTTCTCTATCATATCTCTTAAATGACTACACTCATTTGTCGTATGATCATAATTTCAAGAATAGGAAAAAAAATACCAAACTGTTTTCTCTCTTCATTAGCACTTTAAGAGTAGGCTTTTTATATTGCATCATGTGCATTTGTCCACATATATATTTCCCACTGAGTCATTAAGGGGGTATAGTAATCGTATTTAATGCTTCCATGAATCTCGTTGCTGATAACGACTGTCATCTCCACTATATTCTCGATTCTATTATTGTTTTGCTTATTTTGATTTTTGCTTAAATTTACCGATGGTCCCTCCGAATTACTCTACTGTTATATTTCTCTGTGTACACTCATTGTTGAGTACAATAGGCTCCCTTTGATGGGTCCGTATAGCATCCCCCTTTCTCAAGACATGTAATACTTTTTTATGGGACTAGTTCAATCTTCAATGTGGATGGAAGCCTTTCGGTTAACTAGTCTCTAAGTTTAGAATCAGGGTCAACACTCCTATTCAACTCCAACAAAATTGTTGACCCCAGCGAGTATGACATAAAACCTCTCAAAAATTCTTTTAAGGGATACCCATGCGCTTGATGTATACTTGAGAGTGCCATGACATGCTTAGGGTGTGCCAAATGAATATGGAATTGATTGAGAAACTTAATTTTTAGCTCCTTAATTGATGAAATCAAAATAGTTGGTAGCTTAATAAGCCACATTTTAGATACAACTTCCAAGTAAAATTAAAAGTCCTTACATTTAATCATGTCATTAGCCTAAACAGAGTCCAGGTACCACTAATAGCTAGCAAGGTATTGCATTAGGTTAGTCTTTCCCATGTAGTTCGACATCATAGGTAAGTTGAATCTACATGGGATATTCAACATTTAATATGGTTGTTGATGAATGGAACATGACTCCTCTGTTCTCCCTTGTCCTAATTGGAGTAACCTTTACCACCCCTCATTATTTGTCTAACTATAGCCGTTAGGTCCAGGGTCAGGATCGTTGAATGTTGATATTCAGGCTTCACCCTACATCTCTGTCTCCTTGGCTTATGTTTGGAAGATGGAATCACTTGAGCAATATTTCCAACAATGTATTCTTGATCTCTCGCATTTTGGTTGATCATAAAATGAGCGGGGAGTAAGGCGACAAAACATGAGGATCCGAGAATATTTCAGTTCAGCCTGGAGCATGGGAGTTTGTACCATGTGTGATAAATTCCCTGAATCGGCACATATTTTGTTATTTAGGTTGGCCCTCTATAAGTGTATCGAGTGAACTAGAGCAGTCTGCTCTCGATTAGTACGTCCTGGCTTGATACCGATATAGAGTTCTTTGCCTTAGTTTCTAGCCTTTTCCCACCTGTTTTATGATGTTGACTCCTATTGCCTTCCTATAAAGATGATGTACGCTCTGACTCAAAGTATTGTTGGGTCGTAGAAGGTCTCCTTTGCTCGTTTCATTCAATGTCCATCTTATTGACATAAATCCTCAACTAAATGCTATATCGTATATGCTGGTTCAATGCCTCATTAGTCTCTTCCGGCTTCCTCATCAAAGACATGAAATTGACATACGTAACCAGATCTAATTTTATTGGAGAAGAAATGGTGACAATAATAGCAATCTGGTTTCCCTAATGTTTACTAGTCTTTTCTTAAGCTTCAGTGTTAGAATGCAATGCAGATGTAGCTCTTTATTGTTCCATTTCAAAACTTTCCTTAGAGAATATGTCAACAAAGATCTGGATCTTCCCTCAATGAACCCAGATATTATCTGGTAGATGAAAAAAATTCATCATTTGAGAATGACTTATTTCTTATTGCAAACATTAAAATGTTTGCGAAAAAATTGGCAAAATCACCTAGATGTATGATATGGAGAAAGTTAGAATGAAAACAAAGGAAATTGAAAGTAAATAGCAAAAAAAAAAAGACAACAATATATAGTGGTTTGACATTAAGGAGTCAACATTCACATACAGATTTCAACTCTTTATTGATGATTTTTGTAGTTACAGTGATTTAGATTGATGAAGAATCAAATTTATAACGATGGTGGCTAAAGAAACAAGCAACTAAAAGTTCTTAAACTCTCAAAGGTAATCAATATTCATAGGTAGAGATGAGATTGGATCAATCATAAATTTGCTGAGAAAGTGGAGCGACCAAATCAATTAAGTACGAATCTATTAACTCCAAAAATGGCGATAAGACTTAGTTCGTTGCGAAGCACCACCCAATGATGGGGAAAGCAGAATACAACAAATAAAATGGAAAAGGAATGAAACGAAAAGTAAAAGAGAGAAACACAATTTTATAGTGGTTCAGCTTGAAATCAAGCCTATATCCACTTTGAATAATTTTATTATTATCCTTGCCAAACCAAATACAATGAATTAAAGATGATTACAACGTCTCCATAATAGGGATTTATAGGAAACCACAGTGACTATTGATTATTGGAGTAGATCTCAATAATCCACCTAGGTGACCTAAGGTTATTATCTCTAGAGATAAAGTATTGTTGTTGAAAATGAAAAGTGGCTACAGGCGATGAATAATGGCTAAAGATTTACTTTGGCAGCATTTTTGTAGGCCAAGAACCTATGAAGAAAGACTAAGAATTGTGCTTAGAATCTCCTCGGAAACCTACGACTCAAAATAGTATTGATGGGTACTGGTCCATGGATGATGGACCGGTATCAGTCCATAGATATAGGGTATTTTGTACTTGAGTTTTCAGAAATTCCTTCTCCATGTTGCCTTTAATCTTCGAGTATAATATGGCTTCAATTGGACTTAGTTTGATGGTGTATCGAGCTCCGGTGCTTTATTGCTTTTTCTTTTCCGTTCGGTCCATCGAGTATTTGTATTTGGACTGGTCGTACTGGCTTTGAACTTTGTCAATGGGATTCTTTAAGAATAATGATTACATTGGCACAATCCTTATGCCCAAATACCCTGATTCCATGGATCGGTACCAGTCCATGGTGTTAGATTATTTAGGGCTTTAATTCCTTGTCCTCCTTATTTTCTATTTCTAGTCCCTTCCTATCAAGTTTCATCTGATTTTAGGGTTAAATGATCCTACTTCTTACTTAGATTATGCACATATCTCTTTTAGGTTTATAACCGGTTTAACATTTTCCTCTCGAAGCGCATTCGTGTAGAAAACATGATATGCTCTGGAATGATGATCCTACGTTCTACATGACGAATTTATCTAGAGCCGACAACTTGACTTTCTCAAAACATCATTATCGAATAGGAGTGGTAACTTAGCACCATTGGATTCACACTTTACATGTATATCCAAATAAGCTATCTTGACTCAGAATTCTTATTGTGGGTTGGAATTACATATGCATATAGCTGGAACAGAAGTACCGAACTTTTGACAAGAAGTGATGGATCGGTACCGGTCCATGGGTGATGGACCAGTACTGGACCTAGTACTTAGCAGATTTTTCTGCTAACTTCTCCCACTTTATATATGTTCTGACCCCTTCTTTATTTTACTATTTCCTATTGCAAAAGATTTAGGGTTCCGATCAATCCATCTTCTCAAGTGTTGGCCCATTGATTTCAGCACCGCCACCAATCGTCTCACATCATCGCCATCCATCAGAGACTCTAGATCTTGCCTTTGACCTCTTACCACTAAGTTGGCCCAGATTTGTGCTATACTTTCTTGATTCTAGTCGACAAAATTTAAATCAACCTCATCCCTTACTCAACCGCTATTTATGCATAATCCAACCAACTCCAACCTTTTCCATCACTTCAATTCTTATTGGCGATTCCCCTTGTTAATTTCACCAAATCACAATTAGGAATATACTGTTTTTTTTAATTAGGGTTTACTATGTCAATTTGGGCATTGAACTTATCGATTGGTATTGACCGAAACAATATCGACCGTGTCCATAATTCGGTGCTTGAACTTATTGACATAATATCTTGCGCATAATTCTTACCTTGACTAGATGACACATGTTGGACTTGACTTGAATGCTGTTTCGAACTTGTACACGATTTCGAACTTGGCTAATATGACTTAGATTGGACTTAGTTGGTGATAACTTTCATGCTAGCTTCATATCAAGAAAATAAGCTTGACGAATTATAGACCATTCATTGTACAATATGCAACCTTTGTCGCCTAATTAAACTGAGTAGTGAGGTATTGCATATTAACCAAATGAAAGAAGTTTATGAATTATTCTAAATGAACAAATTCGCTTTGTCTCAACTTAATCCTTTTTAGCTAAATTAATCGCTACTACTTGTTTATATATTATCAGCACACATGCATATCCAACAAACCTGTACTAAAGGACAATAGAGCTTCTCTTTCCAATTCGAGTGATGCATTTATTGTTGGTTACTCAAGTCGAAAATGGATTAGTCTAGTTAAATAAAATAAAGCGTAGGAAGTTCTTTTATACTTAAGTGGGCAATTTCCGACCCATTCCAATTAAGAATTTACACTATGCTCGATACGATTCATGTAAATATGGAAATACTCTTGCACTAACCTGACGTTTGGGACTAGCAGACTGACACACACCGGCTTTGAATTCCAAGCGTTACCTTCTCATATAACACTTTACACTTAGTGGGCGCACATACCTAATTATTATGAATACAAAGTTCGTTATGTAGAATAGCCTCTCGACATTATGAGCGCCTTCGATCTAGGGAAGGTGATTTTTCTCAAATCCAAGTTTTGTCGACCTCCGATGCCATTCACTATTTGTACAAATAGGAGCTTCCTCGCATATGCCTATTGAATGAGCTATCATCGTTACGGGGACCATGGTCGACTTGTCCCGTCTTGTACTCGGACTTATCCCAAACCTGTCGATGTGGTTCTCTTCAACAATAACCCATAAAATGCTTCAGCACGTCTACATACAATTTGGCATTCCAGAAGAAGATGTCCAACTCCCCGAAAAAGATGAAGAGGTTGACCGTCCTCCTGTCAGATTTATAGCCTGCCACTGCAGATGTGTTCACATAGTGTTGTTCCTCATTTTAACCCCTTCTACCTGTCAGTCCTTCAGGTGTTAGGAGCCATGCCTTACCAATTGCACCAAAATAGCTATGATGTGCTCACTGGCCTATATATTCTTTTCTTGCAAACCCTACAGCGCATGCCTCTGTTCAAAGAAATTTGTTACCTATGTGTTTTAGAAAGTAAGAAAGACCACTCTTCCTTAATTTTCTTTGAGTGCGCCAGGAACCGAAAGCTTATTCCCGGTCTACAGGATAAGATACCTCCTTTCATGAATCTTCTATTCTATGACAGATGTCCAGAGGATTCAACAGGTTCTGGACAAAATGAGGCAAGTTGACGTTGCTTTTATTATTGAATTCATAAGTTATTGGCATTTTGAATCAGCTTCTTTTGTGTCTCTTAACTTTGCAGTTTTGTCTTCTCAAACTAAGGATCCTAAACACTTCACAATGTTTGAATCTTTAAAGGCTATCGAGGCAGACGAGGGGCAAAAGGATTTCTTGCTTCAAGATGAGTTTCTCCATCAATTTGGATTATTTGAGGATTCTTGATTAATTATTCCTCGAGAGATCTCGACTTCTTCATGCACGGCAATCGATGGTCAATCTACTCAATAAATGGGGAAGGACAAACCAGAGGAAGCTTCTCCTGTAGATGCCTTAGTTATAAAAAAATTGGGGCAATATATTAATGTGGACAATGTACTTTGCACCAGATGTCGCCCATCAATGAAGGTTGTGAGAGGGAATTTATACAATGCGAAGGCAAAGCACTTACGAACCCCAAAATGGATAGAGGATGGAGAATTTTTGAGTGATAGTGATACCTGTATCGGAACCAGTGAGCATGGTCCTCGGTTTGTGGACTCATCTAGCGGAGAATCCAGTAGTAGCGAATCCAATACCGACTCCGTAGATCTAGTTACTGACAATAACCAAGTTACTTCACCTCATACTCCTCCCATTGATGCCTTAGGCAAATATGATCAAGGAATCTTTACGGACTTAAGCGATACATATGCGAGACCCATAGAGATTTTTAAGGATGATCCAAATCCTATTACTCGCTCAACGTGTAGATTGGGTGCCCCAGCGATGCCGTCATTAGCTTTGTGCACCCCGATATTCACTTCCACATTCTTTGAGACTCCCACGACCCCTCCGTCCTGAGCGATTCGTAAGTGAACTGGGTTTAGATAGCACTCACACGCACCTTGCACCACAACTACTTAACACATGTGCTTCTTCTATTCACTTGCCCATTCTTCAGCCTCTGTTACTAATCCAATCTTCATTTTTGCATATTCTTTCAGGAGCCTTCAATACCAATATTACGATGATTTTGAGCATTGTGTTTCTAGAGTCTTTAAGAGCTTAGGTCTTTTTTATCCGAGTCACTCTGAGATGGAAGAGGAAAGAAGAGAGAGGAAGGCTCATGAGGAGCACGATCATAGAGATAGGGGAGAGCGCGAGTGGAGAGTCCATGAAGAGCAAGACAAGAGGGATCGCGAAGAGCAAGATAAGAGAGCGTGAAATTCGTTCTCGAAATCGCATCCGGGAGGAGGAGAAACATTGAAAGCGAGAGAGAGACGACGGGACGAAAGATTGACATAAGAGAGGTGTCCAAGCATCCTAAGACCGATTAAAGCTCAAATCCTCCTACGACAACATCTGCCGATTGTGCTCCGATTGTCACTTTTGATCCCACTCCCCCTACTGCTACCTCGGCTGAGGCAGTCGTTTACAAAATTGGTCCTATTCACTTCTAAAAGTACCCAGTCGATTATCATAGATATTTCCGAGATGGTTCTTGGGAGAAGTGTGAATTGATTTGGATATTACCCAAGTAAACTAAGAGGAGATGCTAAAGAATATTGAGGTTTTCAAAAATGATGAGAAACTATTAAATTGGAAAAAATTGGTCTTGGAGCTTTAGAGAGTTAACAAGATTAACTACGAAGTGCAACTTACAATAGAGAGTGATCGCGCCTAATGGAGAAAGCTATCAAAGAGAGAGACCCAGAAATTGAGCGCATTGTTTTAGCTAACGATGAAGCCATAGTTGCTAAGAGGTAATCTGAAGAAGTACTGGCGACCGCGGTCCAGTCCTATCAGAGAAAGGAGGCTTTGCTAAACTCTCAATTTTGTGATGCTCAATCGGCATAGAGACTGGCCGAAAACTCACTAGAAGTGGAGAAAAGGACCATTGAAAATTATCGCAAGAAAGTGGCAAGTCTTATTATAGTGGTCAATGCTGAGACTCTTGAAAATATAAATATGAAAGATTAGCTTGCTAAGTCCCGACGTGGGTGTGATTTAATGAGGCAAGAGAGTGATCAGGCCATGCTTGAAATGACTGTTGTTGAAAGTACTCACACTAAAACTATGAGCAAACTCAATTTGATCATGTTCAAGTTTTATGTTCTTTGTGTTATGGGGAGAGGTAGCTTGGAATTCCTAGGCGAAAGGTATACGCGCACCTTGGCTGAGATATGGGAGGAAGTGGTAAGACAGGAAGTCATTGATCGTGGTTACACTAAAGAAGAGCTCCTATCATTTTACCTAAATGATGATTCCTGGGCCGCTCTCGCCCATGGGCCAAAGGAGCTAAGATAGGAAAGAGAGATAGTCATTTTCCATGGGGCTGAGCCCTCGGGTGAACCCCACCTTGATTCTCAAACTACCTTGGATGCCTCTATTCCCCCTAAGTACCTATTATGTGCTCAAGCTACCCATCGAGGTTGCCGCTAGCATCACCGTCACTTCTAATGAAGCTACTCTTGCCACCATGGCCATTGTTGATGTCTGTACCGAAGCTACTGCTACCTTGACTATTGTTGGTGATGACGTAAATGCTGAGGCAAACCTATCAAGTGACAAGGTAAATGGCCAAGGTAGGCAGTATTTTGAGATCACGGCACGGATATCCTTGGACGTAGGTAATGCTAATATCATCTATGACCTAGGGGACCACTTTCCTTCCTTATTCAAGTTTGATGATTTACTCGCTTAATTTTCACTTGATATAGGACTGGCCTTGCCAACCTCTTTTTATTCTACTGCGCTATGGGGACTATATCGATTTTTACTTCTTCATTGCTTATTTCGAAGGGTCTTGCATCAGTAGTCACTGCCCCTCAAACAACGTTTGTTCCCACTGTTCTCACCTCAACTACAACTCCTGCCCCTTATTCAGGGTCACATACCTTGGTGAACCGGCAGCTTCCTTCGAAAGAGGTGGAGACACAGTTGAAGAGAAAGATACCGTCGAGGGTGATTCGGTTGCCGAGTGCAAGGACCGCTCTTTAGGAAGCGATAAAAAGTCCAAGGGTAAGCACAGTGCAAGCAAAAAAATCAAAGGCTACTCTTGTTCGCGATGATGAGAAGTCCGTCGTGATTCTTGCTTGTTCGGCCTTAACCGCTGCTCCATCGGGTAGCCTACCAAATTGACGCTCAAACCAGGCAAGATTTCTAAAGACACGAAGAAAAAGGATTGATGTTTTGACTTTCGCTTCTTACATAGTTCCCTTTTGTCTCTTTTTGTAGTTTGCTTTGCCTAGCCTTGGCTGAGCAGGTACCAGCCCCCTCTTTTTGGTTATGTTTTGATGAACTTTTTTAAATGAACACTATGTAATAATAAATTTTGGTTTACATGTTGTACGTCCTGTACCATCTATATTATGAGATTTCTTGGCGAACTTCCTAAGTTTTCTAGTATTTTGTTATCTTACAGCTTCTCTCCATTTTGTGATATGTTCTCTATTCATCGAAGTGTTGTTATGACCCAAAGGTATGTATTATTTAGATGCCTTTTGAGGTCGTTGTGGGTGGTGATGCCCCCATACTGTAGGTCATCACAGACCAGAGAAAGGTCGAGTCCGAATTCTGCATACTTCCCTATTTCACCTATTGTCTCATGCCTTTACTTTTGGAAATTTTCAATTAGTAATTAGTAATTAGTTATTTGTGTTTTCCTAGGTCGGATTTGACGTTTAATCAGTTGCCCCAATGTAGCGGGGTCTTTGTCCACTATATTTTTATCAATTGTCACGTATCTTTATTATCCCGAGGTCATGACCAACTTAGGCCATTCACGTTTCCCGAGGCCAGACTTCGCAATTTTTATCGAGTGCCTCAAATGAATGAGCTTTTTTGTCTGCACGATTTTTATCGATTGTTGTTTGCCTTTTTCCGGAGTCAGGACCAACATAGGGTTAGTCGCGTTTCCCAAGGCCGAACTTTCACGATTTTACAGAGCACCTCATAGGAGCGAGGGTGTTTGTCCGTCCAATTTTTATCATTGTCATGTGCCTTTTTTCGCGGTCGGGACCAGCTTGGGTCGGCCGCATTTCCCAAGGCCGGACTTTCACGATTTTTATCGAGTGCCTTATAGGAGTTAGGTTTTTTGTCTGCCAATTTTTATCGAATGTCTGTGCCTTTTCCCACGGTCGGAGCCAATCACATTTCCTAAGGCTGGACTTTTTTAATTTTTATCGAGCGCCTAATAGGAACGAGATTTTGTATATCCCTCGATTCGGGTGAGGTCTTTGTGTGCCTCGGCTTGGGTGTGGTCTTTTGATGGGATTGTGTTGTCTTCTCTGTTTTCTGTCGTGCGTTCGTTAGTGATCCCCTAGAGCTTTCCATTATGGATCCGGCTATTTTCCGCACCTCCACTTTGCGCCTCCATGCTTGGATCTCATTAAATACAACTTCTCAAGGGTTGCAACATTTTTCATAATTCGTATTTGCGTTTTCAGAATTATTACCTACAAGTTTAGATCAACTTTAGTATTTTGCAACTCCATATTAAGGAATAATTTTTTGCAAGTACACAGTCAAAATAATTCAAAAGAAGGTTTTATTAATAATTATAAATATCATAAATTCGAATACAAATGCCCCGACATATGCGGGTGGCTTGTTCTTAATAGAGAAAAGTAACAAAAGCATTACAACATCCAGACAACACATTAAATAAAATAAGGATGCAAATGGTCACTGTTCTAAGCTTGACGAACTGGAATTCCATCCACTGTGGTCAACTTGAATATGCCATCAAATAGTTTCTGCTCGATCACGTATGGCCCTTCCCAATTCGGCTCGTAAACTCCAGTGTTGGTATTTATCTGTTTTAAGATGAGGTTGCCGACTTCGAAAGTGTAATCGCGGACCTTAGAATTGAAGTGTCTCCCTACCCTTTTCTAGTGTGTCTCCGTTCTGAGTTCCACTTCTTTCCTTCTTTCATCAACCTGATCAAGAGCTTCCAGAATCAGTTGCTCGTTTTCGACTTTATCGAAAATAATTCTCCGTTGAGTCGAGATTTCTAACTCCATGGGTAGCATCTCCTCTGAACTAAATTCCAAAAAATAGTGTATGCCTGGTTTGCAGATTTGTGAGTTGTCTAATAAGCCCATAGTGTAAGTGGTAATTCGTCCACCCATCGCCCTTTAGATTTCATCAGTCGCTTTTTCATGGGGATTTAATGATTTCGTTGACTAATTTCACTTGTGTATTTTCCTGCGTATGTACCACAGCTACGAAGCTTTTCTGAATTCAATATCGCTTACAGAAGCTCTACAACTCATCACCCTCGAATTGTTTACTGTGTTCGGCGATTATCTTCTATGGAACGCCAAACCTGCAAGTAATGTTTTTAGTCCCAAAGTTAATAACTTTCTTCATAGTGATCATGGCCAGTAGTTCCGCTTCGGGCCATTTTGTGAAATAATCTACAATGTTGATTGCGTATTTGGTGCTTGCTTTTGCTATCGGGAACACTCCAATCAAATCGATTCCCCATACAGCAAATGGCCATGGGTTGACCATCTGTGTTAATTCTAACGACGGGTTCTTGGGATTTTAGCAAATCACTAACATTTGTCTCATTTTCGGGTATAATATGCAGCATCCGTGTACACTTCAGGCTAGATGTAACCATATCAAAGTACATTTTGGTCAGAGTTTGACCACCAGAATGCTCCCCGCATTCATATCATGTATTTCAGCTAGGATTCTTCTTTCTTCTTCCCGGGTAACACATCGCAATAATGGCATAGAAATTCCTTACCTATATGGATTTCCATCTTGAATGATAAACTTTGAAGTCTTCCTGAGAAAATTCTTCCATTCCATCTGGCTCGTCGAGAGTGTTACGCTATTCAGATACTCCCTTATGGGGGTCATCCATGATTCTGGTTCCTTGGAAGTTTCCATAACATATTCCACCTCTATGTCACTGATACTTGGATTGAAAAGGACTTCCACAGGCACCCAGCCCAGGAATTGGACATCTCCGAAACTGGTATACTTTGCAAATGAATCGGCATTCACATTTTCTTCTCTCGGAATGTGAGTGATGGTATAATAATCGAAGTCGTTGAGAAGTTCCCATGTCTTCGAAAAATAGGGAGCCAAGTTTCCTCACTTGAAACTCTCTTCAAACCTGAGACACCATGAGCTGTGAATCACCGATGATCTAAAGAGTTTGGAGAATTCATCCCTCTACTATTTTTACCCTAGCATTAGGGACTCATATTCTGCTTCATTATTGGTGGCTGGGAATTCCAATTGCAATGAATAAAAATATGAACGCCCGTCGGGAGTCTCCAGGACCACTTCCGCACCTGAACAATACTCATTCATTGCTCCATCAACATACAATTCCCGCTTCATAATCACTTCCATTTCTTCTTCCTCGTCATTAACTCGAAAGGTAAATTCAGCGATGAAGTCAGCCAATGCTTGTCCATTAATCGCTCTTCGAGGATAGTATGTTACATCATATTGGCTTACCACATGTGGGTTTAGTTCTTGTCATTCTCCCATCACATTATTTCAAATTCAAAGAGTTCTATTTTCAATATTCTTATTTACGGTGAACATTCTCTACCCAGCGAAGTCGGAATCACTTAGATTCGATACCATGGCACTGGGATGATGATGGGACAAGGCCCTAGTTTCCAGGGGTTGGGAAATATCGATTGCGGTAATGTAGGTGGTCGCATGATCCGGTTTCACCACCTCATTATGAGAATGACTCTTTGTTAACACGTTGCGTTATCAGCTTTGCTACAGACGCTTCATCTTACGTGCTTCACTATCGAGGCGACCTCTACGGGATTCAACCAATTGTCATGAACATGGGATATCATTGAGAAATAGGAGTCCGTGTTATAAAAGAATTTTCCGCATAGTTGAACAAGCGACTCATGAGTGCAGCTGGGTCGGACGAGCCAATAACTCAAAAGCGTTGGGTCCCTTTATTGAGCAAGAAATACAATACCTTCACCATGATACAGACTCAAGGGGATCAACGAGATTTTTTGACCCTATCTTAGTCCTATGGGATGTAGGGATCTTTTATTTTATTTGGAAACTAAAACAAGAAAACGAGAACTACATTTCGAGTGAGCTACTAAATAGTTATTTAACTGAATCCTCCTTACAAACATGATCAATCTCTCCCTGTTTTTCGTATCTGACCTTGACATTTTCAATCAATTTCCCATGTATAGTGACTAAACTTGGGTGATTCAGCCCACTCTACAAATCTACTCATAGTGGTAAGCTCAGGTCTTTGATGCTCGTTAGTCAGATAGGCCACTGCTAGGAAGATAAAGATTCAGAATATTATTTTATTATCCTAATTGTCTGGTACAACCACTCGAAACAAAATAAATAACAAAAGGGGCTATGCACCTTGGCCGGGAGAGCTTTTATAATATATGCACCACCATAAGGTCAGATGAGCTTTTGGTACCTACAATAATTACAAGCTTAGCTAATTCTGGTGGATTTTTGGGAACGTTTACTATATTCGAAATATGCCTTTCTTAGAGATTACAATAGCCGAACACATGTCGGTATATTAATTGTGATCAAGTGTTGAGCTATGCTTTTTCCATTATTGGTCATTTTTGAGGAGCTCTTGGTCTCGCATAATCAGCTCAATGAAAGCCACAACCAAGTTGAGGTCAACGAGCAGCTATGTGACCCCTATTATTCCCTGTATAATATTGCATGACACTGAACGTGACTTCAGGACTTTGTAGGGTGCTACCTATTCGCTCCTATGAGCCCAGGTTAGTTTCTGGTTTTACCAAATTTTGGATTGGCTAAAGTCCTAAGTGATTCGTCTGTTATTAGCTTTTTCTATTAGCACTCTTGTTACCTTTCTTGATAACTGTATCAGCCGAGCATTTGGTGACCTTTCAAAATGTAAGATATCGATACGTTTAGTATAGAGATGCTTTCTTTGAATCTTTCCACTCCTCTGCTGATCTCATTCCAAGATCTGACTTTACCTAATGACTGTATGTGTTGACCAATGGCATAGCACTTGTGGCGTTAACCAATATCGATCTCATATTCAGTTGGGGTTTAGGGCTTGCTTGTTACAGTTTGCTTGCAAGACCGGTAAAGATGAGGTGCAAAGCCTAGCCAAAAAATAGCTCATGAAGCAACTAAACCAATAACTTAACAAGACCAGTTGTTAACTCATTTGCTACTAACTCGGTGTTCTTAAAGAAAAGAAGCAGTTCAATGTTCCATTTCAATTATCGACCCGAAGTCTTAGGGAGAAAGAAGACTTGCTTTATTGGTTGGTCCGTGAGTACCTTAATCGGATGTGCACGGAAGTAGGGTCTCAATTTTCTCGATGCAACCAACAAACATTAGGCAAGTTTCTCGAGTTTGGGGTAATTCTTTTCTTCCCAGTGAATCTCTTGCTGATGTAATACACAGGCCATTCGATACGAGATTCTTCTCGAACTAGGGCCGCACCCAAGGCGTTGGAAGATATTGCTAAATATATGAAAATATCTTCTCCTTCATTGGCTTTGGAAAGAATTGGTGGACTCTCCATATGTCTATTTAGTTCGTTAAAGGAAATCTAGCACCTAGTCCACTCAAAGTGCTTCCTCCCCTTCCTTAGAGCATCGAAGAAAGGATGCATCTATCGGTTGCTTTTGAGATGGACCTACTTAATGCTGTAAATTTTCCTTTCAAGCTCTAAAGTTTCCTTTTACTCCTGGGTGTTCTTACCTCTCTCAAGATTGTAACTTGCATCGGGTTAGCTTCAATGACCTTAGCGCTGACTATAAATCCAAAAACTTTCTAGATAAGACTCTAAATGAGCATTTCAGCGAGTTGAGCTTTATTATGTACTTTTGCAAAATTCTGAACTTCTCTATTAAATTATTCATATGATTGACCTCCTTCCGCGACTTGACCAAAATATCATTCACATATACATCCATGGTTTTGCCAATTTGATATTTGAACATCATATTAACCAACCGTTGTTAAGTTGTTCTCGCATTCTTCAGTGAGAATGACATCACTCAATAGCAATACAATCAAAAGTCCATAATGAAACTAGTGTTCTCTTGATCAGGCCCGTGCATCATAATTCGATTATATCCTGAATAGGCATCCATAAAAGACAACAGCTCATGCCCTGTTGTTCCATCCACAAGTCGATCAATCTGCAGCAATGGGAAACTATCCTTGGAAAACGAATCGTTGATATCTGGGAAGTAGATGCACACTCGCCACTTTCCATTAGATTTTTTAACCAACACTTGGTTGGACACCCAATCTGGATATGTCGATTCCTTGATAAATCCATTCTCCATCACCCTTCGTCTTCCTCCTTCAACGTCACTGACCTTCCCGGACATTAGGTCCGTCTTTTCTTCTTTACTGATGTATACCGAGGATCAATATTCATATCATGCCTTGTCACTTTTGGAAAAATGCCACACATATCTGTGCAGCTCCAAGCGAACACATCCAAGTTTTATTTAAGAAAAACCACAAATTAGATCTGCATCCTCACGCCCAACTGTGATCCAATATTCTATACTCGAATTGGATCTTCAGTGTCTACTGGGATAGGCACCATAATCTCTGTAAGTGCTGCCCAATTGTATCCTGCACCAACTTTCCTGGTATCCATAGCCTATGAGATTGACAATGCTCCCTTGTGCAGGGGCTTTCCACACTACTACAAAACAAGTTTGTTGCTTCAGTTGTTTACCCCCTGTTGCTTCAGTTCAGCAACCGAAGCAAATGCGACGACGCAACAGATCTAAGCCTATTGCTCCAGCTGCACAACCGAAGCAGAAAGGGTATTTTTTGCTCCGATTGTTCATAAGAACCAAAGAAAAACAAAGGATCTTTACATACAAAAATTAGCTTTCGCTTCTGTTGGTGACAACATCAAACCGAAGCAACAGATTCCTCTGTATTAAAAAAAACACGCTCCAAACCTGCTGGCCTAATGGCCACCATCCATTTTACTCATTTACAACTTAAATTAACAATAATGCCAAGGATAAGCACCAAACTCATGAAAAATGATACTCAAATTACTTGGATCTTTTTTTTTTAAAATATTACTATCCATATCCATACACAGGCATAGTCTGAACAATGTAATACTAACTAAATTACCTACAAACATAATCTGCAAACACAAAAATTCTTATTCAATACCAAGGCACAAAATTTTTTACAACATAAAATAATAAAAACATAGTTCAAATAGGCGCTTTCACATCTTACAGCATGGCATCAGCCCTACCAAGGTCTTACACTTCTGACTTCTTTTAGCAGGTATGGACATCAATATTATTTTAGTAGGCATGGACTTCAATATTCTGCAGAATGCAAACCTGCAAGAAAAATGATCCAGCATTATTCATCAGCCCAGCAAGAAAAAGCAGTCGGATATTCTACAAAAGAAAATTGTAAATTTCATAGTTAACAAACCATGCAAACTAAAATCGTATTTGTAATATAAGCAAATGTCATAGTTAATGTAGGCTGCTAATTTTGTACTTCAAATTTGGAGAAACCATCATTACTCATCAGTCTATTTGCAGTTGGTAGATTTAAACTAAAATGGGTATGACTAAACTGTCATTTTGAGTATTTTAAATATGACATTAATTCTTAGTTTTTGGGCACATAACAGCCAGTATGACATACTATAAACTGCTTTAATTTGGCAAAACAGACACTAATATATCAACAACATTAAAATTAGTTTTAACAATTTTACATCAACTGATGTTAATTTATCTGTAGGTCAAAATATAAATATATAAAAAAACCTATAGCTTATGTACAACGATATCGTTTAGTACACTAAAATCAAAGAACTTAACCTGGATGAAATGGAAAATTGTTCATAAATCATGAACAAAACATAAATATTAGTTAAATATTATGATTAATTGATTAAGGATAGTTTTGAAAATTTTAAGGAAATCTGTATTTAGATTGTTACTAGAGCCAAGCAGTTACGGTTGTCAGTGCAAATTATTCCATAACTAATTGAAATGTTCAGAGAACGGGCATGAAACAGCAATAAAATACAAAGCTTAATAATAAAAAAATAACATAACATGGGAATCAAAATAAATGGTGACTTACTTGTGCTTGTAAGGCACCTGTTGCAACAAAGTTAGCACACATGTTATCATTGGTGTATCATATCCATAGGCTAGGCTTCTTATAAGCTATTCAATTACTCCTGAAAAGAAAAAACTAATATCAATATTCATTTAACATGTATGGACTTCAATACTCTGCAGTGTGCAGACCTGCAGGGAAAATGATCCAGCAGTATTCATCAGCCCAGCAAGATAAAACAGTCAGATATTCTACAAAAGAAAATTGTAAATTTCGTAGTTAACAAACCATGCAAACTGAAATCGTATTTGTAATATAAGCAAATGCCATAGTTAACGTAGGCTTCTAATTTTGTACTTCAAATTTGGAGAAACCACCATAACTCATCAGTCTATTTGTAGTTCGTAGATTTAAACTAAAACGGGTATAACTGAACTGTCATTTTGAGTATTTTAAATACGGCATTAATTCTTAAATTTTGGGCACGTAACAGCCAGTATGACATACTATAAACCGCTTTAATTTGGAAAAACAGACATTAATGTATCAAGAACATTAAAATTAGTTTTTACAATTTTACATCAGCTGATGTTAATTTATGGGTGTTGTTAATGACACTCCCTTTTGGTTAAGGGGTGTCATTTTTAAGGGGACACCGGTCTATAAAAAAATTGTTAAGGGGCAACACCAGTTATACTTTTAAGGGACAAAAATAACCCTGCTGTATTTCAATGCTCGCGCTTGAACCAGAAAAAACGGTAATAGTACCGTTTTTATTTAATAAAAACGGTAGCATTAGAACATCTTTTCTATCTCTGTAACAAACTTAACAAAAACAACGGAAACGGTTATACTCTACCGTGTTTGCACCCTAAAAGCGGTCATAATTTTCTATCTTTATAATGATTGTTCGGTGTTTACAGGCTGTTTTTCGTATTTTCACCTCTACGTCATGCTTCGAAAAACGGTGACATCCAACCGAATTTCACCACGTCGTGCTTCTTCTTTAGATTAAGGGTAATTTTGTCTTATTATTGCGTATTTTTAAGGGGTGTTTAGACTGTAGTGTATTTCCCTTAACAAAATTTTAAAAACTAAAATTTGTGTCACCACTTAACCAAAAAGGGAGTGTCATTAACAATCCCCCCTAATTTATTTGTAGATTAAAATATAAATATATATAAAAAAACATATAGCTTATGTACAACGATATCGTTTAGTACAATAAAATCAAAGAACTTAACTGGATGAAATGAAAAAATGTTCATAAATCATGAACAAAACATAAATATTAGTTAACTATCATGACTAATTGATTATGGATAGTTTTGAAAATTTTAAGGAAATCTGTAATTAGATTGTTACTAGAGCCAAGCAGTTACGGTTGTCAATGCAAAGTATTCCATAACTAATTGAAATGTTCGGAGATCAGGCATGAAACAGCAATAAAATACAAAGCTTAATAAAAAAAATTAACATAACATGGAAATCAAAATAAATGGTGACTTACTTGTGCTTGTAAGGCACCTGTTGCAACAAAGTTAGCACACATGTTATCGTTGGTGTATCATATCCATAGGTTAGGCTTCTTATAAGCTATTCAATTACTCCTGAAAAGAAAAAAGTAATATCAATTAAAATCTGAATCATTAATCGATTCAACAGATTTAAATTTCCAAAACAAAGTAGCTAAACCACTACTGCTAACGGCAATCTTGCTGTTAACATAGAACATAGCTCTCTTCACCTACCGATGGATCATGATTTGTCACCTTCCATGCGTATCTTATAGGTGCTCTTTTATCATATAAAACACGTGGATATGTTACTGTATCTAGTGGATCATATGGCCAGAAATCCACAATCCACTAAACGATTTCCAGTTTTGCATTATATACTTTTTACTACCTTGTTTGGGTCCAAGAAGCCTTTTATTATTGCCTAGCTTTGTTGTTGAATCACTTCCATTGATGTAAAACTTACATGTAAAACATTACAAACAAAATCAGCTATGACGCATTGAGGTTTTATTTTATTCATGTAATTATAAAAATGACTGAATCAAAAATATTATTTCAAATCATATTTTTGTGTGTGTGTGTGTATAAAATGGAATCAGATCACCTATTTGAGTGTATTCATCAAATATAATGGTTATATGTTCCAAGTGCATCTATTCTGTAATTTCTAGTATGGAAGATATCCTACTATTGTGAGCAAAAGAAATGAGCCACTAAAGCAAACATCAAATACTTAATGCAAAATCAAGTTAATTCAAAATATCAGGAAAACTTCTCTAAATTGCTAGAAAGATTCAAAGCACGCTGTAACAACCCGTATTTTTGAATAACATATTATAACATAAATGGAGGCAGAATTAAACTGTAAAATCTGAATCAAGGGAAACGTGCTGTGCCATTGCGTTCGTCTCGGAAAAATACGCGAAATAGAGTCCGAGTTTTCGAAAATCGGAGTCCGTATGACCAAGATATGGCCTCGCGAAGTTTCACGGAAAATTCACAAATTAAAGTATACTTAATTAAGTGAAATGGGTTGCGCAGAGAAATATATATATATATTGATATATATATATATATAATTAAAAATTAAATAAATAAATATGCAAAAATGTTCAAAACAGCGAATTGGAAGAGGGGAATAACCGAACCGGCCGATTTTTGAGGTCGACCCGAGCTCGTTGGGTCGACTAGGGGTTAATCCAGGGTGTTTGGCTGTCAACCCGTGGGCCGAATCGCTCAAATGCAGATTTTGCATTTGAATGGTTCTCATGGTTCAGCTTTAATCTAAAGGCCCTAGATGGTTCCTACACTTGACTTCTTCCCCAAGACATGCTTTGATGGCTTGGATTGAATCTAGGGTTAATCCTATGGCTAATATTACCCTAATCTTCTATAAAAAGGACCTAACACCTAGCCTAAATCATCATTATTCATTCCTACAACTAAACTATGCCAAAATTGTTCCTCTCATGGCCTCTACTCTCATGCTAAAATTTCTAAGTTAAATTATATGAGAGATTTTGAATGCATACAAGTATTTTCAAGCTTGTATGAATGTTCTTAGTTTGCATTCAAGTCAAGTTGCAACATTTCTATTTCAAAGCAAGGGTTTTTATTGATTTGGCTCAAGGGTTTTTCATTTGGAGCTTGCATATTTGGGTTTTTGGTGCTTGCATAAGGGCTTCGTCTCAATCTTTATAATAAATATTTATTTGTGTCTTCATAGCATTGTAAGCCCTTTTCTACTTTCTTTCTTTGAACTCTAAAGTTAAATGAATGATGCAAGTTTGGGGTTGATCATTATATGCAAGTTTGGTTGATCATTATATGCAAGTTTGGTTGGTCATTATATGCAAGTTTGGTTGATCATTATATGCAAGTTTGGTTGATCATTATATGCAAGTTTGGATGATCATTATGCAAGTTGGTTTAATCATTATGTATGACACATGTTGCTATGTTATGCAAGTTTGGGTTGATCATGTTATCATGTTATGCAAGTTAAACTTGAGGTTTTGAGCATAAAGCTCCAAGCTTTATATTAAAGGTTGCATTTTGGCAACATGAAAGTTATCATATCCCTTATGATAACTTGCATGTGAGGCCAAATGCGAACTTCTAGTAACTTCTACATGTTATTTATCACCATGTATCACTCATATGCTAAGTTTGGTTTTATGCATGCTTTTGAAGCCTAATAATACAATATGCAAGTATATGAACATATGTACATTTCATATGCCACCATGTTAAACTTGTGGCTTCAACACCTTTATGTCATGGTTATGCCAAGTTCCCTATTTTGTCCTTTATGCGTTGTTGCGATTATGTAAACGAAGGGATTACGTTGGGGTTGGGTAACATAATGACATGAACATGATTTTTGTAACATGACGTGATATGTTAACTTGTAATTATGTTTTGGAAACATAATGGACATGACACTTAGAAAATATGAGTGTGGCCAACTCGAGGTTGGGTTGAGTTTGTAGCATAAATCTACCCGGACCCGCCCGGCTTAACTAGTGGCTACAAACAATAGGACCCAATGTGAGAAGTTGGTCATGTTGTGCTCGAACCCGAGGTTAGACCTAGTTGTGGTATAAAGCTACCCGGACCCGCCCGGCTTAACTAGTAACCACAACAAAGTCTAATGTGAGAGGTTAAAGCGCATTAAGTTAATTAATGCCTCCTGATTAGGGTTAAGTCGTGGTTCACTTAATACTTAACCAATTTGGGCTTGATGGATTAATCGAGGTTAAATCAGGAGCCTTGGGTACTCTTAACCAATTTAATCCACGTGTGGATCGGGTTAACCACATTTAACCCGTTAAGAAACCCTAGTTGCGTGGTCCTTTTCAGCAGTAACCTTCTAGGTAGTATCATAAGACCCTAGGACTAGGCTTGGGTGGGGCACGATTACTGGGCTGATTGTAAGAGACCAAAAGAGACGGCTGAATGATGCCCCGGTTGTTCAGGCGGACCATGGTCGTGCACATAAAGTCCGGAGTTGAACACGGGCACCGATAGGTTTGGACTGTGCATCCTGTAATGGTGTCAGAGGGTTACACCATAGGGCCTGATACACCCTAGGGTGGACCCTGCACAGTCAACTACATTACATGATTAGGCCGTATGACACCGACACTTGACGAGTTAGGCTTATAGGGAGCCGATCGACTAGACCGTGTAGTTGGACCTTAATTTAGGCCATCTCATGATGTTGGGCCAAGCTTGGGCCAAGGGATCAATTCTTGTTTTTACTTGACATGTTAGATGCTAGTACACCCGTGGTGCAAAACTTAACCTTGATTATGCGATGACACCTTTATCTATCTTGTTAGTTAATCATCATGCCAGTATGTTGTTATCCTTATGTTCATCTCAGCTTCTCATGCCAGTTAACTTTACTAGTTCATAGACAGATAGTCGTAGGGCTTACCAGTCTTTTTGACTGACCTGTTTTCTTTCGCCTCTTTTCTTCCGTTTCCCCCCCCCCCCTCAGGTCCTCAGGGTGGAAACATTGGAGCTTAGCTTGGATCTTTCTAGCTTTCTTTCTGGATTTGCTCATGTACGGTTTTGGACATTGAGCTAGCTATGGTTTATCACTTCACTTTGGGGATAGTACTTTATGTATTTCAGTTTTTCAGTTTATGCTTTTGTCTAGACTTTGTTTGTTGGAAAATAATGCTCAAGTACTTTGTTGTAATATGACTATGGTTTTGAAATGCTAGTTTAATCCGCTGCTATATTTACTCTATTTTTACTTATATGTTCTGTCTTGCGATATCTGCATGCATGTTTACCTCGTTTAACGCCCCTCCAAAGCTAGTGTCCTTGCAAGAGTGGCAGTGGCGGAGGTGGGGTGTTACATTTGGTATCAGAGCCTAAGGTTTACAAGATTTGAGCAAAAGTGTTTCTAAAACTTACCTTTTGAAAAACTATTTTCAAAACCAATTAAGTATTTTCCAAGAAAAGTCTAGTTATTTTAAAAAGGCTATTCCCCAAAAGCCATAGGACTATCCTTCGTTTCTTCGTTCTAAATCTATCTTTTTCTTCGTTTTAGTATGGCCGATCGCTTTAACATCCCGGAAGGCGTACAAGTACCCGTCTGGTTCCGAAGATTTATGGGGGCAAGGGCGAATGACGCCGGCCCCGCGAACATTCCTCCTCCTTTCCCCGTCGCTAACATCTCTCCTCCTCCCGTAGCTGAGGTTCCTCCTCCCCCTCAGCATCCGCAAGAGGATTTCGCTAAGCTTTGCAAAGATTTTAAGGCGATGGGTTGCAAGAATTTTGTCGGAACGGAGACTTCTGTGGAGGCAAGAAACTGGTTAAAGGAAACTGAAGACCTCTTTGCTATCTTTGATGTGGAAGATCGTAGGAAAGTTCTGTTGGCTGTATGGCTATTGAAAGGGGAAGCTGCTTATTGGTGGGTAGTCACCACCACTACTAGACCAATTGAGACTTGGGATGACTTTAGGAGAAGGTTTGGACTAAAGTTTCTATCATCGACAGAAGAGAACCTTTAGCTAGAGAGGTTCCTATCACTAAAGCAAGGGGACATGACCGTTAGAGAATACGTGGATAAGTTTAATCAACTTGCTCAGTTCGGTCTAGAATGGGTTAACACCGCTCAGAAGAAGGCCCTACGCTTTGCTCTAGGATTGAATGAGCCATTGCGCGGTTTGGCCATATCTCATATACCCCTGGGGGCGACCTTCGAGGGTTTGGTGAATATGGCCCTACTTCAAGAGGAAGATAAGAGTGGCAAGAAGGAGGTCAAGGCAAATGAGTCCCAAGGCAAGAAGGAAGATACCGAGAAAAGAGATAAGAACAACAACAAGGCAAGAAAGACAAGAAAGTGCAACTTCTGTAGGATCACTGGGCACATAGCCAAGGATTGCAGGAAGAAGAAGAGGAAGTTAGGCAAGTGTTTTCATTACGGAGAATCTGGACATTTTAGCAAGGATTGTCCCAAGAAGCAAGGGCAAGGGCAGAATCAGCATGTAGGACCTTCTGGAGGGCGAGTGCATACTCTCAACATCGCTCCAGTTCTTGATCGAGGTAGTATTTCTGTAGAAAACCTTGTTTACATTTCTGATTTCCCTGTTCATACCTTGTTTGATTCTGGCACATCGCATAGTTTTATTTCTGATTTTGTTGAAGGTTTGCACCTAAGTACTAGCCTAGTTGAGGATCCCGTTTGTGTTTCAAATCCAATTGGGGGTTCCGCCCATCTGTCTATGATTTGGGTGGATTTGAAAATTTCTATTTTGGCCGTAGAATTCACGTGTAGTGCTTATGTTCTCGGGATCACGGGATATGGGTTGGTCTTGGGCATGGATTGGTTGTCCAGTTATGGAGCCATCCTCGATTATGAGCATAGGGTGGAGAGGCTCATGACTCGCCTCGGTAATACCCTAGAAATTTCTTGTAACCCTAGAGGTCCCGTCATGTTATGTTATCTTGAATCTCTCGACTCGTCCATTGATGATCTGCAATCTGTAAGGGTGGTCCGAGACTATCCTAATGTCTTTGAAGAAGTTAAGGGGTTACCCCCTAAACGAGAGATAGATTTCCGCATTTATCTAGTCGATAATGCCAAGCCAGTATCATTGCCCGTTAGGCACATGGACCCTCGTGAGAGAAGGGAGCTCAGTAAACAAATCAAGGAATTGCTTGAGAAGAATTTTATTAGGCGAAGCATTTCTGAATGGGGTGCTCCGGTGGTATTCGCTACTAAGGCGGATGGTTCGCTTCGTCTATGTGTTGATTATCGAGAGTTGAACAAGCTGACAAAGAAGAATAGGCACCCGTTACCGAGGATTGATGATCTCTTTTGGTGCTTCTGTTTTCTCTCAACTCGATCTAGCCACCGGATTCCATCAGCTTAGAGTAGCTGAGGATAGCATTGATAAAACTGCGCTTAGGACTCCAGATGGATTCTTTGAATGGCTTGTCATGCCATTCGGTTTGACTAATGCACCCGTATACTTCGTGGACTTGATGAGTAGGGTGTTCAGGGAGTTCCTTAACAAGTTTGTCGTTGTCTTCGTGGATGATATTCTGATATTCTCAAAGGATGAGGAAGAACATGCAAGGCATCTCAAGGAAGTGATGGATATGCTTAGAGAGCATCAGTTGAAAGCCAAGTTCTCCAAATGTCATTTCTGGAGAAGGGAAGTTCGGTTTCTTGGACATATAGTTTCTAAGCAAGGCATAGCGGTGGATCCTGCGAAAGTGGTTGTGGTTCAAGACTGGAAGATTCCGAGGAATGCAACCGAAGTAAGAAGCTTTCTCGGTCTGGCGGGCTACTATAGGAAGTTCATCAGGGACTTCGCTAAGATTTCGACCCCTCTTACTAAGTTGACGAAGAAGAACTTAGTATTTGCATGGGACTTGGAGTGTGAGCTTGCTTTTCAAAGGCTCAAGAGAGCCCTTACCTCAGCTCCAGTTTGGCAACGTGGATTGGCACTGTTTTCAAGAGATAGTTTTCTGCGTGGGATACCGTCTAATATGTAAATGATATCCAAGATTCACTAACGAATCTTGGAAAGCTTGCACGAAACCATGAGCACGCAGTTATGTTTAAGCCAAGTATTTTAGGCAAAGAATAAGTGGAAGTGGAACGAGAGGCAACGGTGAAATGAGTTCTAACTCATATTTTGGGAACAAGAATTAAGAACTACGGAATTGCGATGTTAAAAGACGGTCAGGGCACGATGGGATTAAGCACAAAAAAATGCGGCTTAGAAGATCGAAGACTAGATATGCGCATTATATCTCTTTCTAAGAGTATATCCTTGATCCCTATTGTTCCGTAGAGCTTACTCGCATGCTATCTTTTAAGTATATCCTCTCGGTCCTACCCTCAATCTTAGTTCTGTTGCAAACCCCATAAGGAGTATGACTCGCCTGTTTGTGAGATATAGTTGGGGTGAAGATGTTCATCACCAAACTATTTGGGCTTTATGGGATATGGGTAATAATTGATAGACTTACAAAGAAAGCCCATTTTATTCTGGTGAAAAGCAAGAGGACCGTATCATGGCTAGCATCTGTTTATCTTCAAAAGATAGTGCGGCTGTATGGAGTTCCTTCTAGCATAGTTAGCGATCGTGACCCGATTTTCACTAGCCAGTTCTGGAACAGTTTGCAAGAAGCGATGGGTACGCGATTGAATCTGAGTATAGCCTATCACCCCCAGACAGATGGCCAAACCGAAAGGGTGAATAGGGTGCTAGAAGATCTCTTGAGGCTTTGTGTTCTCGACTTTGGTGGTACTTGGGAAGACCACCTTCCTCTTGTAGAATTTGCTTATAATAATAGCTATCAAGCCAGCATAGGGATGGCACCATTTGAAGCTTTATATGGGAGGCCGTGTAGGTCACCATCTTGTTGGTGGGAGACAACAGATAGACTTATACTTGGGCCCGATATGATACGAGACACATCCGAGAAAGTTGAATTAGTAAGAAGAAGGATGAAAGCGGCCCAAGATAGACAGAAATCCTATGCTGACAAGCGAAGGGTAGATTTGGAATTCGAAGTGGGAGACATGGTTTTCGTGAAGGTTTCTCCTTTGCGTAATGTGGTACGTTTTGGAGCAGTTGGGAAGCTGGCACCAAGGTTCGTAGGACCCTTCCCTATCATATAGAGAATTGGAAAGATGGCCTATAAGGTGGAATTGCCCGAGAAGCTAGCCGGAGTGCATAATGTCTTTCATGTCTCGCATCTCCGAAAGTGCCTGCATGAGTCCACTGAGGTGGTTGAACCAAGCATTCTTGAAGACATTGAGGTAGAGAAAGAGGCAACCTTGAGAAAAGCTCCGATCCATATCTTGGGAACGGAGATCAAGAAACTAAGGAATCGAGAAGTCAAATTGGTGAAAGTTCAGTGGGGTGAAGCCGACAAAGATGCAACTTGGGAAACCGAGGAGAAGATGCGTGGGCTTTATTCATTTCTTTTTGAGGGCACATTCTCAACCTCTCTCCTAAGTAGCATACCTTTCTTTTTGCTATCCTTGTTTATCATGTTTGTCTAATTATCTCGTTAATCATGTTATGAGGACCTTAGGTAGAAACCCTTTGGATGAAACATGTATTTGAAACATGTTATGCTTGATGGTTGCAAGTGGTTGCAAGTGTTTGCACGTGGATACTCGTGGATGCATGATACACATTAGGCACTAAGATCGGCTCACACACTCTCATACCGCATATGCATGAGTGTTTATGCTTATTCATGGATGAAAATTGTTATATTATCACGTGGATGTTGCATATGGATGAATGTTATGTGCACTCATGTAGAGACTATGAGTTATGTTAGGAATTTGCATACATATGGACTCATTTCACTAACATGCTTTGCATTAAGGAGGTTTACTGAATCAGTAACCACCTGATTTTTTGCATTAGATAAGTACATATACACACACCTTTGCATATGATCATACAGCATTTAGAATCCTTTAAGGACAATGACTGCACGTGGATGATGTTTTGAGTAGATGGGTGATGGATGGTAGGATACGTTCTTCCTAACTTGGAGATTTCGGGGACGAAATCCTTTATGGAGGGGAGAATGTAACAACCCGTATTTTTGAATAACATATTATAACATAAATGGTTGCAGAATTAAACTGTAAAATCTGAATCAAGGGAAACGGGCTGTGCCATTGCGTTCGTCTTGGAAAAATACGCGAAATAGAGTCCGAGTTTTCGAAAATCGGAGTCCGTATGACCAAGATATGGCCTCGCGAAGTTTCACGGAAAATTCACAAATTAAAGTATACTTAATTAAGTGAAATGGGTTGCGCAGAGAAATATATATATATTGATATATATATATATATATAATTGAAAATTAAATAAATAAATATGCAAAAATGTTCAAAACAGCGAATTGGGAGAGGGGAATAACCGAACCGGCCGATTTTTGAGGTCGACCCAAGCCCGCTGGGTCGACTAGGGGTTAATCCAGGGTGTTTGGCTGTCAACCCGTGGGCCGAATCGCTCAAATGTAGATTTTTCATTTGAATGGTTCTCATGGTTCAGCTTTAATTTAAAGGCCCTAGATGGTTCCTACACTTGACTTCTTCCCCAAGACATGCTTTGATGGCTTGGATTGAATCTAGGGTTAATCCTATGGCTAATATTACCCTAATATTCTATAAAAAGGACCTAACACCTAGCCTAAATCATCATTATTCATTCCTACAACTAAACTATGCCAAAATTGTTCCTCTCATGGCCTCCACTCTCATGCTAAAATTTCTAAGTTAAATTATATGAGAGATTTTGAATGCATACAAGTATTTTCAAGCTTGTATGAATGTTCTTAGTTTGCATTCAAGTCAAGTTGCAACATTTCTATTTCAAAGCAAGGGTTTTTATTGATTTGGCTCAAGGGTTTTTCATTTGGAGCTTGCATATTTGGGTTTTTGGTGCTTGCATAAGGGCTTCGTCTCAATCTTTATAATAAATATTTATTTGTGTCTTCATAGCATTGTAAGCCCTTTTCTACTTTCTTTCTTTGAACTCTAAAGTTAAATGAATGATGCAAGTTTGGGGTTGATCATTATATGCAAGTTTGGTTGATCATTATATGCAAGTTTGGTTGATCATTATATGCAAGTTTGGTTGGTCATTATATGCAAGTTTGGTTGATCATTATATGCAAGTTTGGTTGATCATTATATGCAAGTTTGGATGATCATTATGCAAGTTGGTTTAATCATTATGTATGACACATGTTGCTATGTTATGCAAGTTTGGGTTGATCATGTTATCATGTTATGCAAGTTAAACTTGAGGTTTTGAGCATAAAGCTCCAAGCTTTATATTAAAGGTTGCATTTTAGCAACATGAAAGTTATCATATCCCTTATGATAACTTGCATGTGAGGCCAAATGCGAACTTCTAGCAAATTCTACATGTTATTTATCACCATGTATCACTCATATGCTAAGTTTGGTTTTATGCATGCTTTTGAAGCCTAATAATGCAATATGCAAGTATATGAACATGTGTACATTTCATATGCCACCATGTTAAACTTGTGGCTTCAACACCTTTATGTCATGGTTATGCCAAGTTCCCTATTTTTTCCTTTATGCGTTGTTGCGATTATGTAAACGATGGGATTACGTTGGGGTTGGGTAACATAATGACATGAACATGATTTTTGTAACATGACGTGATATGTTAACTTATAATTATGTTTTGGAAACATAATGGACATGACACTTAGAAAATATGAGTGTGGCCAACTCGAGGTTGGGTTGAGTTTGTAGCATAAATCTACCCGGACCCGCCCGGCTTAACTAGTGGCTACAAACAATAGGACCCAATGTGAGAAGTTGGTCATGTTGTGCTCGAACCCGAGGTTAGACCTAGTTGTGGTATAAAGCTACCCGGACCCGCCCGGCTTAACTAGTAACCACAACAAAGTCTAATGTGAGAGGTTAAAGTGCATTAAGTTAATTAATGCCTCCTGATTAGGGTTAAGTCATGGTCCACTTAATACTTAACCAATTTGGGCTTGATGGATTAATCGAGGTTAAGTCTGGAGCCTTGGGTACTCTTAACCAATTTAATCCACGTGTGGATCGGGTTAACCACATTTAACCCGTTAAGAAACCCTAGTTGCGTGGTCCTTTTTAGCAGTAACCTTCTAGGTAGTATCATAAGACCCTAGGACTAGGCTGGGGTGGGGCACGATTACTGGGCTGATTGTAAGAGACCAAAAGAGACGACTGAATGATGCCCCGGTTGTTCAGGCGGACCATGGTCGTGCACATCAAGTCCGGAGTTGAACACGGGCACCGGTAGGTTTGGACTGTGCATCCTGTAATGGTGTCAGAGGGTTACACCATAGGGCCTGATACACCCTCGGGTGGACCCTGCACAGTCAACTACATTACATGATTAGGCCGTATGACACCGACACTTGACGAGTTAGGCTTATAGGGAGCCGATCGACTAGACCGTGTAGTTGGACCTTAATTTAGGCCATCTCATGATGTTGGGCCAAGCTTGGGCCAAGGGATCAATTCTTGTTTTTACTTGACATGTTAGAATGTTAGTACACCCGTGGTGCAAAACTTAACCTTGATTATGCGATGACACCTTTATCTATCTTATTAGTTAATCATCATGCTAGTATGTTGTTATCCTTATGTTCATCTCAGCTTCTCATGCCAGTTAACTTTACTAGTTCATAGACAGATAGTAGTAGGGCTTACCAGTCTTTTTGACTGACCTGTTTTCTTTCGCCTCTTTTCTTCCGTTTCCCCCCCCCCTCAGGTCCTCAGGGTGGGAACATTGGAGCTTAGCTTGGATCTTTCTAGCTTGCTTTCTGGATTTGCTCATGTACGGTTTTGGACATTGAGCTAGCTATGGTTTATCACTTCACTTTGGGGACAGTACTTTATGTATTTCAGTTTTTCAGTTTATGCTTTTGTCTAGACTTTGTTTGTTGGAAAATAATGCTCAAGTACTTTGTTGTAATATGACTATGGTTTTGAAATGCTAGTTTAATCCGCTGCTATATTTACTCTGTTTTTACTTATATGTTCTGTCTTGTGATATCTGCATGCATGTTTACCTCGTTTAATGCCCCTCCAAAGCTAGTGTCCTTGCAAGAGTGGCAGTGGCGGAGGTGGGGTGTTACACACGCCAAAAACGAGAAGTCCATAAATCATAAAAACAAGGATGAAATCGTCACTGTTTATGTTCAAAATGCAATATTGCCACAAACAAATAGGGGATTAAATACATCAGAAATATCCAAGAGAGCCTACCACAAGATCACTACTGAAGACACACAAAAGTTATCAGACTCGACAATATCTGATACCTACTGTAAACTTAGACCTCGAAATAGAATCGATAACCAACCTCTATATAATAGCCTCTTGTAGAAAAGACTCTCGAATTACTCTAGTTTCGTATCATTGGAAGCTTGTCCAGTTTTCGACAACTACATGACACAAATTTAAGAGAATGAAAAACTGATTTAGAGGATAGAGGTTGCTTCACAAACTCGGTATAGGAGAGAGGCGAAGATAGCAAGGAGAAGGTAGACAGCAGAAGAAAAGAGGAAAAAAGGATTCGAGGAAAACATTATAAGGCGCCATGATTTTTCATTATTTTGGTTAGGGTTGTAGGAATCAAAACGAAGGAATGTGTGGCGGCTACGGGATTCGAGGGTTAGCTTTGTATAGGTATCGGGTCGGATCAAATTTCTTATAGGCTAACTAGTTTGTTTGTTTACAGTTTCACACGGGTAAAAAACACAAAGTTTGCAAATTGAAACAGCTCCTAATGATGGCAACTAACAAAAAAGGAAATAAAAAAAGATACATTACAGTTTTCAAAGACGAACTAACAAACATTATTATAAATTATTATTATATTAAGTATATATTATAAATTAACATTATTAATCAAGATTAATATAGTGTATTTGTTAATAATTAATTATAACAAATTATTAATTATCAGCTACAATTTATAAACTATTTGCTGATGATATTTAACTAATAATTTTTAGTAATTTTTATTCACAAATTTTAAAGACTAGTCTACTTTTAGGAAGTTTCCTTTTTTCTTTCTAAGTTTCTTTAGTTTTTCGTATGATTGGTAAGAATGAACATTAATGATTTTAATTTATTTTAGATAAGTCTAAAAACTTAAATTTTGTAATTTTAAATGTTATTTCTCAATTATTAATATATTTTTATTAATATAGACTATTGTATGTTTTCCAGAATTATTAATTTTTTAATTATTATTTTTTCTAATAGATATTTTTTTGTTGAAAAATAATTTAAATTAACGATTAAATGATAAATGACACTTCATAAGCATAAAATTTTATCAGTATTAAATATTACACTTAGTTATCATGTAATTACTAATAACTAATTAATTAATAGTAATTACAAATTAATAACTATTAGATATCATTTACTTATAAATTAATACTAAATGTGGAACATTAATTAATTACTAATGAGTAACTAAAATAAAACACTGAATATAAAAAACAATTACAGATTGTTTACAATAATTAGCAATTATGAATTATTTACTAATTAACATTAATTGTAATAAATTATAAATAATGATATAATATACCATTATGTAGGCTTTTCTTCTTTTTTTTTCTTTTTCTGTACTATTAGGTTTACATTAGTATTAGGTTGGATTTTTTTTAATTAATATAACTTCTAGACCCAGTAGATGTTCTTTGGACGTAGGAGACGACAATTAGCTTGTGTAATACATCTGAATTGCCTCATAATATTACAAGGGATTATCATTGGCATATTTGTAAAAAAAAAAAAATTCCAAATTAATAATCAATAATTATAAATTATTTTTTATAAATAATTCAATATAATAAATTTTAAAATATGAAACATATAAAGTATACATTATTATTTATGCATTATTATTTATACATTATTGTTATTAGTAACAATAATTTACTGAAAAAAATTACGTAATAAATATTGTATATAATTAATGCATATAATTTCAAAGTTTTAAAAGTTAGATATTACTTCTCAATTATTAGTTTATCTTATTAATTATGAATTTCTAAATATTCTTCTTACTTATTGAATATTGGTTATTATTAATTTTAATAGTCATTATTAATCACCGATTATTTAAAATCAACTATTGATACTAAATATCACATCATAGGTATTATATTTTATTATTAATTACGAAATGTTAAATATTAGTCTTGATTACTGTATAATTATCAATAATTAATTATTTGAAAGTATTTAAAATATTATAAACACAAAAATAATCATTGATATATATATAATTTTTAATAGATATATGTGTGTATTATTCTAAAAAAAATGTTTGTGTGTGTATAATAACTAGTAATTATAAATTATTTACTTATAGTCAATAATGACATATGTAAGCTGTTGTTTATGATTATTGATATATGCATTTGCTCCAATTAAAATGATTTGTAGCTGCTTTAGTTTTCGAGAAATCGGTGCAAATAACACAATTTTCTTTTGTGCATTCACTTCGGTTTTTCAGGAACCAATGCAGATAACACTATTTACATTGGTTGTATGAACAAAGGAAGCAAATAACACTATTTGCATCGATGCATATGCTTCGGTTAATGATGCAACCAAAGAAAATGATATTATTTGCTTCAGTTGTAACCACAACCGAAGCAGTTAACATTATTTGCTTCGGCGCAGTTGCTTCGGTTGCTAACAAAACAGAAGCAAATGACACTATTTGCTTCGGTTATGAGTATAACCGAAGCAAATGTGGCGATGCAATAGGCATGTTTTGTACTAGCGGCCTTTAATTGCTTTAAAGCAGGTTCTTAAATGCGGAGGGGTCCCTCCATATTCTTCCCTTTTTCCTTTTTTGTCTTCTCGTAGTTCAGTTATATAACATTCTCGAGCACTGATCTGACCTCCCTTGAACATTCTAACTCCATTTTTTGTAGGAAATTTCTTTATGAGACACCATGTGCCAAGGCGATTTTGAAGTCCATTAATGCAGGTCTTCCCAAGAACGCATTATAAGAATAAATTTTCGTCAACAATGATAAAGGTTTGGATCACTATCACTCTTCTTTCACCTTTTCCAAGTTCAGTAGGTAAATCCATCATCCTAATCGGTTGTTACGGCTTGCCAGAAAATCCTTGGATTCTAATCTAGCATGCCAACACATTTGTCATGGATAACTTCATCTAATTGAAGGTTTTTCTAAAAAGGATGTTTACAGATTCTCCACAGTTAACAAGCACCCTCCTCGCTAAAGCCGGGCCAATTCCGATCGTCATGACCATTGGATCAAGTGTTGGAGCCTCGATGCCCTCTGACACCCTAGCTCTGAAGACAATGTCATCTTTGAATGTTTTATGCTGCTTCACCCGACTCATATCTTCCAAGATGAGGTAACTTTCATCCTTCGAGGCATATTTCAAGGCACTTAAGTATCTTTCATTTCTCCCCAAATTTTCCGTGCTAGATGATGCCTTGCTGAAATGGTATGAATGACTAGCTTTTCATTATTCAGACCGCCATTTCGGTTGCTAGTCCTGGTTGGTTAGCTGGGACAACCTTCCTTTGGGTCTTTGGGGATGGCTCTGCTACCTGAGGCTTTTTGACATACTGTTGCAGCTTATTTTCAATATTGGGCTCCTCTATTAGATTCTTTGGGTGTTGGCATTCATTGGTATTGTGACCGGGTTAGGTATGGAAGTAGAAAAATGTTCCAAGATTCTTCTGATTGTCTATCATTCTTAGGGGAGGCAGTTTCGGGTAGCATTCTTGCTCATTGGTAGCTAGGAAGATATTTTAAGGTGTTTTCTTCAAAGGTGTGAAGTCCTCTAGCTTGAAATATCATAGACGTTTTCCATCCTTCTTGCCTCTGCCTTTGTTCTCATTTCCTATCTTTTGACCTCTTGACTTCTTCCCATTATCTTGAGCACTGTTGCTTTCTTTAGGATCATCCACATTTTGATATTGCACACTACTAGCAACATTTCCGACTACTGGAGTTGTTTCTTCTAACCAAATAAACTCGCCGGCCTTCTTATAGAATTTCTCAAGCGAGTTAGGTTCCTTCATTATCTCTCACTTCCCAAATTCAATTTCGTTATTGACAGCTCATACTAAAGCCATCAACACCGTCTTTGACTCAGAATTTCTAACTTTTGTCACTATAGTTTTGAAGCGATTCAAAAAGGATTTCAATGGTTCTCCAGGTTCTTGCTACTTAAACTAGCGAGCCAAGTCCTCGAATTTATCACTAGATTTTGGTGCAAGTTTTATAAATCAAAGTGAGGGGACCCCCTCCAAGTATACTGGATAATATCGGCATTTCAACTCATCAGTTGCCCAAGCACCATTCATATGATAATCATATTTGAAAAGAAACAAGTTAGGGTTTATCGTTATACTATAAGTTAGCATCTTTAGGGAAACGAACTTCTTGGGTACTCTACATTCATTATTTTCCTCTAAACGGGGTCCGACTAAGGGGAAATTCCATTTTTCATCTTCATCCTTCCTAGACATGCTTCCCTTAATGATTTCCTTAATCATCCCAGAGATGTACTCCTCATTATCACATTGCTCCACAGAGCAGATGTAAGTCGCTTTTCCAGGTGTCTAACTTGGTAAACGACCTGGATTAGCCAGCTGGGGCTCTGTTCCTCCAAGTTACAAGGGTGCCCCCTCTGGTAATGCTTACGATTTTTGAGAAGATGGTCTCACAGGTTGTTTTTTCTTTTCCATGGTAGCATTAGCATCTTCAACATCAACATTAAGACCACAGTCATCACTAGAAACCGACATTCTATCTAGATCATTGTCATTGTTAACTTTGTAATCTTGATCATTGTCGTATTCAAATTTCTGGGAAGGATACCCTCAGTCCTTCCCGCGCTAGTTCGAGGAACAATGGTAATGAGCATATCCTCTGGGCGGCTGCTGGAGTTTTCTTCTTTGATCTGAGGTAGAAAAGTGTGCATGCTCTTCCAAGTCGATTTCCACTCTATCATTTCCCAAATTTGGCCTTATGGCAAGCAAAGCATCTAGCTTTTCCATTAAAGCCCTATTCATGGCATGTAGATGCTGATTCTTGCCTTCTACCAAGGTATTCAGTTCTCTACAGGTTACTGCTTCTCCTGGGGCTTGGGTTACTCCAAGGTTGTTGGTTGTGGATGAAACTTGATTATCAACAGCTTTATTCCCAGAAGTCGTTGTTAGTTCAGTAATTTTGACGATGACACACTATACACATATACACACACACACGTATATGTACACACTATATGCACACTCATACAGGTATCAACTCAAGGCGAAGAGCTCAAGAATGTGCTAGAACTCTTTTAAATAGTAGTAAAATACCTAAGTCTTTTTGGGCTGAAGCAGTGGCTACAGCATGTTATGTCTTAAATAGAGTAACTCTTCGTCCGTTAACAAAAAATACATGTTATGAAATACTTTATGGCAAGAAACCTAATGTTTCATATTTTAAAACCTTTGGATCAAAATGTTTTATATTAAATACAAAAGATAATCTTGAAAAGTTTGATCCAAAAGCTGATGAAGGAATTTTTATTGGATACTCTGATTGAAGTAAAGCTTACAGAATCTTTATTAAAAGAACTAATTCTATTGAAGAAAGTTTACATGTTTCTTTTGATGAAAATTTTCAAAATATAAAAAATTCGGATGAAGACGAAATAGAATTACAAAATAACACTACTTCTAATATTAATGAACCAGATAATAATGTTATTATACGATCACCTCCTCGTGTCTTAAAAGATCATCCGACAAATAATATTATTGGAGATATGAATTCAAGAGTATCTAACGATGAATCATGGATATTAGCCATGCAAGAAGAACTTAATCAATTTGAAAGAAATGAAGTTTGGGAATTAGTTCCTCGACCAACAGAACAATCAGTAGTTGAAACAAAATGGATCTACAAAAATAAATCTGATGAAAATGGAAATTTAATTCGTAATAATGCACGTCTGGTTGCCCAAGGTTGCAATCAGGAAGAAGGAATTTATTATGAAGAAACCTTCGCTCCTGTAGCTCGACTAGAAGCAATCCGTATTTTACTAGCTTTTGCAGTTCATCATAATATTAAATTATTTCAAATGGATGTAAAAAGTGCATTTTTAAATGGTTACATAAAAGAACAAGTTTATGTTGAACAACCTCCACTTTTTATACACGAACAATTTCCTAATCATGTTTACAAATTAAAAAAGGCATTATATGGTCTAAAACAAGCACCCCGTGCTTGATACGAAAGATTAAAATCGCACTTAATAAGTTCTGGTTTTGAAATCGGGAAAGTACACACAACTCTTTTTATAAAAAGAATTCAAAATGATATTTTAGTTGTTCAAATTTATGTTGATGATATTATTTTTGGATCAGCAAATGAATTTTTGTGTAATGAATTTTTTGACATAATGAAAAATGAGTTCGAAATGTCTCACATGGGAGAACTAAATTTCTTCCTTGGTTTACAAATTAAACAACTTAAAAATGGAATCTTTCTTAATCAAGAAAAGTATTGTAACAATCTTTTAAAAAGATTTCACATGGACAAAACATCCGGAAAACCAACACCAATGAGCACAACTGCTCATCAAGAAAAGGATGAAAATGGAAAAGATTTTGATCAAAAATTATATCGTAGTATTATAGGCTCTATTTTATATCTAACTGCAAGTAGACCTGACATAATGATGAGTGTATGTCTTTGTGCCCGTTTTCAAGCTCATCCTAAAGAATCACACTATAAAGCTGTAAAAAGAATTTTAAGATATTTAAATACTACAAGAGATTATGGTTTATTTTATCCTATTGGTAGCTCCTTTGAACTTGTATCATATAGTGATGCAAACTTCGGAGGATGCAAGTCCGATAGAAAAAGCACAAGCGGTACATGTCATTTTTTAGGACATTCACTCGTATCATGGTTTAGTAAAAAACAAAACTCGGTTTCACTTTCAACATGCGAGGCAGAATATATATCTGTTGCTCTAGCATGTGCTCAAGTACTCTATATGCAGCAAACTTTACGAGATTTTGGAAAAGTTATTACAAATTCACCTATTTTGTGTGATAACACAAGTGCAATAAACCTATCAAAAAATCCTATTAATCACTCTCGAACTAAGCATATCGACATTCGACATCATTTCTTACGTGATCATGTTGAAAAAGGTGATATTTCTTTAGAATTTGTAAATACTAACCAACAACTTGCAGATATTTTTACCAAACCTTTGAACGAAACAACTTTTATAATGCTACGAAGGTAATTAGGTATATGCTCTCTTACTGATATATAAATTTGTTAATTCTTCCTTATTTTTCTCTTTACCCTTCCTTTTTGATGGTGTTGTCTATCTTCTGCATATTTTTCAGGATTAAAAATAGTAAAAATGTATCTATAAATCACTTCCTCTAAAATAAATTATTTTTCATACTAACAACAATGTCAAATCAGTCTTCTTCCTCGTTTAATATCACTTTCACAACCGATAGCTCAGCTGATACAACTCATGATCCAACTCCAATTTCTCGAAATAAAACTACATACAAATGGCAAGATTATCGGACCGGTTTCACACCAGATTCTAAAGTAACAAAACGGGCGTTATTCACCTCACCAGATACAAAACGGAAGATTGACGAAATCCATCATTATCAACAAGAACAACTAAGACTTCAAAAAGAATTATATTTCGAACAGAAGACATCCTCTACTATATTGGCATATTTGCGACAAGTCGCGCTAAAGTTTTGTAGCTCTCATCATAAAGATGTTTACGAACCTTTACCTCTGCCGGTAAATCCGTTAGATCCATCTTCTTCTTTTCGAACGTCACAAGATCCAGTGAATCTTTGGACTACTCCAACACGACCACCATATTCACCAAACAAATAAAGCAGAGAATGTTTTTCTATTTTTTTCACTTTTATTCCCCAAATTATATAATGCATTATGAAGATGCATCCACATTACAAGTAATTTCTTTGTGCTTTGTTTATGTAATATTTACAACAATACTTTATATTTATTTGCACATTTAGTTCTAACTCAACACTTGAAGTCCTTAATTTTCACCTAACAGACGTCTGTAAGAAGTCATTCAGACATCTGAAGATCCTCAATATATATTTTTCTTAGACTGACAGACGTCTGACATATATACAACCAGACATCTGAGCATTGTTTATTTTTAAATGTCCTTCAGCACAGACGTCTGTATTCAACATCACGGACGTCTGAATCAACTTGCGGAGCTTATTACCTGCATAGACAGACGTTTGATATTTCAACCCACAGACGTCTGTTCCTACCCTCCCATCATAATTTTCATCTGTGCTTCAGCACAGACGTCTGTTCAAAGTGAAACTGACGTCTGTTCTCTCTCTCAGGAAATTTACCCTGTACAAACAGACGTCTGTTTGTCCAGTGACAGATGTCTGACTATAGATCTGAACGGTTACTTCCCTTTCCTATATAACATCTTTTCACCTTTTACCTTTTTTCACTTTTACCTATCTTGATCCTCATACTCAATACCTAACCCTAATTCCCAAATTCGAAATTTTTAATGGCTCCAAGAGAGGGTTCTTCCTAACGAAAGAAGACTGCCGAAGGATCTTCTTCTCAACCTCCTCTGCAAACTCAAGACAACCCCAATTATGCTACAGAACATCAAATCAGCGATGGGATAACCGAGAAATATGGCCAAGATCGATTGAAATCCTTGAAGAAAAAAGTAATCCATCCAGGACCCTTTTATCCTCTAGCTCAACTATCCCAATACGATGTCACTTCAATTCTCAATCGAACACGACTTACTCATCTAATTGAGTACGATGATAACCAAGGTATGATTGACACACTAGCCATCTACTTATTCTTTGCGAATTTGTGTTCAATCTCCGTCTGGTCTTCGCCTGATCCCGAGATTGGGTGTGGTCATTAGTCTATGGTCAGGTTATAAAATTTAATATTGAAATACTAGGCCAAATATTGAACACATCCTATACCGGTACTCGTTTACAAGATCTACGTGATATGCATTTACAACCTCGTAATCGAGTCACTCACCAGATATGGCAGGATGATCTAACCAAAATGACCCCTTCTCATTTTCGATCTCGACCAAGGCTAATAAATCGAATGCTCATTAATACTGTGTTTCCTAGACTAGGGAGTCATGAGCAAGTTTATGACATTGACCACAAGGCCTTATATGGAATATTTAGCCAAACACGCATAAATTGGGCACAATACATCTTTGAACAACTTCGTGATTTCTGGTCTTCTAGTAAAAGATCAATCCCGTACGGAGCATATCTAATGCGTATTTTCCGGTCACAAAATATAAATCTTTATCTTTCTTCCTATCCGGAAGTACCTATTGAACACAGTGGAATAAGGTTTGCAGCTCTAATGAAAATACCGGATCGCCCACCATCTGTTATTCCATTCGACCAATGGAAATCTCAACAAGCACATCCTCAGCAACCTGCCCAACCTCTACAACGCCGACAACGACATCACGTTGAACAAGGTGAAGCTTCAGAATCCTATTCCGATCCCGAGATACAAGAAACTAAGGACCAAATGGACGCTAACCAGAATATCCACGATCTGACTTTAGCAAATCAAAGAATTCTATCGCAAAATCAACAAATTCTCGGAAAGAAAGTAACTCGATTAGAAAAATCATTCTCCACTCGGATGACTAAAGTCGAGAATACTTTAGGCAAAGTCTTTCGAACGCTTGGGAAGATCATGCGTAAAGTTCGTGGAAGATCATCATTTAGTTCGTCATCACCGTCACCAACTCCACCTCCTACTGGACCTTTAGTTAGCTATGTTCCACCTCCACCTATTTCCACACATGAGTCACCTCCGCATGCCCCTGGAAAGGAACCACTTGCATCAGCAGAAGAATCTGAATGGGAATCGCATGACGACATTCTGGGAACATCACATGCTCTTGAGAATGTTAATTACTGCAACACTGAACAATGGGGCGATACCACCAACCAAGCATCAGATTTCTGGGGGTATTTCACTGATGCCTAGTTTCCTAGTTTATCTTCTACGTTATTTTATCTTTTCATACACTTCTCTGGTCTGTACCTTAATAACTTTTACTGCATGCTACTCTATTTGGTTCTGTTTTAGACTATCTATGCTTGTTTCTTTGGCGTTTGTATGTGCTTGTTATGTTATTTTTGATAATGCCAAAGGGAGAGGAGATATTAAGGGTCAATAACTCAGGGGGAGCTTTTATCAAAGTATAGTTGTCATCATCAAAAAGGGGGAGAATGTTAGTTCAGTAATTTTGACGATGACACACTATACACATATACACACACACGTTTATGTACACACTATATGCACACTCATACAGGTATCAACTCAAGGCGAAGAGCTCAAGATATCACGGCTACTCAGAAGAAAATTGCATATTTATTTTCTTAGATGTTATGTAAAATCTCGTGAAAAGATATGAGAAAAATATCTGCAGTTTCTGTGTATGTGCAGGTGACAAACGTCTGTCCTATACTAAAACAGACGTCTGTCACTACAGCAGGAGTTTCATTCCTAACACAGCACAGACGTCTGTCATATATATGACAGACGTCTGTCGCAGGCCTCAGGATAAAATTCCTGCATACACAGACGTCTGTCTGTTTAGTAACAGACGTCTATCTATATATCCGAGTAACATCAGATATAGCAGACAGACGTCTGTTGCAAAATAAACAGACGTATGTGCTGTACATACGACCGTATATTTCAGATACCTCTTTATTCTGAAAGGGTATAACTTCTAACTCTTCTTCTTCAAAACGATTTTTCAAAAGGGATTTCGTTTCACAAAAGGATCTTTTCAGAAATTACAACTTTTTGATAAAAACTTTGATTATCTATAAATAGATCAAGAGATCCATGCTCTCACTTTACTTACTCTCTTCTAGATCTATTTGATTTTCTGAAAAAGCTATTACTCCCTCAAGCCTTCTAAATTTCTCACAAGCATACTTTACTTATATTCTCTCTAAGTACTTAAACTCTCATATCTATTCAAAGAGAATGAAGGAGAACCTTGTACTACTCAGTCAATATCAGTGTTTAATAGAACACAAGATTGTCAAGTTTTTCTACCCGTCTGTGAACCTATTCCTCCGGGTAAAGAGAGGACAGTTTCTTATAGTTGAAAAGGCCGAAGGGGAGCTTCGGGACTGGACGTAGGACGGGAGGTCCAAACCAGTATAAAAGATTGGTGTGATTTTATTTTACTTTATCTTTACTATTTACTGTCTGCTTCATATTAGATACTTGTTGTTGCTTAAGACACATACTCGATCCTACTATATACTATCAGTCATTGCTGCCTCTTATTTGGTCCTACTTACCTTTTTCCTTAGAGGAGCCATGATATGAACTAAACTTAGAGTCCTTAATGCAATCTTTTATGTGGATCTTCCTTGTAAACCTTGATGATCTATAGTAGAAGCACAGATCTAGGCCCAGAGTTCAATTCTTAGTGAAAGAACTAAATGCTAACTCCAAAAATGGCGACCTAGTTTATTGCAAAAGCACCACCTCGCGATGGGGAAAACATAATACAAAAGATAAAATAAAATAAAAAGGGAAAGAAACGAAGTAAAAAAGAGAAACATAATTTCATAGTGGTTTAGCTTGAGATCAAGCCTTTGTCCACTCTAAATACTTTATTATTATCCTCGGCAAGCCAAATACAATGAAGTACAGATGAAGAATGGCTGAAGATTGACTTTGGCAGAGCTTTCGCATGGCAAGGATCAGAAATCCCTTTTCATATTAGGTGTAGTGGTATTCATAGGAGTTGTAGATAGACTACGGCTAAGCCCCATTGCAGAAAGACTCGAAATTGTGCTTAGACTCTCCTTAGAAAATCGTGACTTAAAATACTCTATCTGTATGGATCAGTACCTGTCCATTAATGATGGACCGGTACCGGTCCATGGAGATATGGTATTTGGTACTTAAGTTTTCAGAAATGCCTTCTCCATGTTGCCTATAGTCTTCGGGTATAATATTGCTTCAATTGGACTTAGTTTGATAGTATATCGAGCTCCGACGCTTTATCGCTTTTCCTTTTCCTTTCGGTCCATCGAGTATTCATATCTAGAATGATCTTACTAGCTTTGAACTTTGTCAGTGGGCTTCTTTAAGAACACAGATTGCACTCGCACAAGCTTTATGCCCAAATACCCTGATTTCATGGGTCGGTACCGGTCCATGGATGATGGACTAGTACGGTCCATGGTGTTAGATTACTTGGGGCTGAAACTTCTTGTGCTCCTTATTTTTTTGTCTTTAGGCCCTTCCTATCAAGTTTCATCTGATTCTCGGTTTAAATAATCCTATTGCTTACTTAGATTCTACGCATATTTCTTTCGGGTATATAACCGCGTTAACAGGATCAGTTGCTCATCCTTGAACTTCGAATCGGTACAATCCAAGACAATTCAGATAGATATCAATCTAGATTCTTGGTCAATAATTTTTTGAGTGATCCAGATCGGTTCTGTCCCCGCGTTTTGGTATTGTGTTGATCTCTAATCACGATGCTCATCTCCTTCTTTTCATACCTCGATCTAATGTCTTGCTCTCCGTTATCTTCTAGGTTGAGCCTTCTTGATGCGTGTGATTAGGATCAGTGCTAATCCAGATTCCTTACACTTGGGGGGAGGGTCCTAGTTCCGAGCACTTCGCCATGTCGTTCTCCTGAGCTCATCTAACGACTACCCTACAATTCTATCTAGGCTTAATATATGGGCCTTCGGATTGTTATTCTTTGTCATCCGCTCAATAATCGTTGAGCAATACTTGTTTAAATAGTTTGTATTCACTGGCCCAAATGGCCATGTGACCTATAAGGAGAACATAACTGATATAAATGGTAGAGAGTGTGAAGGAATCAAAGATATAAGGCAGTGTGAGAGAATAGCTTTAAAGCATTTGATTCATGCGAAGAATATGTGTTAATCGATTTCTGCAACTCCACTTATGAAAATCAAAAACGATATGGAGAAAAAGCATCCTGAACAAGACGAAGTTTTGGATCCTAAACAACAGATAGAGTTTAACTATATGATTCTATGTTATGTTAAAGATAAGGAAACAGAGTAAGAAATTGGTATGTTTAAATATATATTGATGTGCATTATATACTCACTAATCATGATTACTTATACTAAAAGAGGATATGTATAATCATACTTGTATATCTATTTTCTTTAATATTTCTACCTTTTGTTTCCTATTTTTTCATCTCTAATAAGGAAAAATAACTTCGTGATAAATATTATAGTGCATTTAATTGAGATCACTGTTTCAAATCTCGAAAATATCACCTGAGATCTCCTCCGAGATCTCGTTTTGGGCCCCTTCCGAAACGAAACAACAAATATCACTGTAACTCTCTTTTCGAATATATCGCCCGAGATATTGCGATATCGTTCGATATATTTACCGAGATGAAATACTGGAATATCTTTCGAGATCTTGGCTTTTTTTGTTAAAATTTAAATCTGTACGTACCTGAATCAGAACAATAATTAGAACACTCAAATATAACCACGATAATCTTTTGGTATTTTACATTTTGCATGCTAAATGACCATATTGTATGTTCATATATGTCCTACAATGCTTATGATTTTCATATTCATCTTTTTTTCCATACATGTTACCTATGAAATTATGTATTTTATGTTATACTCATGCTGAACTTTTTAATGTTTTGGATCTTTGTTATGTTTTATGTCTAAAAATGATTCATGTTCATGGAGCATATGTTGTAAGCACTTATCTATTTGCATTGTGTTATATTTATGTTTTAAGCATATTATGATTTAGAGTATGATGATCTTTCATAAATTAAGAATAATGAAGTGATTTTGAAAATCAATTTTAGGTTACTATGTTTTTAATAGCATTCATAAAAATCATTTTGTAAGAATATTAGTTTTTAAATGTTCCCCGAGATTGTTCCGATATGAACTTTCAGATCCAAGAGGGAAATCCGAGATGATCTCCCGCGTTAGGCTCATCTCATCTGAGATTTCCCACGATACAAGATCAAGTCTCTAAAATCTCCGAGACAAAACGCAACCGATATTCGAGATTCAAAACTTTGATTGAGATAAACGAAAAATCACTATATTCTTTTTTCAATTGTGAAAGCAAGTGGTTCTCGAATACATTATGATTATGTACTCTTGTTTTGCTGTCAGTATTCTGTAGTAAGGATTAACTTCATGTGTGTGTGTGTGTCTATATATATATATATATATATATATATATATATATATATATATATATATATTATTTTTGTAATCGCTAATATAAAATTGAAGTCATTCCTTGATCAGTTCTGGTTCATCCGGTGCTCGGTAATGGAGGGAACCCAACACTGGTCATGACAGCCACAGCGACAATGATGATGAAAACTACCATTAAAATTTAAGAGGAACAAATTATTATTCAGTCTGTATTCGCAACACAGAATTTGAAACAGAATATTACTGTTTCTAATTTGTAACAAAATAAAAGCGTTTCAAATTAGAATCAGTACTGCTATCTGTTTAAAGTAAACTGATTTGCACTTAAATCAATTCAGCGACAGAAGAATTTTGTCTGTCAAACAGTGCCAGTATGATACCGCGCACAAATTAACCAATACCACAGTATTGGTCCAGTATACAGAATTATCCTGTATACACAATGAAAGGTAAACAACAAAGAATTGAAACCTAACCTAGTTCGTCTGAGGCCTGTATCGTACAGTTTTCTTAAGACTTTCAGTCGAAGCCTCCTAGGATACAACAGACGAGAATCTGCTCGAGATTGTAGCGAGTATGCACTGGCCGAGATGTAGTAATTTTCCAGTGGATGCGTTCCGTTGTCATTGCTCATTTGAATTGTAACGGGTCGCACCCGCATTCGTGCCAAAAAAAATCTGTTCGAAAATTGCTTTGTTTTAATTTCTTACTAGGCCCAAGCCCGGCCCGGTCGGACGGGCGGGCGGCGCGCACGCGCGTGTGTGTTTGGTTCACATGGTGTAGGTCCTCCCCCTCGCACAAAATTACCTGACCCTAAGGGCCAATATAGGGAATGAGGAATGGACATATATACACACATCTTATCTTATCTTTGGCAATGTGACATTGATTTCTAACACAAATTTGCAATTTTATGAAGTTGCATGACGTTCAGTCTAAGCAACTTCGTAGTCTGCTCAATTTTCTTGCACAATGTAAAAGCGTTGGAATTGTTTGAAATTTTCTCTTTTATTTTCTTCATCCTTTTTGGCCCTCTAGAGTCTAGACATTTTTGTGCATTTCAGATGAGCCTTCTTTACTTTTTGTCAGGACTATTTTTTTTTTTTTTTTTTCCCACTCCCGTAGTATTAGTTGAGGTGTGTACATCAGTACATAGCTGCTCCAACTTTATGATATTAAAAAAATTATAACAACCGATAACAATTTTTATGTGAAACAATCATATGAATGTAATAAATAATATACTGTAAATACAACAAAAGACTCATCTGTCACCAAATAAAAACAAAATCGACATAAAAATGAAATCAGTTACTCCTCTAGAACAGCAAAACAATGGAAAACATAGCAGCAAGCACAATAGATCCCAAAAAGTCGCCACGTAACACCGACACAGGAGCAGAGCTAGCACTGTTTCCATCAGCTGATGGCCCTGCAGTTGCAGTAGGGTTCTGATTATCGGCAGAGGTGGGTCCTGGAGAGCCTCCATTATTGCCACTTGGTCCAACGTTACTGGTTGGTGAATCAGCAATTGGTGATTTAGGTGCTATAGAAGGTGCTGGTGCTGCTGCTAAGCCCGTAGTTGGTGCTATTGAAGGAGCCACTGTTGGTGAAGAAGTAGGAGCAACATTACGAGCAGAAGCAGGAGAAGGAGAAGGAGCAGAAGCTTTAGGAGAAGGGCCAGGAGCAGAAGAAGGAGCAGAAGCAGATTTAGGAGCTTTGGAAGCAGGAGAAGCAGATGAGACGACATTAACTGCGAGTTTTTGGCCAATGAGACAGTGCCCTGTGACACCACAAATGAAGTAGTGCATGCCCGGTTTTGTTAGGGTCACCGTTGCTGGACCCGTTGTCAGAGTGGACCCGATCTGGTTTGCCGATGAGCATGAGTCGTAGCTCCCTTTTGGTACTTCCATTACGTTGTGTACTCCGGTTGTAAAGTTGAATACTGCATGGTTCACAATACATCAGCAAACGCCCTTTATTTGGATACTACAAAGTATAAACGCACTCCTCTTTCTAAAGCCTATGTTCTTCCATTTTGAAAAATGTTTTATACTTTCAATTCTATATCTTCTACACGTTCAATCTTCAAATTTAAAAATGAAACTTTCATGATTTGTATCCCATACGGTTATAAGTTATAAAAAACGATAATATAAATATGTAAGTAAAATTATTCAAATACCACAATTAATGCATCTATTCTTCGATCTACGACTTAATTTGTATGATTATAAGGATGTACATCGAAAATATTATATTTATTTCCACTTGTTTATATCATATTCCAATGGAGATATTTGAAATAACATCATATATAGTTGTTATAAGAAAGGTGTACTGCTGCTATTTTAAAGAAGCATGCATATTTGAAAGCTATATGTTTTTCCAAATTTGTTGTAAATCTTTGGCTCAACTGGGTATGAAAAACTCCAAATAATTAAACTAGTAGAAAATACATACCCAATGTGTCCCCGACAACATATTTCTGAGACGAAGCCCATTGAGAGTACAAGGAAGAAGAAGAAGGTATTGTCCAACCAGAGCTGCCTCCTACAATGTGGCGGGTAGCAGAAGCCGTCATTGCCATACTCGCAACCAGAGCTAATAGTACTGCGATGATCTTACTTCCTGCCATTTGAACTTTGTATTATATATGTTCTTTTCCAGTCTTTGTTTGCTTGCTCTGCTTGCACTTTTATCTGCCATAGAGTTTGCAGGGAACTGCTATTTATAGCGAAATGGGATTGATAAGCAGTTTTTGAACCTTTTCTAGAATATTATGGTGGATAACCTAACAGCTTCCTATGTTTGTTGACTCGGTATAATTCAAAATTGTGTGTTGAAATTGTAGGAAGGTTAGGCGGAAATCAGATTTGTGTATGATATCATGGTTTCTTTTGTTGAAAAGTTTGCGTGTGGAAAGGACTTTTTGTTCCACCAGAATTGGGTCAATTATGTGCTGTATAATAAACAGATGAGTTGGTGAACTGCGGCTTCATACTTGGCCTGGCGAAGACTCGTGCTTGTATTTTATACTATTACTATTAGTCTAAAGTTAAGACCCGAAGTCTTATTTATTTTTTCTAGTTAATAGCTTGAGGATATTGAGGATTTTTATTCTGGCCTGGTGTCACTGACTGCATTTGGTTGACGTAAATGTTTAAATTTCACTTTCATCATACTTAATTATTATGATATGTGTTTGGCGAAATTTGAATTTAACACCCATAAGCACTGAATAAATTATAGAATTGTGTTGATGATGAAATAAAATAAACAGAGAACAAACCATACCATGCTCAAGAACAAAAGAAAGCAAAAAGACTCACTTTTTCTTTAATGGGGACTCGGTATGTTGGAAATATTTTATATATGTAATGAATTTATTTAAAAATTAATTGCAGCTATCAAAACTTCATTATTGAACAATTAATGCTATAGAGTCATTGAAAGTTATAATGGTAATATATTTACATATATGTAAATATATTTATGAGCCATTATTGTGATTGAATAGTCACAGTAATATATGTATGTAATCTTTTATGGAGTTGTTACAATAAACTGATATTAACTGTTTCCATGAATGATAATCAATTGAAATTTATTATCATTCATCTCTTTTGAAACGTATGCAATTTACATGTTAAAAATTGCAATTTTTTGGACGTTTCTTTTATATAGTATTAATTGCAGACCAATTTTGCTCTCATTAGCCTAGCGAAAATTACTCTTTTTTTTTGTCTACATAAGGAATATGATAACCAAAGCATAAAAAAACAATCTTTTTGTTTTACTCTCTCTTCAAAAAAACTCTCTTGTCTTCATTGATTTATTTTACAATACAAAAGAGCAGTATAGTTTTTAATTTGAGTGCAAATCAGGCTCAATTCGTTGTGCAAGCGAATTGATATTATAGAAGAGGTTGTTTTATCCTAAATACAGCGACGAAAGATACGAACTGCTTTGCACCGCTGAGCAGATCGTCGAAGCGTCTTCATGAGAGCGACTTTGTATGTGACTCAACCATTGGTTTTCCAACAAACTGAACATGTTCTGACAACTAATGGCTTCTGCTTCCTCTGCATTTGCTAACAACATGTCAGTAGAGATGTAGTCTCATGAGATTCAAAAAATAGCGCATGTGATCATCTGCGAAGGTATGGTTTTGGATAAACAATTTCAGATTGCTGTTATAATTGATAAATTGCCCACAGGTTGGAAGAATGTGCTAAGACACAAGACTAAGAAATTTTCCTTAGAGAGCTTGATCACTCGCCTTCATATTGAGGAGGAGACACACAAATAGAATTAGAAAGAGGAAGTGCTAGTTGTCACAAACAACAACACTAAAAAGACCAAACCAGCTATTTTGAAACTGAATATGAAAGCATTCAAAAATCAAAATCATCGCAACAAACAGAATTGGAACACGCAAGGGAACCCAAAGGGACATCAGCGACCAGCTCAAAAGAGTGAACCTAGACAGTTGTTTCTCTGTTACAACTACGGAAAAGCAGGTCATATGGCACGTAAGTGTCGGAGCAGACCAGACCCAGCACCGCAGGCTAACCTGACTGAGGAGCCTTTAACGGCTATGATTACTGAGATTCACTGTAATAACCCGAAAATCTGGGCCAGTTTAAAATTTTTATTTTGGCGATTTTAGCGAATTTTGAATATTTAAAATGAATTATTTTAAATAATATCGACGAAAATTTATTTTGAATATAGAATCGACGTATATATTATATACGTCGTCGTTAGAATATAAATATTTATATATATAATTATAAATAGAATTGAAAATGGCGCGGTAGTTCGATAATTCGATTTCAAACTTCAATTGAATGTACCGAGTGCAAAACAATCCGGATTTTAGTGAAACCAAAAACATTAGGATCTAATTGATGATATCTTTCCAACGAATCCGACAAATTGAGATTTCATGGCGGGAATCAAAAGATATGTCCAGTTGAAAATTCTGAATAGTCGCTATGGAATTCAGGCCCTTAAAAATGGACATTTTGCAAACGACTTCGGATTTCGACGAAACCACTTTTGTTGGGTCCGAGATGTCAAGTTATTGCTAGGTTTCAAATTTCATAATTTTTCAAATCAATATGTGAGCGTGGCAAAGGAAAACGCGTTTGGCCAATTTTCAGTTGATTTTAATCGACTGGAAATTGGCCATTTTTCCAACGATCTCAGAATTCGACGAAACTAGTTTTGTTAGGACCGTATCATCAATACGAAGCTAGAAAATATTTTTCTGCAATTTTTAAAGTTAGTATGTGACCCCGGTAATTTGAAATGTACGTTTAAAATTCAATATAGTGATTTAAATGTAAATTCAACGGAAACTGATTGTAACAGCCGAACCAGCCTACGATACATATCCCATTGTGTTCGGAATGGGGGTGAAACGCTATGGACGACAGGTGGTGGGCCTCGTTTAGAAGACGTATGTAAAAGTCAACTTTTTGAAATATAAATTAATTAAATAAATTAAATAATATAACTTTTATAAAAGCCCCCCCTTTTAATTCTTCTTTCCCGATTCAGAATAAAAAAAAAGAGGACAGACGAGGGCGACCGGGGGGGGGGGGGCCGCCGCCGCCACATCGCCCCCCCCCCCCCCCCCCCAGCGACGCCGCCGCGGCCTGGTGGGCCACCACCTCCGCCTCCCCCCTCTTCCCCTGACCTCGCGATGCCCACCTCCTCCCTGTAGCCGCCCTCTCCTCTTCTTCCTCCTCTTCCTTTCTTCTCTCTCCACCGCTTCTTCCTCCTCCCCTGCACCTGGCGCGCCGCCGCAAACAGGAGCCCCCCCCAGCCCAGAGCCGACGCGACCCCCCCTTACCCAAATCGGATGCGCCGCCCCTTCTCCTCCCCCCTCTCCTCTTCAATCGACAGCCGCAAACCCCCCCCCCCCTTTCCGCTCCACCTCCGACGCCTGCTGGAGGGCCCACCACACTTCCGCGAGCAAGAAACCCCCTCCCTCTTATAAAAAAAAACACTGTAAGTTTTTTCATGTTAATTCTGTTTTAATTTATATACTTTAATTACTTTATTTTTCAGATTAGGATTTTTATAAAAAAAGGATTTGATTTTTAAAAATGTAAAAGATTAGTTTTTTTTTTAATTGTAAAGACTATATTTTTAAAACATAAAAGACGATATTTTGAGATGAGTAGTGAAGTAAAAATATAATCTTTATATAAGGAAGAGTATTAAAAATATGATTTTTATATTTTTAAAGTATTAAAAATATGATTTTTATATTTTTAAAGTATTAAAAATATAATCTTTATAGGATAGAGAATATAAAAATATCATCTTTGTATATGTAGCGAAATAAAAATCTGATTTTTATTTTATATACGTTGAGATAAAGTGGTAATTTTTATAATGAATATAGAAAAGAAGGAGAAAACTTTATTTTTATAAAGGAGAAAACTTTATTTTTATAAAGGAGAAAACTTTATTTTTATAAAGGCGAAAACTTTATTTTTATAAAGGCGAAAACTTTATTTTTATAAAGGCGAAAACTTCATATTAGAAAAGGCGAAATCTATATTTTTATAAGGGCGAAATCTATATTTTTGAAATGGAATTTTTATCTATATAGTAGCAATGTAGAAATAGAATTTTTATCCATAGAGCGTGATAGTAAAAATATGATTTTTATATATTGAATAGCATAGTAAAAATTCGATTTTTAAATATATGAAGTGATTATAAAAATATGATTTTAAATTGAAAACGAACAAATAAAAATGTGACTTTTATTTTAAATACATCAAAATATAAAAATGTGATTTTTATATATATAGTGACTACGGGCAGCGAAGATGACGAAGATGGGATAACGATGAAGATTTCTGTCGAAGAAGTGTCGTGAAGTTGGATAGCTATTGGTGAGAACTTCTCACTCAAATTCTCTTTTTCTAGTTATATATATAATAGGATGCAGACGGTGCTTAGTAGCACCCGACACCCGTCATCCACAGACCATGGATGACTTGTTTGTTAAATAGTTTGGTTGTGTAGTTGGTTAGTCTAATTGGTTTGAATTGAATTGTTTGGTGAATTGAAATTGATTTGATTGATGTGTGAATGGCGTGGGCCTTCACTAGACCGGGGATAAGGCTAGGCCTTGTCCCGTTTCTAGTATCGTGCCGTTATGCCGCCGAAATTTTCTAAAATATGTTAGAAAAATAAAAATAATCATTTATTGAATAAATGAACTGAATAGAAATTCAAGTGTTAAAATATAATTTTTAACGTGAAAGTGAATAAATAAATATTTATAAACAAATCGGCCGATTTGTTTGTATACACTGATTTGACTGATATCGATTGGGTCGATAAATTTTACACGTCGCCCAACTGCACAAATAAAATCTGTGTTTGATTGTTTGAAACCCCACACGGGTGTTGGGATGAAATTTGAAGTTCACTCATCCTGATTGATTAAATATGTCGATCGATTGATTGACAGGCTATTATAAGCGTCAGATATCTATATTTGATGCTTATACAGTGTAGTGCACTTTGGTTGATGATTGATTATTTTTCAAAGCTATTATATACATGTGTTGTATGGAATCCATATAATAAACATTATATGGTGATTGATTGGGCCTCATTCCAATCGGGGAAATAATGAATATTATAAAAAGGAAATTCATATGTTGAATATAAAAATAGTCATGTGTTGACGATGATCATGTGTTGAAACTATTCATGTGTTGAGTAAAATATTTTAAATAAAATAAATTACATCTTTATCACATTTAAAATTAGAACTACTTCCCAGTAGAAGTCTAATTAAAAATCAAACGATAGATACCATAGTTTTATAAAATATTTTACATAACAAAAATAGTGATGTGTCGACAGTACTCATGTGTTGAGATTAGTCGTGTGTTGAAAGAAATATAGATCATGTGTTGAATAGAACAAATATTCATGTGTTGAATAGAACAAATATTCATTTGTTGAATAGAATAACGAATTATTGAAATATAAAGCCGTGTTGATTAGAGATGCGTTATTTTGACACGAACGATGGTTATATCGATTTTATTTGTTTTATAATGAATATTGAAAAGTGATTTCAAAATTTAATATTTTGAAAGGAAATTCAAATTGAATTAGATTAAAATTCAAATGGAAATTTTATTGAATCAATTTGAAATGAATTCGAATCGAATAGAAAATGAATTCGATTCGAATTGAATAGAAAATGAATTCGATTCGAATTGAATAGAAAGTGAATTTGAATTCGAATAAAATAGAAACGAATTGAATAGAAAGTGAATTTGAATTCGAATAAAATAGAAATGAATTGAATGGAAAACGATTTCGAAATGAATTGAATGGAAAACGATTTCGAAATGAATTGAATTGAAAACGATTTCGAAATGAATTGAATTGAAAACGATTTCGAAATGAATTGAATTGAAAACGAATTCGAATTGAATTGAAAGTGAATTGAAATGAATTCAAATTGAATTAAAATTTGAATTGAATAGAAATGAATTTTAAAACGAATTTATAAAGAAGAATTCAATTTTGATTTGAATTGAAAAGAAAGTTGAAATTGCTTTTGAAACAATTTTAAAACGATTTATAAAATTCGTTTTAAATAGAAATCGACGAAATATATATTATATATATAATATAATGGCCTGAATAGAACACGCCGCGCCGCGGCAGTTCGTGAATTTCGACCATTTATTTCAAACGGACATTGCGGGAGATCCGACCGTCGGATTCTCCTAAAACCGGAACCGTTGGGTTCGTATCGAAAAGAGCTTTCCAATAAATGTTAGGAATTTGAAATCTAACGGTTGGATTTGGAATTATGTCCAAATCAAATTCGAAAAATGTCGCTGTAAGTGCAGTTCGATGGCCGTTGTTGGAAATCGACTGTACGGGCCTTGATAAAATTATCAAAAATATCTATAATTTGTGTAAAATTATAATATGTGAATTGGAAAGAATTGGGCTGGAAAATTCCACATTTGAATAGGTAAAAATAGATTTCTATCGAAATGAACTAGTTTTGAACTAGAATTAAAATCAATTTATTTTTGAAATAAATAAATTGAATTTGAAAGTGATTTTGAAAATAATCGATAATTTCCAATACGTGGATTGGACTGGAGCTGAATCGAAATTATCTTCGGGATATTTCGATGTTGGATTTCGTGACTATACAGATATTGTTATGGGAATTTGAAAGATGTATTTTATATCGTTATTTCCAATACGTTATTTGTTGGTTTCAGAATTTGGTATTGAATATAAGTCGATATATTTTCTATTCAGAGCCTTGTATTTAATATCAAATGTGATTTGGGTTTATCGTGAATCGTGTTTTAGATGACATTGGTTCTTTAACCCAGTTAAAGACAGGATATTGATTTTTGAAAGGATTAAAACTAAATGGAGTTTTAATGAATCTTTAATTAGATTAAAATGTGAATTGATAATTTAAATTATCAAATCTGAAAAGTGATCGTGAGTGGAGTGTCACCAGTTTTGCCCCAAAGCGATAGTAAAATCTTTAATTAGATTTGAACGTGAAATGGTAATTAATTTACCGATAACACCGTGGTGTTAGATATGGAGTATCACCAGTTTTGCTCCATGGGATATATAGGTTGGGATTGGGAAATAAAATAAATAATTACTTCGGTGTGGTTCGTTAATCCCGACTAGTTTGAAATGATATCCAAAGGAAGATTATAGGATAAATTTAGAAGAATTTATCTTGGATAAAATTAATGGGAACATCTCCCTAAGAATGTGATTTTGTGAATAAAAGAATATTCTGAATTGGAATGAGGTGTTTGTTGAGTTTGTGTAACATTTGTTTACTATATACGTGGGTTATTCAGAAAGGCCGGGTTATACCCATTCTGAATAACCGATTCGACGAGATGTCGAAGATGAAGACGGTGGTTGAAGACCGGAAGTCTTCACATCGTTTGGGTGATTACTGATGATCTTGATTGGGCTGTACACCCAGGATGAGGGAGTCAGTTGGTGATCGTCCAAACGTACCTGGAGATGGATGGATATGCGAGGAAAGTGCCTCTGGTTTCGTTCAGACCCAGAACGAACTTGTAAATGGATTTTGTGTCTGACATTGGATTTTATTCTGTGTTGATTGATCTTTATTAAATATACATCTGTTTGGCGGCGGAGAATTTATTCTCTTGCTTAACGCCCTTCTCTGAGACGTACGAGCTCAGAGGTTGTATATCGATGGACATCAGTCGCATGGAATGAATTGCCTGTGTGGCACGCGTAAGTGGCAATTGATCAAGGCTTCTGTTGAAAAGCAAAGTCTTGTGGTTGATGATCAAAGCACGGCCTGTGTGGCGTAGCTTTGTGTATAACGTGAATTCGTGAGCCTCACACCTCGGTATGAGTCAAAAACGGGATAGTGACTGCAGGGAGAGCACGACGTTTCTTTCTAGCTAGGGTGGTGTCAGTGACCTACCAGCCCTGACATTTATATACTTTTCACCTGTGTGGTTGTTGGATACGAGGCGCCTCGGATATAGGTCTGTAAGGACCGGGAAACGTGTGTTCAGGAATTGCCAATCCTCAAAAGTAAGAGAGGACCGGCCCTAAAGATCCAAGGATCATAGTGGGGTCCTGGGACATTTGCTAGAGTGTCTCGAACGCGGAGAGGAGCTTGCCCCTTGCCTCGACTCATGACGGAAATCCAATTTCCAATACGTGTATTGCGGTTTTAATTGTAGAACTAGTATGGCGACATGATATATGGTACCCATGCCGTCTATGATTGATATTTATGATTGAAAATGTTTTGACACTATACACTTATTATAGTATCAAATGATTTGTTTTAAACGTATCAAGCATGTTTGGCTATTATAAGGGAAAACCCTATCCTCTGGCTTGCGTTGCATTGTGTGATGGGACCTGGGTCTTATAATAGCTTCATTTTTCGAAAGAGCATTGCGCTGTTTTGTTATATGCACTAGTATTCTTGGGAGGAAACCCGTTCCGTGTTATACGGCGTGGTCCCTTGAATTACTATCTATAAAGTAAAGTTTTGAATAACTGTTTTAGTTCTCACACCAGTCACATGACTGACCTAGAGTTTATTGTTTTAACCTAAACTCTGGGTGCCCCTATTTTCCGCACGGGCAGCTAGTAGTTTTGGTTTTGCAGATTTATATTCACAGGGTCCTGATTTACAGCTGGAACGATGCTCGGAAAGCTCTGTATCCGTGCATTACTTCTAGTTGTGTTTTTGTATTATTTTCCGTTGCAATGTAATTAAATGTAATTTAAATCTCTGATATTTTCTGTGTAATTTATTCATTTATACTCTGTATATTCTTGTATCTGATGAAATTGTTGTAATTAACAATGAAATGTTCTTCCGTTTGCGTCCTTTTGTGTGTTGTTCTCAAAGTATTCGTGCTTTCCTTCACGGGGAAGTTACGGGTTCTCTCATTCACCTTGTTGGTGGATCAAAGGGTTGGTGGGTAAATACTGGTACTTCTCGTCATGTCTGTTATGATCGTGATATATATGTTCATTACATACACGGCTGCTGATGATCAAAAGGTATTGTTGGGAGATTCTCACACCACTAAAGTTGTTGGGGTTCGAAATGTAGAAATCAAGTTTACCTTTGGAAAAGACAGTAAGCCTTGAAATTAATTTTGATTGAAATAAGGTTGATTTAAGTACAATTAAGATTGAGAAAATATTTAAATATTCAAATGTTGACTTTCTAGTTTTGAGAACATTTAATTAGAATGATAGTAATTTTGATAGAGAATTTAAGTTACATTTATTTTTGACCTAATGTTACTATTTTGAAAAATGTGACTTTGATATTGGAGAATTTGGACCTTCGAAATTAATTCATGTGAACCACTTAAGTAATGTGTAAAAATAATATCTACTCTATTACATTTATTGTAGATTATTTTGATGTCACTTATGTACATCTTATAGACAATAGGAATTGAGTGGAAGAAGGTTTTTTTGAAAATGACCCTGAAATTGAGATTAATTGAAAGCAAATTTTGAAAATATCTTTATTATAAACGAGCGTCACGACATTATTATAAATGGGCATTAATTACATGCATAATGTTTTTTCTTTTGAAAATGTCATTAAGAAATGACATTACTCAAATGACGTAGATTTAATAATCAATGAGTATATTTTATGTGAAAATGAATAACATTGACTAGACATGGACACCACTATTTTATCACTTTTATTAACGGTTGTTCTAATTTCACATATGTATATCTCATGAAAAATAAAAGTGATGCATTTGATATGTTTAAGACATTCAAAACTGAAACTGAAAATCAGTCAAACAAGAAAAATTAAAAGACATCGTAGTGATAGAGGAACAAAATATGAAAATAGTTCTATTTTGGATTTCTATAAACTACATGGTATTATACATGAAATAACTACACCTTATTCACCTGAAAGGAACGGTAAAGATGGAAAAAAATAGGACCTTTACCAAATTAGTAGTTGCCATTTTATTAAATTTTGGTGCAGTAAAACATTGTTGGGGAATATATTATTAACGATGTGTTATGTACTAAATAGAATCCCTAAATAAAAAAAAAGTAAAATTTCCCCTTTTGAAAATTTAAAAAATTACAAACCCAATGTGTCCTATTTTAGAACTTGGGGATGCTTGACATATGTTCGCATTCCAGACCCTAAGAAAATAAAATTAGCAAGTAGAGCATATGAATGTGTATTTATTGACTATGCAGTTAATAGCAAAGCATACGGATTTTATAACATAAATACACATAATATAATTGAATCAAATGATGCTGAATTTTATAAAAAAAAAACTTTTCAATTAAGGAAGGTTGGGGGCACATCAAGTAATTTATTACCTATAAGAACAGAACCTAATAAATATTTTAAAAATGAACCTAAAAGAAGTAAAAGAGCAAGAACCGCAAAAGATTTTGGTTTAGATTTTTTTGCTTTTACTATAGAGGAGGATTCCTTAAACCTCCAAGAGGCCTTATCTTCACTAGATGCCCATTTTTTTTGCAAGAGGTTATAAATTATAAAATGGATTCTTTAGAATCCAATAAAACTTAGCACTTAGTTGATTTACCACCTGTATGTAAATCTATAGGCTGTAAATGAGTGCTTAAAAAGAAATTAAAACTTGATGACACTGTCGATAAATATAAAGCCCGTCTAGTAGCTAAAGGTTTTAAACAAATACAAAATGTAGATTTCTTCGACACTTTTTCACCTATAACAAGAATTACATCAATTCGGGTATTAATCTCCCTTGCTTCTATTCAGAATTTAATAATACACCAAATGGATGTCAAAACCGCACTTTTAAACGGTGAATTTGACGAAGAAATTTATATGGACCAGCCTGAAGGATTTATAATATATGGTCAAGAACATAAAGTTTGCAAATTAGATAAATCATTATATGGTTTAAAACAATCCCCTAAGCAATGACATAAAAATTTGATAACTTAATAAACTCAAATAATTTTAGAGTTAATGAAAGTGACAAATGCATTTATTGTAAATCAGAAAATGACATTTGCACTATTATATGTTTGTATGTGAATGATTTACCTATTTTTGGATCAAACATTCATGCCATAAACATAGTCAGATCTTTATTAAGTACCAATTTTGATATGAAAGATCTAGGTAAGGCGAGTGTAATCCTTGGTATTAAGATTACTAGGTCAGAAAAAGGACTTTCTTTGGATCAATCTCATTACATTGAGAAGATACTAAAGAAATACAATTATTTTGACTGTAAATCTACATGTACTCCATATGATCCCAGTGTAAAGTTATTTAAGAACACTGGTGAAGGTGTAAGACAAATTGATTATGCGAGCATCATTGGTAGCCTTCATTATGCCACTGATTGTATTAGATCCAACACTGGCGATGTCGTGGGATTATTATGCAGGTTTATCAATAGACCTAGTATAGAGCATTAACATGCTCTTGAGTGGGTCATGAGATACCCAAAATAAACCATGAACCTTGTATTACATTATGAAAAGTTTCCAACTATTCTTGAAGGTTATTCCGATACAAACTGGAATACTTTATATGATGATTCAAAAGTGACCAATGGCAATATATATTTAGCATTACTAGAGGAGTTGTTTCTTGAAAAATCCAGGAAACATACTATTCTGACTCAGTCTACTATAGAGACTGAGATAATAGCACTAGCCATAGCTAGTGAAGATATAGAGAACTAAAGAAATCTCCTAGTTAAGATCTCCATATGGGAAAAACCGACACCAGTGGTGTAATCTAGTGCGATAGTTCCGCGGCTATTGCAAAAAGTACATGACTGTTATAAAACTGTAGAAGAGGACGGTCGTAAGCACAATATTGTAAGAGATCATCACATATGTAATGATGACAATTTGACAGCTATTAGAAAAGGGACAAAGCCAATATTACAACGGTAAAAAATGATAGTCGCATGTACAATATTGTTAGAGAACATCACATATGAAGTGATGATAGTTTGGTAGATCATTTGACGAAAGGATCGACCAGAAAGAAAATCTTTAATGATTCTAAAAGAATGAGACTATTCCTTGAGATTGAGGAATCACGCACAATGGTAACCCGACCTAAATGACTGGAGATCCCAAGAACTAGGTTCAGTGGGTAAAAACAAGTTGTGTTGTGATAGTAGATGAACATGCTAAATCTATATATTAAAAAACATTTATTCCTGAAGTGATTAGAGGATGAGTTAATAGAAACTCTTAATGAGAACTGTACTCTATTTGGAGTAGAGTACCGACCTTCAGGAATGCTCTTGATAGAATCACCGATGTGAATGTGGAAATGTGGTTGTTTCCTATGAAGTTTTGGGGAAAATTTCTAGAGCATTCACTAAACTGGGATAGACGTGCAGGGCCATTAATTCACGGACTTATTTGATTGCACTAAAGAAAAGGTTGTGTGTGGACTTATGTCAAGAATAGAGTTGTAAGGACCCGTAACTTCCCCGTGAAGGAAAGCACGAATACTTTGAGAACAACACACAAAAGGACGCATACGGAAGAACATTTCATTGTTATTACAACAATTCCATCAGATACAAGAATATACAGAGTATAAATGAATAAATTACATTCAACAAATATCAGAGATTACAATAAATTACATAGCAGCGGAAAAATATACAAAACACAACTAGAAGTGATACACGGATACAGAGCTTTCCGAGCATCGTTCCAGCTGTTAATCAGGACCCTGTGAATATAAATCTGCAAAACCAAAACTACTAGCTGCCCGTGCGGAAAATAGGGGCACCCAGAGTTTAGGTTAAAACAAAATACTCCAGGTCAGTCATGTGACTGGTGTGAGAACTAAAGCAGTTATTGATCTTTATTTTTAAAGTTAGGTAAATCAAGGGACCACGCCGTATAACACGGAACGGGTTTCCTCCCAAGAATACCAGTGCATAAAACAAACAGCGCAATGCTAAATAAAGAAAAATGAAGCTGTTATAAGACCCAGGTCCCATCACACAATGCAACGCAAGCCGGAGGATAGGGTTTTTACCTTATAACAGCCAAAGCATGCTTGATACGTTTAAAACACATTATTTGATACTATTATAGGTGTATAGTGTCAAAACAGTTTCAATCATAAGTATCAATCATAGGCGGCATAGCTACCATCTACTATATCGCCATACTAGTTCTACAATTAAAACCGCAACACACGTATTGGAAATTGGATTCCATCATGAGTCGAGGCAAGGGGCAAGCTCCTCTCCGCGTTCGAGACACTCTAGCAAATGTCCCAGGACCCCACTTTGATCCTTGGAATCGGCTGGGCCGGTCCTCTCTTACTTTTGAGGATTGGCAATTCCTGAACACACGTTTCCCGGTCCTTACAGACCTATATCCGAGGCGCCTCGCATTCCAACAACCACACAGGTGAAAAGTATATAAATGTCAGGGCTGGTAGGTCACTGACACCACCCTAGCTAGAAAGAAACGTCGTGCTCTCCCAGTGGTCCATCTCCCGTTTTTGACTCATACCGAGGTGTGAGGCTCGCGAATTCACGCTATACACAAAGCTACGCCACACAGGCCGTGCTTTGATCATCAACCACAAGACTTTGCTTTTCAACAGAAGCCTTGATCAATTTCCACTTACGCATGCCACACTGGCAATTCACTCCATGCGACTGATGTCCATCGATATACAACCCCTGAGCTCGTACGTCTCAGAGAAGGGCGTTAAGCAAGAGAATAAATTCTCCGCCGCCAAACAGATGTATATTTAATAGAGATCAATCAACACAGAATAAAATCCAATGTCAGACACACAATCCATTTACAAGTTCGTTCTGGGTCTGAACGAAACCGGAGGCACTTTCCTCGCATATCCATCCATCTCCAGGTACGTCTGGACGATCACCAACTGATTCCCTCATCCTGGGTGTACAGCCCAATCAAGATCATTAGTAATCACCCAAACGATGTGAAGACTTCCGGTCTTCAACCACCGTCTTCATCTTCGACATCTCGTCGAATCGGTTATTCAGAATGGGTATGAACCCGGCCTTTCTGGATAACCCACGTATATAATAAACGAATGTTACACAAACACAACAAACGCCTCATTCCAATTCAGAATATTCTTTTATTCACAAAATCACATTCTTAAGGAAATGTTCCCATTAATTTTATCCAAGATAAATTCTTCTAAATTTATTCTTTAATCCTCCTATGGATATCATTTCAAACTAGTCGGGATTAACGAACCACACCGAAGTAATTATTTATTTTATTTCCCAATCCCAACCTATATATCCCATGGAGAAAAACTGGTAATACTCCATATCTAACACCACGGTGTTATCGGTAAAATTAATTACCATCTCACGTTCAAATCTAATTAAAGATTTGCCTATCGCTGTGGAGTAAACTGGTGGTACTCCATTCTCGATCACCTTTCAAACTTGATAATTTAAATTATCAATTCACATTTTAATCTAATTAAAGATTCATTAAAACTCCACTTAGTTTTAATCTTTTCAGAAATCGATACCTTGCCTTTAACTGGGTTAAAGAACCAATGTCATCTAAAACACGACTCACGATAAACCCAAATCACATTTGATATTAAATGCAAGGCTCTGAATAGAAAATATACCGGCTTATATTCAATATCAAATTCTGAAACCAACAAATATCGTATTGGAAATAACGATATATAATACATCTTTCAAATTCCCAAAACAATATCTGTATAGTCACGAAATCCAACATCGAAATATTCCGAAGATAATTTCGATTCAACTCCACTTCCACTTCACCTATTGGGAATATTGATTATTTTTAAAATCACTTTCAAATTCAATTTATTTATTTCAAAAATAAATTGATTTTAATTCTAGTTCAAAACTAGTTCATTTCGATAAAGATCTATTTTTATCCTCAAATGTGGAATTTTCCAGCCCAATTCTTTCCAATTCACATATTATAATTTTACACAAATTATAGATATTTTTAATAATTTTATCAAGGCCCGTACAGTCGATTTCCATCTACGGCCATCGAGCTGCACTTACAGCGACCTTTTCTGAAACTGATTTGGACATAATTCCAAATCCAACCGTTAGATTTTAAATTTCTAATATTCATTGGAAAGCTCTTTTCGATCCGAACCCAACGGTTCCGGTTTTAGGAGAATCCGACGGTCGGATCTCCCGCAATGTCCGTTTGAAATAAATGGTCGAAATTCATGAACTGCCGCGGCGCGGCGCGTTCTATTCAGGCCATTATATATATAATATATATATATTATATATATATTTCGTCGATTTCCTTTTAAAACGAATTTTATAAATATTTCTACATTCGTTTCAAAACAATTTCAACTTCATCTTCAATTTCAAATCGATTTGATTTCAATTCAATTCGAGTTCATTTCAATTCAATTCAAATTCAAATTCGTTTCAATTCAATTCGAATTTACCTTCTATTTGATTCAATTCGAATTCGTTTCAAATTGATTTCAATTCAATTTCAGTTCGTTTTAAATTTCAATTTCAATTTAATTCAATTTGAATTCATTTCTATTTTATTCGAATTCAAATTCGCTTCCTATTCAATTCGAATTTTAATCTAATTCAATTTGAATTTCATTTCAAAATATTTAATTTTTAAATCACTTTTCAATATTCATTATACAACGAATAAAATCGATATAAATATCGTTTGCGTCAAAATAACGCATCTCTAATCAACACGGCTTTATATTTTTCAAAACTTCTTTATTCTATCCAACAAATGAATATTTATCCCATTCAACACATGAATCTATATTGCTTTCAACACACGACTAATCTCAACACATGAGTACTGTCAACACATCACTATTTTTGTTATGTAAAATATTTTATAAAACTATGGTATCTATCGTTTGATTTTAATTAGACTCCACCGTAAAGTAGATTCTAATTGTAAATATGATAAAGATGTAATTTTTATTATTTAAAATATTTCACTCAACACATGAATAGTTTCAACCCATAATCATCGTCAACACATGACTATTTTTATATTCAACACACGAATTTTCTTTTATAATATTCATTATTTTCCCGATTGGAATGAGGCCCAATCAATCACCATATAATGTTAATTATATGGATTTTTAGACATCCCACGTATATAATAGCATTGAAAAATAATCAACCATCAACCAAAGTGCACTACACTGTATAAGCATCAAATATAGATATCTGACGCTTATAACAGCTTGTCAATCTATCGACATATTTAATCAATCAGGATGAGTGAACTTCAAATTTCATCCCAACACCCTTGTGGGGTTTCAAACAATCAAACACAGATTTTATTTATGCAGTTGGGCGATGTGTAAAATTTTATCGTCCCAGTCAATGTCCTTCAAATAGGTGTACATAAACAAACCGTCCGGTTTGTAAATGAATATTTTATTTTATTCACTTCCACGTTAAAAATTATATTTTTAACGATAAAATATTCTATTTCAACACACGAATTTCTATTCAGTTCATTTACACAATAAAAATGATATTTTTATTTTTCTAACATATTTTAGAAAATTTCGGCGGCATAACGGCACGATACTAGAAACGGGACAAGGCCTAGCCTTATCCCCGGTCTAGTGAAGGCCCACGCCATTCACACATCAATCAACTCCATTCATTTCACCACACAGTTCAATTTCAATCAAATGATCTAACTAATTTTGCAATCAAACAAACAAGTCCATGGTCTGTGGACGATTGTGTCGGGTACTACTAAGCACCGTCTGCATCCTAGTATATATATATCACTAGAAAAAGAAATTGAAAGGTGAGAAATTCTCACAGATAGCTATCCAACTTCACGACACTTCATTAAATCTAAATCTTCGTCGTTATCGCATCTTCGCCATCTTCGTTGCCCGTAGCCACTACACATACAAAAATCACACATTTTTATATTTTGATGTCTTTAAAATAAAAATCACATTTTTATTTATTCACTTTCAATTTAAAAATCATATTTTTACTATGCTATTCAATATATAAAAATCGAATTTTTACTATGCTATTCAATATATAAAAATCGAATTTTTATACCGCTACTATATAGATAAAAATTATATTTTCACATCGACGTTCATATAGTAAAGATTATATTTTTATCACGCTATTCTTCACATAAAGATTTCGCCTTTCCAAAAATAAAGTTTTCGCCTTTTCAAAAATAAAGTTTTCGCCTTTTCAAAAAATAAAGTTTTCGCCTTTTCAAAAATAAAGTTTTCGCCTTTTCAATAAATAAAGTTTTCGCCTTTTCAAAAATAAAGTTTTCGCCTTTTCAAAAAATAAAGTTTTCGCCTTTTCAAAAAATAAAGTTTTCGCCTTTTCAAAAAATAAAGTTTTCGCCTTTTCAATAATAAAAAATCTAATCTTTGTTATAATAAAAATCGCAACTTTGATAAGGTAAAAATCATGTCTTTGAAATAAATAAAAATCATGTCTTTGAAATAAATAAAAATCATGTCTTTGAAATAAATAAAAATCATGTCTTTGAAATAAATAAAAATCATGTCTTTGTTTACTATGATAATGAAAACTGATTTTGCTTTAACTAAACAAATTAATTAAATAAAACTAATAAAAATAAAACACAAAAAAAAACTTACAGGGGGGTCTTCGTCGCGATTCGACTTCGAGGAGGGGGGGGGGGGGGTTCACCACCGTCGGAGGGGCTTCGGGTGGCTCGAGGGTGGGCGCTCGGGTAAGAAGAAGAGGGGCGAAGGTGGAGGAAGGAGGTGGCGCGGCTTCAAGGGGGGGGGGGGCGGTGGTCTCGGGTTCCAAACGAAGAAAAAGGGGGGGGGGGGGTTCGAGATTGGGGCTCGTGGCTTACGTGGGTGGCGGCGCTCCGTTGATGGGAGGGGCGGCAGTCTCAGGCGATGGGGAGCTAGGGCAAAGCGGCGGCGGCTTTCTTTTTTTTTTTTCTTTTTTTTTAATTTCTGCTCGATTTTTCTGAAGGAGGCGGGGAGAAGGAAAATAAAAGGAAGGGTAGGGGTTTAAGTGTAAATACATATTAATATTTTTATTTATTTTATTTTGCAAAAAGTTGACTTTCACATACGACCACGAAACGAGGCCCACCGCCTGTCGTCTATAGCGTTTTACCCCCATTCCGAACACAATGGGATATGTATCGTAAGTTGATTTGATCGTTTCGATCTGTTTCCGTTAAAATCAACATATAACTCTATATATTGAATTTGAACGCGCATTTCAATTTACCGGGGTCACATACTAACTAGAAAAATTCCCGAAAAATATTTTCTAGCTTCGTATTGACGATACGGTCCTAACAAAACTAGTTTCATCGAATTCTGAGACCGTTAGAAAAATGGCCATTTTCCAGTCGATTAAAATCAACTGAACTGGTCAAACGCGTTTTCCTTTGCCACGCTCACATATTGATTCAGAAAATTATGAAAATTGGAATCTAACAATAATTTGACACTGCGGATCCAACAAAAGTGGTTTCGTCGAAATCCGAGGTCGTTTGCAAAATGTCCATTTTTAAGGGCCTGAATTCCATAGCGACTATTCAGAATTTTCAACTGGACATATCTTTTGATTCCCGCTATGAAATTTTGATTTTTCGGATTCGTTGGAAAGATATTATCAATCAGATCCTAATGTTTTTGGTTTCGCTAAAATCCGGATTGTTTTGCACCCGGTACATTCAATTGAAGTTTGAAATCGAATTATCGAACTACCGCGCCATTTTCCATTCTATTTATAATTATATATAAATATTTATATTCTAACGACAACGTATATAATATATACGTTCTATTTCCATTCAAAATAAATTTCTCGTCTATTTTATTTAAAATAATCTATTTTAAATATTCAAAATTCGCTAAAATTGCCAAAATAAAAATGTTTAACTGGCCCGCATTTTCCGGGTTATTACAAGAGTTCAACACCACGTGTCACTCTTGTAAAAACTGAATCTTATCCACTATGGAAAGGTTCAAGTCGGAAGACACCTTTGTTTATGCGCAATCTGCTCGAAAAATATTTTCAAAAATTTCATGTGAGGGATTGTTGGAAATATTTTACATATGTAATGATTTTATTTAAAAATTAATTGCAGTTACCAAAACTTCATTATTGAGCAATTAATGCAACAGAGCCATTGAAAGTTATAACGGTAATATATTTATATATATGTAAATATATTTATGAGCCATTGTTGTGATTGAACAGTCACATTAATATATGTATGTGACCTTTTATGGAGCTGTTACAAAAAAATGGTATTAATTGTTTCCATTAAGATTATTATCATTCAACTTTTTTGAAATGTATGCAATTTACATGTTAAAAATTGCAACTTTTTGAACAATTCTTTATATGGTATTAATTGTGGTCCAATTTTCGTTCCACTAACCTAGCTAAAGTTACTCTTTTCTTTTTGTCAATGTAAGGAATATGATAGACAATGCATAAAAAATAAATCTTTTTCTCATACTCGCTCTTCAAAAAAAAAACACTCTTGTCTTCATTGATTTATTTTACAATACAAAAGAGCAATACAGTTTTTAATTTGAGTGCAAATCAGGCTCAATTCATTGTGCAAGCGAATTGATATTATATGAGAGGTTGTTTAATCCTAGAGCCGATGACGAAAGATACAAACTGCTTTGCACCATTGAGCGGATCGTCGAAACGTCTTCAAGAGAGCGACTTTGTATGTGACTCAACCATTAGTTTTCCAATAGGGTCCTATAGCCTCTTTACTCTTCTCTCTCACCTCCTTCGTTTCTTCAAATCTCCCCCATAAATCTGACCGTTTCCTATCGTCTCTTCGTTCCTTTCCTCCTACCCAACTTTCTTCGTTGTGGCAATAGTATTTTTCTTCACTCCAGATCCAAGTCTGTCTCAAATTTCGTTTTTTATCTTGCTCAATCGTTTCTTCCTTTTCGTGACCAGATTTAAGCTTGCAAGCCACTTTATCCTTGTGCTTGTCGTCATTCGCTTGTGTCTATTCGCGACCCCAATTCTTCTCAACCTTAACGCTTTTGGACTGTTTGTCCCTATTGTCTCTTCGTGAGCAAGTTAGATTCTGGTAAAGGTGAATTGCTAATCTGGCTACCTGCCTTTGGCATCGAGGTTAGCTAGTACTTCTGTTTTCTCTCCTAGTGATTTGGTACTTCAAGTTATTTCTGTGAGCTTAGGACTGTTTTTTGCAGCCTGTAAACGAGAACCTGTTTGTTATTTTCATCTTTTTGCTATTAGTATAACTATTTCTGCCTTTCTTGCATTGATGTATTATTCGATTAATTACCATACGTGATGTTTTCAATCGAATTGTAATAGTTAGTTGTTATGGCTTGGCATAATGTTTGCAGCAAATAGGTTTTCTGCCTATCTCCTGTATTATTTTGTGCTCGTTTATTGTTGTAATGAGAAAAGTATTACAGATCACTTTAAAAACCAGCCGGCTTGACAAAATAACGCAGAACTAATGTTTAAAAATAAAATACCACAGATCAAAGATACATAGACGAAAAGAAAATCTCACATAAAATTTGCAGTGGTTCTCATGAAATTATATATGCATTTGAGAAAATTGTATACCTTACGAGGGAAAAAATTATGAAACTAATAAAATAGACTAAGGAGAAGAATGTCCAAAAAATACAACTTGAGAGGATTATTCTAATCTTTTAAGTAATGATTATCTTTATGTAGACGTTATTACTTAAGTTTGAAGTAACTGATTTAATAAATCAATATCTTATTCATTCATGTATTCTTGTGGGAAATTTTTGTCCATTCTCTTTTCTTGATTTCTTCCGATTTGCATGTGTTTTATAAAATGTCTTCTTTAATTGAGTGATTAGAAAATTATATAATTATTTTAGTCACTTAAAATAAGTCCTTTTCATTTAGGTATTATTTTACATTTTTAGTGCATTAAAAATGACAAAACATTTAAGTTAAAATTCTAATTTGGACTAAAACATCCATAAAATATTTTTTAATATCAAAATATTATCATCAAAATGTAACAATTTCCACTTTAATGCTATATTTCATTCAAACCTACATGTTCTACCCACATCCTCGTACTTTAAGCAACTCTTCGATAAAGGATAATGAATAATTTCTCAATGGGCTTCTGCATTGTCATCACTTATTACACTTTGTCAATGCACTTAAATAAGGTCACTGTCCTCCAATAAAATATTGAAAATGTCATCTTAAATTATGACCAATCGGTCTGTACAATAAAAATAAGTGTTTTCATTTGCCTACCCACTCTCCCCATATGCCATAATGTGGCAAATGACATATAACAACTCAATAAGCTAATCAAGCTCGAGCAATGCTCGAACTTTGTAGTAGATAAGGACTTTGTAAACATATATGTTGCATTTCTGTTCATGTGATTCTTTTGAAGACAAACTAGCTTTTCGACATTTATCGAAACAAGAAACGACTCTCTCAACTCCATATGGTTCTTTCTCAATATGAAAGCCAAAATTTCAGTTAAGTGGATTGCATTACCACCACTACTACATCGTGCATGAAGTCTAAATCGCACATCAACTACATCAAGTAGAGCACCTACTTTGTCGCTTCGATGGTAGTTACCATTTTTTTCCTTTGTAGTAGACAAAACAATCAATGTCTATAATGTCGCTTTCCTACTGACACCCATCCCTCAATAATAAACATATAAAACAAAGTTGGTTTTCTACCGTCTCTGTCTCTAACATTGTTAGAATCATAATATTCAATCAAGTTGATATCTCAAACGTTACTCCCAAAAAATCCTTAAGCTAGAGTTCCTCTAAGATACCTAAAAATATACTCCATTATGTCTCATAATTCTATGAAGACCCACTCCTCGCAATATTAAAAATCATCATTGAACGACAATGTCCAAATCTTGAATACCACAAACGACAACTTATCAAGGTAAAATAAAAAAGACTAAACACCAAACTAAGGTGCAGCGACAAAATATCATTGCAGAATAATAATATATAATATACTGAATCTGCATAAAAATAACATGATAAACAAAATATAAAAGAATGTACTGATAGAAGTAACTAGTAAATAAATATCAGTAAGGAGAGTTAGAACACAATTACAATATACAAGTTTCATACATAAATAACATAATATTGTCATAATATCAAATACATACCCAAAGTACCGACTTTGCCTCCAAATTACTCCAACTATCCCTGAAGCATATCCTTATATAACATACAAAATTTATATTGATTCTCATGATATGATGTACATGCACTTGAAGAAATTATTACTTTATGATGGATAAAGTTTTATATAATTGAAAAAACAGGCTAAGACGAAAATATATATCTTTTTATAGAGATTATTACTGTACTTAAACTAATCGATTTAATGAATCGATGTCTTATCGATTCTCGTATTTCTATGGAAAACATCTATCCATTCGACTTTTTCTCGATCTCTTCCGATTTGCATGTACTTTATATAATGGCTTCTTTAATGAAGTGATTAAAAAAATCAAATGATTACTTCGATCACTCAAAACAACTCCTTCTCCATTAGTTTTTTTTGCATATTTAATGTATTAAAAAATGTAAAAAAATCTAAGTCAAAATTTTACCTTAACTGTAAAGATCTGTTTACTCAACCCTCGGGAACCAATACTAATACATTCAGGGTATTTTTGTGTCACAAATCCCTGTATCGGTGAAGCAATTCTTTAAAGGTAAGAAAAAATACAAGAAAAAGAAAGAATAAGAATCCTACTTAGCAAAAAGATGTGAATACTCATAAATGATTATCATAGTCTAATAAATGTCAACATGGACAATTATGAGAAAAGTCCTTACAATTACTGAATAAATAAAAGAATGAATGTAGTGAGGCAGGAATACAAGAAATCTTCATCTCTAAACTTCATCCGTTGGTTCAAAGCATAACCCAATTTACATGGTTGTCCATAGAAATAAACGAATAAATAGTAAATGAAAAACAAGACAAAATCACATAGAGATAGTTTACAGTTGTTCGGCTATGAATTTCCTTTGTACACTTTATAACTTCTCTTTAAATATTGATTGAAAGGTGATTACAAGACAAGGAGTTTTGGAATACACAGTAATTAGAAACAGCAAAAACACTTGGAGAAGCCAAAAGTCCTTTTTCTATAGCTTTAGGGGCTATTTATATAAGATATTTAGGTCCGGGTCACGTGGCAGCCGATCCAAAGATGAAGGAGATCGTGGGCTTGGTTACAATGCAGGGTCATGTGGCATATCCGAACCGGAGGTATGCCGATTTGGATTTGCCACAATTATCTTCATTGATCCGGATGTTGGTCGACCCGAATTTTGCATTTCAACCTACTTAGCCGAGCCGAGCTAGGCCGAGCCGGAACAAGAGCCAAGTTTGGGTTACTTCCTTCGACCCTATGGCTTATAATTGTACATGAGCCATGTCTTGAGCGTTTGGTCATGAATCTTGATGGACTTATCGAAAAGCAGACCAATAATTTATATAGTAAAATTAAAAAAAATGTACCTTAATGTGATGTACCAACTAATTTTAAATAATATATATAATTATACTTATATATAATAAGAGTAGTTTATAATATATTTTATAATGTGAAGCAGGTGATTTGATATTAAATAGAATAAAATTTGTTTCAATTTTCATTGAAAAGGCTTGACGTGATGTTTAGTAGATGAGAATAAGAAAGGTGAAATTTCTATAAAAACCTTATGTAACTTAAGTACATTTGCATTTAATGCTTTGTACAATTTAGCTTTTGTGGGAAGATTGTAATGATTTTACGGGGAAAATAGGTCTTTCATTTAATTAGTTTAATTATATTTTATAATTTATACCTTTTGTATAGATACATATAAGCTTCTCATTTTGCCTTTGTTTTCATTTTTTATGTTTATTTTAAGTTCAACGAATAACAAGATCTTACATTAAAAAGAAAGAAGAGAAAATGTAAAAGAGAGAGATAAAAAAGGTCACTGTAATCTCTGATAAAATACTATGAAGTTTCAAAAATAAAATTCTATTAATTTGCTTGATGTAAAATCCTAAAACCAGTTGCATGTATTTGTGTGGGTTTTTTCTTCAATTTGGGTTAGGTAAGTGGTGAGAAAACTTGATTTAGGGTGACTAGAGTTAAAGCAAAAGTAATGGCCGGACCTGTGGGTGAAAATGAGATTAGGGTTGGGTATTGTTTGCATGTATGGGCAGTTTTGAGCAAGTCAAAGGGTATCACAATGATGGTCGTGGTAAGACGCATCGATAGGGATGATTTAATGGTAACTGGTTCATTTATGTGTTGCACTTGGTTTTGGGTTGAACTACAGTGTTTGAAATCGGATTTTGTGGAAGGCTCCAGTCGTGATGTGTTGGAGTGGAGAGTGATGAGCTCGTGAGAGCGCACATAAAGGCGATGTCGATGGTGGTGATGGAGGTCGGAGGCAAGGTTTCATATGCATGGCGATGAATGTTTTTGGGTATAGGTTAGTTTAAAGGGAAAAAGCAAAGGGACAGAGGAAGGAGAAAGGTATAGGTAGAAGAAGTGGATATGATTTTAGCATTTGGGTCGGGCTTGGTAAAATGGTGAGATGCTTGTGTGTGTGCTTATGTTGATAGTTATATAATAGGTGTTGAATTTAAAAGATGCATAACTAGCTTATTTTAAATCCGATTAACGAACGGATTTTTGATTTGTATTTATATCGAAGAGTACAAAGTCTTAATGCAAATTATTATTAAGTTTGGATGAGTTAAAAAGTGTGGTATTTAAAGCGGCTAGGTTTTAAATGATGTTATTTTAAATAATAACGTTTATTAACTCACACGCATAAATCCTTGTTGTTTATTTGACCAAATAAAACACTATTAAGTTATTTTGAATAATGTGGACTATTTTGGACATTTATTAAGAAGAATAATACCTCATTCCATGCTTGCTAAGTGACAGTTTAAATTGTGTGATTAATTTCTATCAATATTAATTGACATGGATTGAATAGATATAATTATTGATTGTGAATTGTAAAGTGCCAAAAAAATTTCTCTTAACCATATTGTGTGTGGCATTAACACGTGAATCTATTTGGATGTGGAAATGTATGGTAGCTTATTTAAGTAACATTGTGATCACTAAGCCTTGAATTTGAAATTATTTTTCAGTTGATTAAATTCCTAAATGGAATTGAATTAGTAGATAAATATTGTATCTAGGAATGTTTAAAAAGTTCTTATGGATGTTTTTGAGAATTTTTTAATATTAATGAAAATGGTTTAAGTTGATTTATTTATTTGAGATTAATATTAATTAAGCGACTAATTATTTACTCACGAGGGTCGAAACCAAAATTTATTAATTTATGATATTTTGAATTACTGATCACTTAATAATGATGTTTAATGAAATTTGTACTTAAGTTTTGATTAAGAACTTAATTATAATTATTATAATTAACTAACGTTTAATTAATGCTAATGACTCATAAATGGATAAATTATTATTTAAATCAATTGATTAAGGTTTAAGAATAATTATTTATACAAAAATTGTTATAAATATTTATTTAATTATTAATAATACTTTAAATTATTAGTTAGTTATTAAATAAAGAATATTTGAATCTTTAAATTATTTATTTAAAAATTAACTATTATTTAATTTTTAATTTAAAGGTTAAATAAAGGGTCAGTTAGCAATACATCCCTAAAAAGTTAAAACGGCATCCTCCACAACTTTCAAATGCAAAGGGGTTCGGTCCCTATTTTGGGACTTACGTGTTTTCAACAAAAAAAATGCGCTACAGCACAAAAAGTAAAATAAAAATTCAAAAAATCGCGAATATTCTCAAAAGTAACCTGGAAAAGAAAGTTACATACATCTCTGCATTAATACTCAATATATGCATGCATGTATGCGTATATTCATTCAGGGTTTATATTGAAAATCTGGATGAATATATGCATACATGTATGCATATATTGGTAATAGTTGTAGAGATGTATGCATATAAAAATGAACTAATCTGCATGGGCTACGAATTGTTGCAGAAATGTATACATTTTGTTGACGCCAAATGTTGGTCACTAGTGATGGTCAACCCCCAATTGTGCGTAGAACAGACGAATAACAATCAAAGAGTGCAATATAGTAAAGAAAACAGGTGTAACGACCCGAATTTTTCGGTTATTGAATTCAAATATTTCAATTGGTTTTAAATATTATATTTGGAATATTAATGGATTTTAATATTGAATTCGTTTATTAAACGATGATCGAACATTTATATTTATATTTAATATAAAACGAGCTCGTAACGACGCGACAGTTCGCAATATTGAATTTTGATCTTCAATTGAATATACAGAATCCGTTTTAAGTCGGAATTCTGTGAAACAAGAAATGTTGGGATCGTATTGTTTATAATTTTCTATTGAAAAAGAAAAAACTGAGACTTCAACTTATATATTGTAAGCTGCGTCCATATCAAATTTTAAAATATTCGCTATGGAATCATTTATAAAACAATAACGTTTATTTAATTAATATGAAATGAATTTTAATATAATTTGAATCGAGGAAATTAGTTTAAAGGACAAACATCTAATAAACTTTTAAAATTAGGATGCAACTTTAAGAAATTAGGCGGAAGGACAATAGCCTTTTTTTTCTTCCTCCACCCTCGATTAACACCAACCACAATCGCCTTCGAAGCTGACACTCCAAGTCACCGCCGTCCCAAGCCTAGCAGTCGCCTTCCAAGCCGTCGCCGCCTCTCCAAGACACCGCCTTAACCTCCACTCCACTTCCGTCACCGATCTCATGCCTGAAGTCATCAAACCGATCAACGCCTGAAGTCGTCGTCGTTCAAGCTACTGACATCCATTGTTGATGTCGATTTCTCCAAATTTGACAGTGTGCCCTAACTGCCATCGCCTAACCGAGCCGTCGTCACCCAACTGCCATCGTCCAACCTCTCTTTCGCCATTCGCTGCATTGTCCACGTTCCCCAACCATCCGTTCAAGTTGTTCGACGTGCTGCAGCTGTTATTTGTTTTTGTTTTAAAAACTATTATGCTATATTCACATATCATTTCGTATTCTGCTTATGCAATGCATCCTAATGTATTTCAAAATTTTCAAATGCAATATTCAGATATGATTCTATGTATGCAATGCATATTATTTATGTAAAAAATTAAAATAATATAATCAGTTATCATTCTTCATATGAAATGCATGCATTTGTAATTCAGAATATGAAATGATATATGCAACTATCACTCTTCAATATACAATGCATGTTGCAATATTTCAACAATTATAATGGTATATTTATTTAACATTTTTCATTTGCAACACATGCTCTTGTATTTGACAAAAAATGCAAATGTTATATGCAACTATTATTTGAAATGTTTTACACATTCTAGTCCACTTTTAAAAAATACAATGCTAAATTCAACTACATTTATTATATTCTATACATGCTAGTTCATTTTATCAATAAAATGCTATATTCAAACATTGTTTTGCAAACTCTACACGTGCTAACTCACTTCAGAAAAACAAATGAAAAATTCAACTATCATTTATTATAATTTATGTATGGTAGCTAACTTTAAAAACACAATGCTATATTCAACTATCATTTAGCAGATTGTAAATCTTATTTCACTTAAAAAATACAATTCTAAATTCAACTATCATTTATCATATTTTATACATGCTAGTTCACTTTACGAATATAATGTTATATAGAACTATCATTTTTTATATTTAATTCACTTTAAAAATACAATGCTATATTTAACCGTCATGTAACGTATTCTACACACGCTAGTTCAATTTAAAAATACAATGCTAAATTCAACTATCGTTTATTATATTCTATACATACTAGTTCATTTTATTAATACAATGCTGTATTCAAACATTGTTTTGCAAACTACACATGATGCTCTATTCGTTTTTATAATATAATATAATATAATGTTATATACAAGCTAGTTCTTTATTTAATATAGGCGTATTCAACCATTATAATGCTACTTCACTATAAAAGATGCAATGCTAAATTCAACTATCATTATACATATTCTATATATAGTGCTATTTTAATTTACGAATATATTGTTACATCCAACTATCGTTACAATGAATGAATAATAGTTAAAAATATTTGAAGAATGAATGAAATATAATGAATGATAGGTAAGAATATCATTTATATTTTTAATTGCATTACAATATATCGAAAGTACAAAATTATAGTTTAATATATCATTTATGTAATGAAGTCCAATCTTATTTTTAATATAGCATTTGATTAATGAAAGATACATATCATTAAAAAATATAATGAATGCAAAGGAACAAATGAAATTCAATGAATGATAGTTAAAAATATCATTTATACATTTAGTTGCATTGAATGTATCAAATGTACCATACGATAATCAATGTACCATTCGTAGTATAAAAAATTAGTGCACTACAATGTATCAAATCGAATGGAGTGTGTGAATGATAGTTTAAAATATCATTTGTAGTTTTAAAATGCATTACAGTACATCAAATGTGCCGAATGATAAGTAAAAATTTCATTTCTATTTTTAACATGCATTAGAACGTATTTAATGTAGCGAATGATAATTAAAATAGTTTAATGTAGTGTTTTACTTATGAAGTTCACTATCATATTACAAAGATTTTTAAATGATATTTTAATATAGAATATTAAGTCCATTATCATGTTTATAATACACAAATCTATAGTTTAATTTAACATTTTAATTATGTAGTTCACCATCAAGTGTATGATATTAAAGCAACTCAATGAGCAAGCAAACAAACAACTGATAATGTGTACGTAATTATGCACAGTTTATCATTTTTTTAAACATATGTAATTTTATCACATCAAAATCTAATCTGCATATAACAAAATAGCACAATCACCACGAAACAACATGATGTAACAATGACACAAGTGATGCAACAACAATAGAAAAAATGAATATAACATTCAATTATGCATTATACATATATAATAAAAAATTATAAGTTCATATAGCATTTGTTTCTTAATTCATTTAAAAATATAATAATTAATCGTCACCGTTATCTGTAGCACCACAATCATCCACCTTAACCTCCACTCTACTTCCGTTGTTCATCTGAAATCGACCATCGTCCTCCAATGCAGTCGCCACCACCTACAGCCCATCGTCTTCGCTAGAGGAACGACAGTCGTTTTCGCCCGAAGGATCCCCGTCGACGCATGTGGTTGTGTGGCCATCGTCCATTCTTTCGATGCACTGCCGCCTACTCGAGTGAAGCCGCCATCTTCTATACGTTTTGTAACAATCCGGAAAATCCGACCAATTTAAAAATTTTATTTTGGCGATTTTAGCGAATTTTGAATATTTAAAATGAATTATTTTAAATAATTACGATGAGAAACTTATTTTGAATAGAATTGGAACATATATATTTATATAGATCGTCGTTAGAATATAAATATTTATTTTAATTATAAAAGGAATTGAAAATGGCGCAGTAGTTTGAAAATTCAATTTCAAATTTCAAATGAATGTACAGGATTCAAAATAAACCGGATTTTAGCGAAACCAAAAACATTAGAATCTAATTGAAAATATCTTTCCAACGAAGCCGAAAAATTGAAATTTCATAGAGGGGATAAAAATTTATGCCCAGTTGAAAATTCAGAATAGTCGCTATGGAATTTTGGCCCTTAAAAATGGAAATTTTGCAAACAACCTCCGTTTTCGACGAAACCACTTTTGATGGATCCGGGATGTCAAATTATTGCTAGATTCCAAAATTCATAATTTTCTGAATAAATATGTGAGCGTGGAAAAAGAAAACGTGTTTGGCAATTTCAATTTGAATTTAATCGACTGGAAAATGACCATTTTCCAAACGGTCACCAAATTTGACAAAATTAGTTTTGTTAGGACCGATTAGTCCATACGAAGCTAGAAATAATTTTTCTGGGATTTTTAGAATTCGTATCTGGCCTCAGTAAATTAAAATGTGCGTTCAAATTGAATATATATTTTAATTTGAAGAAAAATTGATCATAACTGCCGAATTGGGTTGCGAAACATGTCCCATTATGTTCGGAATGGGGGTAATTAGCTAGGGACGACAGTCGTTGGGCTCGATTTGAGATTCAAACTAAAAGTCAACTCTATGGAGAAAAATAATATTAAATTATTAAATATATTTATATAAAACCTTTTTCCTCCCTACCCCCTCCTTCTACCCCGTCAGTTAGGTTTAGAAAGAAAACAAAATTTGCGCCGACCGCTGGTGATCCCCCTCCTCCGACCACATCCTCCAGTGATGGTTACCCCCACCACCGATACAGCTCGGACAACCTCCCCCCTCTGTTGAAGAAAGATGCGGTGAGTTCCTTTATTTAATTCTCCTTTTAAAAAAATAGGATTTTTTATTTGTTTAGAGTGTGATATTTTTAAACAAAAAGACTAGATTTGTATAAACAAAAAGATTAGTTTTTTCAAAACAAAATGATTAAATTTTTAATGAAAGAAAGATTATAATTTTATTTCCAAGAAAGATTATATTTTTATTATCAGGAAAGATTATATTTTTATTATCAAGGAAGTTTAGATTTTTAATCGTATGAAGTTTATATTTTTAATCGAATGAAGTTGAGATTTTTAACTATAGAAAGTTATGGTTTTTAATATAGAAAAGATGAGATCTTTAACCTTAGAAAGTTTAGATTTTTAATCGAAGAAAGTTTAGATTTTTATTTAAAGAAGAAAAAATAATCTTTATGTATAAGAAGCTTAATAAAAATATGAACTTTATTTTTTATCATGAAGTAGCGGATTAAAAATAGGATTTTTATATAATAGAGAATTTAAAAATATGATTTTTATATATGTAGCGTTGAAACAAAAATACGATTTTTAATATGAAAATCGGGTGAAACAGATAGCGATGGGACCAATTGGAAATGAATAAAAATTCAAACCGTTCAGAAATAGAAAATGGCGGAGTGGAACCCAAATGTGAGAACTTCTCACTTTTATTCTATTTTCTAGTTAAAATATATACTAGGATGCAGACGGTGCTTAGCAGTACCCGACACCCGTCGTCCACAGACCATGGACGGCTTGTTTGTTTGATTGATTGTGTGGCGAAAATTGATTGTGTGATGTGGAATGGAGTAAAATATTTTATAGTTAAAAATATAATTTTTAACATGTATATGAATAAATTAAATATTTATAAACAAATCGGACGATTTGTTTATGTACACAAATTTGACTGATATTGATTGGAACGATAAATTTTACACATCACCCAACTGCACAAATAAAATTCATTATTTGTTGATTGAAACCCCACACAGGTATTAGGATGACATACGACTTACACTAGTCCCAATAATTAGCTGTATGTCGATCGATTGATTGACAGGCTGTAGTAAGCATTAAATATTTATATTTGATGCTTATGCAGTGTAGAATGCACTCTGGATGATGGTCGAATGTGTTTAATTGTTGTTGTATACGTGTGTAGTATGAAATCCATATAATCAACATTATATGGTAATTGACTGTGTCTGATTCCAGTTCAGAAAGGATAAATATTTTAAAATAACGAACATTTTAAAATAATGAATATTTTAAAATAATATTCAGTATAAGATCAAAATATAATTTTGATGTTCGATTTTGGATGGACACGGATATATTTGAATATATGAAGCCGTGTTGATTAGATATACGCCATTTTGACGTGAACGATATTTATATCGATTTTATTCATTTATATAATGAATATCGAAAAGGAATTGATTTCAAAATATAATGTTTTGAAAATATTATCATTTATATATCGATGATATGGAATATTCAATTTTGATTAGAAATTGAATATGAAGTTGAAATCGTTTTGAAAATGAATTTAAAATGATTTATAAAATACGTTTTAAAAGGAAATCAGCAAAATATATATATATATATATATATATATATATATATATATATAATATATATATATTATATATATAATGGCCTGAATAGAACGCGCCGCGGCAGTTCGCGAATTTCGACCATTGGCTTCGAACGGACATTACGGGAGTTCAGACCGTCAGATTCTCCTAAAACCGGAATCGTTGGGTTCATATCGAAAAGAGCTTTCTAACGAATATTTGAGATTTTAAATCTAACGGTTGGATTTGGAACTATGTCCAAATAAAGTTTGAAAAAGGTCATTGTAAGTGCAGTTCGATCGCCGTTGATGGAAATCGACTGTACGGGCCTTGATAAAATTACTAAAAATATCAATAAAATGTGTAAAATCATAATAAATGATTTGGAAAGAATTGGGATGAAAAATTCCATATTTGAAAAGATAAAAATATATTTCCATCAAAATGAACTAGTTTTGAAATAGAATAATAAATCCAATATAAATAGAATAAATAAATTGGATTTGAAATGGTTTTGAAAATTACCAGAATTTCCAATATTTGAACTGGAATGGATTTGATTTGAAATTATCTTCAGAATATTTCAATATTGGATTTCGTGATTATATGAATATTGTGGAGGAATTTGGAAGATATATATATCGTTATTCCAATACAATATTTGTTGGTTTCAGAATTTGATATTGAATATAAGCCAATATATTTCCTACTCAAAGCCTTGTATTTAATATCAAAATGGATTTTGGGTTTGTCGTGAATGGTACCTTTAATAATACCGTTCTTGAACTGAATGTAGTTAAGAAAACTAAAAACTGACTGGAGGTTATTTAAGTTGAATGGTTTCCTGGGTATTGATCTGATGTTGGTTTCGGCCTTCAGGGGTTAATACTTAGGGAATTGTTCTCTTACTAATTTACGATTAGAGACTGATTGGATTTTAGGTTTGTTATGAACTGTGTTTTTAACGACACTCGTTCTTTAACCCGATTTACAGTGAAATGAGATTTGGAATTTATAAGTCTTTTTATTAAGATTTAACGGGAATTTTTCTAGAGTAAAGTTTTCCAATTTAATATATTTAACTGGAATTGAATTGAAATTGATCTTTGGGTTTATCATGAATGGTGTTTTAAATAACACCAGTTCTTTAACCCGGTTAACAATGGAGTTAAGAGAATCAGAAACTAACTGGAGATTAGTTAAGTTGAATGATTTCTTGGGTATTGATCTGATGTTGGTTTCGGCCTTCAGGGTTACTACTTAGGGAATTGTTCACTTTCTAATTTACGGTTAAAGGCTGATGAAATGGAATGTGATTTTGGGTTTATCGTGAACCGTGTTTTAAATGACATTGGGTCTTTAACCCAGTTAAAGACAGAATACGGTTTGAAATGATATCCAAAGGAAGATTAAAGAATAAATTTAAAGAATTTATCTTTGATAAAATTAATAGGAACCTTTCCCAAAGTATGTGAATATTTGAATAAAAGAATATTCAGAATTGGAATGAGGCGTATGTTGTGGATTATAGCAATTGTTTATTATATACGCGAGTTATTCGGAAAGGCCGGGTTTATACCCACTCTGAATAACTGATTCGACAATATGTCGAGGATGAAGACAGTGGTTGAAGACTAGAGGTCTTCACATCGTTTGGATGATTACTGATGTCTTGATTGGGCGGTACACCCAAGAAGAGGTAATAAGTGGTGATCGTCCAGACGTACTTGGAGATCGACGGAAATGCGAGGACCTCTACCCTTTATTGGACATGTGGGGGAGGAATAAGATGCCTCCGGTTTCATTCAGACCCAGAACGGACTTATAAATGGATTGTGTGTCTGACATTGGATTTCATTCTGTTCTGATTGATTTCTATTAAATATATATCTGTTTGGCGGCGGAGAATTTATTCTCTTACTTAACGCCCTTCTCTGAGACATACGAGCTCAGAGGTTATATATCGATAGATATCAGTCGCATGGCATGAATTGCCTATGTGGCATGCTGAGATGCAGTGATAAAGGCTTTTGTTGAAAAGCAGAGTCTTGTGGTTGATGATCAAACCACGACCTTTGTGGCGGAGCTTTGCGTATAGCGTTGATTCGCGAGCCTCACACCTCAGAATGAGTTAAAAACGGATAAGGACCGTTGGGAGAACACAACGTTTCTTTCTAGTTATGGGTGGTGTTAGCGTTTTACTAGCCCTGACATCGTTGATTATTATACCTTTGTGGATGTAGGAATGCGAGGCGCCTCGAATATATCGGTCTCTTCGGAGCCGATGGATAGGTCCGATAGGACCGGGAAATGTGTGTTCAGGAATAACTAATCCTCAAACGTAATGGAGGATCGACCCAGCCGATTCCAAGGGCTACCCCAGAGTGTGTTGTCCTAGGGCATTTGCTAGAGTGTCCCGAAGCCGGTGAGGAGCTTGCCTCTTGCCTCGACTCATGACCGAAATCCAATTTCCAATACGATATTTTGTGATTTTGATTGTAGAGCCTAGTATTGGCGACATGATAGATGGTACCTATGCCATCTATGATTAATACATTTATATTTGAAGTTGTTTTATACACTTTACACTATAATAGTATCAAAATGATTTGTTTTAAAAATGTATCAAGCATTATTTGGCTATTATAAGGGAAAACCCTATCCTCCGGCTTGCGTTGCATTGTGTGATGGGACCTGGTTCTTATAATAGCTTCATTTTTCCAAAAAGCATTGCGTTGTTTATTCTATGCACTAGTATTCTTTGGAGGAAACCCGTTCCGTGTTATACGGCATGGTCCCTTGAATTACTCTCTTTTAAAGTAAAGTTTTAAATAACCATTTTAGTTCTCACACCAGTCACATGACTGACCTGGAGTTTATTGTTTTAACCTAAACTCTGGGTGCCCCTATTTTCCACACGGGCAGCTAGTAGTTTTGGTTTTGCAGATTTATATTCACAGGATCCTGGTCTACAGCTGGAATGATATTCGGAAAGCTCTGTATCCGTATATCTCCTTCAGATGTGTATTGTATTATTTTTCCGCTGCTATGTTATGTATTGTAATCTCTGATATTTTTTTGATGTATAATATTTATTCATACTATGTATATTATTGTAATCTGATGGAATTGTTGTAGTAAACAATGAAATGTTCTTCTGTTTGTGTTCTGATTAGTCCTATTCTCAATTCAATCCGTTCTTTCCTTTACGGGGAAGTTCGGGTCGTCTCATTTTGGTAGCAGAGCTCTGGTTTACAGAGCTCGAGAACAAGGCACATTAGAACTAAATGAAAGAATTCATCAGAAATTGGATTAGTAATATCCAATGAGAATGACTCGTTAGAGATAGGATCAGTAGTATCCTAGAACGAGTGTGAAGAGTATATTTATAACACCCCACCTCCGCTAGAGTCACTCACAAAGGGAATGCACTAGCTTTGGTGGAGCATTATCTAGGTAAATATACACAGAAATATTACAAGACAGAACATATAAAACAGCGGAAGAAAAAACAAATTTCATTTCTTTAAAATCTAGTAAGGTCTAAAGCCTTTTACATCAAAATGCCATTAAATTCATTACATCGAAATCTGTCTTGCAATAGTAAAGAAGTGTAAAACCATTGTCATAAATCATTCCCCAAGTAAAACAGTAAAGCAGCCACAGCCAAGAAAGGTCCAAGCCATATATGATGATCTTGAAGCAGAAAGAAGTCCAAACTAAGTCGTAGTGTTTCCTCCCTGAGAACCTGGGGGGAAACGGATGAAAAAGAGGCGAAACAAAACGGGTCAATCATACAGACTGGTAAGTCCTAGTGACTTTTAGCATAGAAACAAGTAAATGTAACATGACATGTATAAACTAAAAGTAAACATAAGGATGATGACAAGATAGGCAAGTTAAACTAAGATGACAAGATAAACTACGGTAACAAGATAAACTACGTATAGCATCGCATGTTCAACATTCTCTGCACCAATACTAGTCTAACAAGATTAGGTGTTATCCTAATGTCTAAACAGAAACAGAAACAGAAACAGAAATGGGCCTTTACCATCTATACTAGTAACCCAACCCGTGTCATGTATTAACTATGAAATGATCCCTTGCCCAATATCATGAAATGACCCATTACTTGGTCCCACGAAACGATCTATTAATCGATCGGCTCCCTACAAGTTCTAGCTCGTCATGCGTCTGTGTCATACGGCTCTATCACGAATGTAGTCACCAGTGCTAGGTCCACCATTGGGTGTATCAAGCCCGAGGGTGCCAACCACCGACACGAATCAAGCACGGACAGTGTAAACCTACTGGTGCCCAATGCTTGCTTTTTCAACTCCGGACTACGTGCACGACCATAGTCCGCCTGAACCTACAATGGCACACCAACTCAGCCGTCGTTCTGGTCGCTTACAATCAGCCCAGTAATCATGCCCCACCCTGCCTAGTTCTAGCGTACCGTGATACATCTAGTGGGTTACTGCTGAAAAGGACCGCGTAACTAGGGTTTCCGTCCAGTTGTGTGATAGCCCGTAACTTCCCCGTGAAGGAAAGCCCGGATTACCTTGAGAACAACACACAAAAGAACGCAGACGGAAGAACATTTCATTGCTATTACAACAATTCCATCAGATACAAGAATATATAGAGTATAAATGAATAAATTACATTCGATAAATATCAGAGATTTAAATACAGTACTGTAGCGGAAAAATAATACAAAACACAACTGAAAGTAATACACGGATACAGAGCTTTCTGAGCATCATTCCAGCTGTAAATCAGGATCCTGTGAATATAAATCTGCAAAACCAAAACTATTAGCTGCCCATGTCGAAAATAGGGGCACCCAGAGTTTAGGTTAAAACAATAAACTCCAGGTCAGTCATGTGACTGGTGTGAGAACTAAAACAGTTATTTAAAACTTTACTTTAAAAGATGGTAATTCAAGGGACCACACCGTATAACACGGAACGGGTTTCCTCCCAAGAACACTAGTGCATATATCAAAACAGCGCAATGCTCTTTGGAAAAAATGAAGCTATTATAAGACCCAGGTCCCATCACACAATGCAACGCAAGCCGGAGGATAGGTTTTTCCCTTATAATAGCCAAACATGCTTGGTACGTTTAAAACAAATCATTTGATACTATTATAAGTGTATAGTGTCAAAACAATTTCAATCATAAATATCAATCCTAGGCGGCATGGGTACCATCTATCATGTCGCCATACTAGGCTCTACAAATAAAACCGAAATATCTTGTATTGGAAATTGGATATCCGTCATGAGTCGAGGCAAGGGGCAAACTCCTCTCCGCTTCGAGACACTCTAGCAAATGTCTCAGGACTACACACTCTGGGCAATCCTTGGATCTTCAGGGCCGGTCCTCTCTTACGTTTGAGGATTAGTATTCCTGAACACACGTTTCCCGGTCCTTACAGACCTAAAATCGAGGCACCTCATCCAACAACCACATAGGTGAAAAGTATATAAATGTCAGGGCTGGTAAGTCACTGACACCACCAAAGCTAGAAAGAAACGTCGTGCTCTCCCTGCAGTCCTTATCCCGTTTTTAACTCATAACGAGGTGTGAGGCTCGCAAATTCCCGTTATACACAAAGCTGCCACATAGGCCGTGCTTTGATCATCAAGCACAAGACTTTGCTTTTCAACAGAAGTCTTGATCCATGCAACTCAGCATGCCACATAGGCAATTCATGCCATGCGACTGAAGTCCATCGATACACATCCTGTGAGCTCGTACATCTCAGAGAAGGGCGTTAAGCAAGAGAATAAATTCTCCGCCGCCAAACAGATGTATATTTAATAGAGATCAATCAACACAGAATAAAGTCCAATGTCAGACACACAATCCATTTACAAGTTCGTTCTGGGTCTGAACGAAACCGGAGGCACTTTCCTCGCATATCCATCGATCTCCAAGTACGTCTGGACGACCACCAACTATTTCCATCCTCTTGGGTGTACAGCCCAATCAGGATCATCAGTAATTATCCAAACGATGTGAAGACTTTCGGTCTTCGACCACCGTCATCATCTTCGACTTATCGTCGAATCAGTTATTCAGAATGGGTATAAACCCGGCCTTTCCGAACAACCCGCGTATATTAAAAACAAATATTACAAAAATACAACATACGCCTCATTCCAATTCATTTGTCACTAACCGTAAATCAGTAAGAGAGCAATTCCCCAAATATTAACCCCGAAGGCCGAAAGCAACATCAGATCAATACCCAGGAAACCATTCTTCTTAGCTAACCTACAGCTAGTTTCTAAATTTCATAATCTTAGGGAAAGGTTCCCATTTATTATTTCAAAGATAAATTCTTTAAATTTATTCTTTATTCTTCCTTTGGATGTCATTTCAAACCAAATTATGGTTTTTCAAACTAGTCGGGATTAGCGAACCACACCGAAGTAATTATTTATTTTATTTCCCAATCCCAACCTGTTCTTCCCATGAAGCAAAACTGGTAGTACTCCATATCTAACACAACGGTGTTATCGGTAAAATTAATTATCATTTGACGTTCAAATCTAATTAAAGATTTGACTATCGTTTTGGAGAAAAACTGGTAGTACTCCATATCTAACACTACGGTGTTATCGGTAAAATTAATTACCATTTCACGTTCAAATCTAATTAAAGATTTGACTATCGTTTTGGAGCAAAACTGGTAATACTCCATTCTCGCTCACTTTCCAAAGTTGATAATTTAAATTATCAATTCACATTTCAATCTAATTGCAGATTCATTAAAACTCCTTTTACTGGGTTAAAGAACTAATGTCATTTAAAACACAGTTCACGATAAACCCAAATCACATTCTATTTATTATCGGGTTAAAGAACAAATGTTATTTAAAACACCGTTCACGATAAACCCATAAATCGATTCTAATTCAATTCCAGTTATATATATTAGAAATTCTGGTTATTTAAAACCCATTTCAAATCCAATTTATTTATTCAAAAATAAATGGGTTTAATTTTAGCTCGAAACTAGTTCATTTCGATAAAAATCTATTTTTATCTTTTCAAATAGGGAGTTTTTCATCCCAATTTTTTCCAAATCATTTCTTGTGATTTTTCACAAATTATTACTGTTTTTAATAATTTTATCAAGGCCCGTACAGTCGATTTCCATCAACGGCCATCGAACTGCACTTACAGCGACCTTTTCCAAATTTGATTTGAACGTATCTACAAATCCAACCGTTAGATTTCAAATTTCCAATATTCGTTAGAAAGCTCTTTTCGATACAAACCCAACGGTTCCGGTTTTAGGAGAATCCGACGGTCGGATCTCCCGTAATGTCCGTTCGAAGTTAATGGTCGAAATTCGTGAACTGTCGCAGCGCGGCGCGTTCTATTCAGGCCATTATATATATATATATATTATATATATTTCGTCGATTTTCCTTTTTAAACGAATTTTATAAATCGTTTCAAATTTGTTTTCAAAAACAATTTCAACATTCATTTCAAATTCAAATCGATTTCAATTCTATTTCAAATTTGTTTTCTATTCAATTCAAATTAAATTCGTTTTCTATTCAATTCGTTTTCTATTCAAATCAAATTCAATTCGTTTTCTCTTCAAATCAAATTCAATTCGTTTTCTATTCAAATCAAATTCAATTCGTTTTCTATTCAATTCAAATTCAATTCGTTTCCTATTCAAATCAAATTCGTTTTATATTCAATTAGAATTCGTTTTATATTCAATTCAATTCGAATTCGTTTTATATTCAATTCAATTCGAATTCGTTTTCTATATATTCGATTTTTAAATCTCTTTTCAATATTCGTTCTAAAACGAATATAATCGATATAAATATCGTTCGCGTCAAAATAGCGCATCTCTAATCAACACGGATTTATATATTTCAATAATTCCGTTATTCTATTCAAACAAATGAATATTTATTTTATTCAATACGTGAATCTATATTTTTGTCAACATATGACTAATCTCAACGAATGAGTACTGCCCATGTGTGACTATTTTTATTATTAAATATATTTTATAAAAATTACGGAATCTTTCGTTTGATTTCAAATCAGACTCCAACCGTAAATTAGTAAGAGAACGATTCCCTAAATATTAACCCCGAAGGCCGAAAACAACATCAATTCAATATCCAGGAGACCACTCATCTTATCTATTTTCCAATTGGTTTCTAATTTTATATATGATAAAGATGTAAATTTTATCGTTTAAATATTTCGTTCAACACATGACTAATCTCAATGGATGAGTACGGTCAACACATGAACCTTTATTTTATAATGATAAAGATGTAAATTTTATTATTAAAATATTTTGTTCAACACATGACTAATCTCAACGGATGAGTACGGTCAACACATGAACCTTTATTTTATAATATTCTTTATTTTCCCAATTGGAATGAGACCCAATCAATTACCATATAAAGTTAATTATATGGATTCCATACAACACATGTATATAATAGCAATGACAAATAATCAACCATCATCCAAAGTGCACTACACTGTATAAGCATCAAATATAGATATCTAACGCTTATAACAGCCTGTCAATCAATCGATCGAAAAACAACTAATTATTGGGATTGGTGTATGCCGTATTTTATCCCAATACCCGTGTGGGGTTTCTAACAATCAAACACAGATTTTATTCGTGCAGTTGGGCGATGTGTAAAATTAATCGTCCCAATCATTATCAGTCAAATCAGTGTGTATAAACAAATTGACCAATTTGTTTATAAATATTTATTGATTTATATTCACGTTAAAAATTATATTTTTAACGATAAAATATTTTTAACTATATAAATATTTTATTTTATTCCACATCACACAATCAATTTTCCTTACAACAAACAATCAAACATACAAGCCATCCATGGTCTGTGGATGACGGGTGTCGGGTGCTACTAAATACCGTCTGCATCCTAGTATATATATAACTAGAAAAAGAGATTGAAGAGTGAGAAATTCTCACAAATAGCTATCACACATCACGACTCTTCTATTGTAGGAAATCATCACTGTTCTCACCTTTTGTCACTTTCGCTGCCCGTAGTCACTACATATATAAAAATCACATTTTTATTTTCATTCCTTCATGATAAAAATAAAGTTCACATTTTTATTTAACTTCATATATTTACAACGCCTTTTACACATAAAAGATTATATATTATTACAATGCCTTTTTCACATAAAAATCTCGCCCTTTTGATGTTAAAAATTACACCTTCCCCATGTTAAAAATTTCATCTTTCCTATGTTAAAAATTTCACCTTTTATATGTTAAAAATTTCAAATCCCCATTGTATATAAAAACATGTTCTTTTCATTGATATTCACATATAAAAATTCACATTCTTATGATTCAGTCTTATTTATAAAAATCCTATTTTTACAGCGCCACTTCGTATATAAAAATCGTATTTTTATATCATTATATATATAATAAAAATCACATTTTTATTATATCGCTACATATACAAAGATCAAATTTTTACTTCGCTACATATATAAAAATCGAATTTTTACTTCGCTATACAATATATAAACATCGAATTTTTATACTTCTACTATATAGATAAAAATTCTATTTTTACACCGCTAAAAATCGTATCTTTTCTATTTTAAAAATCTAATCTTTTCTGTTTAAAAATCTAATCTTTTCTATTTTAAAAATCTAATCTTTTTGTTAATTTTAACCTAATTTTCTATGAACAAAACCCTATCATTTTCATATTAAAAATCATATTTTTGGTCATGTGAACAAAATTTAAAAGTAAATGAATAAATAAAAATAAAAAAATAAAAAGGAATATAAAATTCACTTGTTCAGCGAATGGGGGGGTGTCCGCCGTCGTCGTAGGTGGTTGGGGAGGTAGAGGAGGTGGAGCGATCGAGGAAGTGGGCGGATGAAGGAGGAGGGCGAGGATAGCAGGGCGGCGGAATTCGAATCGCGTGGGGCTGTCTCGATTTGAAAAGGGGGCTAGCAATGGATTGGAGGAGAGAGAGAGAGGAGGAAGCGGATCGAGGAGGGCCAGGCGCTAGTAGCGGCAGCACGGTGGTGAGGAGGGAGGCTGGACGTCGTTTTTTTTTATTTCATTTTAACTGCGTTGACTGAAAATAGGGGGTGAGAGGGAGGGTATAGGAGAGAGTGGGGTAAATTTAATTTATAAATTTTATTGTATTTAATTTCAAAAAGTACCTTTTTATTTTGAACTCAAAATCAAGCCCACCGCCTGTCGTCCATAGTGTTTTACCCCATTCCGAAACCAATGGGATATGTATCGTAGGTTGATTCGACTATTACGATCAGTTTCCGTCAAAATCAACATATAACTCTATATATTGAATTTGAACGCGCATTTCAATTTACTGGGGTCACATACGAACTCTAAAAATTCCCGAAAAATATTTTCTAGCTTCATATTGACGATACGGTCCTAACAAAACTAGTTTCGTCGAATTCTGAGACCGTTGGAAAAATGGCCATTTTCCAGTCGATTAAAATCAACTGAAACTGGTCAAACGCGTTTTCCTTTGATACGCTCACATATTGATTATAAAAATTATGAAATTTGGAATCTAGCAATAATTTGACATCACGGATCCAACAAAAGTAGTTTCGTCGAAATCCGAGGTCGTTTGCAAAATTCCCATTTTTAAGGGTCTGAATTCCATAGCAACTATTCAGAATTTTCAACTGGACATATCTTTTGATCCCCGCTATGAAATTTCAAATTTTTGGATTCGTTGGAAAGATACTCTCACATAGATCCTAATGTTTTTGGTTTCGCTAAAATCTGGTTTGTTTTGCACCCGGTATGTTCAATTGAAGTTTGAAATCGAATTATCGAACTACCGCGCCATTTTCAATTCCTTTTATAATTATATATAATTATTTATATTCTAACGACGACGTATATAATATATACGTCGAATTCCATTCGAAATAAATTTTCCGTCGATATTATTTAAAATAATTCATTTTAAATAAAGAAAATTCATTAAAATTGCCAAAATAAAAATTTTAAACTGGCCCAGATTTTCGGGTTGTTACAATCTCCCCCACTTAAAACTTTTCGTCCCCAAAAAGGAACGAAGTCGAAAGTAGTTTGATTAATCAACTCTACGTTCGATCTGGCTTCCATTCTCCAACTTTTCAGTTTCTGAGAATTTCCAAATTCTTCAAAAATTTGGCTAACACCCTAAATTTTCGAAAAATTTCGCCATAACCTCCCCTGCGCCGGGAGCCACGGAAAAATCCCGAAATTGCCATATAGGCCTTCTGATCTCAAAAAGAAAAAGAAAAAGCCAAGCGGCTAGCCAATAGGCTCATAAAATCATCATCACCCAAACAAAACAGTAAATTATAGTAAATATGTACCTATTTGTCGGGCAAACAAATTTTATTCTTCTGCTCTAGCCTCCTTGCTATGACCTGTTCAATGTAAATACATGTATATGCATGCAAATGCGACCAATTTTCAATACAATTCAATATTTGATTCTATTAGGCGTAATGGTTCAAAATTATCAAACAAATAAACAAACAACACAAACATCAATCAATTAGTGGATTAACGTTTCAAATTCATAATTTTGATACATATATACTGAAAATCATGTTTTTGATGTCAATCACAACAATGTATTCTAGCTATATTAGTTTTGGTTCTCACACCAGTCTGATGGAAATTTATAGATATCACACCTTCGAGACACGAACATAAATACTGATAATGCGGCCGCATCATCAGAATTATCCCCGGGTGTCTAGAATGTGATTCTATATCTATCCAGTATATTAAAACTTCGACTATACGTTCATGACGCGTATACGCGAAATCTATATATACTCGATTGTCCAAATTCAAAATAAATAAATTATTCAAATACGTACAAAACGATTTAAATTTTCAAAACAAAATTGTTTTCATTTGAAAAATATACTCTTCACACTCATTCTGGGATACTACTGATCCCATCTCTAACGAGTCGTTCTAATTGGATATTACTAATCCAATATCTGATGAATTCTTTCGTATGGTTCTAATGTGTCTTGTTCTCGAGCTCTGTAAACCAAAGCTCTGATACCAACTGTGATAGTCCGTAACTTCCTCATGAAGGAAAGCCCGGATTACCTTGAGAACAACACACAAAAGAACACAGACGGAAGAACATTTCATTGCTATTACAACAATTCCATCAGATACAAGAATATACAGAGTATAAATGAATAAATTACACTCGATAAATATCAGAGATTTAAATACAGTACTACAGCGGAAAAATAATACAAAACACAACTGAAAGTAGTACACGGATACAGAGCTTTCCGAGCATCATTCCAGCTGTAAATCAGGATCCTGTGAATATAAATCTGCAAAACCAAAACTACTAGCTGCCCATGTCAAAAATAGGGGCACCCAGAGTTTAGGTTAAAACAATAAACTCCAGGTCAGTCATGTGACTGGTGTGAGAACTAAAACAGTTATTTAAAACTTTACTTTAAAAGATAGTAATTCAAGGGACAACGCCGTATAACACGGAACGGGTTTCCTCCCAAGAACAATAGTGCATATATCAAAACAGCGCAATGCTCTTTGGAAAAAATGAATGTAACACCCCACCTCCGCCAGGGTGACTCTTGCAAGCACTCTGACTTTGGAGGGGCGTTTGAATCAGGTAAACATGCATAATGATATATCAAGGCAGAACAAGAACATATGTATATATGTAAACAGAGTAAATAACATAGATAAAAACAGCGGAAGATTTCAAACCATTTCAAAACAAGTCTGGTACAACATAATGTCAATTTTCCAAATACACAAGTCTAGATAAAAACAACATTACTGAAAAACTGAAATACATAAGTACTATCCCCAAAATTAGTGATAACCATAGCTAGCTTCATGTCAAGACCGTACATGAGCTAAAATCCCACAAGCAAGCGGTCAGAAATCCAAGCTAAGCTCCAATATTCCCTCCCTGAGAACCTGGGGGGGGGGGGAAACGGAAGAAAAGAGGCGAAAGAAAACAGGTCAGTCAAAAAGACTGAGTAAGCCCTACTACAATCAGTGTAAACTGATAAAGTTAACTGGCATGAGCAGCAGGGATGAACATAAGGATAACAACATACTAGCATGATGATTAACTAACAAGGTAGATAAAGGTGTCATCGCATAATCAGGTTTAAGGTTTTGCACCACAGGTGTACTAGCAAACTAACATGACTTGAATAAACAAGTATTGATCCCTTGGCCCAAGCTTTGGCCAAATAACTTGTAGTGACCCCAATACGAGGTCCAAAGTGTAAACAAGAAGTGATCCCAAGGCCCAAGTTTGGCCCAAACATCATGAATGACCTAAACCAAGGTCCAACTAGCACGGTCTAGTCGATCGGCTCCCTATAAGCCTAACTCGTCAAGTGTCGGTGTCATACGACCCAACTACGAAGTGTAGCTAAACTGTGCTAGGTCCACCCTAGGGTGTATCAAGTCCTAGGGTGTCAACCACTGACACAAATCAATGCACGCACAGTCTAAACCTACTGGTGCCCGTGCCTGCTTTTTCAACTTCGGACCATGTGCACGACCATGGCCCGCCTGAACCTACACCGGCGCACCTACTCAGCCGTCGTTTTAGTCGCTTACATGGCATCCAGTAATCGTGCCCCTCCCTAGCCTAGTCCCTAGGGTATCATGATACAACTAAGAGGGTTACTGGTGCAAAGGACCACGTAACTAGGGTTTCCTTAATGGGTTAAACGTGGTTAACCCAACCCATTCAAGTACCAAGTTGGTTAAGTGTACCCAAGGTTCATGACTTAACCCTACCAACCCATCGTGTTTAATTGGTTAATTATTCAAGCGGTCCATGACTTAACCCTAATCATGAGGCATTAATTAATTTAATGTGCCTTAACCTCTCACATTAGACTTTGTTGCGGTTACTAGTTAAGCCGGTCGGTTCCGGGTAGCTTTACACCACAACTTGGTCTAACCTCGGGTTCAAGGTACAACATGACCAACTTCTCACATTGGGTCCTATTGTTTGTAGCAACTAGTTAAGCCGGTCGGTTCCGGGTAGGTTTACGCCACAAACTCAACCCAACCTCGAGTTGGTCACACTTGTATTTTCTAAGTGTCATGTCCATCATGTTTCCAAAACACGTTACAAGTTTTCAAGCAATTGGGTAGACCTAACTTAATAGGTAAATTCCCAATGGGTAGACCTAACTTAATAGGTAAATTCCCAAGCTTATGTTTTTATGTCTTTTAAGTTTACCCAACCCCAAACGCAATCCCATCGCTTACATATCGCAATAGCGCATAAAGGATAGAAAGAGGGAACTTGGCATAATCATGACATAAAGGTGTTGAAGCCACAAGTTCAACATGGTGGCATATGAAATGTACATGTGTTCATATACTTGCATATTACATTTTTAGGCCTCAAAAGCATGCATAAAACCAAACTTGGCACATTGGTGATACATGGTGCTAAATGACATGTAGACATGGCCATAAGTTCGCATTTAGCCTCACATGCAAGTTATCATAAGAGATATGATAACTTACATGTTGCCAAAATGCAACCTTTAGCATAAAGCTTGGAGCTTTATGTTCATATACTCAAGATAAGCTTGCATAACATGATAACATGAACCAAATGATCAACCCAAACTTGCATAACATAACTTGATGAACTTGCATAACATAACTTGATGAACTTGCATAACACATCATAGTAAACTTGCATATTATGGCAAACTTGCATATCATACATTTAACTTTAGAGTTTAAGTATGAAAGTAGAATAGGGCTTACAATACTTATGAAGGCACAAAAGATATGACAAAGCCCTTATGCAATCAAATAGACCCAAAATGCAAGCTCTAACATAAAAACCCTTGAGCCAAAATGATAAAAACTCTTTCTTTATGATGCAAATATAGAAACTTGACTTGAATGCAAGCTAATGATGCTCATACAAGTTTGAAAACACTTGTATGCATGGAAAATCACTTAGAAATTTATTTAGGAATTTTATGAAGAGAGTGGAGGCCATGAGAGGATTGATTTTGCCATAGTTTAGTTGTATGAATGAATAATGATGATTTAGGCTAGGTTTAGGGGTCCTTTTTATAGAAGTTTAGGTTAGTTTAGGCCATAGGATTAACCCTAGTTTAGATTTAAACCATCAAAAATCGTCATAGACCAGCAGAACAGACCAGAGAACCAAAACAGGTGCACCAAGCCAGCCAGGGTCAAGCCAGAAAGCTGTGCAGGCTTCTGGCTCGACACGGGCGCACTTCCCAAGTGCGCCAGTGTATTTTTGTGCTGGCGCACTTCACAAGTGCGCCAGTGCATTCTGGCTTGATTTTCGGTTTTTCTGCCTAACTTCGTTCGTCCATATCTTCTTCATACGGACTCCGATTTTCGAAAACTCGGACTCTATTTCGCGTATTTTTCCGAGACGAACGCAATGGCATAGCCCGTTTCCCTTAATTCAGATTTTAGAATTAAATTCTGCCTCGATTTATGTTATAACAGATTATTGAAAATACGGGTTGTTACATTCTCCCCTCCTTAAAGGATTTCGTCCCCGAAATCTTCAAGTTATGAAGAACGTATCCTACCATCCAACATCCATCTACTCAAAACATCATCCACGAGCAATCATTGTCCTTACAAGATTCTAAATGTTGCATGAACATATGCAAAGGTGTGTGTATATGTACTTATCTAATGCAAATATCATCAATGCAAATTATGTTAGTGAAATGAATCCATATGTATGCAATTCCTAACATAATGTATAACATCTATATGTGTGCACATAACATACATCCATATGCAACATCCATGTGATAACACAAAAATTTCCATCCATGAATAAGCATAAACACTCATGCATATGCAATATGAGGAGTGTGTGAGCCGATCTAGTGCCTAACGTGTATAATGCATCCACGAGTAACCACTTGCAAACACTTGCAACCACTTGCAACCACCAAGCATAACATGTTTCAAACACATGTTTCATCCAAAGGGTTTCTACCTAAGGTTCTCATGACAAGATTAACACGATAAACTAGATAATCCAGACAAACATGGATAGCAAAAGATATGCTACAAAGAGATCGGGAAGATAAGCAGGATATACTCTTTTCGGATTACAAGAAATCCCTTCCTAACCCCAATCCTATAAAAGCCCAAAAGGTTTAGTCAACCTAACGGACCCCTTCAAACCCTGACATGTATTACTAGCCAATAAGTCATACCTCCTTGAGAATGGGACCGAGAGGATATACGTAAAAAGATAACATGCGAGTAAGTTCCACAGGAAAACAAGGATCAAGGATATGCTCTTAAAAAGAGATGTGATGCACGTATCCAGCCTTCAATCTTCTAAGTCACGTTTCCTTGAGTTTAACTCCACTGTGCTTTGACTGTCTTTTACTTCATGATTTCTTAGCTTCTTAACTCTTATTTCCAAATATGAGTTGGAACCCATTTCATTGTCGCCTCTCGTCTTCCTCTTTCACTTACTCTTCTATCATTCTTGGCTTAAACATAACTATGACCTCATGGTTTCATGCAAGCTCTCCAAAATTCACTAGTGAATCCTGGATCTCGTTTACTTACTATAAAGTATTCCACGCAGCAGAACTTTTCTCGAAAATACCAATCCACGTTGCCAATGAACCATCCGCCTGCGAATGATAGGCCGTGCTTAGATTCAGTTGCTTGCCCATGACTTCTCGTAGACTATCCCAAAACTGGCTAGTGAAGATTAAGTCATGGTTACTAACTATACTTTAGGGAACCTCGTGCAACTGCTTTATTTCTTGAAAGTAAACTGTCGCTAGCTATGATGCAGTCCTTTAGCTCTTTACCGGAGTGAAATGAGCGCTCTTCGTGAGTCTACCTACTATGACCCACATGCTCGTATTCTCTTTCCTTGACCTAGGCAGTCCATCCACGAAATCCTTCGTGATGCTTTTCCCTCTTCCATTGCGGGGACCTCCAATGGATATAATAGCCCACCGAGCTTCTATAACTCGGCCTTAATCTGTTGGCACCACATGCACCTTGGGACAAACTTGGCCACCTCCTCGGGTGATGTGCATCTTCAAGAACCTTCTTTCTCTCATCGCGTCTTAGCCATCCCTTGTTATCTATAGCGAGGTGTCTTAACATCTTGCCTCGAATCAACTTGTCTATGATCTCGACTAACTACGGGTCTTCTTTCTACGAAGTCCCTACTTGATCCAGAAGGGTAGGTCTAAGCTCAAGGGACGCTAACTAATTAAACTGAGAGAACTTCTTACTTCAGTTGCATTCCTTGGAGTCTTCCAATCCTGAACTGCAACTACCTTAGCGGGATCCACCGCTAAGCCTTGCTTAGAAACTATGTTCCCAAGAAATCTAACTTCTTTTCTCCAAAATGACATTTGGAGGACTTGGCTTTCAACTGATGCGCCCTAAGCGTATCCATCACCTCCACGAGATGTCTTGCATGCTCTTCCTCATCCTTAGAGAAGATCAGAATATCATCTACGAAGACCACGACAAACTTGTTCAAGAACTCCCTGAACACCCTACTCATCAAGTCCACGAAATATGCGGGTGCATTAGTCAAGCCGAACGGCATGACCAGCCATTCTAAGAATCCATCCGGAGTTCTGAACGCAGTCTTGTCTATACTATCCTCAGCTACTCTGAGCTGATGGAATCCAGTAGCAAGATCAAGAGAAAACAGATGTTCCTACAAGCTGATCAAACAAATCATCGATCCTTGGCAATGGTTTTCTATTCTCTTCGTTTAACTCACGATAATCAACACAAAGTCGAAGAGAACCATCTGCCTTGGTAGTAAATACTACAGGCGCTCCCCATTCAGATATACTTCGTCTAATGAAGTTCTTCTCAAGCAACTACCTGACTTGCTTTCATAACTCTCATCTTGCGGGACCATGTGCCTGACCGGCCACGAAACTATCTTGGCATTATCAACCAGATAAATGCGGAAATCAATCTCTCGCTTGGGGGTAACCCCCCCTTCACTTCACCCAAGATATCAGGATATTCTCGGACCACCCTCACCGATTGCAAACTATCGATAGACGAGTTTGAGGGATTCAAGATAACACAACATGACGGGACTCATAGGGTTACTAGAAATTTTTAGGGTATTACCGAGGCGAGTCATGAGCCTCACAACCCTATGCTCAAAAATCAAGGATGGCTCCAAAACTGGACAACCCATCCATGCCCAAAAATCAACCCATACCCCATGAAACCGAGAATATAAGCATCACGCGAGAATTCAAATCCACCTAGATAATAGACAAATGGGCGGAACCCCCAATTGGATTTGAAACACACACGGGATCATTAACTAGGCTAGTACTTAGGTGCAAACTTTCAACTAGATCAGACGAGATAAACTATGCGATGCACCACAATCAAACAAGGTACGAACTGGAAAATCAGAAATATAAACAAGACTTTCAACAGAAATACTACCTCGATCGGGAACCGGAGCGACATTGAGAGCATGAACTTGCCCTCCTGAAGGTCCAGCACGCTGAGTCTGACCCTGGCCTTGCCCTTGCTTCCTAGGGCAATCCTTGTTAAAATGTCCCGTCTCTCCACAGTGAAAGCACCCACCCAATTTCCTTCTCTTCTTCCTACAGTCCTTGACTATGTGCCCAACAATCCCACAGAAGTTGCACTTTCTTGTTTCCTTTGCCTTGTTCTTGTTGCCCTTGTTGTTCTTGTTGTTCTGATTGCCTTGACTGCTCTGACCACTTGGATTACCCTGATTTCCTTTTCCCTGGGAATCAGTCTTCTTGGCTTGAGTATCATTTTTCTTGACATCTCCCTGAAGTAACGCCATATCAACCAAGGTCTCAAACGTGGCCCCATGGGGAATATGTGACATAGCCAATCCCTGCAACGACTCATTCAATCCTCTAGCAAAACGAAGAGCCTTCTTCTGAGGAGTATTCACCATATCCAAGCCAAAACGAGCTAACTGATTGAATTTGTTCACATATTCTTTGACAGACATATCTCCTTGTTTCAAAGTTATGAACCTCTCCATTTGCAGATTCTCCTCAGCAGAAGATAGAAACTTAAGCACGAACCTTGCCCTGAAATCGGCACAAGTCTCAACAGGCCTAGTACCATTGGTGACTTCCCACCAATAAGCGGCCTCATCCTTCACAAGCCAAACCGCCAACAAGATCTTCCTCTGATCGTCTAACCCAAAGATAGCAAATAAATCCTCGGTCTCTTTCAACCAATTTCTGGCCTCTACAAAAGTCTCAGTGCCTTGAAAGTTCTTGCCACCCATTGCTTTGAAATCTTTCCAAGTCTTTGCGAAGTCAGCTTGAGGATGCTGAGGGGGAGGAGGAAGAGGAACCTCAACGACAGGAGGAGGAGGAACATTAACTACCAGAGGAGGAGGAGGAGGAACATTAACTACCGGAGGAGGAGGAACATCTGCGGGGCCGGCTTCGGTCGCCCTAGCCTCCAAAAGTCTCCTATACCAAACAGGTACGTGTACTCCCTCCGGAATAGCAAAGTTATCGACCATACTGAAAACGAAGAAAAAGACATATTCAGAATGGAGAAAAACGAAGGAATTTTTGCTAATGGCTTTTTGGGGAATAGCCTTTAAAATAAACTAGACTTTTCTTTGGAAAATACTTTATACTTGGTTTTGAAAATAGTTTTTCAAAAGTTTTCTAAAAACCTTTTTGTTCCTTTCTCGTAAACCATATGCTCTGATACCAAATGTAACACCCCACCTCCGCCAGGGTGACTCTTGCAAGCACTCTGACTTTGGAGGGGCGTTTGAATCAGGTAAACATGCATAATGATATATCAAGGCAGAACAAGAACATATGTATATATGTAAACAGAGTAAATAACATAGATAAAAACAGCGGAAGATTTCAAACCATTTCAAAACAAGTCTGGTACAACATAATGTCAATTTTCCAAATACACAAGTCTAGATAAAAACAACATTACTGAAAAACTGAAATACATAAGTACTATCCCCAAAATAAGTGATAACCATAGCTAGCTTCATGTCAAGACCGTACATGAGCTAAAATCCCACAAGCAAGCGGTCAGAAATCCAAGCTAAGATCCAATATTCCCTCCCTGAGAACCGGGGGGGGGGGGGGGGGGGGGGGAACGGAAGAAAAGAGGCGAAAGAAAACAGGTCAGTCAAAAAGACTGAGTAAGCCCTACTACAATCAGTGTAAACTGATAAAGTTAACTGGCATGAGCAGCAGGGATGAACATAAGGATAACAACATACTAGCATGATGATTAACTAACAAGGTAGATAAAGGTGTCATCGCATAATCAGGTTTAAGGTTTTGCACCACAGGTGTACTAGCAAACTAACATGACTTGAAAAAACAAGTATTGATCCCTTGGCCCAAGCTTTGGCCCAATAACTTGTAGTGACCCCAATACGAGGTCCAAAGTGTAAACAAGAAGTGATCCCCAGGCCCAAGTTTGGCCCAAACATCATGAATGACCTAAACCAAGGTCCAACTAGCACGGTCTAGTCGATCGGCTCCCTATAAGCCTAACTCGTCAAGTGTCGGTGTCATACGGCCCAACTACGAAGTGTAGCTAAACTGTGCTAGGTCCACCCTAGGGTGTATCAAGTCCTAGGGTGTCAACCACTGACACAAATCAATGCACGCACAGTCTAAACCTACTGGTGCCTGTGCCTGCTTTTTCAACTTCGGACCATGTGCACGACCATGGCCCGCCTGAACCTACACCGGCGCACCTACTCAGCCGTCGTTTTAGTCGCTTACATGGCATCCAGTAATCGTGCCCCTCCCTAGCCTAGTCCCTAGGGTATCATGATACAACTAAGAGGGTTACTGGTGCAAAGGACCACGTAACTAGGGTTTCCTTAATGGGTTAAACGTGGTTAACCCAACCCATTCAAGTACCAAGTTGGTTAAGTGTACCCAAGGTTCATGACTTAACCCTACCAACCCATCGTGTTTAATTGGTTAAGTATTCAAGCGGTCCATGACTTAACCCTAATCATGAGGCATTAATTAATTTAATGCGCCTTAACCTCTCACATTAGACTTTGTTGCGGTTACTAGTTAAGCCGGTCGGTTCCGGGTAGCTTTACACCACAACTTGGTCTAACCTCGGGTTCAAGGTACAACATGACCAACTTCTCACTTTGGGTCCTATTGTTTGTAGCAACTAGTTAAGCCGGTCGGTTCCGGGTAGGTTTACGCCACAAACTCAACCCAACCTCGAGTTGGTCACACTTATCTTTTCTAAGTGTCATGTCCATCATGTTTTCAAAACACATTACAAGTTTTCAAGCAATTGGGTAGACCTAACTTAATAGGTAAATTCCCAATGGGTAGACCTAACTTAATAGGTAAATTCCCAAGCTTATGTTTTTATGTCTTTTAAGTTTACCCAACCCCAAACGCAATCCCATCGCTTACATATCGCAATAGCGCATAAAGGATAGAAAGAGGGAACTTGGCATAATCATGACATAAAGGTGTTGAAGCCACAAGTTCAACATGGTGGCATATGAAATGTACATGTGTTCATATACTTGCATATTACATTTTTAGGCCTCAAAAGCATGCATAAAACCAAACTTGGCATATTGGTGATACATGGTGCTAAATGACATGTAGACATGGCCATAAGTTCGCATTTAGCCTCACATGCAAGTTATCATAAGAGATATGATAACTTACATGTTGCCAAAATGCAACCTTTAGCATAAAGCTTGGAGCTTTATGTTCATATACTCAAGATAAGCTTGCATAACATGATAACATGAACCAAATGATCAACCCAAACTTGCATAACATAACTTGATGAACTTGCATAACATAACTTGATGAACTTGCATAACACATCATAGTAAACTTGCATATTATGGCAAACTTGCATATCATACATTTAACTTTAGAGTTTAAGTATGAAAGTAGAATAGGGCTTACAATACTTATGAAGGCACAAAAGATATGACAAAGCCCTTATGCAATCAAATAGACCCAAAATGCAAGCTCTAACATAAAAACCCTTGAGCCAAAATGATCAAAACTCTTTCTTTATGATGCAAATATAGAAACTTGACTTGAATGCAAGCTAATGATGCTCATACAAGTTTGAAAACACTTGTATGCATGGAAAATCACTTAGAAATTTATTTAGGAATTTTATGAAGAGAGTGGAGGCCATGAGAGGATTGATTTTGCCATAGTTTAGTTGTATGAATGAATAATGATGATTTAGGCTAGGTTTAGGGGTCCTTTTATAGAAGTTTAGGTTAGTTTAGGCCATAGGATTAACCCTAGTTTAGATCTAAACCATCAAAAATCGTCATAGACCAGCAGAACAGACCAGAGAACCAAAACAGGTGCACCAAGCCAGCCAGGGTCAAGCCAGAAAGCTGTGCAGGCTTCTGGCTCGACACGGGCGCACTTCCCAAGTGCGCCAGTGTATTTTTGTGCTGGCGCACTTCACAAGTGCGCCAGTGCATCCTGGCTTGATTTTCGGTTTTTCTTCCTAACTTCGTTCGTCCATATCTTCTTCATACGGACTCCGATTTTCGAAAACTCGGACTCTATTTCACGTATTTTTCCGAGACGAACGCAATGGCATAGCCCGTTTCCCTTAATTCAGATTTTAGAATTAAATTCTGCCTCGATTTATGTTATAACAGGTTATTGAAAATACGGGTTGTTACAATGAAGCTATTATAAGACCCAGATCCCATCACACAATGCAACGCAAGCCGGAGGATAGGGTTTTCCCTTATAATAGCCAAACATGCTTGGTACGTTTAAAACAAATCATTTGATACTATTATAAGTGTATAGTGTCAAAACAATTTCAATCATAAATATCAATCCTAGGAGGCATGGGTACCATCTATCATGTCGCCATACTAGGCTCTACAAATAAAACCGAAATATCTCGTATTGGAAATTGGATTTCCGTCATGAGTCGAGGCAAGGGGCAAGCTCCTCTCCGCTTCGAGACACTCTAGCAAATGTCTCAGGACTACACACTCTGGGCAATCCTTGGATCTTCAGGGCCGGTCCTCTCTTACGTTTGAGGATTAGTATTCCTGAACACACGTTTCCCGGTCCTTACAGACCTAAAATCGAGGCGCCTCATCCAACAACCACATAGGTGAAAAGTATATAAATGTCAGGGCTGGTAAGTCACTGACACCACCAAAGCTAGAAAGAAACGTTGTGCTCTCCCTGCAGTCCTTATCCCGTTTTTAACTCATACCGAGGTGTGAGGCTCGCGAATTCCCGTTATACACAAAGCTGCCACGTAGGCCGTGCTTTGATCATCAACCACAAGACTTTGCTTTTCAACAGAAGTCTTGATCCATGCAACTCAGCATGCCACACAGGCAATTCATGCCATGCGACTGATGTCCATCGATATACAACCTTTGAGCTCGTACGTCTCAGAGAAGGGCGTTAAGCAAGAGAATAAATTCTCCGCCGCCAAACAGATGTATATTTAATAGAGATCAATCAACACAGAATAAAGTCCAATGTCAGACACACAATTCATTTACAAGTTCGTTCTGGGTCTGAACGAAACCGGAGGCACTTTCCTCGCATATCCATCAATCTCCAAGTACGTTTGGACGACCACCAACTATTTCCATCCTCTTGGGTGTACAGCCCAATCAGGATCTTCAGTCATTATCCAAACGATGTGAAGACTTCCTGTCTTCGACCACCATCATCATCTTCGACTTATCGTCGAATCAGTTATTCAGAATGGGTATAAACCCGGCCTTTCCGAACAACCCGCGTATATTAAAAACAAATGTTATACGAACACAACATACGCCTCATTCCAATTCATTAGTCACTAACCGTAAATCAGTAAGAGAGCAATTCCCCAAATATTAACCCCGAAGGCCGAAACCAACATCTGATCAATTCCCAGGAAACCATTCTTCTTAGCTAACCTACAGCTAGTTTCTAAATTTCATAATCTTAGGGAAAGGTTCCCATTTATTTTATCAAAGATAAATTCTTTAAATTTATTCTTTAATCTTCCTTTGGATGACATTTCAAACCAAATTATGGTTTTTCAAACTAGTCGGGACTAGCGAACCACACCGAAGTAATTATTTATTTTATTTCCCCATCCCAACCTATTCATCCCATGAAGCAAAATTGGTAGTACTCCATATCTAACACTACGGTGTTATCGGTAAAATTAATTACCATTTCACGTTTAAATCTAATTAAAGATTTGACTATTGTTTTGGAGCAAAACTGGTAGTACTCCATATCTAACACTACGGTGTTATCGGTAAAATTAATTACCATTTCACATTCAAATCTAATTAAAGATTTGACTATCGTTTTGGAGCAAAACTGGTAACACATATTTTATTCGTGTAGTTGGGCGATGTGTAAAATTTATCGTCCCTATCAATATCAGTCAAATCAGTGTGTATAAACAAATCGGCCGATTTGTTTATAAATATTTATTGATTTATATTCACGTTAAAAATTATATTTTTAACGATAAAATATTTTTAACTATATAAATATTTTATTTTATTCCACATCACACAATCAATTTTCCTCACAACAAACAATCAAACATACAAGCCATCCATGGTCTGTGGATGACGGGTGTCGGGTGCTACTAAGCACCGTCTGCATCCTAGTATATATATATAACTAGAAAAAGAGATTGAAGAGTGAGAAATTCTCACAAATAGCTATCCCACATCACGACTCTTCTATTGTAGGAAATCATCACTGTTCTCGCCTTTTGTCACTTTCGCTGCCCGTAGTCACTACATATATAAAAATCACATTTTTATTTTCATTCCTTCATGATAAAAATAAAGTTCACATTTTTATTTAACTTCATATATTTACAACGCCATTTACACATAAAAGATTATATATTTTTACAACGCCTTTTTCACATAAAAATCTCGCCCTTTTGATGTTAAAAATTACACCTTCCCTATGTTAAAAATTTCACCTTTCCAATGTTAAAAATTTCACCTTTTATATGTTAAAAATTTCAAATCCCCATAGTATATAAAAACATGTTCTTTTCATTGATATTCACATATAAAAATTCACATTCTTATGATTCAGTCTTATTTATAAAAATCCTATTTTTACATCGCCACTTCGTATATAAAAATCGTATTTTTATATCGTTATATATATAATAAAAAATCGCATTTTTATTATATCGCTACATATACAAAGATCAAAATTTTACTTCGCCACATATATAAAAATCGAATTTTTACTTCGCTATACAATATATAAACATCGAATTTTTATACTTCTACTATATAGATAAAAATTCTATTTTTACACCGCTAAAAATCGTATCTTTTCTATTTTAAAAACTTAATCTTTTCTATTTAAAAATCTAATCTTTTCTATTTTAAAAATCTAATCTTTTTGTTAATTTTAACCTAATTTTCTATGAACAAAACCCTATCATTTTCAGATTAAAAATCATATTTTTGGTCATATGAACAAAATTTAAAAGTAAATGAATAAATAAAATAAAAAAAATAAAAAGGAATATAAAACTCACTTGTTCAGCGAATGGGGGGTGTCCGCCGTCGTCGTAGGTGGTTGGGAGGTAGAGGAGGTGGAGCGATCGAGGAAGGGGGCGGATGAAGGAGGAGGGCGAGGATAGTAGGGCGGCGGACTTCGAATCGCGTGGGGCTGTCTCGATTTGAAAGGGGGGGCTAGCAATGGATTGGAGGAGAGAGAGGGGGGAAGCGGATCGAGGAGGGCCTGGCGCCAGTAGCGGCGGCGCGGTGGTGAGGAGGGAGGCTGGACGAGGATCGACATCGGTTTTTTTTTTTTCATTTTAACTGCGTTGACTGAAAATAGGGAGAGAGAGGGAGGGTATAGGAGAGAGAGGGGTAAATTTAATTTATAAATTTTATTATATTTAATTTCAAAAAGTACCTTTTTATTTTGAACTCAAAATCAAACCCACCGCATGTCGTCCATAGTGTTTTACCACCATTCCGAAACCAATGGGATATGTATCGTAGGATGATTCGACTATTACGATCAGTTTCCGTCAAAATCAACATTTAACTCTATATACTGAATTTGAATGCACATTTCAATTTACTGGGGTCACATACGAACTCTAAAAATTCTCGAAAAATATTTTCTAGCTTCGTATTGACGATACGGTCCTAACAAAACTAGTTTCGTCGAATTCTGAGACCGTTGGAAAAATGGTCATTTTCCAGTCGATTAAAATCAACTGAAACTGGTCAAACGCGTTTTCCTTTGCTACGCTCACATATTGATTATAAAAATTATGAAATTTGGAATCTAGCAATAATTTGACATCACGGATCCAACAAAAGTGGTTTCGTCGAAATCCGAAGTCGTTTGCAAAATTCCCATTTTTAAGGGCCTGAATTCCATAGCGACTATTCAGAATTTTCAACTGGACATATCTTTTGATCCCCGCTATGAAATTTCAATTTTTCGGATTCATTGGAAAGATACTCTCACATAGATCCTAATGTTTTTGGTTTCGCTAAAATCCGGTTTGTTTTGCACCCGGTATGTTCAATTGAAGTTTGAAATCGAATTATCGAACTACCGCGCCATTTTCAATTCCTTTTATAATTATATATAATTATTTATATTCTAACGACGACGTATATAACATATACGTCGAATTCCATTTAAAATAAATTTTCCGTCGATATTATTTAAAATAATTCATTTTAAATAAAGAAAATTCATTAAAATTGCCAAAATAAAAAATTTAAACTGGCCCAGATTTTCGGGTTGTTACAAGTAGGTTAAGTGTTGTCATTTAAATTCGAGACTTAACCCCATCAGTCTAGCATGTCAAGTTGGTTAAGTGTTGTCATTCAAGTTCGTGACTTAACCCGCCTACGTGTCATGTCAAATTGGCTAAGTGTTGTCGTTCAAGTTCATGACTTAGCCCTACGAATCATTTGTCAAGTTGGTTAAGTATATTCAAGCGGTTCATGACTCAACCCTATCAAATCATCGTGTCAAATTGGTTAAGTATATTCAAGCGGTTCATGACTTTACCCTATCAAATCATCGTGTCAAATTAGTTAAGTATATTCAAGCAGTTCATGACTTAACCCTATCAAATCATCATGTCAAATTGGTTAAGTATATTCAAGCGGTTCATGACTTAACCCTATCAAATCATCATGTCAAATTGGTTAAGTATATTCAAGTAGTTCATGACTTAACCCTATCAAATCATCGTGTCAAATTGGTTAAGTATATTCAAGCAGTTCATGACTTAACCCTATCAAATCATCGTGTCAAATTGGTTAAGTATATTCAAGCGGTTCATGACTTAACCCTATCAAATCATCGTGTCAAATTGGTTAAGTATATTCAAGTAGTTCATGACTTAACCCTATCATGTGGCATTAATTCATTAATGCACCCCAACCTCTCACATCAGACATGTTGTTGTGGTCACTTGATATGCTGGGCGGTTCCGGGCAGAATTACACCACAACTCAGTCTGACCTCGGGTTTTCAAGTGCGATATGACCAACTACCCACATTGGATCCTATTGTTTGCAGTAACTGGATTTGCCGGGCGGTTCCGGGAAGAATTACACTGCAAACTCAACCCAACCTCGAGTTGGCCATTTTCAAGTTCATTCTAAGTGTCATGTCCAGGTTCAAGTTTCGATTCTAAATTCTTGTCAAGTTTTCATGTCATGTTTCATGTCAAATCGTGTCAAGTTCATGTCCATATCCAGGTTCAAGTTATAACAATGTTCACATTTCAAGTTTATAGTAAATTCAGGTTTGACTAATCTACCCAAATCGTATTCCCATCACACGTGAATTCAAATCGATACAAACAAATCTAATTAGAGAATAACATAGAAAGAACGGACATAAGGTGGCAAAAGTGATTACAAGTCAAGCATGGTATAACTTGAGATAAACGATTACAATAATACTAGCATATGGAGTAGTGGTCTCAAATATCAAATCTAGCATAATAAGGTGATAGTCATGATAAAAATTGACATAAAATAATAGGCATGCAAAATCAAGCCAAATACAAGGATAATGGATCAATGGTCTTGGTGTAAAACATGGTTTTCAACTATAGTATTATGAACAATCAACTATAATAGTCAATTGGCCCCAATAGTCATAGGCAATTAACTATAATAGTTTCAAGGTCATGGTCATAGTCATAACATGAATAGGCCCAAGTTAATTTTCATAGCAATATTCCCAAAAGTCAAGGTCCAAGAATAGGTATGAATCAATTACCATACATGGGTCCAATTCCAGTTGATAACATGAATAAGTCCAAACTGATTTCATAGTAATATTCCCAAATTCAAGAATCAAGAGAGGATAGGTTGAAAACTGAATTAAAAAGTCTTATCATCAAGTCAAGATCCAAGAATTCATTTTACAATCTAGCGTTTGAATAATAAACTAGGTCCAACAACATGAATAGGCATTATTCAGTCGATAAGAAATAACCCGAAATCATAGATTCAAGAAGAGACAAGAATAGATCCAAATAGATAATCAAGCTTAGGTCCAATTTCATTTTATTCCATGTCCATATTAAATTTAACAAGTTTCAATCTCAAAGTAACTAGAACTTACAGAGCGTGGATCGAGAAATAGAGTGCAGAGATTTGATTCTGGGAAACGGTTATTGCAGTTGTTGAATCTCTATTTGTTTAGTTTTGTTCTAGTTGAAAACCCCCCAATTTGCAATTCCTAGATGTTGTCTTGACGAAGAAGACGTAGTCTCTTTTAATTTAAATATTATCATTTTGATTTTCACAAAGGTAGCATAAGGACAGAATGAAATGGTGTAGAGAGAATGAGGCTAGGGGGCTGTTTATATAGGGTTAGGCAGATGAATCTGGTCACGAAACAAGTCTAAATACATCAGAATGCATCTGGTTCAGGAAATAGGTTCGGGAGGCAGGTCGACCCCCAGGTCGACACTATGGTCGACCTGGTCCCTGGGAGGTCGACACTATGGTTGACCCCCAGGTCGACCTGGTCTATGGGCGGGAGTTTTCCCGCCCTGCCTGCTGCGGGGTTTGAATTCGAATTTCGAGCTGTCTTTGATTCTGAAAATTTCTAAAACTTCTAGAGGTCATAACTTGGTCATACAAACTCTGATTTTCGAAAACTCGGACTCGTTTCCAAGAAAAATTTCGAGACGAACGCAATGGCGCAACCTGTTTCCCTTGATTCTTATTTTAAAATTTAATTCTGCCTTGATTTATGGTTTTAATATGTTATTAAAATTCGGGTTGTTACATTCTCCCCTCCTTAAAGGATTTCGTCCCCGAAATCTTCAAGTTAAGAAGAATGTGTCCTACTATCCAATCATCCATCTACTCCATTATCAATCACAGGCATCCATTGTCCTTAAGAGATTTCTAATGCTATATGAACATATGCAGAAAGTGTGTGTATATGTTCGTTATCTAATGCAAATGATCAGGCCTGATTGATCTTCTTTATGCATAATATGTTTTGTTCCATGAGTCCAACATGTATGCAAATAGTCCTAGTCACAGAAACACTATATGTGTGCACAAACATCCATCCATATGCAACATCCATATGATAACACATTCAATTTCATCCATAAACAAGTATAAACACTCATGCATATGCAATATGAAAATGTGTTTGAGCCGATCTAGTGCCTAATGTGTGTTATGCAACCACGAGCAACCCCCTGCGACCACATGCAACCATTTGCAACCATCAATCATAACATGTCTCAAACACATGTTTACACCCAATTGTTCCTGCCTAAAGATATAGTCGAACGATGGAAGCAAGTAAAAACTTTGTGCCCATTAGGCAATGTCAAAACTGGAAATATATGTCACATATATACTGATTAGGAGAAGAACTCCCTAAGCATTAGCTCGAAGACCGAAATCAACATTAGGCTGACACCCAAAGAATTACTCAACCCAACGGACACCCTCAAGCCCCAACATGTATTACTAACAGATGATCCCTATGGGGTTTTGCAACAGAAATAGGATTGAGAATAGGACCGAGAGGTTATACTTAAAAGATAGCATGCAAGTAAGCTCTACAGGAAAAGAGGGATCAAGGATATACTTCTTAAAAAAGAGATATGATGCGCGTGTCTAGTCTTCAATCTTCTAAGTCGCATTTCCTTGAGCTTAACTCCATTGTGCTTTGACCGTCATTAGCTTCACAATTTCATAGCTTCTTAATTCCTATTTCCAAAATATGAGTTGGAACTCATTTCACTGTTGCCTCTCGCTCCACTTTCACTTATTCTTTTTCTAGTATACTCGGCTCAAAAATAACTGCGTACTCATGGTTTCATGCAAGCTCTCCAAAATTCACTAGTGAATCTTGGATCTCATTCACTTACTATAAGGTATTCCACATAAATGAATTATCTCTTGAAAATAAACAAATTCCAACCATGTTGCCAAGTGTACTTACTAAGGTGATTTTCTATAACTCATGCATAAGCGAAATGAACCTTCCTCCTTAGTGGCGAACACTACTCGAGCGGATTGATAAATTTATCAAGAGATTCTAGGTAACTAAGCATGGCAGAACCCTAAGGGTTACACTAGACTTTGAGGGTATTACCGAGGCAAGTCAAGAGTCTAACTATCCTCTTTTCATACTCGAGAATGGTATCATTTCTGGATAACCACTCCATCCTTAGAAACAACCCATAGCCCAAAAACATAAGCATTACTTCTAAACTCAACACTTAGCATAGACATTCTCAAATCCAAAAAAGTCATGAATGAATGAGCCGATTCCCCAACAGGATTTGAGACAAAAATGGGACCCTTTATTATGCTAGTACTAAGGTGTAGAGACTCAACTATCGAAGCAGAATTAAAAGGGATGCGATGCACAAAAACAAAGTTCCCATGGTATGATAGAAAAGAAAAGCTAAACTTTTAAAAGAAACGTTACCACATCTCTTAGGTATGCTAGTAGTGAGAGCATACAATTGCCCTCTCGACGATCTTGTCCTTTGCCCTTGTCCTTGTCCTATAACACTTAACTACGTGTCCCTTTTTACCATGCTAACGATACTCTTTCTTGTCATGGGTTTTATAATTCTTTCACTTTGGCTTCTTCCCTTCCACCTTTTCCTCCTTCGTGGATTAAGCCCTATCAACAAGTTTCTTATCTTTCGGCTTGTGTTCTTTTATCCTCGTTCTTACTATCCTTGTATAGCTTGTTGACAAGTTTCTCGAAAGCTACCTCCATCGCATGGCAACCCTACAAAGCTTGGAATAAGATTAGTCGCAGATGGAACTACTGCGGCTCTTGATGGAGGTTGGGAACTCCTTTGCCCTCCGACACACGCCTACAAGATTATGGTGAAAAGAGAGAAAGAAGAGATTCAAAGAGAGAACCAAAAGATAGTGCATATGGCTTTGGGGAATATGCCTTTCGTAAAACAAAACTTTTATAAGAAAAATGCTTCTTTGTAAACGTTTGGAAAATGATTTCAGAAGGTTTTAAAAACTTTTGCCCAGTTTGGTAACCTTCTGCTCTGATACCTAATATAACACCCAACCTCCGCTAGGATCACTCACAAAGGGAATGCACTAGCTTTGGTGGAGCATTATCTAGGTAAAACTACACAGAAATATTACAAGATAGAACATATAAAACAGCGGAAGAAAAACCAAATTTCATTTCTTTAAAATCTAGTAAGGTCTAAAGCCTTTTACATCAAAATGTCATTAAATCCATTACATCGAAATCTGTCTTGCAATAGTAAAGAACCGTAAAACCATGGTCATAAATCATTCCCCAAGCAAAACAGTAAAGCAGCCACAGCCAAGAAAGGTTCAAGCCATATATGTTGATCTTGAAGCAGAAAGAAGTCCAAACTAAGTCGTAGTGTTTCCTCCCTGAGAACCTGGGGGGGGAAACGGAAGAAAAAGAGGCAAAACAAAATGGGTCAGTCATACAGACTGGTAAGTCCTAGTGACTTTCAGCATAGAAACAAGTAATGGTAACATGACATGTATAAACTGAAAGTAAACATAAGGATGATGACAAGATAGGCAAGTTAAACTAAGATGACAAGATAAACTACGGTAACAAGATAAACTATGTATAACATCACATGTTCAACATTCTCTGCACCAATACTAGTCTAACGAGATTTGGTGTTATCCTAATGTCTAAACAGAAACGGAAACAGAAATGGGCCTTTACCATCTGTACTAGTAACCCAACCCGTGTCATGTATTAACTATGAAATGATCCCTTGCCCAATATCATGAAAAGACCCATTACTTGGTCCCACGAAATGATATATTAATCGATCGGCTCCCTACAAGTTCTAGCTCGTCATGTGTCTGTGTCATACATCCCTATCACGAATGTAGTCACCTGTGCTAGGTCCACCATAGGGTGTATCAAGCCCTAGGGTGCCAACCACCGACACGAATCAAACACGCATAGTGTAAACCTACTGGTGCCCAATGCCTGCCTTTTCAACTCCGGAATACATGCACGACAATAGTCCGCCTGAACCTACAATGGCGCACCAACTCAGCCGTCGTTCTGGTCGCTTACAATCAGCCCAGCAATCGTGCCCCACCCTGCCTAGTTCCAGGGTACCGTGATACATATAGTGGGTTACTGCTGAAAAGGACCGCGTAACTTGGGTTTCCATCCAGTAGGTTAAGTGTTGTCATTTAAATTCGAGACTTAACCCCATCAGTCTAGCATGTCAAGTTGGTTAAGTGTTGTCATTCAAGTTCGTGACTTAACCCGCCTACGTGTCATGTCAAATTGGCTAAGTGTTGTCGTTCAAGTTCATGACTTAGTCGTACTAATCATTTGTCAAGTTGGTTAAGTATATTCAAGCGGTTCATGACTCAACCCTATCAAATCATCGTATCAAATTGGTTAAGTATATTCAAGCGGTTCATGACTTAACCCTATCAAATCATCATGTCAAATTGGTTAAGTATATTCAAGCAGTTCATGAATTAACCCTATCAAATCATCGTGTCAAATTGGTTAAGTATATTCAAGCGGTTCATGACTTAACTCTATCAAATCATCGTGTCAAATTGGTTAAGTATATTCAAGCAGTTCATGACTTAACCCTATCAAATCATCGTGTCAAATTGGTTAAGTATATTCAAGCAGTTCATGACTTAACCCTATCAAATCATCGTGTCAAATTGGTTAAGTATATTCAAGCGGTTCATGACTTAACCTTATCAAATCTTCGTGTCAAATTGGTTAAGTATATTCAAGCAGTTCATGACTTAACCCTATCATGTGGCATTAATTCATTAATGCACCCCAACCTCTCACATCAGACCTGTTGTTGTGGTCACTGGATATGCCGGGCAGTTCCGGGCAGAATTACACCACAACTCAGTCTGACCTCGGGTTTTCAAGTGCGATATGACCAACTACCACATTGGATCCTATTGTTTGCAGTAACTGGATTTGCCGGGCGGTTCCGGGCAGAATTACACTGCAAACTCAACCCAACCTCGAGTTGGCCATTTTCAAGTTCATTCTAAGTGTCACGTCCAGGTTCAAGTTTCGATTCTAAATTCATGTCAAGTTTTCATTTCATGTTTCATGTCAAAGCGTGTCAAGTTCATGTCCATATCCAGGTTCAAGTTATAACAATGTTCACGTTCAAGTTTATAGTAAATTCAGGTTGGACTAATCTACCCAAATCGTATTCCCATCGAACGTGAATTTGAATCGATACAAACAAATCTAATTAGGGAATAACATAGAAAGAACGGGCATAAGGTGGCAAAAGTTATTACAAGTCAAGCATGGTATAACTTGAGATAAATGGTTACAACAATACTGGCATATGGAGTAGTGGTCTCAAATATCAAATCTAGCATAATAAGGTGATAGTCATGACAAAAATTGATATAAAAGAATAGGCATGCAAAAGCAAGCCAAATACAAGGATAATGGAACAATGGTCTTGGTGTAAAACATGGTTTTCAACTATAGTGTTATGAACAATCAACTATAATAGTCAATTGGCCCAAATAGTCATAGGCAATTAACTATAATAGTTTCAAGGTCATGGTCATAGTCATAACATGAATAGGCCCAAGTTAATTTTCATAGCAATTTTCCCAAAAGTCAAGGCCCAAGAATAGCTATGAATCAATTATCATACATGGGTCCAATCCCAATTGATAACATGAATAAGTCCAAACTGATTTCATAGTAATATTCCCAAATTCAAGATTCAAGAGAGGATAAGGTGAAAACTGAATTAAAAAGTCTTATCATTAAGTCAAGATCCAAGAATTCATTTTACAATCTAGCGTTTGAATAATAAACTAGGTCCAACAACATGAATGGGCATGATTCAGTCGATAAGAAATAACCCAAAATCATAGATTCAAGAAGAGACAAGAATAGATCCAAATAGATAATCAAGCTTAGGTCCAATTTCATTTTATTCCATGTCCATATTAAATTTAACAAGTTTCAATCTCAAAGTAACTAGAACTTACAATGCATGGATCGAGAATCAGAGTGCAGAGATTTGATTCTGGGAAACGGTTATTGCAGTTGTTGAATCTCTATTTGTTTAGTCTTGTTCTAGTTGAAAACCCCCAATTTGCAATTCCTAGATGTTGTCTTGACGAAGAAGAAGTAGTCTCTTTTAATTTAAATATTATCATTTTGATTTTCACAGAGGTAGCATAAGGACAGAATGAAATGGTGTAGAGAGAATGAGGCTAGGGGGCTGTTTATATAGGGTTAGGCAGACGAATCTGGTCACGAAACAAGTCTAAATACATCAGAATGCATCTGGTTCAGGAAATAGGTTCGGGAGGCAGGTCGACCCCCAGGTCGACACTATGGTCGACCTGGTCTCTGGGAGGTCGACACTATGGTCGACCCCTAGGTCGACCTGGTCTATGGGCGGGAGTTTTCCCGCCCTGCCTGCTGCGGGGTTTGAATTCGAATTTCGAATTCGAATTTCGAGCTGTCTTTGATTCTGAAAATTTCTGAAACTTCTAGAGGTCATAACTTGGTCATACGAACTCCGATTTTCGAAAACTCAGACTCATTTCCAAGCAGAATTTCGAGAAGAATGCAATTGCGCAACCCGTTTCCCTTGATTCTTATTTTAAAATTTAATTCTGCCTTGATTTATGGTTTTAACATGTTGTTAAAATTCGGGTTGTTACAATATTTTTAAAATAAAAACCAACTTTGTTTAAAAAATTTAAACCTTATTCAACGTATTTGAATATTTATTGGTATCGAATTTGGACAATCCAATATATAAAGATTTTGCATATATGCCTTGCAAACATGTATTCGAAGTTTAATATATTGGGTAGATATAGAATCACACTCTAGTCGCCTGGACATGATTCTGATGACGGCGCGCCATCATCAGTATTTATGCTCGAGTTTCAAAAGTGGGATTTCTATATATTTCCAATTGACTGATGTGAGAACCAAAACTAGATAGGGCTTATTGTAGTGATTTGGCATCAAAAATCTGATTTTTGGACTATGTATCAAAGTTATGAATTTGAAAAGCTAATCAACTAATTGATTGATGATTGTGTTGTGTGATTATTTATTTAAATCAACATGTGAAAGAATGGTACATATAACCAAATTGTATCAAATATTGAACTGTATTGAAAATTGTTTGAAATTGCATGCATATACATATGTATCCATTGAACAGGTCATAGCAAGGAGGCTAGAGCAGAGGAATAAAATTGTTTGCCCGACAAATAGATACATGTTTATTGTATTTCATGGGTTTTGGATGATTTTATGAGCCGATTGGCCAGCCGCTTGGCTGTTTCTTTTTCTTTTTGGATTGGAGAGGCCTATATGGCGATTTCGGGATTTTCCCAGTGCTCCCGTATAGGAAAGGTTATGGCGAAATTTTTCGAAAATTTAGGGTGTTAGCCAAATTTTTGAAGAATTTGAAAGTTCTTAGAAACTGAAAGGTTGAAGAACTTAAGCCGTAATGAAAGTTGAGTTGGTTTGTAAAACAACTTTTAGCTCCGTTCCTTTATGAGGACGAAAAGATTTTAAGTGGGAGAGATTGTAACAACCCGGAAAATCCGAACCAATTTAAAATTTTTATTTTGGCAATTTTAGTGAATTTTGAATATTTAAAATAAATTATTTTAAATAATTATGACGAGAAATTAATTTTGAATAGAATTGGAACGTATATATTTATATAGATCGTCGTTAGAATGTAAATATTTATTTTAATTATAAAAGGAATTGAAAATGGCGCGGTAGTTTGAAAATTCAATTTCAAATTTCAAATGAATGTACAGGATTCAAAATAAACCGGATTTCAGTAAAACCAAAAACATTAAAATCTAATTGAAAATATCTTTCCAACGAAGCCAAAAAATTGAAATTTTATCGTGGGGATAAAAAGTTATGCCCAGTTGAAAATTCAGAATAGTCGCTATGGAATTTTAGCCCTTAAAAATGGAAATTTTGCAAACGACCTTCGTTTTCGACGAAACCACTTTTGTTGGATCTGGGATGTCAAATTGATGCTAGAATCCAAAATTCGTAATTTTCTAAATCAATATGCGAGCGTGGCAAAAGAAAACTTGTTTGTCAATTTCAGTTTGAATTTAATCGACTGGAAAATGACCATTTTTCAAACGGTCACCAAATTTGACGAAATTAGTTTTGTTAGGACCGTTTAGTCCATATGAAGCTAGAAATAATTTTTCTGGGATTTTTAGAATCCGTATGTGGCCTTAGTAAATTAAAATATGTGTTCAAATTGAATATATATTTTAATTTGAAGAAAAACTGATCGTAACAGCCAAATTGGGTTGCGATACATGTCCCATTGTGTTTAGAATGGGGGTATTTAGCTAGGGATGATAGTCATTGGGCTTGATTTGAGATTCGAACTAAAAGTCAACTCTATGGAGAAAATAATATTAAATTATTAAATATATTTATATAAAATCTTTTTCCTCCCTACCCCCTCCTTCTACCCCGTCAGTTTGGTTTAAAAAGAAAAAAATAGCGAAAATCGCGCCACCCCTTGGCCTAAGCCGCCGTCACTGACGCCTCCGACCCCTCCACCCTAGACGGTGTCGCACCCTCCCTCTTCTCCTCCGCCCCTCTGCTCTCTTCCCTTCCCCAATTCTAACCGCCAGCGCCCAATCCGTACTCCCTGCCAAACCCTAGCCTCCTCCATTCCGCTCCTCGCCTGTGATCCCCAACGCCGACCGCTGGTGATCCCCACCCCTCCTCCGACCACATCCGCCAGTGATGGTTACCCCCACCACCGATACAGCTCGGACAACCGCCCTCTGTCGAAGAAAGATGTGGTGAGTTCCTTTATTTAATTCTCCATTTAAAAAAATAGGATTTTTTATTTGTTTAGAGTGTGATATTTTTAAACAAAAAGACTAGATTTGTATAAACAAAAAGATTAGGTTTTTCAAAACAAAAATATTAAATTTTTAATGAAAGAAAGATTATAATTTTATTTCCAAGAAAGATTATATTTTTATTATCAAGAAAGATTATATTTTTATTATCAAGGAAGTTTAGATTTTTAATCGTATGAAGTTTATATTTTTAATCGAATGAAGTTGAGATTTTTAGCTATAGAAAGTTATGATTTTAAATATAGAAATGATGAGATCTTTAACCTTAGAAAGTTAAGATTTTTAATCAAAGAAAGTTTAGATTTTTATTTAAAGAAGAAAAAATAATCTTTATGTATAAGAAGCTTAATAAAATATGAACTTTATTTTTTATCATGAAGTAGCGGATTAAAAATAGGATTTTTATATAATAGGGAATAAAAAAATATGATTTTTATATATATAGCATTGAAACAAAAATACGATTTTTAATATGAAAATCATGTGAAACAGTTGCGATGGGACCAATTGGAAATGAATCAAAATTCAAACCATTTAGAAATAGAAAACGGCGCAGTGGAACCCAAAGGCGAGAACTTCTCAATTTTATTTTATTTTCTAGTTAAAATATATACTAGGATGCAGATGGTGCTTAGCAGTACCCGAAACCCGTCGTCCACAGACCATTGACAGCTTGTTTGTTTGATTGATTGTGTGATGTGGAATGGAGTAAAATATTTTATAGTTAAAAATATAATTTTTAAAATGTATATGAATAAATTAAAAATTTATAAACAAATCGGACGATTTGTTTATGTACACACATTTGACTGATATTGATTAGGACGATAAATTTTACACATCGCCCAACCGCACAAATAAAATTCATTATTTGTTGATTGAAACCCCACACGGGTATTGGGATGATATATGACTTAAACTAGTCCCAATAATTAGTTGTATGCCGATCGATTAATTGACAGGCTGTAGTAAGCGTTAAATATTTATATTTGATGCTTATGAAGTGTAGAATGCACTCTGGATGATGGTTGAATGTGTTTGATTGTTATTGTATACGTGTGTAGTATGAAATCCATATAATCAACATTATATGGTAATTAACTGTGTCTGATTCCAATTCAGAAAGGATAAATATTTTAAAATAACGAACATTTTAAAATAACGAATATTTTAAAATAATATTCAGTATAAGATCAAAATATAATTTTGATGTCCGATTTTGGATGGACACGGATATATTTGAATATATAAAGCCATGTTGATTAGATATACGCCATTTTGACGCGAACGATATTTATATCGATTTTATTCATTTTTATAATGAATATCGAAAAGGAATTGATTTCAAAATATATTGTTTCGGAAATATTACCATTTATATATCGATGATATGGAATATTCAATTTTGATTAGAAATTGAATATGAAGTTGAAATCGTTTTGAAAACAAATTTAAAACGATTTATAAAATACGTTTTAAAAGGAAATCAGTAAAATATATATATATAATATATATATAATGGCCTGAATAGAACGTGCCGCACCGCGGTAGTTCGTGAATTTCAACCATTGGCTTCGAACGGACATTACGGGAGATCCGACCATCGGATTCTCCTAAAACCGGAACCGTTGGGTTCGTATCGAAAAGAAATTTCTAACGAATATTTGAGATTTGAAATCTAACGGTTGGATTTGGAACTATGTCCACATCAAATTTGGAAAATGTCGTTGTAAGTGTAGGTCGATGGCCGTTGATGGAAATCGACAGTACTGGCCTGGATAAAATTATCAAAAATATCAATAAAATGTGTAAAATCATAATAAATGATTTGGAAAGAATTGGGATGAAAAATTCCATATTTGAAAAAATAAAAATATATTTCCATCAAAATGAACTAGTTTTGAAATAGAATAATAAATCCAATATAAATAGAATAAATAAAATTGATTTGAAATGGTTTTGAAAATAACCGAAATTTCCAATATATGAATTGGAATGGATTTGAATCGAAATTATCTTCAGAATATTTCGATATTGGATTTCGTGATTATACGAATATTGTGTAGGAATTTGGAAGATATATATATATCGTTATTCCAAAACAATATTTGTTAGTTTCAGAATTTGATATTGAATATAAGCCAATATATTTTCTATTCAGAGCCTTGAATTTAATATCAAATTGGATTTTGGGTTTGTCGTGAATGGTATATTAATAATACCATTCTTGAACTGAATGTAGTTAAGAAAATTAGAAACTGACTGGAGGTTAGTTAAGTTGAATGGTTTCCTCGGTATTGATCTGATGTTGGTTTCGGCCTTCGGGGTTAATACTTAGGGAATTGTTCTCTTACTAATTTACGGTTAGAGACTGATTGGATTTTAGGTTTGTTGTGAACTGTGTTTTTAACGACACTTGTTCTTTAACCCGATTTACAATGAAATGAGATTTGGAATTTATAAATCTTTTTATTAAGATTTAACGGGAATTTTTCCAGAATAAAGTTTTCTAATTTAATATATTTAATTGGAATTGAATTGAAATTGGTCTTTGGGTTTATCGTGAACGGTGTTTTAAATAACGCTGGTTCCTTAACCCGATTAACAATGGAGTTAAGAGAATCAGAAACTAACTGGAGATTAGTTAAGTTGAATGGTTTCTTGGGTATTGATCTGATGTTGGTTTCGGCCATCGGGGTTATTACTTAGGGAATTGTTCACTTTCTAATTTACGGTTAAAGGCTGATGAAATGGAATGTGATTTTGGGTTTATCGTGAACCATGTTTTAATTGATGTTGGTTCTTTAACCCATTTAAAGACAGAATACGGTTTGAAATGATATCCAAAGGAAGATTAAGGAATAAATTTAAAGAATTCATCTTTGATAAAATTAATGGGAACCTTTCCCAAAGTATGTGAATGTCTGAATAAAAGAATATTCAGAATTGTAATGAGGCGTATGTTGTGGATTATAGCACTTGTTTATTATATACGCGAGTTATTCGGAAAGGCCGGATTTATACCCATTCTAAATACCTAATTCGATGATATGTCGAGGATGAAGACGGTGGTTGAAGACTGGAGGTCTTCACATCCTTTGGATGATTACCGATGTCTTGATTGGGCTGTACACCCAAGAAGAGGTAATAAGTGGTGATCGTCCCGACGTACTTGGAGATCGACGGATATGCGAGTACCTCTCCCCTGTATTGAACATGAGGGGGAGTAATAAGGTGCCTCCAGTTTCGTTCAGACCCAGAACGGACTTATAAATGGATTGTGTGTCTGACATTGGATTTTATTCTATGCTGATTGATTTCTATTAAATATATATCTGTTTGGCGGCGGAGAATTTATTTTCTTGCTTAACGCCCTTCTCTGAGACATACGAGCTCAGAGGTTATATATCAATAGATATCAGTCGCATGGCATGAATTGCCTGTGTGGCATGCTGAGATGCAGTGATCAAGGCCTTTGTTGAAAAGCAGAGTCCTGTGGTTAATGATCAAAGCACGACCTTTGTGGCATAGCTTTGTGTATAGCGTTGATTCGCGAGCCTCACACCTTGGTATGAGTTAAAAACGGGATAAGGGCCGCTGGGAGAACACGACGTTTCTTTCTAGTTATGGGTGTTGTCAGCGTTTTACTAGCCCTAACATCGTTGATTATTATACATTTGTGGATGTTGGAATGCGAGGCGCCTAGGATATATCGGTCTCTTCGGAGCCGATGGATAGGTCCGATAGGGCTGGGAAACGTGTGTTCAGGAATAACTAATCCTCTAATGTAACGGAGGACCGGCCCAGCCGATTCCAAGGGCTACCCAGAGTGTGTAGTCCTGGGGCATTTTCTAGAGTGCCCCGAAGCCGGTGAGGAGCTTGCCCTTTGCCTCGACTCATGACGGAAATCCAATTTCCAATACGATATTTTGCGGTTTTGATTGTAGAGCCTATTATTGGCGACATGATAGACGGTACCCATGCTGCCTATGATTGATACATTTATATTTGAGGTTGTTTTATACACTTTACACTATAATAGTATAAAATGATTTGTTTTAAAATGTATCAAGCATTTTTGGCTATTATAAGGGAAAACCCTATCCCCCGGCTTGCGTTGCATTGCGTGATGGGACCTGGGTCTTATAATAGCTTCATTTTTCCAAAAAGCATTGCGCTGTTTATTCTATGCACTAGTATTCTTGGGAGGAAACCCGCTCCGTGTTATACGACATGGTCCCTTGAATTACTCTCTTTTAAAGTAAAGTTTTAAACAACTATTTTAGTTCTCACACCAGTCACATGACTGACCTGGAGTTTATTGTTTTAGCCTAAACTCTGGGTGCCCCTATTTTCCACACGGGCAGCTAGTAGTTTTGGTTTTGTAGATTTATATTCACAGGATCTTGGTCTACAGCTGGAATGATATTAGGAAAGCTCTGTATCCGTATATCTCATTCAGTTGTGTATTTTATTATTTTTCCGCTGCTATGTTATGTATGGTAATCTCTGATATTTTTCTGATGTATAATAATTATTCGTACTCTGTATATTCTTGTATTCTGATTGAATTGTTGTAATAAACAATGAAATGTTCTTTTTTTTTTTGATTAGTCCTGTTCTCAATTCAATCCGTTCTTTCCTTCATGGGGAAGTTCGGGTCGTCTCACGTTTGATTCGAGAAGTGATTTGAGCTGCGTAAATATTTTGAGAAGAATTTCCTTTAGGCGAAATAATGAAACTTACATCCATGAAATGTAAAAAAACAGCCGCGTCCTTCAATCCAAAAAGAACAAAGTGTTTTTCCTTCAGTCGATTTTCTTGATTTGAATACTGTTTAACTCAGAAACGTTAATATTGATTTACAATTCCATACTGGTTTATATCCGAAGTGGTATACTATTTCATTTGAATATATGATTGAGAGCATCTATTATTGTTTATTTTACTTCTTTGCATTTTCTTGTTAACATCATTTGAACGGCTCAGCATTCTTGAAATAGATGTATACACCATTCCAATTTGTATATTCCAATTTGTATATTTGGCCAAGGTTAATTTGCTATTCAAAGAACTGGCTATGTTTTGTTACCAAAACTAAAATAAAACATCGATACATTCAACACGGTTGGAAATTTGCATCGGTGTAACTTTACATGGGAGCAAATTCTCAGCACCAAGCTGTTAACTACTCTATATTTGAAAACAGCTTACCTATCATTAAACGTAACAACGTGCCTATCCACATCAACATGTATCCTATTGTTCAGCTATTCAAAATTTCTTATGCAACCCTATCAAACTACAAATGGAAGAAACAAAATGTACAGCTTGGTTTTTATTTATTTATTAAAACTCAATTCCTTTACATGCAAGCCATTCATTTCCTTCACAAGCACGTATACGTGATTCCCACGTTTGCTTTCTCTATATTAATCGCGTTAAATCTTCATCTCCAGCAAACAAAAACCTCCACTGTTGCAACTCAAAAACTGAATACTCCCATCAACCAAAATCCAAGCTGGTTCTTCATCTCAAACCCGGTTACATAATAATAATAAACGAAACCCATATAACCGAACTCTCTCGAACATTTTAAAATAAAATAAAAAAAATTAAAGGAGGAAGCTTGGTCAGAACGAAGCAGATGATGGAAGGCGGTGGCTGTGTAAGGCGGAGGGCAGCGGCGACAACTGTCAGTACCTAAGGTGACTACTATCATCTAGTGTCTGGCGAGGAATGTGGTGTAATGTGAGGCGAGTACAACCGCGTGCGGTGACGAGTTCGGGGAAACATGGGCAGTGGTGCATCATGTTAGAAAGTGACAAGGGAAGGTGAGTATGATGAAGTTAGTGGTTTGAAGGCCTTGCATAAAGGAGGAAAGAAAATAAAATAAGAGGGAACGTGAGTTTGGGAAAAGGAAGAAACTACAATGGGATGAACTATTGGAGTGTTTCGAAAGTTGGGAGAAGGAAGTTGGAACATGAAGATGTGCATAGCATAGGGAGAAGCGGATGGGAGGTTGGATTTGAAAGAAATAATGGATCAGGTGGAGAAAGAGATGTCTGTAGCGAGCTATTTACTTGCGTGGACTTAGGCTTTCATATTTATAAAAAAATAAAAATACAAAAACAGCATGGTGGAACGGAGCAGATAGGATGGAAGGCTGTAGACGTGGGAATGGAGGAAGGAAACCTGGTTTGAGTAAGAAAGTGTTTGAGGCGGGTTCGGATATACATGCGTGGGTAGGATGATATGATGTTGGGCCTATAGGCTTTTGTTAAAAGAAAAAAAGGTCCACACGTCATAAAAAGAAAGGGGACTGAAATGTGAAACGCATGGGGGAAATGTGGCAGAATGTTTTAACTAGGTCTGGCGCAAAGGTTTTACGAAGGGTATTCGAGGTACTGGGCTTCGGGTCTCTTTATATATTTAGCAATTTCCATTTATAAATAATTATTAACTATGTAGTGTATAAAATGTCACTTGTCACATATGGGTTATAAACCACTATAACGGCTCATATGTTATTAATTACTTATAAACATCCTAACCAGTCCGTACTGGATAAACTATTAATGTTGGGAATTTTTTTACTAGCAACCGTTCCACATTATATAATGTTAAAACGAATTTGAGGTTTACAATAGTGGATGGGGTCGTAGGAGATATAGGGTATGGCCATTTGAAAATTAAATTGAAGTTTAATTCAAATTATTGTTCGTATAATCGTATTAATATCTTATCGTAACCATACATTATCAGAATTAGGAGCAGAATTGGTCAGCACTGGAGGTTACTGGGATTTTTATTAAAATTAAATGCAAGTTTAATTTTATTGAAACGACTCGTCTAATCGTCGGAATTAAGAAAAGGTGAGTTCAACTCACTCAGTTTTTATCACACTTATATCTTTTATAAGTCGGGTTTAAATATTTGTGTGCTATGATTATTGATTGTTTGATGGGTGCTACATGTGTTGACCGAACTGATTAAATTAAACGCTTGTTTAATTTAATTTAAATCAATCGTTTTTTTAACGATTAATTTCAAACAATGTAACTTACCTTATTGGTTATGTTTATAATAAACTAAGCAAATTGAATTTAAATTGGAGGTTTGAATTGTCGTTATTGATTGACCGTGATTAGTTGAATTAATTTATCATGTTTATATTATATTGAATGATCTGTTGTATTTGAGATAACCTATTGGATGAAGGGAAAGACAGGTTGGAGGAATCCAACTCGATTCCTTAGATTTATTGTTTATTTTCGTATGATCATTATATGAACTGTTGAACCCATATGATTGTATTATTGAATTGGTATTTGATTGTCAAACCCAAATTCAACATTTGTTTGATTATTAACCAATGGGTGATATTGGTTAAGGAATTTATAGCAGATGGCCAAAATACAAACTGTTTTATAAAGACTGATTTACCGTCAGGTGAATCGATAGAAATAAAGTTATGAAATTTATTTTTAACTGAATATAGATTTTTAAATATAAAGTTTATAAAGAGGAAATAAACTAACCTTATATACATTAATTAGTTTAACCCCCGATTACCATTATTGGTACCAAAATCTATCCGTGTGCGAAGCACGTGACTTATATCAATTATTTAATGATCTTATAAAGATGATTCTTATATTTACAAGACTGATTAGCGAGTGAGCGGATTTTAATGTGATGTTTAATAACCGATGTTAATTCTTTTTAAGAAGTAATTTAAAATGAGATTATATTGATTTGATTACTATTTATTTAATAATAACCAAATGGAATTATTTAAAAATTTGAAACTATATTTAAACGGAAAGACGAACTGGGATTTGAGTAATGAGTTAATCATGTGTAGAGTTGACTAAGTCAACTATGTTACTCGAAATTGGATTATGCAATTAGTTATCAATTTAATGGAAATAGTTAATGGATAATTAAACCATTTTCAAATGTTGATATTCGTTAAATGATGATCAAAGTGGTATCTTGGGATTTAAAATGTATAAATGAAGGGTTATGAAGTTTTAAACCATTGTTTATAGTAAAGTGATGTTTTTAAGCAAGTTATATAAATAATAATATAAATTAAGTTTAATTCAAAATTTAAATTAAATCCTTATTGAGGTTTATTTTATAATATCCAAGTGGACGGAGTTATAAAACCCAAGATTTATTGAATGTATTACTGGAACGAATTATTAGAAATGGTTTTTAAATGTAATAAAAATACAGGATATGAAATTAAGAATATAGAACCTATTTGGAGATTAGTTGAGATAAATGATTTTCTGACTATTGATCTGATGTTGGTTTCAGCCTTCGGGGTTGATATTTAGGGAATAATTTTCTTATGATTTACGGTTAGGAACAAATGGAAGTTTATCATGGAAATCAAAATGGGAATTCAAATTTGAAATAAAGCAGTAAGGCGAGTTAAGTTATAAAGATAAGACCTGGACTTGTTATATTAAATAAGAGATGATGTTCTCACCAAGGGGAACCTAAAATGGGATTTTGTTTTGATATTGGGAATGAATATCAATTTTGGTATTACAACTGATATCTATCTTAAGATAAGAACGATGTTGATCAAGGTTTGAGAGGTAATTAAAATACCCCAACTTGAACAACTTCAGGATTATCAAAAGATGATGTTAGTAGTAATGGTAGAGATATAAGAATCAATTTATTTTGTGGAATAATAATGTAACGTTATTTTGGGAACGGGGATTTTATAGTGGGATTCTGAAATAAAGGAATTAAAAGGGGCTTGAGAATACAAAGTGATAATTTAAAATAAAAGAAATAAAAGAAGTTTTGGAAAGTATAAAGATATTTTCAAAGTAAGAAGATGAGATGTAAAATGAGTTTATTCTAAAGGGATAAGTGACGATCATTTTGTTAAATAATGAGACGAAAGGAGATTCTGTGAGGATTGTTTTACAATGATGAGTTGAATCAACTCTGCAACTATAAATAATAAGTAATGTTGTAGAAATGTTTTGAAATGATAACTAATGGGAAATTTTGAAATGAAACTAGATATCGTTTTAAGATATTGTTCTAAGTATATAAATAAATGATTTAAAAGTACTAATATATTAAAGCTGATACATTATTTTGGTATTACAACTGCTATACTATTTTTAATGGCCAAGTGATGACATATAATAATACAATGGATCTATTTTATTTTATGATTGTTTATTTTGATAGTTAAATAGCTGACTATCAAAATCATACCCAATGCGTTGTTGGTATGAAAAGACCAGGATCGAATTTATATTCGAAATCCATTCCTTGTTGCTGGCTGTGTGAGCTGGGTACGCATGATAGAGGGTTCTTGCTTCGCGTTAGGTGGCGGACAGGAGACTCTTACCTCTACATGTCCCTCGAAAGTAAGGGTGGGTTGGTTGTAAAGTCAAAAGGGTGGCCAAAAAACAGGTGATGGGGTACCTCTGTAAGCCACGGTGGGAGGATAGCCCGCTAACATATGGGTGGAGGGATGGTTAAAAAGCCTACCGAAATCTCCGGTTTATTACAGTGGTATCAGAGCAATGGTTTAGGAATAACCTTGGCTCTGTGGTACAACTCGATAGAGATTGGGATAGTAATACCCTAGATCGAGATTTAGTATATCTATATGAGAGAGCGTATTTGTAAATTTTACAAAATTAATTTGTATTGTGTTATTTGATCGGTTCAAGTTGAACTGACGAATTGATACAATATTGTTTTGTAAAAAGGGCAAGTGAAATAATTTTTCTAAAATTATATTTTATATAGATTGGAAATGATTTTATCAAATTATTGATTAATCGGCGTGTATGGTTGATTTGAATGAATTCAAACTGAATTATAAATTTGAATGGTTTAATAAAACCAAAAGAGAATTTAAATTTATAGGGTTAGTAAATAGAATTTAAACACGAAATTAAATGAACCAGAAATTAACTAAAAGCTAAGTTAATGAAATTAGAAATAAAATGGAATGGTTTGGTCAAATCGATTGTTCATTTTTTTCTTGTTGGATGATAAATTGGTTGAATAATAAAAATTCATCAATAATTGAATGAATTGAAAGATAAAGGAAGTAAATATCAAAAAAATAAAGCTGAGAATTTAATCATTCATGAAATGAAACAGAAATGATTTAACCCTGTATCTGTTATTGGCATTGGATATTGAGTTAAGTGCAGATTGGAAAGAGAAAGAGCTGTTATTTGATTTGCCTCATGAACATAGTATTAGTTGCCCGACAAATAGGTAAACATTAATTATATTTATTTGGTGATTGATTTTATATCCCTGAGTTGGGTTGCCGCTTGGATTTTTGTGACGGCCCGCCTCGCACCAGCCGACATTTCCAATGAAAGTGCGCTGTGCCACTGCCCGACTAGCATAGGACGGTCGCTAAAGAAAGGAAAAGAAAGAAATTTGAACTAACAAGGAACCTGTAACACCCTGTATTTTCTATAAACATTAAAGTAACAAATTAAAGAATAATTAATCATAAATGTGAGAATTAAGGGAAACTGGTTATGCCATTACATTCATCTCGGAATTTTGCTCGAGATAGAGTCCGAGTTTGTGTAAATCAGACTCTGTATGAAGGAGTTATGACCTTCGGAAGATTCAAGAATTTAAATAAACAGCTCAGATTAAAGTTCAGAAAATTCAAAATTCAAAATCAGAAGCAGAAGCGGGCTGGGCGGGAAATTTCCCGCCCAAGGCCAGGTCGACCAGGGGGACGACCTTCCCCATACAGGCCGACCTGGAGGTCGACCTGGGGGTCGACCTCCCCCTCGGATCAGATCTGAAATCTGACATGTTTCTTTGTGTGACGATCTACTGTGTCATTAGGGCTTGTGTGGCAAGTTCTGGTTGGTTCTCTTACGTTTGAATGGCTTTGATTTTCCCTAGGTTGATCTGACGTATCCTATTTAATCAAACTTCTATATAAGCAACCTAAATCTAAACCCTAAGCCACACAAAAATATTCCTAAGACCGTCATGCTGTCAGTACTCAACCTAGATTAGCTTCCATTCTCCATCAACTAGAAAGCAAGTTAGGAATTGCAAATCAAATCTAATTTAACTAAGAGAATTCAACATCTACAACAAAAGAGAGCTATTCAATTTCAGAATACAGATCTCAAAACACAAGACTAGTCTCCTTTTTGTAAGTCTAGTTATCATTTAGACCTAAATGATATTAAAATCGTGACTAAATAAATGGATGTAGAACATTGCATAATGTAAAGCTATGCCTATCTATTTTGTTAAAACTAAATTGATTAAGACTATGACTCTTATCATGTTAAGTTTGTGATCATGTTGTATGTAATTTGATGATAAATGTTAAATGCTTCGAAGTGGATCCATATGTTGTATAATTTGCCAATGACATATATGTTGTGTAATTTAGCGATGAAGTATTATACTTTGGCAATGACATATCATGTTGAATAAATTGGAGATGACATATTATGTTGTATACTTTGGCAATAACATAAATTGGCGATGACATATTATAATTCGGCGATGGCATATCATATTGTGTAATTTGGCGATGACATACCATATTGTATAATTTGGCTATGACATTTCAAGTTGTATGATTTGGTAATGACACCTATATGTTGTATGTCAATTTGAGAATTTTGCTATGTTTATGCAAGTTCAACCATGACCACATATATGACCAAAACTACATGCTAATATGATTAGGTTCATGTTAAATTTGATCCAACTAATTTGCAAGTTCACAACTACATGCCTAATTTTAAGTGTATATAGTTCTATGTAAAACCCCTATTTCATGATTCATGTTGAGTAGATCTAAACTTGCAAGTTCATAATTGAATGTATATTGTTCTACGCCAGATTCATATGATACATATGTAGTTAGATCCATATTTTTATGATGTTTGAATTATTACATGTTCCTCTTTTTCCCCTTTTGTATATGAGTTAGGATATGTATCGAGCCTAACATTTTATGTGATTTATGCGAACGTTTAACGGGGGTAATGTTGGGGAAAAAACATGAAATTACATATATTTGGCATATTTGGCTCATAAACATGTAAATGTTTTATGGCATAAAGTGGTATAAATTTTTATACCTAAAATTATGAACTTGATTTAAAAGAGAAAGTGGGGCTTGACTTGAATGACAATAATTTACATATAAATATAAAGAGGTAAATATGTAAATTTAGAAAAGATGAATATGCCTAACCCGAGGTTAGATTGAGTTACGGAGTAAGACTGCCCGGAACCACCCGACACATCCAACAACCATAAAAAATATATCTAATGTGAGAGGTTAGTGCATCGAGCCCAAAAGAACCCGAGGTTAGACTGAGTTGCGGTGTAAAACTGCCTGGACCCGACCGGCATATCCAGTGACCGCAACAATACCTGTCTAATGTGAGTGGTTGGTGCTTTAATGAATGAATTAAAGCTAAGTCAGGAATGGTAGGGTAAAGTTAATTATGGCAACACTTAACCAATACAACATGTTAACTAAACTGATGGGTGGGGTTAGGTTAACTTGGATACTTAACCAATTTAACATGTTGATTAGGAAACCCTAGTAACGGGGACCCATTTCAGCAGTAACCCACATAGATGTATCATGGTACCCTGAACTAGGCAGGGTGGGGCACGATTACTGGGCTAATTATAAGCGGTCAAAACAACGGCGGTTGGTGTGTCATTGTAGGTTCTGACGGAGTACGGGCATGCACGTACTCCGGAGTGGAAAAAGAAGGCACTGGGCATCAGTAGTTATACACTGTGCATCTTGAATCGTGTCGGGTTGCCACCATAGGATTTGATACACCCCATGGTGGGACCAACACAGTTATCTACAATCGAGCGGGGCCGTATGGCACAAGTGGTAAATGCGTGCGAGTAGGAGCCGATCGATTAGAAAGGGATCACTGGTTTTGAACTCATGATGATGGTTGATATATCTAGTAGGTTCAGAGAATATGGATTTGAGTGTGATAGTATGATTAGTTTATCTTGCCATATCCTATGTTACCTTAGTTCCTTGTTATTGTCCTTTGTCCAGCTTATTCAAGTCATGGTTCTTTTATCAGTTTACATGCAGAATAATCACTAGACTTACCAGACTTGACCCATTTTTCTTTCGCTCTCTTTCCTTTCGTTTCCCCCCCCTCAGGTACCCAGGGAGGGAGTAGCTCAGCTTAATTTGGACCGTTTATCTTTCCAAGCTTGAAGACTCTGTGATGTATAGCTTGGAACCTCTTATCTTTAGCTATGGCTTTGGACACACTACTACTTGGGGATTTATGCATTTTTATTGTGTTTTATGCTTCTTTATGTTATAATCAAGACAAAGATTTTGACATAATGATTTGTAAGTTGTTTTGAGACAATTTGCTGTAATGTTTTTGTGATGAACTATGTATGAAATAAATTTAGTCTTTTTCGCTGCTTATATATGTCTGTCTTGTAAATTATCTTTGTCTTTTACCAATAATGCTCCACCAAAGTTAAGGCATTCCCTTTGTGAGTGACCTTAACGGAGGTGGGGTGTTTCACTTGGTATCAGAGCAAAGGTTTACCAGATCAGATAAAAAAATTTGAAAACTGTTTTTCAAAAAGAAGTTTAAAAAAGCAATTTTCGAGAAAAAGTGTTTTTATTTTAAAAAGGAATAATCCCCCAAAAGCCATATGCACTATCTTTCTATCCTTTGTTTTGAATCTTTCCTTTTTCGTTTCAGCATGTCTGGGGATCTTAACCTTCCAAAAGGCGTGCCGGTACCTGGCTGGTTCAGAAGGTACCTAGAGGCTAGGGCTAATGTCGCAGGCCTAGCAGACGTTCCTCCTCCCCCAGCTGCAGCAGTTCCTCCTCCTCCTCGTGCAAATGCTTTCTCAAAAATATGTAAGGACTTTCGAGCCTTGGTGGAAAGAACTTCAATGGATTTGAATCCTTCGTGGAAGCAAGAAACTGGCTCAAAGAGACTGAGGATTTATTTGATATCTTTGAAGTGGATGATAGGCAGAAGATATAGTTGGCGGTATGGTTGCTCAAAGACGTAGCTTCCTATTGGTGGGAAGTTACTAACGCTGAAAGACCAATTGAAACTTGGATGGATTTTAGAATGAGGTTTGAAATGAAATTCCTCTCACAAGCTGAACGAAACCTATAGATGGAGGAGTTCTTAGCTCTCAAACAAGGAAGTTTGTCGGTCAAGGAATACATTAACCAATTCAACCAACTGGCTAGGTTCGGATTGGAGTCAGTAAACACTCCACATAAGAAGGCTCTCCGTTTTGTTTAAGGATTGAATGAACCACTGCACAGCGTAGTTATGTCCCATATACCTATGGGTGCGACTTACGAGAGACTGGTGGACATGGCACTATTACAAGAAGAAGATAAGGTTGGCAAGAAAGAGACAAAGGTGGAAGGACCTCAAGATAAGAAAGTGGAAGGATCACAGAGCAAGAAGACAGATTCCAAGAAGGGCAGAAAGAACAAAAAACCCCATGACAAGAGGAAGTGTAATTTTTGTGGCATTCCTGGACATCTGGTTAAGGACTGTAGAAAGAAGAAGAGGAAGATGGGTGGCTGTTTCCATTGCGGCGAGACAGGACACATGGCTAGGGACTGCCCAAGAAAGCAAGGGAAAGGGCAGAGAGCTGGATCTACTTCTGGAGGGCAGGTTCATGCTCTCATGGCACCTCCGCAAGAACGACGTAGAAATGTTTCTATTGAGAGTTTAGTTTATCTTTTTGATCATCCTGTTCGTACACTCTTTGATTCTGGTGCATCGCACTCTTTTATATCTACTGCTCTAGTTGAATCTCTGCATCTAGACACTAGTTTAGTAGAGGATCCCTTGGTTGTTTCAAATCCAATTGGGGGCACAACTTATTTGTCAATGATTTGTCTGGATTTGGAAATTTCTATACTAAGTGTTGGGTTTAGATGTAATGCCTATGTTTTGGGCTTCCCTGGCTATGGGTTGATTCTACGCATGGATTGGCTATCCAGTAATGGTGCCACCCTCGATTGTGAAAAGAGAGTGGTTAGACTCATGACTCGCCTCGGTAACACTCCTGAAATATCTTGTAATCCCATGAACTCTGTTATGATTAGCTATCTAGAATCTCTTGATGCATCTGTTGAGAATTTGCAGTCTATTAGAGTAGTTTGTGAATACTCGGATGTCTTTGAAGAAGTGAAGGGCTTACCTCCGAAGCGGGAGATAGACTTCCACATATACCTCGTTGATAATGCAAAACCCGTTGCTTTACCCATTAGACACATGGCTCCAAGGGAGAGGAAAGAACTTAGCAAGCAAGTTAAAGAGTTGCTTGAGAAGGGTTTTATAAGGCGGAGTATTTCTTAATGGGGTGCTCCAGTAGTGTTCGCAACTAAAGCGGACGGTTCTCTTCGCATATGCGTTGACTATCGGGAGCTAGACAAGCTGACCAAGAAGAATAGGCACCCACTATCAAGAATAGACGACTTGTTCGATCAGCTTGTAGGTGCATCAGTTTTCTCCCAACTAGATCTAGCTACCGGGTTTCATTAGCTAAGAGTGGCTGAAGACAGTATTGATAAAACTGCGTTCAGAACCCCGGATGGTTTCTTTGAATGGCTTGTCATGCCTTTTGGCTTGATAAATGCACCTGCTTACTTCGTTGACTTAATGAGCAGGGTGTTCAGGGAATTCCTCAATAAGTTTGTGGTGGTCTTCGTAGATGACATTTTGATCTTGTCTAAGATGAGGAAGAGCATGCTCAACATTTAAAAGAAGTCATGGATACTCTTCGAGCACATCAGTTGAAAGCCAAATTCTCCAAATGCCACTTTTGGAGAGAAGAAGTGAGATTTCATGGACATGTGGTGTCCAAGGAAGGGTTAGCCGTGGACCCCGCAAAAGTAGTTGCGGTGCAAGATTGGAAGGTACCACGGAATGCAACCGAGGTCCGGAGCTTCCTCGGGCTAGCAGGCTTTTACTGAAAGTTCATCAAAGACTTTGCAAAAATCTCAGCTCTGCTTACAAGGTTGACGAAGAAGAACCTAACTTTCAATTGGGATTTGGATTGCGATGTTGCTTTCCAACGATTAAAGAGGGCTCTAACAACAACCCTAGTTCTGACATTGCCGGATGGGAGCAAGACGTTTATCGTATACACGGATGCATGTGGTACGGGACTAGGTGTTGTCTTGATGCAAGAAGGGAAGGTAGTAGCTTATGGAGGCAGACAGTTGAAAGTACATGAGAAAAACTACCCAACCCACGATCTAGAGTTGGCTGCCATCATCTTTGCGCTTAAGTCTTGGCGCCATTATCTCCTAGGCGAGAAGTTTGAATTGTATACTGACCATAAATCGTTGAAGTACCTTTTCTCGTAGAAAGATCTTAACTTGAGGCAACAAAGGTGGATGGAGTTCTTGGCATCCTACGATTTCGAGATTTCCTATACCCCTTGCGAGGGCAATGTAGTAGCTGACGCCTTAAGTAGAAAGAAACCGACCTTAAGCCCTCTCTTTGTAGATAGGCAGAGCTTGGTTTACATAGCCAATTTTAACTTTAGACACTCTATCGATCATGTGACTGGTTTGTTAGCATCACTAGGCCTACTCTTTTGGACTCAATAGGAACCGCGCAACGTGAAGACCCTCAGCTAGTTGATGTGATAGATAAGCTAATTAGGGGTGAGACTTCTAGTCACCTCAATAGATACTCCATCGATGATAAGAGTTGGTTGAGTCGGGATGGAAGGCTATGCGTCCCATAAGCAAGGGATTTGGTGAAGAAGGTTCTCGAAGAGGCACACCATTCCATGTTGACCATACACCCAGGTGGAGGCAAGATGTATAAAGACATAAAAAGGGTTTTCTTTTGAGATGGCATGAAGAGGGATGTAGCTGAATTCGTCTCGAAGTGCTTAGTATGCCAGCAAGTTAAGGCGGATAAAAAGAAGCCTAGTGGTTTGCTTCATCCTCTAGAGGTCCCACAGTGGAAATGGGATAACATTTCAATGGACTTTGTCGATGGGCTGCCTAGGTCAAGAAGCGGAAATACCAGTGATTGGGTAATAGTGGACATGCTCACAAAAAGTGCTCACTTTATACCCGTTAAAAGTAAAAGGACTGCCTCATCTTTAGCATCCATTTATCTTAAAGAGATAGTTCGACTCTATGGGATACCCTCCAGCATTGTGAGTGACCGAGATCCTATCTTTACGAGCGAGTTTTGGAAGAGCTTGCAAGAGCCTGTAGGCACATAGCTATGCTTAAGCACGGCCTATCACCCCCAAACTGATGGTCATACGGAAAGGGTGAACAGAGTATTAGAGGACCTCTTGAGATTATGCATTATTGACTTTGGAGTGACATAGGAGGATCATCTTCCTTTGGTGGAGTTTGCCTACAACAATAGCTACCAAGCCACCATAGGCATGGAACCCTTCGAAGCTTTATATGGAAGACCATGCCGATCACCAACTTGTTGGTGGGAGTCTACAGACAAGCTCATACTTGGACCAGATATGATTAGAGAAACTTCAGAGAAAGTGGACCTGATATGAAGAAGAATGAAGAATGCCCAAGATAGACAGAAGTCCCACGCAGATAAAAGAAGGACCGACCTTGAGTTTGAAGTTGGAGACAGGGTTTTGCTTAAAGTATCTCCTTTAAGGAACGTCGTTCGCTTTGGATCCGCAAGAAAGTTGGCACCAAGATTTGTAGGGCCGTTTCCTATCATTGAAAAGATTGGAAAGATGGCTTGTAGAGTGGAGCTGCTCGAAAGATTGGCTAGAGTTCATAATGTCTTTCACGTTTCTCACTTACGGAAGTGCTTACATGAGTCTGTGGAAGTGGAGGAACCAAGCATGTTAGAGGAAATAGAAGTAGAACAAGAGGCGACTGTGAGAAGAGTTCCAACTCATATTGTAACGACTCGCAAATCCGTACTATCTGAGTTGACTAAATACAACACACGTCCAACCCAAATTGCATAGAAATACGAACCATTAATAGAAAGAAGTTAGAGGATGAGAAACAGAAAGAAAGAAACTTAGAATAGAAGAAGAAGAACAGAAACACAACACAGAATCTCACATCGCAGCGGAACAAAATATAATATATAACAGCTTTTGAAATACAAAATTTGACTGTATATACATAACATTATCATCAGAGTACAACACTTACAATACAATGGAAATAACACTAGATAACTAACGTTGAAGCCTCCTACTCCAAGCTCCTCCAAATATCTGTAAACACCTGAACTACTTGACTGCCCGTACAAATTTAGGCACCCAAGAGTTTAGGTAAAACAAAACAAAATAAACTCCGGGTCAGTCATGGGACCGGTATGAGTAAACAGTTCAAAACAGCTTGAACAAGTAAACAATATCTCATAAGACCACGCTGTATAACGGAACAGGTTTTTCCTTTATGAGAATCCCAAATATCTTTATATCAAAAACCTTTTGATATTATAGTAATGCCTATCAACCACAATATAATAATCATCTAGCAGAAACACTTAAATCTCACGTTCTACATATATAATATAAAATCAAAACCGCAAGCACGTATTGGGTAATGGATTTCCAACTATGACAAGGTATGGAACCACCTTTCGCTAGTGTACCTCTAGAGGAGAATACACTGAGTTCAACATGAACATCTTGCAACTCAGCCACACATGACCGACCACTCATTTCACTTGAGTGTATCGAATGTATATCACCAACGGTTAGGATCAGCAACTGTTTATCGAATGGGACAACATCGAATAGAATAAGGAATCAAATCTCTAGATAGGTGATGATACACCCTAATGGGAGCTAACCACATAGCCATGCTGTCTGCCCGATTTTTGTCATTTCCCGGTTGTTGAGGCCAGAGGCTACGATTACTTTCCATTCATTGATAACACGATCACTTTGAATGCCACATTATCAGATCCGTTAATCACTAATTGATCGGCACAAATATTCTGGATATTTTGCTACGGGAATAAATCTATTGCAACCATATATATTTATACAGACCAACATATTCGATCATTGGAAATACTATGTCAGACACTCGTCCATATATGTTCGTTCGGGGACTGAACGAAACCGAAGGCACTATTTAGTACATCCATCCTAGGCAATCTCTACCTAGGACTTATACAACAGCCCTTGCACATTACTCCGTCTCCAATATATTCAACATACTTGGTTCGCAACGCTTATGCCATTACGGAGTAGTTCTTTGGATAATAATCCAACCGGTCTCTCCATATTAACAACGTTAAAATGGTCAAAAACTTTGATAGCCGGTGATTTGACAATCAAATGAAAAATGTCCGTTTACACACAACGATCTTATTTCCAAATGGAATTATCGATCAAATCATCAAACATTTATGTGTGTCTATATATAAATATATATACATATTTCCTTATTTTCTATGTTTAGAAAATATATGTTATTAACACTGGAAAACATTTCCATCTCTTATTTACATATCACTATTCTTCCACATCAATCAGACTCTAACTGTAAACTAGTAAGAGAACAACTTCCTAAGTATAAACCCCGAAGGACGAAACCAACATCAGATCGATAATCAAAAAGTCGTTCAACTCAAATAATTTCCAGTCAGTTTCTAATTCTGCTTAACTCTATTTCGTTAACTCCATTGGATTAACTTATTATCAACACGATCATTTTAAATCTGCAAATCATTTGCTTTTAAATCATCGTTCACTTTAAAATATATATCTCCTAGGATTTTATTTATAAAATTCCTTTTCGTTTATAATATTCTATTTTAAGTTCGTTTCATTATCGAATTCTATATATATCGATATATCGATTTCTAGTTTATCAAATCTTCTTAAAAATATTCTAACTCCTTAAATTCCCAGAAAAAATTGCCATAACATCCTTTGTATGGGGAGCATTGGGAAAATCCCCAAACCGCCACACAGGCCTCTCTATTCCATTTCTATTTTAGAAAAATAGAATTTCCCTTTTAAATCTCAAATATCTTTTTCATGATATTTTTATAAATTTACATTTATTCCCAGTGATATTTAAACACCAAATAACCAATTATTTATTTCTGGTTTTCTAACACATCATATATGACAGTATATATGCAAACAAATAAACAAACAGATAATATATTTTTGAGGAATCCAGTCGGATCCCTCCAACCTGTTTTCCTGCATCCACAGACGTTAGTCAAAATAGTAATACCCATCCTGCTTCGAGGCAGAATATCGCGGTATGAAGGTCATCCACTAATATATATTTGTGGGGCGCTTAGCGAAATCATCCGTTATGAAACTACGGGCATCCGTTGATGAGACTGCGGGAATCAATCCAACCATCAACCCAATATATATATATATATATATATATATATATATATATATATATAATAGTCAACCCTAAATAACTAATATATTTAAATCAACCAGAAAGCATTCAAACAAGCAACAACAATTATTTTTAACGACATAAAAATAATTCTCATTAAGGTGAGTGAGATTTACTCACAGTGGTTTCTATTTGCAATATGATATGATTTTAACTTAAATCGAACTGTATTCGATTTAAATTAAAATTCTATTCCTGATCCCAGTCAGCTCAAGAAAATTCCCCATTTCACCTCTACTGCAAAGGCGACGTTGTTATAATTCCAACATGACCAATCACAATGATTTAGGCCTAGATCGAATGAGATACTATACTTAAAAATTTGAATTGAATTTAATGACATTAAAATTTAATTAATTCTAATTACCTTTATTCATATTTTCTTTTGCTACTATAGACTTTTTCCTCGATATTTGTGATTCACCGAAGCTTCTACACTTTTAGTTGCCATTGAATATCCTCCACGAACACCATTTTCCCGACATACTCAACACAAAACCAAGCATTGACCGGCCATTACCACTTCACGCCAAAACATATAAAACCGTGGATTGCTCTTCATCAAGTTGGAACCGCAACCCACCAATCAAAACAAAAAGCCAACCTGTCTCAATCGAACACCCTGATCCCACCTTCTTCATCAACAACGAACTCCCAAATGTCCAGTATCGCATCCATCACCTGGCCCATTATCAGTATGTTCGAACAAATGCATCGCACCAGAATTTCAACTCCACCTCGATCGCTCCTTTCTACACCATGGATTTCTGAGCCTCAAATACCCTTCAACAAACTCGCGTCGCCTCTTTTATCCCTGAAGCCGTAACATCCCTCGCCGACCCTTCCACGTTAACATACAGCGAAGCCCTAGGTCATCGAACATCTCAAACCCTTGTTGCGAGTAACTGACACCTCTTTGGTTTTCGGTACACCCATTTTTGCAACCCCTATTAATCGCGAGTGTTGCCTGTACGGGAGCGAGCTACTGGAGGTGTCGCGGTTTAAAATTGACGTTAAATCGTGATTACTAATTTCGATTTTGATTTCCAATAGGAAAGAGGATTTTCGGTTTTCTTCTGAGGGATGAAAAGAATTGAAAAGTAAATAAGGGGATAGGCATGATTATATAAAGGGAGGGTGCAGTTATTCAATGAACAGCGAGACCAAATTTGATTTGTGGAGTGGAAGAGGAGAAGGCCATGTTTTGATTTCATTTCCACATGAATTTCTGAAGCTCGAATTGCTCCAACGAGATAATGTGGAGGCCAGTGTTTTATAGATGAAGAATACCTTAGGTATTAAGAAAAAAATCTTTTAATTTAATTCGAATTGAACTGGTACCAATTTAAAAATATCCCATGGTTCCAAACTCCTCTCTGAACCCAACAACCGACATTCCTAGGGTAAAACCGCTATTCTGAACACACTAGGACAGCTATCGAAACCCCATTTGATCATATGGAGAAGATATTAATTTAAACCAATATCAATTAAATTTCAAAACAATTTATTCTTCGAAAATAAATTAATATTATTATTCTGATTCAAACATAATTTTCTATTGATCATTTGAACTATCTTTAATTCAGTTTTAAATTTGAATTCAATTTACTTCGTATTACGATAATTTAATCTATTCGATATTAAATCGAAATTGATTATTAAGAATTGATAACTTAATATAAATAATTCGTTTATATTCTCAACTCAATATTTAAATCCATATCAAATATTTAAAATTAGCTGATCAAAAAATCCGGGTCATTACATTCTTCCCCACTTAAATGAATTTCGTCCCCGAAATTATTATGGTAGGAAAATTGCTACTAACCTTTTACTTTTCAAATTCCACTCATGCTGAAACTCAACTCCTTATATTTCAACAAATTTAATTCCACCATAACTTTTGGTTTTCATTCATTAAATTCGAATGATCAACAATCAATAAATTTATATCCAATCTATATTTCATTAACCATTTAACTTGATTAAGTTAAATTTAAAATTCCAGAATTCAACTTTAATTCATATCCTTTGTATATTTCATTCATATACAAATTCTATTTGGTTCTACATATCCATTTCAATTTTATAATCTAATTTGATTATAATATTAACATTCAACACATCCATATATTATAATAATTTCAGAAAATTATTCTTTTCTATCAGATAGATTTTTGAGTAAAAATTATTTCATTTACCCACTTAAAACAATATCGTGTCGAATTCTCTGTTCAAGTGTTTAAAAATTCCTATCAACTTCGTGGCGTCCCACGATTCGACCAAAATTTATAATCCACTCAATAGATTAGCCAACACAATATAAAACATATATTTATATCCATTAACAAATACGCTCTCTCGTATATATATGCACTCAACTCATTCTAGGGTACTTCTGACCCTATCTCTAATGAGCACAACTCCACAAAGCCTAGGTATTTGCTCAACCTAAGCTCTGATACCAACTGTAACGACCCGCAAATTCGTACTATCTAAGTTGACTAAATACAACACACGTCCAACCCAAATTGCACAGAAATACGAACCATTAATAGAAAGAAGTTAGAGGACGAGAAATAGAAAGAAAGAAACTTAGAATAGAAGAAGAACAGAAACACAACACAAAATTTCACATCGCAGCGGAACAAAATATAATATATAACAGCTTTTGAAATACAAAATTTGACTGTATATACATAACATTATCATCGGAGTACAACACTTACAATACAACGGAAATAACACTAGATAACTAACGTTGAAGCCTCCTGCTCCAAGCTCCTCCAAATATCTGTAAAAACCTGAACTACTTGACTGCCCGTACAAAATTAGGCACCTAAGAGTTTAGGTAAAACAAAACAACTCCGGGTCAGTCATGGGACTGGTATGAGTAAACAGTTTAAAACAGCTTGAACAAGTAAACGATATCTCATAAGACCACGCCCTATAACGAAACGGGTTTTTTCCTTATGAGAATCCAAAATATCTTTATATCAAAAACCTTTTGATATTATAGTAATGCCTATCAATCACAATATAATAATCATCTAGCAGAAACACTTTCATCTCGCGGTCCAAATTTATAGTATAAAATCAAAACCGCAAGCACGTATTGGGTAATTTATTTCCAACTATGACAAGGTATGGAACCACCTTTCGCTAGTGTACCTCTAGAGGAGAATACACCGAGTTCAACAAGAACATCTTGCAACTTAGCCACACATGACCGACCACTCATTTCGCTTGAGTGTATCGAATGTATATCACCAACAGTTGGGATCAACAACCGTTTCCCGAATGGGTCAGTATCGAATAGAATAAGTAATCAAATAAATCTCTAGATAGGTGATGTTATACCCTAATGGGATCTAACCACATAGCCATGTTGCCTGCCCGATTTTTGCCATTTCCTAGTTGTTGAGGCCAGAGGCTACGATTACTTTCCATTCATTGATAACACGATCACTTTGAATGCCACATTATCAGATCCATTAATCATTAATTGATCTGCACAAATATATTAGATATTATGCTAAGGGAATAAATTCGTTGCAACCATATATATTTATACAGACCAACATATTCGATCATTGGAAATACTCTGTCAGACACTCGTCCATATACGTTCGTTCTGGGACTGAATGAAACCGAAGGCACGATTCAGTACATCCATCCTAGGCAATCTCTACCTAGGACTTATACAATAGCCCTTGCACATTACTCCGTCTTCAATATACTCAGCATACTTGGTTCGCAATGCTTATTCCCATACGGAGTGGTTCTTTGGATAATAATCCAATCGGTCTCTCCATATTAACAACGTTAAAATGGTCAAAAAATTTGATAGTCGGTATTTGACTATCAAATGAAAAATGTCCGTGTACACACAACAATCTTATTTCCAAATGGAATTATCGATCAAATCATCAAACATATATGTGTGTGTGTGTGTATATATATATATTTCCTTATTTTCTATGTTTAGAAAATATATGTTATTAACACTGGAAAACATTTCCATCTCTTATTTACATATCACTATTCTTCCACATCAATCAGACTCTAACTGTAAACTAGTAAGAGAACAACTTCCTAAGTATAAACCCCGAAGGCCGAAACCAACATCAGATCGATACTCAAAAAGTCATTCAACTCAAATAATTTCCAGTCAGTTTCTAATTCTGCTTAACTCTATTTCATTAACTCCATTGGATTAACTTATTATCAACACGATCATTTTAAATCTGCAAATCATTTGCTTTTAAATCATCGTTCACTTTAAAATATATATCTCCCAGGATTTTATTTATAAAATTCCTTTTCGTTTATAATATTCTATTTTAAGTTCGTTCATTATCGAATTCTATATATATCGATATATCGATTTCTAGTTTATCAAATCTTCTTAAAAATATTCTAACTCCTTAAATTCTTGGAAAAATTTGCCAAAACCTCTTTTGTACGGGGAGCATTGGGAAAATCCCAAACCGCCACACAGGCCTCTCTATTCAAAAAGAAAAATCAAAAATCCAAGCAGCTTGCCGATACGGCGCATAAAATCTCATATTCAAATTAAATACACACCTTTTTGTCGAGCACTCTAATTATATCTCTTCTAATACTTTATTCCAAACCTGTCTCATGTATATTCATAATTTCTAATTCATTTCAACTTAATCCAATCGTTTTAACTTAATTCATTAATCAGTTTGCTAATTAACTCTTTTGCCAATTTCACTTTGAACATGACATGTTCAAATATATTTTAATCTACTCATGAACCAAAACTAATTCTATTTTTAAGCTCGTTTCCTTATCGACTTCTATATTCAAATTCCAATTCAATTCTATTTGAATTCTATATTCAAATTCCATTTTTCAATTCTATTTGAATTCTATATTCAAATTCCATATTAAATTCTATTTGAATTCTATATTCAAATTCCATATTCAATTCTATTTGAAATCAAATCCCTACTTTGAAAATTTAAACCTCCCTCTTTAAATTTCATATTTGTATTTACATTTCCTGAATTATCCAATGATAATTCATTTTACTTTATTTATAAACATCGTTTATAAATGAACTACTTGTTTTATTTTTCAAAACAAGTTTATATTTCAAATCTATTTAAAAATTCCAATTCTATTGAAAAATTCCAATTCTATTTTAGAAAAATAGAATTTCCCTTTTAAATCTCAAATATCTTTTTCACGATATTTTTATAAATTTACACTTAGGCCCAGTGATATTTAAACACCAAACAACCAATTATTTATTTCTGGTTTTCTAACATATCATATATGACAGTATATATGCGAACAAATAAACAAACAGATAATATATTTTTGAGGAATCCAGTCGGATCCCTCTAACCTGTTTTCCTGCATCCACAGACGTTAGTCAACATAGTAATACCCATCCTGCTTCGAGGCAGGATATCACGGTGTGAAGGTCATCCACTAATATATATTTGTGGAGCGCATAGGGAAATCATCCGCTATGAAACTACGGGCATCCGCTAATGAGACTGCGGGAATCAATCCAACCGTCAACCCAATATGTGTATAATAGTCAACCCTAAATAACTAATATATTTAAATCAACCAGAAAGCTTTCAAACAAGAAACAACAATTATTTTTAACGACATAAAAATAATTCTAATTAAGGTGAGTGAGATTTACTCACAGTGGTTTCTATTTACTATCTGATACGATTTTAACTTAAATCGAATTATATTTTATTTAAATTAAAATTCTATTCCTGATCCCAGTCAACTCAAGAAAATTCCCCATTTCACCTCTACTGCAAAGGCAACATTATTATAATTCCAGCATGACCAATCACAATGAATTTAGGCCTAGATCGAATGGGATACTATACTTAAAAATTTGAATTGAATTTAATGACATTAAAATGTAATTAATTCTAATTACCTTTATTCTTATTTTCTTTTGCTGATATAGTCTTTTTCCTCGATATTTGTGATTCGCCAAAGCTTCTACACTTTTAGCTGCCATTGAATATCCTCCACGAACACCATTTTCCCGACATACTCAACACAAAACCAAGCATTGACCGGCCATTGCCACTTCACGCCAAAACATATAAAACCGTGGATTGCTCTTCATCAAGTTGGAACCGCAACCCACCCATCAAAACAAAAACCCGACCTGTCTCAATCGAACACCCTGATCTCACCTTCTTCATCAACAACGAACTCCCAAATGTCCAGTACCGCATCCATCACCTGGCCCATTATCAGTATGTTCGAACAAATGCATCACACCAGAATTTCAACTCCACCTCGATCTCTCCTTTCTACACCATGGATTTCTGAGCCTCAAATACCCTTCAACAAACTCGCGTCGCCTCTTTTATCCCTGAAGCCGTAACATCCCTCGCCGACCCTTCCACGTTAACATACAGCGAAGACCTAGGTCATCGAACGTCTCAAACCCTTCTCGCGAGTAACTGACACCCCTTTGGTTTTCGATACACCCATTTTTACAACCCCTATTAATCCCGAGTGTTGCCTGTACGGGCTCGAGCTACTGGAGGCGTCGCGGTTTCAAATTGAGGTTAAGTCGTGATTACTAATTTCGATTTGATTTCCAATATGAAAGAGGATTTTCGATTTTCTTCTGAGGGATGAAAGGAATTGAAAAGTAAATAAGGAGATAGGCGTGATTATATAAAGGGAGGGTGCCCGTTATTCAATGAACAGCGAGGCCAAATTTGATTTGTGGAGTGGAAGAGGAGAAGCCACATTTTGATTTCATTTCCACATGAATTTCTGAAGCTCGAATTGCTCCAACGAGATAATGTGGAGGCCAGTGTTTTATAGATGAAGAATACCTTAGGTATTAAGAAAAAAATATTTTAATTTAATTCGAATTGAACCGGTACCAATTTAAAAATATCCCACGGTTCCAAACTCCTCTCTGCCCAACAACCGACATTCCTAGGGTAAAACCGCTATTCTGAACACACTGGGACAACTATCAAAACCCCATTTGATCATATGGAGAAGATATTAATTTAAACCAATATCAATTAAATTTCAAAACAATTTATTCTTCAAAAATAAATTAATAGTATTATTCTGATTCAAACAGAATTTTCTATTGATCATTTGAACTGTCTTTAATTCAGTTTTATATTTGAATTCAATTTACTTCGTATTACTATAATTTAAACTATTCGATATTAAATCAAAATTGATTATTAATAATTGATAACTTAATATAAATAATTCATTTATATTCTCAACTCAATATTTAAATCCATATTAAATATTTAAAATTAGCTGATCAAAAAATCCGGGTCATTACACATATCTTGGGTACAGAAGTCAAAAAGCTACGCAATCGCGAAGTCAAACTTGTTGAAGTTCAATGGAGTGACGCTGAGGAAGACGCGACTTGGGAGACTGAGGCTAAGATAAGCGCAACCTGCCCTTTTCTTTGTAAGGGTACATCTTTGATCTCTTTTTCCTTAAGTTTGTTCATTCTCGTATCTATCTTTTAATTATTTTTCCTCAGTGCTATTCTTGATCATTAGGTAGAAACCAATGGATGTAAACAAGTATTTAAAACATATTATGGTTGATGGTTGCAAGTGGTTGCAAGTGATTACTAGTGGTTGCTCGTGGATACATATACACACATATTAGGTATTAGATCGACTCAGTCACTTTCATATTGCATATGCATATATGTACTTGTATATGATTGAAACTTGATGTGTTATCATGTGGATGTCGCATTTGTATCAATGATTATGCACTCATGTAGAAAGTATTATTAGGGATGATTGCATACATAATGGACTCATGGCACCGACATGACTTGCATTAAGGAGGTCAACCGAATCAGTAGACCGCCTGATTTTGCATTAGATAAGGACATGTACACACACTATGCATATGATCATGAAGCATTAGAAGTCTTTTTAAGGACAATGGATGCCTGTATTTGATGGTTGAGTAGATGGACGATTGGATGGAAGGATATACGTTCTTCTTGACTTGAAGATTTCGGGGATGAAATCCTTTAAGGAGGGGAGAATGTAACACCCCGTATTTTCTGTAAACATTAAAGTAACGAATTAAAGAATAATTAATCACAAATGTGAGAATTAAGGGAAACGGGTTACGCCATTACGTTCGTCTTGGAATTCTGCTTGAGATAAAGTCCGAGTTTGCGTAAATCGGACTTCGTATGAAGGAGTTATGACCTTCGGAAAATTCAAGAATTTAAATAAACAACTCAGATTAAAGTTCAGAAAAATCAAAATTCGAAATCAGAAGCAGAAGCGGGCTGGGCGGGAAATTTCCCGCCCAAGGCCAGGTCGACCAGGAGGTCGACCTCCCCCCATACAGGTCGACCAGGAGGTCGACCTCCCCCCATACAGGTCGACCTGGAGGTCGAACTGGGGGTCGACCTACCCCTCATGTCAGATCTGAAATCTGACGTGTTTCTTTGTGTGACGATATGTTGTGTCATTAGGGCTTGTGTGGCAAGTTCTGTTTGGTTCTCTTAGGTTTGAATGGCTTTGATTTGCCCGGGGTTGATCTGACGGTGCCTATTTAATCAAACTTCTATATAAGCAACCTAAATCTAAACCCTAAGCCACACAAAAATATTCCTAAGACCGTCATGCTGTCAGTACTCAACCTAGAGTAGCCGCCATTCTCCATCAACTAGAAAGCAAGTTAGAAATTCCAAATCAAATCTAATTCAACTAAGAGAATTCAACGTCTACAACAAAGGAGAGCTATTCATTTTCAGAATACAGATCCTAGAACTCAAGACTAGTCTCCTTTTTGTAAGTCCAGTTATCATTTAGACCTAAATGATATTAGAATCATGACTAAGTAAATGGATGTAGAACGTAGTCTAATGTAAATCTATGCCTATCCTTTTTGTTAAAACTGAATTGATTAAGACTATGACTCTTATCATGTTAAGTTTGTGATCATGTTGTATGTAATTTGATGATAAATGTTAAATGCTTGGAAATGGATCCATATGTTGTATAATTTGCCAATAACATATATGTTATGTAATTTAGCGATGACATATTATACTTTGGCAATGACATATCATGTTGAATAAATTGGAGATGACATATTATGTTGTATACTTTGGCGATATCATAAATTGGCGATGACATATTATAATTAGGCGATGGCATATCATATTGTGTAATTTGGCGATGACAAACCATATTGTATAATTTGGCGATGACATTTCAAGTTGTATCTGGTAATGACACCTATATGTTTTATGACAATTTGGGAATTTTGCTATGTTTATGCAAGTTCAACCATGACCACATATATGACCAAAACTACATGCTAATATGATTAGGTTCATGTTAAATTTGATCCAACTAATTTGCAAGTTCACAACTACATGCCTAATTTTAAGTTTATGTAGTTCTATGTAAAACCCCTATTTCATGATTCATGTTGAGTATACCTAAATTTGCAAGTTCATAATTGAATGTATATTGTTCTATGCCAAATTCATATGATACATGTGTAGTTAGATCCATATTTTTATGATGTTGGAATTATTACATGTTCCTCTTTTTCCCCTTTTGTGTATGAGTTAGGCTATGTATCGAGCCTAACATTTTATGTGATTTATGCGAACGTTTAATGGGGGTAACATTGGGGGAAAATATGAAATTAATAATTGGCATATTTGGCTCATAAACATGTAAATGTTTTATGGCATAAAGTGGTATAAACTTTTATACCTAAAATTATGAACTTGATTTAAAAGAGAAAGTGGGGCTTGACTTGAATGGCAATATTTTACATATAAATATAAAGAGTTAAATATGTAAATTTAGAAAAGACGAATATGCCTAACCCAAGGTTAGACTGAGTTACGGTGTAAGACTGCCTGGAACCGCCCGGCACATCCAGCAACCGTAACAATATATATCTAATGTGAGAGGTTAGTGCATCGAGCCTAAAAGAACCCGAGATTAGACTGAGTTGCGGTGTAAAACTGCCCGGACCCGACCGGCACAACCAGTGACCGCAACAATACTTGTCTAATTTGGTGCTTTAATGAATGAATTAAAGCTAAGTCAGGAATGGTAGGGTTGAGTTAATTAAGGCAACACTTAACCAATACAACATGTTAACTAAACTGATGGGTGGGGTTAGGTTAACTTGGATACTTAACCAATTTAACATGTAGATCAGGAAACCCTAGTAACGGGGACCCTTTTTTTTTTTAGAAGTAACCCACATAGATGTGTCATGGTACCCTTAACTTGGCAAGGTAGGGTACGATTACTGGACTAATTATAAGTGGTCAAAACAACGACGGTTGCTGCGTTAGTGTAAGTTCCGACGGATTGCCACCATAGGATTTGATACACCCCATGGTGGGACCAGCACAGGTATCTACAATCGAGCGGGGTCGTATGACACAAGTGGTAAATGCGTGCGAGTAGGAGCCAATCGATTAGAAAGGGATCACTGGGTTTGAACTCATGATGATGTTTGATATATCTAGTAGGTGCGGAGAATGTGGATTTGAGTGCGATAGTATGATTAATTTATCTTGCCTTGTTTATCTTGCCTTATCCTATGTTACCTTAGTTCCTTGTTATTGTCCTGTGTCCAACTTATTCAAGTCATTGTTCTTTTATCAGTTTACATGCTGAATAATCACTGGACTTACCAAACTTATGTCTGACCCATTTTTCTTTCATTCTCTTTCCTTCCGTTCCCCCCCCAGGTACCCAGGGAGGGAGTAGCTCAGCTTAATTTGGATCGTTTATCTTTCCAAGCTTGAAGAAACTATGATGTATAGCTTGGAGCCTCTTATCTTTGGCTATGGCTTTGGACACACTACTACTTGGGGATTTATGCAGTTTTATTGTGTTTTATGCTTCTTTATGTTATAATCAAGATAGAGATTTTGATGTAATGATTTGGAAGTTGATTTGAGACAGTTTTCTGTAATGTTTTTGTGATGAACTACGTATGAAATAAATTTAGTCTTTTCCGCTGCTTATATATGTCTGTCTTGTAAATTATCTGTGTCTTTTACCTATAATGCTCCGCCAAAGTTAAGGCATTCCCTTTGTGAGTGACCTTAACGGAGGTGGGATGTTTCAGAACCTGTAGAATGTCTCACAGCGCATGGAATAAAATATAATAATAACATACTTGGCATAAAACAGGCGAGACAGTGCATAAGCAGAAAACTAAACCATAATCATCATAGCAGCTTAAATTCGAAATACAGCTTATGAACCACATCATTATTACAACTTCAAAATACTGTCTCTAAGGCAAAATAGAAAGGTGCACTACTAATGCCCAAAGTAGTGACCAACAACAACACAAGGAGATATATGTATATATCATACGTGGAACTCTCCTGCTCGTCTCCGGTACAGCTACTCGTGCATAATCACCTGACCTGTCTCTAGTCTGCCCGTTTAAGAGCACCCAGAGTGTAACGGCCCGCAAATCCATACTACTGAGTTGACTAATAACACCACACGTCCAACCCAAATTGCACTGAAATACGAATCATTATTAGAAATGAGTTGGATGATGAGAAATAGAATGAAAGAAATGTTAGAACAGAAGAAAAACGAAGAACACCAATCTCACAGCGGAACGAATAAAATATATTAAATAACATAACTTTTGAAATACAGATCAGTAACTATATATACATACCATTATCATAGCACAACAGTTATTCCTGGAATAGTTATAAACACCTGTTTGCAGATGCAGCACAGTACAAAGCGGAAATATGATAGTCTATAACTAACTAGTGAAGCCTCCTGCTTCCAACTGTTCCAAATGAATCTGTAAAATCCCGACTACTTGACTGCCCGTACAAATTTGGGCACCCACGAGTTTAGGGAAAACAAAAACAAAATAAACTCTGGGTTAGTCATGGGACTGGTGTGAGTAAACTTCAATCATTTGTAACTTCAAAAATCCTTTCGAAAGAAATGATAATCGTAACACCGATCCACACATAAACACGGATGGTTTTTACCTTACGATAACCCAAAATATTTTTGATATCAAATCCAGTGATATTATAATAAAGTCTACATCAAATAAATAGAATCTAGCGGAACGCTTGCATCTCACGCTCCATATATTATATAAAACCAAAACCCGTAGGGCGCTTATTGGAAATTGGATTTCCAACATGACAAGGTAGGGAACCACCTTCCGATAGTTAATCTCTAGAGGGGAATACACTGGGTTCAACAAGAACATCTTGCAACCCGGCCCACACATGACCGACCACTCATTTCACTTGAGTGTATCGAATGTATATTACCAACGATTAGGATCAACAACCGTTTCCCGAAAAGGGACAGCATAGATAGATTAATGAAGTAAAAGGAATTTCTCCAGATAGGTGATGATACACCCTAATGGGAGCGACCCACATAGCCATGTTGCCTGCCCGATTTTTGTCATTTCCCGGTTGTTGAGGCTTGAGACTACGATTTCTTATCATTCACTGATAGCACAATCACTTTGAATGCCACATTGTCAGGTCCGTAAATGACTAATTGATTTGCACAAATATATTCTGGATATCATGCTAAGAGAATAAATTCTCCGCTACCATATATATCTAGACAGACCAATATATGTGATCATTGGAAATACTCTGTCAGACATTCGTCCATATACATTCGTTCTGGACTGAACGAAACCGAAGGCACAATTTCTATTAATAGAAAAATCCCTTGCACTTTACTCCATCTTCGATTATCTTCATATAATATGATTCGCAACGCTACTGCCAATGCGGAGTGGTTCTTGGATAATAATCCAACTGGTCTCCATATTGACAACGATATTGGCAAATACTTCGATAGTCGGTTATTTAACTATCGAAGAAAACAAACATTCATTCAAAGCATCAAACAAATCACTGGGCCATTTAATTGATATTTCATTAATTAAATTACTTCTCCATTTCCTTATCCATATTCGTTAACACGATATTTTCGATAATCATCTTGACTTCTTACGCTATTTGGAAAACATTTCCATATATCGCCTTCTTTTATTTTCTATACTTAGGAAATATATTCTATCTATAATTGGAAAAAATTCCAATTACTTATCTCTTACACGACCATTCATTTATTTCAATACTCAGGAAATATTTATTATTATATTTCCAAAATTCCACTTATTTGGGTTAAAACGAATGTTATGTAAAACATCGTTATAACAACCCAAAATACTGCATTCAACTAACTCTTATTCAAACATTTCTCTTCGAGACCGGATCCTGCTATTTATTGGTTAAAAATGAAATCAAACAAGTTGGGGTATAACTACCTCTCAGACCTTGACTGAAAACATCCCTAACTTCAAAACGGACAAGACCACTTACCTCGAATAATCAACATCATAAAAACCATTATTCATTTTTAAAACACATGTATGCTTCTCTTTCTATTTTTACCAAATTTCATTATAGATTTTCTTTTTGTTTATAGTACTATTTTAATTCGTTTACTTATCGAATTCTATATATATCGATACATCGATTCATAATTATCAAATCTTCTTAGAAATATTCTAACTCCTTAAATTTCCGGAAAATTTCTCCATAACCTCCTTTGTACCGGTCGATAGTTCAAACCTCAATTCGCCTCTCCAGGCCCTATCCATTCAAAAAGAAAATCAAAAAGCCAAGTGGCTTGCCGATTCGATGCATAAAACCTCATACGGAATTTAAACATGTACCTTATTGTCGGGCACACGAATTATAATCTTCATATACTTCATTCCATACCTGTCTAACACACATCCACCTGTTTTCAATTCAACTCAACTCAGTCCAATCGTTTGAATTCAGTTTCGCCCATTTATTCTTTAATTAGCTTCTTAGCCTATTTCACTTGTTATTTGAACGTATCATGTTCGTATGTTTTTTAGTTTGCTTATAAATCAATTGAATCCCATTTTCATTACAGGTTTGATATTCGATTTCGAATATGAAATTCACAAGTCTCATTTACTTATCAAAAGAAATATCTCAATCTAAAATTCGATTAACAAATTATTCTTCCACTTAGTTAATTCTATCCAAAAATAAATAGCTGATTTTATTTCAAAAATCAATCCATTTACTCCACTCGAGTTCATATTTATTTTATAACTCAAGTCCAGATTTTTCAAATGGAAATTCGGATTTTATTTGCTTAAAAATCCTTATATTTATTTATATAAACCATTATGGTTTTTAAACGATTTTGGCACTGCTTTTCTGAAAATTTGATTTTGACATAACTCAAAATATATCATACGAAATCCAGATTTTTCTCTTTCATTAGAAAACTATTATTCAACCGGTCTTGACGATTCTTGTTCCAAAGAATTCCGACTTAAACTGAGTTCTATACACTCAATTGAAGTTCGAAACGCCAAATTACGAACTACCACACTGCGACGAGTTCGTTTTAATTATATATATATAAAAAAAAACGTTTAAACTTCGTTTATAATAAATTCAACTCCATTCTGATAATTTTTAATATATGTCAAATCAGTTTCCCAATTCATCATAATATTTTCGATTATCTATAATTATCGATTTTTCCTTACTTGGTAATATTTTTTTTTTATACTTCGATCTTCTATATTTAATTCCTATTCCTTTTATAAATAAATTATTTATAAAATTCGATACAATTGAATTTTAATTATAAACCCGTTGAATTCTTCTCAATTCAGCTTATATTCCGAATTCTGAAATATAATCAATTGTTTTGTTTCAAAATACTTCCCAGCTTACTTTTAAATTCCTATTTGAATTTAAATGTTTCAAATTATCCAAATGATAATTTATTTTACCAAATTTATAACACTATTTATAAATTCAACTTCCTTGTTTCATATATTTAAACAAATTCCCTTTTCAAATTTCTATTTGAAACTCCGTCCCTTTGATATTCCGAACTGCGAAATAAAAACAGTTGTTCCCTTTCGAATGATTTCAAATTCTATTTTTAAATTCATATTTGAATTTAAATATTCAAATTATCTCTTGATAATTAATTCATTATATTTGTAAACACCATTTTATAAATTTCCTTGTTTTATATTCAAACAAGCCTATTTCGAAATCTATTTATTACCAAAATCTTATTTTGGAATTTCTATTTATAATAACTTATATATATAACACCCAATTTATTTTCATATTCAATTTAACTTCTATTTAAATAAATTCGAATTAATCGAATTCAAATCATAAATCCTTACGGATTCATTTTAGCTCAATTTATATTCCGAACATCAGAATAAATTCCATCGTTTATTTCTTTAAAACGATTTCCTCATTTCCATTTTTAAATTCACATTTGAATTTAAATATTCAAAATGTCCAATGATAATTTTTCCCTCTACATTTATAAACCCCGTTTATAAATTCAGTTCAGTTCAGTTCCCTGATTATCCCATGAAAATCATTTCATTTTATTTATAAATGCCATTTATAATTCTACTTAAATTTCCTGTGTTATTTAATTTATAAATATCATTTATAAAATAAATACTTGTTTTATTTATTTAAAACAAGTTAATATCCTTAGCCCCTTCGAAATTTGAATTCTATTTTTAGAAAAATATAATTTTCCCTTTAAATCCCAAATATCGTTTTTCACGATATTTTTATATATCAACATTTTAGCCCAGTGATATTTAAATATTCAAAAACACACCATTATCAACCATAGGTTTTCTAACACATCATATATGATAATATATATGAAAATAAACAAATAATAATATTTTTGAGGAATCCAGTTGGATCCCTCCAACCTGTTTTCCTACATCCACAGATGTTAGCCAACATAAATAATACCCATCCTTCTTCGAGGCAGGATACAGCGGTATAGAAGGCCATCCACTATCGTAGCGTGGGGTGCATAGGGTCATCCGCTAATGATACTACGAGCATCCGCTAATGATACTGTAGGAAATCCAACCACCAATATATATAATAGCAACCACCAAGCCTATATAACTAATATATTTCTTAACAACAACAAATAATATTTAAAGCATCCAAACAATCAACAAACAATTATTTTTAACTAATAAAAGAATTCAAAATAAAAATATGAGTGAGATTTACTCACCGTGATTTTCATTTTCCGGATATCCATTTAAATTTAAATCGAATGCCATTCGATTTAAATTAGATCCCGTTCATCTCTGATTTATTCCAAATACTATATCCCTCTTGTATTAATTAGATACAAGGTTTATCAGGAATTTGATTAAGTAATTTAGTAACTAAAACTTAATTAATTAAATTACCTTACATTTCATTCCTTAATAGCCTCATCAACATCTCAGTCGAAAAACTGTAGCTTGGTCTTGCCAAAAACAGTTCGGTCCCGACCCTTAATCAAAACCACCACAACCAAAATTCCTTCCCCATGAAAAATCGCCGAACCATCATTGATGGACTCCTACCACGAATTCAACACAGGCACCCTTTTCCATTGCCAGATCTGAAACCGAACATCCTAAATTGGAACTCCACCATACTGCAACTTCAAAGACCAATACCCACATCGACTCACCCCTACGACCCTCACTTGCTCGCCACCTTTGCATCCATTTCAGTTGCCTAGAATAAATCGCGACCTAGTAGCAGCTTCAGCCACGCATAGTACAGGGTACGACACCCTCTGGTTCGAACCCCCCTCAACCTCCACCAATCTCGAGCGCCATGAACCCTAAATCACAAACATCGTGACTTACACTCAACATCATAACAAGCTCGGACATCCCCACATCCATCGCGACCGAGTATTCAATCTTCGATCTCACGCCAGAGACCCTGTGAGCTTCAGGAAGAGGCGTGCGACCCCCTTTCTTCCTGAAGTTCCTTCGATTCGTTTTTTTCTTTTTACTGGATGGTTCGAATTGATTTGCAGAGAAGGGCTCGCGATTTCCTGAGTTTAAAGAGGAAGAAGGGTTTTTGATTAGAAGATGAGAATGAATTTGTGAACAATGGTTTCAATTTCCAGAGAATAAATGAACCAAGAAAAATAGAAGAAAGGGATATGCTGTGATTTAAATAGACGAGAGGAAGACTTCAGGTAGAAGGAATAGGACTGTGTATGTACACTAACTAGGTTAGGTTAAGTACATTTTATTTAATTCTGATTTGATTTAAAAAGATTTTTATTCTTTTTAAATAGATATTGATTTGATTTTGATCCTATCCTTAATCAAATATCTCGGGGTCCATTAATTTAAATCACGAACTACTATTTTAGCGTAACCACTGTGGTTTCAACATTGTAGCGTTATATTGAACTCAACAGAATATATTCTGAATTTTAATTTGAATTTATATATAAAATAACCATAATAAATCGATATAATATAATTTAAATTCAAAACAAATAAATGCTTCGAAAATAAATTATTATTATCATCGTATATTCAAATAGAATTTATACCGGTCATCTGGATTGTTTTGATTCGGTTTTCAACTATGAAATTTTATTCATATTATAAACTCAATATTTGAAACCATATTACATATTTAAAATTAACTGTTTGAAAAATCCGGGTCGTTACATTCTTCCCCCTTTAAAATAATTTCGTCCCCGAAATTACTAAGGTAGGAAAAGTAATATAAACCCATTAACTTTTCAAAAATCCTTTTTGTTGAAACTCACCTCTTCATATTTCAACAAATTTTATTCTACCAAAATATTTGGTTTTTACTTGTATCGCACATCCTATATGCTCACTATCATTTTTCTACGAATGAGTTACAATCAATTTATTCACATCTAATTCATATTCAAGTCATATGTGTTCAACTCATTCAAAATGATTTTACTCAATTTATTCACTTTGATTTATTTAACTTGCTTAAGTTAAATTTAAATTCCCAAAAAACAAATTCCTGGGTTTTCATTTCAAATCTTTTAGAAATCATATAAACATATACATATATTTATAACTATTTCAAATTCAAAATAATTGAATTTTCAAACCAGTTTGTTTTCTTTCAAACCAATTTTCATTAAAACTCATCTAGGGTAGCAATCAATCACTTAGAAACTCGAAAATGAACACTAACGTTGTTGCAGTCATCATCAGAATTATTTTCCAGCCACTGAAGTGAGTTCAGTGCTTTATCACTTTCAAAGTCCATCTCAAGATGATTTTTATTCAAAAATCCTCCCAAAATAAAGCTATACTAATTTAATATACTTTGGAAAAATATTTTCCAACTTCCCAGGATTTTAAATTCAATTCTCTGATTCAAATCCAATTCCAGTTCATTTCATTTGTATATTTTATTTACATACCTATTTATTTGGTTATTATATAACCATTCCAAGTTTATAATCTCATTTTACTATAATGTTAACATCCAACACATCCATATATTATAATAATTTCGGAAAATTATACTTTTTCTATCAAAAATAGAATTTTTGGGTAAAATTATTTCATTTACCCACTTAAAACAACATCGTGTCGAACTGCTCTGCTTAAGTGTTTAGAAATCCCTGTCGACTTCGTGGCATCCCACGATTCGATCAGAATTCATAAACCACTCAACAGACTAGCCAACACAATATAAAACAAGTTTTATATCAATTAACAAATACGATCTCTCGTATATATACACTCTACTCATTCTAGGGTACTACTGACCCTATCTCTAATGAGCACATCCCACTAAAGCCTGATTATTCGCTCAACCTAAGCTCTGATACCAAATGTAACGGCCCACAAATCCGTACTATCTGAGTCGACTAATAACACCACACGTCCAACCCAAATTGCATAGAAATACGAATCATTATTAGAAAGGAGTTAGAGGATGAGAAATAGAAAGAAAGAAATGTTAGAATAGAAGAAAAACGAAGAACACAAATCTCACAGTGGAACAAATAAAATATATTAAATAACATAACTTTTGAAATACATGTAACGACCCAGGGAATTCGACGCCCGAATCCCGACAATAATACACCAATCCCGTATTACTTGCCAGGACTCAAGTATCGAAACACCAGATAGTTATGAGAAAGAAGCTAGAGGGTGAGATAAGAAAGAAAGAAATATTAGAATAGAAGAAAAAGAAGAACCAACACAACACAGAGTCTCACATCGCAGCGGAACAAAATATAATACAGAAATAAATCTTTGTTGAGGGCTTTAAAATACTTGCAATCATCAGGGTACATCAACATTTCTGGACAGTTATAGTAATCTGCCATATACACAACACACAGTGGAATAATAGCCATATAATATCATACGTCTGAACATCTTCAGCTCGTCTCTTCGTAGCATCTTGATAACCTGGACTTATGCACCCGGGCTAACCCGAGCATTTACAAAACACCGGGTCAGTCTGGTGAACCAAAGTGAGAAAAACTCGCACAGTATTAAGGGTATCACACAACCTGATTTTAAATTCAAAATCTTTTCGAAAGAAAAGGATAATCATAAGACCAAATCCACACATAAACACAGACGGTTTTTACCTTACGATAACCCAAAACGTTTTTGAAATCAATATCTCTTCTGATATTATAATAATGTCTAAATATAAGTTAATAACAATCTAGTGGAACGCTTGCATCCCACGCTCCATATATATAGGATACAATCAAAACCGCAGGCGCTTATTGGAGATTGGATTCCGATCTTGACAAGGTATGGGACCACCTATCGATAGTGTATCTCTAGACGCAAATACACTAGGTTCAACAAGAACGTCTTGCAACCCGGCCTTCACATGACCGACCACTCATTTCACTTGAGTGTATCGAATGTATATCTCCAACGGTTGGGCTCAAACCACCGTTCCCGAAAAGGGACAGCATCAAAATAGATTAAAGAAGGAATTGGATTTTTCTCTAGATAGGTGATTATACACCCTAATGGGAGCGACCCACATAGCCATGCTGCCTGCCCGATTTTTGTCATTTCTCGGTTGATGAGGCTTGAGGCTATGCTTTACTTTTATAATCATCACATCATATTCACTTCGAATGCCACATCGTCAGATCCATCAATAGTCACTAATTGACGTCCACAACAATACATTACGTGTTAGCCAAAAGAAGTTTCCTTCTTCGCTTCCACTCCTGGTACGGTTGGAGAAATCAATGTACGTGACCTTTGTGGAAATACTCTGTCAGACATTCATCCATACACGTCATCCAAGAACAGGATGAACCGAAGGCACCCTCCTACTGCATTCTAGGAATCACCCTGAGAATCAGTAGCGAGAAGTCCTTGCGAATCCATAGATTTCAAGCACGACAGAATCACAGTTTATCTCTGCTTGCAAGTCAGAGATTTTAAGTAATTCTTTCGCTTATGAAGATCAACGGTCTTCAAAAGCTCCATCTTGAATCAACATCTTCAATGTATTCGTATTTGCTGGACGGAATGGTTTTCGAATATATATTCGATTTCCGGTCTTTCCGTACAAACAATCGTATGGGCCAAATCTGATAGTCGGTTATTTAACTATCAAATAAAAACAACCATTCATCCACATAAAAATGTGTTCACTGGTTCACTACTCAGTATCATTTAGCCTCTTTAACAGACCGTCCGTTAATTATGTTCTTTAAAATTTCCCATATTTGAAACCTCGCTTTCACATCTTATTATAAAATAAGAATATTCTCCAAATTCATGTTATTTAACTTATAAACTTTGGAAACAGTTTATAATATCATTCATGGAAATCATAACTTATGTTCCCCTTAACTACTCTCGTTTATAAGCTAATACCTTCCTTTGAAAACTTATTTAAATCTCGATCATGCTTACTTAACTATGTACCTAATAAATTCTTATTAAGCTCTCTCTATTTACATTAATATTTTTTTACAATATTATATACTAGCTTTGATTCTATCAGAAATAGAATCCCTACAAAAATTTCCTTAATATTTCAAATCATTTTCTACAACTCCAATTCATTTGTTTTAAAACCTATATAGCAATGCTTGTATAAAACTTATACAATTACTATATTGTTATCCTTTCCAAATTTCTTATATCAAAATAATTCAATTGATCCTCTGTAGCAAATGTTACATATTTCATTTCAAAACCCTTTTCACTTTTATTTAACGCACTCTCTCTAAATCCTACTCGACAACTCACTCGTTGATTAAAACATATACTAGTCCTTTATAAAAATCATGCATCGCAAGCATAGTCCATTTCATTTGTAACCAATGTTTCAATACACATTTACAAACCCTTACTTTATTTACAAATTCGATTCCATTGCTAAAACTTTAATTTCCCATTTACAAAATCTTTTGTAAATAAATTACGAAAACTTACCATTCGTTTTCTTTTTCATATCTTTACCTTCGTTTAAAAAAATTCCATTTCCAATACATTATCGATGACCAATAGTCATCGTTGTTATCCGAACTCTTAACTCCATTTAAAATCTTGCCTTTAGTTAACATTCCGATCTTCGGAATATCACATTCCGAACCTCGGAATAAACTCGCTTCCATTTATTTAACTTAGTCTCATTTATAAATTTTATTTATAAATTCATATTGGTATTTTCAACTTTGATTCCATTAAAAATATGAAATCCCATTTCCAAATCACCACTCATTTCAAATCTATCGATTTGTTATTCTCATTCACAAAATGATATTAAATCGCATTTCATATTTATTTGAAACATCGTTTGTTAAAACGATCATTTATCACAAAACATTTCTCTTTGAACTCTTTTACACCTTCTCGTGTATTCACGATCCAATGATCCTATTTTGGACAACAACTAAACTTCCCTTCCGACCGGTAAGGCTTTTACAAAAACATTCCAACATTTAAATAGCCAACACGATAAATTATATCGTTTATTTATTTAACACAGCTTGCACTCTACTAGCTATATATTAATCAAAATTGTAAATTTAACCTTGGTATTTCTCTTTACAGTAAAACCGTATTTTAAATATATAAAAATATATTTATATTTATATTTGTGAAATCATTCAAAATCTATTCACTATCGATTTCGAAAAATCATTTCTTTTAGTTGACCGTGCTAAAGAGACAGATGGCTACTATAGGATCGAACCGTGAATTATAAACCAATTTCACACTCCATAACCAACAATATAATCATACTGATAAATGTTATCAATGTTAGCGAGGAATCCGGTTGGATTCCTCCAACCAGTTATTCCCTGCAAAACAATGGGTTACCGTAGTTCAATTCAACCAATTCACTAAGGCCAACCAATATCTGTTTTCAATCTATATAGGTGATCATATAAACATTTTAATGATAATAATCAAAAATAACTGTAATAGCTAAGATTGGCTAATAACAGAACTGCAAGCATTCAATTATTTATTTATAACGTTTATAGTGTTATAAACGTAACCACTGAGGTAAGTTACCTCAACTGGATTTAATCGTTGTAAATAATGATTTGTTTAAGTCAAAATACGAATAAAATCAACAAACAACAAAACCATCCATAACAATAATAGCACACAAAATTTAAAACCCGATTTTATATAAAATATAAATAGGGAGAAGCTGAGTGAGTTTAACTCACTTTGGTTCCATTTACTTCTGAAGTGGTTCGATCCAACCTTGTCCAATCTGGCTCATAATATTACATCCGTCGACACATTTCCACGTTCCTTGTTGGGTCCGATTCTGTGCACGTATGAGAACGTTATACATATTATATGCTTACGATCTAATTAAATGAGTTAATGCTTTTAATTAAATAATTAATTCATACTAATTATTTCTAAATTTAACTGGCCAAAAAAAAAAAAATCTGAATTAGGCATGTACTCAACTTTCCTGTTGTGTATAACAAACAACGTATACTGTTTTGGTTTCAATTTCATTGTCCTCTTATTTATTAAACTGTCTACGAATGGTATATTAAAATATATATATTAGTCATTATATATTAACTAAAATATTGCTTAATTAAATCTAATCCATGGTTTAGACACTTTGTGAACAACCCATGCCAGGTTATCCTTTTATTCATATAATTAAACCCACCGTACTAGGATATACAACCGCACAATTAAAAAATGAGGTTAGGCAAGTTTAAGAACTGATTAGGTCTAATTAAAATGTGAATGGGCATATGGTAAACACTTGACATTTTGATAATATGGTTAAACAATTTATAAGTTTACTACCTGCTGTCATACTTTGCTCAAACCCACCCTCCTCCTTTCGTCAATTCCACCGAAACTTTTCCAACATCCAATCCTTCACACGCAGCTCCCTATCCACCACTCCACGCTCATCTTTTCTGGCCGACCTCCCCTTGTTTGACGTGCGCCTGACAGTGCAATGCCACCGACACCATTCACTTTCAAGTCCCAACGCCTGCCCCCTTTTTTCTCACCGCATGATTTCAGAACTTCAACTGTTACCTTATCCCAACCGTGCTCCATTCATGCGTACACCTACCCATGCACCAACTTCCTACATGTGAGAACGTCTCTTCTTCTTACCTGATACTCACCCACTCACATACTCACTTTCTTGCCCCATCTGCGTGCAACGCCAAACAATCTTCTTCCCCACTTGCCACGTTTTGCACCGCACTTTCCCATTTTGGTCCTCCCTCCTCTTTTACGTTTCAGTTTTTTTTTCCGCTAATTGTTTTGCTACTGAGAAGGAGAGAGTAAGCGGTGTTGAATGATTTTAGATAGGAGGAAAGGAACGATGGGATACGGTTTATATAGAAGGACGAACCGTGCTAATGAAGTTTACGTGGAGGACACGGTAAAGGCAGTTTGGCCACCAAGGAAAATAAAATGAATTGTTTATTTTCCTTTCTCGCACGGTTTTAGATGGATTTGTTGCCAAGGAAACGCAACTGTTTGGATGCAAGAAAAGTGAAAGCAACAGCATAGAGGACTTGGGACGCAAGGACAGAAAAGTTGGCATGCAAGCAAAGAATGGGTAAGACGCAGGCAAATGAAATGGAAAACAAATAATGCGAAGAAAAGTGGGAATGTTTTATTAATATTAAAATGTATGAAACTTCGTCGTGGAGAAATTGTGTTAAAAATCACCATATAAAATTTTTGTTTTCTGATAAAAAGGCTAATCTTAGTGTAAAAAAGTATTCCGGACCCAATGGGACAAGTTTCGTTGAGTTCCGACACCGTGTACGAAAATCCCTTAGAAAATATCGATGAAAAACACCGAGCTTTAATTCCTTAAAATTACAGAAAAAATCCTAAAAATATGAGGCCTTGACGTTTCACTAGACCTCTTCCTAAGGTTTCATATGAAACTTGTTTCGTTGAATTTGGAGTTCGTTTGACTAGTTAACCATTCAATAAAAGTTACCCATACCAGTCTGTACGGTTATATTCATATATGAGCGTTGCAGACTGAAATAAAAATACAGTCCTGTTCAGTGAGGTGTCGCGATCCCGAAAATGTAATAATATCGGTAGATTAACTCATATTGTGAAATCCCAAAATCGCTGATTAAGGGTGCAAAATACTCCAAATAAAAAGTTGCGTATCTAATTAATTAAAAATTTCCATAAAATTATATAAATTAAATCATGACTATGTCTCAAAAGAACCTTGGCTAAATTCGAAACCGGTATCTAGTTATATCGAATAAACCGTTACGGTCGATAAATGATTACGCCGCTGTTTTTCTGCCAAATTGATTTGGGCATAACTTCCATTCTACACGACGAAATCCCGATTTTTCTCTTCCACTAGAAAAATATACTTCACCAGCTCCGTACGTTTCTTGTTTCACAGAAATCCGATTTAAAACGGACTCTGTATATCCAGTAGAAGTTCAAAACTCTATTTTACGAACTGCAGCGCTGTTCTGAGCTCGTTTTATTTTATATATGAATATATATCGTTCAACTTCATTTAAATAGCGATTTAAATATTAAAATCCATTTATACTCCAAATAAAATATTTAAAACCAATTTTAAATATCCAGATTCAAATGGTTGAAAAACACGGGTCGTTATACACAAATCAGTAACTGTATATACATACCATTATCATAGCACAACAGTTATTCCTAGAACAGTTATAAACACCAGTTTCCCGATACAACATAGTACACAGCGGAAATATGATAGTCTATAGCTAACTGGTGAAGCCTCCTTCTTCCAGTTGTTCTAAATGAATCTGTAAAATCCCGACTACTTGACTGCCCGTACAAATTTGGGCACCCAAGAGTTTAGCGAAAACAAAATAAACTCTGGGTCAGTCATGGGACTGGTCTGAGTAAACTTCAATCAGTTGTTTAACTTTAAAAATCCTTTCGAAAGAAATGATAATCGTAAGACCGATCCACACATAAACACAGATGGTTTTTACCTTACGATAACCCAAAATATTTTTGATATCAAATCCAGTGATATTATAATAATGTCTACATCAAATAAATAGAATTTAGCGGAACGCTTGCATCTCACGCTCCATATATAATATAAAACCAAAAACCGCATAGCGCTTATTGGAGATTGGATTTCCAACATGACAAGGTATGGAACCACCTTCCGATAGTGTATCTCTAGAGGGGAATACATTGGGTTCAAAAAGAACATCTTGCAACCCGGCCCACGCATGACCAACCACTCATTTCACTTGGGTGTATAGAATGTATATTACCAACGGTTGGGATCAACAACCGTTTCTCGAAAAGGGACAGCATCAATAGATTAAATAAGTAAAAGGAATTTCTCTAGATAGGTGATTATACACCCTAATGGGAGCGACCCACATAGCCATGTTGCCTGCCCGATTTTTATCATTTCCCAGTTGTTGAGGCTTGATGCTACAATTTATTATCATTCATTGATAACACAATCACTTTGAATGCCACATTGTCAGGTCCGTTAATCACTAATTGATTTGCACAAATATATTCTGGATATTATGCTAAGAGAATAAATTCTCCGCCACCATATATATCTAGACAGACCAACATATGCGATCTTTGGAAATACTCTGTCAGACATTCGTCCATATACGTTCATTCTAGGACTGAATGAAACTGAAGGCACAATTTATATTAATAGAAAAAGCCCTTGCACTTTACTCCGTCTTCGATTATCTTCATATAATCTGATTCGCAACGCTACTGCCAATACGGAGTGGTTCTCGGATAATAATCCAACTGGTCTCTCCATATTGACAATGATATTGGCAAATACTTCGATAGTCGGTTATTTAACTATCGAAGAAAACAAACATTCATTCAAAGCATAAAAAAAATCAATGGGCCATTTAATTGATATTTCATTAATTAAAATACTTCTCCATTTCCTTATCCATATTCGTTAACATGATATTTTCGATAATCATCTTGACTTCTTACGCTATTTGGAAAACATTTCCATATATCGCCTTCTTTTATTTTCTATACTTAGGAAATATATTCTATTTATAATTGGAAAACATTCCAATTACTTATCTCTCCCACGACCATTCATTTATTTCTATACTCGAGAAATATTTATTATTATATTTCCAAAATTCCACTTATTTGGGTTAAAATGAATGTTATGTAAAACATCGTTACAAAAACCCAAAATACTGCATTCAACTAACTCTTATTCAAACATTTCTCTTTGAGACTGGATCCTGCTTTTTATTGGTTAAAAATGAAATCAAACAAGTTGGGGTATAACTACCTCTCAGACCTTGACTGAAAACATCCTTAACTTCAAAACGGACAAGACCACTTACCTTGAATAATCAACATCATAAAAACCATTATTCATTTTTAAAACACGTATACACTTCTCTTTCTATTTTTACCAAATTTCATTATAGATTTTCTTTTTGTTTATAGTACTATTTTAATTCATTTCCTTATCGAATTCTATATGTGACGATCCCAAAATCCGAGGGGCGGTATTAAGGATAATCATTAGGAAATAACACATTAATCATCATAGCAGAGTACAGATAATAGCAGAAACAATAAATAAAATAATTTAACATGGATATGACAGCGGAATCACAACATGTAGGAATATCAGAATAGCATAACGTGGGGATACACTTAGTAAAAAGAAAAGGAAGTGATCAGTCATCATCGCCAAAGGCGGAATACATACATGCAGTGACATAATAAGAGTATCAGTCTACATCGCCGAAGGCGGAATACATATACATATAGTGAGAAATACAGAAAGTAAATCAGTCTGCATCGCCAGTGGCGGAATCATAAACATAAATACAGGAATGGCGGAAAATATCTAAGTCATCACTATGAAGTCAGCCTCGCCATGAGCCAAAAGTGCACGCTAAGCAGCTGTGCAGAACCAAAAATCACCTGTCACCTGTGTACTAGGCTGCCCGTGTGAAAATAAGGGCACCCGCGTTTGCAAAGTGAAACAAACAACGAGTCAGTCATGGGGACTGGTATGAGGAATCCATTTAACAGTTAAACAACAGTAATAGCAAATCATAGGACCACGCCACTTTCGCGGAACGGGTTTACTCCAGTGATTGCTAGTGCAATTAAAACAAGGTAAATTCTTTTTAAGACAACGCAATGCTTTTAGAAAGAATGAAGCTATTATAAGACTCAGGTCCCATCACACAATGCAACGCAAGCCGGAGGATAGAGTTTTACCTTATAATAGCCAAATATGCTTGATACGTATAAAGAGAAATCATTTGATATTATTACTAGTGCATATATGTTTCAAAAACGAATAGCATCATAAATATCAATCATAGGCGACATGAGCGTCCCATGCCACTATGTCGTCATATATAAGTTACAATCGAAGCCGTTATCTCGTATTGGAAATTGGATTTCCGTCATGAGTCGAGGCAAGGGGCAAGCTCCTCTCCGCTTCGAGACACTCTAGCAAATGCCTCAGGATTACGCACACTGGGTAACCCCTGGATTCGGCTGGGCCGGTCCTCACTTACGTTAGAGGATTAATTATGCCTGAACACACGTTTCCCGGTCCTTACAGACCTATAATCGAGGCGCCTCGCATTCCAACAACCACAAAGGTGAAAAGTAGATATATATGTCAGGGCTGGTAAGTCACTGACACCACCATAACTAGAAAGAAACGTCGTGCTCTCCCAGCGGTCCGTATCCTGTTTTTAACTCATACCGGGGTGTGAGGTTCGCGAATCTACGAAATACACAAAGCTAGGCCACGTAGGCCTTGCTTTGATCATCATCCACAAGACTTTGCTTTGCAACAGAAGCCTTGATCACAGCAACTTGGCATGCCACATAGGCAGTCCACTCCATACGATTGATTTCCATCGATATATAACCTCTAAGCTCGTACGTCTCAGAGAAGGGCGTTAAGCAAGAGAATAAATTCTCCGCCGCCAAACAGATATATATTTAACAGAGATCAATCAGTATAGAACAAAATCCAATGTCAGACACACAGTCCATTTACAAGTCCGTCCTGGGTCTGAACGAAACCGGAGGCGTCAAATTCCTCGTATATCCGTCCAATCAACATACACGTTCAGACGGCTACTACTTCCGTCCCTTTCCGGTAGCTACTCCGGTTGGGAACCTCAATAGCGCCCATCCAACCGATACGAAGATCGTCGGTCTTGAATCGTCTTTGCATCTTCCAATTCGAATCGCTCGATGAATTACTTGAAATGAGGGTTAGCTCGGCCTTTTCAAATAACTCACGTCATTAGAATTTAAATCGATTCTTTATACGGTTATAATATTCGACATCCATCTTTCAGTTATTTAGTGTTATTTTCATGTCATACACATACAACCATCAAATATCAAACAATTCAAGCCCAATCGGTTTATTTGCAATTCATGTTGCTTATAATATTTTATAACGATTTTTCGCCATTTTTATTTATTTAAAAATGGCTATATTTAGTTAAACGACGTTTCAGGTCGTTTCGCGTCACTGGCGCTGTTTTTCCCTTAATTTGTTTTACACATATCGGAAAATCTAACCGTTGGATCTTCACAAATTTTACATCAGTGGGAAGATATTCCCAAAGCGAACCCAACGGTTCCAGTTTCGTGAGAATCCGACGGTCGGATCTTCAACACTAGTCGTTTGAAGTTACGGTTTCAATTTACGAACTGCAGCGTCGTAATTCGATTAAATTTAATTATATTTATATATATATATAAATATAATCGTTTCTGGCGCTGTTTTTCCTTAACTTTGAATTAAACATTCCAGACAATCCAACCGTTGGATTTTTACAAGGTTGGTGCCGTTGGAAAGATTATTCCAAGGCGAACCCGACGGTTGAGGTTTCGGGAAAATTCAATGGTCGGATTTCCCGCACTAGTCGTTTGAAATCACGGTTTCAAAATACGAACTGCACGGCCTCGTTTCGTTTTAATTTTATTTATATTTATATGTTTATATAAATATAGTTCATTCGACGATTTCTATATCGTTTTCACTTCAAATATTTTTCTAACTCCCTAAATTTTGGAAAAATTTCGCCATAACCTCCCCTGTACCGGGGGCATCGGGAAATCGCAAATAGCGTCCCGGTCCTTCTAATCTCAAAAAGAAAAAGAAGAAGCCAAGCGGCTAGCCAATAGGCTCAAAATCATCACCCAAACAAATTAGTAAATGTGTACCTATTTGTCGGGCACAAATTTTATTCCTCTTCTCTAGCCCCTTTGCTATAACCTGTTCAAAGAATATGCATGTACATATATATACAGTTCTTATCAATTATCATTTTCTATTCAACTTCATATTTGATTTCTGTTTGGTTTAAAAACACCATTCATTCTAATGTTACATAAATAGGTGCAAATCATTTCATTAGCTAATTAATGAATATTTCAACTCATATATGTTTATTTTGAACAAGTGGCTATTTTTAACACTTCACATTTCAACGACTTGGTGCTTACAATAAAAATGTGATTTTTATTGTAAAACAATTCATTTCAAAACACTATTCTTCTATATAGTTCACGTTGGTGATAAAAATGGAATTTTTATCATAAAACAATTTCTTTTAAGACGAGATTATTTTACACAGTTTATATAGTCAATAAAAGGTGATTTTTATTATCAAACAATTTATTTCAAAATATGAATATCATTCAACACATGAATTTCTAAACAACGAATGAATAGCTATTCAACACATGAATGTTTTCTATAGTTTTTATATATAGATAAAAATGTGATTTTTATTATCGAACGGTTTATTTTAATATATGAATATCATTCAACACATGAATTGCTAAACAACGAATGAATAGCTATTCAACACATGAATGTTTTTATAGTTAGATAAAAATGTGATTTTTATTATCGAACGATTTATTTCAATATATGAATATCATTCAACACATGAATTGCTAAACAACGAATGAATAGCTATTCAACACATGAATGTTTTTATAGTTAGATAAAAATGTGATTTTTATTATCGAACGATTTATTTCAATATATGAATATCATTCAACACATGAATTGCTAAACAACGAATGAATAGCTATTCAACACATGAATGTTTTTATAGTTAGATAAAAATGTGATTTTTATTATCGAACGGTTTATTTCAATATATGAATATCATTCAACACATGAATTGCTAAACAACGAATGAATAGCTATTCAACACATGAATGTTTTCTATACAATGGATAGATATAGTTAAAGCATATGAAAATAATTCAAACACAAGAATATTATTCAAAATTTCGGCAGCATAACGGCAGGGTAGTTAAACCGGCACCGTCCCTAGTACGGCTCCTCGCTCTACCTTAAAACCTCGCGGTTTTTGACAATGGGAATCATGCATCTAATTCGCACGCAGGCGGCATGTTTATATTTTTTTCATTTCCACAAACTAATCCTATGTGGTTTCAACCAAATATTTTCCAATCACAATTGGGTATTTTTCAACCACAATCAACCAATATCAATCACAAACAATCCCAAACAATCAATCAATTCCAACCAATAAATATCGTCCATGGTTTGTGGACGAGGGGCGTATATATATATATATATATATATAGATATTTATATATAGCAGTTCATTTTCAACTCATATATAATATTTATAAAAAGGAGTTGAAGAGTGAGAAATCCTCACCAATAGCTATCCACTCACACGATTGATTTCCTTAATAGAAACTTCGTCTACTTCGCCTTGTTGTTGCTTTCTGACTGTATCCTCTACATAGGTAAAAATCGAATTTTACTATGTTATTCAATATATATAGATTGCATTTTGACTTCGCTATTAAATATAAAGATTATATTTTTATTATTCTTTCAAAAATGCAGTTTTTTTCCTTTTAGAAAAATGCAGTTTTTTTTTTCTTTATTCTTTTAAAAACAGTTTTGCCTTTTTAGAAAAAATCAGTTTTTCTTTTATTAAAAATGCAGTTTTACTCTTATTAAAAATGCAGTTTTTCTATTCTTAAAAATGCAGTTTTTCTATTCTTAAAAATGCAGTTTTGCCTTCTTCAAAAATGCAGTTTTTACTTTTTAAAAAAAAATGCAGTTTTTACTTCTTAAAAAAAAAATGCAGTTTTTACTTCTTTCAAAAATGCAGTTTTTACTTTTTTCAAAAATGCAGTTTTTTACTTTTTTAAAATTTCTGTTTTGATTTCTTTTAAAACAGTTTTTGATTTCTTTTAAAACAGTTTTTAAATCTCCTTTTTTAAAAACAGTTTTAAAACTTCTTTTTAAATTTCTGTTTTGATTTCTTTTAAAAACATGCAGTTTTTTAAAATCTTTTTTTTTTTTTATAAATTTCTGTTTTAACTTCTTTTTAAAAATTTCTGTTTTAAAATCTTTTTAAAAATTTCTGTTTTAAAATCTTTTTTTTTTATAAATTTCTGTTTTAACTTCTTTTTAAAAACAGTTTTTAAAACTTTATAAAAAAACAGTTTTCATAAGTTTCTTCTTTTAAAAATTCTGTTTTAAAAACTTAAAACGAAAATCAGTTTTATAATTCATATAAAAAAAAAGAAAACAGTTTATACATTCTGTAAAACAAAACAAAAATCAAAAATAAAAATAAAATCAAATTAAACGCTCACCTAGGTATGCGAAGGGGAGGAGAAGATTGGTCGGCGGTGGCTCGTGGCGTTCGGAGGTGACGGTGGTTCAGGGGTTGTCGAGGTCGAGGGTTTCTGCTTCGATTTGCTAAGGCGTCGCTTCGATTCGTCGTTCGGTGGGAGGAGGTTGCGAGGGTGGCTCAGGCGAAGGGTTCGGCGTGGGCTTCGTCGGCGGCTCGAGCTCAGGGGCGGCGGCGTTCGGAGTCTGGAGGGCGGCGTTCGATTCGGGTTTTAGGGTTTCTTTTTTTTTTTTTATTTAGTTTGTGAATACTGATCGGGGGGGGCCAACGAGGAAGAAAAGGGGGGGGAAATGTATTTTTTTTATTATTTTATTATATTATTTAATTATTAAATTATGCACAAGGGTTGACTTTTACATATGATCTCGAAACGAGGTCCACCGCCTATCGTCCATAGCGTTTTACCCCCATTTCGAACACAATGGGATATGTATCGCAAGCTGGTTTGATCGTTACAATCAGTTTCCGTTGAATTTACAATTTAAATCCTTATATTGAATTTTAAACGTACATTTCAAATTACCGGGGTCACATACTAACTAGAAAAATTCCAGAAAAATATTTTCTAGTTTCGTATTGACGATACGGTCCTAACAAAACTAGTTTCATCGAATTCTGAGACCGTTTGAAAAATGGCCAATTTCCAGTCGATTAAATTCAATAGAAACTGGTCAAACGCGTTTTCTTTTGCCACGCTCACATATTGATTCGAAAAATTATGAAATTTGAAACCTAGCAATAGTTTGACATCCCGGACCCGACAAAAGTGGTTTCGTCGAATTCTGAGACCATATGCAAAATATCAATTTTCAAACTGACTTACTATTTCTTAACTCACTAATTTATTGAAATATTCTATATTTTATGGAAATAGGCTATTTAATCATTCAAATTTCTTGTTAATAACCGAATTTAAAAATTTTAAACTGGTTCACATTTTCCGGGTTATTACAATCTCCCCCACTTAAAACTTTTCGTCCTCGAAAAGGAAATAATAGTTAAGCAGGAAATAAAATGTAAATGCAAAGTATTGTAAAGGTACCTTGCACCGGAGTTAGTCAGAGATGTCCACTCTGCATTTGGGATAGGCTTGTTTAATGCTTTCCTCAGTTTCCCAAGTACAGTCTCTAGGATCACTACTCCACTGCACTTTGACTAAGTGAATCTTTTTCCTCCTTAGCTCTCTGGTTTCTTTGCCAACTATCTTTAATGGATCTCTTTTGAGTGCTAATTCAGGAGTTATGTCAATATCCTGTTGTGCTGCTTCTTCCACAACAAGATCTGGATCATGAACATGTTTTCTGAGTTGAGATACGTGGAACACATTATGTACACCAGACAACCAATCAGGTAATGATACCCTATATGCAAGAGTTCCAATCCGTTCAAGTATAGGAAAGGGACCAATAAATCTCGGTGCCAACTTCCCAGTCTTGCCAAATCTGATTACTCCTCGCATTGGAGAAACTCTTAAATAAACATAATCGCCAACGGCAAACGATATATCCCTTCTTCTCGCATCAGCATAACTTTTCTGTCGGCTCTGTGCGGTTTTTAATCTCTTCTTAATGGAATCGACTTTATCCGATGCTTCTTGAATCATATCGGGCCCTAACACTAGTCTGTTGCCAGGTTCTACCCAACATGCGGGAGATCTGCACGGTCTACCGTATAGTGCTTCAAACGGGGACATTCCCAAACTTGCTTGATAGCTATTGTTGTAAGAGAATTCTGCTAAGTGTAAATGATCTTCCCATGAGCCTCCAAAATCAATAACGCAAGCCCGCAGCAAATCTTCTAAAATTCTATTCACCCGCTCAGTTTGGCCGTCTGTCTGAGGGTGATAAGCGGTGCTTAGATTTAATTTGGTTCCCAATTCCGTCTGGAATGCTTCCCAGAATTTGCTAGTGAACAGGGGATCTCTATCGCTGACTATATTGAGCGGTACTCCATGGAGTTTAACAATTTCTTTGAAGTAAATTTGCGCCAGACTTTGAGCCGTTCTGTTGGATCGGACAGGGATAAAATGGGCAGTCTTCGTGAAGCGATCTACGATCACCCATATACTGTCGTTTCCTTTTCTAGTCCGAGGCAAGCCATCGATAAAATCCATCGAGATTTGTTCCCACTTCCAACCTGGAATTTCCAATGGTTGTAACAATCCAGCCAATTTCTGCTGATCACTCTTGACTAGTTGGCAAGTGGAGCATCTGCTAACATATATTGAAATATCTCTTTTCATCGCCTTCCACCAGAATGTGCGTTTAATATCATTATACATTTTGCTCACACCAGGGTGGATACTTAATTTGGACTTATGGCACTCATCAAGTATTTCTCTTCTGAGCTCTGGAATTTCAGGCACACAAATTCTCCCTTTTAACCTTAGGACCCCTTGGCTATCGAGGCTAAAATCTGAGGGTTTTCCTTCTTGGATCCGCTGGCTAATCCTTTTAATGAATTCATCGTCCTTCTGAAGAATAGCAATCTTATCTTGTAAGGAAGAAGTAATGATAAAACTGGCAATGATTTCATTTTTCCTGCTGAGCGCATCTGCCACTACATTGGCTTTCCCTGGAGTGTATATAATTTCAAAATCGTATGCTGCAAGGAATTCTAACCAACGCTGTTGCCTCAAGTTTAAATCTTTCTGGGTGAACAGATATTTCAAGGATTGATGATCGGTAAATAGCTCGAATTTCTCGCCCAGTAGATAATGCCTCCATATTCTTAAAGCGAACACGATAGCTAATAACTCAAGATCATGAGTAGCATAGTTTCTTTCATGCGGCTTTAGTTGACGACTGGCATATGCGATCACTTGGCCTTTTTGCATTAACACTGCTCCTAGGCCTCTAATAGAAGCATCAGTCCATACTGTCAAGTCTTGGTTACCTTCTATTATTGTCAATACCGGAGCGGTGGTCAACTTCAGTTTCAGCTCCTGGAAAGCTTCTTCACATTCGGGAGTCCATTTGAATTTCTCATGCTTCTTTGTAAGCTTTGTCAAAACTCCTGATATCTTTGAAAAATCCTGAACGAATTTCCGATAGTAACTAGCTAATCCAAGGAAACTTCTAACTTCAGTGGGTGTAGTGGGTTGTTTCCAGTTCTGAATCGCTGTAATTTTGCTTGGATCTACAGCAATTCCTTCTTTTGATACGACGTGGCCAAGAAATTTAACTTCATTTTGCCAGAAGACACACTTAGAAAATTTAGCTTTCAAGACATTTCTTCTCAGAATTTCCAACACTTGTTCTAAATGTTTTGCATGTTCTTCTTCCGACTTAGAGTAGATTAGAATGTCATCGATGAAGACTAGAACAAATTTATTCAACACACCACGGAACACTCTGTTCATAAGATCAACGAAGTATGCCGGAGCGTTGCACAAGCCGAACGGCATTACTAACCATTCGTAGAATAGATCGGGACCCCTGAAGGCTGTCAAAGGAACACAGTCTTCGGCTATACGCAATTGGTGGAAACCTGTAGCTAGGTCCATTCTGGAGAATACGGTTGCTCCATTTAATTGATCTAACAGATCGTCTATTCGGGGCAAAGGATATTTGTTCTTCAGTGTTTGTTTGTTGAGATCCCTGTAATCGACGCAAAGTCTTAGAGTACCGTCTGATTTAGGGACAAATACTACTGCGGCTCCCCATGCTGAAAAGCTTGGTCTGATCAGACCTTTCCAAAGTAATTCTCGGGTTTGGCTACTTAGCTCTTCTTTTTCTTTTGGGGCCATTCTTCTTATTGGATGAACTACTGGTCGAGCATTCGGAATTAGATCAATTCTAAATTCAATTTCTCTTTGCGGTGGTAAGTTCTCTACTTCTTCAAACACATCCGCATAATTTTTCACGACCGGTATCTTTTCTATCGAAGGGGGAGTAATTTCTAAAGAAGCCCAGAATTCTGTTCTATTAATTTCTGAACCATGGCAGGGTATATATATAGGTCCAAGCTTCGTCTCAACTTTAACGATTCTCTCGGCACATCTAACTTCGGCCTTATATTTTGTTAACCATTCTAAACCAAGAATAACATCGAATTCTGATAAATCCATGACAATTAAGTGGATGGGAAACTTGTAACGTGAATAAGAGATAGGCACTCTGCAGTATAAACTGAGACTAACAGAACCTCCTATCGGGTTTTGAACTTTAATCGGTTCCTTTAGAATTCTTTGTTTTAATTTTAACTTGTGTACAATTTTACCAGATATGAAGCTACGTGATGCACCAGTATCAAAAAGTACAGAAACAGGAATATTTTTGATAGTAAGGGTACCTCCCAAGACATCGGGTTTACCTGAGCCGTCGGTGATAGCTGGCGGGGTATTCCCGTCATATACATGGGCCACTTGTGCGCTCTTCTTCAAAGGACACTTATTGCTGTAGTGCCCCTTCTGGTGGCAGTTGTAGCATTCAACTGAGTCACTGGCCCTTGGCTTCTTTGGAGCTTTGCATACATTTGAGAAATGACCGGGCTTCCCGCAATTATAACAGTTGCCTTTTGGGATCTTTGCGGGTTTTTGAGTCGCGGCCGCGGTGATGCTAGATTCAGGTTGGTCAGTTGAGGTCTTGCGCTTAATCCCTGCTTGGCTCTTAGCGCGGTCCTGGGTAGCATGCCTCTCATCCAGGTCCTCGTAGTTGCAAGCCATCTCTACGAGCTCTGTAAAAGAAAGTTTTATGTTGCTCATCGCCCTATCATGATATTTGCGCTTCAGCCCAAAAATGAATCTTTTATTCTTCGCTTTGTCGGTCAAAACCAACTCTGGGGCATAGCGCGATAGCTGAGTGAACTTATTCAGATAGTCTTGAATTGAGAGGTCTCCCTGCTGGAGATTAGCAAATTGCTCCCGCATCCTCTCAAGAGCTTGTTCTGGCACAAACTTCTCATTGAATAAAGTCCTGAACTGCTCCCATGTTCGGATAGTACCAGCTGCATCTCCAGAAGTAATGGCGTCCCACCACAGCTCTGCCTCTTCCTGAAGAAGCCATATGCCAAGTCGGGCTTTATTGTTAGTTCCCATGCCCATACCTTCGAATATTTTCTCGCAGGTCTTTAGCCAAGCGATAGCTTCAGTCACTGTGCCTGTGCCTGTAAAAGGTTTCCCTCCCAGATTTCGGTATCTCTTTGCCACTTTATCCAACTCAAAGTCTTCGGGAGCTGGTGCCTGAATAATAGGGGCCTCTGCAGCTACGGGGATATTCCCCCGTCCTCCTGCTGCACCTCCTCGGCCTCCACGGCCTCCTCTGGCTGCTGCTGCTCGTGTAGCCATCTAAGAATACTGTATAAGCAAGAAAAGAGTCAAGCTCACAGATTTGATAATTTTCATAAATGATAAAGCAAGGAAATACAAGGAAAGATAATGATGATGTACTGATCAAATTGTTTTGCTAATCTGTTTAGCTCATTCTAGGATATTGCTAATCCTATCTCTAATGAGCTACTCGCATTAGAACACTACTGATTCTATTCTGACGAGGTGTTTAATGTGTTAGATCCCAGAACTAAGGTTAACCAAAGCTCTGATACCAACTGTGACGATCCCAAAATCCGAGGGGCGGTATTAAGGATAATCATTAGGAAATAACACATTAATCATCATAGCAGAGTACAGATAATAGCAGAAACAATAAATAAAATAATTTAACATGGATATGACAGCGGAATCACAACATGTAGGAATATCAGAATAGCATAACGTGGGGATACACTTAGTAAAAAGAAAAGGAAGTGATCAGTCATCATCGCCAAAGGCGGAATACATACATGCAGTGACATAATAAGAGTATCAGTCTACATCGCCGAAGGCGGAATACATATACATATAGTGAGAAATACAGAAAGTAAATCAGTCTGCATCGCCAGTGGCGGAATCATAAACATAAATACAGGAATGGCGGAAAATATCTAAGTCATCACTATGAAGTCAGCCTCGCCATGAGCCAAAAGTGCACGCTAAGCAGCTGTGCAGAACCAAAAATCACCTGTCACCTGTGTACTAGGCTGCCCGTGTGAAAATAAGGGCACCCGCGTTTGCAAAGTGAAACAAACAACGAGTCAGTCATGGGGACTGGTATGAGGAATCCATTTAACAGTTAAACAACAGTAATAGCAAATCATAGGACCACGCCACTTTCGCGGAACGGGTTTACTCCAGTGATTGCTAGTGCAATTAAAACAAGGTAAATTCTTTTTAAGACAACGCAATGCTTTTAGAAAGAATGAAGCTATTATAAGACTCAGGTCCCATCACACAATGCAACGCAAGCCGGAGGATAGAGTTTTACCTTATAATAGCCAAATATGCTTGATACGTATAAAGAGAAATCATTTGATATTATTACTAGTGCATATATGTTTCAAAAACGAATAGCATCATAAATATCAATCATAGGCGACATGAGCGTCCCATGCCACTATGTCGTCATATATAAGTTACAATCGAAGCCGTTATCTCGTATTGGAAATTGGATTTCCGTCATGAGTCGAGGCAAGGGGCAAGCTCCTCTCCGCTTCGAGACACTCTAGCAAATGCCTCAGGATTACGCACACTGGGTAACCCCTGGATTCGGCTGGGCCGGTCCTCACTTACGTTAGAGGATTAATTATGCCTGAACACACGTTTCCCGGTCCTTACAGACCTATAATCGAGGCGCCTCGCATTCCAACAACCACAAAGGTGAAAAGTAGATATATATGTCAGGGCTGGTAAGTCACTGACACCACCATAACTAGAAAGAAACGTCGTGCTCTCCCAGCGGTCCGTATCCCGTTTTTAACTCATACCGGGGTGTGAGGTTCGCGAATCTACGAAATACACAAAGCTAGGCCACGTAGGCCTTGCTTTGATCATCATCCACAAGACTTTGCTTTGCAACAGAAGCCTTGATCACAGCAACTTGGCATGCCACATAGGCAGTCCACTCCATACGATTGATTTCCATCGATATATAACCTCTAAGCTCGTACGTCTCAGAGAAGGGCGTTAAGCAAGAGAATAAATTCTCCGCCGCCAAACAGATATATATTTAACAGAGATCAATCAGTATAGAACAAAATCCAATGTCAGACACACAGTCCATTTACAAGTCCGTCCTGGGTCTGAACGAAACCGGAGGCGTCAAATTCCTCGTATATCCGTCCAATCAACATACACGTTCAGACGGCTACTACTTCCGTCCCTTTCCGGTAGCTACTCCGGTTGGGAACCTCAATAGCGCCCATCCAACCGATACGAAGATCGTCGGTCTTGAATCGTCTTTGCATCTTCCAATTCGAATCGCTCGATGAATTACTTGAAATGAGGGTTAGCTCGGCCTTTTCAAATAACTCACGTCATTAGAATTTAAATCGATTCTTTATACGGTTATAATATTCGACATCCATCTTTCAGTTATTTAGTGTTATTTTCATGTCATACACATACAACCATCAAATATCAAACAATTCAAGCCCAATCGGTTTATTTGCAATTCATGTTGCTTATAATATTTTATAACGATTTTTCGCCATTTTTATTTATTTAAAAATGGCTATATTTAGTTAAACGACGTTTCAGGTCGTTTCGCGTCACTGGCGCTGTTTTTCCCTTAATTTGTTTTACACATATCGGAAAATCTAACCGTTGGATCTTCACAAATTTTACATCAGTGGGAAGATATTCCCAAAGCGAACCCAACGGTTCCAGTTTCGTGAGAATCCGACGGTCGGATCTTCAACACTAGTCGTTTGAAGTTACGGTTTCAATTTACGAACTGCAGCGTCGTAATTCGATTAAATTTAATTATATTTATATATATATATATAAATATAATCGTTTCTGGCGCTGTTTTTCCTTAACTTTGAATTAAACATTCCAGACAATCCAACCGTTGGATTTTTACAAGGTTGGTGCCGTTGGAAAGATTATTCCAAGGCGAACCCGACGGTTGAGGTTTCGGGAAAATTCAATGGTCGGATTTCCCGCACTAGTCGTTTGAAATCACGGTTTCAAAATACGAACTGCACGGCCTCGTTTCGTTTTAATTTTATTTATATTTATATGTTTATATAAATATAGTTCATTCGACGATTTCTATATCGTTTTCACTTCAAATATTTTTCTAACTCCCTAAATTTTGGAAAAATTTCGCCATAACCTCCCCTGTACCGGGGGCATCGGGAAATCGCAAATAGCGTCCCGGTCCTTCTAATCTCAAAAAGAAAAAGAAGAAGCCAAGCGGCTAGCCAATAGGCTCAAAATCATCACCCAAACAAATTAGTAAATGTGTACCTATTTGTCGGGCACAAATTTTATTCCTCTTCTCTAGCCCCTTTGCTATAACCTGTTCAAAGAATATGCATGTACATATATATACAGTTCTTATCAATTATCATTTTCTATTCAACTTCATATTTGATTTCTGTTTGGTTTAAAAACACCATTCATTCTAATGTTACATAAATAGGTGCAAATCATTTCATTAGCTAATTAATGAATATTTCAACTCATATATGTTTATTTTGAACAAGTGGCTATTTTTAACACTTCACATTTCAACGACTTGGTGCTTACAATAAAAATGTGATTTTTATTGTAAAACAATTCATTTCAAAACACTATTCTTCTATATAGTTCACGTTGGTGATAAAAATGGAATTTTTATCATAAAACAATTTCTTTTAAGACGAGATTATTTTACACAGTTTATATAGTCAATAAAAGGTGATTTTTATTATCAAACAATTTATTTCAAAATATGAATATCATTCAACACATGAATTTCTAAACAACGAATGAATAGCTATTCAACACATGAATGTTTTCTATAGTTTTTATATAAAGATAAAAATGTGATTTTTATTATCGAACGGTTTATTTTAATATATGAATATCATTCAACACATGAATTGCTAAACAACGAATGAATAGCTATTTAACACATGAATGTTTTTATAGTTAGATAAAAATGTGATTTTTATTATCGAACGATTTATTTCAATATATGAATATCATTCAACACATGAATTGCTAAACAACGAATGAATAGCTATTCAACACATGAATGTTTTTATAGTTAGATAAAAATGTGATTTTTATTATCGAACGATTTATTTCAATATATGAATATCATTCAACACATGAATTGCTAAACAACGAATGAATAGCTATTCAACACATGAATGTTTTTATAGTTAGATAAAAATGTGATTTTTATTATCGAACGGTTTATTTCAATATATGAATATCATTCAACACATGAATTGCTAAACAACGAATGAATAGCTATTCAACACATGAATGTTTTCTATACAATGGATAGATATAGTTAAAGCATATGAAAATAATTCAAACACAAGAATATTATTCAAAATTTCGGCAGCATAACGGCAGGGTAGTTAAACCGGCACCGTCCCTAGTACGGCTCCTCGCTCTACCTTAAAACCTCGCGGTTTTTGACAATGGGAATCATGCATCTAATTCGCACGCAGGCGGCATGTTTATATTTTTTTCATTTCCACAAACTAATCCTATGTGGTTTCAACCAAATATTTTCCAATCACAATTGGGTATTTTTCAACCACAATCAACCAATATCAATCACAAACAATCCCAAACAATCAATCAATTCCAACCAATAAATATCGTCCATGGTTTGTGGACGAGGGGCGTATATATATATATATATATATATAGATATTTATATATAGCAGTTCATTTTCAACTCATATATAATATTTATAAAAAGGAGTTGAAGAGTGAGAAATCCTCACCAATAGCTATCCACTCACACGATTGATTTCCTTAATAGAAACTTCGTCTACTTCGCCTTGTTGTTGCTTTCTGACTGTATCCTCTACATAGGTAAAAATCGAATTTTACTATGTTATTCAATATATATAGATTGCATTTTGACTTCGCTATTAAATATAAAGATTATATTTTTATTATTCTTTCAAAAATGCAGTTTTTTTCCTTTTAGAAAAATGCAGTTTTTTTTTTCTTTATTCTTTTAAAAACAGTTTTGCCTTTTTAGAAAAAATCAGTTTTTCTTTTATTAAAAATGCAGTTTTACTCTTATTAAAAATGCAGTTTTTCTATTCTTAAAAATGCAGTTTTTCTATTCTTAAAAATGCAGTTTTGCCTTCTTCAAAAATGCAGTTTTTACTTTTTAAAAAAAAATGCAGTTTTTACTTCTTAAAAAAAAAAATGCAGTTTTTACTTCTTTCAAAAATGCAGTTTTTACTTTTTTCAAAAATGCAGTTTTTTACTTTTTTAAAATTTCTGTTTTGATTTCTTTTAAAACAGTTTTTGATTTCTTTTAAAACAGTTTTTAAATCTCCTTTTTTAAAAACAGTTTTAAAACTTCTTTTTAAATTTCTGTTTTGATTTCTTTTAAAAACATGCAGTTTTTTAAAATCTTTTTTTTTTTTATAAATTTCTGTTTTAACTTCTTTTTAAAAATTTCTGTTTTAAAATCTTTTTAAAAATTTCTGTTTTAAAATCTTTTTTTTTATAAATTTCTGTTTTAACTTCTTTTTAAAAACAGTTTTTAAAACTTTATAAAAAAACAGTTTTCATAAGTTTCTTCTTTTAAAAATTCTGTTTTAAAAACTTAAAACGAAAATCAGTTTTATAATTCATATAAAAAAAAAGAAAACAGTTTATACATTCTGTAAAACAAAACAAAAATCAAAAATAAAAATAAAATCAAATTAAACGCTCACCTAGGTATGCGAAGGGGAGGAGAAGATTGGTCGGCGGTGGCTCGTGGCGTTCGGAGGTGACGGTGGTTCAGGGGTTGTCGAGGTCGAGGGTTTCTGCTTCGATTTGCTAAGGCGTCGCTTCGATTCGTCGTTCGGTGGGAGGAGGTTGCGAGGGTGGCTCAGGCGAAGGGTTCGGCGTGGGCTTCGTCGGCGGCTCGAGCTCAGGGGCGGCGGCGTTCGGAGTCTGGAGGGCGGCGTTCGATTCGGGTTTTAGGGTTTCTTTTTTTTTTTTTTTATTTAGTTTGTGAATACTGATCGGGGGGGGGCCAACGAGGAAGAAAAGGGGGGGGAAATGTATTTTTTTTATTATTTTATTATATTATTTAATTATTAAATTATGCACAAGGGTTGACTTTTACATATGATCTCGAAACGAGGTCCACCGCCTGTCGTCCATAGCGTTTTACCCCCATTTCGAACACAATGGGATATGTATCGCAAGCTGGTTTGATCGTTACAATCAGTTTCCGTTGAATTTACAATTTAAATCCTTATATTGAATTTTAAACGTACATTTCAAATTACCGGGGTCACATACTAACTAGAAAAATTCCAGAAAAATATTTTCTAGTTTCGTATTGACGATACGGTCCTAACAAAACTAGTTTCATCGAATTCTGAGACCGTTTGAAAAATGGCCAATTTCCAGTCGATTAAATTCAATAGAAACTGGTCAAACGCGTTTTCTTTTGCCACGCTCACATATTGATTCGAAAAATTATGAAATTTGAAACCTAGCAATAGTTTGACATCCCGGACCCGACAAAAGTGGTTTCGTCGAATTCTGAGACCATATGCAAAATATCAATTTTCAAACTGACTTACTATTTCTTAACTCACTAATTTATTGAAATATTCTATATTTTATGGAAATAGGCTATTTAATCATTCAAATTTCTTGTTAATAACCGAATTTAAAAATTTTAAACTGGTTCACATTTTCCGGGTTATTACACTATATATATCGATACATCGATTCATAATTATCAAATCTTCTTAGACATATTCTAACTCCTCAAATTTCCAGAAAATTTTCTCCATAACCTCCTTTGAACCGGTTGATATTTCAAACCTCAATTCGCCTCTCCAGTCTCTTTCCATTCAAAAAGAAAATCAAAAAGCCAAGTGGCTTGCCGATTCGGTGCATAAAACCTCATGTGGAATTTAAACATGTACCTTATTTTCGGGCACACGAATTATAATCTTCATATACTTCATTCCATACCTGTCTAACACATGTTCACCTGTTTTCAATTCAACTCAATCCAATCATTTGAATTCAGTTTCGCCCATTTATTCTTTAATTAGCTTCTTAGCCTATTTCACTTGTTATTTGAACGTATCATGTTCGTATGTATTTTAGTTTGCTTATAAATCAATTGAATCCCATTTTCATTTCAGGTTTCATATTAGATTTCGAATATGAAATTCACAAGTCTCATTTACTTATCAAAAGAAATATCTCGATCTAAAATTCGATTAACAAATTATTCTTCCACTTAGTTAACTCTATCCAAAAATAAATAGCTGATTTGGTTTCAAAAATCAATCCATTTACTCCACCCGAGTTCATATTTATTTTATAACTCAAGTCCAAATTTTTCAAATGGAAATTCGGATTTTATTTGCTTAAAAATCCTTATATTTATTTATATAAACCATTATTGTTTTTAAACGATTTTGGCGCTGCTTTTCTGAAAATTTGATTTTGACATAACTCAAAATCTATTAGACGAAATCCAGATTTTTCTCTTTCATTAGAAAACTATTATTCAACCGGTCCTGACGATTCTTGTTCCAAAGAATTCTGACTTAAACTGAGTTCTATACACTCAATTGAAGTTCGAAACGCCAAATTACGAACTACCGCGCTGCGGCGAGTTCGTTTTAATTATATATATATAAACATTTATACTTCATTTATAATAAATTCAACTCTATTCTAATATATTTTTAATATATATCAAATCAGTTTCCCAATTCAACATAATATTTTCGATTATCTTTAATTATCGATTTTTCCTTACTTGGTAATATATTTTTTTATACTTCAATCTTCTATATTTAATTCCAGTTCCTTTTATAAATAAATTATTTATAAAATTAGATATAATCGAATTTTAATCATAAACCCGTTGAATTCTTCTCAATTCAGCTTATATTCCAAATTCTGAAATATAATCAATCGTTTTGTTTCAAAACACTTCCCAACCTACTTTTAAATTCCTATTTGAATTTAAATGGTTCAAATTATCCAAATGATAATTTATTTTACCAAATTTATAACACTATGTATAAATTCAACTTCCTTGTTTCATATATTTAAACAAGTTCCCTTTTCAAATTTCTATTTGAAACTCCATCCCTTTGATATTCCGAACTACGGAATAAAAACAGTTGTTCCCTTTCGAAAGATTTCAAATTCTATTTTTAAATTCATATTTGAATTTAAATATTCAAATTATCTCTTGATAATTAATTCATTATATTTATAAACACCATTTTATAAATTTCCTTGTTTTATATTTAAACAAGTCTAATTCGAAATTTATTTATGACCAAAATCTTATTTTGGAATTTCTATTTATAATAACTTATATATATAACACCCAATTTATTTTCATATTCAATTTAACTTCTATTTAAATAAATTCGAATTAATCGAATTCAAATCATAAATCCTTACGGATTTATTTTTATTCAATTTATATTCTAAACATCAGAATAAATTCCATCATTTATTTCTTTAAAACGATTTCCCTATTTCTGTTTTTAAATTCAAATTTGAATTTAAATATTCAAATTATTTAATGATAATTTTTCCCTCTACATTTATAAACCCCGTTTATAAATTCAGTTCAATTCAATTCCCTGATTATCCCATGAAAATCATTTCATTTTATTTATAAACGCCGTTTATAAATTTTCTTAAATTTCCTGTGTTATTTAATTTATAAATATCATTTATAAATTAAATACTTTTTTATTTATTTAAAACAAGTTAATATCTTTAGCCCCTTCGAAATTTGAATTCTATTTTTAGAAAAATAGAATTTTCCCTTTAAATCCCAAATATCGTTTTTTTTAATGATATTTTTATATATCAACATTTTAGCCTAGTGATATTTAAACATTCAAAAACACAACATTATCAACCACAGGTTTTCGAACACATCATATATGATAATATATATGAAAATAAACAAAAAATAATATTTTTGAGGAATTGTAACGACCCAGAAAATCTGAACCAATTTAAATTTTTTTAAATTGGCTAAAATAATGGATTTTAAATATTTAAAATAAATATTTTAAATAATTGAGATGAAAACTGAGTTGAAACCGACAATTGAAAATGAATATAATTAATTATAATTATAAACAAGGCCTGAAATGGCGCTGCAGTTTCAAAAATTGAATTCAAACTTTGTCGGACTGTACCGGGTGCAAAACAAAACAGATTTTAGTGAAACCAAAAATATTTAAATCTGTTAGTGAATACCTTTCTAACGAATCTGAAAAATCGAATTTTCATAGCGGAAAGCAAAAGTTATGGCCGAATGAATTTTCAGAACGGTCGCTATGGAATTTATATAGCCCGTGAAAATGGCCATTTTGCATACGACCTCGGAATTCGACGAAACCAGATTTGTTGGATCCGGGATGAGAAGTTATTACTAGGTTTCAAATTTCATAAAATTTGAAGCTAGTATGTGAGCGTGGCAAAGGAAAATGTGTTTTGGTCAATTATAGTTAAATTGGATCGACCAAAAATGGGCCTTTTTGCAAACGGTCTCAGAATTTGATGAAACTAGTTTTGTTGGGACCGTATCGTCAAAACATAGCTAGATTTATTTTTCTGGAATTTTTCGAATCAATTTGTGGCCCTGGCAAATTGAAATGTACGTTCAAATTAAATATTGAATGTTTTATATTTTGATTTGAAAGGAAACTGACTGAAACATCCGAATGGGCCTTCGAAACATATTCCGTTGTGTCCGGAATGGGGGTAATTAGCTAGGGACGATAGTCGTTGGGTTTGAATCGGTGTCCGTTAGCAAAAACCCTATTTTTCGAATTAAAATAAAACCTTGGCCAATGAAAATTATCCATTCATAATTTTAATAAAAGGAAAAAAAAACGAAACCCTCCATCGTTCAGAGAAACCGACGATCTTCGTCGTTCACCCCTTTCCGCCCACGCCGCCGCCGCTACAGGCCGTTCCAGACCCTGCCACCACCGCCGTTCGCTCCGCCTTTCCCCCCTCTACAAATCCGACCCATCGCCGACCCCCATCGCCTCCGCCATCGCCGGAATCGCCCCCACGAATTTCCAACCTTCCCATCGCCAGATCTACTCCGATCCGCCACCATCTCCGACCCCACCACCAGCGACCTGACGCCCTCGACCTCCTCTACGACGCCATCATCTCCGATCAGACCCACGACGCACGGATTTCGCGAAAACAGCGAATCCCCTTTTGAATGAACAATAAAGGTAATTCCTTTATACGTTTTAAACACTTTAGAGTGTTGCAAACTTTGAAAAATCGTATCTTGCTCGTTTCTTAACGAAATTCGATGAAACAGGAAACACCGTGACCGTGTGGACGCCTTCTACATTTTAGAAGAGACCGCGTATTTTTCTGAGCCTTCTGCTATTTTTGGTGGAGTGGAACCCAATGTGAGATTTCTGATTTAAAAACAATAAGGAAAACGACGATGTATAAATTATATAGTCGATGTATGACTTATATTAGCGTTGTACACGTCATGTATAAGCGTTGTATAAGTTGTACGTTCGATGTATAAGTTGTATATGCGTTGTAAAAATTATATATGCGTTGAAATAAAAGTGAATTGCTATATATAAATATATATATATATATACACCCCTCGTCCTCAAACCATGGACGACATTTATTGATTGTGATTGGTGTGAAAATTGATTGATAGCGAATGGTTGTTTGGGATTGTTTGTGGTTGATATTGATTGATTGTGGTTGAAAAATACCCGTTTGTGGTTGAAAAATATTTGGTTGAAACCACATAGGATTAGTTTGTGGAAATGAAATAAATATATACATGCCGCCTGCGTGCGAACTAGATGCATGATCCCCATTGTCAAAAACCGCGAGGTTTTAAGGTAGAGCGAGGAGCCGTACTAGGGACGGTCCCGGTTTTAACTACCCTGCCGTTATGCTGCCGAAATTTTGAATGATACTCATGTGTTTGAATTATTTTCATATGCTAAAACTATATTTATTCATTGAATAGAAAACCTTCATGTGTTGAATCGATATTCATTCGTTGATTAGAAATTCATGTGTTGAATGGTATTCGCGTTTAAAATATAAAAATCGTATTTTTATCTATATATAGAAACTATAGAAAACCTTCATATATTGAATCGATATTCATTCGTTGATTAGAAATTCATGTGTTGAATGGTATTCGCGTTCTAAAATATAAAAATCACCTTTTTTATCTATATATATAGAAACTATAGAAAACCTTCATGTGTTGAATCGATACTCATTGGTTGATTATAAATTCATGTGTTGAATGGTATTCATATTTTGAAATAAATTGTTTCATAACAAAAATCACCCTTTATTAACTATATGGAATATGAAAAATAATCTCGTTTTTGAAAGAAATTGTTTTGTAAGAAAAATCCTATTTTTATCACCTATATAAACTATATAGAATAATAGTGTTTTGAAATGAATTGTTTTACAATAAAAATCTCATTTTTATTATATACATGAATCGTTGAAATGTGAAGTGTTAAAAATAGCCACTCGTTCAAATAAACATATATGAGTTGAAATATTCATTAATTAGCTAATGATATGATTTTTGCCTATACATGCAACATTAGAACGAATGGTGTTTTTAAACCAAATGGAATCAAATATGAAGTTGAATAGAAAATGATAAGTGATAAGAACTGTATATATGTACATGCATATTTATTGAACAGGTTATAGCAAAGGGGCTAGAGAAGAGGAATAAAATTTTGTGCCCGACAAATAGGTACACATTTACTGTTTTGTTTGGGTGATGATTTTATTAGCCTGTTGGCTAGCCGCTTGGCTTTTTCTTTTTCTTTTTGACATGAGACGCCCGTGTGGCTATTTGGGAATTTTCCCAGCCCCTCCCGTACAAAGGAGGTTATGACGAAATTTTCCAAAATTTTAAGGCGTTAGTGAAATATTTGAAGTGAAAACGATATTGAAATTGTTGAATGAACTATATTTATATAAATATATAAATATAAATAAAATTAAAACGAAACGTGGCCGTGTAGTTCGTGTTTTGAAACCGTGATTTCAAACAACTAGTGCGGGAAATCCAACCATCGGATTTTCCCGAAACCTCAACCGTCGGGTTCGCCTTGGAAATATCTTTCCAACGGCACCAACTTTGTAAAAATCCAACAGTTGGATTGTCTGGAATGTTTATTTCAAATTTAAAGAAAAACAGCGCCAGAAACGATTATATATATATATATATATAATTATATTTAATCGAATAACGACGCTGCAGTTTGTATTTTAAAATCGAAAATTCAAACGATTGTACCGGGAGATCCGACCGTCGGATTTTCTCGAAACTGGAACCGATGGATTCGTTTTGAAAAGACCTTTCTAATGATGTAAATTTTGTGAAGTCCCAACGGTTAGGTTTTCAGATATGTTTAATTCAAATCTGAAGAAAAACAGCGCCACGGCCGCGTTATGGCCCGTAGCGTCGTTTTGAATAAATTGGCTATTTTAAAATAAATAAAAATAGCGACTAATCGTTATAAAATATCATAAGCGATATGGAGTGGAAATAAACTGAATTTGCTCGATTTATGTTGTATTTGATGGTTGAATGTGTTTGGTGTGAAAATTACATTAAAGAACAAAATTAGTGTTGTTGAATGATTTAACCATTGAAATAAATTGATTTGAAATTCTAAATATACGTGAATTATTTGAAAAGGCCGAGTTAATTCTCATTTCGAATAATTGACCGACGATTGAAATTCGAAGATGAAGACAGTGGTTGAAGACCGGAGATCTTCATCTCGTTTGGATGTTAACAGAGGTCCTGATTGGGAGGCATCCCGAAATATGGATAATGAGTGGTGATCGTCCAGACGTACGTGAAAATCGATGGGTTTGCGAGGTATTTAGTGCCTCCGGTTTCGTTCAGACCCAGAACGGACTTGTAAATGGACTGTGTGTCTGGCATTGGATTTTATTCTGTGTTGATTGATCTCTATTAAATATACATCTGTTTGGCGGCGGAGAATTTATTCTTTTGCTTAACGCCCTTCTCTGAGACGCTCGAGCTCAGAGGTTGTATATCGATGGACATCAGTCGCATGGCATGAATTGCCTGTGTGGCATGCTAAGATGCAGTGATCAGGGCTCCTGTTGAAAAGCAAAGCCTTGTGGTGATGATCAAAGCACTGCTTGTGTGGCGTAGCTTTGTGTATAACGTGAATTCGCGAGCTTCACACCCCGGTATGAACCTAAAACGGGAGAAGGACCTTAGGGAGGGCATGCGTTTCTTTCTAGCTAGGGTGGTGTCAGTGACCTACCAGCCCTGACATTTATATACTTTTCACCTATGTGGTTGTTGCTGTTGTGAGGCGCCTCGGTTTGATCGGACGATCCGGGTCCGATGGAGTCTTTCGTTGGCTCGTTGACGCCCCAAAGGGCGGGGAAACGTATTGTTCAGGTATTTTAATCCACATCGGTGGACCGGCCCTGCCGATCCAAAGGCTTGACTGAGTACTTGCCTGAGACACGGGCTAGAGCGTCTCGGATTCGGTAAGGACTATCTTTTGCCTTGGTTCATGACGGAAATCCAACTTCCAAATACGACATCGTGCGGTTTTGATTGTATATATATATGGCGACATGATATATGGTACCCATGCCGTCTATGATTGATAGTTATGATTTGAAATTGTTTTCAGAACATATAAACACTAGCAATAATATCAAATGCCTTTGTTTTATTCGTATCAAGCATATTTTGGCCGTTATAAGGTAAAACTCTATCCTCCGGTTTGCGTTGCATTGTGTGATGGGAACTGAGTCTTATAACGACTTCATTTTTATAAAAAGCATAGCGATGTTTAAAAGAAAGATTTGTTTTAAAGCACTGGCGATCCAATGGAGTAAACCCGTTCCACGAAAGTGGCGAGGTCCTGTGATTAGCCAAATTATATATGTGTTGAGTAGATTTCTCATACCAGTCCCATGACTGACTCGTAGTTTGTTTCACTTTCGAACTCGGGTGCCCCTTTTTCTACACGGGCAGCCTTGTATTCAGGTTTAGCTGGTTCTTTCTGGATAGCTGGAGCTGAAGATGGATTCTATCATTTATCTCTTTTTATGCTGTTCTGCTCCTATTGTACATATTTTGTTTGTTTTCTGCTGTAGACATTTATGTATAGCTGAACTGTATTTGTACTAAGTAAGATCCTGTATACTGTGTAACTCTAATGATTACTTTTATCCAATATATTCTATTATTCATTATCTGGTGTATTTATTTAATTATGTTCTGCTATTATCTGTTTCTGTGTTATATTCCAAAGATTACCCTTGCCACCGTCAGTACGGGGTTTGGGGTCGTCTCATTTGGTATCAGAGCTTTGGTTGATCTTAGTTCTGGAATATAACATTTGAACGAACTCGTCAGAAATAGAACCAGTAGTGTTCTAGGACGGGTAACTCTATATAGATAGGATCAGTAATATCCTAGTATGAGTAAAGCAGGATGAAATTACACCTCGATAGACACATTTACATCCAAGTACTTGTCTCTATATTTTGAAATATCTTTTCCGTTGACCTGACACTTTGTCTGCTAATTGCAGACGTACTAGAAAATGAGTGACAGGAACAGAAGAAATAATCGTATGGCTCGACCAGCTAATGAGCCAGTTGTGCTCCAGCAGCCAGAATCCGATATAGAAGTTCTATTCAAGAGATTTCGAAATCTTGGTGGATCGCCATTCTTAGGCAAGGAGTCCATTATGGAAACACAAGCTTGGATTCGTTCTGCAGAGAAAATCTTTGAGGGTTTAAAGCTGAGAGACGATCAGAAAAGATTACTGGCGTCTTGGGTGCTCAAAGAAGAAGCTTTGTTTTGGTGGGATTCAGTTATTAAAGATAATCCAGAAGGTGATATCACCTGGGATAGATTCAAAGTGATTTTCTTAGAAAGATTTACTCCTCCCGAAGCAACCGAGAGATTATGTGATGAATTTTCTTATTTGATACAAGGTGATATGACTATCCCAGAATATCATAAGAAATTCAACGAACTTGCTCACTTTGCTCCTCATCTGATTCAAGATCCAAAGAGGAAAAATCTGAGATTTATTCATGGCCTGCAAAGGAGATATCAGAATAGTGTATGAGGAATGTGAAGCTTCCTTTTTCTGAAATGATTTATATGGCTTATCAGTATGAAGATCTCCATAAGAAAGGAATGTTGCGCGATGAAGAAGAAATCTGTTGTAGTGACAAAGAAGAGTCGGGAACTGATATTCCTAAAGCCAGTAAGAAGCCCAGTGCCAAGAGAAAAAGGGCTAAATCTAAGAAGGAACCCGTAACAACTGCTATTTGCTCTAACTGCAATAAGAAAGGACATTTGTCGATAAATTGCGGGCCCTTAAAGAAGCGGATAAAGAGTGGATCTAAGCCCACTAAGAAACAAAAAAACCCCATGGAGACAGGAAATGCCATAAGTGCCACCAGGCAGACCATATTGCACGGGAGTGTCCACCCTCAAAGAAATCTGAAGCAGTACATGTAAATGAAGTAGCAGAAGTGCCTGCGTCTTCATCTGCTCAGGAAAGGCCCGATGTTTTAGAAGGCACGCTTACTGTCAAAAACATTCCAGTCAAAGTACTGTTTGACACAGGCGTGTCACGAAGTTTCATTGCCAAAGATGCAGCTAAGAAACTGGATTTGAATTTGAAAAAGCTGAAGGAACCAATGACTGTCCAGAATCCGGTTGGGGGTCCCATAGAACTCAGTTGGATTTGCGGAGTGTCGGTTTCTTTCTCTCGATATCGGTTTCCTACCATCGCAGTCATCATGAATTTTAAAGAGTTTGATCTTATCTTGGGGTTAGACTGGTTGACCAAATATGAGGCTGAAGTTAAATGCGCCGACAGAGTCGTGAAGGCCAAGATTAAATCAGGTGATTATATAACCATTCCCTATGAAGGTCAAAATACTAATAGAAAAGACTTCTGGGCAGCTTTGAATGTTTCTCCATCCCAAATAGAAAATGTCCCTGAAATCACAAAGAATATTTCCGATCTAGTGAAAGATATTCCTGTCGTCAAGAACTATGCGGATGTGTTCGAAGAAGTTGTTCGCTTACCTCCGCAGAGAGAAATAGATTTCAAAATTGCTTTGGTTCCCAATGTAAGGCCGGTAGTTCACGCTATTCGAAGAATGTCCTTGAAAGAGAAAGTTGAATTAGACAATCAAACACGACAGCTGGTATGGAAGGGTCTGATTAGGCCTAGTTTCTCTGATTGGGGAGCAGCAGTGGTGTTTGTCCCAAAATCTGACGGTGCTCTACGTCTATGTGTGGATTATCGTGATTTGAACAAGCAGACCATAAAGAATAAATATCCATTGCCGCGACTAGATGATTTGTTGGATCGATTAAATGGCGCACAAGTATTCTCAAGGATGGACCTAGCTACAGGCTTTCATCAACTTCGAATTGCCGAAGAGTGTGTTCCAATGGCAGCATTCAGAGGTCCCGACTTATTCTACGAGTGGTTAGTAATGCCGTTCGGCTTATGTAACGCTCCTGCTTACTTCGTTGATTTGATGAATAGGGTATTCAGGGGGGTTTTGAATAAATTTGTTCTGGTTTTCATTGACGATATTCTAATCTTCTCTAAATCAAAAGCCGAACATGAAAAACATTTGGAACAAGTGTTAGAAATTCTCAGAAGGAATGTATTGAAAGCCAAGTTTTCCAAATGTATATTCTGGCAGGATAAAGTAAAATTTCTGGGCCACGTTGTATCGAAGGAAGGAATTGCTGTAGATCCAAGCAAAATCACAGCTATTCAGAACTGGAAACAACCTAGCACCCCCACTGAAGTCCGCAGTTTTCTCGGATTGGCTAGCTATTACCGGAAGTTCGTTAAAAACTTTTCGAAGATATCTGGTCATTTAACGAAGCTTACGAAGAAGCACTATAAGTTCAAATGGACTCCAGAAAGTGAGGAGGCTTTTGAAGAGCTAAAGTTGAGATTAACAACAGCTCCAGTGTTAACCATCATCGATGGCAACCAGGATTTAAAAGTATGGACTGATGCTTCTAGAGAAGGCCTTGGCGCAATGTTAATGCAGAGGGGCCAAGTGATTGCTTATGCTAGCCGTCAACTGAAGCCGCACGAAAAGAACTACGTAACTCATGATCTTGAGTTATTGGCTATTGTGTTCGCTTTGAAAATCTGGAGGCACTATCTTCTGGGTGAGAGATTTGAACTGTTTACAGATCACCAGTCGTTAAAGTATCTATTCACTCAGAAGGACCTGAATCTGAGGCAGCAACGTTGGCTGGAGTTTCTTGCAGCATATGATTTTGAAATTCAATACACTCCAGGGAAAGGCAATGTCGTGGCCGATGCGTTAAGCCGAAAGAATGAGATGATCGCCAGTTTTATTATCATGACTTCATTGATAGATAAAATATCTGCTCTTCAAAAGGATGATCACTTCATTAAGAAGATCAGAGGGATAATTCAGAAAGGCGAGCCCTCGAGTTTTCAAGTTGATAATGAGGAGATTCTAAGGCTGAAAGGTCGAATCCGTGTCCCTAACATTCCTGAGCTTCGAAAGGAAGTACTGGATGAATGCCACAAGTCGAAACTTAGTATCCATCCGGGAGTAAGCAAAATGTATAATGACATCAAACGCACTTTCTGGTGGAAGTCGATGAAGAGGGACATTTCTTTATATGTTAGCCCTACTTGCCAGCTAGTCAAAAGCGACCAACGGAAATTGGCTGGATTGTTACAACCACTAGAAGTTCCTGGTTGGAAGTGGGAACATATTTCTATGGATTTCATTGATGGTCTGCCCAGAACAAAAAAAGGGAATGACAGTATTTGGGTGATTGTAGATCGCTTTACGAAGACTGCCCATTTTATACCGGTCAGATCAAATAGAACTGCTCAGAGTCTGGCGCAGATTTACTTCAAGGAAATAGTTAGACTGCATGGAGTGCCGCTCAGTATCGTCAGTGATAGAGATACAATATTCACTAGTAAATTCTGGGAAGCATTTCAAGTCGAACTGGGAACGAAGTTGAACTTGAGCACCGCTTATCATCCTCAGACAGACGGTCAGACTGAGAGGGTGAATCGTATTTTAGAAGATCTATTGCGGGCTTGTGTTATAGATTTCGGTGGATCCTGGGAAGGCAATCTGCATTTGGCTAAATTCTCTTATAACAACAGCTACCAGGCGAGTCTGACAATGTCGCCATTCGAAGCATTGTACGGTAGACCGTGCCGATCTCCTGCTTGTTGGGTCGAACCCGGAAATAGGCTTGTGTTGGGTCCTGATATGATTCGAGAAGCTGCCGACAAAGTCGATTTTATCAAGAATCGATTACTCGCCGCTCAAAGCCGACAAAAGAGCTATGCCGATAGAAGAAGAAGAAATATATCCTTTGCGGTTGGCGACTATGTATATTTGAAAGTATCGCCGATGAGAGGAGTTATCCGGTTCGGTAAAACTGGAAAGTTGGCACCTAAATTCATTGGTCCGTTTCCTATTCTGGAAAGGATCGGAACTCTCGCTTATAGGGTCAAACTACCTGATTGGCTGCCTGGAGTTCATGATGTATTTCATATATCTCAACTTCGGAAACACGTTCATGATCCTGACTTAATCGTGGAAGAAGCATCTCAACAAGACATTGAAATTACTCCAGAATTGGCTGTGAGAAGAGAGCCGCTAAAGATTATCGGCAAAGAAACCAAAGAGCTGAGGAGCAAGAAGGTTCGCTTAGTCAAAGTGCAATGGAGTGGAGATCCGCGAGATTGTACTTGGGAAACTGAGGAGAGCATTCAGAAAGCTTATCCCAGATGCCGAGTAGATATCTCTGATTGACTCCGGTGCAAGGTACATTTACCCTACTTTGCATTACCATTCAATTCTCTACTCTATTGTTATTTTCTTCCCATGAATGTGCACTATTTATTCTATAGTCTGAATGAGTTTAAAGGAGAATAGGAATTGATTTGTATGGTTTTGAAATATCGAAAACGATTTGATTGTTGGTTGTGTTGTGTGATTGTAGATTTATCAAACCACTTTCGACTTTGTTCCTTTTTGGGGACGAAAAGTTTTAAGTGGGGGAGATTGTAACGACCCAGAAAATCTGAACCAATTTAAATTTTTTTAAATTGGCTAAAATAATGGATTTGAAATATATAAAATAAATATTTTAAATAATTGAGAAGAAAACTGAGTTGAAACCGACAATTGAAAATGAATATAATTAATTATAATTATAAACAAGGCCTGAAATGGCGCTGCAGTTTCAAAAATTGAATTCAAACTTTGTCGCACTGTACCGGGTGCAAAACAAAACGGATTTTAGTGAAACCAAAAATATTTAAATCTGTTAGTGAATACCTTTCTAACGAATCTGAAAAATCGAATTTTCATAGCGGAAAGCAAAAGTTATGGCCGAATGAATTTTCAGAACGGTCGCTATGGAATTTATATAGCCCGTGAAAATGGCCATTTTGCATACGACCTCGGAATTCGACGAAACCAGTTTTGTTGGATCCGGGATGAGAAGTTATTACTAGGTTTCAAATTTCATAATTTTTGAAGCTAGTATGTGAGCGTGGCAAAGTAAAATGTGTTTTGGTCAATTATAGTTAAATTGGATCGACCAAAAATGGGCCTTTTTGCAAACGGTCTCAGAATTCGACGAAACTAGTTTTGTTGGGACCGTATCGTCAAAACATAGCTAGATTTATTTTTCTGGAATTTTTCGAATCAATATGTGGTCCTGGAAAATTGAAATGTACGTTCAAATTAAATATTGAATGTTTTATATTTTGATTTGAAAGGAAACTGACTGAAACATCCGAATGGGCCTTCGAAACATATTCCATTGTGTCAGGAATGGGGGTAATTAGCTAGGGACGATAGTCGTTGGGTTTGAATCGGTGTCCGTGAGCGAAAACCCTATTTTTCGAATTAAAATAAAACCTTGGCCAATGAAAATTATCCATTCATAATTTTAATAAAAGGAAAAAAAATGAAACCCTCCATCGTTCATAGAAACCGACGATCTTCGTCGTTCACCCCTTTCCGCCCACGCCGCCGCCGCTACAGGCCGTTCCAGACCCTGCCACCACCGCCGTTCGCTCCGCCTTCCCCCCCTCTACAAATCCGACCCATCGCCGACCCCCATCGCCTCCGCCATCGCCGAAATCGCCCCCACGAATTTCCAACCTTCCCATCACCAGATCTGCTCCGATCCGCCACCATCTCCGACCCCACCACCAGCGACCTGACGCCCTCGACCTCCTCTACGACGCCATCACCTCCGATCAGACCCACGACGCACGGATTTCGCGAAAACAGCGAATCCCCTTTTGAACGAACAATAAAGGTAATTCCTTTATATGTTTTAAACACTTTAGAGTGTTGCAAACTTTGAAAAATCGTATCTTGCTCGTTTCTTAACGAAATTCGATGAAACAGGAAACACCGTGACCGTGTGGACGCCTTCTACATTTTAGAAGAGACCACGTATTTTTCTGAGCCTTCTGCTATTTTTGGTGGAGTGGAACCCAATGTGAGATTTTTGATTTAAAAACAATATGGAAAACGACGTTGTATAAATTATATGGTCGATGTATGAGTTATATAAGCGTTGTACACCTCATGTATAAGCGTTGTATAAGTTGTACGTTCGATGTATAAGTTGTATATGCGTTGTAAAAATTATATATGCGTTGAAATAAAAGTGAATTGCTATATATAAATATATATATATACATATATATACGCCCCTCGTCCACAAACTATGGACGATATTTATTGATTGTGATTGGTGTGAAAATTGATTGATAGCGAATGGTTGTTTGGGATTGTTTGTGGTTGATATTGATTGATTGTGGTTGAAAAATACCATTTTGTGGTTGAAAAATATTTGGTTGAAACCACATAGGATTAGTTTGCGGAAATGAAATAAATATATACATGCCGCCTGCGTGCGAACTAGATGCATGATCCCCATTGTCAAAAACCGCGAGGTTTTAAGGTAGAGCGAGGAGCCATACTAGGGACGGTCCCGGTTTTAACTACCCTGCCGTTATGTTGCCGAAATTTTGAATGATACTCATGTGTTTGAATTATTTTCATATGCTAAAACTATATTTATTCATTGAATAGAAAACCTTCATGTGTTGAATCGATATTCATTCGTTGATTAGAAATTCATGTGTTGAATGGTATTCGCGTTTAAAATATAAAAATCGTATTTTTATCTATATATAGAAACTATAGAAAACCTTCATGTGTTGAATCGATATTCATTCGTTGAATAGAAATTCATGTGTTGAATGGTATTCACGTTTTAAAATATAAAAATCGCCTTTTTATCTATATATATAGAAACTATAAAAAACCTTCATGTGTTGAATCGATACTCATTGGTTGATTAGAAATTCATGAGTTGAATGGTATTCATATTTTGAAATAAATTGTTTCATAACAAAAATCACCCTTTATTAACTATATGGAATATGAAAAATAATCTCGTTTTTGAAAGAAATTGTTTTGTAAGAAAAATCCTATTTTTATCACCTATATAAACTATATAGAATAGTAGTGTTTTGAAATGAATTGTTTTACAATAAAAATCTCATTTTTATTATATACATGAATCGTTGAAATGTGAAGTGTTAAAAATAGCCACTCGTTCAAATAAACATATATGAGTTGAAATATTCATTAATTAGCTAATGATATGATTTTTGCCTATACATGCAACATTAGAACGAATGGTGTTTTTAAACCAAATGGAATCAAATATGAAGTTGAATAGAAAATGATAAGTGATAAGAACTATATATATGTACATGCATATTTATTGAACAGGTTATAGCAAAGGGGCTAGAGAAGAGGAATAAAATTTTGTGCCCGACAAATAGGTACACATTTACTGTTTTGTTTGGGTGATGATTTTATGAGCCTGTTGGCTAGCCGCTTGGATTTTTCTTTTTCTTTTTGACATGAGACGCCCGTGTGGCTATTTGGGAATTTTCCCAGCCCCTCCCGTACAAAGGAGGTTATGGCGAAATTTTCCAAAATTTTAAGGCGTTAGTGAAATATTTGAAGTGAAAACGATATTGAAATTGTTGAATGAACTATATTTATATAAATATATAAATATAAATAAAATTAAAACGAAACGTGGCCGTGCAGTTCGTGTTTTGAAACCGTGATTTCAAACAACTAGTGCGGGAAATCCGACCATCGGATTTTCCCGAAACCTCAACCGTCGGGTTCGCCTTGGAAATATCTTTCCAATGGCACCAACTTTGTAAAAATCCAACGGTTGGATTGTCTGGAATGTTTATTTCAAATTTAAAGAAAAACAGCGCCAGAAACGATTATATTTATATATATATAAATATAATTATATTTAATCGAATAACGACGCTGTAGTTCGTATTTTAAAATCGAAAATTCAAACGATTGTACCGGGAGATCCGACCGTCGGATTTTCCCGAAACTGGAACCGATGGATTCGTTTTGAAAAGACCTTTCTAATGATGTAAATTTTGTGAAGACCCAACGGTTAGGTTTTCAGATAAGTTTAATTCAAATCTGAAGAAAAACAGCGCCACGGCCGCGTTGTGGTCCAAAGCGTCGTTTTGAATAAATTGGCTATTTTAAAATAAATAAAAATAGCGACTAATCGTTATAAAATATCATAAGCGATATGGAGTGGAAATAAACTGAATTTGCTCGATTTATGTTGTATTTGATGGTTGAATGTGTTTGGTGTGAAAATTACATTAAAGAACAAAATTAGTGTTGTCGAATGATTTAACCATTGAAATAAATTGATTTGAAATTCTAAATATACGTGAATTATTTGAAAAGGCCGAGTTAATTCTCATTTCGAATAATTGACCGACGATTGAAATTCGAAGATGAAGACGGTGGTTGAAGACCGGAGATCTTCACCTCGTTTGGATGGTAACTGAGGTCCTGATTGGGAGGCATCCCGAAATATGGATAATGAGTGGTGATTGTCCAGACGTACGTGAAAATCGATGGGTTTGCGAGGTATTTAGTGCCTCCGGTTTCGTTCAGACCCAGAACGGACTTGTAAATGGACTGTGTGTCTGACATTGGATTTTATTCTGTGTTGATTGATCTCTATTAAATATACATATGTTTGGTGGCGGAGAATTTATTCTTTTGCTTAACGCCCTTCTCTGAGACGCACGAGCTCAGAGGTTGTATATCGATGGACATCAGTCGCATGGCATGAATTGCCTGTGTGGCATGCTAAGATGCAGTGATCAGGGCTCCTGTTGAAAAGCAAAGCCTTGTGGTGATGATCAAAGCACCGCCTGTGTGGCGTACCTTTGTGTATAACGTGAATTCGCGAGCCTCACACCCCGGTATGAACCTAAAACGGGAGAAGGACCTCAGGGAGGGCATGCGTTTCTTTCTAGCTAGGGTGGTGTCAGTGACCTACCAGCCCTGACATTTATATACTTTTCACCTATGTGGTTGTTGCTGTTGCGAGGCGCCTCGGTTTGATCGGACGATCCGGGTCCGATGGAGTCATTCGTTGGCTCGTTGACGCCGCAAAGGGCGGGGAAACGTATTGTTCAGGTATTTTAATCCACATCGGTGGACCGGCCCTGACGATCCAAAGGCTTGACTGAGTACTGCCTGAGACACGGGCTAGAGCGTCTCGAATTCGGTAAGGACTATCTTTTGCCTTGGTTCATGACGGAAATCCAACTTCCAAATACGACATCGTGCGGTTTTGATTGTAAATATATATGGCGACATGATATATGGTACCCATGCCATCTATGATTGATAGTTATGATTTGAAATTGTTTTCAGAACATATAAACACTAGCAATAATATCTAATGCCTTTGTTTTATTCGTATCAAGCATATTTTGGCCGTTATAAGGTAAAACTCTATCCTCCGGTTTGCGTTGCATTGTGTGATGGGAACTGAGTCTTATAACGGCTTCATTTTTATAAAAAGCATAGCGATGTTTAAAAGAAAGATTTGTTTTAAAGCACTGGCGATCCAATGGAGTAAACCCTTTCCACGAAAGTGGCGTGGTCCTGTGATTAGCCAAATTATATATGTGTTGAGTTGATTTCTCATACCAGTCCCATGACTGACTCGTAGTTTGTTTCACTTTCGAACTCGGGTGCCCCTTTTTCTACACGGGCAGCCTTGTATTCAGGTTTAGCTGGTTCTTTCTGGATAGCTGGAGCTGAAGATGGATTCTATCATTTATCTCTTTTTATGCTGTTCAGCTCCTATTGTACATATTTTGTTTGTTTTCCGCTGTAGACATTTATGTATAGCTGAACTGTATTTGTACTAAGTAAGATCCTGTATACTGTGTAACTCTGATGATTACTTTTATCCAGTATATTCTATTATTCATTATCTGGTGTATTTATTTAATTCTGTTCTGTTATTATCTGTTTCTGTGTTATATTCCAAAGATTACCCTTGCCACCGTCAGTACGGGGTTCGGGGTCGTCTCAGGAATCCAGTTGGATCCCTCCAACTTGTTTTCCTGCATCCACAAATGTTAGCCAACATAAATAATACCCATCCTGCTTCGAGGCAGGATACCACGGTATAGAAGGTCATCCACTATCATAGCGTGGGGAGCATAGGGTCATCCGCTAATGATACTACGGGCATCCGCTAATGGTACTGCGAAAAATCCAACCACCAATATGTATATAATATCAACCACCAAGCCTAAATAACTAATATATTTCTTAACAGCAACAAATAATATTTAAAGCATCCAAACAATCAACAAACAATTATTTTTAATTGATAAAAGAATTCAAAATAAAAATATGAGTGAGATTTACTCACCGTGATTTTCATTTTCTAGGTATCCAATTAAATTTAAATCGAATGCCATTCGATTTAAATTAGATCCCGTTCATCTCTGATTTATTCCAAATACTTTATCCCAACCTTGTATAAATTAGATACAAGGTTTATCAGGAATTTGATTAAGTAATTTAGTAACTAAAACTTAATTAATTAAATTATCTTATATTTCATTCCTTAATAGCCTCATCAACATCTCAGTCGAAAAACTGTAGCTTGGTCTTACCAAAAACAGTTCGGTCCCGACACTTAATCAAAACCACCACAACCAAAATTCCTTCCCCATGAAAAATCGCAGAACCATCATCGATGGACTCCTATAATGAATTCAACACAGGCACCCTTTTCCATTACCAGATCTGAAACCGAACATCCTGAATTGGAACTCCACCATATCGCAACTTCAAAGACCAATACCCACATCGACTCACCACTACAACCCTCACTTGCTCGCCACTTTGCATCCATTTCAGTCGCCTGGAATAAATTGCGACCAAGTAGCAGCTTCAGCCACGCACAGTACAGGGTATGACACCCTCTAGTTCAAACCCACCTCAACCTCCTCTAATCTTGAATGCCATGAACCCTAAATCACAAACATCGTGACTTACATCTCAACATCAGAACAAGTTCGGACATCCCCACATCCATCGCGACCCAGTATTCAATCTTCGATCTCACGCCAGAGACCCTGCGAGCTTCAGGAATAGGCGTGCGATCCCCTTTCTGCCTGAAGTTCATTCGATTCTTCTTTTTCTTTTTACTGGATGGTTCGAATTGATTTGTAGAGAAGGGCTCACGATTTCCTGAATTTAAAGAGGAAGACGGGTTTTTGATTAGAAGAGGAGAATGAATTTGTGAACAATGTTTTCGATTTCCCGAGAATAAACGAACCAAGAAAAATAGAAGAATGGGATATGCTGTGATTTAAATAGACGAGAGGAAGACTTCAGGTAGAAGGAATAGGACTGTGTACGTACAATTGCTAGGTTAGGTTAAGTACATTTTATTTAATTCTGATTTGATTTAAAAAGATTTTTATTCTTTTTAAATAGATACCAATTTGATTTTGATCCTATCCACAATCAAATATCTCGGGGTCCATTAATTTAAATCACGAACCGCTATTTTAGCGTAACCACTGTCGTTTCAACATTGTAGCGTTATGTTGAACTCAACAGAATATATTCTGAATTTTAATTTGGAATTATATATAAAATAACCATAATAAATCAATATAATATAATTTAAATTCAAAACAAATAAATGCTTCGAAAATAAATTATTATTATCATCGTATATTCAAATAGAATTTATACCGGTCATCTGGATTATTTTGATTCAGTTTTCAACTATGAAATTTGATTCATATTATTAACTCAATATTTAAAACCATATTAAATATTTAAAATTAACTGTTCGAAAAATCCGGGTCGTTACACAGAGTAATAAGAAGAGACATAAAACTCTGGGTTAGACAAAAGTCTGGTATGAGTGATAAGCAACAAAACAAAACAATAACAGGTATAATCCAATCATACCTGAACCTGTTCCTGCAACCAAATAGTTATCACAACAAGATGTACAGTACTCTAAGGTAATACTATAATAAGTGTAAATGGGGGTGTGGGTCATGGTGATAGCAAACATCAAACATAGCAAACATCCTCACATCTCTCACTCAGTGCGTAAAGCATACGATATCCACCACCCGATCACCCAATCTTTCGCTACGATCACTTTGCTCCATAGAGTCACTATGACCCCATTGGACTGATCTATAGCTACTAATCCGTCTCTAAGTCGTGAGCTAAAGTTATGGATATCGATAAACCCTTTGCACTCGTCCCGCAGCAAAGTCTAATCGTCAAGTTAACTCGTTGGTTCCTATCTGGATCCCGAGTTCTAACTTCTCATTTGAACTACCTTTGCAACTCGGGTTTTGGTCTCTTCCCGTTCATGTTTCTTCAGTTCGTAGCTCCAAGCTTCCATTCATGTCCATGCTTCGATTCGTGGTTCGCCCCCGTGACATCGGCTCGTGACTCCTGATAGTGGCCATCGATTCATGGTCCCCCTTCGACTCGCGGCTCATGACAATGTGACTCTAGGATCCGGTTTGTGGCCTTCCTGATCGGTTCGTAGTCCTCCCTCTAGTTCGCGAGTTGCAGTGGAGTTCGTGGTGTCTCGGTCCACTCGTGGCCCATAGTTCAGTTCGCGATGCTCCAAGTCAGCTCGTGGGGGTTGCACCAGCTCGTGGCATAGGCGGTTCGTGAAGGGTGGTCCGATTCGTGATGGGGGTGTGCTCTACGATCGGGTCGGGTCATGGCATGTGCTTTACAAACGGGTTGTGTAACGGCTGGAAATTTCCGACTCCTCGAGAGTCGGAAATTCCGCGACGTTAGTGAAAGAATTTAGAAGGTGAGAAAGAAAAGATAGAACTAATAGAATAGAAGAAGAAGAAGAAGAACATCAGAATCATCAGAGTAACACGAATCTCACAGCGGAACGAATAACATATAATATATAACATAACTTTGAAGTAAACAATTATATATATACAACAGCACTTATCAGAGTACAACACTTACAACACAGCGGAAATAACTATAGCTATAGAATCTTGAAGTCTCCTGCTCCAAGCTCTCCATGTATATCTGTAAATCCCGACTACTTGACTGCCCGTACAAATTTAGGCACCCAAGAGTTTAGGGAAAACAACAAAGTAAACTCCGGGTCAGTCATGGGACTGGTATGAGTAAAATAGTTTAAAACAGGCATAGGATATCTCATAAGACCACGCCGTGAATACGGAACGGGTTTTTCCTTATGAGTATCTGAACAACTTTGACAAGCAATATCATTGTGATATTATAATAATGTCTAAGTACAAATAGTTATCAATCTAGCAGAAACGTTTGCATCTCACGTTCCACATACATAGTATAAAATCATAAACCGCAGGGCGCTTATTGAAGATTGGATTCCAACAGACAAGGTATGGGAGCACCTTCTGAATAGTGTACTCTAGAGGTGATACACTCAGGGTTCAACAAGAACGTCTTGCAACCCGGCCACACATGACCGCTCACTCATTTAGCTTGAGTGTCGCGAATATATTGCCACCACGGTTATAGGCCATCAACCGTCATCCGAAGATACAGAATCAAAAAGAAGTATAAATATGAATATTCCCTAGATCGGTGACAATACACCCTGCTTGGGGATGACCCAACTAGCCATGCTGCCTAGCCCAACTTTTGTTACTTCCCGGTGTGAGGCTAGAAGCTACGTCTATCTTCAGAACATCTGATCACCATTCACTTTGAATGCCACATCGTCATACCCGCCAAATCACAAATTGACTTATCCAAAAATAACACGGGTATATAGCTAAGAGAAACGAATTCCTCCGCCACCAAACGTGAATACGTTTGAACAGATCAACTTACGCGATCCATTAGATATACTCTGTAAGACCTTCTTCCATATACGTTGTCCTGGGACTGGACAAGCCGAAGGCACTATTCAGTATATCCATCTTAGTCACTGTTATCTAAGACTTATACAACAGCCCTTGCACTTTACTCCGTCTTCAATTTATCTTTGGCATATATTGCTCGCAACGCTTATGCCAATACAGAGTGGTTCTTTGGATGATAATCCAACCGGTCTCTCCATATTAACAACGTTAAAATGGTAAAAACTTTGATAGTCTGTGATTCAACTATCAAATGAAAACATGTCGGTGTACAAACAACGATCTTATTTCCAAATGGAAATTCGATCGATCAATCATCATATGTTCATATTTCCTTATTTCATATATTTCGAAAATATATGTTATTAATCATTGGAAAACATTTCCATAGCTTATTTTCACATCACTATTATTTCGCAACTATCAGTCCCTAACTGTAACTAGTATGAGAACAATTCTCTAAGTATCAATCCGGAAGGTCGAAACCAACATCCGATCGTCACTAAGAAAACCGTTCAACTTACCCTCTCCAGTTAGTTTCTGAATTTGCTTAACTCTATTTCTTAAATTCTTATCATGAAAACATTTCATTTTCTATGTTTAGAAAACATATCTGACTATATTTGGAAAACGTTTCCAAAACTCATTTACGGATTTCCAATGAACGTTGTATGAAACATCGTTACGCTTAATCCATTAATCGCTTATTACTTAACTATATTTCAAATCAACCTTTTCTATCGAACCACAACTATTCCTTTGTCAATTCTGAAGTCAATCAAGTTGGGGTATAATTACCTCTCAGACCTTAATTGAACAACGTCCTTTACTGTGAAATAGATGAAGCTCGTCACTCACTTTTTACAATCATCTGTTTTACGCAAATTCTCGGATTCAGGTTACGAATCCACTTCTTATATGACAACGTTTGATTATAACTATAACGTTATAATTCCTACTTCTGCAATGTCTAGCCTAAATTATAACTTTATCTCCTAACTCGAATAATTTAACAGACACCTAATTTCTAAATCAATAACTAAATCTTGATTTAAACCCTGGAAAGTAAATAATACTTTCCCGAATTCGCTATAATTGAATTCGACGTATAACTCTCTTTCGAGTAATCTCTATTTGATTAACTCTTCTTCGAATAACCTATATTCGATTATCTCTCTTCGAATAACTCATATTCGAAATCTCTCTCTTTCGAATAAACAATATTCGATCTCTTTCTTTCGAATATGCTATATTCGAAAATCTCCTTTCGATTTACTAATCGATAACTCCTTTCGATCAAACTAAAATCGATAACTCCTTTAACTCTATTCGAATAACTAATATTCGACTTACTCCTTTGGGTCGACTCATTTGATTAACTCCTTCGAATAACTAATCCGAATAACTTACCTTCGAATAACCAATATTCGATTTACTCTAACTTGATTAACTTAATTCTAATCGATTTACTCCATTTCGATTCAACTTAATTCAAATGATTAACTTAACTCAAATTGATTAACTCCTTTCGAATAACTAAATTCGATTTAACTCTTCTCGAATAACTACATTCGATTAACTCAAATTGAATAACTAATATTCAATTAACTCTTACGTGTTTAACTCTATTCAAATATCTAATTCGAATAACTCATTTCGAATAACTAAATTCGATTAACTCTTTTAACTTTACTCGAATAACAATATTCGATTAACACCTTCTTCCGAATAACTATATTCGATTAACTCTTCGACTAACTCCTTTGGATTAACTAACTTCGAATAACTCCTTTGGATTAGCTAACTTCGAATAACTCCTTTGGATTAACTAACTTCGAATAACTCCTTTGGATTAACTAACTTCGAATAACCAATATTCGATAACTACTCTTCGAATAAATAATATTCGGTAACTCTTCTCAAATGAATAACATTTGATTTCTCCACTCGAATAAACTATACTCGATTACTCTTCCCTCGAATATACTATATTCGATAACTCTATTTCGAATAAGTGATATTCGGCAACTCTACTCGATTAACTCCACTTGGATAACTCTAACTGGTCACCTCTAACTGGTCAACTCTAACTGGTCAACTCAACTGGTTAACCTAACTGGTTAACTCTAACTGGTAACCTCTAATTAGTCAACTCTAACTGGTCAACTCTAACTGGTCAACTCTAACTGGTTAACTCAAATGGTTAACTCTAATTGGTTAACTCAAATGGTTTACCCTAACTTGATTTACTTGTCTCGATTAACTGAACTAATCCACTTAGTTTAACTTAGTTAATTCACTTTGATTTACAAATTAGTTTAACTTAACTAATACACTTCGATTAACCGCTTAGTTTATCTTAACTAATTTTACTTTGGTTAACTTAACCAATTACTTTGATTAACTCGACTAACTTGCTTTGGTTAACTTAACAAATTACTTTGTTTAACTCTATTCGAATAAGTAATTCGAATCACTCTAATGTGTTTAACTCTATTCAAATATCTAACTCGAATAACTAATTGATTAACTCGACCAATTCACTTGGTTAACTCGACCAATTCACTGGATTAACTCCTATTTATTTAACAAATAAATATCTCCTTTAGTTTAATTCTATTTATTTAATCTCTAAATAAATATCCTTTATATTTCTTTTAACGAATATAATTCCTTTATATTTTGATTAACAAATATATCCCCTTATATTCGATTAACATACATATTCCCTTGTATTTGATTTACAAATATAATTCTTTTATATTTGTTTTACCAACTATATTCCTTTATATTCAGAATCCTTTTTCTTATATATATATATATAATCCCTTGATTTTATATAAATAAACTATTTTCAAAATATACTTTGAAAACCCCTCTCCTACATTTTGGTATTTCTCATGGTATTTATCACACCATATAACAACGATAAATATCGTCCCACCACACATAATCCCACAGATTATATACATCACATTATATATCACAATATAAAAATCACAGTAAAATAACTGTTGAGGAATCCAGTCGGATTCCTCCAACCTGTTTCCCTGCATCACAGATGTTAGACAATATAGATAACATCACTTTCAGTTCCATATGATATATTCTGTTAAACAGAATCAATATAGAAATTTAACTAACTGACTAGCAGTTTAATCAAACAATCAACACACAATCAATCAGTCCATATTTAACAGTTCTAAAAATATAACATGAAATTTATAAACTGTTCAGAGTTAGTGAGATTTACTCACCTTGGCGCGTTAACCGTTAAATAACGATTTGCGTCATTTGATTATACCCGGCGCTTCAATTTCCTAAAACTGTAACGTGCTCCAAATTATGTCGGACCGATTCGATAGTGTAGTAATTTCTAATATGATTCCATTGGCACCTGGTTCGCGTTATTCGTAGCCCAAACCCACCACCAACATTTGATCCGCAACCCGGTTTCCTCCTCCACGTGAAACAAACTTGCTGCATGAAGCGCTTGCTTTCCATGAAATGAATCGTTCCACATCATTCGTGATGCTGTGTTGGAGAGCCCAACTAACTACGTTGTTTAACCAAACACGTCTGGTTGTTTATATATGTAAAGCAAATAGCAATACTTGATAAAAGTTTAGCGGCCATTCACTCATGATTTGCATTCCATGTCTCCATGCTTTCCAGTATACACAAATTTCATCACCTTTTCACTATACGTGCACCGCTTCCGTTATTCACTCTCCTTGCTGCTTCGAATCAAAGGCAACCACATCAATCTCCATCTTTTTCACTGAAACGTTTGAACCTCCTGTACCCTTCCTTGCATGCCCCTAATGCCACATTTCATCATCATTTTTTTCCAACTAACGTATCCGCCTCCAGCATTCTGAGAACTGCCATTTTTCTCCTTTGAAACCGCACATCTGTATTTACATTTCACCATCATCCCACGGTGCTACTTCAAACTGAACCTTACCTCCACAGTTGCTTTTCTCCTCTCAAAGAACAACCGCAACTCTTTTATAAACCCACGCCATTTACATCCCTTCCCTCCTCATAGTGACTGCGTCACTTTCTAACTCAACTCCAACCTCTCGTACCAATCTGATTCCGCACAAAAACCCCAACGCAGACCTCCTTGTGAGCACTACCCGACTATACTAATCCTATTCCACTCGCGCTACTTCCCTTTTTCTCCTCTTTCTATTTTTATGTCGATCAACTGCCTTGATGGACAACGACGCCCTGATTCCGATTTTCGGATCCCTCCCTGGCGATGCCAGCAGGCGCGCCCTGCTTCAGGGAGATTGACCCATACCCCATTTTCATCTCCGAAGTCATGCGAGCACGTTAACGATCAGGAAGAGCTGGTGGCCTTTTTGATTTGAAGCATTTCGGCTTGTTGTTTTTAAGCCTTTCAGACCATTTATTTAAAGGTGGAGGCGGCTACGAAATCGAACAGAGGAAAATATTAGGTTCAACGAGTACAAAGGAGGGGGGTACTTATAGTGTTCTTAGATATTTTTATTGTGTGGAGAGGAGGTTTTCACGTCTTTGTTTTTAGGCCAAAAGAAAAGGGTGGTTTGAGAAGCAACAACGTGGACCCTTGTTTTATGTTACACTTCTGTTAAAGTTATGATATAGTGTAGTATCCATTTTCGTATGTTCCATTCATATACAACTGCTAAGGACAGAACTAGCTACATCGTTGTGACGACCAATGTGTCAGGACCCAAAAAATATAATAATATCGGTAGATTGACTCATATTGTGAAACCCCAAATGTTGATTACAGGGTGCGAAATACTTCAAATAAAAAGTCGCTTATTAAATTAAATAAAAATTACCATAAAATTCTAAAAATTAAATTATCGCTATGTCCCAAAAGAACCTTGTCTGAATTCACACCCGATATCTAATTATTTTGAAATAACCGTTATGGCCGATAAACGATTCTATAGCGACTATTCTGAAATTTGATTTGGACATATCTCAAAATCTACACGACGAAATCCTGATTTTTCTCTTCCACTAGAAATATATACTCCACCAGCTCCACATGTTTCTTGTTTCACAGAAATCCGGCTTAAAACGAATTATGTACATTCAGTTGAAGTTCAAATCGCCAAATTGCGAACTGCCGCGACGTTTCAAGTTCGTTTTAATTATAATTATAAATTATAAGTTCGAACGTTGTACTTTAAGTTATCGATATCACCAAATCGATATATAAATAATTAAATAAATTAATTATTCGACAGCTAACAAAACGCGCCATTACAGACTTCCCCCCTTAAAATAATTTCGTCCTCGAAATTGCTAAGCTAGGAAAATGCTACCAACTTTACTAACTAGATTCAAATATCTTTTAGTTTACTTCTCAACTCCAGTTTCAACTGAACCATTTAATTTTCAATTAAATTATTAATTCCTTCTGGCTAACCGAATTTCCATAAATCACGAGAATGTTCTAACGCCTGGAATTTTCGAAAAAGTTCGCCATACCCTCCTTTGTATTGGTTAATATGACAAACCACCTCTCGCCTCTCTAGGCCTTCTCCAACCCAAAAGAAAATCAAACAGCCAAGCGGCTTGCCAATTCGGCTCATAAAATCCAAACTCATATATAATATAAACTTGTACCTTTTTGTCGGTCGTATCATTATATCCTTTTGATCTGTTATCACTTCTGCATACATCATGGTCATTCCACTCAATTTATATCCTCAAACCAAATCATTCGCTTATACCCAAGCCGAATTCCATTCAAACTCCAACATCAAATTTCAAACTCTTAACTTATCAATTTGGTTCCATTCTAGATTATCTCTAATCCAATTCAATTTTATTTAACTCGGTTCAAGTTAAATTTCAATTTATTTTTACCATCTCATTTTATTTAACTTCATTAGTTAAATTTTAATTCCAGAACTTATGTTCCTGGGTTTCTTTCAAATCAATTTGAAATCATAATGCCAATTCAAAACTTTTGAATTTCTCAACAACTTGTTTTCTCAAAACAATTCAAAAACAAAACCTTTGGTAGTAATCCGTCACTTAGAACTCGAAAATGGACACTGATGATGTCTAGATTCATCATCAAAATCTATTTTCCAGCTATCGCAGTGAGTTCAATACTATATCATTTTCAATTTGAAAAACATTTTCAAAATCTCCCAGGAACTTAAAATTTCCTTATTTTAATTCCAAATCTGATTTAAATTCATATTTAATTCAAACTATTTCATATATTACATTCATATGAATCCTGATTGGTCATTTATAACCATTTCACCCTTTTATAATCTTATTCGATTATAATAACCACCAACACAATCAATATACTATAATAATTTCAAGATATATATTTCTTCTATAAACAAATATATTTTGGGAAAAATTATTTCATTTTACCCTCTTTCAAAACATACCATGACGGTTCATCGTATTCGAGTGTTTAGTAACCCTTATCGATACAGTGGATCAACTGATCGACCAGAATTCATAAGCCACTCAACCAATGAGTCTCCACAATATAAAACCATTTTATATTGAATAACAATTACGCGCTCATATATATACACTCAAACTCAATCTAGGATATTACCAATCCCATCTCTATCGAGTTATGCCACAGAGCCAAGGTAATTACTTAACTTAAGCTCTGATACCAACTGTAACGGCTGGAAATTTCCGACTCCTCGAGAGTCGGAAATTCCGCGACGTTAGTGAAAGAATTTAGAAGGTGAGAAAGAAAAGATAGAACTAATAGAATAGAAGAAGAAGAAGAACATCAGAATCATCAGAGTAACACGAATCTCACAGCGGAACGAATAACATATAATATATAACATAAGTTTGAAGTAAACAGTTATATATATACAACAACACTTATCAGAGTACAACACTTACAACACAGCGGAAATAACTATAGCTATAGAATCTTGAAGTCTCCTGCTCCAAGCTCTCCATGTATATCTGTAAATCCCGACTACTTGACTGCCCGTACAAATTTAGGCACCCAAGAGTTTAGGGAAAACAACAAAGTAAACTCCGGGTCAGTCATGGGACTGGTATGAGTAAAATAGTTTAAAACAGGTATAGGATATCTCATAAGACCACGCCGTGAATACGGAACAGGTTTTTCCTTATGAGTATCTGAACAACTTTGACAAGCAATATCATTGTGATATTATAATAATGTCTAAGTACAAATAGATATCAATCTAGCAGAAACGTTTGCATCTCACGTTCCACATACATAGTATAAAATCATAAACCGCAGGGCGCTTATTGAAGATTGGATTCCAACAGACAAGGTATGGGAGCACCTTCTGAATAGTGTACTCTAGAGGTGATACACTCAGGGTTCAACAAGAACGTCTTGCAACCCGGCCACACATGACCGCTCACTCATTTAGCTTGAGTGTCGCGAATATATTGCCACCACGGTTATAGGCCATCAACCGTCATCCGAAGATACAGAATCAAAAAGAAGTATAAATATGAATATTCCCTAGATCGGTGACAATACACCCTGCTTGGGGATGACCCAACTAGCCATGCTGCCTAGCCCAACTTTTGTTACTTCCCGGTGTGAGGCTAGAAGCTACGTCTATCTTCAGAACATCTGATCACCATTCACTTTGAATGCCACATCGTCATACCCGCCAAATCACAAATTGACTTATCCAAAAATAACACGGGTATATAGCTAAGAGAAACGAATTCCTCCGCCACCAAACGTGAATACGTTTGAACAGATCAACTTACGCGATCCATTAGATATACTCTGTCAGACCTTCTTCCATATACGTTGTCCTGGGACTGGACAAGCCGAAGGCACTATTCAGTATATCCATCTTAGTCACTGTTATCTAAGACTTATACAACAACCCTTGCACTTTACTCCGTCTTCAATTTATCTTTGGCATATATTGCTCGCAACGCTTATGCCAATACAGAGTGGTTCTTTGGATGATAATCCAACCGGTCTCTCCATATTAACAACGTTAAAATGGTAAAAACTTTGATAGTCTGTGATTCAACTATCAAATGAAAACATGTCGGTGTACAAACAACGATCTTATTTCCAAATGGAAATTCGATCGATCAATCATTATATGTTCATATTTCCTTATTTCATATATTTCGAAAATATATGTTATTAATCATTGGAAAACATTTCCATAGCTTATTTTCACATCACTATTATTTCGCAACTATCAGTCCCTAACTGTAACTAGTATGAGAACAATTCTCTAAGTATCAATCCGGAAGGTCGAAACCAACATCCGATCGTCACTTAGAAAACCGTTCAACTTACCCTCTCCAGTTAGTTTCTGAATTTGCTTAACTCTATTTCTTAAATTCTTATCATGAAAACATTTCATTTTCTATGTTTAGAAAACATATCTGACTATATTTGGAAAACGTTTCCAAAACTCATTTACGGATTTCCAATGAACGTTGTATGAAACATCGTTACGCTTAATCCATTAATCGCTTATTACTTAACTATATTTCAAATCAACCTTTTCTATCGAACCACAACTATTCCTTTGTCAATTCTGAAGTCAATCAAGTTGGGGTATAATTACCTCTCAGACCTTAATTGAACAACGTCCTTTACTGTGAAATAGATGAAGCTCGTCACTCACTTTTTACAATCATCTGTTTTACGCAAATTCTCGGATTCAGGTTACGAATCCACTTCTTATATGACAACGTTTGATTATAACTATAACGTTATAATTCCTACTTCTGCAATGTCTAGCCTAAATTATAACTTTATCTCCTAACTCGAATAATTTAACAGACACCTAATTTCTAAATCAATAACTAAATCTTGATTTAAACCCTGGAAAGTAAATAGTACTTTCCCGAATTCGCTATAATTGAATTCGACGTATAACTCTCTTTCGAGTAATCTCTATTTGATTAACTCTTCTTCGAATAACCTATATTCGATTATCTCTCTTCGAATAACTCATATTCGAAATCTCCCTCTTTCGAATAAACAATATTCGATCTCTTTCTTTCGAATATGCTATATTCGAAAATCTCCTTTCGATTTACTAATCGATAACTCCTTTCGATCAAACTAAAATCGATAACTCCTTTAACTCTATTCGAATAACTAATATTCGACTTACTCCTTTGGGTCGACTCATTTGATTAACTCCTTCGAATAACTAATCCGAATAACTTACCTTCGAATAACCAATATTCGATTTACTCTAACTTGATTAACTTAATTCTAATCGATTTACTCCATTTCGATTCAACTTAATTCAAATCGATTAACTTAACTCAAATTGATTAACTCCTTTCGAATAACTAAATTCGATTTAACTCTTCTCGAATAACTACATTCGATTAACTCAAATTGAATAACTAATATTCAATTAACTCTTACGTGTTTAACTCTATTCAAATATCTAATTCGAATAACTCATTTCGAATAACTAAATTCGATTAACTCTTTTAACTTTACTCGAATAACAATATTCGATTAACACCTTCTTTCGAATAACTATATTCGATTAACTCTTCGACTAACTCCTTTGGATTAACTAACTTCGAATAACTCCTTTGGATTAACTAACTTCGAATAACCAATATTCGATAACTACTCTTCGAATAAATAATATTCGGTAACTCTTCTCAAATGAATAACATTTGATTTCTCCACTCGAATAAACTATACTCGATTACTCTTCCCTCGAATATACTATATTCGATAACTCTACTTCGAATAAGTGATATTCGGCAACTCTACTCGATTAACTCCACTTGGATAACTCTAACTGGTCACCTCTAACTGGTCAACTCTAACTGGTCAACTCAACTGGTTAACCTAACTGGTTAACTCTAACTGGTAACCTCTAATTAGTCAACTCTAACTGGTCAACTCTAACTGGTTAACTCAAATGGTTAACTCTAATTGGTTAACTCAAATGGTTTACCCTAACTTGATTTACTTGTCTCGATTAACTGAACTAATCCACTTAGTTTAACTTAGTTAATTCACTTTGATTTACAAATTAGTTTAACTTAACTAATACACTTCGATAAACCGCTTAGTTTATCTTAACTAATTTTACTTTGGTTAACTTAACCAATTACTTTGATTAACTCGACTAACTTGCTTTGGTTAACTTAACAAATTACTTTGTTTAACTCTATTCGAATAAGTAATTCGAATCACTCTAATGTGTTTAACTCTATTCAAATATCTAACTCGAATAACTAATTGATTAACTCGACCAATTCACTTGGTTAACTCGACCAATTCACTGGATTAACTCCTATTTATTTAACAAATAAATATCTCCTTTAGTTTAATTCTATTTATTTAATCTCTAAATAAATATCCTTTATATTTCTTTTAACGAATATAATTCCTTTATATTTTGATTAACAAATATATCCCCTTATATTCGATTAACATACATATTCCCTTGTATTTGATTTACAAATATAATTCTTTTATATTTGTTTTACCAACTATATTCCTTTATATTCAGAATCCTTTTTCTTATATATATATATATATATATATATATATATATATATATATATATATATATATAAAATCCCTTGATTTTATATAAATAAACTATTTTCAAAATATACTTTGAAAACCCCTCTCCTACATTTTGGTATTTCTCATGGTATTTATCACACCATATAACAACGATAAATATCGTCCCACCACACATAATCCCACAGATTATATACATCACATTATATATCACAATATAAAAATCACAGTAAAATAACTGTTGAGGAATCCAGTCGGATTCCTCCAACCTGTTTCCCTGCATCACAGATGTTAGACAATATAGATAACATCACTTTCAGTTCCATATGATATATTCTGTTAAACAGAATCAATATAGAAATTTAACTAACTGACTAGCAGTTTAATCAAACAATCAACACACAATCAATCAGTCCATATTTAACAGTTCTAAAAATATAACATGAAATTTATAAACTGTTCAGAGTTAGTGAGATTTACTCACCTTGGCGCGTTAACCGTTAAATAACGATTTGCGTCATTTGATTATACCCGGCGCTTCAATTTCCTAAAACTGTAACGTGCTCCAAATTATGTCGGACCGATTCGATAGTGTAGTAATTTCTAATATGATTCCATTGGCACCTGGTTCGCGTTATTCGTAGCCCAAACCCACCATCAACATTTGATCCGCAACCCGGTTTCCTTCTCTACGTGAAACAAACTTGCTGCATGAAGCGCTTGCTTTCCATGAAATGAATCGTTCCACATCATTCGTGATGCTGTGTTGGAGAGCCCAACTAACTACGTTGTTTAACCGAACACGTCTGGTTGTTTATATATGTAAAGCAAATAGCAATACTTGATAAAAGTTTAGTGGCCATTCACTCATGATTTGCATTGCATGTCTCCATGCTTTCCAGTATACACAAATTTCATCACCTTTTCACTATACGTGCACCGCTTCCGTTATTCACTCTCCTTGCTGCTTCGAATCAAAGGCAACCACATCAATCTCCATCTTTTTCATTGAAACGTTTGAACCTCCTGTACCCTTCCTTGCATGCCCCTGATGCCACATTTCATCATCATTTTTTTCCAACTAACGTATCCGCCTCCAGCATTCTGAGAACTGCCATTTTTCTCCTTTGAAACCGCACATCTGTATTTACATTTCACCATCATCCCACGGTGCTACTTCAAACTGAACCTTACCTCCACAGTTGCTTTTCTCCTCTCAAAGAACAACCGCAACTCTTTTATAAACCCACGCCATTTACATCCCTTCCCTCCTCATAGTGACTGCGTCACTTTCTAACTCAACTCCAACCTCTCGTACCAATCTGATTCCGCACAAAAACCCCAACGCAGACCTCCTTGTGAGCACTACCCGACTATACTAATCCTATTCCACTCGCGCTACTTCCCTTTTTCTCCTCTTTCTATTTTTATGTCGATCAACTGCCTTGATGGACAACGACGCCCTGATTCCGATTTTCGGATCCCTCCCTGGCGATGCCAGCAGGCGCGCCCTGCTTCAGGGAGATTGACCCATACCCCATTTTCATCTCCGAAGTCATGCGAGCACGTTAACGATCAGGAAGAGCTGGTGGCCTTTTTGATTTGAAGCATTTCAGCTTGTTGTTTTTAAGCCTTTCAGACCATTTATTTAAAGGTGGAGGCGGCTACGAAATCGAACAGAGGAAAATATTAGGTTCAACGAGTACAAAGGAGGGGGGGGTACTTATAGTGTTCTTAGATATTTTTATTTTGTGGAGAGGAGGTTTTCACGTCTTTGTTTTTAGGCCAAAAGAAAAGGGTGGTTTGAGAAGCAACAACGTGGACCCTTGTTTTATGTTACACTTCTGTTAAAGTTATGATATAGTGTAGTATCCATTTTCGTATGTTCCATTCATATACAACTGCTAAGGACAGAACTAGCTACATCGTTGTGACGACCAATGTGTCAGGACCCAAAAAATATAATAATATCGGTAGATTGACTCATATTGTGAAACCCCAAATGTTGATTACAGGGTGCGAAATACTTCAAATAAAAAGTCGCTTATTAAATTAAATAGAAATTACCATAAAATTCTAAAAATTAAATTATCGCTATGTCCCAAAAGAACCTTGTCTGAATTCACACCCGATATCTAATTATTTTGAAATAACCGTTATGGCCGATAAACGATTCTATAGCGACTATTCTGAAATTTGATTTGGACATATCTCAAAATCTACACGACGAAATCCTGATTTTTCTCTTCCACTAGAAAGATATACTCCACCAGCTCCACATGTTTCTTGTTTCACAGAAATCCGGCTTAAAACGAATTATGTACATTTAGTTGAAGTTCAAATCGCCAAATTGCGAACTGCCGCGACGTTTCAAGTTCGTTTTAATTATAATTATAAATTATAAGTTCGAACGTTGTACTTTAAGTTATCGATATCACCAAATCGATATATAAATAATTAAATAAATTAATTATTTGACAGCTAACAAAACGCGCCATTACAGGTTGGTTCGGGTAGGGGCGATCCGACCTGATCTGGCTCCTGCATATTTTCCTGCAACTTCCAGCGATTGTTTTTACGCCACACGACGGCGTTTTCGACTATTATAACTATTCTAAACAATTACAAAACATTCCAAACAGTCATAGCAACATGTATAGTCATCCACAAACACCAAAACAATAAATAATCATGACAATATAGATCAAACATACCCAAGAACCCATGTTTTCCCCTAATCATGTTTAAGCATAACTAATGATAGGGTTAGCAAAACTTAACCAAATTAACCCAAATTTCTAACAGAGGTCTAAAATAATATTTTAGAATTTTACAATTTTTTTCCATATTTTCTGATCCATAATTTCGCTAATTATCACTAATCACCCCTAATTGGTCGTAATTAGTGAAAAACAATGCAAATCACTCACCTTTGTCACAATTAAAACTTTAAGAACTGAAAATCCTCTGATTTGGGTGAATACCAATGTCTAACAGCAGCTCCAACCTTGAATTGGTGCTATTTCTCCTTAATTTGACGTAGCTTGGCTTAATCTTCAATTAGAAAGCGAATAGGAGCGATTTGGGATGAAATTAGAAGGTGGAGGCCATGGCTAGGGTTAGAGGAATCTTTTAGGCGGCTGAAAATTGAAATAAAATTCGTTTCCTAACTATTCTCAGCCTCCCCATAACCCTAATCCTGAAATGGGTTATGGGCCCTCTTGCTAATCACTCTAATTAGGCTCGGTTAAGCTGTTTTTCACCTTCTAAACCTTGTTTCAGCCACTTCTCCCAAACGGTGAGTCTGTTTGGCTAATGTGACCACTCTTTGGAAAGGTAAACCATCATCTGGATCTAATGGAAGTGGTTTTAGGTCAAAACTCCTTACCAATCAAAAGTTATGGCCGAAACTAGATTAGCTAGGGGCAAAACAGTCATATAAAAATCGACAAAAATCATGAACATGGGAAATGACCCCAGTAGTCATCTCCCAAAGTTACATGACCATACGACTTCGTATGTGAAATAAATAAATATTCTACGTTCTTTCGATGCTTAGAATGCAGGTCGCTACATTCTCCCCCTCCCCCCCTTTAAGAAATTTCGGCCCCGAAATTCCTTAACCAAAACATACAAAGGTTCCCGCATGCCTATCAATTACTTGCTATCAATCAAACATACATAACAAACACAAGCCTACCCTAGCATGCGGTCTACTAACGAGGGAAGAAACTATCACTATTAAAAACTTACCAGGCAAAGAGTTCTAAATACGACTTTCTTATGCTCTCCTCTGTTTCCCAAGTACAATCTTTCTCATTCCCACCCCACTGGACTTTGAGTAGTTTCACCATCTTCTTTCGAAGTTGTTTCGTATCGTGTCCGACAACACGAATTGTCTTGTTGTTCCCAACCACCTTGAGTTCTACCTCGATATCGTCCAACTGATTTGGTGAAATAGTTACATTAGGGTCGTGCACAAACTTCCTTAACTGAGAAACATGAAATACGTTGTGAACTCCCACCATCTTATCTGCTAATTCAACTCTATTCGCTAAATTCCCAACTCGCTTGAGAACGGGAAATGAACCAACAAACCTTGGTACCAACTTGCATCTCCTACCGAGTCGCATCACACTCTCCAATAGAGAGATCTTGACGAATACCAAGTCGTTAACGAAGAATTCCAAATCTCTTCGTCTTCAATAAACCCAACCCTTTTGCCTATCTTGGGCAGCCTTCATTCGTTGTTGGACAACCTTGTTCTTATCTGAAGTTTTTCTTATTACTTCTAGTTTAAGCACAAATTTCCCACTGTTTCATAACCAACATGATGGTGAGTTGCACGGTCTTCCGCACAAAGCTTCAAATGGAGCCACTCCAATAATAGACTAATAACTATTATCATATGCGAATCCAACTAGATGCAAATAGTCATCCCATGATCCACCAAAATCCAATATACAAGCTCTCAAGAGAACTTCTAATCCTCGATTCACCCTCTCTATTTGACCATCGGTTCGAGGATGGCACGCGGTACTGAGATGTAATTCTGATCCTAAAGCCTCTTGTAAGCTCTTCCAAAACCCACTAGTAAATAATGGATCTTGGTCACTCACAATGCCTTTGGGTACTCCATGAAATCTCATTACCCACTTCATATACAGTTTTACTAACTTAGCTGTCGTTCTATTCGACTTGACTGGTATAAACCTTACACTCTTGGTTTATCGATCCACAATCACCCAAATACTGTCATGGCCCGATCTAATCCTCGGTAAATCATCTATGAAATCCATCGAGACTTATTCCCAATTCCATTCGGGAATTTTCAATGGTTGTAACAAACCACTAGGATTCCTTTGCTCAGCTTTAACTAACTAGCAATTTATACTCTTGGAGATAAACTTCCCAACGTCTCTCTTCATCCCTTCCCAGTAGTAGGTCTACTTCATGTCTCGATACATTTTGTTACCACTAGGATGTATAGTCAGTCTTGAGTGATGACATTCTCTAAGAACTTCATCTCTCCATCCATTGACATTGGGTACAACCAGTTTATCATCCTTTCGAAGCCATCCTTCTCCATCTAGTCCATACTTGTTCATTTTCTCACCATCGGTATTCATCTCTTCCTTGGAGATGATTTCTATTAGGTTTTAGGATCGTCCCTCTAACTGGAACCAATCTGCTCAATCAAAGTCGGTGTAACCGTCAAATTTTCTAATATTTCTAGATCTAATCAATATTTAGGTCTGAAATCATCTCCCACGATATACTCCAATTACTTCCATTCAAGAAACATAACACCTAAACTGGCATGTTTCTTACTAAATGCATCAGTACAGCACCTAGACTGGTACCACATGCATCTGTGTATACCGTCATCTCTTCGTTCTCTATTACCAGAATGCTACAGGTGATAGTCTACTCAAGGGAATAAAACAGGAACAAACATTGCAACCATAGCATCCATCAAACATGTCACCTGCTAAAGCCATACACACGTTGATACTTACTTGACTGGTCCAACCAATCCTAAGGCTAACGGAAGCCCCGCCTCCATACATACGTCGATGCCCACTTGACTGGTCCAACCAATCCCAAGACTAATGGAAGCCCTGCCTCCATACGGACTACCGTACATCCAACGTATGTTTATCCTCCAAGGATAACTAGATCACGTCCAACGGATCCAAGGTAACGGGCGTCCCCAGATACCCCTGCTTCTAGTCCTCCTAGAACACTCTAACTGTAACGACCCGCATCTCCGCTCACGTAAGATACTGTCCCCAACTTAGCCACCATATAGGTGTGGGGTTTTGTTCCTCAAAAGGCCTCGGCATTGGTTAGAGATAGGCTCTACTATATAAGTACCCACTTTATACAGGCTTCCACGATGTGGGACTTAGGGGTGTTACATTCTCCCGTCCTACAGAGCCCAACGTCCCCGTTGGCTCACAAACACCTCACCCAGGCGCTGTGGTCCAAACAGGAGCCACAATTCCGGCTGGGTATTGGCTCTGATACCAACTGTAACGACCCGCATCTCCGTTCACGTAAGATATTGTCCCCAACTTAGCCACCATATAGGTGTGGGGTTTTGTTCCTCAAAAGGCCTCGGCGATGGTTAGAAATAGGCTCTACTATATAAGTACCCACTTTATACAGGCTTCCACGATGTGGGACTTAGGGGTGTTACACTAACTATCGACGATTTCTTTGAACTCTTATTAGAAGAGCTACCCACATACTCAGACTCAGTCTCGAGTATCCATTACCAACAAATCTCAAGTCCAACATCAGTTGTCTCCCTATTCGTTGCATCTCCAAGATCAACGAACAACCATTTTCCTTTTTCGAGTTCAAGTCCAACTTGAAACTCTCGTACATTCACTGAATCTCCAAGACCAACGAACACTCCACAATGTTCTAAACATACTTCAAATCTAACGTGACGTATCTTCACATTCGTTATATCACCATGATTAACGAACTCGTCCCATCCAACGTATATTCGCCTCCCAGAGATAAACTAGACTCATCTAATGAATCTAGGTACCCTACCTACGGGTCCTAAACAATCCATTACTTTGCAGCTTCCTCGAGTCTCACTCGGGTCATCTCCTACCCCTATTGAATCCAACTCGGGGCAGTCCATACCATCGAACAATCTTATCATGTCACGGCCGCACATCACTCCTCGAGTAAGCCGGGATACTATTCAATGGAAATCTCAACAACTACTTATACCTCACGCAAACCATCCTAGTCGAACCCGACATTCCCCAAGCACAAGCCCCAGAGGCTTAAACCAATTTCAGACAAGCACTCAAGGAACATCTCCTCCGATTTCAGAAAATCTACGTGAGATGATACTAGCAAAACAACTAAGCAATCACAAGCAAACATACATCCATAACTCGATAAGGCCATATTACAACAAATCATGCAAAGACTAGTCGAACCACCAATCGGGTTCGTCACAACTGAAGGTCTATCGACAATCTCGAGTTCCAATTCCAACCTATCTACCAGGTCACTAGATACGAAGGAATGGGAAGCTTCGATATCAAATAAAACTCGAACAAAAACATCATAAATAGAAAGCATACCTTGAATAACAACACTCTTTCCCTTCTACGCCGCAGTTGGGGCATTTGACGAAGAAGGAACAACGTTGATAGCATATGCTCTCACGATCTGCTTCTCCCTGGGGGGGTTGTAGACAATTATCCTTGTGATGTCCCGCTTGGCCGCAATTGAAGCACTTCCTTTCCCCAGGTTTTCCTGACAATCTCTAGCATGGTGGCCCTTCTTGCCATAACTAAAGCACTCTTTATCTTTCTTGTCCTTCTTTTTCTGACCACCCTTGGTCTGATCCAGTTTTCTCTTATTCCGAGACTCCTTCTTACCTCCACCGCTTGCTTGCGGCTTTGGTTCCTCTACAGATGCAATAGCAACATCGGCCTTTGAATTAGGGTAAAGACCTCCGATCTCAATACTTTTCCCACTATAGACTCGAACGTCTCGTCGATGTGGTTTATCAGCCTTTCCCCTAAGTACTCATTTAAGTCGGTTATGAACTTCTCGTTCTTCTTCTCGACAGTGTCGATAAGAGATAATCCATACTTCAATAAAGTATCGAAATCAGCAATATATTCCAAGACTACCCTACCATTCTGCTTAAGCTCCAAAAATTTCCTAAACAATTCAGATTTGTGAGTAGTTGGAATGAACTTTTCACTGAAATGAGTCCTAAACTGATTCCAAGTAACTTGATCTTCAGGAGTAGCTGCTTTAATAGCATTCCACCAATTCATAGCTCGTCCTTAAAGCTGACGCGATGCTAACTTTCTCTTCATGGCATCGTCGATTCCCAAGTCCTCGAAGATGCGCTCACAACTATCCAACCAATCTTGAACATCTGTAGCCGACTCCGTTCCATGGAACGGCTTCCCGCCAAGACTAGTATAATCCTTGTTAAGCTTGGCGAAATCGGCCCTAGGCGCCTGCCTACTACACCACCACCGTTAGCAGCATTAGGAACGGCTCCCCGAGCATTTCTAAGCATCTCTCGCATGAAGGTAGTAAACATCATCCTCATATCTGGAACATCCCTATTGTTTACTCCTCAACCTGTACTCCTCGTATACCGGCTCATCGTTCAGTCTGTAAAGAGAAAACGATTAACCATCTCCATAGTGGTGCAAGTGCAGTGGTACTCCATCTTAGATATACTAATAGTATATATATAGCATTTGAAAACCAAAATATCACAAATATGCTCTCTCATATACGAATACTATCTCTCCCTTGTGTCTTTCCCTAGGTTAACTACGCATTCTAGAGCTCTGATACCAAATGTGATGGCCCGCCCCGCACCAGCCGACATTTCCAGTGAAAGTGCGTTGTGCTAATGCCCGACTAGCATAGGACGGTCGCCAAAGAAAGGAAAAGAAAGGAATTTGAACTAATAAGGAACCTGTAGAATGTCTCACAACGCATGGAATAAAATATAATAATAACATACTTGGGATAAAACAGGCGAGACAGTGCATAAGCTGAAAACTAAACCGTAATCATCATAGCAGCGGAAATTCAAAATACAGCTTGTGATCCACATCATTATTACAACTTCAAAATACTGTCTTTAAGGCAAAATACAAAGGTGCACTACTAATGCCCAAAGTAGTGACCAACAACAACACAGGGAGATACATGTATATATCATACTTGGAAGCGTCCTGCTCGTCTCTGGTATAGCTACTCGTGCATAATCACCTGACCTGTCACTAGTCTGCCCGTTTAAGAGCACCCAGAGTAATAAGAAGAGACATAAAACTCTGGGTCAGACAAAAGTCTGGTATGAGCGATAAGCAACAAAACAAAACAATAACAGGTAGAATCCAATCATACCTGAACCTGTTCCTACAACCAAAGAGTTAGCACAACAAGATGTACAGTACTCTAAGGTAATACTATCATAAAGTGTAAATGGGGGTGTGGGTCATGGTGATAGCAAACATTAAACATAGCAATCATCCTCACATCTCTCACTCAGTGCGTAAAGCATACGATATCCACCACCCGATCACCCAATCCTTCGCTACGATCACTTTGCTCCATAGAGTCACTATGACCCCGTTGCACTGATCCATAGCCACTAATCCGTCTCTAAGTGGTGAGCTAAAGTTATGGATATCAATAACCCCTTTGCACTCGTCCCGCAACAAAGTCCAACCGTGAAGTTAACTCGTTGGTTCCCATCTGGATCCCGAGTTCTGACTTCTCATTTGAACTACCTTTGCATCTTGGGTTTTGGTCTCTTCCCGTTTGTGTTTCTTCAGTTCGTAGCTCCAAGCTTCCATTAATGTCCATGCTTCGATTTGTGGTTCGCCCTCCTGACATCGGCTCGTGACTCCTGCTAGTGGCCATCGATTTGTGATCACCCTTCGACTCACGGATCATGACATCGTGACTCCAGGCTTCGGTTCGTGGCCTTCGTGATTGGGTCGTAGTCCTCCCTCTAGATCGCGAGTTGCAGTGGTTGTTCGTGGTGTCTAGGCCCACTCGTGGCCCATAGTTCAGTTCGCGATGCTCCAGGTCAGCTCGTGGGGGTTGCATCAACTCGTAGCATAGGCGGTTCGTGAAGGGTGGTTTGATTCGTGATGGAGGTGTGCTCTACGATCGGGTCGGGTCGTGGCATGTGCTTCACGAACGGGTCGGTTCGGGTAGGGAGACCCGATCCGGTCTGGTTCCTGCATATTTTTCCTACAACTTCCAGCGACTGTTTTTACGCCACACGATGGCGTTTTTGACTATTCTAACTGTTCTAAACAATTTCAAAACATTCCAAACAGTCATAGCAACATGTTTATCATCCACAGACACCAAAACAATAAATAATCATGATAATGTAGATCAAACATACCCAAGAACCCATGTTTTCCCCTAATCATGTTTACGCATAACTAATGATAGGGTTAGCAAAACTTAACCAAACTAACCCAAATTTCTAATCGAGGCCTAAAATAATATTTTAGAATTTTACAAATTTTTTCCATATTTTTCTGAGCCATAATTCCGCTAATTATCACTAATCACCCCTAATTAGCCGTAATTAGAGAAAAACAATGCAAATCACTCATCTTTGCCACAATTAAAACTTTCAGAACCGAAACTCCTCTGATTTGGGTGAATACCAATGTCTAACAGCAGCTCTAACCTTTCTTTGGTGCTATTTCTCCTTAATTTGACGTAGCTTGGCTTAATCTTCAATTAGAAAGCGATTAGGAGCGATTTGGGATGAAATTAGAAGGTGGAGGCCGTGGCTAGGGTTAGAGGAATGTTTTAGGAGGCTGAAAAATAAAATAAAATTCGTTTCCTAACTGTTCTCAGCCTCCCCATAACCCTAATCCCGAAATGGGTTATGGGCCCTCTTGCTAATCACCCCAATTAGGCCCGGTTAAGCTGTTTTTCACCTTCTAAACCTTGTTTCAGCCATATCTCCCAAACGGTGAGTCCGTTTGGCTAATGTGACCACTCTACGGAAAGGTAAACCATCATCCGGATCTCATAAAAGTGGTTTCAGGTCAAAACTCCTTAACAATCAAAAGTTATGACCGAAACAAGATCAGCTAGGGGCAACACGGTCATATAAAAATCGACAAAAATCATGGACGTGGGAAATAACCCCAATAGTCGTCTCCCAAAGTTATATGACCAAACGACTTCGTATGTGAAAGAAATAAGTATTCTATGATCCTTCGATGCATAGAATGCGGGTCGTTACAATTTTATTTTATTTTCATCGATGAGAGGCCCGAAGTGGCGAGTTGTAGTTGTTTGGAATGAACAGTACAGAGGAAGTGCTGGCAAATTTTTCGTAAACATTTAAGACTTGGTATTTATGATAATAATTTTAAACTAATTATTTTAACTGGGTTTGAAATACTCTTCTTACTTAGCAATTTCGGGGACGGAATGCTTTTAAGGGGGAAGAATGTAACGACCCTGATTTTTCGGCTATTGAATTCAAATATTTAAATTGGTTTAAATACTATATTTTGAATATTAATGGATTTTAATAATTAATTCGTTTATTAATCGATGATCGAACGTTTATATTTATATTTAATATAAAATGAGCTCGTAACGACGCGGTAGTTCGCAATATTGAATTTTGAACATCAATTGAAAATAAAGAATCTGTTTCAAGTCGGAATTCTGTGAAACAAGAAATGCTGGGATCGTATTGTTTATAATTTTCTAATGAAAAAGAAAAAACTGAGATTTCAGCTTATATATTGTAAGCTGCATCCAAATCAAAATTTAAAATATTCACTATGGAATCATTTATAAAACAATAACGTTTATTTAATAAACATGAAAGGAATTTTAATATAATTTGAATATTGTTTAACTCGGAAATGTTAATATTGATTTACAATTCCGTATTTTTTTATATCCGAAGTGGTATACTTTTTTATCTGAATATATGATTGAGAGCATCTATAATTGTTTATTCTACTTCTTTGCATTTTCTTGTTAACATCCTTTGAAAGGCTCAGCATTCTTGAAATAGATGTATACACCATTCCAATTTGTGTATTAAAATTTGTATATTTGGCCAAGGTTAATTTGCTATTCAAAGAATCGGCTATGTTTTCTTACCAAAACTAAAATAAAACATTGATACATTGTACGCGGTTGGAAATTTGCACCGATGTAACTTTACATGGGAGCAAATTCTCAGTACCAAGCTATTATCTACTCTGTATTTGAAAACAGCTTACCTATCATTAAACCTAACAACGTTCCCGTCCACATCAACATGTAGCCTACCGTTCAGCTATTCAAATTTCTTATGCAACCCTATCAAACTATAAATGGAAGACACAAAATGCACAACATGGTTTTTATTTATTTATTAAAACTCAATTCCTTTACGTGCAAGCCATCCATTTCCTTCACGAGCACGTATACGTGATTTCCATGTTTGCTTTCTCTATATAAATCACGTTAAATCTTAATCTCCAACAAATAAAAACCTCCACTGTTGCAACTCAAAAACTGAATACTCCCATCAACCAAAACCCAAGCTGGTTCATTATCTCAAACCCGGTTACATAATAATAATAAAAGAAACACATATAACTGAACCATCTCGAACGTTTTAAAATAAAATAAAAAACTGAAGGAGGAAGCTTGGTCAGAACGAAGCGGATGATGGCAGGCGGTGGCTGTGTAGGGGGGGCAGCGGCGAAAACTGTCAGTACCCAAGGTGACTACTATTATCCAGTGTCTAGCGAGGAATGTGGTGTCATGTGAGGCGAGTTCAACTGCGTGCGGTGACGAGTTCTGGGAAACATGAGCAGTGGTGCGTCATGTTAGAAAGTGACACGGGAAGGGGAGTATGGTGAAGTTGGTGGACTGAAGTCCTTGCGTAAAGGAGGAAAGAAAATAAAACAAGAGGGAACGTGAGTTTGGGAAAAGGAAGAAACTACAATGGGTTGAGCTACTGGAGAGTTTCAAAAGTTGGGAGAAGGAAGTTGGAACATGAAGATGTGCATGGCATAGGGAGAAGCAGATGGGAGGTTGGATTCGAAAGAAATAATGGATCAGGTGGAGAAAGAGACGTCTGTAACGAGCTATTTTTTTGCGGGCTTAGGCTTTCATATTTATAAAACATAAAAATACAAAAACAACATGGTAGAACGGGATTAGCAAATGGAATGGAAGGCTGCAGACGTGGGAATGGAGAAACGAAACCTAGTTTTGGGAAGAAATTGTTTGAGGCGGATTCGGATATACATGTGTGGGAAGGCTGATATGATGTTGGGCCTATGGGATTTTGTTAAAAGAAAAAAAGGTCCACATGTTATAAAAAGAAAGGGGGCTGAAACGTGAACCGCATGGGGCGAAGGTAGCAGAATGTTTTAAGTAGGTCTGGAGCAAAGGTTTTACGAAGGCTATTCGAGGTACTGGGCTTCGGGTCTCTTTATATATTTAGCAATTTCCATTTATAAATAATTATTTGACTATATAGTGTATAAAATGTCACTCGTCACATATGGGTTATAAACCACTATAACGGCTCATATATTATTAATTACCTATAAATATCCTAACCAGTCCGTATTGGATAAAATATTAATGGTGGGAAATATTTTACTAGCAAATGTTCTACATTATATAATTCTAAAACGAATTTGAGGTTTACCGTAGTGGATGGGGGCGTAGGAGATATTGGGTATGGCAATTTGAAAATTAAATTGAAGTTTAATTCAAATTAATGTTGGTAAAATCGTATTAATATCTTATCGTAATAATACATTATCAGAATTAGGAGCGGAATTGGTTAGCACAAGAGGCTACCAGGATTTTTAATAAAATTAAACGCAAGTTTAATTTTATTAAAACGACTCGTCTAATTGTCGTAATTAAGCAAAGGTGAGTTCAACTCACTCTGTTTTAATCGGCCACTTATATCTTTTATAAGTCGGGTTTAAATATTTGTGTTCTATGATTATTGATTGTTTGATGGATGCTACATGTGTTGACTAAACTGATTAAATTAAACGTTTGATTAATTTAATTTAAATCAATCGTTATTTTTAACGATTAATTTCAAATAAGGTAACTTACCTTGTTGGTTACGTTTATAATAAAATAAGCGAACTGAATTTAAATTGGAGGTTTGAATTGTCATTATTGATTGACTGTGATTAGTTGAATTAATTTATCATGATTATATTATATTGATCTGTTGTATTTGAGATAAACTATTGGATGCAGGGAAGGACAGGTTGGTGGGATCCAACTGGATTCCTCAGATTTATTGTTTATTTTCATACGATCATTATATGAACTGTTAAACCCATATGATTGGATTATTGAATTGGTATTTGATTTTCAAACCCAAATTCAACATTCTTTTGATTATTAACCAATGGGTGATATTGGTTAAGGAATTTATAATATTGGCAAAAATACAGATTGTTTTATAAATATTGATTTACCGTCAGGTGAATCGATAGAAATAAAGTTTTGAAATTTATTTTTAACTGGATATAGATTTTTAAATATAAAGTTTATAAAGAGGAAATAAACTAACCTTTTATACATTAATTACTTTAACCCCTGATTACCTTTTTTGGTACTAAAATCTATCTGTATGTGAAGCACGTGCCTTATATTAATTATTGAATGATCTTATAAAGATGATTCTTATATTTACAAGACTGATTAGCGAGTAAGCGGATTTTAATGTGATGTTTAATAATCGAGGTTAATTGTTTTTAAGAAGCAATTTAAAATGAGATTATATTGATTTGATTACTATTTATTTAATAATAATCAAATTGTATTATTTAAATTAATTTAATTTGAAACTAAATTTCAATGGAAAGACGATTTGGGATTTGAGTAATGAGCTAATCATGTGTAGAGTTGACTAAGTCAATTGTGTTACTTGAAATTGGATTATGTGATTAGTTATCAATTTAATAGAAATAGTTAATGGATAATTAAACAATTTTAAATGTTGATATTCATTAAATGATGATCAAAGTGGTATCTTGGGATTTAAAATGTATAAATGAAGGGTTAGGAAGTTTTAAACCATTATTTATAGTAAAGTTATGTTTTAAAGAAAGTTTATATAAATAATAATATAAATTAAGTTTAATTCGAAATTTTAATTAAATCCTTATTGAGGTTTATTTTATAAAATCCAAGTGGACAGAGTTATAAAACCCAAGATTTATTGAATGTATTACTAGAACAAGTTATTAGAAATGGTTTATAAATGTAATAAAAATCCAGGATATGAAATTAAGAATATAGAACCTATCTGGAGATAGGTTAAGATAAATGATTTTCTGACTATTGATCTGATGTTGGTTTCGGCCTTCGGGGTTGATATTTAGGGAGTTATTTTCTTACTGATTTACAATTAGGAACTAATGGAAGTTTATCATGGAAATCAAAATGGGAATTCAAATTTGAAATAAAGTAGTGAGGCGAGTTAAGTTATAAAGATACAACCTGGACTTGTTATATTAAAAAAGGGATGATGTTCTCATTAGGGACAACTAAAATGTGATTTTGTTTTGGTATTGGGAATGAATATTAGTTTTGGTATTACAACTGATATCTATTTTAAGATAAGAACGATGTTGATCAAGGGCTGAGAGGTAATTAAAGTACCCCAACTTGAACAGCTTCAGGATTATTGAAAGACGATGTTAGTTGAAATGGTAGAGATATAAAAAGTAATTTATTTTGTGGAATAATAATGTAACGTTATTTACGGAACGTGGGATTTTATAGTGGGATTCTGAAATAAAGGAATTAAAAGGGGCTTGAGAATACGAAGTGGTATTTTAAAATAAAAGGAGTTTTGGAAAGTAAAACAATATTTTCAAAGTAAGAAGATGAGATGTAAATTGATTTTATTCTAAAGGGATAATTGATGATCATTGTAATAACCCGGAAAATGTGAACCAATTTAAAATTTTTAAATTTGGTTATTACCAAAGAATTTGAAGAGTTGAAATGGCAAATTTCAATAAAATAAAGAATTGGGTATAGTATTGCAGTTTGAAATTTTGAATACAAACTTTGTCTGACTGTACCGGGTGGAAAATACTTAAATCTGTTCATGAATACCTTTCTAACGAATCCGAAAAATCGAAAAATTGCATGTGTTGAATATCATTTGAATTTAAACAAATAGCTTTAGCGATAAAAATCACACTTTTATATATATACAAACTATAGTGAATATTCATGTGTTGAGTTGCAATTCATTCGTTGAGTTGAAATTCATGTGTTGAATATTATTTGAATTTAAACAAATAGCTTTAGCGATAAAAATCACATTTTTATATATATACAAACTATAGCGAATATTCATGTGTTGAGTTTCAATTCATTCGTTGAGTTGAAATTCATGTGTTGAATATTATTTGAATTTAAACAAATAGCTTTAGCGATAAAAATCACATTTTTTATATATATATTCAAACTATAGCATATATTCATGTGCTGAGTTGCAATTCATTCGTTGAGTTGAAATTCATGTGTTGAATATCATTTGAATTTAAACAAATAGCTTTAGCGATAAAAATCACATTTTTATATATATATTCAAACTATAGCGAATATTCATGTGATGAGTTGCAATTCATTCGTTGAGTTGAAATTCATGTGTTGAATATTATTTGAATTTAAACAAATAGCTTTAGCGATAAAAATCACATTTTTATATATATATTCAAACTATAGCATATATTCATGTGTTGAGTTGCAATTCATTCGTTGAGTTGAAATTCATGTGTTGAATATTATTTGAATTTAAACAAATAGCTTTAGCGATAAAAATCACATTTTTATATATATATTCAAACTATAGCATATATTCATGTGTTGAGTTGCAATTCATTCGTTGAGTTGAAATTCATGTGTTGAATATCATTTGAATTTAAACAAATAGCTTTAGCGATAAAAATCACATTTTTATATATATATATATTCAAATTATAGCATATATTCATGTGTTGAGTTGCAATTCATTCGTTGAGTTGAAATTCATGTGTTGAATATTATTTGAATTTAAACAAATAGCTTTAGCGATAAAAATCACATTTTTATATATATACAAACTATAGAGAATATTCATGTGTTGAATTGAAATTCGTTCGTCGAGTTGTAATTCATGTGTTGAATGTTATCGTATTTTAAAATAAAATGAATCGATAATAAAAACTATATTTTTATTTTGAATAAGAAGTGTTAAAAACATTCACGTGTTGAACAAATATTTTTGATGATAAAAATATTTCTTTTATCTTGTATATGCTTTGATAAAAATACACACGTGTTGAAATAAATAATAGTTCACTAGAAATATTATTATTAGCTTTGTTCTACATATATATACATGCGTTGAACAGGAAAAATGGATTAGCTGTAGAGTAAAGAAATTATTTGCTTGCCCGACAAATAGGTAAACCTTGATGAGTTGGCTGCGAAATTTTATTTTTATATCAACTCCTGTGAATGCCATTGGATGCGGAGTGCTGGTTATTCTGTGTGAAATAATAAACATCGCCATAGGATAGTAACAATTAATTTTGAACTACACTACATGGCATACTTCTTGACGATAGGCATACTTCATCATATTCCACAAAAGCAATTGGAGCTTGTGTGACGAGGTGGAAGATTTACCATACGAGCAAGAGGCTTGTATGGCGATGACTATGTACTACAGGTTGAACTGATGACTGATATGGACTATATAAAATATAACGATAAATCGCCAGATTAATAAAAAACCCACACGGGTCTGGAGTTAACAATAATCACGTCTCTCTAGTTATTAGATACGACACATGGACTATTTATTTCCACACGGAAACGGGGTGACGAGAATTTATTCTCTGGAGTGATTATCCATACATGCTCCCCCGTAAACACCAGAATATATCACTATAAATACGTGAATGCTTTTTAGGATTTATTGGGTACCTAACACGGCCCAATAAATTTCCAAACCCCTCCCCGTACAAAGGAGGTTATGGCGAAATTTTTCGAAATATTAAGGCGTTAGTGAAATATTTGAAGTGAAAACGAAGTTGAAAATATGGAATGAACTATAGTTGAAATTGTAGAATGAACTATATTTATATATATAAATATAAATATAATTAAAAGGAATCGAAGCCGTGTAGTTCGTGTTTCGGAATCGTAATTTGAAACGATTAGTACGAGAAATCCGACCATCGGATTTTCCCGAAACCGCAACCGCTAGGTTCGCCTTGGAAATATCTTTCCAACGGCACCAACCTTGTAAAAATCCAACGGTTGGATTGTCCAGAATGTTTAATTCAAATCTGAGGAAAAACAGCGCCAGAATCGTTTATATTTATATATAAATATAAATATAATTAAATTAAATCGAATAACGACGCTGCAGTTCGAATTTTGAAACCATAACTTCAAACGACTAGTGTGGGAGATCCGACCGTCGGATTTTCACGAAACTGGAACCATTGGGTTCGCTTTGGGAATATCTTCCCACTGATATAGACTTCGTGGAAATCCAACGGTTAGATTTTCCGATATGTGTAAAACAAATTAAGGGAAACGTGTGTTCAGGAATAACTAATCCTCAAACGTAAGAGAGGACCGGCCCAGCCGATCCAGGGGTTACCCAGAGTGTGTAGTCCTGAGGCATTTGCTAGAATGTCTCGAAGCGGAGAGGAGCTTGCCCCTTGCCTCGACTCATGACGGAAATCTAACTTCCAATACGAGATAACGGATTCGATTGTAACTTATATATGGCGACATAGTGGCATGGGACGCTCATGTCGCCTATGATTGATATTTATGATGCTATTCATTTTTGAAACATATATGCACTAGTAATAATATCAAATGATTTTGCTTTATACGTATCAAGCATATTTGGCCATTATAAGGTAAAACTCTATCCTCCGACTTGCGTTGCATTGTATGATGGGACCTGAGTCTTATAATGGCTTCATTCTTTTTAAAAGCATTGCGTTGTTTTAAAAGAATTTACTTTGTTTTAAATGCACTAGCAATCACTGGAGTAAACCCGTTCCACGAAAGTGGCGTGGTCCTATGATTTGCTATTACTGTTGTTTAACTGTTAAATAGATTCCTCATACAAGTCCCCATGACTGACTCGTTGTTTGTTTCACTTTGCAAACGCGGGTGCCCTTATTTTCACACGGGCAGCCTAGTTCACAGGTGACAGGTTGTTTTTGGCTCTGCACTGTTGCATAGAGTGCATTTTTGGCTCATGGCGAGGCTGACTTCACAGAGATGACTTTGACATTTTCCGCCATTATTGTACTTATATTATGATCCCGCCACTGGCGATGCAGACTGATTTACTTTCCGTATTTCTCATTGTATGTATATGTACCGCCTTCGGCGATGTAGACTGATACCCTTATTATGTCTCACTGCATGTATGTATTCCGCCTTTGGCGATGATGACTGATCACTTTCCTTTTCATTTACTAAGTTATATCCCACGCTATGCTATCCTGATGTTATTACATGTTGTGATTCCGCTGTCATATCCATGTAAAATTATTCTATTTATTGTTTCTACTATTATCTGTCTCTACTATGATGATTAATGTGTTATATTCCAATGATTATCCTTAATACCGCCCCTCGGATTTTGGGATTGTCACAATCATTTTGTTAAATAACGAGACAAAAGGAGATTCCGTGAGGATTGTTTTACGATGATGAGTTGAATCGACTCTGCAATTATAGGTAATAACTAATGTTATACAAATGTTTTGAAATGATAACTAATGGGAAATTTGGAAATGAAACTAGATATGGTTTTAAGATATTGTTCTAAGTATATAAATAAATGATTTTAAAGTATTAATATATTAAAGCTGATACATTATTTTGGTATTACAACTGCTATACTATTTTTAATGGCCAAGTGATGCTATATAATAAACCAATGGATCTATTTTATTTTATGATTGTTTATTTTGATAGTTAAATAACTGACTATCAAAATCATACCCAATGCATTGTTGGTATGGAAAGACTGGGATCGAATTTATATTCGAAAACCATTCCTTGTTGCTGGCTGTGTGAGCTAGGTACGCATAATAGAGGGTTCTCTCTTCGCGTTGGGTGGCGGACGGGAGACTCTTACCTCTACATGTCCCTCGAAAGTAAGGGAGGGTTGGTTGTGAAGTCGAAAGGTTGTCCATAAAACAAGTGATATGGTACCTCTGTAAGCCACGGTGGGAGAATAGCCCGTTAACATGGGGGTGGAGGGATGGTTGAAAAGCCTACCGAAATCTCCTGTTCATTACAGTGGTATCAGAGCAATGGTTTAGGAATAACCTTGGCTCTATGGTATAACTCGATAGAGATTGGGTTAGTAATACCCTAGATTGAGATTTAGTACATCTATATGAGAGAGCGCATTTGTAAATTTTATAAAATTAATTTGTATTGTGTTATTTGATTGGTTCAAGTTGAACTGACGAATCGATACAATATTGTTTTATAAAAAGGGAAAATGAAATAATTTTGCTCAAATTATATTTTATATAGATCGGAAATGATTTTATCAGATTATTGATTTATTGGTGTGTATGGTTGATTTGAATGAATTCAAATTGAATTATAAATTTGAATGGTTTAATAAAACCAGAAGAGAATTTAAATTTATAGGGTTAGTAAATAGAATTTTAATATGAAATTAAATGAACTAGAAATTAACTAAAAGCTAAGTTAATAAAATTTGAAATAAAATGGAATGGTTTGGTCAAATCGATTATTCATTGTTTTCTTGTTGGATGATAAATTGGTTGAATAATAAAAATTCATCAACAATTGAATGAATTGAAAGATAAAGGAAGTAAATCTCAATATAATAAAGTTGAGAATTTAATCATTCATGAAATGAAACAGAAATGATTTAACCCTGTATCTGTTATTAGCATTGGATATTGAGTTAAGTGCAGATTGGAAAGAGAAAGAGTTGTTAGTTGATTTGCCTCATGAATAGAGTATTAGTTGCCCGACAAATAGGTAAACCTTAATTATATTGATTTGGTGATTGATTTTATATCCCTGAGTTGGGTTGCCGCTTGGATTTTATTTTCTTCTGATCGATGAGAGGTCCGAAGTGGCGAGTTGTAGTTGTTTGGATCGAACAGTACGGGGGAAGTGCTGGCAAATTTTTCTTAAACATTTAAGACTTGGTATTTTTGATAATAATTTTAAACTAATTACTTTAACTGGGTTTGAAGCACTCTTCTTACTTAGCAATTTCAGGGACGAAATTCTTTTAAGGAGGGAAGAATGTAACGACCCAGATTTTTCGGCTATTTAATTAAAATATTTAAATTGGTTTCAAATATTATATTTGGAATATTAATGGATTTTAATATTGAATTCGTTTATTAAACGATGATTGAACATTTATATTTATATTTAATATAAAACGAGCTCGTAACGACGTGGTAGTTCGCAATATTGAATTTCGAACTTCAATTGAATATAAAGAATCCGTTTCAAGTTGGAATCCTGTGAAACAAGAAATGTTGGGATCGTATTTTTTATAATTTTCTAATGAAAAAGAAAAAACTGTGATTTCAGCTTATATATTGTAAGCTGCGTCCAAATCAAAATTTAAAATATTTACTATGGAATCGTTTGTAAAACAATAACTTTTATTTAATAAATTTGAAAGGAATTTTAATATAATTTGAATATTGTTTAACTCGGAAACGTTAATATTGATTTACAATTCCATATTGGTTTATATCCGAAGTGGTATACTATTTTATCTGAATATATGATTGAGAGCATCTATAATTGTTTATTTTACTTCTTTGCATTTTCTTGTTAACATCATTTGAAAGGCTCGACATTCTTGAAATAGATGTATACACCATTCCAATTAGTATATTTAGACAAGGTCAATTTGCTATTCAAAGAACCAACCATGATTTGTTACCAAAACTAAAATAAAACATTGATACATTCAACACGGTTGGAAATTCGCAACGGTGTAACTTTACATAGGAGCAAATTCTCAACACCAAACTATTACCTACTATGTATTTGAAAACATTTTACCTATCATTAAACGTAACAACGTGCCCATCCACATAAACATGTACCCTACCGTTCATCTATTCTAATTTCTTATGCAACCCTATCAAACTACAAATGGAAGAAACAAAATGTACAGCTTGGTTTTTATTTATTTATTAAAACTCAATTCCTTTACGTGCAAGCCATCCATTTCCTTCACAAACACGTATACGTGATTCCCACGTTTGCTTTCTCTACATAAATCGCGTTAAATCTTCATCTCCAACAAACCAAAACCTCCACTATTGCAACTCAAAAAACGAATACTCCCATCAACCAAAATCCAAGTTGGTTCTTCATCTCAAACCCGGTTACATAATAATAATAAACAAAACCCATATAACAGAACCCTCTCTAACATTTTAAAATAAAAAAAACTAAAGGAGGAAGCTTGGTCAAAACGAAGCGGATGATGGCAGGATGTGGCTGTGTAAGGCAGAGGGCAGCGGCCGCAACTGTCAGTACCCAAGGTGACTACTATCATCCGATGTATGGAGAGGAATGTGTTGTCATGTGAGGCGAGTTCAATCGCGTGCGGTGACAAGTTTCGAGAAACATGAGCAGTGGTGCGTCATGTTAGAAAGTGACACGGGAAGGTGACTATGGTGAAGTTGGTGGTCTGAAGGCCTTGCGTAAAGGAGGAAAGAAAATAAAATAAGCGGGAACGTGAGTTTGGGAAAAGGAAGAAACTACAATGGGATGAACTACTGGAGTGTTTCGAAAGTTGGGGAGAAGGAAGTTGGAACATGAAGATGTGCGTGGCGTGGGGAGAAGCAGATGGGAGGATGGATTCGAAAGAAATAATGGATCAGGTGGAGAAAGAGATGTCTATAGCGAGCTATTTATTTGCGTGGACTTAGGATTTCATATTTATAAAAAAACAAAAAAACAAAAAAAAACATGGTGGAACGGGATTAGCAGATGGGATGGAAGGCTGCAGACGTGGGAATGGAGAAAGGAAACCTAGTTTGGGGAAGAAATTATTTGAGGCGGGTCCGGATATACATGCGTGGGTAGGCCGATATGATGTTGGAACTATTGGCTTTTGTTAAAAGAAAAAAGAAAAAAAAAGGTCCACACGTTATAAAAAGAAAGGGGGCTGAAACGTGAATCGCTTGGGGGACAGGTGGCAGAATGTTTTAACAAGGTCTGGAGCAAAGGTTTTACGAAGGCTATTTGAGGTATTGGGCTTCGGGTCTCTTTATATATTAAGCAATTTCCATTTATAAATAATTATTAACTATATAGTGTATAAAATGCACTCGTCACATATGGGTAATAAACCACTATAACGGCTCATATATTATTAATTACTTATAAACATCCTAACCAGTCCATATTGGGTAATATATTAATGTTGGAAAATATTTTACTAGCAATCGTTCTACATTATATAATGCTAAAACGAATTTGAGGTTTACGGTAGTGGATGGGGTCATAGGAGATATTGGGTATGGCCATTTGAAAATTAAATTGAAGTTTAATTCAAATTAATGTTGGCATAATCGTATTAATATCTTATCGTAACAATACATTATCAGAATTAGGAGCGGAATTGGTCAGCATTGAAGGCTACCGGGATTTTTAATAAAATTAAACGCAAGTTTAATATCGTCGGAATTAAGTAAAGGTGAGTTCAAATCACTCGGTTTTTATCCCACTTATATCTTTTATATGTCGGGTTTAAATATTTTTGTGCTATGATTATTGATTGTTTGATGGATGCTACATGTGTTGATTGAACTGATTAAATTAATCGTTTGTTTAATTTAATTTAAATCAGTCGTTATTTTTAACGATTAATTTCAAACAAGGTAACTTACCTTGTTGGTTACGTTTATAATAAAATAAGTGAACTGAATTTAAATTGGAGGTTTGAATTGTTGTTATTGATTGACTGTGATTAGTTGAATTAATTTATCATGTTTATATTATATTGAATGATCTGTTGTATTTGAGATAACTTATTGGATGCAGGGAAGGACAGGTTGGAGGGATCCAACTGGATTCCTCATATTTATTGTTTATTTTCATACGATCATTATATGAACTGTTGAACCCATATGTTTGGATTATTGAATTGGTATTTGATTTTCAAACCCAAATTCAACATTCGTTTGATTATTAACCAATGGGTGATATTGGTTAAGGAATTTATAGCAGATGGCCAAAATACAAACTGTTTTATAAAGATTGATTTACCGTCAGGTGAATCGATAGAAATAAAGTTATGAAATTTATTTTTAACTGAATATAGATTTTTAAATATAAAGTTTACAAAGAGGAAATAAACCAACCTTATATACATTAATTATTTTAACCCCTAATTACCATTTTTGGTACCAAAATCTATCCGTGTGCGAAGCACGTGCCTTATATCAATTATTAAATGATCGTATAAAGACGACTCTTATATTTATAAGACTGATTAGCGAGTGAGCGGTTTTTAACGTGATGTTTAATTACCGAGGTTAATTGTTTTTAAGAAGCAATTTAAAATGTGATCATATTGATTTGATTACTATTTATTTAATAATTACCTAATGGAATTATTTAAATTAATTTAATTTGAAACTAAATTTAAATGGAAAGACGAACTGGGATTTGAGTAATGAGTTAATCATGTGTAGAGTTGACTAAGTCAATTGTGTTACTCGAAATTGGATTACGCAATTTGTTATTAGTTTAATGGAAATAGTTAATGGATAATTAAACCATTTTTAAATGTTGATATTCGTTAAATGATGATCAGAGTGGTATCTTGGGATTTAAAATGTATGAATGAAGGGTTATGAAGTTTTAAACCATTTCTTATAATAAAGTCATGTTTTTAAGCAAGTTTATATAAATAATAATATAAATTAAGTTTAATTCGAAATTTAAATTAAATCCTTAATGAGGTTTTTTTTATAAAATCCAAGTGGACGGAGTTATAAAACCAAAGATTTATTGAATGTATTACTGGAACGAGTTATTAGAAATGGTTTATAAATGTAATAAAAATCCAGGATATGAAATTAAGAAAATAGAACCTATCTGGAGATTAGTTGAGATAAATGATTTTCTGACTATTGATCTGCTGTTGGTTTCGGCCTTCGGGGTTGATATTTAGGGAATTATTTTCTTATAATTTACGGTTAGGAACTAATGGAAGTTTTTCATGGAAATCAAAATGGGAATTCAAATTTGAAATAAAGGAGTGAGGCGAGTTAAGTTATAAAGATACGACCTGGACTTTTTATATTAAATAAGAGATGATGTTCTCATCAAGGGACAACTAAAATGGGATTTTGTTTTGAAATTGGGAATGAATATCGGTTTTGGTATTACAACTAATATCTATCTTAAGATAAGAACGGTATTGATCAAAGTCTGAGAGATAATTAAAATACACCAACTTGAGAAACTTCAGGATTATCGAAAGATAATGTTAGTTGAAATGGTGGAGATATAAGAATTAATTTATTTTATGGAATAATAATGTAACGTTATTTGGGGAACGTGGGATTTTATAGTGGGGTTCTGAAATAAAGGAATTAAAATAGGCTTGAGAATACGAAGTGATATTTTATATTAAAAGAAATAAAAGGAGTTTTGGAAAGTATAACGATATTTTCAAAGTAAGAAGATGAGATGTAAAGTGAGTTTATTCTAAAGGGATAAGCGACGACCATTTTGTTAAATAACAAGATAAAAGGAGTTTCCGTAAGGATTGTTTTACGATGATGAGTTGAATCGACTCTGCAATCATAGATAATAAGTAATGTTGTAGAAATGTTTTGGAATGATAACTAATGGGAAATTTGGAAATGAAACTAGATATGGTTTTAAGATATTGTTCTAAGTATATAAATAAATGATTTAAAAGAATTAATATATTAAAGCAGATACATTATTTTGGTTTTACAACTGCTATACTATTTTTAGTGGCCAAGGGATGCTATATAATAAACCAATGGATCTATTTTATTTTATGATTGTTCATTTTGATAGTTAAATAACCGACAATCAAAATCATACCCAATGCATTGTTGGTATGGAAAGACCAGGATCAAATTATATTTGAAAACCATTCCGACCAACAAATATGTAAACGAAGAAGATATCTGATGCTGATTGAGAGGGAGCAATTGAAGACCATAATTATTCATGAGCGGAAGAGCTATTGTTGAATTTCTCTAGCTGATCCCTAGAGATATATATATTCAACAATGATTTTGTCATAATTGGAATCTACGGATTGAAAGGACTACTCGCTACTGATCTATATGGTGATTCCTAGGATGTGTGTAATAACCCGGAAATCTGAGCCAGTTTAAAATTTTTATTTTGGCAATTTTAGTGAATTTTGGATATTTAAAATGAATTATTTCAAATAATATCGACGAGAAATTTATTTTGAATAGAATTCAAACGTATATATTTATATAGCTCGACGTTAGAATATAAATATTTATTTATAATTATAAAAGGAATTGAAAATGGCGCGGTAGTTCTATAATTCGATTTCAAAATTCAAATGAATATACAGGATTCAAAATAAACCGGATTTTAGTGAAACCAAAAATATTTGAATCTATTTGAGAATACCTTTCCAACGAATCCGAAGAATTGAAATTTCATAGCGGGGATAAAAAGTTATGCCCAGTTGAAAATTCAGAATGGTCGCTATGGAATTTCGGCCCTTAAAAATGGCCATTTTGCAAACGACCTTGGTTTTCGATGAAACCACTTTTTTTGGATCCGCGATGTCAAATTATTGCTAGGTTTAAAATTTCATAATTTTTCGAATCAATATGTGAGCGTGGCAAAGGAAAACGCGTTTGACCAGTTTCAGTTGATTTTAATCGACTGGAAAATGGCCATTTTTCAAACGGTCTCAGAATTTGATGAAATTAGTTTTGTTAGGACTGTATCGACAATACGAAGCTAGAAAATATTTCCCGGGGAATTTTTCTAGTTAGTATGTGGCCTCGGTAGATTGAAATGTGCATTCGAATTCAATATATAGAGTTATATTTTGATTTGACGAAAACTGATCGAAACGGTCGAATTGGCTTTCGATATATATCCCATTGTGTTCGAAATGGGGGTAATTAGCTATGGACGACAGGCGGTGGGTCGATTTCGAGGTCGAAATTAAAAGTTGCTTTTTGAAAATAATAATAATAATAATAAAATATAATTACCCCTTCCTCTCTCCTATACCGTTGACCCCCCTTTCTCTTTCAGTTAATAGATCGAAAAAAAAGAAAAAAAGGGGGGCTTCGAGCCCTAATAACGCGCCGCGCCGCCTGGACCCCAGACCCCCCCTCTGGCGCGCCACCAGCACCGGCGCTGGCTCCCCTGCTCTCGCCCCACCCCCCCTCTTTTCCTTCTTCCTCCCCTCACCATTCGAACCCCAATTCCCTGAAGGAGGATGCAGCCCACAAACCTTCCTGAATCCGCCCGCCTGTGGCCGGCCACCTCCACCCGAATTGTAATAACCGCAAAATCTGGGCCAGTTTAAAATTTTTGTTTTGGCAATTTTAGCGAATTTTGAACATTTAAAATGGATTATTTTAATAATATCGACAAGAAATTTATTTTGAATATAATTTGACGTATATTTTTATATACGTCGTCGTTAGAATATAAATAATTATATATAATTATAAATGGAATTGAAAATGGCGCGGTAGTTCGATAATTCGATTTCAAACTTCAATTGAATGTACCGGGTGCAAAACAATCCGGATTTTAGTGAAACCAAAAATATTAGAATCTATTCGTGAATATCTTTCCAACGAATCCGAAAAATCGAAATTTCATAGCGGGAATCAAAAGTTATGCCCAGTTGAAAATTCAGAATAGTCGCTATGTAAATTATATGCGGCGCCAAAAAGTCATATTTTGCATACGGATGAATTTGGGCTCGAAACCACTTCCATTGAGTTCATAATGCCGTTTAGAACTTCGAAAAGTATAAGCTTCGATATATTCCGATATCCGGAATAGTGGCTATGGGTTGGAGTTGTTCGGTTAACAATACATAGCCCTTAAAAAGTGAAATTTTGCATACGAGCTCAGAATTCGACGAGATAAATTTTTATGGATTCATAATGACAAATCATTGTTGAGTTCCAAATGGCGCGTCGAACGGAGTTAGTATGTGGTCGTGCGAGCTGAAACAGTTCCGGGTAAAACGAGCAGTCATTTTACAAAGGAACATTATTGATACGACCTCGGAATTCAATTCTACTTTTTTTTCTAGATTCGTATCATCTAATCATGGTTAAATCCAAGAGGGCTTGATTTTTTGAGTTAGCATGTGAGCGTGCGAGAAGAAAAGGTGCGCCAAAATCGCATTTTTAGAGCTTATCTGAGCATTTTTGTGATTTTTGTTGAACGGTCAAACGAACTCGGAATTCGACGAAACTTGTTTTGTTGGACTCGTCTTCACGTCTACTATGTCGTGTCCGAAATCCGCGGCGATTGGAGATCGTTAGTGTTCAGGCGATACGCGGGAAACTAGCATATAATCACTTTTACTTCCTTTTTCTCTTCATAATTTCACTTTCCTCTCTTCCTCCAAAAAACTCAAAAATGGCTCCTCCTCCCCAAACCCGCTGCCCACCTCCACCACCGGCCTCCACCGCCCACCGCCGGCCGCCGCACCCCCTCCTCCTCCTCCCCTCCTCCTCCTCTTCCTCCTCCTCTCTCCATTTGCAAACCCTAAGCCCCAAACCACCAACCACCACCACCGCGGCCACCACGGGCCCCGCCACCCACACCCTCCCCCACGTCCATCAGGCCCGCGCCCCCCCTCCAGCCCCCTCAATTCCGGCCGTGGGCCCCGCTACACCCAAAAACCCATTTTCACCAAAATCGCCCGTTTTGCAAATAAGTCCCTGACCGTATTTCGCGAATAACTCCCAAACCGTGCGTTTCTAGCCAAAGTTCCTCAAGACCAAAATTGTAGAGCACGAAATTCTCTTCGATTTGGTATATGATAAGTCCTATTTTGCATTGCGGAGTTGTCGGGAAAACGCGTCCGAAGTCTGCTGTTCAAACACTGTCAAAATGCTGTCTTTTCGCGATTTCCGGCGAAATGGCACATTTTCGGCAAGAAGACCACTAGGTAAAAGTTGTTCAGAATGGCGTGCTTGTGCTAGGAAAAAAGATGGTGTGAAGATTGAAGCTTGTTTGCAAAGTCTGGAGCTCGAACAACAATTCAGCAGTTCAGAAAAGGCGTTAGAGAAAAAAAGTGAGTTTTCTCCGCTTTAAAGCTTTTATGATTTTTGACATATGAAGTTAATAAAAATATGATTTTTATGTTATAGAGATGATAAAAATATGATTTTTACATTATAGAAGTATTAAAGATTTGATCTTTATTATGTAAAAGGAACAAAGATGTAATTTTTATATAAGTGGCGGTATAAAAATATAATCTTTATTATATGAACACCGTTGTAAAAATAGAATTTTTATCTATATAGTAGTAGTATAAAAATGTGATTTTTATATACATAGCAACAATATAAAAATGTGATTTTTATATACATGGCAACAATATAAAAATGTGATTTTTATATATGTAGTGACTACGGGCGGTGAAAGTGACAAAAGGCGAGAACGACGAAGATTTCTACATAAGAAGAGTCGTGGCGTTTGGTTTAGCTATTGGTGAGAACTTCTCACTCTAAATTCTCTTTTTCTAGTTATATATATATACTAGGATGCAGACGGTGCTTAGTAGCACCCGACACCCGTCATCCACAGACCATGGATGGCTTGCTTGTTAAATTGTTTGGTTGAGTAGTTGGTTAGTTTATTTGATTGGAATTGAATTGTTTGGTGAAATAAAATTGATTTGATTGATGTGTGAATGGCGTGGGCCTTCACTAGACCGGGGATAAGGCTAGGTCTCGTCCCGTTTCTAGTATCATGCCGTTATGCCGCCGAAATTTTCTAAAATATGTTAGAAAAATGAAAATATCATTTTTATTGTGTAAATGAACTGAATAGGAATTCATGTGTTGAAATAAAATATTTTAGCGTTAAAAATATAATTTTTAACGTGAATGTGAATAAATAAATATTTATAAACAAATCGACCGATTTGTTTATATACACTGATTTGACTGATATTGATTGGGACGATAAATTTTACACGTCGCCCAACTGCACAACTAAAATCTGTGTTTGATTGTTTGAAACCCCACACGGGTGTTGGGATGAAATTTGGCGTACACTAATCCCAATTATTTTATTATATGTCGATCGATTGATTGACAGGCTGTGTAAGCGTTAATTATTTATATTTAATGCTTATGCAGTTGTGTGGTGCACTTTGGGTGATGGTTGATTGCTTATCAATGCTATTATATACATGTGTTGTATGGAATCCATATAATTAACATTATATGGTGATTGATTGGGCCTCATTCCAATCGGGAAAATAAGGAATATTATAAAAGAAAATTCATGTGTTGAATATAAAAATAGTCATGTGTCGACGATGTTCATGTGTTGAGTGAAATATTTTATACAATGAAATTTACATCTTTATCATATTTAAAATTAGAACTACTTCCCAGTAGAAGTCTAATTAAAAATCAAACGATAGATACCATAGTTTTATAAAATATTTTACATAACAAGAATAGTGATGTGTTGACAGTACTCATGTGTTGAGATTAGTCGTGTGTTGGAAGAAATATAGATTCATGTGTTGAATAGAATAAATATTCATTTGTTGAATAGAATAACGGATTTATTGAAATATATAAAGCCGTGTTGATTAGAGTTGCGCTATTTTGCCGTGAACGATATTTATATCGATTATATTCGTTTTTATAATGAATATAGAAAAGAAGTGATTTCAAAATATAACATTTTGAAAATATTATCATTTATATAGTAATGATATGAAATATCCAATTTTGATTTGAAATTGAATATAGAGTTGAAATGGTTTTGAAAACGAAGTTAAAACGATTTATAAAATACGTTTTAAAAAGGAAATCGACGAAATATATATAACATATATATATATATATATTATATATATAATGGCCTGAATAGAACGCGCCGCGGCAGTTCGTGAATTTCGACCATTGACTTCGAATCGACGTTACGGGAGATCCGACCGTCGGATTCTCCTAAAACCGGAACCGTTGGGTTCGTATCGAAAAGAGCTTTCCAATGAATATTAGAAATTTGAAATCTAACGGTTGGATTTGGAATTATGTCCAAATCAAATTTTGAAAAGGTCGTTGTAAGTGCAGTTCGATGGCCATTGGTGGAAATCGACTGTACGGGCCTTGATAAAATTATTAAAAATAATCAATATTCCCAATACGTGAATTGGACAGGAGTTGAATCGAAATTATCTTCGGAATATTTCGATGTTGAATTTCGTGACTATACAGATATTGTTATGGGAATTTGAAAGATATATTGTATATCGTTATTTCCAATACGATATTTGCTGGTTTCAGAATTTGATATTGAGTATAAGCCGGTATATTTTCTATTCAAAGCCTTGTATTTAATATCAAATGTGATTTGGGTTTGTCGTGAATCGTGTTTTAGAAGACATTGGTTCTTTAACCCAGTTAAAGACATAATATTGATTTTTGAGAAGATTAAAACTAAGTGGAGTTTTAATGAATCTTTAATTAGATTGAAATGTGAATTGATAATTTAAATTATCAAATCTGAAAGGTGATCGAGAATGGAGTACCACCAGTTTTGCTCCAAAGCGATAGTTAAATCTTTAATTAGATTTGAACGTGAAATAGTAATTAATTTTACCGATAACACCGTGGTGTTAGATATGGAGTATTACCAGTTTTGCTCCATGGGATATATAGGTTGGGATTGGGAAATAAAACAAATAATTACTTCGGTGTGGTTCGCTAATCCCGACTAGTTAGAAATGATATCCAAAGGAAGATTATAGGATAAATTTAGAAGAATTTATCTTGGATAAAATTAATGGGAACATTTCCCTAAGAATGTGATTTTGTGAATAAAAGAATATTCTGAATTGGAATGAGGCGTTTGTTGTGTTTGTGTAACATTCGTTTATTATATACGTGGGTTATTCAGAAAGGCCGGGTTTATACCCATTCTGAATAACCGATTCGTCGAGATGTCGAAGATGAAGACGGTGGTTGAAGACCGGAAGTCTTCACATCGTTTGGGTGATTACTGATGATCTTGATTGGGCTGTACACCCAAGATGAGGGAAACAGTTGGTGATCGTCCAGACGTACTTGGAGATCGATGGATATGCGAGGAAAGTGCCTCCGGTTTCGTTCAGACCCAGAACGAACTTGTAAATGGATTGTGTGTCTGACATTGGATTTTATTCTATGTTGATTGATCTCTATTAAATATACATCTGTTTGGCGGCGGAGAAATTATTCTCTTGCTTAACGCCCTTCTCTGAGACGTACGAGCTCAGAGGTTGTATATCGATGGACATCAGTCGCATGGAGTGAATTGCCGGTGTGGCATGCGTAAGTGGCAAATGATCAAGGCTTCTGTTGAAAAGCAAAGTCTTGTGGTTGATGATCAAAGCACGGCCTGTGTGGCGTAGCTTTGTGTATAACGTGAATTCGCGAGCCTCACACCTCGGTATGAGTCAAAAACGGGATACGGACCCAAGGAGTGCACGACGTTTCTTTCTAGCTAGGGTGGTGTCAGTGACCTACCAGCCCTGACATTTATATACTTTTCACCTGTGTGGTTGTTGGATACGAGGCGCCTCGGATATAGGTCTGTAAGGACCGGAAAACGTGTGTTCAGGAATAACTAATCCTCAAAAGTAAGAGAGGACCGGCCTTGGAGGTTCCAAAGGATCAGAGTGGGGTCCTGAGGCATTGCTAGAGTGTCTCGAACGCGGAGAGGAGCTTGCCCCTTGCCTCGACTCATGACGGAAATCCAATTTCCAATACGTGATAGTGCGGTTTTATTTGTAGAACCTAGTATGGCGACATAGTGGTATGGGTCATTAATGCCGCCTATGATTGATATTTATGATTGAAATTGTTTTGACACTATACACCTATAATAGTATCAAATAATGTGTTTTAAACGTATCAAGCATGCTTTGGCTGTTATAAGGTAAAAACCCTATCCTCCGGCTTGCGTTGCATTGTGTGATGGGACCTGGGTCTTATAACAGCTTCATTTTTCTTTATTTAGCATTGTGCTGTTTGTTTTATGCACTGGTATTCTTGGGAGGAAACCCGTTCCGTGTTATACGGCGTGGTCCCTTGATTTACCTTACTTTAAAAATAAAGAATTATAACTGTTTTAGTTCTCACACCAGTCACATGACTGACCTGGAGTTTATTGTTTTAACCTAAACTCTGGGTGCCCCTATTTTCCGCATGGGCAGCTAGTAGTTTTGGTTTTGCAGATTTATATTCACAGGTTCCTGATATACAGCTGGAACGATGCTCGGAAAGCTCTGTATCCGTGTATCACTTCTAGTTGTGCTTTTTGTATTATTTTCCGCTGCGATGTATTTAAATGTAATTTAAATCTCTGATATTTGTTGAATGTAATTTATTCATTTATACTCTGTATATTCTTGTATCTGATGGAATTGTTGTAATAACAATGAAATGTTCTTTCGTATGCGTCCTTTTGTGTGTTGTTCTCAAAGTATTCGTGCTTTCCTTCACGGGGAAGTTACAGGTCCTTACACGAATAGCCTGCCGCCACCCCCTCGACTCCAGCGCCCCTTCCCTCCACCTCGTCAGCCCCTTTAACCCCTTTTTCTAGCGATTCGAGGTGAGTTTTTATTTATATACGTAATTAAAAATAGGATTTTTTAAATAAACAACATCGTTTTAAAATTAGTTTGTTATGAATATATTTTAAAATCGTTTTTCTATGGATAAAGTATAGGAAAAGAATTGATTTTTAATTTAAAACAAATCGGAAATTATACACATTTGAATATATTAATAATCTGAAGTTTTATATGGTTAAAAACTGAATTTTTATAGTGCTAAAAACTGATTTTTATGATATAGAAAGTATAAAGATATGATTTTTATATTCTGTAGTTAGTAAAAATTCGATTTATATATATTGAATAGCGAAATAAAAATTCGATTTATATATATTGAATAGCGAAGTAAAAATTCGATTTTTATATATTGAATAGCGAAGTAAAAATTCAATTTATATATATTGAATAGCGAAGTAAAAATTCGATTTTTATATATTGAATAGTGAAGTAAAAATTCGATTTATATATATTGAATAGCGAAATAAAAATTCGATTTTTATATATATTGAATAGCGAAGTAAAAATTCGATTTTTATATACGTAGTGAATACGGATGATGAAAGTGACAAAAGGCGAGCACGACGAAGATTTCTACATATGAAGAGTCATGGCATTTGGTTTAGCTATCCGGTGAGAACTTCTCACTTTTAATTTAAATTTCTTGTTAAAAATATATACTAGGATGCAGACGGTGTTTAGTAGCACCCGACACCCGTCGTCCACAGACCATGGACGGCTTGTATGCTTGTTTGTTTGATTTTGATGTGTAGTTGATGGTGTGATGTGAAATGAAATGAAATATTTATATAATTAAAAATATTATATAGTTAAAAATAAAAATTTTAACGTGTATTTAAAATGAAATATAAACAAATCGGACGATTTGTTTATATACACACATTTGACTGATATTGATTGGGACGATAAATTTTACACATCGCCCAACTGCACAAATAAAATCTATGTTTGATTGTTTGAAACCCCACACGGGTATTGGGATGATATATGACGTACACTAATCCCAATAATTAGTTGTATGTCGATCGATTAATTGACAGACTGTTATAAGCGTTGAATATTTATATTTGATGCTTATACAGTGTAGACTGCACTTTGGATGATGGTTGATTATTTTTCATTGTTGATATATACATGTGTTGTAGAAAATCCATATAATTAACATTATATGGTAATTGATTGGGCCTCATTCCAGTTTTGAAATAGAATATTTGAAATAGAATATTTGAATAGAAATTTTTGAAATAGAAATATTTGAAAAAGAAATATTTGAAATAGAATATTTGAAAATAGAAATATATGAAGCCGTGTTGATAAGATTTACGCCATTTTGACGTGAACGATATTTATATCGATTTTATTCATTTTATAATGAACATCGAAAGTGATTTCAAAATTTGAAATTTTGAAAAGAATTGAAATTCGAATTAGATTGAAATAGAATTGAAATCGTTTTGAATTGAATTTAAAACGTATTGAAATTGAACAGAAAATCGATTTGAATTGAAATCAATTTGAAATGAATTAAAAACGAATTTATAAGGAAAAATTCAATTTTGATATGAATTTGAAATGAAGTGGAAATCGTTTTGAAAACGAATTTAAAACGATTTATAATATACGTTTCAAAAGGAAATCAACGATATATATATAATATATATATTATATATATAGAATGGCCTGAATAGAACGCGCCGCGCCGCGGCCATTCGTGAATTTCGACCATTGACTTTGAATGGATATTACGGGAGATCCGACCGTCGGATTCTCCTAAAACCAGAACCGTTGGGTTCGTATCGAAAAGAGCTTTCCAATGAATATTAGAGATTAGAAATCTAAAAGTTAGATTCAGAATTATGTCCAAATCAAATTTGGAAAAGGCCGCTGTAAGTGTAGTTCGATGGCCGTAGATGGAAATCGACTGTACGGGCCTTGATAAAATTATTAAAAATAGTGATAATTTGTGTAAAATCGTAAGAAATGATTTGTGAAGAATTGGGATGAAAAACTCCATATTTGAAAAGATAAAAATAGATTTTTATCGAAATGAACTAGTTTTGAACTAGAATTATAATTCTATTTATTTCTAAAATAAATAAAGTGGATTTGAATTGGTTTTGAAAATAACTAGAATTTCCAATATATAAAGTGGAAATGGATTTGAATCGAAATTGTCTTCGGAATATTTCGATGTTGGATTTCGTGATGATACAGATATTGTTATGGGAATTTGAAAGATATATTAATATCGTTATTTCCAATACGATATTTGTTGGTCATAGAATTTGATATTGAATATAAGCCGGTATATTTTCTATTCAGAGCCTTGTATTTAATATCAAATGCGATTTGGGTTTGTCGTGAATGGTGTCTTCATTAACACTGTTCTTAAGCCCAGTTGAGAAAGAAGATTAAATCTTTTTATTTAGATTTAATGAAGTGTACCAATTAAATAATATTTAATTGGAAATTGAATTGGTATTGATTTTTGGGTTTATCGTGAACAGTGTTTTAAATAACACTTGTTCTTTAACCCGATAATTAATGGAATGTGATTTTGGGTTGTCGTGAACGGTATCTTCAATAATATTGTTCTTAGACCCAAAGGAGTTAAGAAAATCAGAAACTAACTGGAGATTAGTTAAGTTGAATGGTTTCTGGGGTATTGATCTGATGTTGGTTTCGGCCTTCGTGGTTAATACTTAGGGAATTGCTCACTTGCTAATTTACGGTTATGGACTGATTGAAATGTGATGTGATTTTGGGGTTTATCGTGAACCGTGTTTTAAATGACACTGATTCTTTAACCCATTCAAAGATTAAAACTAAGTGGAGTTTTAATGAATCTTTAATTAGATTGAAAAGATCGAGAATGGAGTATCACCAGTTTTACTCCAGACGGTAGTTAAATCTTTAATTAGATTTGAACCGAAATGCTAATTGAATTTTCCGATAACACCGTGGTGTTAGATTTGACGTATAACCAGTTTTACTTCATGGGATAAATAGGTTGGGATTGGGAAATAAAATAAATAATTATTTCGGTGTGGTTCGCTAATCCTGACTAGTTTGAAGTGATATTTAAAGGAAGATTAAAGAATAAATTTAAAGGAATTTATCTTTGATAAAATTAATGGGAACCTTTCCCTAAGAATTTGAAATTTAGAAACTAACTGTAGGTTAGCTAAGCAGAACGGTTTCCTGGGTATTGATCTGGTGTTGGTTTCGTCCTTCGGGGTTAATATTTGGGGAATTATTCCCTTATTTATTTATGGTTAATGACTGATGAATTGGGATGAGGCATATGTTGTGTTTGTGTAACACTTGTTTATTATATACGCGAGTTATTCAGAAAGACCGGGTTTATCCCATTCTGAATAACTGACTGATACGACGATAAGTCAAAGATGAAGACGGTGGTTGAAGACCGGAGGTCTTCACATCGTTTGGATAATTACTGATGATCTTGATTGGGCCGTACACCCAAGAGGAGGGAATCAGTTGGTGGTCGTCCAGACGTCCTTGGAGATCGATGGATATGCGGGGTACTAGGTGCCTCCGGTTTCGTTCAGACCCAGAACGAACTTGTAAATGGACTGTGTGTCTAACATTGGATTTTATTCTGTGTGATTGATTTCTATTAAATATATATATCTGTTTGGCGGCGGAGAATTTATTCTCTTGCTTAACGCCCTTCTCTAAGACGTACGAGCTCAGAGGTCATATAATGATGGATATCAAACGCATGGAGTGAATTGTCTGTGTGGCATGCCTAAGTGGCAATATGATCAAGGCTTCTGTTGAAAAGCAGGGTCTTGTGGTTGATGATCAAAGCACGACCTATGTGGCATAGCTTTGATTAACATTGATTCACGAGCCCCACACCCCGGTTGTGAACCAAAAACGGGAGAGGACCTCAGGGAGGGCATGCGTTTCCTTCTAGTTAGAAGTGGCGTCAGTGGTTTTACACGCCTTGACGAGTTTGACTTATGTGGTTGTTGCTGTTGCGAGGCGCCTCAGATATATCGGTGACTATGTGAAGCCGATGGAGCCATTCGTTGGCTCATTGACACCCCAAAGGGTGGGGAAACGCAGTGTTCAGGCATTTTAATCCACATCGGTGGACCGGCCCTGACGATCCAAAGGTCACTCGAGCTCTGACCTGAGACACGGACTAGAGCGTCTCGAATCGGTAGAGGACTATCTTTTGCCTCGGTTCACAGATGGAAATCCAACTTCCAATACGTGACGTTTCGATTTTAGTTGTAAGCCTATATATGGCGACATAGTGGGATGGGGCGCTTATGCCGCCTATGATTGATATTTATGATTGTATATAAAATCAGAAACTAACTGGAAACGAGCTAAGATGGGTGGTTTCCTGGGTATTAGTCTGATGTTGGTTTCGGCCTTCGGGGTTAATACTTAGGGAATCGTTCTCTTACTAATTTACGGTTGGAGTCTGATTAAGAATTAAAACATGAAATTTAGCGTATCAAGCATTCTTTGGCTATTATAAGGTAAAACCCTATCCCCCGGCTTGCGTTGCATTGTGTGATAGGACCTGGGTCTTATAATAGCTTCATTTTTCTTTATTTAGCATTGCGCTGTTGTTTTATGCACTGGTGTTCATGGGAGGAAACCCGTTCCGTGTTATACGGCGTGGTCCCTTGGATTACCTAACTTTAAAATAAAGATTAATAACTGTTTTAGTTCTCACACCAGTCCCATGACTAACCTGGAGTTTATTGTTTTAACCTAAACTCTAGGTGCCCTTATTTTGACATGGGCAGCTAGTAGTTTTGGTTTTGTAGATTTATATTCACAGGATCCTGATTTACAACTGGAACGATACTCGGAAAGCTCTGTATCCATGTATTACTTCTAGTTGTGTTTTTGTATTCTTTCCCGCTGCGATGTATTTAAATGTAATTTAAATCTCTGATATTTTCTATGTAATATTTATTCATACTCTATATATTCTTGTAATCTGATGAAATTGTTGTAATATGCAATGAAATGTTCTTCTGTCTGCGTTCTTTTGTGTGTTGTCCTCAATTCAATCCGGGCTTTCCTCACCGGGGAAGTTCGGGTCGTTTCATCGTGGTATCGGAGCTTTGGTTTACAAAGCTTAGAGAACAAGACACGTTAGAACCGAACGAAAGAATTCATCAGAAATTGGATTAGTAATATCCAATGAGAATGACTTGTTAGAGATGGGATCAGTAGTATCCTAGAACGGGTGTGAAGAGTATATTTTTAAAAATGAAAACAACTTTTGTTTTGAAAATTTAATTCAATTATACGTATTTGAATATTTATTTGTATTGAATTTGGACAATGCAGTATATAAAGATTTTGTGTATACGTCTGATCCGCGTGTATTCAAAGTTTTAATATACTGGACAGATATAGAATCACACTCTAGTCGCTCGGGGATGATACTGATAATTGTGATCACATTACCAGTATTTATGTTCGAGTGACGAAAGTGGGCTTTCTATATATTTCCTATTGATTGGTGTGAGAACCAAAATTAGATAGGGCCTATTGTTGTGACTTGGCATCAAAAATCTGATTTTTGACTATATATCAATGTTATGAATTTGAAAAGCTAATCAACTAATTGATTGATGGTTGTGTTGTTTGACTATTGTCTGATTAATTAAAATTTTGAACCATTTAGCCAATTTGAACAAAATAGTGAGTTGTATTGGAAATTTGTCGCATTTGCATGCATATACATGTACTTACATTGAACAGGTCATAGCAAGGAGGCTAGAGCAGAAGAATAAAATTGTTTGCCCGACAAATAGGTGCATGTTTACCATAATTTACTGTTTTGTTTGGGTGATGATGATTTTATGAGCCGATTGGCTAACCGCTTGGCTTTTTCTTTTTCTTTTGGATTGAAGAAGGCCATGGGAGGCTATATGAAATATCCCGAAGTCCCCAGTGTAGGGGAGGTTATGGCGAAATTTTTCGAAAATTTAGGGTGTTAGCCAAATTTTTGAAAAATTTGAAAAGTTTTTAGAAACTGAAAAGTTGAAAAACTTAAGCCGTAAAGAAAATACTAGAAGTTGAGTTGGTTTGTTAAACAACTTTCGGCTTCGTTCCTTTTCGGGGATGAAAAGTTTTAAGTGGGGGAGATTGTAATAACCCGGAAATCTGAGCCAGTTTAAAAATTTTATTTTGGCAACTTTAGTGAATTTTGGATATTTAAAATGAATTATTTTAAATAATATCGACGAGAAATTTATTTTGAATAGAATTCGAACGTATATATTTATATAGCTCGACGTTAGAATATAAATATTAATTTATAATTATAAAAGGAATTGAAAATGGCGGGTAGTTCGATAATTCGATTTCAAAATTCAAATGAATATACAGGATTCAAAATAAACCGGATTTTAGTGAAACCAAAAATATTTGAATCTATTTGAGAATACCTTTGCAACGAATCCAAAGAATCGAAATTACATAGCGGGGATAAAAAGTTATGCCCAGTTGAAAATTCATAATGGTTGCTATGGAATTTCGGCCCTTAAAAATGGCCATTTTGCAAACGACCTCGGTTTTCGACGAAACCACTTTTGTTGGATTCGCGATGTCAAATTATTGCTAGGTTTCAAATTTCATAATTTTTTGAATCAATATGTGAGCGTGGAAAAGGAAAACGCGTTTGACCAGTTTCAGTTGATTTTAATCGACTGGAAAATGACCATTTTTCAAACGGTCTCAGAATTTGACGAAATTAGTTTTATTAGGACCGTATCGACAATACGAAGCTAGAAAATATTTTTTGGGGAATTTTTCTAGTTAGTATGTGTTCCCGGTAGATTGAAATGTGCGTTCGAATTCAATATATAGAGTTATATTTTGATTTGACGAAAACTATCGAAACGGTCGAATTGGCTTTCGATATATATATCCCATTGTGTTCGGAATGGGGGTAATTAGCTATGGACGACAGGCGGTGGGTTCGAAGTAGCTTTTTGAAAAAATAATAATAATAATAATAATAATAATAAAATATAATTACCCCTTCACCCCCTCCCCCACCTCCGGCGCGCCACCAGCACCGGCGCTGGGCCCCCTGCTCTCGCCCTCCCCCCTCTTTTCCTTCTCCCTTCCCTCGCCATTCGAACCCCAATTCCCTGAAGGAGGACGCATCCCACAAACCCGCCTGAATCCGCCCGCCTGTGGCCTGCCACCTCCACCCGAACGGCCTACCGCCACCCCCTCGACTCCAGCGCCCCTTCCCTCTACCTCGTCAGCCCCTTTAACCCCTTTTTCTAGCGATTCGAGGTGAGTTTTTATTTATATTCATTTATGTAATTAAAAATAGGATTTTTTAAATAAACAACATTGTTTTAAAATTAGTTTGTTATGAATATATTTTAAAATCGGTTTTCTATGGATAAAGTATATGAAAAGAATTGATTTTTAATTTAAAACAAATCGGAAATTATACACATTTGAATATATTAATAAGCTGAAGTTTTATGTGGTTAAAAACTGAATTTTTATAGTGTTAAAAACTGATTTTTATGATATAGAAAGTATAAAGATACTTTTTTTATATTCTATAGTTAGTAAAAATTCGATTTATATATATTGAATAGCAAAATAAAAATTCGATTTATATATATTGAATAGCGAAGTAAAAATTCGATTTTTATATATTGAATAGCGAAGTAAAATTTTGATTTATATATATTGAATAGCGAAGTGAAAATTCGATTTTTATATATTGAATAGCGAAGTAAAAATTCGATTTATATATATTGAATAGCGAAATAAAAATTCGATTTTTATATATATTGAATAGCGAAGTAAAAATTCGATTTTTATATAAGTAGTGAATACTGATGATGAAAGTGACAAAAGGCGAGCACGACGAAGATTTCTACATATGAAGAGTCGTGGCATTTGGTTTAGCTAGCCGGTGAGAACTTCTCACTTTTAATTTAAATTTCTAGTTAAAAATATATACTAGGATGCAGACGGTGTTAAGTAGCACCCGACACCCATCGTCCACAGACCATGGACGGCTTGTATGCTTGTTTGTCTGATTTTGATGTGTAGTTGATGGTGTGATGTGATGTGAAATGAAATAAAATATTTATATAATTAAAAATATTATATAGTTAAAAATAAAAAATTTAACGTGTATTGAAAATGACATATAAACAAATCGGACGATTTGTTTATATACACACATTTGACTGATATTTATTGGGACGATAAATTTTACACATCGCCCAACTGCACAAATAAAATCTGTGTTTGATTGTTTGAAACCCCACACGGGTATTGGGATGATATATGACATACACTAATCCCAATAATTAGTTGTATGTCGATTGATTGATTGACAGACTGTTATAAGCATTGAATATTTATATTTGATGCTTATACAGTGTAGAATGCACTTTGGATGATGGTTGATTATTTGTCATTGTTGATATATACATGTGTTGTAGAAAATCCATATAATTAACATTATATGGTAATTGATTGTGCCTCATTCCAGTTTTGAAATAGAATATTTGAATAGAAATTTTTGAAATAGAAATATTTGAAAAAGAAATATTTGAAATAGAATATTTGAAAATAGAAATATATGAAGCCGTGTTGATTAGATTTACGCCATTTTGACGTGAACGATATTTATATCGATTTTATTCATTTTATAATGAACATCAAAAGTGATTTCAAAATCTGATATTTTGAAAAGAATTGAAATTCGATTTAGATTGAAATAGAACTGAAATCGTTTTGAATTGAATTTAAAACGTATTGAACTTGAACTGAATATCGATTTGAATTGAAATCAATTTGAAATGAATTTGAAACGAATTTATAAGGAAAAATTGAATTTTGATTTGAATTTGAAATGAAGTGGAAATCGTTTCGAAAACGAATTTGAAACGATTTATAAAATACGTTTTAAAACGAAATCGACGAAATGTATATAATATATATATATATTATATATAGAATGGCATGAATAGAACGCGTCACGCCGCGGCCGTTCGTGAATTTCGACCATTGACTTCAAATGGATATTACGGGAGATCCGACCGTCGGATTCTCCCAAAACCGGAACCGTTGGGTTCGTATCGAAAAGAGATTTCCAATGAATATTAGAGATTAGAAATCTAATGGTTGGATTTGGAATTATGTCCAAATCAAATTTGGAAAAGGTCGTTGTAAGTGCAGTTCGATGGTCGTAGATGGAAATTGACTGTACGGGCCTTGATAAAATTATTAAAAATAGTGATAATTTGTGTAAAATCATAAGAAATGATTTGTGAAGAATTGGGATGAAAAACTCCATATTTGAAAAGATAAAAATAGATTTTTATCGAAATGAACTAGTTTTGAACTAGAATTATAATTCTATTTATTTCTAAAATAAATAAAGTGGATTTGAACTGGTTTTGAAAATAACTAGAATTTCCAATATATAAAGTGGAAATGGATTTGAATCAAAATTGTCTTCGGAATATTTCGGTGTTGGATTTCGTGATGATACATATATTGTTAAGGGAATTTGAAAGATATATTAATATCGTTATTTCCAATACGATATTTGTTGGTCGTAGAATTTGATATTGAATATAAGCCGGTATGTTTTCTATTCAGAGCTTTGTATTTAATATCAAATGTGATTTGGGTTTGTCGTGAATGGTGTCTTCATTAACACTGTTCTTAAGCCCAGTTGAGAAAGAAGATTAAATCTTTTTATTTAGATTTAATGAAGTGTACCAATTAAATAACATTTAATTGGAAATTGAATTGGTATTGATTTTTGGGTTTATCGTGAATAGTGTTTTAAATAACACTTGTTCTTTAACCCGATAATTAATGGAATGTGATTTTGGGTTGTCGTGAACGGTATCTTCAATAATACTGTTCTTAGACCCAAAGGAGTTAAGAAAATCAGAAACTAACTAGAGATTAGTTAAGTTGAATGGTTTCCGGGGTATTGATCTGATGTTGGTTTCGGCCTTCGGGGTTAATACTTAGGGAATTGCTCACTTGCTAATTTACGGTTAGGGACTGATTGAAATGTGATGTGATTTTGGGGTTTATCGTGAACCGTGTTTTAAATGACACTGATTCTTTAACCCAGTCAAAGATTAAAACTAAGTGGAGTTTTAATGAATCTTTAATTAGATTGAAAAGATCGAGAATGGAGTATCACCAGTTTTACTCCAGACGGTAGTTAAATCTTTAATTAGATTTGAACGTGAAATGGTAATTGAATTTACCGATAACACTGTGGTGTTAGATATGAAGTATGACCAGTTTTACTTCATGGGATAAATAGGTTGGGATTGAGAAATAAAATAAATAAATAATTCGGTGTGGTTCGCTAATCCCGACTAGTTTGAAGTGATATTCAAAGGAAGATTAAAGAATAAATTTAAAGGAATTTATCTTTGATAAAATTATTGGGAAACTTTCCCTAAGAATGTGAAATTTAGAACCTAACTGTAGGTTAGCTAAGCAGAACGGTTTCCTGGGTATTGATCTGATGTTGGTTTCGGCCTTCGGGGTTAATATTTGGGGAATTATTCTCTTGTTAATTTACGGTTAATGACTGATGAATTGGGATGAGGTGTATGTTGTGTTTGTGTAACACTTGTTTATTATATACGCGGGTTATTCAGAAAGACCGGGTTTATCCCATTCTGAATAACTGATACGACGATAAGTCGAAGATGAAGACGGTGGTTGAAGACCGGAGGTCTTCACGTCATTTGGATAATTACGGATGATCTTGATTGGTCCATACACCCAAGAGTAGGGAATCAGTTGGTGGTCGTCCAGACGTACTTGGAGATCGATGGATATGCGGGGTACTAGGTGCCTCCGGTTTCGTTCAGACCCAGAACAAACTTGTAAATGGACTATGTGTCTAACATTGGATTTTATTCTGTGTGATTGATTTCTATTAAATATAAATCTGTTTGGCAGCGGAGAATTTATTCTCTTGCTTAACGCCCTTCTCTGAGACGTACGTGCTCAGAGGTCATACATTGATGGATATCAAACGCATGGAGTGAATTGCCTGTGTGGCATGCCTAAGTGGCAATATGATCAAGGCTTCTGTTGAAAAGAAGGGTCTTGTGGTTGATGATCAAAGCACGGCCTATGTGGCATAGCTTTGTGTAACGTTGATTCGCGAGCCTCACACCCCGGTTGTGAACCAAAAACGGGAGAGGACCTCAGGGAGGGCATGCGTTTCCTTCTAGTTAGAAGTGGCGTCATTGGTTTTACATGCCCTGACGAGTTTGACTTATGTGGTTGTTGTTGTTGCGTGGCGCCTCGGATATATCGGTGACTATGTGAAGCCGATGGAGCCATTCGTTGGCTCATTGACACCCCAAAGGGTGGGAAACACAGTGTTCAGGCATTTTAATCCACATCAGTGGACCGGCCCTGACGATCCAAAGGTCACTCGAGCTCTGACCTGAGACACGGACTAGAGCGTCTCGAATCAGTAAAGGACTATCTTTTGCCTCGGTTCACAGATGGAAATCCAACTTCCAATACATGACGTTTCGATTTTAGTTGTAATCCTATATATGGCGACATAGTGGGATGGGGCGCTTATGCCGCCTATGATTGATATTTATGATTGTATATAAAATCAGAAACTAACTGGAAACGAGCTAAGATGGGTGGTTTCCTGGGTATTGGTCTGATGTTGGTTTCGGCCTTCGGGGTTAATACTTAGGGAATCGTTCTCTTACTAATTTACGGTTGGAGTCTGATTAAGAATTAAAACATGAAATTTAGCGTATCAAGCATTCTTTGGCTATTATAAGGTAAAACCCTATCCCCCGGCTTGCGTTGCATTGTGTGATAGGACCTGGGTCTTATAATAGCTTCATTTTTCTTTATTTAGCATTGCGCTGTTGTTTTATGCACTGGTGTTCTTGGGAGGAAACCCGTTCCGTGTTATACGGCGTGGTCCCTTGATTTACCTAACTTTAAAATAAAGATTAATAACTGTTTTAGTTCTCACACTAGTCCCATGACTGATCTGGAGTTTATTGTTTTAACCTAAACTCTGGGTGCCCTTATTTTGACACAGGCAGCTAGTAGTTTTGGTTTTGCAGATTTATATTCACAGGATCCTGATTTACAGCTGGAACGATACTCGAAAAGCTCTGTATCCGTGTATTACTTCTAGTTGTGTTTTTGTATTATTTCCCGTTGCGATGTATTTAAATGTAATTTAAATCTCTAATATTTTCTGTGTAATATTTATTCATACTCTGTATATTCTTGTAATCTGATGAAATTGTTGTAATATGCAATGAAATGTTCTTCTGTCTGCGTTCTTTTGTGTGTTGTCCTCAATTCAATCCGGGCTTTCCTCACCGGGGAAGTTCGGGTCGTTTCAATGTGGTAGGAGGGTGCGTTCAGTTCATCATGTTCCTGGATAACTTGAATGGATTATATGGAATTCAAAAGTGAATGATGGCCAAATGTTCCAAAAGTCGATTATAACCTCAAGCCTCATCAACCGGGAAATGACAAAAATCAGGCAGGCAGCATGGCTATGTGGGTCGCTCCCATTAGGATGTATAATCTCCTATCTAGAAAAAATCCATTTCATTCATTAATCTATTTTCGATGCTGCCCATTTATAGGGAAACGGTGGGTAGCTCCCAACCGTTGGTGATATACATTCGATATACTCAAGCGAAATGAGTGGTCGGTCATGTGTGGGCTGGGTTGCAAGACGTTCTTGTTGAACCCAGTGTATTCCCCTCTAGAGATACACTATCGGCAGGTGGTTCCGTACCTTGTCATAGTCGGAATCCAATCTCCAATAAGCGCCCACGATTTTGTTTGTATACTATATACGTGGAGCGTGAGATGCAAGCGTTCTGCTAGATTGTTATTTATTTGTGTTTAGACATTATTATAATATCAGATTAAGATATTGATTTCAAAATGTTTTGGGTTATTGTAAGGTAAAAACCGTTTGTATTTATGTGTGGATTTGGTCTTACAATTATCCTTTCCTTTCGAAAAGGTTTTAACTTTAAAATCAAGTTAGATGTTAACCATAAACTTAGCGAGTTTTTCTCACTCTGGTCCACCAGACTGACCTGGTGTTTGTAATGCTCAGGTTAGACCGGGTTGTATAGGATCAGGTTATCGGATGCTTTGAAGTCCAATGACGAGCTGAAGATGTTCGGACGTATAATATTATCTTGTATTATTCCGCAGTCTTTTGTATATGAAGACAGATTATTATAACTGTCCCAGTGTATTGATGTACTCTGATGATTGTGAGTTTTATTTCAAAGCTTTTAATAAAGTTACTTATATATTATATTTTGTTCCATTACGATGTGAAACTTTGTGTTGTGATGGTCCTTCTTCTTATTCTTCTATTCTAACCTTCTTTCTTTCTTATCTCATCCTCTAATTTCTTTCTAATAACATTCCGGTGTTTTCGATACTTGAATGTTCGACATGGTGTTTTTTTGTTGATTTTCGGGGATCGAAAATTCATGTTCGTTACAACAGGGGACACACAAGACTTTTTATACTGGTTCGGCAAAAACGGTTCCTACCTCCACTTTATATATATTGATTTTCTTTTGATTACAAGTACAACACTTTTTCTATTTGAAGAAAGAGGGACAATTGGCTATTTTTGGAGTTAGTAGTAGAGTATGAGCATGAGAGAGAGAGAGCTTTTGCCCAAAAGTTGAAGTGAAGAAAAGAACGTCCGGAAAAGTCCTTTTCTATTTTGAGCACAGAGGTATTTATAGGTGAAGAGAGATGCTGGGGAGCTGGAACGTGGCTTGCCTCTTTTGCGGAGCTTGGACACGTGGAGCTCGATCATTTGAAGTAGTTTTTGCTGTGGAACCTGGTCTACTGCTGGTTAAAAGTATCCTCGAAAATTGTGGCTTAGGTGGTAGTCGAGATGAGGTGTATCAATAGTATAGCTTTGGCCGCAAGTGGTTGATCTCCTTTAATGCCTTGAGAATCGGGCTAATGAATGACCTATCTAGAAATTTCCACGTAGACCCGGGGATATCTGGCCGATCCTTCATTTAAGGAAATGCTTAACTCGGTCGGTCTGGGAGAACGATCCCTTCAGGGCATGAGATGTCGTTGCTCGCGAGGAACTGACACGGGCCAAATCTTTTCAGAGCTTTCTAAAGCAAGATCCGTTGCTCATTTCGCTCGGTCAACGAGTCTTTTGACATTGGACTTCGATCCGTTGAACCGTGACATCTTTTTCCAAAAAGTGGGTCAACACATCTATTCCATATAAGTGCGTAAATGTATAAAACAAAGTTAAAATGGATGAAGGCTTATGAACATGTGTAGAAATGTATGCATTTATTACTTATAAATGTAGAAATATATGCAACAATGTTTAAAAACTATGTACACTTGAAAAACAGGCTAGGATTGAATTAATGCATCAAACGATGCATATATTGTAGTATTAGTGCATACATTTCTGTATTTATAATGCAATTTGATGCATAACTGAAATATATGCAGAAATGTATGCAATTATTACAAATAAGTGCATTGTTTGATGCATAATACTGGTGATTCGCTGAATTTTTGTTATTTTGGTTTTTGAGTTGTTTTTTGGTGGTTTTAACGTCTAAATTTGATGAAGATTAGTTTTTGTATTTAATTATGAATTTACATGATTTTTTTATTTTTTTGCTGATATTTTTGATGATTTACAAAAAATAGGGACCTAATTTATAAAAATTTAAGGGAGGGATGTGAGCCTGATTTCGAAACTTATTAGGGACCTGAGACTAATTTTCACTTAAATAAATACTTAATCACTTAATTTCAAGGATAAATAATTGTTTAATTATTATTTAGTTTATAATTGATTAAGATTACTATTATCTTACTTTAAAATTGATTAAGTTGGTTTTATTTTTGTAAATGATTATTTTAAGTTAATTAATTAATGTTTTAATGTTAATTATTTCTTTTAATAATGGGATTTAAATTAATTAATTATTTTAATAACAAGGATTAGACTTATTAATTAATTTTTAAATGTGATTAAGAAGTTAATCCATTTATTCAGTAATGATTTTTGGAATCATTTTACTAAATGTATTCATAATAATAATTTTTATATCTAATAAATTAATTAACTATAAGGTTCAAGTTAATTATCCTAACTTAAGAATAAGCTTTAAATTCAATATTTGATCTTGAAAACGGATTTAAAGCTAATGACTGGATTTTCGTTACTAAATTTATTTGAGTGAAATAAATCAAGTTAAATATGATATGAATTCGTAAGAGAAAGAATAAATGGGTTATGGAATGAATTTCATTTGGAATTTTAGAATCTGGGATAGTAAACTAATATCATTCTGAAGATGATGGTGGGGTCGAGTTATGGTTTTTGAGATAGTTAAATACACCAACTTTAATGGCTACATTTTTATCCAAGGAATAGTATTAGTCAAGATCGAGAACTGGTTTTTGAAATATAAATCTTTATTGATTTAAAAGATTTATTACTTAAATGGAAATGGTCTTATACGTAAAATAAAGTGGTTTGGGTTCTAGTAACCCACTAAAGGTGAACTAGAAATAAGAAACCGTCTTGATGGATTCTGAGATAAATATTTATATCGGAGGATTATCTAAGTGAATATTTTGGGATAAGGGATTTGAAACTTAATTAATAAGAAATTAATTTAAAATAGGCTTAGTGATATTATGAGAAATAAACCTTTGATTGTTTGTGTGTATTATTTAATAGTTAAATAGCCGACTATCAAATTTGGACCAAAAATCTTACTTTAGAAATATCTAGGGGAAACAAATGTGTTATATGGCATGATCATCTTTGTTAATGATTCGTTGTGCATTTAAACCATATCTTGTTCCCTAGGATGAGCGATTAGGAAAATCCATCTACAAATGGTTAGGCGGTGAACTTCGCTCTTATCCTTAGCTTTTTATTTTCTAAAGAACCAGGTTTGAGTTTATCAATTGTTATTTCAAAGAGACCGCGATTGGATTAAGTTATCTGAGGACCACTTTGATTTGACTGAGCAGCGAATGTGGTATTTCTTAAAGATGGACATATTAAGACAAAGTTAGAGTGCAAGGGTTACTAACCTTATGGATGTGGTAGAGGTAATGCCTTCGGTTCATTCTGGTCTTGAACGACTTGTATGGATGAATGTTATTAGTCAATTGCCACTGAAGGGCAACGAACATTTAAAGTGAAATCTGCCAATGGAAGGTAAAGTGATGTAGACTCAAGATTCATCAACCGAGAATAACTAAAATCATGGAAGATGCAGTAAGGCTAAGTGGGTCACACCCAAGTAGGATATAGTTGCCCCCCTTCTAGGTACATAAATTTATCTTTTACTCTGGTACCAAGTTATTATATAGGATCAAAACTCTAGTACGAACCTTTTATGGTTTTAGTTGTATATCTATAATGTTGGAGTTCAATTAATGAAATAATTTTGTCTAGATTGATAAGTACTTGTATTTAGACAATACTATAATATCAGAAGATTTTTTACAAAATGTTTTGGTTATCGTAAGGTAAAAGCTCGTCCATAATTATGTGTAGCGTTTTCATGTGAGATACTATTTATTTCAAAAAGGTTTATAAGATAATCAGAAATAAATTTTCTTGTTACTTGAGATTTCTTCCATTGGTTTCCATCCTGACTTAAGCATTATTTCGTGATAATGTTTTAATTATACCGAGCATTATTTGCAGGTTAGATAAGACGCTTGGAGAAAAGGAGAGGAGCTGGAGTCTAAGACGTACTTCCCTATATTCTTATTTATATTGTGCTAGTGTTGTTTATGTTATCTAAATTAGTCCGGATAGGTTTTCAGAATTACCTAGGTTAGTACTATGTTTACTCTGATATTGTGTATGTATGTTAAATAAAAAGTTTTTTTAAATTTTAAAGACTTGATCTATATTACATGTTATCTAATACGATTGTGATGTTTTGTTATATGTTATTTTTGTTTACTCCTAATGATTTGGTTTTTCGTGACTTGGATGTTCGGCATGTTATTTGTGTTGATTTTGAGGATCGATAAATCGGGTTGTTACAAGGAATGTCAATATATTATATGTGTACATGTTATGATGAAGAAGATATAATAAATGCAACTTTTATTGTAGTTTATTAACGTGAAAATCTCTATGGATGTACCAATTAACATCATCCAACAAATAAAGACGGATTGTTTCTCTAGGTGATCATTATATTTGTAGTTGTGAAACTCACTTGAACCTCACCAGAACCTTACAAAAAATTTGCTCATTCTTTGTCTAGTCAACACATTTAATGTTAAGGTGATTTTGTTTAGCGATAACCGATTGTATTTGAACATGTATTACTTTTTGTTCATGTTTTAATTTTTAAGTCACTGCATTTTGTGTACATCTCTGCATTCATCTGGTACTGTTAATTGAACCTAAATATATGGTTACTTACATTATTATGCGACATTGATCGTATTTGATAAGTTGAAGATAGGAATCATTATTAAGGCATGCGATATAAATAGAGAAGTAAGATACATTATCTAAACTTAGATTAGATTGGAAATTTTGTTTCATTGTTCAGCTTAAATACATTAATTGGCTTCTATATATGCGTATTGATTATGTTTCTAATTAATCATTTGAAGTTGTGATGTAGAGAAGAGTCGATTCAAGTGCCAACGAGGTTAATTAATGTATTGGTCGGTTATTTTGCAAAATAAAGTATTTTGCACTTTTTCCCTCTTATCGCTTCAGCAAATGGACCTATAAACCTACAAAACGCTATATATTATTTAATAGTAATTAATATGTTATAGTCTTATTATATAGAAAAAGGAGGAAATTTGGTAAAAAAAAATATGACTATGTTTACACAATAAGGTTACCAAGTGCACAATTAATTGGCTCTGATAAGTACACGTACTTGTTTCATGAATTATGTCCTAAAATTCAGTTTATCTCGATGTTCTAATAGTTTCTCTGGGATTTGAGCGCATATGAGCTAGTAGGCGATATACCACCAATATTTTCTCTATAGATCGGTCTCTCATTAAAAGTAGAGATATTAAAAATAAACCAAAAGTTGTTCAATACAGAACTAGGAATATAGTAAAATTTTGTCGATTATGTTGACGTTAAGTTCTATATTTGGGGTAGGGATGTTATCAAGTGCTCATTTACACCTATTATGTAACGAACCAAAGATTTTTTACCCCAAAAATCGACATAAAACCCTATGTCGACTATTCAAGTACTGAAAATACCGGATCATTAATAGAAAGAAGTTAGAGGGTGAGAAATAAAAAGAAAGAAGGTTAGAATAGAAAAGGAAAAAGAAGAACACAGTAGAACAGAATCAGAGTACAACACATAACATCACATCGGAAATAAACTCTCTCTCTCTATATATATATATAACATTAAAGCCCCCGCTCCCAGCTCTTCCGAGTATATAAGTAAAATCTGACTACTTGACTGCCCGTACAAATTTGGGCACCCAAGAGTTTAGGGTAAAACAAAACAAAATAAACTCTAGGCCAGTCATGAAACTGGTGTGAGTAAACTTCAACTACTTGGTTTAATTTAAAAATAATCCTTTTCCAAAAGAAAGGATAATCGTAAGACCTATCCACACATAAATATGGATGGTTTTTACCTTACAATAACCCAAAACATTCATTAAAATCAATACTTTTCTGATATTATAATAGTGTCAAAATCAAATAAATAGTAATCTAGCAGAACGTTTGCATCTCACGCTCTACATACATAGTATACAATTAAAACTGCAGGCTCTTATTGGAGAATGAGTTTCCAACTATGGTAAGGTAGGGGACAACCTTCCGACGGAGTACCTCAACACAAAATACACTAGGATTCAACAAGAACATCTTTCAACCTTGGCTAAACATGACCGACCATTCATTTCGCTTGAATGTTTCGAAAAATTGTCACCAACGGTTTGGGCCCACCGTATTCCCGAGAGATACAGAAACGAAAGAAGAAAAACTAGGAATTTTTGTAGATGGTGACAATACACCCTAATTCGGAGCGATCCACTTAGTCATGCAACCTACTCGATTTTATATCATTTCCCGGTTGAAGAGGCTTGAGGTCATAACTTACCCTTAAACATATCACATTTTCATTTACTTAGAATGCCACATCGTCATACCTGCCAAATCACAAATTGATTTCCCTAAGAATACCATGGGTATAAACCTAAGAGAAATGAATTCCTCCTCCACCAGTAAATACGTTTGAAGAGTTCAACTTACGCGACCTATTAGGTATACTTTGTCAGACATTCGTCTATACAAATTGTCCTGGAACTGGACAAACTGAAGGAGCTATTATGTAAATCCATCTTAGGCAATTTCTACCCAGGATTGCCAGAACAGCCCTTGCATACTCCGTCTTCGATTGTCTTCAGTATATTTGATATGCAACGCTAATGCCCATACAAAGTGGTTTTCAGATAATAAATCTGATCCCAGTCTCTCCGCATTAACAACGAAAAAATGGCCAAAAACTCTGATAGTCTGTTATTTAACTATCAAAGGAAAACATCCACACAACCTACGATCATATTTCTAAATGGAAATTTTTACAGATCAACCATCAAGCAACAATGAGCCCTTTAAATTAATTTATCATTAATTTGTTCATTTTCCCAATTTCCCGTTTCTCATTTTCCCCCCTGATATTTCTTAAAACCCGTTTTGTCATTCATGATTCTCGAAAAACATTTTGTACATCCACAACTTCTTATTTCCTATACTTAAATATGTACGTTATTAACATTGGAAAACATTTCCATTTCTTATTCATGCATCACTTGTGACGGCCCGCCCCGCACCAGCCGGCATTTCCTCCGAAAGTGCGCTGTACACATGCCCGACTAGCACGGAACGGTCGTCATAGAAAGGAAAGAAGAGAATGAACTAACAAAGAACCTGTAGAATGTCTCACAGCGCATAGGATAAAATATAATAACAACATACTTGACATAAAACAGGTGAGACAGTGCATAAGCTGAAAATAAACTAACATAGCAGCAGAAAATCCAAGTACAGCTTATGATCCAAAGCCAACATTATTACAACTTTTCAAACTGTCTCAACAAAACAAAAGCAAGATAAAGGAGGTACACTACTAATACCCAAGTAGCGACCACCAGCGACACAGGGAGAATATCTATATATCATACGTGGAAGCCTCATGCTCGCCTCCGAATCAGCTACTCGCGCATCACCAGATAACCTATCTCTAGTCTGCTCGTGTGAGCACCCAGAGTAATAAGAAGAGACATAAAACTCTGGGTCAGACAAAAAGTCTGGTATGAGCGATAAGCAACAAACAAAACAATAACAGGTATAATCCAATCATACCTGAACCTGGACCTGCAACCAAAGAGTTAGCACTACATATTATACAATACTCTAAGGTGCCACTAACACATGGTGTGAATAATACGGGGTCGGGGTGTGAATGTCATAGTGATGGCAAATAATCAAGCATAGCAATCATCCTCACATCCCTCACTCAGTGTGTAAAGCATACGATATCCACTACTTTGGTCACCTAATACTTTGGGCCATGACGGAATCCATCCCGTGTAACTATCACTACAAGCCCACTATCCATCTCTCAGTGGTGAACCAAAGTTATGAATACCGACAACCCCTTTGCACACGTCCCACAGCAAAGCCCAGTCATGAAGTGAACTCATTGGTTCTAATCTGGATCCTGAGCTCTAACTTCCATTTGGGCTACCTTTGCATCTCGGGTTTTAGTCATCATCTTCATCCGGGTCGGTCTTCACTTCACCTTGCTTCGGATCGTGGTCATCACCCTCGCTCGGGTCGGATCGTGGTCTTCACTTCAAGTCCAAGCATCTCGGATCGGGTCGGTCGTGCTCCCTCCATCGGATCGAGTCGTTCCATACGGATCGGGTCGCACCATCGGTTCGTGGCTTCTAAAGTGGATCGGGTCGGTCGGTCAAGAACCTTTCATTCTAGTCGGTTTTCATCATCTCTACCCTAGTCGGTCAGTATTGCCCCCTGGTCGGTCGAACACTTCACCATTCCTGGTCGGTCGTACTTCACCATCCCTGGTTGGTCGGTATTTCATCATCGTATGGGGTCGGTCGAACATCGCATAGTGGTCGGTCTTGCCCAACCTGGTCGATCTCCCTAGTCGGTCGAACACTTCATACAGGGTCGGTCGTGAGCTCGGGTCGGTCGGTCAAAACCTTCCCCTAGTCGGTCTAACTCGACCCAAAGAAAACCTGCACTATTTCAGCAAGCTATTGTAATAACCCGGAAAATCTGGGCCAGTTTAAAATTTTTATTTTGGCAATTTTAGCGAATTTTGAACATTTAAAATAGATTATTTTAAATAATACCGACGAGAAAATTTATTTTGAATATAATTCGGGCGTATATATTATACGCGTCGTCGTTAGAATATAAATATTTATATATAATTATATATAGAATTGAAAATGGCGCGGTAGTTCGATAATTTGATTTCAAACTTCAATTGAATGTACCGGGTGCAAAACAATCCGGATTTTAGTGAAACCAAAAACATTAGGATATAACTGATAATATCTTTCCAACGAATCCGAAAACTTGAAATTTCATAGTGGGAATCAAAAGATATGTCCAGTTGAAAATTCTGAACAGTCGCTATGGAATTCAGGCCCTTAAAAATGGAAATTTTGCAAATGACCTCGGATTTCGACGAAACCACTTTTGTTGGATCCGTGATGTCAAGTTATTGCTAGATTCCAAATTTCATAATGTTTCGAATCAATATGTGAGCGTGGCAAAGGAAAACGCGTTTGACCAGTTTCAGTTGATTTTAATCGACTGGAAAATGGCCATTTTTCCAAAGGTCTCAAAATTCAACGAAACTAGTTTTGTTAGGACCGTATCGTCAATACGAAGCTAGAAAATATTTTTATGGAATTTTTCGAGTTAGTATGTGACCCCGGTAAATTGAAATGCGCGTTAATATTCAATGTATAGAGTTATATGTTGATTTTAACGGAAACTGATTCAAACGATCGAATCAACCTACGATACATATCCCATTGTGTTCGGAATGGGGGTGAAACGCTATGGACGACAGGCGGTGGGCCACGTTTCGAGTTCGTTTGTAAAAGTCAACTTTTTAAATTAAATAAATAAAAAAAATATCCTCCCCTTATAACCGATGCCCCCCCTTTCCCTTCATAATCGATTTCAACAGAAAAAAAAAGGGAACGACGAACGATCGTCGATGCCGCCCCAGGTGGCGTCGCACCACCGCAACCCCCCCTCGTCCCTACTCTTCCTCTACCTCCCCTTCTTCCCCTCCGCTTCTTCCTCCTCTTCTATCGAGCCTCGCGCCCCTAGACCCGAACCCGCAACCGCCTGCACTGACCCACCCACCTCGACGCAGCCCAGCCGACCACCGCCCTGCCGCAGCCTCCAGCCCCCTCCGATCCATCTTCTCCCCCCCCATTGCTGTAAGCTTTCATCCTTTTTTATTTTTTTCATTTATTTTGTTTTATGTTAATTTATTTTAAATGTTTTGTTAGTTTAATCTGATTTTCGTGAATAAGAAAATAAAAGACGATATTTTGAGATGAGTAGTGAAAAAAAATATGATTTTTACTTCGAGAAAAATATATATTTTTTTTATAGAAAGGCAAACCTTCATTTAAAAAGACGAGATTTTTATAAATGAAAAGATTAAATCTTTATATTTGAAAAGGAGAAATCTTTATATAGAGAATAATGAGGTAAAAATATAATTTTTATCTTTATAGTAGCAATGAAAATAATAGAAATTTTATCCATATAGCGAAGTAAAAATTCGATTTTTATATATTGTATAGCATGGTAAAAATTCGATTTTTATATATTGTATAGCATGGTAGAAATTTGATTTTTATATATTGTATAGCATAGTAGAAATCGATTTTTATATATTGTATAACATAGTAGAAATTCGATTTTTATATATTATATAGCATAGTAGAAATTCGATTTTTATATATTGTATAGCATAGTAGAAATTCGATTTTTATATATTGAATAGCATAGTAAAAATTCGATTTTTATATATTGAATAGCGAAGTGAAAATTCGATTTTTAAATGTATGAAGCGATTGTAAAAATATGATTTTCAAATTGAAAGTGAACAAATAAAAATGTGATTTTTATTTTAAAGACATCAAATATAAAAATGTGTGATTTTTATATATGTAGTGGATACGGGCAACGAAGGTGACGAAGATGCAATAACGATGAAGATTTCTATCAAAGAAGAGTCAAGATGTTTGGATAGCTTTTGGTGAGAATTTCTCACCTTTCAATTTCTTTTCTAGTTATATATATATACTAGGATGCAGACGGTGCTTAGTAGCACCCGACACAATCGCCCACAGACCATGGACTTGTTTGTTTGGTTGCATAAATTAATTTGATGATTTGATTTGTATTTGGTTGTTTGGTGAATTTGATTGATGTGTGAATGGCGTGGGCCTTCACTAGTCTGGGGATAAGGCTAGGCCTCGTCCCGTTTCTAGTATCGTGCCGTTATGCCGCCGAAATTTTCTAAAATAAGTTAGAAATATAAAAATATCATTTTATTTAAAGAATGAACTGAATAGAAATTCATATGTTAAAATAAAATGTTTTATCGTTAAAAATATAATTTTTAACGTGAATATGAATATAGTGAATGTGAATAAATAAATATTCATTTACAAACCGGACGGTTTGTTTATGTACACCTATTTGAAGGACATTGATTGGGTTGATAAATTTTACACATCGCCCAACTGCACAAATAAAAATCTGTGTTTGTTGATTTGAAACCCCACACGGGTGTTGGGATGAAATTTGAAGTTCACTCATCCTGATTGATTGAATATGTCGATCGATTGATTGACAGACTGTTATAAGCGTTAGATATTTATATTTGATGCTTATACAGTGTAGTGCACTTTGGTTGATGGTTGATTATTTTTCAATGCTATTATATACGTGTGATGTATGAAAATCCATATAATTAATATTATATGGTGATTGATTGGGCCTCATTCCAATTTAGAAAATAAAGAATATTATAATATAAAGGTTCATGTGTTGACAGTACTCATTCATTGAGATTAGTCATGTGTTGAACGAAATATTTTAATAATAAAATTACATCTTTATCAATATAATATAAAGGTTCATGTGTTGATAGTACTCATTCATTGAGATTAGTCATGTGTTGAACGAAATATTTTAATAATAAAATATACATCTTTATCATATTTAAAATTAGAACTACTTCACGGTGGAGTCTAATTGAAAATCAAACGATAGATACCCAAATTTTATAAAATATTTTAAATAACAAGGATAGTCACACGGGGACAGTACTCATTCGTTGAGATTAGTCGTGTGTTGACAGAAATAAATATTCATTTGTTGAATAGAACATTTGAAAATAGAAATATTTGAAAACGAAATATTTGGAATAGAAATATTTGAAATAGAATATTTGAAAATAGAATATTTGAAAATAGAAATATATAAAGCCGTGTTGGTTAGATTGACGCCATTTTGACGTGAACGATATTTATATCGATTTTATTCATTTTAAAATGAATATTGAAAAGTGATTTCGAAATGAAATGAATAGAAAACGATTTCGAAATGAAATGAATAGAAAACGATTTCGAAATGAAATGAATAGAAAACGATTTTGAAATGAAATGAATAGAAAACGATTTCGAAATGAATTGAATAGAAAACGATTTCGAAATGAATTGAATAGAAAACGATTTCGAAATGAATTGAATAGAAAACGAAATGAATTCAAATTGAAAGGAAAACGAATTCGAATCGAATTGAATTGAAAAGAAAATGGATTTGGATCGAATTAAAATCGATTTGAATTGAAATCAAATAGAAATGGAAATAAAAAGGATTTATACTAGAAAATTCAATTTTTGATTTGAATTTGAAATAAAGGTTGAAATTGCTTTTGAAACGAATTCAAAACTATTATAAAATCCGTTTTGAATAGTAATCGACGAAATGTATATTATATATATTATATATATAATATAATGGCCTGAATAGAACGCGCCGCGGTAGTTCCTAAATTTCGACTATTTATTTCAAACGGACATTACGGGAGATCCGACTGTCGGATTCTCCTAAAACCGGAACCGTTGGGTTTGTATCGAAAAGAGCTTTCTAACGAATATTAGAAATTTGAAATCTAACGGTTGGATTTGGAGTTACGTCCAAATCAAATTTGAAAAAGGTCGCTGTAAGTGCAGTTCGATGGCCATTGTTGGAAATCGATTGTACGGGCCTTAATAAAATTATTAAAAATAGTAATAATTTGTGTAAAATCATAAGAAAAGATTTGGGAAAAGTTGGGATGAAAAACTCCATATTTGAAAAGATAAAAATAGATTTTTATCGAAATGAACTAGTTTGAACTCAATTTAAAACCCGATTTGTTTTTAAATAAATAAATTAGATTTAAAAAGGGGTTTTAAATAATCGGAATTCCTAATATATTTGATTTGAATTAAATAGAATTGATTCATGGGTTTATCGTGAACTGTGTTTTAAATAACACTAGTTCTTTAACCCGATAATAAATAGAATGTGATTTGGGTTTATCGTGAACAGTGTTTTAAATGACACTAGTTCTTTAACCCAGTAAAAGGAGTTTTAATGAATCTGCAATTAGATTGAGATGAGAATTGATAATTTAAATTATCAAATTTGGCAAATAAGCGAGAATGGAGTATCACCAGTTTTGCTCCAAAGCGATAGTTAAATCTTTAATTAGATTTGAACGTGAAATGGTAATTAATTTTACCGATAACACCATAGTATTAGATATGGAGTATTACCAGTTTTGCTTCATGGGATGAATAGATTGGGATTGGGAAATAAAATAAATAATTACTTCGGTGTGGTTCGCTAATCTCGACTAGTTTAGAAAAACCATAATTTGGTTTGAAATGACATCCAAAGGAAGATTAAAGGATAAATTTTAAAGAATTTATCTTGGATAAAATTAATGGGAACCTTTCCCAAAAGATGTGAATATTTAAATACCAGAATATTCAGAATTGGAATGAGGCGTATGTTGTGTTTGTGTAACATTTGTTTTTAAATATGCGCGGGTTGTTCGAAAAGTCCGGGTTTATACCCATTCTGAATAACCGATTCGACGATAAGTCGAAGATGAAGACGGTGGTTGAAGACCGGAAGTCTTCACATCGTTTGGATAATTACTGACGATCCTGATTGGGTTGTACACCCAAGAGGATGGAAATAGTTGGTGGTCGTCCAGGCGTACTTGGAGATGGATGGATATGCGAGGAAAGTGCCTCCGGTTTCGTTCAGATCCATAACGGACTTGAAAATGGATTGTGTGTCTGACATTGGATTTTATTCTGTGTTGATTGATTTCTATTAAATATACATCTGTTTGGCGGCGGAGAATTTATTCTTTTGCTTAACGCCCTTCTCTGAGACGTACGAGCTCAGAGGTTGTATATCGATGGACATCAGTCGCATGGCATGAATTGCCTGTGTGGCACGCTAAGATGCAATGATCAGGGCTTCTGTTGAAAAGCAGAGTCTTGTGGTTGAAGATCAAAGCACGGCCTATGTGGCAGCTTTGTGTATAACGTGAATTCGCGAGCCTTACACCTCGGTATGAGTTAAAAACGGGATACGGACTGCAGGGAGAGCACGACGTTTCTTTCTAGCTTTGGTGGTGTCAGTGACTTACCAGCCCTGACATTTATATACTTTTCACCTTTGTGGTTGTTGGATGAGGCGCCTCGATTATAGGTCTGTAAGGACCGGGAAACGTGTGTTCAAGCATAACTAATCCTCTAACGTAAGTGAGGACCGGCCCTGAAGCATCCAGGGGTTGCCTAGAGTGCGTAGCCCTGAGGCATTTGCTAGAGTGTCTCGAACGTGGAGAGGAGCTTGCCCCTTGCCTCAACTCATGACGGAAATCCAATTTCCAATACGTGTATTTCGGCTTTATTTGTAGAGCCTAGTATGGCGACATAGTGGGATGGGGCACTTATGCCGTCTATGATTTATATTTATGATTGAAATTGTTTTGATACTATACACTTATTATAGTATCAAATGATTTGTTTTAAACGTATCAAGCATGTTTGGCTGTTATAAGGTAAAACCCTATCCTCCGGCTTGCGTTGCATTGTGTGATGGGACCTGGGTCTTATAATAGCTTCATTTTTCGAAAAAGCATTGCGTTGTTTATCTATATGCACTGGTATTCTTGGGAGGAAACCCGTTCCGTGTTATACGGCGTGGTCCCTTGAATTACTCTCTTTTAAAGTAAAGTTTAAATAACTGTTTTAGTTCTCACACCAGTCACATGACTGACCTGGAGTTTATTGTTTTAACCTAAACTCTGGGTGCCCCTATTTTCGACACGGGCAGCTAGTAGTTTTGGGTTTTGCAGATTTATATTCACAAGATCCTGGTTTACAACTGGAATGATATCCGGAAAGCTCTGTATCCGTATATCACCTTCAGTTGTGCTTTGTATTATTTTCCGCTGCTATGTAATTTATTGTAGTCTCTGATATTTATTGAATGTAATTTATTCATTTATACTCTGTATATTCTTGTATCTGATGGAATTGTTGTAATATACAATGAAATGTTCTTCCGTCTGCGTTTTGATTTGTCTTGTCCTCGCAGTAATTCGTTCTTTCTCATCTCTTCGGAGACCGGGGAAGTTACGGGTCACTACAGTTGGTATCAGAGCTTTGGTTTACAGAGCTCGAGAACAAGACACATTAGAACCATGCGAAAGAATTCATCAGATATTGGATTAGTAATATCCAATTAGAATGACTCGTTAGAGATAGGATCAGTAGTATCCTAGAACGAGTGTGAAGAGTATATTTTTCAAATGAAATCAATTTTTGTTTTGAAAATTTAAACCATTTTATACGTATTTGGTTATTTATTTATTTTGAATTTGGACAATCGAGTATATATAGATTTCGCGTATACGCGTCATGAACGTATATTCGAAGTTTTAATATACTAGATAGATATAGAATCACATTCTAGACATCCGGGAATGATTCTGATGATGGTCCATCATCATCAGTATTTATATTCGAGTGACGAAGGTGTGATATCTATATATTTCCATTAGGCTGGTGTGAGAACCAAAACTAATATAGTTAGAACACATTGTTGTGAATTGGCATCAAAAACAAGATTTTCAGTATATATATATCAAAATTTATGAATTTAAAACGTTAATTCACTAATTGATTGATGTTTGTGTTGTTTGTTTATTTGTTTGCTAATTTTGAACCATTATGCCTAATTGAACCAAATATTGAACTGTATTGAAAATTGGTCGCATTTGCTTGCATATACATGTGCTTACATTGAACAGGTCATAGCAAGGAGGCTAGAGCAGAGAATAAAATTTGTTTGCCCGACAAATAGGTACATGTTTACTATATAATTTACTATTTTGTTTGGGTGATGATGATTTTATGAGCCTATTGGCTAGCCGCTTGGCTTTTTCTTTTTCTTTTTGAGATCAGAAGGCCTATATGGCAATTTCGGGATTTTCCCGTGGCTCCCGGTGCAGGGGAGGTTATGGCGAAATTTTTCGAAAATTTAGGGTGTTAGCCAAATTTTTGAAAATTTGAAAATTCTCAGAAACTGAAAAGTAGGAGAATGGAAGCCAGATCAAACATAGAGTTGATCAATCAAACCACTTTCGACTTTGTTCCTTTTCGTGGACGAAAAGTTTTAAGTGGGGGAGATTGTAATAACCCGGAAAATCTGGGCCAGTTTAAAATTTTTATTTTGGCAATTTTAGCGAATTTTGAACATTTAAAATAGATTATTTTAAATAATATCGACGTTAAAATTTATTTTGAATATAATTCGGGCGTATATATTATACGCGTCGTCGTTAGAATATAAATATTTATATAGAATTATATATAGAATTGAAAATGGTGTGGTAGTTCGATAATTCGATTTCAAACTTCAATTGAATGTACCGGGTGCAAAACAATCTGAATTTTAGTGAAACCAAAAACATTAGGATCTAATTGATAATATCTTTCCAACGAATCCGAAAACTTGAAATTTCATAGCGGGAATCAAAAGATATGTCCAGTTGAAAATTCTGAACAGTCGCTATGGAATTCAGGCCCTTAAAAATGGAAATTTTGCAAATGACCTCGGATTTCGATGAAACCACTTTTGTTGGATCCGCGATGTCAAGTTATTGCTAGATTCCAAATTTCATAATGTTTCGAATCAATATGTGAGCGTGGCAAAGGAAAACGCGTTTGACCAGTTTCAGTTGATTTTAATCGACTGGAAAATGGCCATTTTTCCAATGGTCTCAGAATTCAACGAAACTAGTTTTGTTAGGACCGTATCGTCAATACGAAGCTAGAAAATATTTTTATGGAATTTTTCGAGTTAGTATGTGACCCCGGTAAATTGAAATGCGCGTTAATATTCAATGTATAGAGTTATATGTTGATTTTAACGGAAACTGATTCAAACGATTGAATCAACCTACGATACATATCCCATTGTGTTCGGAATGGGGGTGAAACGCTATGGACGACAGGCGGTGGGCCTCGTTCCGAGTTCGTTTGTAAAAGACAACTTTTTAAATTAAATAAATAAATAAAAAAATATATCCTCCCCTTATAACCGATGGCCCCCCCTTTCCCTTCATAATCGATTTCAACAGAAAAAAAAAGGGAACGACGAACGATAGTCGATGCCGCCCCAGGTGGCGTCGCACCACCGCAACCCCCCTTCGTCCCTGCTCTTCCTCTACCTCCCCTTCTTCCCCTCCGCTTCTTCCTCCTCTTCTATCGAGCCTCGCGCCCCTAGACCCGAACCCGCAACCGCCTGCACCGACCCACCCACCTCGACGCAGCCCAGCCGACCACCGCCCTGCCGCAGCCTCCAGCCCTCTCCGATCCATCTTCTCCCCCCCCATTGCTGTAAGCTTTCATCCTTTTTTATTTTATTCATTTATTTTGTTTTATGTTAATTTATTTTAAATGTTTTGTTAGTTTAATCTGATTTTCGTGAATAAGAAAATAAAAGACGATATTTTGAGATGAGTAGTGAAAAAAAAATATGATTTTTACTTCGAGAAAAATATTTTTTTTTTATAGAAAGGCAAACCTTCATTTAAAAAGACGAGATTTTTATAAATGAAAAGATTAAATCTTTATATTTGAAAAGGAGAAATCTTTATATAGAGAATAATGAGGTAAAAATATAATTTTTATCTATATAGTAGCAATGAAAAAAATAGAAATTTTATCCATATAGCGAAGTAAAAATTCGATTTTTATATATTGTATAGCATGGTAAAAATTCGATTTTTATATATTGTATAGCATGGTAGAAATTTGATTTTTATATATTGTATAGCATAGTAGAAATTCGATTTTTATATATTGTATAGCATAGTAGAAATTCGATTTTTATATATTATATAGCATAGTAGAAATTCGATTTTTATATATTGTATAGCATAGTAGAAATTCGATTTTTATATATTGAATAGCATAGTAAAAATTCGATTTTTATATATTGAATAGCGAAGTGAAAATTCGATTTTTAAATGTATGAAGCGATTGTAAAAATATGATTTTCAAATTGAAAGTGAACAAATAAAAATGTGATTTTTATTTTAAAGACATCAAATATAAAAATGTGTGATTTTTATATATGTAGTGGATACGGGCAACGAAGGTGACGAAGATGCGATAACGATGAAGATTTCTATCAAAGAAGAGTCAAGATGTTTGGATAGCTTTTGGTGAGAATTTCTCACCTTTCAATTTCTTTTCTAGTTATATATATATATATATATATATATATATATATATTAGGATGCAGACGGTGCTTAGTAGCACCCGACACAATCGTCCACAGACCATGGACTTGTTTGTTTGGTTGCATAAATTAATTTGATGATTTGATTTGAATTTGGTTGTTTGGTGAATTTGATTGATGTGTGAATGGCGTGGGCCTTCACTAGTCCGGGGATAAGGCTAGGCCTCGTCCCGTTTCTAGTATCGTGCCGTTATGCCGCCGAAATTTTCTAAAATAAGTTAGAAATATAAAAGTATCATTTTATTTAAAGAATGAACTGAATAGAAATTCATATGCTAAAATAAAATGTTTTATCGTTAAAAATATAATTTTTAACGTGAATATGAATATAGTGAATGTGAATAAATAAATATTCATTTACAAACCGGACGGTTTGTTTATGTACACCTATTTGAAGGACATTGATTGGGTCGATAAATTTTACACATCGCCCAACTGCACAAATAAAAATCTGTGTTTGTTGATTTGAAACCCCACACGGGTGTTGGGATGAAATTTGAAGTTCACTCATCCTGATTGATTGAATATGTCGATCGATTGATTGACAGGCTGTTATAAGCGTTAGATATTTATATTTGATGCTTATACAGTGTAGTGCACTTTGGTTGATGGTTGATTATTTTTCAATGCTATTATATATGTGTGATGTATGAAAATCCATATAATTAATATTATATGGTGATTAATTGGGCCTCATTCCAATTTAGAAAATAAAGAATATTATAATATAAAGGTTCATGTGTTGACAGTACTCATTCATTGAGATTAGTCATGTGTTGAACGAAATATTTTAATAATAAAATTACATCTTTATCAATATAATATAAAGGTTCATGTGTTGACAGTACTCATTCATTGAGATTAGTCATGTGTTGAACGAAATATTTTAATAATAAAATATACATCTTTATCATATTTAAAATTAGAACTACTTCACGGTGGAGTCTAATTGAAAATCAGACGATAGATACCCAAATTTTATAAAATATTTTAAATAACAAAGATAGTCACACGGGGACAGTACTCATTCGTTGAGATTAGTCGTGTGTTGACAGAAATAAAAATTCATTTGTTGAATAGAACATTTGAAAATAGAAATATTTGAAAACGAAATATTTGGAATAGAAATATTTGAAATAGAATATTTGAAAATAGAATATTTGAAAATAGAAATATATAAAGCCGTGTTAGTTAGATTGACGCCATTTTGACATGAACGATATTTATATCGATTTTATTCATTTTAAAATGAATATTGAAAAGTGATTTCGAAATGAAATGAATAGAAAACGATTTCGAAATGAAATGAATAGAAAACGATTTCGAAATGAAATGAATAGAAAACGATTTCGAAATGAAATGAATAGAAAACGATTTCGAAATGAATTGAATAGAAAACGATTTCGAAATGAATTGAATAGAAAACGATTTCGAAATGAATTGAATAGAAAACGATTTCGAAATGAATTGAATAGAAAACGAAATGAATTCAAATTGAAAGGAAAACGAATTCGAATCGAATTGAATTGAAAAGAAAATGGATTTGAATCGAATTAAAATCGATTTGAATTGAAATAAAAAAGAAATGGAAATAAAAAGGATTTATACTAGAAAATTCAATTTTTGATTTGAAGTTGAAATAAAGGTTGAAATTGCTTTTGAAACGAATTCAAAACTATTATAAAATCCGTTTTGAATAGTAATTGACGAAATATATATTATATATATTATATATATATATAATATAATGGCCTGAATAGAACGCGCCGCGCCGCGGAGTTCGTAAATTTCGACTATTTATTTCAAACGGACATTACGGGAGATCCGACCGTCGGATTCTCCTAAAACCGGAACCGTTGGGTTCGTATCGAAAAGAACTTTCTAACGAATATTAGAAATTTGAAATCTAACGGTTGGATTTGGAGTTACGTCCAAATCAAATTTGAAGAAAGTCGCTGTAAGTGCAGTTCGATGGCCATTGTTGGAAATCGATTGTACGGGCCTTAATAAAATTATTAAAAATAGTAATAATTTGTGTAAAATCATAAGAAATGATTTGGGAAAAGTTGGGATGAAAAACTCCATATTTGAAAAGATAAAAATAGATTTTTATCGAAATGAACTAGTTTGAACTCAATTTAAAACCCGATTTGTTTTTAAATAAATAAATTAGATTTAAAAAGGGGTTTTAAATAATCGGAATTCCTAATATATTTGATTTGAATTAAATAGAATTGATTCATAGGTTTATCGTGAACTGTGTTTTAAATAACACTAGTTCTTTAACCCTATAATAAATAGAATGTGATTTGGGTTTATCGTGTTTTAAATGACACTAGTTCTTTAATCCAGTAAAAGGAGTTTTAATGAATCTGCAATTAGATTGAGATGAGAATTGATAATTTAAATTATCAAATTTGGCAAATAAGCGAGAATGGAGTATCGCCAGTTTTGCTCCAAAGCGATAGTTAAATCTTTAATTAGATTTGAACGTGAAATGGTAATTAATTTTACCGATAACACCATAGTATTAGATATTTAGTATTACCAGTTTTGCTTCATGGGATGAATAGATTGGGATTGGGAAATAAAATAAATAATTACTTCGGTGTGGTTCGCTAATCTCGACTAGTTTAGAAAAACCATAATTTGGTTTGAAATGACATCCAAAGGAAGATTAAAGGATAAATTTTAAAGAATTTATCTTGGATAAAATTAATGGGAACCTTTCCCAAAAGATGTGAATATTTAAATACCAGAATATTCAGAATTGGAATGAGGCGTATGTTGTGTTTGTGTAACATTTGTTTTTAAATATGCGCGGGTTGTTCGGAAAGTCCGGGTTTATACCCATTCTGAATAACCGATTCGACGATAAGTCGAAGATGAAGACGGTGGTTGAAGACCGGAAGTCTTCACATCGTTTGGATAATTACTGACGATCCTGATTGGGCTGTACACCCAAAAGGATGGAAATAGTTGGTGGTCGTCCAGGCGTACTTGGAGATGGATGGATATGCGAGGAAAGTGCCTCCGGTTTCGTTCAGACCCAAAACGGACTTGAAAATGGATTGTGTATCTGACATTGGATTTTATTCTGTGTTGATTGATTTCTATTAAATATACATCTGTTTGGCGGCGGAGAATTTATTCTTTTGCTTAACGCACTTCTCTGAGACGTACGAGCTCAGAGGTTGTATATCGATGGACATCAGTCGCATGGCATGAATTGCCTGTGTGGCATGCTAAGATGCAATGATCAGGGCTTCTGTTGAAAAGCAGAGTCTTGTGGTTGATGATCAAAGCACGACCTACGTGGCAGCTTTGTGTATAACGTGAATTCGCGAGCCTCACACCTCAGTATGAGTTAAAAACGGGATACGGACTGCAGGGAGAGCACGACGTTTCTTTCTAGCTTTGGTGGTGTCAGTGACTTACCAGCCCTGACATTTATATACTTTTCACCTTTGTGGTTGTTGGATGAGGCGCCTCGATTATAGGTCTGTAAGGACCGGGAAACGTGTGTTCAGGCATAACTAATCCTCTAACGTAAGTGAGGACCGGCCCTGAAGCATCCAGGGGTTGCCTAGAGTGCGTAGCCCTGAGGCATTTGCTAGAGTGTCTCGAACGCGGAGAGGAGCTTGCCCCTTGCCTCGACTCATGACGGAAATCCAATTTCCAATACGTGTATTTCGGCTTTATTTGTAGAGCCTAGTATGGCGACATAGTGGGATGGGGCACTTATGCCGTCTATGATTTATATTTATGATTGAAATTGTTTTGATACTATACACTTATTATAGTATCAAATGATTTGTTTTAAACGTATCAAGCATGTTTGGCTGTTATAAGGTAAAACCCTATCCTCCGGCTTGCATTGTGTGAGGGGACCTGGGTCTTATAATAGCTTCATTTTTCGAAAAAGCATTGCGTTGTTTATCTATATGCACTGGTATTCTTGGGAGGAAACCCGTTCCGTGTTATACGGCGTGGTCCCTTGAATTACTCTCTTTTAAAGTAAAGTTTAAATAACTGTTTTAGTTCTCACACCAGTCACATGACTGACCTGCAGTTTATTGTTTTAACCTAAACTCTGGGTGCCCCTATTTTCGACACGGGCAGCTAGTAGTTTTGAGTTTTGCAGATTTATATTCACAAGATCCTGGTTTACAGCTGGAATGATATCCGGAAAGCTCTGTATCCGTATATCACCTTCAGTTGTGCTTTGTATTATTTTCCGCTGCTATGTAATTTATTGTAATCTCTGATATTTATTGAATGTAATTTATTCATTTATACTCTGTATATTCTTGTATCTGATGGAATTGTTGTAATATACAATGAAATGTTCTTCCGTCTGCGTTTTGATTTGTCTTGTCCTCACAGTAATTCGTTCTTTCTCATCTCTTCGGAGACCGGGGAAGTTACGGGTCACTACAGCTATTTTCGCCTCTCGTCGGCATTTTCGACCAATCTAACACTTCTAATCAATCACAAAGCATACCATACAATCATAGAAACATAGAGAATTAACCACAAACACCAAAACAACAATATGACATATCAAAATGGATCAAACATGGCCAAAACCCCATATTTTTCCCTTAATCCCTCTTAATCATGTTTAAGCATATAATTAGCAAAACTTATCCAAATTAGCCAAATTTCATATCAGAGGTCTAAAACAATATTTAAGAATTTCTGAACATATTTCCAGATTTTAATCTTGCATAAATTCGCTAATTATCACTAATCACCTCTTAATCCCCTAAATTCCGGGATTAACAAAATTAGTCGAAATTAACCCAAATTCATATCAGAGGCATAAAATGGGGTTTTAGAATTTTAGGAATTTTTCTAGATTTTTCTGAGCCATAATTTCGCTAATTTTCGCTAATTACCATAACTAGCCATAATTAGTGAAAAAGCAAGTTAATCACTCACCTTTGCCACAAAGTAAACTATAGATATGAAATGATTCTCTGTTTGGGTCGAATTCTAATGTGTTCCAGCAGCTACAACTTTGATTTGGTGAAGATCTCCTTTGATTTGATGTTGCTAATCCCAATCTTCAAGCTGTAGGTGATTTGGAGGTGTTTTGGAGTGTTTTTGAAGATGGAGGTCATTGCTAGAGCTTGAAGAAGGTAAGTGGCGGCTGGAAAAATGAGTCCAAAACCAAAATCCTAACCCTAGCAGCCCTTAAATACCCCAAATCCCGAAATCCCCCATTGGGCCTAGTTGCTAATCACCCGGTTAAGCCCAATTAGCTGTTTTTCACTATCTGAAACTTGTTTCAGCCATATCTTCAAACGGTGAGTCCGTTTGGCTAATGTGACCACTCTACGGAATTGTAAACCATCATCCGGAGCCAATGAAAGTGGTTTCAGGTCAAAATTCCTTTCCTGTCAAAAGTTATGGCCAAAACAGTACCAACTAGGGGTAAAATGGTCATTTAAAAATCGGGAAAAATCATGAACATGGGAAATGACCCCAATAATCGTCTCCCAAAGTTACATGACCGTACGACTTCGTATGTGAGAGAAATAAATATTCTACGATCCTATGATGCGTAGAATGCGGGTTGTTACATCGCTATTCTTCTACGTTCATCAGTCTCTAACTATAAACTAGTAAGAGAACAATTTTCTAAGTATCAACCCCGAAGGCTAAAACCAACATCAAATCGACACTCAGAAAGCCATTTAACTTAACTAATATTTAGTCAGTTTCTAATTTCTTTAACTTCTTATTAATAAAATCATTGCTTACGCAACTCTCGTATTCAGTTTACGAATCCACTTCTTATTTGAAAAACATCGATTATAAAGATAACTTTATAATCCTTGCTTCGGGAAAATCTTAACTTCAAAATATAACTTTTATCCATTAATTTTAATAAATAAATAATCAATTAAATAAATAAATAATAAATCTTGATTAAAAATCGGAAAGTAGATAATACTTTCACAAATTCGATATAATCGAATTTCAACTTATAACCTTCTTTCGAATAATCTCTATTCGATTAACGTTCCGAACGTTGGAATAAATTCACCATTTCTGTTTAGCTCAATTTCTAAATCACTTTTGAATTTATCACTTGCAAATATTTACCAATTTCCTTTTATAACAATTTTAATCTGCAAAACGTTTTCTTTTACCCTATTATTCACTTTAAACATGAATATTATTTCATTATAGAAATCTGGACTCGTTATATCAATGATTTAAATAGTCAATACTAATTACAAGTAAAAATTCCATCCATCGAGCCATTTTATAACCTCTTATTCATATTCAATTCATTATCGAATCTCTTTTTCAAATCAACCTTCTAGTCTACTTTATTTGATAAGTTTATAGTTCCAATTCGATTTTACATTTGAGAATAAAATATCGGTTTCAAACCGAATATTAATTATCTTGTCAAATTCTACATTATATAATATATAATTTCTAAAAATAATTTACTTTTATAACATTCGACTTCGTTAAATTCTAATTGCAAATCTATATGGATTTATTTCAATTCTACTTACATTTCGAACATCGAAATAATTTCATCGTTTTCTTTTGAAATGATTTCCTATTTACCCTTTATAATCATTCTTGAATTTACATTTCCGAATTATCCAGTGATAATTATTCCACTTCATTTATAAACATCGTTTATAAATTAAACTACTTCTATTATTAAATACAAGTTATTATATTCTGGCCCAATCGAAATTCAATTTCTATTTAAAATAACTTTTTCATTTTAAAAACTCGAATTTCTTTTCCAATTCATTTTTCTCTTCTTCGGTATTTAAGTACCAACTATTTCAGGGTCAATGTTATTCAAACATCCCAAACACACAATAATCAACCATATATTATTTGTCACATAATATAATGCAATAAATGGTAATAAAAATATAATTGTTGAGGAATACGGTTCTATCCCTCCAAACTGTTTCCCTGCATCCACATATGTTAATCAACATAAATAACAACAATTTTATATCAACATGAAATTTTATAATAAATAGAATCAGTATTCGACTAAAAATTTATATGTATAACTATATATATCATTTCAACCAATTTATTTGCAATTCATCCAAACACCAATCAACCAACATTCAACAATCATTTATCAGTTCTATAATATGTCTACAAATTATAGTATTGGACAGAGCTAGTGAGTTTACTCACCTTGGTCGTTAACTGTTAAATAACGATTAATGTCGATTGATTAAATCAGGCGTTTAATTCTACCTAATATTGAAACAATCTCCAAATCCCTTCAAACTAATTCCAGTACGTAGCCTACGACCATACGTTCCTAACGGATCCTGTTTCGTCGAATTTCAATATTGTATGAGCACGGTATAACATTTATAAGTTTATAGACTTTTAATTTATAAACTAAACTTTAATTAATTAATTAAATGGGCCTTACGTTCAAATCAACCCACAGCCAGCGCACCCCCAATGTAACAACCCGTATTCTACGCATCATAGGATCGTAGAATATTTATTTCTTTTACATACGAAGTCGTATGGTCATGTAACTTTGGGAGACGACTACTGAGGTCATTTCCCATGTTCATGATTTTTTCCCGATTTTTAAATGACTGTTTTGCCCCTAGCTGATCTTATTTTGACCATAACTTTTGACTAAAAAGGAATTTTGACGTGAAACCACTTCCATTGGTTTCAGATGATGGTTTACAATTCCGCAGAGTGGTCACATTAGCCAAACGGACTCACCGTTTGGGAGATATGACTGAAACAAGTTTCAAATGGTGAAAAACAGCTTAATTGGGCTTAACCAGGTGATTAACAACTAGGCCCAAAGGGGAATTTCGGGATTTGGAGTATTTAAGGGCTGTTAGGCTTAGGGATTTCGATTTTTCTCATTTCCCAGCCGCCATATACATCTTAGAAAACCCTAACAATGGCCTCCAACATCTAGAATCATCCCTAATCACTTCTTAATTAAGTTTTGGCTTAAACTACATCAAATCAAGGAGAAATAGCACCAAATCAGAGTTGGAGCTGCTGCTAGGCATTGGAATTCGACCCATACAGTAGATTATTTCAGTTCTAAAGTTTAATTGTGGCAAAGGTGAGTGATTAGCATTGTTTTGACACTAATTACAGTTAATTAGGGTGATTAGTGATAATTAGCAAATTTATACATTAATAAATTCTGGAAAAATATTTATAAATTCTGAAATAATGTTTTAGAGCTCTGTTAGAAATTTGATTTGATTTGGTTAAGTTTTACTAATCATATCATTAGTTTTGTCTAAACATGCTTAAGGGAAAATATGGGATTTTGGGTATGTTTGATCCATTTTACATGCTATAGTTGTTGTTTTGTTGTTTATGATTGATTGTGCATGTTACTATGACTTTATGGTATGGTTTGTGATTGTCTAGAAGTGTTAGATTGGTCGAAAACGCCGTCGAATGGCGTAAACAGTCGCTGGAAAAAGTGTAGGAATCTGGCCGATCCAGATCGGATCGGAGGAATGAGCCGGAACCGAACCGCCCTCCAAGTTGTTGTATCCGCAAGATGATCTGGACCCGATCCGCCTCTCGTATGCCACTCCGACCCGAACCGATGCACCATGGGAAAACTTGAGAGACCCGACCCGATCCGGAGTGCTTGGGGAGAAGGACCGAACCAGAGGAGTTTTCCACGAAGCCAGGAGGTGGGGATCTCGATCCGAACCGCCGGAGGAGTCCGATCTGACTCGATGCGATGACCACAGCCGATCCGAACCATTACGAGGTGGAGAAGTGGATCCGAACTGAATGATCTTGGAGAGTACGATCCGAAGTGAAGAGAAGGGGAAGCCGAACCGATCTGGAGAAGAAGACCAATAACCCGAGATGCAAAGGTAGTCCAATGGGAAGTTTGTACTCAGGATCCAGTTGGGAACCAACGAGTCGACCTCATGAGTTGGGCTTTGCTGCGGGACGTGTGCTAAGGGGTTGTCGATGTCTGTAACTTTGAATCACTATGTGTAGGGAGTATGTGAACGGATTCAGGGCCACAGTGGCCTAGGTACGACTAAAGAGCTATAGACCAATGAAGTGGGGTCATTTGGAAAGGTTTGGTCATGACTCCATGTGGTAAGCTTGGTAGTAGCAGTAGTTGTACAAGTCGAACCCTGTCACTACTTCGATGGTTCTAGTGATTGACAGTGGCGGACATCGTATGCTTTACGCACTGAGTGAGAGATGTGAGGATGGTTGCTATGTTTGATTTGTTTGCCATCATTATGACATGCACACCCCCACCCCCGTTATCTTTACACCATCTGTTCAGTGGCACCTTAGAGTATTGTACGGTATGTAGTGCTAACTCTTTGGTTGCAGGTCCAGGTTCAGGTATGGTTTAGTATACCTGTTATTGTTCTGTTTAGCTGCTTATCACTCATAGCAGACTTTTTGTCTGACCCAGAGTTTTATGTCTCTTCTTATTACTCTAGGTGCTCTCACGAGCTGACTAGAGACATGTTAGCTGGCGATGCACGAGTAGCCGTACCGGAGACGAGCAGGAGGCTTCCACGTATGATACATATATAGATATTCTCCCTTTGTCGCCGCTGGTCACTACTTTGGGCATTAGTAGTGCACCCTTCCTTTCTTTTGTTTAGAGACAGTAATTCGAAAAGTTGTAATAAGCTGTATTTAGACTTCCGCTACTCTGATGTTGATGTTGGTTTTAGTTATCAGCTTATGCACTGTCTCGCCTGTTTTATGTCAAGTACATTATTATTATATTTTTTTCCATGCGCTGTGAGACATTCTACAGGTTTTTGATTAGTTCATTCTCTTCTTTCCTTTCTTTGGCGACCGTTCTGTGCTAGTTGGGCATGTGTACAGCGCACTTTCGGAGGAAATGCCGGCTGGTGCGGGGCGGGCCGTCACACCCAATGCACAGGAATTCGTCTTCCATGATGTAAAACCTACCAACTGCTCCTCATTTCGAAAACCTTCCACGCTTCGTTCTTTACCATTACTTCACGAAAATCCAAACGAACAGTACCCGAGAAATCTTCATCAAAAACTCTACACCCTCTACCCCATTTCGACACACTCGATCCCCTCCTCGTCACTACGTCTTCCAAACCAACTCCATGGTACATAGTAAAAATAGCATCACCTTTTGGCTCGAGATCCACCCAAAACCTGCGGCTATATGCAAATTTTTCTCAATAACTCGAAAACGATCTTCGTTTTATCCATTGAATCCCCTAAGCTGCCGTTTTTAACAAACCCACGCACGTATTTGATGTCGAACCCTAAAACACCTATATATAAATATAGTGCTTTTTCCCTAGATCAAAAGTATAATTATTTCATTATTTTAATTTTGCTTAAATTTGAATGATTTTATGAAGCTTGCGTTGAGCTTTCAAGTCTGTTGTCGAACTGGAAAAATGAGGAGGAACCGCACATATTAATAGATGAAGAAGCTTCAAATTTAAGCAACGCAATAAGGGTACATGCTATTATGATCATAGGTCTACATGATTTCAATTGTTTGTAAGTTGTAGGCAGTATTCTTTCCCTTCCTTAGGCATGCGTTAATATGCTAGCTTGGCATGTTGTTATTAAATGGATTGAACTAAGTGATTAGACCAAATATGTTTATTGTTTAGCTTAGTGTTTAAGGTATATGTTTTTATTTGATTTTATTATTATTAATATATAAGCTAAACTTAAGCATGAAGTAACGCACGAAAACATACGAGTTCCTTTTGGGGTGAAACTTGTAATCTACAATAATTAAATATTTCGGACACGATGGAATTGGTTTCATTGAATTTTGAGTTTGTTTGTAAAAAAACTATTTAATTTCAAATAGTTAAATAATATGCGTTGAAATGGCGCACGGCCACAAAATAAATCCTATTGACCCTAACCTGGAAATCTTACAATAATAATTCATTACGGATTTAATAAAATTAGTTCCGTCAAAAACGGAGATTGTCTGAAAATTCGTTATTCTATAACTTCAAATTTGTTTAATGCTTTCTAGAAGTTACAAAAGCGCAAATTTATTATAAATTACTGCAAGCGCACAGATATGTAGTATGTAGGTCAAACACAAAAAGGAAAAATAAATTTTATTATTTATATATTTTGTAACACCTCGTATTTTCTGTTAACGTTATAGTAACGAATTTAACAATACTTAATTTAAAATGTGAGAATTAAGGGAAACGGATTATGCCATTGTGTTCGTCTCGGAACTCTGGTTGAGATAGAGTCCGAGTTTGCGGAAATTGGACTTCGTATGAAGAAGTTATGGCTGTCGGAAGTTTCCAGAAAATTCAAACAGCTCGAAAACAGATTCAAAATTCAAATCAAAAGTCAGAAGCGAGCTAGGGGGGAAATTCCCGCCCAGGACCCAGGTCGACCAGGGGGTCGACCCTAGTGTTGACCTCCCCCCTACAGGTCGACCCCCCCACCGGGCAGAACTGAAAGGTGACGATTTTGTGACTCAGTGCTCAGTCATTAGGGCTGAGGTGTCACCCTATCTTGACTGAATGGTTGTGGTTAACTCTAGGATCATCCGACAACTATAATCAAACTGAAATTCTATATAAACAACCCAATGCTCAACCTAAAAATCACACAAAAATAATCCTGGAACTATCATGCCGTCAATAGAGAACTTGGAGTAGCCGTCACCAATTCAAAGACAAGAAAAGAACCTGAATCAAAATCAAATTAAAAGTAATCAAATTCAACGATCTACATCAAAGGCGAGCTTACCAATTTCAGAATTCAGATTTCAGAAATCAAGAATTCCTTTCTAGTTTGTAAGTTGGTTATTACGTAGATTTAAACGTTCTTTCAAATGAATCATGACATGTTGTAATTCGAATATAGAATGATGCTTATGTATAAGATAAATAAAGTTTGATTCTCGTTTATCTTAAAGTACCGTTGCGATTGATCATGTCTATATGCTTGTGGTGATGAACATATTGTATGTTATTGGAATCTATTATGATTGGGTAATGGATTTATTATGCCAACTAAATGGTGAAACATGTCATGTTATAATTTGGTAATTACTTGCAAGTTTATGATCTAAAGCACATGCTTGTATGTTAGATCAACACTCATATATATTTAGATCCATGTTAAGTTGAATCTATTTATGTTGTAAAATTGGAATTGTAGTTCTCTTATGTTTTAACACATAAGTATCATGCTAAGTTGTGATTCGAATATGTTTATAATAGCCCTCTTATGTTTTACACAAATAAGTTATCATGTTAAATTGTGATTCGAATATGTTTATAGTAGCTCTCTTATGTTTAAAATGCATAAGTCATCATGCTAAGTTGTGATTCGAATATGTTGATAATAGTTCTCTTATGTTTAACACACATAAGTTAATATGCTAAGTTGTGATTTAAAAATGATTATAGTAGCTTTCTTATGTTTTGACATACATAAGTTAATATGCTAAGTTGTGGTTTAAAATTGTGATTATATGTTAAACCTCCATGCTAGACCTTTATCAAGTTTACATGACAATTAGACCCAACTTAGTGACAAGTTCACCTTTACCTGTTTAATTAAGTTAATGATACTTCTATTCCAAGTTACACATGATAAGATAAATGTATGTTATTTTATGTTTGTTTCATGTCCCTTGTTTATTACCCTTTTTGTTTATGAGTTTGGGCTAATTCTCTAGCCCAACATTTTATGTGATTCATGCGTACGTTCCACGGGGATAACGATGGGAAAATATGAAAATTCATGGCATAGATTTGTTCATAAAATGGTATATTTGATATACCATTTATTGTGAGCATAATCAAAGGATAATTATGGCATGATTAAATTAAAATTAATTTACATAAAAGAAATTAGACATATATAGAAAAAATGTGAATTTAGAAAAGAAAAATATGCCTAATCTGAGGTTAGACTGAGTTGTAATGTAAATCTGCCCAGAACCGACCGGCATATCTAGTGACCACAACAAGACCTATCTAATGTGGGTGGTTAGTGCATCAAGCCCAAAAAGAACCCGAGGTTACACTGAGTTGTGGTGTAAATCTGCCCGGAACCGAACGAGATATCCAGTGACCACAACAAGACCTGTCTAATGTGAGTGGTTGGTGCTTTAATGAATAAATTAAAGCTAAGTCGGGATTGTTAGGGTTAAGTCAATTAGGGAAAAACTTAACCGATTCAACATGTTAACTAAACGAATGGGTGGGGTTAGGTAAACTTGGACACTTAACCAAATAAACATGTTGATTAGAAAACCCTAGTAACGGGGACCCATTTCAGTAGTAATCCACATAGATGTATCATGGTACCCTAAAACTAGGCAGGATGGGGCACGATTACTGGGCTGATTATAAGCGGTCAAAACGTCGGCGGTTGGTGGGCTAGTGTAGGTTCCGGCGGAGTATGGGAGTGCACGTACTCCGGAGTGGAAAAAGAAGGCACTGGGCATCAGTAGTATACACTGTGCATCTTGAATCGTGTCGGGTTTCCACCAGAGGGACTGATACACCCCATGGTGGGACCAGCACAGGTATCTACAGTCAAGCGGGGCCGAATGACACAGGATATGAATGCATGCGAGTATGAGCCGATCATTAAGGGGATCGCTTGTTATGAACATGTGGGGCTGGTTGAACCAATAGTTAAGTAGGTGCAGAGACTATAGTAATGGGTGCGATCACATGTTCCTCTTATCTTATATTAGGGTATTGTCCTATGTTCTGTTATTACTGTCATGACCCCTTTCCTTATTTAAATACTAGTAATCACTGAACTTACCAGACTTATTGTCTGACCCTTTTTTTTTGTCCTCTTTTCTTCCGTTCCCCCCCCCCCCAAGTCCACAGGGAGGGAATACTCCAGCTTAGTCAGACTCTTTGCAAGCTTCAAGAATGTAGATGTATGATTTGGACTCTCTCTCACCTTGGTTATGGCTCTTGGACATTATCCTTGGGGATTTATGCAGTTTTATTTATGGTTTATGCTTCTTTAATAAATAATCAAGACAGAAATTATGGTGTAATGTTTTGGAAGTTATTTTGAGACAATTTGATGTAATGCTTTTGTATTGAACCACGTATGCAATAAAGATTTGAATTTCGCTGCTTATATTTATCTGTCTTGTAAATTTTTCTATGTCTTGTACCTATAACCCTCCACCAAAGTTAAGGCATTCCCTTTGTGCGTGACCTTAACGGAGGTAGGGTGTTTCACTTGGTATCAGAGCAAAGGTTTACTAGATTAGATAAAAGTTTTTGAAAACTATTTTCAAAAAAAAAATATAAAGAAGCATTTTACAAGAAAAAAATGTTGTTTTAAATTTAAAAAGGCATAATTCCCAAAGCCATATGCACTATCTTTCTATCCTTCGTTTTGAATCTTTTCTTTTTTTCGTTTCAGCATGTCTGGGAATCTTAACCTTCCAGAGGGTGTACCGATACCTGGCTGGTTCAGGAGGTACTTAGAGGCTAGGGCCAACGACGCATGCCCAACAGATATTCCTCCTCCAGCTGCAGCAATTCCTCCTCCTCCTCATGCAAATGCTTTCTCAAAGATTTGTAGAGACTTTAAGGCCATGGGTGGAAAGGATTTCAAGGGAACTGGATCATTCGTAGAAGCAAGGAACTGGCTCAAAGAAACTGAGGATCTATTCGTTATCTTCGAGGTGGACGATAGGCAGAAGATACAATTGGCGGTATGGTTGCTCAAAGACGAAGCTTCCTATTGGTGGGAAGTCACTAACGCTGAAAGACCAGTTGAAACATAGATGGATTTTAGGATAACGTTTGAGATGAAATTCCTCTCACAAGCTGAACGAAGTTTACAGCTGGAAAAGTTCTTATCTATTAAGCAAGGAAGTATGACGGTCAAGGAGTACGTCAACCAATTCAATCAGCTGGCCCAATATGGACTGGACTTAGTGAATACTCCTCATAAGAAGGCTCTCCGTTTTGTCAAGGGATTGAATGAGCCACTTCACAGCTTGGCTATGACCCATGTACCTATGGGGGCTACTTAGGAGAAGTTAGTGGACATGGCACTCATACATGAGGAAGACAAGGGCAAGAAAGAGGCAAAAGAAGAAGTTCCTCAGGATAAGAAGGGGGATGGGTCATAGAACAAGAAGGCTGATTCAAAGAAAGGCGGGAAGAACAATAAACCCTGTGACAAAAGAAAGTGTAATTTCTGTGGCATCCCTGGACATCTGATCAAAGACTGCAAGAAGAAGAAAAGGAAGATGGGTGGTTGTTTTCACTGTGGTGAGATAGGACACATGGCTTGGGCCTGCCCAAGTAAGCAAGGGCAGGGAGCTGGACCTTCTTCTGGAGGACAAGTTCATGCTCTCACGACACCTTGGCAAGAACGAGGTAGAAATATTTCTGTCGAAAGTTTAGTCTATCTTTTTGATCATCCTGTTTGTACACTATTTGATTCTGGCGCATCACACTCTTTTATATCTACTGCTTTAGTGGAATCTCTACACCTAGACACCAGTATAGTAGAGGATCCCTTGTTTGTTTCATATCCAATTGGGGGCTCAGCTTATTTATCAATGGTTTGTTTGGATTTGAAAATATCTATACTAAGCGTTGGGTTTAGATGTAATGCCTTTGTTTTGGGCTTCACGGGCTATGGGTTGATTCTAGGCATGGACTGGCTATCCAGTAATGGTGTCGTCCTCGATTGTGAAAAGAGAGTGGTTAGAATCATGACTCGCCTCGGTAACACTCTCGAAATTTCTTGTAATCCCATGAACTCTGTCATGCTTAGTTATCTAGAATCTCTTGATGCGTCTGTTGAAAACTTGCAGTCTGTAAGGGTAGTCCGTGGATACTCGGGTGTGTTTGAAGAGGTAAAGGGCTTACCTCCGAAGCGGGAGATAGACTTCCGCATATACCTCGTTGACAACGCAAAACCCGTTGCTTTACCCGTTAGACACGTGGCTCCAAGGGAGAGGAAAGAACTCAACAAGCAAGTTAAAGAATTACTTGAGAAGGGGTTTATAAGGAGGAGTATTTCTGAATAGGGTGCTCCAATAGTGTTCGCAACTAAAGCGGATGGTTCGCTTCGCCTGTGCATTGATTATAGGGAGCTAAACAAGCTGACCAAGAAGAATAGGCACCCACTCCCGAAAATAGATGATTTGTTCGATCATCTTGTAGGTGCATCGGTCTTCTCCCAATTAGATTTAGCTACCGTGTTTCATCGGCTAAGAGTGGCTGAAGACGGCATTGACAAGACCGCGTTCAGAAATCCAGACGGTTTCTTCGAGTGGCTTGTCATGCCTTTCGGCTTGACAAATGCACTCGCTTACTTCGTTGATTTAATGAGCAGGGAATTCCGAGAGTTCCTCAATAAGTTTGTGGTGGTCTTCGTAGACGATATTTTGATCTTCTCAAAGAATGAGGAAGAGCATGCTCAGCATCTAAAAGAAGTCATGGATACTCTCCGTGCACATCAGTTGAAGGCGAAATTCTCCAAATGCCATTTCTAGAGAGAAGAATTTAGGTTCCTTGGACACGTGGTGTCCAAAGAGGGGATATCTGTGGACCCCGCGAAAGTGGTTGCTGTGCAAGATTGGAAGGTTCCTCGAAACGCAACCGAAGTCCGAAGCTTTCTCGGGCTAGCAGGCTTTTATCGAAAGTTTATCAAAGATTTTGCGAAAATCTCAGCTCCACTGACAAGGTTGACAAAGAAGAACCTAGCTTTCAATTGGGATTTGGATTGCGATATTGCTTTCCAACGTTTGAAAAGGGCTCTAACAACAGCCTCAGTTCTGACATTGCCTGAAGGAAGCAAGATGTTTACAGTATACACAGATGCATGCAGAACGGGACTAGGCGCTGTTCTGATGCAAGAAGGGAAGGTAGTGGCTTATGGTGGAAGACAGTTGAAAGTACATGAGAAAAACTACCCAACCCACGACCTAGAGTTGGCAGCCATCGTTTTTGCGCTTAAGTCTTGGCGCCATTATCTCCTAGGTGAAAATTTTGAAATGCATACTGACCATAAATCGTTGAAATACCTTTTCTCGTAGAAAGACCTCAACTTAAGGCAGCAAAGATGGATGGAGTTTCTTGCCTCATACGATTTTGAGATTTCCTACACTCCTGGCAAGGGCAATGCAGTAGCAGACGCCTTGAGTAGAAAGAAATTGACCTTAAGCCCTCTCTTTGTGGAAAGGCAAAGTTTGGAGTTCATAGCAAGCTTTAACTTCAAACCCTCCTCTGACTTTGTACCTGGCTTGCTAGCAACGTTAGAAGTGCGGCCAACTCTATTAGACTCAATCGGAGCCACGCAAAGAGAAGACCCTCAGCTAGCCGAGGTGATGGACAAGTTAATTAGGTGTGAGACTTCGAGTCACCTCAATAGATACTCCATTGATGCCAAGGGCTGGTTGAGATGAGATGGAAGACTATGCGTCCCACAAGCAAGGGATTTGGTAAAAGCGGTTCTAGAAGAGGCACACCATTCCAAGCTGACCATACACCCAGGAGGAGACAAAATGTATAAATACATCAAAAGAGTTTTCTTTTGGAATGGCATGAAGCAAGACGTAGCTGAATTTGTTTCTAAGTGTTTAATATGCCAACAAGTCAAGGCGGAGCAGAAGAAGCCTGGTGGTCTGCTCCATCCTCTAGAGGTCCCACAGTGGAAATGGGATAGCATCTCGATGGACTTTATAGATGGGTTGCCTAGGTCAAGAAGGGGCAATACCAGCATTTGGGTAATAGTAGACAAGCTCACAAAAAGCGCCCACTTTATACCCGTCAAGAGTTGAAGGACTGCCTCATCTCTAGCATCCATATATCTTAAAGAGATAGTTCGACTCCATGGGATACCCTCCAGCATAGTGAGTGATCGAGACCCTATCTTCACAAGCGAGTTTTGGAAGAGTTTACAAGAGGCTGTAGGCACACAGTTATGCTTAAGCACGGCCTATCACCCTCAAACCGATGGCCAGACGGAAAGAGTCAACATAGTATTTGAAGACCTCTTGAGATTATGCATTATTGACTTCGGAGGTACATGGGAGGATCATCTACCTTTGGTGGAATTCGCTTACAACAATAGCTATTAAGCCACCATAGGCATGGCGCCTTTCGAAGCTTTATATGGAAGACCGTGCAGGTCACCAACTTGCTGGTGGGAGACCACAGACAAGCTCATACTTGGACCAGACATGATTAGGGAAACTTCAGTGAAAGTAGACTTGATACGAAGAAGAATGAAGACTGCCCAAGATAGACAGAAGTCCTACGCAGACAAAAGAAGAACTGACCTTGAGTTCGAAGTTGGAGACAAGGTGTTCCTTAAAGTATATCCTTTGAGGAACGTCGTTCGCTTTGGATCCGCAGGAAAGTTAGCACCAAGATTTGTAGGGCTGTTCCCTATCATCGAGAAGATTGGGAAGATGGCTTATAGGGTACAGCTGCCCGAAAGATTGGCCGGGGTTCATATTGTCTTCCATGTCTCTCACCTGCGGAAATGCTTACACGAGTCTGTGGAAGTGGTGGAACCAAGCATGCTAGAGGAAGTAGAAGTTGAACGAGAAACAACTATGAGGAGAGTTCCAACCCATATCTTGGGAACAGAAGTCAAAAATCTACGCAACCGTGAAGTTAAGCTCGTCAAAGTTCAATAGAGCGACACCGAGGAAGACGCGACTTGGGAAACTGAGGACAGAATACGTGCAGCCTACCCTTTTCTTTTTTAGGTACATCCTTAATCTCTTTTTCCTTAAGTTTATGCTCGTATCTATCTTTTTTGGTATATCTCCTCGATCCTATCCTTTATCCTTAGGTAGAAACCCATTTGGATGTAAACATGTAATTGAAACATGTTATGGTTTATGGTTGCAAGTGGTTGTTAGTGGTTGCTCGTGGATGCATATACACACACATTAGGTATTAGATCGGCTAAGTCACTTCCATATTGCATATGCATATATGTATTTGTATATGGATTGAAACTTGATGTGTTATCATATGGACATTGCATTTGTATGAATGATTGTACACTCATGTAGGAAATTTTGAGTAGAAAAAAAATTGCATTCATAATGGACTCATGGCACTGACATAATTTGCATTAAGGAGGTCAACTGAATCAGTAGGCCGCCTGATTTTGCATTAGATAAGGACATGTACACACACAATGCATATGATCATTAAGCATTAGAAATCTTTTAAGGACAATGGATGCCTGTGTTTGATGGTTGAGTAGATGGGTGAATGGATGGTAGGATATAAGTTCTTCTCGACTTGAAGATTTCGGGGACGAAATCCTAAAAGGAGGGGAGAATGTAATACCCCGTATTTTTTGTTAACGTTATAGTAACGAATTTAACAATACTTAATTTAAAATCTGAGAATTAAGGGAAACGGGTTACGCCATTGTGTTCGTCTCGGAATTCTGGTTGAGATAGAGTCCGAGTTTGCGTAAATTGGACTTTGTATGAAGAAATTATGGATGTTGGAAGTTTCCAGAAAATTCAAATAAATTCAAACAGCTCGAAAACAGATTCAAAATTCAAATCAAAAGTCAGAAGCGGGCTGGGGGGAAAATTCCCGCCCAGGACCCAGGTCGACCAGGGGGTCGACCCTAGTGTCGACCTCCCCTCTACAGGTCGACCTGGGGGTCGACCCCCCCCACCCAGGCATATCTGAAAGGTGACAATTTTGTGACTCAGTGCTGAGTCATTAGGGATGAGGTGTCACCTTATCTTGACTGAATGGTTGTGGTAAACTCCAGGATCATCCGACGACTATAATTCTGAAATTCTATATAAACAACCCAATGCTCAACCTAAAAATCACACAAAAATAATCCTGGAACTATCATGCCGTCAATAGAGAACTTGGAGTAGCCGTCACCAATTCAAAGACAAGATAAGAACCTGAATCAAAATCAAATTAAAAGTAATCAAATTCAACGATCTACATCAAAGGCAAGCTTACCAATTTCAAAATTCAGATTTCAGAAATCAAGAATTCCTTTTTAGTTTGTAAGTTGGTTATTACGTAGATTTAAACATTCTTTCAAATGAATCATGACATGTTGTAATTCGAATATAGAATGATGCTTATGTATAAGATAAATAAAGTTTGATTCTCGTTTATCTTAAAGTACCGTTGCGATTGATCATGTCTATATGCTTGTGGTGATGAACATATTGTATGTTATTGGAATCTATTATGATTGGGTAATGGATTTATTATGCCAACTAAATGGTGAAACATGTCATGTTATAATTTGGTGATTACTTGCAAGTTTATGATCTAAAGCACATGCTTGTATTTTAGATCAACACTCATGTATATTTAGAGCCATGTTAAGTTGAATTTATTTATGTTGTAAAATTGGAATTGTAGTTCTCTTATGTTTTAACACATAAGTATCATGCTAAGTTGTGATTCGAATATGTTTATAATAGCCCTCTTATATTTAACACACATAAGTTATCATGATAAATTGTGATTCAAATATGTTTATAGTAGCTCTCTTATGTTTAAAACACATAAGTCATCAAGCTAAGTTGTGATTCGAATATGTTGATAATAGTTCTCTTTTGTTTAACACACATAAGTTAATATGCTAAGTTGTGATTTAAAAATGATTATAGTAGCTTTCTTATGTTTTGACATACATAAGTTAATATGCTAAGTTGTGGTTTAAAATTGTGATTATATGTTAAACCTCCATGCTAGACCTTTATCAAGTTTACATGACAATTAGACCCAACTTAGTCACAAGTTCACCTTTACACGTTTAATTAAGTTAATGATACTTCTATTCCAAGTTACACAAGATATGATAAATGTATGCTATTTTATGTTTGTTTCATGTCCCTTGTTTATTACCCTTTTTGTTTATGAGTTTGGGCTAATTCTCTAGCCCAACATTTTATGTGATTCATGCGTACGTTCCACGGGGATAACGATGGGAAAATATGAAAATTCATGGCATATATTTGTTCATAAAATGGTATATTTGATATACCATATATTGTGAGCATAATCAAAGGATAATTATGGCATGATTAAATTAAAATTAATTTACATAAAGAAATTATACATATATAGAAAAAAATGTGAATTTAGAAAAGACGAATATGCCTAACTCGAGGTTAGACTAAGTTGTAGTGTAAATCTGCCCGGAACCGACTGGCATATCCAGTGACCACAACAAGACCTGTCTAATGTGGGGGGTTAGTGCATCAAGCCCAAAAAGAACTCGAGGTTACACTGAGTTGTGGTGTAAATCTTCATGGAACCGACCGGCATATCCAGTGACCACAACAAGACCTGTCTAATGTGAGTGGTTGGTGCTTTAATGAATAAATTAAAGCTAAGTCAGGATTGGTAGGGTTAAGTCAATTAGGGAAACACTTAACCGAATCAACATGTTAACTAAACGAATGGGTGGGGTTAGGTAAACTTGGACACTTAACCAAATAAACATGTTGATCAGAAAACCCTAGTAACGGGGACCCATTTCAGCAGTAACCCACATAGATGTATCATTGTAACGACCCGAAAATTTGCGACCTTGATTATCCGATATACAACTCATATCGAACATCAAGAGTCGAAAATACCGGATGGTTAATGAAAGAAATTAGAAGGTGAGAATAGATAAGATAGAAAATTAGAATAGAAGAAGAAGAAGAAGAAGAAGAACACAACATCAGAGTAACACGAACCTCACAGCGGAACGAATAACATATAATATATATAACATAACTTGAAATATATATCTGTACTTGAATATACATCATTATCAAAGTACATCACTTACAACACAGCGGAAATAAACTATAGCTATATGATCCTGAAGCCTCCTGCTCCAGCTCTTCAAGTATCTGTAAATCCCGACTACTTTACTGCCCGTACAAAATTGGGCACCCAAGAGTTTACGGAAAACAAAACAAAATAAACTCCGGGTCAGTCATGGGAGTGGTGTGAGTAAAATAGTTTAAAACAGTTTGAACAAGTAAACGATATCTCATAAGACCACGCCGTATAACGGAACGAGTTTTTCCCTTATGAGAATCCAAAATATCATTATATCAAAAACCTTTTGATATTATAATAATGTCTGTCAACCACAATATAATAATCATCTAGCAGAAACGCTTTCATCTCACGTTCTACATATATAGTACACAATCAAAAACCGCAAGCACGTATTGGGTAATGGATTTCCAACTATGACAAGGTATGGAACCACCTTCTGATAGTGTACCTCTAGAAAGGAATACAATGGGTTCAACAAGAACATCTTGCAACCCGGCCACACATGACCGACCACTCATTTCGCTTGACTGTATCGAATGTATATCACCAACGGTTGGGATCAGCAACCGTTTCCCGAATGGGCCAGCATCAACAATAGATTTTTAGAAGTAAATGAAACTCTAGATCAGGTGATTATACACCCTAATAGGTGCGACCTACATAGCCATGCTGCCTGCCCGATTTTTGTCATTTCCCGGTTGATGAGGCTTGAGGTTACGCTTTATCATCACATCAGATTCACTTTGAATGCCACATTGTCAGATCCATCGAAAATCACTAATTGACGTCTACAACAGTACATTACGTGTTAGCTAAAGAAGTTTCCTTCTCCGCTTCCACTCTTGGTACGATTGAAGAAATCAATGTACGTGACCTTTCTGGAAATACTCTGTCAGACATTCATCCATACAAGTCATCCAGGAACAGGATGAACCAAAGGCACTATTCAGTTCATCCATCTTAGGCACTATTATCTAAGACTTATAAAATAGCCCTTGCACTTTACTCCGTCTTCAATTATCTTTGGCATATATGATTCAAAACGCTTATGCCAATACAGAGTGGTTCTTTGGATAATAATCCAACCGGTCTCTCCATATTACCAACGTTAAAATGGTCAAAACTTCGATAGTCTATGATTTAACCATGAAAGAAAAACTGGTGTGCAAACAACGATATTATTTCCAGGAGGAAATTATATCGATCAATCATCATTCAACATTTATCTCTTTATTTCATTAATTTACTTACCTCATGTTCCCATATATTCTAAATTCTCGTTTTCTATTATCAGAAAACATTTCTGATTCTCGTTTGGAAAACATTTCCAAAACTTCTTAATTGGGATTTAAACAGATGTTTAAAACTATATTGCGATGACGACTCAAACCACTATACTAAATTACTAAATCCACTTAACCACTTCACCCTCGAACCGTAACCATTTCTTAATTAAAAACGCAGTCAATCAAGTTGGGGGTATAGCTACCTCTCAGACCTTAACTGAACCACCTTTCAAATCTCGAAATAGATAAGATTCACCTTTTTAACTCTTTAACACTTCCTTACGAACCTTCAGATTCTATTTACGAACCCCCTTCTTTTACAAGTTTTACGTGATTATAACAATGGTGTTATAATCTCCTGCATCCAAAATATATTATCTTTAATATGACTTTTATTTCCTAACTCGAATAATATAACGACAACTAATTTATTTACTCCTATTCGGTTAACTCTAATCTATAACTCTTATTTGAATAACTCCAACCTAATAACTCTTACTTGAATAACTCCAACCTAATAACTCTTACTAGACTAACCCTTATTCGAATAACTTATTCGAATAACTTATATTCGATTTGTTTACTTTCGAATACTTATATTCGATAATCTCTTTCTTCGAATAAATCTTATTCGATTTAACTCCTGTCGAATAACTAGATTCGATCAACTCACTTCGAATATTTCTGATTTGATTATCTCACTTCGAATATCTCTGATTCGATTATCTCACTTCGAATATTTCTGATTCGATTCACTTCTTCGAATAACTAAATTCGATTACTCATTTCAACTCTATTCGAATAAACTAAATTCGATTAACTCCATTTGAATAACTCTAGTTCAATTTAACTCTATTTAACAACTCTAGTTCGATTTAACTCTATTGATTAACTCTAACTGATTAACTCTAACTGGTTTAACTCTAACTGGTTTTACTCTAACTGGTTTAACCTAACTGGTTAACCCTAATGGTTTTACTCTAACTGGTTAACCCTAACTAATTAAATCTTTGTCCTTATTCAGTTTCAAACATCGATGTTGAAATCGATTCTTACTTCTTTATATAAGTCCTGACTTATATATTCTATTTATCAAAATGACAAATATTTAACTTAATTTATAAATATCATTTATAAATCAATCTTCTCCTTTTATTTGTTTACTTCTTCATATATAAGTTCAGACTTATATATATATATATTTATTTATCCAAAGATAAATATTTCCTTTATAATCTATTTGTTTTTTCTAAATGCCTTTTACCCATACTTCCTTTATAAATCTTTATTTGTAAATGGTTTACAAATATTACCCTTTTAAATTCTATTTGCAAATGGTTTGCAAATATTCCCTTCTCTATTCTATTTGCAAATGGTTTGCGAATATTTCCTTTTCAACTCTATTTGCAAATGTGTTGCAAATATTTCTCATATAATATCTTATTTGTTTTCTAAACAAATATTCCTTTTATCTTATTCTATTCATTTAACAAATAAATATCCTTTTCTTATCCTATTTATTTAACAAACTAATATCCTTTATAACCTATTTGTAAATGTTTTACACATATTTTTCTTTCTATTTTATTTGTAAATGGTTTACAAATATTTCTTTATTCATTCTCTAAATAAATAATCCCTTTTTATAACTTATTTATTTCCTACTGAATGTCCTTTTAAATAACTTATTTATTTTCTAAGTCAATATCTCTTTATCTTATCCTATTTATTTAACAAATAAATAATCCATTTAAATATCTAATTTATTTATTCTAAATAAATAATTCACTTTATAAATATTCCATTTATAAAGATTTCCCTTCATATAAAATTCCACTTAAACATATTTCCTATTTATAAATATTCCATTTATAAATAAATTTCTATTTATAAGTATTCCATTTATAAATTATTTCCTTTATAAAATCTTCTTTGATTTTATAAATATTATCTTTTTTATAAAACCCCTTGGATTTTATAAATAATCTAATTTCAATATTCATTTTGAAAATCCCCCTTTTTCCAAATTCCGGTGTGTTGTGGTGTTTAACATATCAAATTACGATGTCCAATATCGTCCATACACATATAATCAACAACAGATTATAAACCATGTCATATATCACAATATATGAAAATAATAAAATAACTGTTGAGGAATCCAGTGGGATTCCTCCAACCTATTTCCATGCATCCACAAATGTTACACAATAAAATCAACATCACTTTCAGTTCCATATGATATATTCTGATAAACAGAATCAATATAGAAATTCAACTAACTGACTAGCAGTTCAATCAAACGGTCAACACACAATCAATCAGCCAATATTTAACAATTCTAAAAATACAACATGAAATTATAAACTGTTCAGAGTTAGTGAGATTTACTCACATTGGCAGTTCATCATTAAAGGACGATAAACTGTTTGTTTGATTCAGACGGACAATTTATTTTGCTATAAATTGTAACGAGCTCTGATGGACTTCCAATCAGTCCCATCATATAGTATCCGTCCATACGATCCTGTCGGATCTTGTTTCGCTGAAAACCGATATCGTATGACGAAGTTATGTATTATACAAGTTAGTGTATACTTCTAAATTAAAATTAAACTTAACCTTAATTCATATAATAGGCCTTAACCTTTTTAAACACATCGGCCCACTTTGCCAAAGCCCACCCGCTTGCACCCTTTCTTCCTCCTTCACATTCACGGCTCCAGGCATCAATTCAATAGCCATTTCCCACTTTTACACCCACCATAACTCCCTCCATAAACCACCGAGCTCAACAAGAAGACCACCGTCAAACTCCCCTTCCTATCCTCTCCAACCTAGTACCCTTTTCACGCCACTCGCTCTTGTCTAGCCAAATCCGTGTACGAGCGGTTTCGCCAAAAGCCACAGCAGACATCGACACCAAATCTCGTTGAACTCCACAAAATTTACACACAAGGAGCGGAACTACTCCCTGATCCCGAAAACAACACTCAAACCTAGAATCGATGCACAAATCACCAGAATCTTTCAACCCTACGGCTTATGAATACACGCTGGAAAAATTCAGCGAACCCAAGTGACGTTGAGTTCAGTAAAAACTATACTAGATTGTAGAGGATCTCACAAGGATCTCAAATATAAGTATTACATGATTTATGAAATTTTTTCTTGTATTGTTTCGGTTTTTCAAAGCCCCCATTTGTTTACAGGAGATGAAAAATGCGGTGGCTCTTGAGAATTGGTTATATAAGGGGACGAAATTGTTGTGTGGCTGAAAAGAAATGGATGTGTGGCCTTTGTTTTGACCTCTAAATGAGTTTGGATATTTTCTTTTTATTATTTTATATTCGTTTTAGCCTTCTAAAAATTCGTGTGATCACACACGATATTCAAAAATCCTGGAAATGGACATGCAGCTACAGCTCGACATCACGGACCCAACGAAACTGGTTTCGTCGAATTCCGACTCCGTTTTCTCACACAGCGTATTTTTAACTGTCAAAATACTGACTATTTTCCACTTTAAAAATCCGTACGGCCACACAGTGACCCCAAAAATCACGGAACTTGGAATCTAACAATAATTTGATGTTGCAGATCCAACAAAATTAGTTTCGTCGAATTCCGACTTCGTTTGCAAAACTGGCTATTTTTAAAGCTCTGAATGACCCATTTAAATATATAAATAAAATTAAATTAAATTAAATATAAATAAATTTATATTATCGTATATATTCACAGTGGAATACCATACAGCTTCAGAAAAATCTTATATGGATTTCTAACTCGATATCTCAAATCTGGGTCAACCCGATATTCGATTTATATTGAAATTCCTTTTTAAAATATAAATAATTCTTTTATAAATTGTAAAGGAATTCCATAGCGACTTTTCTAAAATTTGATTTGGACATAAATCAAAATCTACACGATGAAATCCCGATTTTTCTCTTTCACTAAAAAGATATACTCCACCAGCTCCACACGTTTCTTGTTTCACAGAAATCCGGCTTAAAACGAATCCTGTACATTCAGTTGAAGTTCAAATCGCCAAATTATGAACTACAACGCCATTTCAAGCTCGATTTTAATTATAATATAACTATACGTTCAAACTTCGTTCAAATAATATATTCGTTATTCTAATTAAATTCTAAACTGAACTAAATATCACAGATGATCCAGTTCACACCATATCGCCATTTCAGCCAATTTTGATTATTTCAGAATTAAATATATTATTTAATTTATTATTTTAATTAAATATTCACCATGATTTAATCCAACGACCATGAAATCCTTTTAATCACCATTTAAATAATTAAATTATTATACCGCTGAAAATGCGGGTCATTACAATCATGGTACCCTGAAACTAGGCAGGGTGGGGCACGATTACTGGGCTGATTATAAGCGGTCAAAACGTCGGTTGGTGGGCCAGTGTAGGTTCCGACAGAGTATGGGCGTGCACGTACTCCGGAGTGGAAAAAGCAGGCACTGGGCATCAGTAGTATACACTGTGCATCTTGAATCGTGTCGGGTTGCCACCAAAGGGGTTGATACACCCCATGGTGGGACTAGCACAAGTATCTACAATCAAGCGGGGCCGAATGACACAGGATATAAATGCATGCGAGTAGGAGCCGATCATTAAGGGGATCGTTTGTTATGAACACGTGGGGCTGGTTGAACCAATGGTTAAGTAGGTGCGGAGACTATAGTAATGGGTGCGATCATATGTTCCTCTTATCTTATATTAGGGTATTGTCCTATGTTCTGTTATTACTATCATGACCCCTTTCCTTGTTTAAATACTAGTAATCAATGAACTTACCATACTTATTATCTGGGCCATTTTCTTTCGTCCTCTTTTCTTCTGTTCCCCCCCCCCCCCCCCAGGTCCACAGGGAGGGAATAGTCCGCTTAGTCAAACTCTTTGCAAGCTTCAAGAAAGTAGATGCATGATTTGGATTCTCTCTCACCTTGGCTATGGCTCTTGGACATTATCCTTGGGGATTTATGAAGTTTTATTTATGGTTTATGCTTCTTTAATAAATAATCAAGATAGAAATTATGGTATAATGTTTTGGAAGTTATTTTGAGACAATTTGATGTAATGCCTTTGTATTGAACCACGTATGCAACAAAGATTTGAATTTCGCTGCTTATATTTATCTGTCTTGTAAATTTTTCTGTGTTTTGTACCTATAACCCTCCACCAAAGTTAAGGCATTCTCTTTGTGAGTGACCTTAACGGAAGTGTGGTGTTTCATATTTCGTAGGTAAGTTAGACGAATTCGAGGATTTGATTTGAAAACAATAAAATTGAAATTGCAGAATAAAAATAACTAACTGAAATAAAATTAGGATTACCATTGGATCTAATCAGACGGTCAATCACTAATGAAAATTAAAATTGCAAAGGCAACTTCGGCTCTACCAAATATAATTTTATAGAAGACACAAGTTGCTTGAAAAATAAAATTGCAGAACAAAAATAAACAAATAGGGAAGTAAAAATTAGGATTACCGTTGAATCTGATCAGACTGTCAATCACTAATTAGAAAATAAAATGCAATGGTAAACTATGCTCTATCAAATCTATTTGAATAGACGGCATAAATTTACTATACCCGAGAGGAGTATAGAAAAGAAAAGAAAAACTCTCAATTCCTGAATGAAGTTTACAATGAGAATATGTGGGTATTTATGGGATAGATAGCCAACCTAAACCCTAATACAATCTAGTAAATTTGGGCCTTTCCTCTTTTCTCTTGCTTCCTTGATAATTCTTCATTAATTTGTGATATGCATAGCCTTTTGCCAATTATTTTCTTGTCCTAGAAGCAATTTCATGTGAGACCTTCATCTGCAAGTCTTCATATGTATATGCACAACATTTTGATCTTTATTTTCTATTTTTCTGACTGTATGTGGCATATTTGGCATATCTGTAAAAATGACAAAATAATACCCATGTAATATTTATTTATTTACAAAAGATAAAATATAACAACAAAAAATAAACACATTTCTATGTTAATAAAATACCCTCACACTTATCTTTTACTCGTCCTCGAGTAAAACAAGAAATGAAAAACTAAACTCGATAGGTCACACTTTTGTAGGAAACACGATTGCGTTGAGCGTATGCGACAAGCCGTTAACCCTCTAGGTGTCCCTAGTAGAACGAGTGGTGTCTCATGAGGGTTATCCACAAAGTCCAAATGCAATGTGTCATGATTCTAATGCAACTATATGAATGCAACGGAAAAACCAAAAAATGAAAACCCGACTTATTTCAGAAAAGTTGCACCATGGTAGTATACAATTAGAAATCAATCTATAGAAATTTTGGTTCCTCAACTCACTTTCAACATAATTCAAGTTTCCGTGTTAAACTATAGTTCGGTCAGTTGGTTCGATTGATAACATAGTGCAACCATGAAATAAATTCTTAGTTTGCTTGTCACTGTTTGCAAAGTAGTATTCTCATTTCCTTGTGTATGACTAGTCAAATCAATAAGGTCAAGAAATGTTTGGGCATCATCGCTTATTCTCTATCTCAATAAAATTTTAAATTTATGATTGATTACACACCCAAACTTAAAGACCAAGTTATACCTGGCGCGAGAGTTTGGGACAAAGCTTGGCGGATTGTGCAGACCGACACTGACTTTGTCAACAACATGTTGGTAATCCTTAGGTGACCAACCCATAAAATGAGACCAAGGTTTACCACACATGTACTGCCTCGCGGGATGACGTGAGGGTTGGGAAAGAGCTTGATAGGTTTGCACACCAACACTATATTTACAAGCAATGTTAAATACCCTTGGATTATTATTATTTTTGAATATAAGAAGAAGAGAGAGTTATGCAATTTCAGCTTAAGACAACTTAGTTTTAAAGATTCGAAAAGCCAATATAAGTATTTTAGGTCCTCCACTCATTAAACAAAGACTACAATTTAGAATAAACTTCATGGCCATCACTTAAGAATCTTCCTATGTACCGGTTACACTATTATCCCTCGTAATTCGACTTTTCATGTATTTCTTGTTCGATCTTAGTTGAGAGAGAAAATTTTACTAAAAACTGATTAAAAATATTGTTAATTTTCTTCATTGTACCAATGTAAAATGAGTTGTATTTCCAAAAATAATAATAAAGGGCATGTTACTTTGATCTAAAATGCATGATGGTCCTATCTAAATGCATGAAAATGAAAAAAAATGAAAAAAATGAATGAAATGCAGACTCCCCCCATACTAGACCTAAACAGTGTCCACACTATAACATGTTTCATAAATTTGAAAGATCAAACCCAAAGATGGATTAAATGAAAAATGATTTGTAAAATGAAATGAAGTATAACCACTATATGTGTGTGCCAATCATATGAAAAATGAAATCTATGATGATGATGAATGTTTTGTGAAAAGTGATGTTTTTTGTTTCCCCCACACTTGCTTCTATAAAAAATAATGTATGATAATTTCATTTCTGATTTTTGACATACAAGAGGCATGAAAATAAATTCTGAAGTCAAAATCTTTCCCATGCAAAGTTTTTCATGACAATGATTTTTACCATTCAGATGAAGATTATTGTAATCCCATAAATTTGAGTGTTTAACCACAATTTCTTTTGATGACATGGAATTAGGATTATCTTCGAGATGTTCCGTATATTCATTCTCGTCATTTAAAAGTTTATGTTCGTGTTCAAAAAGTTCTTCAAAAGATATAGTAAACATGTCTATTGAATAAAGGAAGTTTTCTAAAGAGATAAATCTAACATGTCGACTTTTCAATTATTATTATTATTATTTGAGCAAACAAAAATAAAAACAATGGAAAAGGAGAAAAATCCTAAAAATAATAATAAACTGACTTGACTAAAGAAAATAAAAAAATAAAACTACTCAGCTAAGCCTAAAAAAATAAAACTCACTCTTTTTTAGAAGAGGAAGAAAAAAATAAAATAAGTACAAATAGAAGGACAAACAATTCAACACAACCACTTGCTGGAAAAGAAAACAAACTAAGAAATAACACCAAACCTTATACTACTATATCAAAACACACCCAATAGAATGCACTCCATAATTTCAATCCAAAACCCAACCAATGACAAACACATTACGACTAGTAAGGACGAAGGAAGAAAAATAATAAAATGTAGCCCCTCTTTTGATTTTTAAACATAAACCAGCAAGTAAAAACAAAAATTCGAGGCCTCTTATTTTCCAGTTTCTTCCCAAGACAAAAAAAGGTCAAAGGCAAATTCTATTTAAACCCAGCAATGTGCTGAGTAGCCCACCAAAAGTTGAAAAAACATATATACCTCTAATTTTGCTGAGTAGCCCCTGCTAACTTAATAAAAAGCCAAAAATACCCTTCCATATAAGGTAACTACGTGGTTTTACTATGTACCTCGTAGTAGCCCTACGTGGTTCCTTAGATTACCACGTAGTTGCTCTACAGGGTACACTAAGAAATCACGTAGGGATAATATGAGGTACATTAAGAAACCACGTAGGGCAATTACGGGGTGTGCAGAAATCTGGAAAGAAAATAAACAGAGAAAGGGTATTTTCGTCCTCGTATTTTTTTGATAAAATAATGGGTTGCCCAGCATTTTTTGGGTTGGAATAGAATTAGCCACGGTCAAAACACAAAGAACGTGCTTTATTTATTTACCACTTGTTTCTGAATTCTCAAAATTGATGAGAAGTTTCGATTGCGACTTACTTAATCTCGAATCGGGATCTAGGGAGCTAAACCGAAATTGGTTGCAAACGACTCGGATTTTGGATTGAATTTGGGGTTCGACGAATCAGGTTTTGAATTGTCTGAAGACGTTTTCGAATTGTTTGACAGAGGGGAATTCGAGGATTGAGCAAAGTGATTCGTTGATTAAAGTGCGGGAAGGCTACAAATTTGCGTATCCATCGTGGAATCGGTGATCGTCTGAGTAGTTGTGGAAAAGTTCGGTGAATTGGAGATCTGGGTGTGTGAACTGGTGGGAAAGTTCAGGTATGAAGTGGCATAGGCTATTTTTTGGATGAACTGGGTAGGTGGTAGAAGGTGGTGAGTTTACTGCCATGGTTTTTGCGATAGAGGATGAATTGGTAATGTACAGCTTTGGCAATACGTTAGTGGTTTATGTAGGAGGCCCACGTGATGGATTGCAAGATTGTGGTGTGATGGTTTGTTCAGTGCGGTAAGCAGTTTGTGAAAACATGGTCTGATGAGGGTGATTTGATCAGGTGGATGGTTGGTTTGTTGTAGGATTGATGGTTATGAATCTGGTTGGTCTGATGAGACGCTTGTAGTTGTTGGAAGTTTCATGTGAATCGTCTTTGATTTGGGATATGTTGTAGATGGGTTTTGACTGGTAGAATTGGACGTGGATAGGGATGGTCAGAATTGGTTTGGCTGACTATGGGAAGATGGGGAAAAATTGGATGGCAGGGAGTTGTGGTGGACTAAGAAAGATAGGTGCTACTGTCGTGAGTATGGTAATGGTGGTGCTGTAATGAAGATGAAGTTGTTTGTGGCAGAGAAAAAAACACAACAAAGAAAGAAATTTGTAATCCATTTTTTTGGAAATTTGTAAGAGAAAAGAAAAGAAAGAGATGTAAAAGGAAACAAATGAAAAGGAGTAAAGAAATAAATTAAAAAAGGGAAATAAAATCAAGGAGATTTGGAAAGTGTTTTTTCTGTTGCTTAGAAGATTACAGTATCGTTGAATAATACCAAATCTAACCAGTCAAGAATTTTTTCTATATGTACAAGAAAACAAAAGGAAATAAAAAAAATAAAAACTAACATGAATCGAAAATTAAATAAATAATAAAATTTAATCGTTACCTCCCTGGCAACGGCGCCAAAAACTTGTTTGATGCTTTCCAGGAGTTATAAAAGCGGAAATTTATTATAAATTACTACAAGCGAATAGGTGTGTAGTATGCAGGTCGAACACAGGGAGGAAAATTAAATTTTATTATTTATATATTTCATGGGCGAGTTAGACAAAATTTGAGGATTTGATTTCAGAACAATAAAAATTGAAATTGCAAAATAAAAATAACAAACCGAAATAAAATTAGTATTACCGTTGAATCTAATCAGATGGTCAATCACTAGTGAAAATTAAAATTACAAAGGCAACTTGGGCTCTACCAAATATAATTGTATAGACGACACAATTTGCTTGAAAAATAAAGTTGCGGAACAAAAATAAACAAACAAGAAAGTAAAAAATAGGACTACTATTGAATCTAATCATATGGTCAATCACTAATGAGAAAATAAAATGCAATAGTAAACTGTGCTCTACAAAATCTAATTGAATAGACGGCACAAATTTACTAGACCCAAGAGGAGTATAGAAAAGAAAAGCAAATATCTCAATTCTTGGATGAAGCTTACAATGAGAATACATGGGTATTTATAGGATAGATAGGCAACCTAAACCCTAATACAATCACAAATGGGCCTTAGTTAAATCTAGTAAATTTGGGTCTTTCCTCTTTTCCTCTCGCTTCCTTGATAATTCTTCATTGATTTGTGATATGCATAGCCTTTCTACTAATTATTTTCTTGTCGAAAAAGCAATTTGATGTGAGATCTTCATATGCAAGTCCTCATACGTATATTCACAGCATTTTGATCTTTATCTTCTATTTTTTTGACTACATGTGGCTTATTCGGCATATCTGTAAAAGTGGCAAAATAATACCCAAGTAATATTTATTTATTTAAAAATGATAAAATATAAGAGCATAAAACAAACACATTTCAGATATAATATAAAATGATTCAAATAATCCAATTTAATAATAAAATATTATTATTATCAAATATATATATATATAGACAAAATATATACAGCTTTAGAAATAAACAAAATATAGATTAATACTTGACGTTTTAATTTCAAGTTAAAACGACGTTCAATCTATATTAAAACCCCTTTTTATTAAATAAATCATTATATTTTATAAACAATCACATAGTGACTTTCTGAAAATTTGATTTGGACATAACTTACAATATATAAGACAAAATTCTCGATTTTCCACTTCCATTAAAAAAATATAGTTTAATAGATTTAGACGAATATTATTTCACAGAAATCCGACTTATAATGAATCTTGTATACTTAGTTAAAGTTCAAAATATAAAATTACAAACTACCATGATGTTACGAGCTCGATTATAAATTTAATTATAATTTATACGCTCAAACGTTGTTTATAAATAAATTCGTCATTATAACTTGAATCTAAACTAAATTTAATATCTTATATTATCTAATTCACACAACATTGCCAATTCAACTATTTCCGACTATTTCGGAAATTTTATTATTCCACTATTTATATTAATTAAAGAATCAGAATTATTTAACTTGAATCATTTAAATTTCCAAATGGCTTATCCAAATAATTAAATAAATTAATTATTAAATCACTAAAAATCCGGGTTGTTACATATTACATATAGTTTGGAGATGAAATTGCTTCATTCTTCATCTGAGGTTAGTGAAAAATGCTATCAAAGATAGACTTATGTATTCTGGCTATAGGTAGTCAAAAATTTGTTTATTATTCCTATTCTTATTATTGAAGTGTTAAATAAAGGCTCTCAGGTTACATATTCTTTTGGGTTATCTGATTGATTCTCTTACACTTCTTTGCCAACTAACTGATGTAGAATTGTAGCAAGTTATTGGAAAAAGTACTAAATGATAATGAGTTTCTATCTATATTAGTTATAGAAATAAAATAATAGTAATTAGCTAGGGAATTTTTTATGAACACAGTTCAAAATTTTCAAAATAAGGCAATTCTCCCTCTAGAAAGCACAATCCATAGGAATTACTTTTGGCCTATTTATTCATTTTTTTAGGCAAGTCATATCTGCAATCAATCGCTATTATCTTTATATTACTTATCGTAAATACCTCCAAACAAGGAAAATAGGTCAAGGAAACAGAATAAAAGTGTTGTGACCGCATGATTTTTTTTCCTTCCCAATTTTTCGCCTTTCAATTCCAGATCCACACATCCCTGGCCTTTTTGTTTCGGGCTCTCCAGCATCTTTCGTTACCTATACTAGTGAATAACCATGCACACGATAATATTATTAAAAATAATATTTATTATTTTAATGTTAAAATGAATTTTTTATGAAATATATGATAATTTTTGATGTGAAATACATAATTTATTAATTTAAATTATTATTATAGTTTAGTGTAATTTATGTTCTATAGCTTATAAAAATAATATGTATTTGTGCCTTTGAGAAAAAAAATTAATTACTTTTTTAAATATAGATATACATGTTAGAACTGATGCATGTTAGTAATTTATATGATGAATTAGCAAATATTATTTAATAAAATTTATCTAAATAAGCCGGATGTAAAATTTCGAAGTTAATTTAAATGTATAAAATAGTAGGAAGAACTGGAAAGAAACTTACAAAAAATTTATAAATTTGTTGTGGAGTTACTGATGTTCAAAACAAAATTATGATATAGTATACGGTAAATTTTGAATATAAATAAATCATAACGAAATTACAAAATTATTTTTATCATTATTGTTGATATACAGAGTTCGTGTTATGCGATTTTTACATCTTCATAACTACATGGAAAACTGCCTTTTCTAATATGAATATATATATATATATATATATATATATATTTAAATTGGCGTATATTGTCAGGGGCTATTAGAAAAATGATAAATATTCTCTAAGATCATTTAAATAATTAGAATTTAATATTTCATGAGTAGTTTAAATATATGGATTGATATATAAAATATCACGAAAGAATTGAGAAGGTTCAGCAAATAATTGTGGAAATGTTAAAATACAGGTACTTAAATCGAAAATTGTTTTTCTTCAATTTATAGTAAATTTATTGAGAGTGTATAATATTTTTAATATCATATTATTGCTTACATATGTTATTTAAAATATATGACTTATTTAATTTTATATTTGAGAAAAAAAACTAATTTTGCCATTTTTGTTGATATTAAACATGGTATACATTTTAAAACATCACACATAGCATTAGTTAGATGAATTAACAATAATTTATTGATTGAATTCATTTGTTAAATTCAAAATCACATAATTTATTTAAATATATTGACTTAAAAGTACAACTTAAGTGATATTGTGTAGTTTTTTTGTAAATAACTAAATAAAAATTAAAATGTAGGCATTTGACATCAATATTACAATGCAGTACATGGTAATTGTATTGAAGTAAATGAGTTAAAATTTGAACTAATGATTGTTACTTATGTGTATAATTTACGTTAACGTTATTTTTCACCAACCTCGGAATAAGGGGGTTTGGTTTTGGTCCTAAGGGAACGTACAGATTGTTTAGTTCCTACAAGCATGAGTTTGTTCACTATTTCTCAGATATCAAGGTCTTAAGCTTGAAGATTAGTTGCTCTTCGTTCAAGAGGTGCGTATCACACTTACGAGACTCAAGGACTAACAGTTACCTTGGGATAAGGGTTTTGTAAACTCGACACAATTAGAAAGCTAAACGGCTTATAAGGGTTATTTCGGTAATTACACTTTTGTAGGAGGCTTTGTCGTGGGTAAGCAACAAAGAAATAATTGAAATTGGAGACAAATGTCAAATTCTTCTTTTGTTGGTCATTTGATTGAGTGCATAAGTGATTGTAAGCAAAATACTCAAATCGATTTACATATTAGGGTTTACTTTTTAATAAATGGTTACAAGATTTGAGAATGAGGAAAAGTCCACCAAAATGAGACCCCTAGGATCTTAATTATAGGCAATTTGGTCCCCTTTTGGTTATGGCTCGGGTGAAATCCTGGTTCTGAGCGCTTCCGTTTTCGGCAGTTGATGGTATCGACCTGCCTTTGTGATTTTGGGGCAAACCCATTATATCGACTTGTGTTGGTACTTCTGGTTTCGGTAGTGACTTCAAGTTCTCTATCCCATATATTTTTTGGTGTTGACCCACTTTGAAGTTTGAGTACACATGCTAGCTTTGCATGTCAGTATCGATACTAAGCATATTAGCATGGATAGCCTTCTTCTACATCATGTCTCCATCGGCTATGCCTTCATGCTTCTTTCTTTATGGATTTGATGTCGCCTTTAATATTGGTATCAATACCAAGCCTGTTGGTATCGAAAGCACTTTATTTATTCCTATGTTGATCTTGTGATATTCTTTCAGGCATTCAGTTTCTTCATTATCAGTAGTATCAGTACCAAGCTAATTGGTACCGATAGCACCTTGTTTGCTCCTATGTTGGTTATTGGTCGTGCTTCTCCTCTAGTGGTTGTGCACTTCGATATCAAATTATATGCCTTTGGCTTTTAGTGTCGAATTGAGTGTCTTTAATCCTTGCTCTTCATTGATGATGGTTTGCTACAGAACTTTCTAAATACTATTTTTATGCTTCTTCCTATGTTGTCTTTAGTATCGATACCAAGTATATTGGTATTGATAGCACCCTGCTCGCACTCAAATTGGTCTTGTGCTTTGTATCTGGTCTCAGATGGCATGCTCCTAGCTTTAAGTGTATGATTATGTCCTTGTTGTCTCTGATCCATGTCCTCTTTGTCCAGTACCGATACCAAAATAATCGCCTGTTGTAAGTTGGTTGGACATTATCTCTCTATCGGTACCAAGTTTTTTCTCCTGGTATTGGTACCGATAACATGTAAGCTGTAACACCCCACATCCGTTAGTGTCACTCACAAAGGGAATGCATAAGTTCTGTGGAGCATTTAGGGTAAAAGATGCAGATAAATTACAAGACAGACAGAAATTAAACAGCAGAAAATAAAACTTTGCTTTATTGATAAAATAGTTTGTACAATGGTTTCTTTACAATATCAGAGTATCATCTGTCTTACAAAATAAAGAAGCATAAAAACAACATTTATATCCCCCGATTTTAGCAAGAGCCAGCCATAGCATCTGAAAAGAGAATCCAAGCAAACTTCGACAAATCTTCAAGCTGGGAAAGAGTGGCAGTCCAACTTAACCTGAGCTAAACTATTCCCTCCTTTACTACCTGGGGGAGGAAACGAAAGAAAAGAAGACGAAAGAAAAACAGAGTCAGACATAAAGCCTGAGTAAGTTCAGTAACTTCTAGCATGTGAACATGGAAAAACAAAACGACATGAATTAACTGAATACAAGATTACACCATGACGATAGGGTCAATAAGATTAGACAAGGTAGTTACAAGATATGCTAAGATAAACTGGATACGCTCTAATACTTTCGCCGCTTCGCTATTTCCTTGTTATACTGTTTTCTATATCTCTGCACCACCTAACTAGTGTTCCAACTAGTAAAGATAACGTGATCCCAACCCCTGTAGTTTCCATTGCCTTCAGGAATACATTTATTATTTATTACCTAGATCTAATCTAGGGTTTTCTATCAAGTGCTTTCTAGATTTAACGAGAGTTTTACGCTATCTGCTGAACGCTTTTCGAGTTCAGGGTTTATGCCACCTAGTCCAACTAGGGATTACTCTACCTGTCGAACGATGCCCCCAAGTCTAGGACACACTACCTAGAGTGGTATATGTTCCTATACTTCCCCACGTATGTATCGCGAATCGTTATCGCTTGTCTAGATGCACATGTCCTGTAATGTGCGATCTGAGTCCTGTGACAGGGCAAATCAAGGAATACAGAACTCGATCGGGAGCTTTCAGATATCTGCCGATGCAGATGCTAAGGTCTGTTTTTATTCCAGTGGCTATGGTCCCACTTGACCCCTCCCTCAACTAATGAAAGGCACACCTTGTAAAATGAGAACTATACGCCGGCCCCCGGTGCCCAACTATCCTATGGCCATCCGCAACCATAACTAGATAGCAAGTATATGGTCTTTTGGAGTTCTCCGCCTTTCCGCTTCACGTATCTCGATTGACTCAAGATGGATGGTAGACGACGAGTTGCTATCACAGGGCTACCGTTTTCTCGCCGAATCACGTCGGTCCATCCTGGTCTTTAGGTTGCCATGTATTGCAACCAAGGCATACCCCTGGTTCTTCTACGCAGACCTTAACCTCTGTGAGCCCAGGAGGATCATCTGCAGCCTCACAGAGGGATACCAAGAGTACCCTCACGTCCCCTCGAAGCCTCGGGCTTCGTAACCCAATTCGTTGGAGCCTTCTCTCTACTCAGACGGACATTTGCTCCTTCCCGTGTTATATTAAGAATTACTGCTTAGTTTTACTAACTAAGATTTACCACTTAGTTTCCAGAATCGTTGTTTTCTAAGGTTTACTACTTAGTTCCCTTTCCCGTCAATTTGGATTGGTTAAGTGTCATTAGTCAACTCAAGCCAACTTAACCCTCTTCATTCATCCTGTTATACTGGTTAAGTGTTATCGGTAATTCATGTTGACTTAACCCCACCACAAACCAAGTTATATTGGTTAAGTATTTCTTATTACTTAACCCTACCCATTCACCCTGAATTGGTTAAGTGTTCCTTTTTAACTTAACCTTGCCCGCGTGTCTTAACTAACATGTTATTAATGGTTAAGTATTATCCCTTCATGTTTAGACTTAACCCTATTCTTTTATCACAATCTGATGGTTAAGTGTTCAAGTTTACCTAACCCTACAGTCTAGCCTAGATAACATATCAAATTGGCTAAGTGTATTTACTTAACCCCAACCTCTAGTCTAGTTAACATGTTAATTTGGTTAAGTGTTCCCATGGACTTAACCCTCCCATTCTTGTTCTAGCTTTAATTAATAAATTAAAGCCGCAACCACTCACATTAGACAGATATTGCTGCGGTTACTGGATGTGCCGGTCGGTTCCGGGTAGGTTTACACCGCAACTCAGTCTAAACTCGAGTTAGGCATATTCATGTTTTCTAAGTTCAAAGGGTTTTGATTAATTTCCAATTCAGGTTTTGAAAGTAACCATTCCGTCCATCGGACCAGTTAGGGATAGCCAGGGAGGGCAGGAAACTTGTATTTTCCAAACCCAAGCCTAGACACTATCCTCTCTGTCACCCTAGAACTTTCTGGTGTATGTGTTATTAAAAGGGATGTCATCAAAATACCTTTCTTTTGTTTATAAATTGTTAACAATTTATTTTAAAAGCCCATTTCCCCTTTTAAACAAATTTGGCCTATATCATATTCATTTGTCACTAATAGACTTATATTCTAGGCCCAAATCTTAATTTGCCTAACCTACAGTTCATAGCAATTTAGATCTAACATCCTCATTTACAGTTCATGCTAAAACTAGATTTTATATTCTAGCTTATAGTTTATGCCAAACTAGATTTAATATTCTAGTTCACCGTTTATGCCCAAAACTAGATTTATTTCTCTAGTTTACAATCTATGTACAAACTAGATTTATTATTCTAGTTTTCAGTTTACAAGCCAATACTAGATCTAAATTTCATAACCTATAATTCATGTCAAAATTACCCAATTTTCATGTCTTAACACATGTTCTAAATCATATAAATCAAAATCATGTTCGTCTTCCAAACTATGCCAATTTCCAAACTTACAACTATGTTCATGTTCATTTTCATGTTTTTCCCAAATCGTATTCCCACCGTTCGTATGATCGTGATTCAACCTAGATTATAAATAAATCTAGATTCGTAAATGAAAAAGGGAACGAACATGAAAGGATAGACATAACGACTGACATAAGATGATATTTTCAAATTCACTTGTTTCAGATCTAACAAATTAAATCGATTAAAACGTCACATGCATATAGATCTGATAATACTATGAACATAAAAAGGGTTGAATAAATATCCTAGGTTCATGAACATGGGTAGACCTAAATTAATAGGTAAATTCCCAAGATCAAGATCCAAGGATGATCAAGAATAAACTGAATAGAAAGTCAGGCCTAGATCAAAATAATGTCAGTTTGTTAAACGACATGGTTTTGTAACTACAATGTCATGGGCATAAATAATAATCTTATTTCCATAGTCATAGGCAATAATCCTCACAGTTCAATGAATCACAGTCATAGGCGATGTTCATAGTCATAGGCAACGTTCATAGTCATAGGAAATGTTCATAGTCATAGGCAATGTTTTATGTCCCAAAATCAAAGGCTTATGTTCATAGTTCCAAGGCATATGGTTCCAAAGTCCATAGTTTCACAGTCACAGTCTAATTGGTCATCGAATCACAACAGTTCTTAATTAGGTCCAAAGGTACAAGCACTGATTCGAGTAGAAAGATTAGGCATAGTCTTTTATCCCTTTAATTTCATGTCACGAATAAAAACAAAACGTTCAAATCTAAAAATAAATGACTTACAGAGATTCGATTCGATTCGTAGAAGAATAGTTGTTGAAGTTGTTGATTTAGCCTTCGAATCCTAATCTTGATTTCCACGAAGAATTTGAATAGCATAACCCCGTCTTGATTTATTTTAATTTAGAAGATAGAGGGAGAGTAGAGGTAGATCAGAGTTATGAGTGAATTAGGTTTGGGTTTTGGGTCATTATATAGTTGTAGTGAGTGAATTAGGGCCATCAGATTAACCCTCATCCATCAGAGCCATACACATCAGCACAGAACAGTCCAGAATTTCCCAGAGCTGGGTTCTCGGTATGGGCGCACCTGCCAAGTGCACCAGCACAAAAATGTACTGGCGCACTCCCCAGGTGCGCCAGTGTATTTTTGTGCTGGCGCACTTGTCAAGTGCGCCAGTGCAATCCTGGCCTGTTTCCGGTTTTCTCTCCAAACTTCGTTCGTCCATATCTCCTTAATACGGTATCCGATTTATGCAAACTCGAACTCTATCTCAAGCAGAATTTCGAGACGAACAAAATGGCGCAACCCGTTTCCCTTAATTCTTCTTCTAAAAATTAATTATACCCTGATTTGTGAATCATAGTGTTACAGAATTACGGGGTGTTACATTCTCCCCCACTTAAAAGGATTTCGTCCCCGAAATCGTCAAGTTAGGAAGAATGTGTCCTACCATCCGATCACCCATCTACTCAACCATTCAATCACAAGCATCCATTGTCCTTAAAAGATTTCTAATGCTTTCATGTTCATATGCATAGTGTGTGTATATGTCCGTTTCTAATGCAAAATCAGGCGGTCTACTGATTCAGTTGACCTCCTTAATGCGAATTATGTCAGTGCCATGCGTCCAATCATGTATGCAAGCATCCCTAGTTGTGTATATACTACATGCGTGCATGGCCATTCATCCATATGCAACATCCATATGCTACATATCAAGTTAAATCTGTAAACAAATGCATATGTGTAAATGCAATACTAAGGCGTCCGAGCTGATCTAGTGCTTAATACGTATGTATATGCATCCACGAGCAACCATTAGCAACCACTCGCAACCATCAATCATAACATGTTTCAAATACATGTTTACACCCAAAAGAGTTTCTACCTAAAGATCGAAGATACGACCTAAAGGATATATTATGGAAAGAGAGAAACAATTATGTGTAAAGCTCCTACAAAAAGGAATCAAGGATGCACCCTTAAGAAAAAGGGTATGATGATAGTATCTAGTCTTCTTGAGCTTTACTCCACTATATCCTAACCAATTTAACTTTACGATTGTGAAGTTTCTGACCTCCATTTCCAAAATAAACAGATGTCAACCAAGTGTATATACTAGGATGATCAGAGATCTCTCCTCCTAGCTTATCCATCATGCCATAACTATAAGGGTCAAAAGGTCGCTACGTGCTTTTTGGAGTGCCTGCCACAACTATTCATCTCTCTCACGTAAACCATCCTAGTCGAACTTGACATTCCTCAAGTACAAGCCCCAAAGGCCTAAACCAATATCAGACAAGCACCCAAGGAACATCTCCTCCGAATTTAGACGATCTACGTGAGAGGATATAAGCAAACTCGATAGCTATTCTCAAACCCCTACTAACCAAAAATAAACGGGTCGAACCACCCACTGGGTTTGAGACTGATTGGGATCTTCTTACTATACAAGTACTAAGGTGCAGAGACTAACCTATGGAAGCAAATATTAACAAATGTGAAGCGCTAAAACCAAAAGAAAGGGTACAAACAGAAAAATTAGACTCTTCCAACAGAAACTTTTACCACCTATCTCCTAGGTACGCTTAGTGGTGAAAGCATGCACTTGCCCTTCAGAAAATCTTGTCCTTTGTCATTAATTATATGCCCTATCATACCATAGTAAAGATACTTACTCTTGTCTTAGGTTTTATAATTTCCATCCTCCTTCATGAGTCAAGCCTACATCCATGATTTCCTCATCCTTGGGTTGTGCTCCTTTGCTAAACTCCTCATCCTCTTCCACGTATAACCATGTTGGCAAATCTCTCGAAAGCTGCATCCATCATACGGAAAAACCCTATAAGCTTGAAAGAAGACTGGCCGTAAGTGAAACAACTACGACTATAGATGGAAGTCGGGCACTACTTTGCCCTTCGATGAGGTTACCTCCCAGAAAGCCAGGAGCCCCAGAGACTCAAGAAAGAAGGAGACAAGAATTCAAACAGAGGAAGAGAAGACAATGCGTATGGCTTTGGGGAAAATGCCTTTAAAACAAAACTTTTCTTTTGAAAATGCTTCTTTAAAAACCGTTTTGAAAAATAATTTTTCAAATCTTTTATCTGATCCGGTAACCTTCAGCTCTGATACCACGTGTAACACCCCACATCCGTTAGTGTCACTCACAAAGGGAATGCACTAAGTTCTGTGGAGCATTTAGGGTAAAAGAAGCACATAAATTACAAGACAGACAGAAATTAAACAGCGGAAAATAAAACTTTGCTTTATTGATAAAATAGTTTGTACAATGGTTTCTTTACAATATCAGAGTATCATCTGTCTTACAAAATAAAGAAGCATAAAAACAACATTTATATCCCCCGATTTTAGCAAGAGCCAGCCATAGCATCTGAAAAGAGAATCCAAGCAAACTTCGACAAATCTTCAAGCTGGGAAAGAGTGGCAGTCCAACTTAACCTGAGCTAAACTATTCCCTCCTTTACTACCTGGGGGGGAAACGGAAGAAAAGAAGACGAAAGAAAAACAAAGTCAGACATAAAGCCTGAGTAAGTTCAGTAACTTCTAGCATGTGAACATGGAAAAACAAAACGACATGAATTAACTGAATACAAGATTACACCATGACGATAGGGTCAACAAGATTAGACAAGGTAGTTACAAGATATGCTAAGATAAACTGGATACGCTCTAATACTTTCGCTGCTTCGCTATTTCCTTGTTATACTGGTTTCTATATCTTTGCACCACCTAACTAGTGTTCCAACTAGTAACGATAACGTGATCCCAACCCCTGTAGTTTCCATTGCCTTCAGGCATACATTTATTATTTATTACCTAGATCTAATCTAGGGTTTTCTATCAAGTGCTTTCTAGATTTAACTAGAGTTTTACGCTATCTGCTGAACGCTTTTTGAGTTCAGGGTTTATGCTACCTAGTCCAACTAGGGATTACTCTACCTGTCGAACGATGCCCCCAAGTCTAGGACACACTACCTAGAGTGGTATATGTTCCTATACTTCCCCACGTATGTATCGCGAATCGTTATCGCTTGTCTAGATGCACATGTCCTGTAATGTGCGGTCCGAGTCCTGTGACAGGGCAAATCAAGGAATACAGAACTCGGTCGGGAGCTTTCAGATATCTGCCGATGCAGATGCTAAGGTCTGTTTTTATTCCAGTGGCTATGGTCCCACTTGACCCCTCCCTCAACTAATGAAAGGCACACCTTGTAAAATGAGAACTATACGCCGGCCCCCGGTGCCCCACTATCCTATGGCCATCCGCAACCATAACTAAATAGCAAGTATATGGTCTTTTGGAGTTCTCCGCCTTTCCGCTTCACGTATCTCGATTGACTCAAGATGGATGGTAGATGACGTGTTGCTATCACAGGGCTACCGTTTTCTCGCCGAATCACGTCGGTCCATCCTGGTCTTTAGGTTGCCATGTATTGCAACCAAGGCATACCCCTGGTTCTTCTACGCAGACCTTAACCTCTGTGAGCCCAGGAGGATCATCTGCAGCCTCACAGAGGGATACCAAGAGTACCCTCATGTCCCCTCGAAGCCTCGGGCTTCGTAACCCAATTCGTTGGAGCCTTCTCTCTACTCAGACGGACATTCACTCCTTCCTGTGTTATATTAAGAATTACTACTTAGTTTTACTAACTAAGATTTACCACTTAGTTTCCAGAATCGTTGTTTTCTGAGGTTTACTACTTAGTTCACTTTCCCGTGAATTTGGATTGGTTAAGTGTCATTAGTCAACTCAAGCCAACTTAACCCTCTTCATTCATCCTGTTATACTGGTTAAGTGTTATCGGTAATTCATGTTGACTTAACCCCACCACAAACCAAGTTATATTGGTTAAGTATTTCTTATTACTTAACCCTACCCATTCACCCTGAATTGGTTAAGTGTTCCTTTTTAAATTAACCTTGCCCGTCTGTCTTAACTAACATGTTATTAATGGTTAAGTATTATCCCTTCATGTTTAGAGTTAACCCTATTCTTTTATCACAATCTGATGGTTAAGTGTTCAAGTTTACTTAAACCCTACGGTCTACCCAGATAACATATCAAATTGGCTAAGTGTATTTACTTAACCCCAACCTCTAGTCTAGTTAACATGTTAATTTGGCTAAGTGTTCCCATGGACTTAACCCTCCCATTCTTGTTCTAGCTTTAATTAATAAATTAAAGCCGCAACCTCTCACATTAGACAGATATTGCTGCGGTTACTGGATGTGCCGGTCGGTTCCGGGCAGGTTTACACCGCAACTCAGTCTAACCTCGGGTTAGGCATATTCATGTTTTCTAAGTTCAAAGGGTTTTGATTAATTTCCAAATCAGGTTTTGAAGTAACCATTCCGTCCATCGGACCAGTTAGGGATAGCCAGGGAGGGCAGGAAACTTGTATTTTCCAAACCCAAGCCTAGACACTATCCTCTCTGTCACCCTAGAACTTTCTGGTGTATGTGTTATTAAAAGGGATGTCATCAAAATACCTTTATTTTGTTTATAAATTGTTAACAATTTATTTTAAAAGCCCATTTCCCCTTTTAAACAAATTTGGCCTATATCATATTCATTTGTCACTAATAGACTTATATTCTAGGCCCAAATCTTGATTTCCCTAACCTGCAGTTCATAGCAATTTAGATCTAACATCCTCATTTACAGTTCATGCTAAAACTAGATTTTATATTCTAGCTTATAGTTTATGCCAAACTAGATTTAATATTCTAGTTCGCCGTTTATGCCCAAAACTAGATTTATTTCTCTAGTTTACAATCTATGTACAAACTAGATTTATTATTCTAGTTTTCAGTTTACAAGCCAATACTAGATCTAAATTTCATAACCTATAATTCATGTCAAAATTACCAATTTGCATGTCTTAACACATGTTCTAAATCATATAAATCAAAATCATGTTCATCTTCCAAACTATGCCAATTTCCAAACTTACAACTATGTTCATGTTCATTTTCATGTTTTTCCCAAATCGTATTCCCACCGTTCGTATGATCGTGATTCAACCTAGATTATAAATAAATCTAGATTCGTAAATGAAAAAGGGAACGAACATGAAAGGATAGACGTAACGACTGACATAAGATGATAGTTTCAAATTCACTTGTTTTAGATCTAACAAATTAAATCGATTAAAACGTCACATGCATATAGATCTGATAATACTATGAACATAAAAAGGGTTGAATAAATATCCTAGGTTCATGAACATGGGTAGACCTAACTTAATAGGTAAATTCCCAAGATCAAGATCCAAGGATGACCAAGAATAAACTGAATAGAAAGTCAGGCCTAGATCAAAATAATGTCAGTTTGTTAAACGACATGGTTTTGTAACTACAATGTCATGGGCATAAATAATAATCTTATTTCCATAGTCATAGGCAATAATCCTCACAGTTCAATGAATCACTGTCATAGGTGATGTTCATAGTCATAGGCAACGTTCATAGTCATAGGAAATGTTCATAGTCATAGGCAATGTTTTATGTCCCAAAATCAAAGGCTTATGTTCATAGTTCCAAGGCATATGGTTCCAAAGTCCATAGTTTCACAGTCTTATTGGTCATCGAATCACAACAGTTCTTAATTAGGTCCAAAGGTACAAGTACTGATTCGAGTAGAAAGATTAGGCATAGTCTTTTATCCCTTTAATTTCATGTCACGAATAAAAACAAAACGTTCAAATCTAAAAATAACTGACTTACAGAGATTCGATTCGATTCGTAGAAGAATAATTGTTGAAGTTGGTTATTTAGCCTTCGAATCCTAATCTTGATTTCCACGAAGAATTTGAACAGCATAACCCCGTCTTGATTTATTTTAATTTAGAAGATAGAAGGAGAGTAGAGGTAGAACAGAGTTATGAGTGAATTAGGTTTGGATTTTGGGTCATTATATAGTTGTAGTGAGTGAATTAGGGCCATCAGATTAACCCTCATCCATCAGAGCCATACACATCAGCACAGAACAGTCCAGAATTTCCCAGAGCTGGGTTCTCGGTATGGGCGCACCTGCTAAGTGCACCAGCACAAAAATGTACTGGCGCACTTCCCAGGTGCGCCAGTGTATTTTTGTGTTGGCGCACTTGTCAAGTGCGCCAGTGCAATCCTGGCCTGTTTCCGGTTTTCTCTCCAAACTTCGTTCGTCCATATCTCCTTAATACGGTATCCGATTTATGCAAACTCGAACTCTATCTCAAGCAGAATTTCGAGACAAACACAATGGCGCAACCCGTTTCCCTTAATTCTTCTTCTAAAAATTAATTATACCCTAATTTGTGAATCATAGTGTTACAGAATTACGGGGTGTTACATAAGCCAAAGTTTATCCTCCTTGCATTCAGCTTTAGTTTAACCCCTTAGTCTTTTTCTTCCGGTGTCAACTCTTCCTTGTGCTCTAGTGTTGGTTGAAGGTCTTCAAAGTCTCTGGTCTGATGATGTCTTTTACTCCGATACCCCTTCACACTAAACTGGGTTTTGGTATTGAATGGTAGTAACATTCCCCCCCCCCCCCAATGAAGTGGTATTTTTGACTTTTTAGGTCACCAGCTTTAGCTTTTTCTCTGTACTGCCTCAGAAATTACATGATTTTCCGGCTTTTTGATCTTATGTGATTGATCTGAATCATTGATTTGTACTTGCATGTACAACCCTGATGAAACATGCTTTTTAGTATAAATATTTTTCCTCTTCCTTCCTTATTTTCTTCTCCTGCAAGAAATAACACTCAAACAAGATTATAGCTCTTCTAGATTTCCCAAACTTTTCAAAACTATAAATTCGATCCTTTCATTGTAAGATTTTTTTATTCTATTCGTAATTTCTTGAGACCGATCATAAATCCAATCGAGGTTTAATAGCCTTCAATTTTCTGTCAGAATAGAGTCAAATAAATAGGTGTTTGCTTAAATAGACATTAATGTGGAATAATGTGGATTTATCATCTATCACCCCTGACATATTTTTCGAGGTTTAAAGTGTAAAATTCATTTGCAATGAATCCTGACTTTTATTAAATGAAGATGAAGCTTCATTTTGGTATCGATGAATTCAATATTAGCTTGCTACTGATCACCTTTAGTTCTGGCTTTACCGATACCGAGATTAGTGCTTGTTTTGGCTCCAACTCAATTGGTATTGAAACAGTGTATAAGTGACATCGAAAGCCAAATTTTCTTCTGTTTTGGTATTGGCAAAACTTGAAAATTTGAAATCAGTTAGGCTATTATCAATACTGGTCTATTTTTTATCTTGACCTCATTGATACTAGGCTTTAAACTTCCTTGGTGTTAGTTAAGTTTTGACATTGGTAACAAAATGTTTGGTTTTAACTTTGTCGGTACGAAAAACCTAGGTTATTTCGGTTCCAGCTGCCTCAACACCAAAACTTAAGTTATTTCTAGTTTCATCTCATTAGTAACAACGTATACGATATCGATAACTTAATCATTTTTAAGCATATGTATAGTGTATGAGCATATGTGAATCTTGTTGAGAATCTAATTCTAGTGATTCATGATATGCTTTAATTTCTATTCCAATGCTAGATGAATAGTAATGATTAATAATAATGAATAAGAATATTTAAAACTTGTGAAAGGTCCATGTTAACCCTAAGTAAATTGTCTACTATTAAATTACTGTGCTAATGTGTTTTATGGAATGATATCACCTGGCAGCATCATGTTTGAGTAGTAAAAGTGTTAATGAATCGAACACAGACGATTCTTCTGCCTCTCAACCGAAGAAGGAAATTGTTCCCCGACATTCTCTAATCCAATATCAAAGTGAAGTGGATTCAATTATCAGGGAGTTTGGCATGACTGGGATATATGCCATTCCTCCTCAGGACGTAGTTATTTAACAAAATGCTTCTTGTGAATAAACCCTTGGTTTGTGTATGCATAGTGTTGAGTATGGATTTTACCTTTGCCCTGAAAATCTATACTCAGAGTTTCTTATGCATTTTCTGCAACAAATACAACAACCAACACCTTTTGCATTAGTTACTTGTAGAGTGTTTAATTTCCTACTTATACTACAACAAACATTGTTTTTTATAATGAATGAAATTTGTATCAGTAATAATGTTAAGATTTAACTTTTGCATTTGGCTATATGTGGAATGACATGTAAATGAGTTTGCAAAATGATTTCATAAGTTGTGTATATCACCTGAAGTATAACCTTTGTTCATGTTTTGAACATACTCATCTGGAATTTCTTCTCCATAACTCTTCATAAGACTCATCTTATAATTCCCTACATTATCCCTTTGCTTAGGGTAGAGTGTATACCATGGCTTGCTCATCTAATTGTGAAACACCGTCTAAATTGAGATCAAGTAACAGATGATGCGTTATGGTAATATGATCGTTTGCATTTTATATCTTGTCGTAGTAACGAATAGAAATTGAGCATAATATAAGTTTAAAGAGCCACCCTGTATGAGATGTTGCCGAGAAATAACCTTCGTCATGAGCTTTCAAACAGAATACGTAAGGTACCGATCTGAGTAATGATTAAGAAATCGTCTTTTAAAAACAAGATAATATGTTTGAACCCCTTAATTGGGAACGATAATAGGAATTCAGAAACCCTTTCCTAAAAATATATAAAGGAGCTCCGAGACCCATATTCGGGTATTCATGGTAGAATTTCAGAAATCCAGTTAAGGAAATAATAGGTAAAAAAATATGAAACCTAGATTTTGGTACTTATAGCAATAGACCAGAAATCTACTTTCAGTAATAATAGAAGTCCCTAACCAAACTCAGATTTAGGTTTTAATAAAAGACCAGAATTCCATAACTAGTGATGATAGAAGTCCCGAACCAAACACAAATTCGGGTATTTAATAGAAGACCAGAAATCCATATCTGGAAATAATAGAAGTCCCGAACTAAACCCAGATTTGGGTATTTAATAGAAGACCTGAAATCAATATCTGGAAATAATAGAAGTCTCGAACCAAACTCAGATTTATAGAAGACCGGAAATCCATATCTGGCAATAATAAAAGTCCCGAACCAAAACTAGGTTCGGGTATTTAATAGAAGACTAGAAATCCATATCTGACAATAATAGAAATCCTGAAACAAACCAAGATTCAAGTATTCAATATCCATATCTAGGAATAATAGAAGTCCTGAATTAAACCAGATTTGGGAATTTAATAGAAGACCGGAAATCCATATTTGGCAATAATAGAAGTCCCGAATCAAACCCAGATTCGGGTATTTAATGATAGAAGACCAGAAAACCACTTTTGTTAGTTAGTAGAAGTACCAAACCAAACCCAAATTCAAGTATTTAATAGAAGACCAGAAATCCATATCTGGCAATAATAGAAGTCCCGAACCAAACCCATATTTAGGTATTCAATGATAGAAGACCAGACTCTTCTGGCATTTGTAATTTTGATGCCTATCCCAAGCGTATTCTTTAAAGCAGAGGTCTACGTGCTTCGATTGCTCCCTTTGAGCTTTTGTTCCCTTTTGCGGGATAATGTGTAAGCAGATGATGTACGTGCCTAGAGTGCTTCTCCAGATCTTTTTATATGATTTATGAAACATTTTCTTTGACCACACAGCTTGGATGCGAGCACACAACTCATGTGCGAGCATACAGCTCGGGTTCAAGCACATAGCTCGCGTGAGTGATCACATAGCTCTGGTCCAAGCACACAGCTCACGTGAACACACAACCCGTGTGAGCACACAGGTCTAGGGAGCACACAGCTCGGGTGCGAGCACACTACTTGTGTGCGAGTACACAGCTCAGGTGAAAAAATAAAAAAGATCGACAGCTATAAACATACTCAATTGAGTGGGAATTCTTCAAATGTATTAGGGAATTGCTTGAATTAGGAGTACTGCCAGTAGCTCTTATGACACCTAACCGTCCCTCCAAAGTGTAAGGCATGAATATGCTACATGACCCGGAGTCCTGCAAATGCGACACGTATGGGGTTAGCGACATTCATTAGCACAATGGTCCTTTGATCCACAGTTGTAACAACTTCTATGAATTGAGCTAGAAGTGCCCGTTCTGGGGGCCTCGCGCTTTCGTTTCTTGTTTGGACGAGACTTAGACTTACCATCGAGATCCCTCTTTTTGTCAAAGTTCCTCTTTGAATGATAGAATTCATCCATGAGGATGAATTTATCAGCTTGGAGATAAAAATCTTGCAATTCTTTGCATCCATGGACTTATAGCCCTTTCCAAAAGGGAGTGTTCTAGGTCAATCCTGAATGGAAAGCGATGAATTTATCATGGTCACTCATGTTTTTCACTTTCAGAATCTCGATATTTAATCCTTTAAGTAATCACTCAAAGACCCTCCTCGCTTTTGCTTTATATTTGTAATGACTATGTAATCCATGGGTGGGTCCTTGCAAATGCAGAACTGGGTAGAGAACTCATAAGAAAGTTGCTTCTATGATTAGATGGTTTTCTCTTGATATTAACGATACCATTTAGCAACCGCCTCTTGAAATATCATCGGAGATAGTCGACATCGAATAGCTCCCAAAGCATCCGAAATATCCATTTGGCTATTAAAAGCCATGATCTCATATGGGTTGGTAGTTCCCTATTATTTAATGGTAGGGATTTTCATGTGTGATGGTATTACTGTTTTCATGATTTCGTCAGTGAAGGGGGTTACTCTTTTACTATTGTTAGCCTGTTCATCTGGGGTTCCTTTTCCATTATTCTTAAGTATTATTTTGATAGCCTTCTCTGCCATGTCTTTGAGGTAGGCTTCCAAATTTTCATAGTTTAATCTTTCGAGACTGGATCCTCCAGTAGTCGAGCTTCCAGACTGCTCTTTGCCCCTGCTGTGTTGGCTTTCTTTATAACTCACATCTGAAAGATTAGGTGTTCTCGTCCTAGAGGAAGTTAAATTAGTTTTCTTTTCCCCTCCAATTTTCTAGGTAGCTACATTTCTCCTTGGAGACTTAATTTCGTCCCCTTCACTTAGTTCGGTGCTTTCCGAAGAATTTTGTGGTCGATTATTCCCCTATAATATCTGCATTTTAGGAAGTTGTTATTCTAGGGCCTTGATATTACCGGCATTCTTATCTATAAACTCAAGCTTAGAGGTTGTGTCAAAATAGAGGACCTGCTTGCTCCTGTAGCATTTGGGTTGAACTATGAGGACATGTCTCAATCTGCATTTGCCACCTCTTTTGATGTTTGATTGCTACTTTGTGAAACTAAACTGATTTGTAGAATTGACGGGGATCTAATTCAGCTATTAAATTTAAGTGGTGCCATCGTTTTTTTATTTTGCTTGATAGAATTCTATCCCTGAGGTCCTTCGGGACAAATTCTCATCAACAAACCTGTAATAACCCGGAAATCTGAACCAATTTAAAATTTTTATTTTGGCAATTTTAGCGAATTTTGATTATTTAAAATGAATTATTTTAAATAATATCGACGAGAAATTTATTTTGAATGGAATTAGAACGTATATAATATATACGCCGTCGTTAGAATATATAATATTTATTTATAATTATAAAAGGAATTGAAAATGGCGCGGTAGTTCGATAATTCGATTTCAAACTTCAATTGAATGTACCGGGTGCAAAATAAACCGGATTTTAGTGAAACCAAAAATATTTGAATCTAATAGAGAATATCTTTCCAACGAATCCGAAAAATCAAAATTTCATAGCGGGGATAAAAAGATATGTCTAGTTGAAAATTCTGAATAGTCGCTATAGAATTCAGGCCCTTAAAAATAGACATTTTGCAAACGACCTCGGATTTCGACGAAACCACTTTTGTTGGATCCGCAGTGTCAAGTTATTGCTAGGTTTCAAATTTCATAATTTTTCGAATCAATATGTGAGCGTGGCAATGGAAAACGCATTTGACCAGTTTCAGTTGATTTTAATCGACTGGAAAATGGCCATTTTTCAAACGGTCTCAGAATTCAACGAAACTAGTTTTGTTAGGACCGTATCGTCAATACGAAGCTAGAAAATATTTTTCTGCAATTTATAGAGTTAGTGTGTGACCCAGGTAAATTGAAATGCGCGTTCAAATTCAATATATAGAGTTATATGTTGATTTTAACGGAAACTGATCGAAACGATCGAATCAGCCTACGATACATATCCCATTGTGTTCGTAATGGGGGTAATTAGCTAGGAACGACAGTCGGTGGGCTTGATTTCGAGTTCGAATTTTAAAGTTGCTTTTTAGAAATTAATAAATTAAAATATATATTTTTATATAAGCACTCCCTCACACCCTCTCTCCTCAGACTTGGTCAAACATCGATTTACAAATAAAAAAAACCTAAATCTAAAATCACGCCCCCACAGCCAACTCCCGCCCCACGTCGCTCCACCGTTCGACCCGCCGCCACGCATCTCCATCCTCCCCTCTACTCCGACGCCTTAGGCGTCCTCCGTGCTCTATGACGCGAGTGTCCAGCTCGAACCATCGCTCTAAGAAGTCGCCGTTCCCAGGCGAATTCCGAGGTTGAAGGGTGATCGAGCTAGAGGTGCTTGGTGGCCGGAAGGAGCTCGCGCAAAGGCGGACCTCGTAGCAGCGCCTGATTGCCGTCCAAAGCCTCGAACTGCGCGCAAATGGGAACCCTAACATCGAATGGATTGGTTCGAACTGCTCTGGATGAAGATGAACTGAAAACGTGAGTAAATGTAGGGGAGGTAACGGCCTAATTTCTTTGATTAAGGAATTTTAATTACAGGTTAATTATATTAAATTTATTTAGTTATGTTATTAATTTAGTATATTAAACAGTTATACATGTTTAGAAAATAAAATTAGCAAAGATTACAAAAGAATAATAAACTTTGTTTAGAAATGAAAAACATAAAGGCAAGTTTTTGAAATGGAATAGATAAGATTTTTTAAAATATGAACTCTATTTTATATGAGGCGAGAGTAAAAATTCGATTTTTATATATTGAATAGCGAAGAAAAAATCCGATTTTTATATATTGAATAGCAAAGTAAAAAATTCGATTTTTATATATTGAATAGCGAAGTAAAAATTCGATTTTTATATATTGAATAGCGAAGTAAAAATTCGATTTTTATATATGTAGTGGCTACGGGCAACGAAGATGACAAAAAGAGCGAGAATGGCGAAGATTTCTTTAAATGAAGAGTCGTGGTATTGGATAGCTATTGGTGAGAACTCCTCACTCTAAATTTTCTTTTTCTAGTTATATATATATATATATATACTAGGATGTAGACGGTGTTTAGTAGCACCCGACACCCGTCATCCACAGACCATGGATGGCTTGTTTGTTTGATTGATGTGATGTGAAAATTGTTTGTGATGTTGATGTGAAATTGAAAGTGAAAATATCGTATATATTGAAAGTGAAAATATCGTATATGTTGAAAGTGAAAATATCATATATATTGAAAGTGAAAATATCGTGTATATTGAAAGTGAATATATATATATATATGAAATGAAAACGATGTATATGAAATATTCGAATTGAACTGAATAGAAAATGAATTCGAATTGAACTGAATAGAAAATGAACTCGAATTGAACTGAATAGAAAATGAATTCGAATTGAACTGAATAGAAAATGAATTCGAATTGAACAGAATATAAATGAATTCGAATTGAAATTGAATATAAATGCATACGAATTGAATTGAATTGAATTTGAAGTTTGAATTGAATTGAAATGAATTTAAAACGAATTTATAAGAAAAAATTCAATTTTGATGTGAATTTGAATATGAAGTTGAAATCATTTTGAAAACGAATTTAAAACGATTTATAAATTACGTTTAAAAAGGAAATCGATGAAATATATATTATATATATATTATATATAATATAATGGCCTGAATAGAACGCGCCGCGCCGCGGCAGTTCGCGAATTTCAACCATTAACTTCGAACGGACATTACGGGAGATCCGACCGTCGGATTCTCCTAAAACCGGAACCGTTGGGTTCGTATCCAAAAGAGCTTTCTAACGAATATTAGAAATTTGAAATCTAAAGGTAGGATTTGGAATTATGTCCAAATCAAATTTGGAAAAGGTTGTTGTAAGTGCAGTTCGATGGCCGTTGATGGAAATCTACTGTACAGGCCTTGATAAAATTATTAAAAATATCGATAATTTGTGTAAAATCATAAGAAATGATTTGTGAAGAATTGGGATGAAAAACTCCATATTTGAAAAGATAAAAATATATTTTTATCGAAATGAACTAGTTATTAACTAGAAAAATAATCCAATGGTTATAAATAAATAAATTGGATTAGATTTAAATTGAAATTATCTTTGGATATTTTCGATATTGGATTCCGTGATTATATAGATATTGTGATGGAAATTTGGAAGATATCGATATCGTTATTCCCGATATGATATCTATTGGTTTCAGGATTTGATGTTGAATATAAGTCGATACTATCTTTATTCAAACCCTTCTATTTAATGTCAAATTGGATTGATTGATTGTTTGGATTGTGTTCGACCAGTTTATGAGCATAATATGCTTTTACATTTAGCATTGGGTTGGGTTGAAAATATCTGCGTGCTAACGCTTTGTGAAACACTTCACAATTTGATGATAAGGTGTTTAGCAATGTTGTGTTCATTTCAAATTTAATGAATGATTGTGAAATGATATTTTTTTTAAGTGAAAAGAAATGTATTCCCGATTTTGGACAGGGAATGTTTTATAAAACAGAAAGGATTTCGAGGCCCAAAACCCGATGATTTCTAAAGTGATTTAGAAAATGTATTATATGTTACATTGTGGTTCATCGCATATCCGATTAGTTGCTATTGATGATGTATCTGTTTGGTGGCGGAGAATTTATTCTCTTGCTTAACACCCTTCTTTGAGATGTACGAGCTCAAAGGTTATGTGATTAATAGTGATTGATCATATGCATGAATTACTGATGTGAAGTACTATATTTTGAAAGTACTTGCGATTATTATGTTTTGAAATGATTTTCCCTACTTCGGGATATGAAATGATTTAGTATGTGGCTAAAGATTCGGGTAACCCTGAGACTAAAAGTATGGGTGAGAGGGCGGTGTATGCTCTCCATGTGTGGGAGGTGCATCGTCGGTGTAGACTACTCCTATGTGGGGTAGGTGCACATATATATATCGAGTTGCGAGGTGCGTACCCTTTGCCTTGTCGATGGGGAGCACGATATTTGGTTGCATACTTGTTTGTATGCATTGTTATGTTTTGGAATTCACATTTCCAAACGATTTGATTTGAGATCCCGAAGTGAAATCTACTTTGATATAGAAAGTTAGATATGTATTTCAAATGATTTGAAATAAGAAATCGGGAATAAAATCCAAAGGAATAATTTCTGTAAATTGAATTGGATTTAGAAAATCTAAGTGTAGTGATTAATCTAAGTGGGTAGATTGGGATATTGCATGTTGATTGATGCATAGTAGATCCATATATCTCTATTGATTGTTGTTTATACACTGGTATTCATGGGGGTAAACCCGTTCCGCGTTAGCGGCGTGGTCCCGTGATATACCATATTATCAAATAAGATTTATAACTGTTAGAGTTTCTCACACCAGTCCCATGACTGACCTGTAGTTTGCTTTTCCCTTGCGAACTCGGGTGCCCCTATTTTCCACACGGGCAGCCGAGTAGTTCTATTTTGCAGATGTATTGAGCAGGATTCTGGATTGAAGCTTTAAGCTGTGTCCAGGCATTTACAGTCTTCCGCTGTGTAGTTTATATTTCCGTTGTGCACTGTTTTACATTTATGTAAATTTATCTTCCGCTGTGTATTATATTTCGATATACTCTGATATTTTGTACTCTGATGTAACATTATTATGATGTTTATTGAAGTCTTCTGTTATTTGTTCTGATGTGTTGTATACCCAAAGTTAGCGTATGCGGGATTCGAACGGTCTTGGTCGGTTTAGCGATCGATTAGGTCCGGGCGAAATCCGTGTCGTTACACATGGTATCAGAGCTTTGGTTAAACTCAAATCTTTGGGTTACAACTCGTTAGAACTGAACAAAAGACTCATCAGAGGTAGGATTAGTAATGTCCTATAAAAGAATCCTCATTAGAGATAGAATCAGTAGCATTCTAGAATGAGTGACTCGTTAGAGATGGGGTTAGAAATGCCCCAGAATGAGTCGAGAGTTATTTGTTGATAAATAACGTATTTGTGATTATATATATAATCTGGTTTTAGAAAATATGATTTTAAATATATAAAATTATATATTTGAAACTCTAATTCACTAATTGATTGATGTTTGTGGTGTTTGATTATTTGTTTGACAATTTTGAACCATTATGCCTAATTGAACCAAATAGTGAACTGTATTGAAAATTGGTTGCATTTGCTTGCATATACATATACTTACATTGAACAGGTCATAGCAAGGAGGCTAAAGCAGAGAATAAAATTTGTTTGCCCGACAAATAGGTACATGTTTACTACATAATTTACTGTTTTGTTTGGGTGATGATGATTTTATGAGCCTATTGGCTAGCCGCTTGGCTTTTTCTTTTTCTTTTTGAGATCAGAAGGCCTATATGGCAATTTCGGGATTTTCCCGTGGCTCCCGGTGAAGGGGAGGTTATGGCGAAATTTTTCGAAAATTTAGGGTGTTAGCCAAATTTTTGAAAATTTGTAAATTCTCAGAAACTGAAAAGTTGGAGAACGGAAGCCAGATCGAACGTAGAGTTGATTAATCAAACCACTTTCGACTTTGTTCCTTTTCGGGGACGAAAAGTTTTAAGTGGGGGAGATTGTAATAACCCGGAAATCTGAACCAGTTTAAAAATTTTATTTTGGCAATTTTAGCGAATTTTGATTATTTAAAATGAATTATTTTAAATAATATCGACGAGAAATTTATTTTGAATGGAATTAGAACGTATATAATATATACGCCGTCGTTAGAATATATAATATTTATTTATAATTATAAAAGGAATTGAAAATGGCGCGGTAGTTCGATAATTCGATTTCAAACTTCAATTGAATGTACCGGGTGCAAAATAAACCGGATTTTAGTGAAACAAAAATATTTGAATCTAATAGAGAATATCTTTCCAACGAATCCGAAAAATCAAAATTTCATAGCGGGGATAAAAAGATATGCCTAGTTGAAAATTCTGAATTGTCGCTATAGAATTCAGGCCCTTAAAAATAGACATTTTGCAAACGACCTCGGATTTCGACGAAACCACTTTTTTTGGATCCGCAGTGTCAAGTTATTGCTAGGTTTCAAATTTCCTAATTTTTCGAATCAATATGTGAGCGTGGCAAAGGAAAACGCGTTTGACCAGTTTCAGTTGATTTTAATCGACTGGAAAATGGCCATTTTTCAAACGGTCTCAGAATTCGACGAAACTAGTTTTGTTAGGACTGTATCGTCAATACGAAGCTAGAAAATATTTTTCTGCAATTTATAGAGTTAGTGTGTGACCCCGGTAAATTGAAATGCGCGTTCAAATTCAATATATAGAGTTATATGTTGATTTTAATGGAAACTGATCGAAACGATCGAATCAGCCTACGATACATATCCCATTGTGTTCGAAACGGGGGTAATTAGCTAGAAACGACAGTCGGTGGGTTAGATTTCAAGTTTGAATTTTAAAGTTGCTTTTTAGAAATTAATAAATCAAAATATATATTTTTATATAAGCACTTCCTCACACCCTCTCTCCTCAGACTTGGTCAAACATCGATTTACAAATAAAAAAAACTAAATCTAAAATCACGCCCCCACAGCCAACTCCCGCCCCACGTCGCTCCACCGTTCGACCCGCCGCCACGCATCTCCATCCTCCCCTCTACTCCGACACCTCAGGCGTCCTCCGTGCTCTATGACGCGAGTGTCCAGCTCGAACCATCGCTCCAAGAAGTCGCCGTTCCCAGGCGAATTCCGAGGTTGAAGGGTGATCGAGCTAGAGGTGCTTGGTGGCCGGAAGGAGCTCGCGCAAAGGCGGACCTCGTAGCAGCGCCTGATTGCCGTCCAAAGCCTCGAACTGCGCGCAAATGGGAACCCTAACATCGAATGGATGGGTTCGAACTGCTCTGGATGAAGATGAACTGAAAACGTGAGTAAATGTAGGGGAGGTAACGGCCTAATTTCTTTGATTAAGGAATGTTAATTACAGGTTAATTATATTAAATTTATTTAGTTATGTTATTAATTTAGTATATTAAACAGTTATACATGTTTAGAAAATAAAATTAGCAAAGATTACAAAAGAATAATAAACTTTGTTTAGAAATGAAAAACATAAAGGCAAGTTTTTGAAATGGAATAGATAAGATTTTTTAAAATATGAACTCTATTTTATATGAGGCGAGAGTAAAAATTCGATTTTTATATATTGAATAGCGAAGAAAAAATCCGATTTTTATATATTGAATAGCAAAGTAAAAAATTCGATTTTTATATATTGAATAGCGAAGTAAAAATTCGATTTTTATATATTGAATAGCGAAGTAAAAATTCGATTTTTATATATGTAGTGGCTACGGGCAACGAAGATGACAAAAAGAGCGAGAATGGCGAAGATTTCTATAAATGAAGAGTCGTGGTATTGGATAGCTATTGGTGAGAACTCCTCACTCTAAATTTTCTTTTTCTAGTTATATATATATATATATATATATATATATATATATACTAGGATGTAGACGGTGTTTAGTAGCACCCGACACCCGTCATCCACAGACCATGGATGGCTTGTTTGTTTGATTGATGTGATGTGAAAATTGTTTGTGATGTTGATGTGAAATTGAAATTGAAAATATCGTATATATTGAAAGTGAAAATATCGTATATGTTGAAAGTGAAAATATCATATATATTGAAAGTGAAAATATCGTGTATATTGAAAGTGAATATATATATATATATATATATGAAATGAAAACGATGTATATGAAATATTCGAATTGAACTGAATAGAAAATGAATTCGAATTGAACTGAATAGAAAATGAATTCGAATTGAACTGAATAGAAAATGAATTCGAATTGAACAGAATATAAATGAATTCGAATTGAAATTGAATATAAATGAATACGAATTGAATTGAATTGAATTTGAAATTTGAATTGAATTGAAATGAATTTAAAACGAATTTATAAGAAAAAATTCAATTTTGATTTGAATTTGAATATGAAGTTGAAATCATTTTGAAAACGAATTTAAAACGATTTATAAAATACGTTTAAAAAGGAAATCGATGAAATATATATTATATATATAATTTAATGGCCTGAATAGAACGCGCCGCGCCGCGGTAGTTCCCGAATTTCGACCATTAACTTCGAACGGACATTACGGGAGATCCGACCGTCGGATTCTCCTAAAACCGGAACCGTTGGGTTCGAATCGAAAAGAGATTTCTAACGAATATTAGAAATTTGAAATCTAACGGTTGGATTTGGAATTATGTCCAAATCAGATTTGGAAAAGGTCGCTGTAAGTGCAGTTCGATGGCCGTTGATGGAAATCGACTGTACAGGCCTTTATAAAATTATTAAAAATATCGATAATTTGTGTAAAATCATAAGAAATGATTTGTGAAGAATTGGGATGAAAAACTCCATATTTGAAAAGATAAATATATATTTTTATCGAAATGAACTAGTTATTAACTAGAAAAATAATCCAATGGTTATAAATAAATAAATTGGATTAGATTTAAATTGAAATTATCTTTGGATATTTTTGATATTGGATTCCGTGATTATATAGATATTGTGATGGGAATTTGGAAGATATCGATATCGTTATTCCCAATATGATATCTATTGGTTTCAGGATTTGATGTTGAATATAAGTCGATACTATCTTTATTCAAACCCTTCTATTTAATGTCAAATTGGATTGATTGATTGTTTGGATTGTGTTCGACCAGTTTATGAGCATAATATGCTTTTACATTTAGCATTGGGTTGGGTTGAAAATATCTGTGTGCTAACGCCTTGTGAAACACTTCACAATTTGATGATAAGGTGTTTAGCGATGTTGTGTTCATTTCAAATTTAATGAATGATTGTGAAATGATATTTTTCTTAAGTGAAAAGAAATGTATTCCCGATTTTGGACAGGGAATGTTTTATAAAAATGTTTTATAAAAAAGAAAGGATTTCGAGGCCCAAAACCCGATGATTTCTAAAGTGATTTAGAAAATGTATTATATGTTACATTGTGGTTCATCGCATATTCGATTAGTTGCTATTGATGATGTATCTGTTTGTTGGCAGAGAATTTATTCTCTTGCTTAACACCCTTCTTTGAGACGTACGAGCTCAAAGGTTATGTGACTAATAGTGACTGATCATATGCATGAATTACTGATGTGAAGTACTATATTTTGAAAGTACTTGTGATTATTATGTTTTGAAATGATTTTCCCTACTTCGGGATATGAAATGATTTAGTATGTGGCTAAAGATTCGGGTAACCCTGAGACTAAAAGTATGGGTGAGAGGGCGGTGTATGCTCTCCATGTGTGGGAGGTGCATCGTCGGTGTAGCCTACTCCTATGTGGGGTAGGTGCACATATATATATCGAGTTGCGAGGTGCGTACCCTTTGCCTTGTCGATGGGGAGCACGATATTTGGTTGCATACTTGTTTGTATGCATTGTTATGTTTTGGAATTCACATTTCCAAACGATTTGATTTGAGATCCCGAAGTGAAATCTACTTTGATATAGAAAGTTAGATATGTATTTCAAATGATTTGAAATAAGAAATCGGGAATAAAATCCAAAGGAATAATTTCTGTAAATTGAATTGGATTTAGAAAATCTAAGTGTAGTGATTAATCTAAGTGGGTAGATTGGGATATTGCATGTTGATTGATGCATAGTAGATCCATATATCTCTATTGATTGTTGTTTATACACTGGTATTCATGGGGGTAAACCCGTTCCGCGTTAGTGGCGTGGTCCCGTGATATACCATATTATCAAATAAGATTTATAACTGTTAGAGTTTCTCACACCAGTCCCATGACTGACCTGTAGTTTGCTTTTCCCTTGCGAACTCGGGTGCCCCTATTTTCCACACGGGCAGCCGAGTAGTTTTATTTTGTAGATGTATTGAGTAGGATTCTGGATTGAAGCTTTAAGCTGTGTCCAGGCATTTACAGTCTTTCGCCGTGTAGTTTATATTTCTGCTGTGCACTGTTTTACATTTATGTAAATTTATCTTCCGCTGTGTATTATATTTCGATATACTCTGATATTTTGTACTCTGATGTAACATTATTATGATGTTTATTGAAGTCTTCTGTTATTTGTTCTGATGTGTTGTATACCCAAAGTTAGCGTATGCGGGATTCGAACGGTCTTGGTCGGTTTAGCGATCGATTAGGTCCGAGCGAAATCCGTGTCGTTACAAAACCTCCTAGTAGCGTCAATTTGTAAAGTTAAGTTAACACTTCCAATTCATTATATTCTCCCTTTGTTAAGATTGGAGGTTCATCAGTTTTTGGATTTGCTGAGTTGACATTCGAAAGAATGCTATTTTCTAGAACAAACAATTCGTTGGAATCTTGTTCCCGACTCTCTTTTGGTCTAACCATCTTCAACTGATTCGTAGAATATTTTGTTATGACGGAATATGAATAAGGGCGGAGGATCAAGCCATCCTTTTAGCGCCAAAATGTTAACGATATTTTTCGTCAACATCGGATAAGTGGATTTATTTGTGGTCCTAGAGGAACCTAGGGATCCTTTAGTTCCTACAAGCTTGAGTTAGTTCACCGTTTCCTAGATATCAAGGTCTTGATCCTGAAGATTAGTTACTCTTCCTCCAAGAGGTGAGTATCACATTTACGAGACTCAAGGACCGACAATTACCTTGGGATAAGGGTTTCGTAAACTCGACACAAGTAGAAAGCTGAACGGCTTATGAGGGTTATTTCGGTAACTATACTCTTGCATGAGGCTTTGTCGTGGGTAAGCAACAAAGAAGTAAATGAAATTGGACACAAGTGTCAAGTTCCTCTTTTATTGATCATTTGATTGAGCACATAAGTGGTTGTAAGAAAAATCCCCAAATCAATTTACAAATTAGGGTTTACTCTCTAATAAATGGTTACAACATTTGAGAATGAGGAAAAATCTCCCAGTATGAGACCTTTAGTGTCTTATTTATAGGAAATTTGGACCCCCTTAGGCTATAGATCGGTAGATAGCCTAGTTCTGAGCGCTTCCGTCTTCGGCAGTTGTTGGTATTAGCCCGCCATTGTGCTTTTGGGGCAAACTCTTGATATCGACTTGTGTTGGTACTTTGAGTTTCGGTAGTGACTTCCGGTTCTTTGTCCCTTGTATTTCTGTGTATCAACCCGCTTTGGAGTTTGAGTACACATGCTAGTTTCGAATATCAGTATCGATATTAAGCATATTAGCATGGATAGCCTTCTTCTGCATCATGTCACCATCGGCTCTGTCTTTATGCTTCTTTCTTTATGGATTTGATGTCGCCTTTAATATTGGTATTGATACCAAGCCTGTTGATATCAAAATTACTTTATTTATTCCCATGTTGATTTTGTTCTTTTCTTTCAGGCATTCGGTTTTGTCATTATTAGTAGTATCGGTCCAAGCTAATTGGTACCGATAGCATCTTGTTTGCTCCTATGTTGGTTATTGGTTGTGCTTCTCCAACAGTGGCTATGCACTTCGGTATCAAATTATATACCTTTGGCTTTCAGTGTCGAATTGAGTAACTTTACTCCTTTCTCTTCGTTGATATTGGTTTGCTTCAGAGCTTTCTAAATTCTGTCTTTATGCTTCTTCCTATGTTGTCTTTCGTATCAGTATTGATACCAAGTATATTGGTATTGATAGCACTTTGCTCGCACTCAAATTGGTCTTGTGCTTTATCTCTGGTCTTAGATGGCGTGCTCCTGGCTTTGAGTGTATGATTCTACCCTTGTTGTCTTTGAATCTGGGTCCTCCTTGTCCGGTACCGATTCTAAACTAATCGCCCATTGTAGGCTGGTGGCAGAACCGCGCACTGGTTGATATCACCTCTTTGTATCGGTACCAGGATTTTGCTCCCGTTGCCGGTACTGATAACATGTAAGCCAAACTTTATCCTCCTTGCTTTCAGCATTGATTTAGCCCCCATAGACTTTTTCTTCCGGTAAACAATTTCCACTTTTTCTTTCAGCGTTGATTTAGAAATGAATTGAAGGAGAATTAAATGATTTTAAAAAATTCAAAGTGTAGGTATTTGGAGCCAAAAACATAATTTTGTCATTTTTTAATAAGTTAATTAAATTTATTTAAATTAGTTAAAATTTTGGGTTTTGTAGTTAATTTAAATATGTAGACTTAAATATAAAATGTTAGAAACAATTGTTTATAAATAATTGTGTAAACTTTAAAATGTCGATATCAAAATGTAAAATAATAGAAATATTAAAATACAGGTATTAAAAGTGGAAATTGTTTTCTTTAATATACAGTAAATTTATTGATAAAAGTGTATAATATATTAAATTTCATATTATTGTTTACATATATTATTTACACTATGTGACTTATTTAATTTTATATTTGAAAAAAAAAACTAATTTTGCCACATGGTATACATTTTAAAATATCATACTTAGCATTAATTATATGAATTAATAATAATTTAATTGAATTCATTTGTTAAATTCAAAATCACTTAATTAATTTAAATATATTGAATTAAATGTACAATTTAAGTGATACTGTGTGGTGTTTTGTAAATAACTAAATAAAATTTAAAATGTAGGCGTTTGACATTAATATTAAAATGAAATACATGGTAAATATATTGATGTAAATGAGTTAAACTTTGAACTTATGATTTTTACTTATGTATATAATTTATGTTATGTGATTATCATGTTTATATATTTAAATTTTCTTTTTCAACATGAATGTGATTAATCGTGATGTGTTTTATTAGAAGAATCAATGAATAATTATTTAAATATTTTAATATTACGTAATTAATTGTAAAATATGGTAGAAAATGAAAAATATTAGGAATGAATTAAGGGAGAATTAAACGATTTAAAAAAAATCAAAGTGCATGTATTTGGAGCCAAAAAACATAATTTTGTCAATTTTTAATAAGTTAATTAAATTTATTTAAATTACTTAAATTTTGGGTTTTGTAGTTAATTTAAATATATGGACTTAAATATAAAATTTTAGGAGGTATTGTTAATAAATAGTTATGTAAACTTTAAAATGTTGATATAAAAATGTAAAATAATAGAAGAGGTAAAATAATTTGAGAGAAATAGTAAATAAGTGTAAAGTGATAAACTAATTTGAAAACAAAATATCTGTAGAGAGAATGCAAAGAATGAAAGAGAAGAGAGAAAACCCTCACAACCAAGGAGAGGGTTTAAAACGGTTATGCTTTACTATTGTTTAATAAATAGAAAAATAGAAACCATGGTTATTTACTATATGACACCTGTCCTATTTTTTATGTACAAATTAACAAAAAAAAATACACCATCACAACTTCTATTATTTTATTTTCGTTTCCATCAAAATAACCTCCCCATTACAGGGCAGTTAAATCCCATATGCCCTCCATTTCCATCAAGGATTTCATTATCGAAATCCACAATTACCCGTATCCAAATTCGATGGCTAACACATCATCGCTGCCTCCATCGCCATCTTCTTAACCCATCAAGGTCAATTGATTCTCTCATCAGAATTATTGTCACGACCTCCCATAACTCCTACACTAAACAAGAGGAATAATGCGCTGAAAGGTCTTCCATACAGTTATGGACGATCATCAGAGTAGGTAAACACAAGTGGAACTTGTCATATAACTCATAGCGCAAGGATAAAGTATAATAGAATATATACAACAGGCAGAAATAGTGAAGCATCATATTTCAAACTTTCACAACATCTCGAAAGAACATTCATACATCAACTGTATATAATATCAAAGTCTATACATGAAGCCTCACTACAACACTCATCAAACAGCGAAAATAGAAATACTAGATCGTAGTAAAAGAAATACGCCAGCCTCTTTATCGCCTTCATTCAGCAATAATGTCTCACCAAGATACCACCTGCTACCTGCTGCTCAGTCTACCCATCCAACAATGGATGAACAGCCCAAGATAATAAGAGGAAACATAAAACCTTGAGTCAGACAACGATCTTAGTGAGCGATAAAACAGATATCTAACATCATCAACAAAGTATATGAGAATAGGTAGACCTACAAACCAATATACCAAACATCAGAGAAGAACCCAAGCATGTCTTCCCCACATCTGACAGTGATAGCCTATACAAACAAGCAATTGTGCAAACAACAGTTCAACCATGGCAACCAAGAGTAACCAATCATTAGTAAAACAACCATCATTCAATAGAAAACATAACATCTAGTTATATCTCACGTAAACCATCCTAATCGAGATCAACATCCCTCAAGCACAAGCCCCAGAGGCCTAAACCATTACCAGACAAGCACCCAAGCAACATCTCCTTCGACTTCAGACAACTTACGTGAGATGGCACAAGCAAAGAAAACATCACACTCATGACCCTGGCTATCATTGCCTTTCGTGCTTCGAAACCATCATTAGTCGTATGACGACCACCTACCATATGTCAAGCGCTAAAGGTAAACCCCGGTTCCAGCAAAAACTCTATACGCCTTCACGACTCGTTTGTTTATCTTTCCAATCTCGACAACTAGGCCCTTCATGACTGCCGAAGGTACGAGGCCCTTCACGACTGCCGAAGGTACGAGGCCCTTCACGATTGCCCAAAGTACCTCTACTTTGAGTCTGCTAGAATATATGACAACGATAATCTCTCAACCTTCGCATATCTAACCATCAATCCCGATGACCATTCACAAGCTCAAGTCTCCCCCGAGCAACCATTATCCACGAGCTCAAAACATCCTTGAGTTGTCTTCACATTCGTTTCTTTACACCGATCAGCGAACACATCACAACACTTCGAACATTCCTCCTTGAATTCACTTCGAAGCCACGACCATCACTGATCAGCCAAAAACATACTTCGTTTGGTCAATATTCAATTCATTGCGTTTCAGCTTTTCAGCTATGAAAACATTCCATAACGTTTCCTTTTTTCATTTTACTCGAGAGGAAAAACATGACTGATCCACTCGAGAAAACATTACCGGTCCATCCAGAAATACATGTATGATCCATCCGGAAATACATATCTGATTCATAGAATTGTCCGTTCCATAGCAACGACCGATCCACAAAACTGTCTGGTCCATAACAACGACCGATCCATGGTTTTGTCTGGCCCATAGCAACGACTGATCCATAGAACTGTTCGATCCATAGCAAGACCGATCCATAGAACTATCTGGTCCATAGCAATGACCGATCCACAGAACTGTCTGGTCCATTGCAACGACTGATCCACAGAATTGTCCGGTCCATAGCAACGACCGATTCATAGAATAGTCGGTCCGTAGCAACGACCGATCCATAGCAACAATCAATCCATCCATTGCTTGGAGAAGAAGCCAAGCCGAGCCAATCCATTCAATATGTGACCGATCCATATGATTTCCCACCCAATTCAACTTTAATTTAACTCAAAATTTGTGCAAAACACTTAATTTAGCTAATCCATCAAAATCAATCATCAACAATCATTAAAACAACAAACTTTCATTAATAACCATATGATATTCACCAAAATCATGATAAACGAATAAATGATCAAAGCAATGATCTAACCTGCATAAACATATGAAATCATATGGAAATTACCAGAAGTTGCTAGATTAGATCCTATAGCGATTCATATGAAAATAGACTTACCATGATGTAGATCTAGGTAAAAATGACTCAGAATGATGAAATTACGATCATACAACCCATATGCTTGATTGAATCCATGTGAGAGATGCATATCACTCACCAATTCTCCAAATCAACACAAAAACGATGAATCTCGATTCCGGACATTGAAGAATTTGCTCTAAACTGTACGATTCAAAGAACTCCTTCTTCAATTGATGTAGATCTAGTTTCAAGCGATGTAGATCTTCAATTCTCTTCCTTAGATCTAGATTTTAATGGTGGAAAGGTGTATTGGATTGAGCAAGGATAATCACAAGCTCAACCAAATGATAAAATGGGGAAAGTAAACTATTCTCCATGCCTCCTACCCCCTATTTATAGCCTTCCACCCGCTCCAGAATGGGCCTCTACAAATCATCCCATTATGGCTCTAAAAACCTGAACAACAAACTGTAAAACACAAAAACAACAATTCCTCTCAAACCTCTGAACCAAATCTTTAATATGGCCACTCTACGGAATTGGCAACACCATTTCCTTTCCAATGAGACCAATCTCAGCACCCTATTCGATCCCGATCAAAAGTTATTCCCTGGACAAGACTGATAGGGGAAAATGGTCATAAATAAAATTGGTAAAAATTATGGACATGTCTCAGATCCCCATAAACAACATATCAAAACTTGAAAATGATCCAACCCTCCGGGAACAAAGTTAAAATATTTTACGATCCTCCGCTATGTAGAATGCGGGCTGTTACATTCTACCCCCTTTAGGAATTTCGCCCCTGAAATTCCAAACAAACACAAGCAACCAAAACAATTCTGCATGTCTATAATTCATGAGCAGCCAATTCTATCACCCAAACTAGCAGCCATCAAGCCATGCATCCATAGCCCTATCATAGCACGTGGAATTCTAACAACAATAGCCGTAGTACAAGTTACAATGATGTAATGATGACACAATATCAATGGGTCATACCGACGAAGAGTTCTGGATGGGTCGCCTTCATGCTCTCTTCCGTCTCCATGTACAATCGTCGCCATCCTCACTCCATTGTACCTTGACTAGCTTAACCATCTTCCTCCTAAGCTGTTTCGTGTCATTCACTATAACACGAAGCGGCTTACGAGGTCTCATAGCTACAGTCTCTACTTCTAGGTCTTCATACTATTCTGGAGATACCACCACATTCGAATCTTGCACACACTTCCATAGAAACGACACATGAAAACATTATGCACACTCGACATCTTTCTGTATCTCCAGCTTATACGTGACCTTTCTAATTCGCTCGATTATCGGAAACGGTCAAACGAACCTAGGAGATAACTTTCCTTTGCTTCCAAACCGAACAACATGCTTTAACGACGAGATTTTTATGAAAACCATATTACCACGTCGAATTCCAAATCTTTACGACGCTTATCGGCATAACTCTTCTGACGGTCTTGGGCTACCTTCATTCGTTGCTGAACAATCTTGATATAATCCGAGGTTTCTCTTATCATCTCAAGCCCAAGTATCAACTTATCCCCCATTTCTAACCAGCATGCCAGAGAATTACACGGTCTACAATGCAATGCCTAGTATGGTGTCATCCCAATGCTTGATTGGTAGCTGTTATTATGTGTGAACTCAACTAGATGTAGATGGTCCTCCCACGATCCTTTGAAGTCCAATACACAAGCTTTAGGAGATCTTCCAAAACTCGGTTAACCCTCTCGATGTGACCATCAGTCTGGGGATGATAAGCCGTACTCAAACACAACTCGGTTCCTAAAGCTTCTTGCAAACTTTTCCAAAATTCTCTCGTGAACAATGGATCACGGTCACTTATAATGCTCTTCGAGATACCATGGGATAGAACTGTCCATTTTATATAAAGCTCAGGCAACTTCGATGTTGTCTAGTCAATTTGACAGGAATAAACCTTGCACTTTTGAACAAGCGATCCACGATGACCCAAATTCCTTTGTTTCATGTCCTTGTCCTAGTTAGTCCGTCAATTATAACCAACAATATATGTTCCCACTTCCATGTAGGAACTTCCAATTGCTGAAGCAATCCACTCAGCTTCTCTTGTTCAGCTTTCACTAACTAACAGTTCATGCACTTGGAAATAAATTTTCCAACATCCCGCTTCATCCCTTCCCAATAGTAAACTCGCTTCATGTCCTGATACATCTCATTACTATCGGGATGAATCGTCAACTTCGAGTGATGACATTCCTCGGAACCTTATCTCTCAATTTGTCGATATCAGGAATAACCAGTTGTCCTTGATTTCGAAGCCAACCTTCTCGATCGACCTCGAACTCTTTATCCTCTGGTTCCAACTTTTGAATAAACTCGACAAGCTTTGCATCTTGCTTTTGGCTTTTGCCAATCCTTTTGATAAGAGTAGGTATTATCGACAAGTTTGCCAATATTTCAGGTTCCAACTTACACCTTGGCCTAAAATCAAACCCTGCTAAAAACTCGAGGCTCTTCCATTCCGAAAACTTTGCTCTCAATCCTACATGTCTTAGACTCAATGCATCTGCAACTGCGTTACCTTTTCCTAGAGTATAGGCTATACCAAAATCTTATGATGCCAGAAACTCTAACCACCGTTGTGGCCAAAGATTCAAATCCTTTTAGGAGAAAATATACTTTAACAACTTGTGATCCGTAAACAACTAGAATCGAACCCCCAACAGGTAATGTCTCCACATATTTAGAGCAACCACAATCACTGCCAACTCCAAATCATGAGTTGGGTAATTCTTTTCGTGCGGCTTCAGCTGTTGACTTGCGTAGGCCACAACCTTATCCTTCTGCATTAGCACTACTCCAAGCCCAGTACCACATGCATCGGTGCATGCCACGAATTCCTCATTCCCACTTGAATCGTCAAAACAGGAGCACTTGTCAGTTTCTCTTTCATGATTTCAAAAGCTTGCTTACACTTTGCATCCCATGTGAATACTTGGTTCTTCTTCGATAATCCTGTTAATGGAGCAGCTATCTTGGAGAAATCCTTGATAAACTGTCGACAATATCCTGCCAATCCAAGGAAACTTCTCACGTCTGTTGCATTCTTAGGTCTATCCCAATCCTGGATTGCTGCCACCTTAGCGGGGTCAACCGCTATTCCATTTCCAGAAACTACATGGCCTAAGAATCTCACTTCACTCTTCCAGAAGTGACACTTCGAAAACTTAGCCTTCACCTATTGCTTTCGCAATATTTCCAAAACAACTTGCAAGTGCATCTTATGTTCTTCCTCGTTTTGGGAGTAAACCATAATATCATCCACGAACACAAGCACGAAGTTGTTCGATTGATCTCTGAAAACCCTATTCATAAGCTGTACGAAGTATGTTGGCGTGTTAGTCAACCCAAATGGCGATACCAACCATTTGAAGAAACCAGATGGTATCCTAAAAACTGTCTTCGACACACTATCCTTTTCCACTCTCAATCAGTGAAATCTCGTTGCCAAATCCATCTGAGAAAACACTTTCGCTTCGTGAAGCTGATCGAACATGTCATCTATCCTCGACAGCGGATACTTGTTCTTTCTGGTCACCTTGTTCATCTCACGATAATCCACACGCAATCTCAATGAGCCATATTCCTTGGTTGCAAACATAATTGGTGCACTCCATTCGGATACAATTCTCCGAATGAACCCTTTTCCTAAAAGGTCATGAACTTGCACCTATATCTCTCGCGTTCTTAGGCACCATCCGCCTAAGAGTCATAATGATAGGTCTACACCCTCAACCGTATTGATCCTGAACTCAATCTCATGATGCGACGACAACCCTTTGACCTCCTCAAAGACATCCTCAAATTTATTTTTGATCAGCACCGATGACAAGTCTTATTGTGGAATCACAAGCGAATATAAATAGCTCACGAAGACCCCATCTTCGAGCTTACATCAAATCAATACCTTTCCCCCTTCCACATCCCTGACTCTCACCTCTAGCTTTTCGCAGTTCACTCTTGCTGCATACCTCTTGAGCCAATCCATGCCCAAGATAATCCCAAAACCAGCGAAATTCAGAACAAAGCAATCACATACAAAAGAGCAACCATGACTCGACAACACTAGACCACGACAAATTATACACAAACTAGATGAAGCCCCAACTGGATTAGTCAGAATCAATGGTCTATCACAAATCTCGAGTTCCAAACCCAAGCGGCACACAAGCTCATTACAGATGAAAGAATGTGATGCTCCAGTATCAAACAATACACAAACCGAAACACCATTAACTGAAGGAGTACCTTGGACGACGACACCATTTCCCTTTTCCTATACAGTATGAGCTCTTGAAGAAGATGACACAACTTCTAAAGCATAAGCCTTCACTATCTGCTTTCCCTTAGCCAGTTCTGCGTAGTCCTTCTTGAGATACCCAGTCTTTCCACAGTTGCGAAGCTTCCTCTCAACCTTTGGATTCTTGCACTCATTAGCAAAATGACCCTTCTGTTGGTAGTTAAAGCAAATCACCTCGCCCTTTGTCTTCTTCTTTCGATCCTTTCTGATGTTATTGCTTTCTCTTCTTATTATTATCATCACCATGTTGTGGTTTTGGAGCTTCCTTGATTGCAGAAATAACGGCTCCTTCCTTTGGAAACAAGCTTTCACGTCTCACAGCTTTTTCCACAATTTTCTTATATGGATCGTCAAGATGATCCACCAATGGTATCCCTATGTAAGTGTCCAAACCCATAACGAACTTCTCGTTCTTCTAATAAGGAGTGTCAATATACGAACGAGCATACTTGGACAAGGCCTCAAAATCAAAAACATAATCAGGCACTGGCCGACTATTCTGTTTCAGCTCCACAAATTTCTTAAATAGAACTGACTTCTGAGCAGTGGAGATAATCTTTGTCTCAAACTTAACTTGGAACTGCTCCCAAGTTAACTCTTCTTCTAGAGTCTCAAGCGTAACAGAATTCCACCACTCTATGGCCCTGCCCTGCAGCTGCCTTGACGCAAGCTTTCTCTTGGTTGCATCATCTATACCCAAATCTCCAAAAATGCGAATACACGCATCTAACCACCTTTTAACCTCTTTGGTCGGCTCCGTTACTTTGAATGGTTTTCCTCCTAGAGATGTGAAGTCTTTACACAGCTTCGCAAAATCCACAACCCTTGGCACTTGCAGACTTACATCTACCATAGAGCGTGTACCCTTCTTATGAATGCTTCCATCATGCCCTCAAACATGGCAGGGTAATCTAGTGTACCACCATTTCCCCCTCCAAGCATAGCCTCCTCCCTAGCAGTATGCCTTGAAGTTCGTCGACTCATTCTAAATCTTCAATATATAATGATTAGCCACTTACAAGAAAAACTGTTAATGGAGTTCAAACGCTACTATACTATATAGTATTATATAGTATACATCCATCAAAATCTACAAATGCGTCTATCATATGCAATTACATCTTCGAACTTTGGCTAAAATCAATTAACCAGAGCTCTGATACCAAATGTGACGACTGCCCATAACTCATACACTAAACAAGAGGAATAATGCTTTGAAAGGTGTGCCAGACATTTATGGACGATCATCAGAGTAGGTAAACACAAACGGAACCTGTTGTATACCTTATATGAGAATAGGCAGAAATAGTGAAGCATCATATATCAAACTTTCACAACATCACGAAAGATCATCCATACATCAACTGTATATAACATCAAAGTCTTTACATGAAGCCTCACTATAACACTCACCAAACAGCGGAAACCAAAATACTAGAAAGTAGTAAAAGTAATATGCCAGCCTCCTGCTCGCCTTCGTTCAGCAACAATGTCTCACCAAGATATCACTTACCACTTGCTACTCAGTCTGCCTATCCAACAATGGATGAACAGCCTAAGGTAATAAGGGGAAACATAAAACCTTGAGTCAGATAACAGTCTTAGTGAGCGATAAAAAAACTATCTAACATCATCAATAAAGTATATGAGAATAGGTAGACCAACAAACCAATTTACCAAACATTAGAGAAGAACCCAAGCTGTCTTCCCCACATCTGACAGTGATAGCCTTTACAAATAAGCAATTGTGCAAACAACATTTCAACCATGGCAACCAGGAGTAACCAATCAATAACAAAACAACCATCATTCGATAGCAAACATATTGTCTAGTTATATCTCATGTAAACCATCCTAATCGAGATCAACATCCCTCAAGCATAAGCCCTAGAGGCCTAAACCAATATCAGACAAGCACCCGAGCAACATCTCCTTCGACTTCAGACAACTTAGGTGAGATGTTACAAGCAAAGCAAACATCACACTCACGACCATGGTTATCACTACTTTTCCTGCTTCGAAACCATCGTTAATCGTATAGCGACCACCTACCATATGTCACAGGCTAATGGTAAACCCCGGTTCTAGAAAAACTCAATAATATGCCTTCAGGTCTCGTTTGTTTGTCTTTCCAATCTCGACAACTAGGCCCTTCGCGAATGCCCAAAGTACATCTGCTTTGAGTCCGCTAGAACCTATGACAACGATAATCTCTCAGCTTTTGCATATCTAGCCATCAACCCTGATGACCATTCACAAGCTTAAGTCTCCCTTGAGCAACCATTATCCACGAACTCAAAACATCCTTGAGTTGTCTTCTCATTGATTGCTTTACACCGATCAACGAACACATCACAACACTTTGAACATTCCTCCTTGAATTCACTTTGAAGCCATGACCATAACTGAGCCAAAAACACACTTCCTTCGGTCGATATTCAATCCATAGCGTTTCAGCCATTCCGCTATAAAAACATTCCATAACGTTTCCTTTTTGCATTCTACTCGAGAGGAAAAACATGACTGGTCCACTTGAGAAAACATGACCGGTCCATCCAGAAATACATGTCTGATCCATCCAGAAATACATATCCGATCCATAGAATTGTTCGGTCCATAGCAACGACCGATCCATAGAATTGTCCGGTCCTTAACAACGACTGATCCAAAAACTGTCCGGTCCATAGCAACGACCAATCCATTGAACTGTCTGGTCCATAGCAACGACCGATCCATAGAACTATCCAGTCCATAACAGCGACCAATCCATCCATTGCTTGGAGAAGAAGCCAAGCTGAATCGATCCATTCAATATGTTACTGATCCATACAATTTCCCATCCAATTCAACTCAAAGCTCGTGCAAAACACTTGATTTAGCTAATCCATCGAAATCAATCATCAACAATCATTAAAACAACAAATTTTCATCAATAACCATATGATAATCACCAAAATCATGATAAATGAATAAATGATCAAAACAATGGATCTAACTTGCATAAACATATGAAGTTATATGGAAATTACCAGTTTTAATTTGCTAGATTAGATCCTATAGCTATTCATATGAAAATAGACTTATCATGATGTAGATCTAGGTAAAAATGACTCAGAATGATGAAATTATGATCATATAACCCATATGCTTGATTGAATCTGTATGAGAGATGCATATCACTCACCAATTCTCTAAATCAATACAAAAACGATGAATCTCAATTCCGAACAGCATAGAATTTGCTCTATGATCTTCGATTCGATGAACTCCCTCTTCGATCGATGTAGATTTAGCTTCAAACGATGTAGATCTTTGATTCTCTTCCTTAGATCTAGATTTTGATGGTGGAAAGGTATATTGTATTGAGCAAGGAGAATCACAAGCTCAACCAAATGAGACAACGGGTAAACCAAACTATTCTCCATGCCTCATAACCCCTATTTATAGCCTTGCACCAGCCTCCTAATGGGCCTCTCCCAATCAACTCATTATGGCTCTAAAAACATGAACAACAAAATGTGAAACACAAAAATAGTGATTCCTCCCAAACCGCTAAACCAAATCTATAATGTGACCACTCTAAGGAATTGGCAACACCATTTCCTTTCCAATTAGACCAGTCTCAACACATGATTCGATCCCAGTTAAAAGTTATTCCTTGCACAAGACTAACAAGGGTAAAACAGCCACAAATAAAATTGGTAAAAATTATGGACATGTCTCACATCCCCATAAACAGCATATCAAACTTGAGAATGATCCAACCCTCTGGAAACAAAATAAAAATATTTTACGATCCTGCGTTACGTAGAATGCAGGTTGTTACAGTTATCAATTTATTTGAGGTACTACTTTTTTAAATTCTTATAATTATTTTCTATGTTTTATGCCCGGATTAATTCTATAGTTAAGATTGATTTTTGGTTGAAGATTTCTTTATGTCTAACATTGATTTTCCTAATTTATGGTCCAACCCTAATTATTGTTTGTTATGCATATTAATTCGATTTCACAGCCAATCGTTGGCTTCTATACAAAAAAAGAGCTCATTATTTAATTTTTTGCTTCTCAATCCATTTTGCGATATGAATTATTTTAGTTGCATATACAACTTTAGATCTGATGGATTTGACATCTTAATATTTTCTTTTGAGGAAAAAATGTCATTTATAAAGTTTGGGTTTGTTTTGCATATGGGCGGATTCTGGATGATAAAGACCAAGGCAGCATTTGTTAATTTTGATTATTTTTTTTGTTACTGCGTAATAGCACCAGCCGGATCTCCAGCATGATATAAGATAATTGCTAAGTAACCGAAATTTGATTCATGTAATTTCATAATATTATTCTCTTAGGATTAAAGGAAAAAGGTGAAAATCTGTATAAATATGCATGTATTTTGTTTGAGGATCTAGTGTTTTTTATAATATATGATGACCTTTTACCGAGATATGTACTCAAAAAATTTACATACATGGCTTTCCATTATATAAATATGTGAGTGCGTTACGCAGCAAATTAAGGTAAAATAATGAAGAGAGAAGGCTATGTATAGATTCATTATTTATTTACTAGACCATCTGCAAATTGTAAAGTTGCATATCATTGTATATTGCTATCGCCAATTTCAATAGGGTTTAATTTTTTTTCCTCATAGTCTTTTTTCTTTTGATAAATACGAGTGCATAACATAGATGTGGCTTTCATTCTTTTGATTTCATTTTTCGAAGGTTTGGATTTTCGGTTGTCGAGTACTTATCTTCCTGTTTCTTCCTCATATTACTGTTGCTCTATATTATGAGGTGGATTTGTTATGTCAATGATTCTGAATACAATAAGTTATGTGAATTTGTCTATCATCCTTTCCCATAAGTTTTTGAAACATTGTGAAATTTTAGTATTTGATTTCTATATTTCCACATCCTTTTTGTCATTATTGTTTTTTTCATTCATTCCGATCCAAATGTAAACTTTAATGTTTTTGGTAATTGAACAATAGATATTCCTTTTCAGAATGGAACATATCCTTACCAATGTAACGACCCAGAAAATCTGAACCAATTAAAAATTTTTAAATTGGCTAAAATAATGGATTTTAAATATTTAAAATAAATATTTTAAATAATGGCAATGAAAAGTGATTTTGAATCGACAATTGAAAACGAATATAATTAATTATAATTATAAACAAGGCCTGAAATGGCGTTGTAGTTTCAAAAATTGAATTCTAACTTTGTCGGACTGTACCGGGTGCAAAACAAAACGGATTTTAGTGAAACAAAAAAATATTTAAATCTGTTAGTGAATACCTTTCTAACAAATCTGAAAAATCGAATTTTCATAGCGGAAAACAAAAGTAATGGCCGAATGAATTTTCAGAAAGATCGCTATGGAATTTATATAGCCCGTGAAATTGGCCATTTTGCAAATGACCTCGAAATTCGACGAAACCACTTTTGTTGGATCCGGGATGTGAAGTTATCGCTAGGTTTCAAATTTCATAATTTTTGAAGCTAGTATGTGAGCGTGGCAAAGGAAAATGTGTTTTGGTCAATTACAATTAAATTGGATCGACCAGAAATGGGCCTTTTTCCAAACGATCTCAGAATTCGACGAAACTAGTTTTGTTGGGACCGTATCGTCAAAACATAGCTAGATTTATTTTTCTGGAATTTTTCGAATCAGTTTGTGACCCTGGCAAATTGAAATGTACGTTCAAATTAAATATTGAATATTTTATATTTTAATTTGAAGGAAAACTGACTGAAACAATCGAATGGGCCTACGAAACATATCCCATTGTGTTCGGAATGGGGGTAAAACGCTAGGGACGGCAGTCGTTGGGTTTGATTTCGAGTTCGTCTAAGAAAACCCCAAATTTTGAATTTAATATAACCTTGGCCAATAGGAAAATTTCATTAATAAATAAAAAAAATATCGCGTTCTCTCTCCCCGATACAGCGCTCGACGGCGGAAAACCGCTCCCCCCCTTCCCTTCCATTTTCTGGCGAATCCACGCCGAATTAGCACCCCCTCCTTTGGAGCTTTTTGAAGACCTCGCCGCCCTCTTCAAATCCATACCCACCATCGCCAGTTTCGTGGCCTGTGGAGAGCGGGTCGGGCTTGGGAAGTCGGCGACTTTGGTTCACCGCCGCCGTCGACTGGGGCCACCGAAGTGGGCCCCACTTCTGGCGCAGGTGCGCCTTTCCTGGCTTGACGTCGTGGTAAAGGCGGATCGGCTTCATACTTCACGGATTGATCGAAAAATTCAAACCTAGTTTTGAATATTTTGAAAGGTAATCGGCTGTTTAATTTAAAACTGATTTTAACAGTTTAAAACCGTTGCAAACTTCGAAAAATCATATCTTTTTCATTCATTAACGAAATTCGATGAAACAGGAAACATCGCGACCGTGTGGACGTCTTCTACATTCTAGAAGAGACCGCATATTTTTCTGAGCCTTCTGCTATTTTTAGTGGAGTGGAACCCAATGTGAGATTTCTAATTTATGAACGATATGGAAAACGACGATGTATAAATTATATAGTCGATGTATGAGTTATATAAGCATTGTACACCTCTTGTATAAGCGTTGTATAAGTTGTATGTTCGATGTATAAGTTATATATGCGTTGTAAAAATTATATATGTGTTGAAATAGAAGTGAATTGCTATATATAAATATAAATATAAATATATATATATATGCCCCTCGTCCACAAACCATGGACGATATTTATTGGTTGTGATTGGTGTGAAAATTGATTGATAGCGAATAGTTGTTTGGGATTGTTTGTGGTTGATATTGATTGATTGTGGTTGGAAAATACCCGTTTGTGGTTGAAAAATATTTGGTTGAAACCACATAGGATTAGTTTGTGGAAATGAAATAAATATATACATGCCGCCTGCGTGCGAACTAGATGCATGATCCCCATTGTCAAAAACCGCGAGGTTTTAAGGTAGAGCGAGGAGCCGTACTAGGGACGATCCCGGTTTTAACTACCCTGCCGTTATGCTGCCGAAATTTTGAATAATATTCATGTGTTTGAATTATTTTCATTTGCTGAAACCATATTTATTCATTGAATAGAAAACCTTCATGTGTTGAATTGATATTCATTCGTTGATTAGAAATTCATGTGTTGAATGGTATTCGTGTTTTAAATATAAGAATCACATTTTTATCTATATGTAGAAACTATACAAAACCTTCATGTGTTGAATCGATATTCATTCGTTGATTAGAAATTCATGTGTTGAATGGTATTCGTGTTTTAAATATAAAAATCACATTTTTATCTATATGTAGAAACTATAGAAAACCTTCATGTGTTGAATCGATATTCATTCGTTGATTAGAAATTCATGTGTTGAATGGTATTCGTGTTTTAAATATAAAAATCACATTTTTATCTATATGTAGAAACTATAGAAAACCTTCATGTGTTGAATCGATATTCATTCGTTGATTAGAAATTCATGTGTTGAATGGTATTCATATTTTGAAATAAATTGTTTCATAATAAAAATCACCTTTTATCACCTATAGGAGCTATGTAAAATGACCTTGTTTTAAAATAAATTGTTTTATAATAAAAATCCTATTTTTATCACCTATATAAACTATATAAAATAATAGTGTTTTGAAATGAATTGTTTTACAATAAAAATCACATTTTTATTTTATACATGATTTGTTGAAATGTGAAGTGTTAAAAATAGCAACTCGTTCGAATAAATATGCATGAGTCGAAATATTCATTAATTTGCTAATGATATGATTTTTGCCTATGCATGCAACATTAGAATGAATGGTGTCTTTAAACCAAACAGAATCAAATAGGAAGTTGAATGGAAAATGATAAGTGATAAGAACTGTATATATGTACATGCATATTTATTGAACAGGTTATAGCAAAAGGGGCTAGAGAAGAGGAATAAAATTTCGTGCCCAACAAATAGGTACACATTTACTGTTTTGTTTGGGTGATGATTTTATGAGCCTGTTGGCTAGCCGCTTGGCTTTTTCTTTTTCTTTTTGACATGAGACGCCCGTGTGACTATTTGGGAATTTTCCCAGCCCCTCCCGTACAAAGGAGGTTATGGCGAAATTTTCTAAAATTTAAAGGCGTTAGTGAAATATTTGAAGTGAAAACGATATTGAAATTGTTGAATGAACTATATTTATATAAATATATACATATAAATAAAATTAAAACGAAACGGGGCCGTGCAGTTCGTGTTTTGAAACCGTGATTTCAAACAACTAATGCGGGAAATACGACGATTGGATTTTCCTGAAACCGCAACCGTTGGGTCCGCCTTGGAAATATCTTTCCAACGGTACCAACTTTGTAAAAATCCAACGGTTGGACTGTCTGGAATGTTTAATTCGAATCTGAAGAAAAACAGCGCCAGAAACGATTATATTTATATATATATATATATAAATATAATTATATTTAATCGAATAACGACGCTGCAGTTCGTATTTTGAAATCGAAACTTCAAACGATTGTACCGGGAGATCCGACCGTCGGATTTTCCCAAAACTGGAACCATTGGATTCGTTTTGAAAAGACCTTTCTAATGATGTAAATTTTGTGAAGATCCAACGGTTAGATTTTCAGATATGTGTAAATCAAATCTAAAGAAAAACAGCGCCACGGCCGCGTTATGGCCCGAAGCGTCGTTTTGAATAAATTGGCTATTTTAAAATAAATAAAAATAGCGATAAATCGTTATAAAATATCATAAATGATATGGAATGGAAATAAACTGAATTTGCTTGATTTATGTGGTATTTGATGGTTGAATGTGTTTGGTGTGAAAATTAGATTAAAGAACAAAATTGGTGTTGTCGAATGATTTAACCATTGAAATAAATTGATTTGAAATTCTAAATATACGTGAATTATTTGAAAAGGCCGAGTTAATTCTCATTTCAAATAATTGACCGACGATTGAAAGTCGAAGATGAAGACGGTGGTCGAAGACCAGAGATCTTCACCTCGTTTGGATGGTAACCGGGGTCCTGATTGGGAGGCATCCCGAAATATAGATAATGAGTGGTGATCGTCCAGACGTACGTGGTGATCGATGGGTTTGCGAGGTATTTAGTGCCTCCGGTTTCGTTCAGACCCAGAATGGACTTGTAAATGAACTGTGTGTCTGGCATTGGATTTTATTCTGTGTTGATTGAACTCTATTAAATATACATCTGTTTGGCGGCGGAGAATTTATTCTTTTGCTTAACGCCCTTCTCTGAAACGCACGAGCTCAGGGGTTGTATATCGATGGACATCCGTCGCATGGCATGAATTGCTAGTGTGGCATGGCTAAGTGGCAAATGATCAGGGCTTCTGTTGAAAAGCAAAGTCTTATGGTGATGATCAAAGCACCGCCTGCATGGCGTAGCTTTGTGTATAATGTGAATTCGCGAGCCTCACACCCCGGTATGAACCAGAAACGGGAGAAGGACATCAGGGAGGGCATGCGTTTCTTCCTAGCTAGGGTGGTGTCAGTGACCTACCAGCCCTGACATTTATATACTTTTCACCTGTGTGGTTGTTGCTGTTGCGAGGCGCCTCGGTTTGATCGAACGATCCGGGTCCGAAAGAGTCATCCGTTGGCTCGTTTATGCCCCAAAGGGCGGGGAAACGTATTGTTCAGGCATAATAATCCACATCGGTGGACCGGCCCTGACGATCCAAGGCTTGCCTGCGCGCTTGCCTGAGACTCGGGCTAGGCAGTCTCGAATTCGGTAAGGACTATCTTTTGCCTTGATTCATGACGGAAATCCAATTCCCAAATACGACATCGTGCGGTTTTGATTGTATATATATATGTGGCGACATGATATATGGTACCCACGCCGCCTATGATTGATAGTTATGATCAAAAATTGTTTTCAAAACATATAAACACTAGTAATAATATTAATTGCTTTTGTTTTATCCGTATCAAGCATATTTTGGCCGTTATAAGGTAAAAACTCTATCCTCCGGTTTGCGTTGCATTGTGTGATGGGAACTGTGACTTATAATGGCTTCATTTTTATAAAAAGCATTGTGATGTTTAAAAGAAAGATTTGTTTTAAAGCACTGGCAATCCGATGGAGTAAACCCGTTCCACGAAAGTGGCGTGGTCCTGAGATTAGCCATATTATATATGTGTTGAGTAGATTTCTCATACCAGTCCCATGACTGACTCGTAGTTTGTTTCACTTTCAAACTCGGGTGCCCCTTTTTCTACACGGGCAGCCTTGTATTCAGGTTTAGCTGGTTCTTTCTGGATAGCTGGAGCTGAAGATGGATTCTATCATTTATCTCTTTTTATGTTGTTCAGCTCCTATTGTACATTACGTTTGTTTTCCGCTGTAGACATATATATATATAGTTGAACTGTAATTGTACTAAGTATGATCCTGTATACTGTGTAACTCTGATGATTACTTTTGTCCAGTATATTCTATTGTTCATTATCTGGTGTATTTATTTATTTCTGTTCTGCTATTATCGGTTTCTGTGTTATATTCCACGGATTACCCTAGCCACCGTCAGTACGGGGTTTGGGGTCGTCTCATTTGGTATCAGAGCTTTGGTTAAGCTTAGTGCTGGAATATAACATTTGAACGAACTCGTCAGAAATAGAACCATTAGTGTTCTAGGACGGGTAACTCTATACAGATAGGATCAGCAATATCCTTGTATGAGTAAAGCAGAATGAAATTACACCTCGATAGACACATTTACATTAAGGTATTTGTCTCTATATTTTGAAATATCTTTTCTGTTGACCTGACACTTTGTCTGCTAATTGCAGAAGTACTAGAAAATGTGTGATAGGAACAGAAGAAATAATCATATGGCTCGACCAGTTAATGAGCCAGTTGAGCTCCCGCAGCCAAAATCCGATATAGAAGTTCTATTCAAGAGATTTCGAAATCTGGGTGGATCGCCATTCTTAGGCAAGGAGTCCATTATGGAAACACAAGCTTGGATTCGTTCTGCAGAGAAAATCTTTGAGGGTTTAAAGCTGAGAGACGATCAGAAAAGACTACTGGCGTCTTGGGCACTCAAAGAAGAAGCTTTGTTTTGGTGGGATTCAGTTATTAAAGATAATCCAGAAGGTGATATCACCTGGGACAGATTCAAAGTGATTTTCTTAGGAAGATTTACTCCTCCCGAAGCAACCGAGCGATTATGTGATGAATTTTCTTGTTTGATACAAGGTGATATGACTATTCCAGAATATCATAAGAAATTCAATGAACTTGCTCACTTTGCTCCTCATCTGATTCAAGATCCAAAGAGGAAAAATCTGAGATTTATTCATGGCTTGCAAAGGAGATATCAGAACAGTGTACTGAGGAATGTAAAACTTCCTTTTTCTGAAATGATTTATATGGCCTATCAGTACGAGGATCTCCATAAGAAAGGAATGTTACGCGACGAAGAAGAAGTCTGTTCTAGTGACAAAGCAGGGTCGGAAACTGATATTCCTAAAGCCAGTATGAGGTCTGAGGGAAGTAAGAAGCCCAGTGCCAAGAGGAAAAGGGCCAGATCTAAAAAGGAACTAGCCACGACGGCTACCTGCTCTAACTGCAAGAAACCAGGGCATTTGACCAGAAGTTGTAAATCCTCGAAGAAACGAAAGGAGGGTAGGTCTAAATCCAAGAGCAAGTTTCCTATGACTCGGGAGTCCAATCTTTGTCATCAGGCCGGTCATATAAAGCGAGATTGCTGGATGTTAAAAAAGACCAAAGAGGCTCAGGTAAATGAAGTGGCCGAAGTGCCTGCATCTTCGTCTGCTCAGGAAAGGGCTGATGTCTTAGAAGGAACGCTTACTGTCAAAAACATTCCAGTTAAAGTACTGTTTGACACAGGCGCATCGCGAAGCTTCATTGCCAAGAATGCAGCTAAGAAACTGGATTTAAATTTGAAGAAGCTCAAGGAACCAAAGACTGTCCAAAATCCGGTTGGGGGTTCCATAGATCTCATTTGGGTTTGTGGAGTGCCGGTTTCCTTCTCTCGTTGTCGGTTTCCTACCATCGCAGTCGTCATGAATTTTAAAGAGTTTGATCTTATCTTAGGGTTAGACTGGTTGACCAAATATGAAGCTGAAGTTAAATGTGCCGACAGAGTCGTAAAGGCCAAGATTAAATCAGGTGATTATATAACCATTCCCTGTGAGGGTCAGAATACTAATAGAAAAGATTTTGGGCAACTTTGAATGTTTCTCCAGTTCAAATAGAAAATGTCCCTGAAATAACAGAGAATATTCCTGACCTCATCAAAGATATTCCTATCGTCAAAAATTATGCGGATGTGTTCAAAGAAGTTGTTCGTTTGCCTCTGCAGAGAGAAATAGATTTCAAGATTGCTTTGATTCCCAATGCAAGGCCGGTAGTTCATGCTATTCGAAGAATGTCCTTGAAAGAGAAGGAGGAATTAGACAATCAAACACGACAGCTAGTATGGAAGGGTCTGATCAGGCCTAGTTTCTCTGATTGGGGTGGAGCAGTGGTCTTTGTCCCGAAATCTGAAGGTACTCTACGTCTATGTGTGGATTATCGAGATCTGAACAAACAGACGATAAAGAACAAATATCCATTGCCGCAGATTGATGATTTGTTGGATCGATTAAATGGAGCACAAGTATTTTCACGAATGGACCTAGCTACAGGTTTCCATCAACTTCGAATTGCCGAAGAGTGTGTTCCAATGACAGCATTCAGAGGTCCTGACTTATTCTACGAGTGGTTAGTAATGCCATTCGGCTTATGTAACGCTCCAGCCTATTTCGTCGATCTGATGAACAGAGTATTCAGAGGAGTATTGAATAAATTTGTTCTGGTTTTTATTGACGATATTCTAATCTTCTCTAAATCAAAGGCCGAACATGAAAAACATTTGGAACAAGTGTTAGAAATCCTCAGAAGGAATGTATTGAAAGCAAAGTTTTTCAAATGTATATTCTGGCAAGATGAAGTGAAATTTCTGGGCCACGTAGTATCGAAAGAAGGAATTGCTGTGGATCCAAGCAAAATCACAGCTATTCAGAATTGGAAACAGCCCAGTACCCCCACTGAAGTCCGTAGTTTTCTTGGATTGGCTAGCTATTACCGGAAGTTCGTCAAAAACTTTTCAAAGATATCTGGCCACTTAACGAAGCTTACAAAGAAGCACTCTAAATTCAAATGGACTCCGGAAAGTGAGGAGGCTTTCGAAGAGCTAAAGTTAAGATTAACGACAGCTCCAGTGTTAACCATCATCGATGGAAACCAAGATTTAAAAGTCTGGACTGATGCTTCTGGAGATGGCCTTGGTGCAGTGTTAATGCAAAGGGGTCAAGTGATTGCTTATGCTAGCCGTCAGCTGAAGCCACACGAGAAAAACTATGTAACTCATGATCTTGAGTTATTGGCCATAGTATTCGCCTTGAAAATCTGGAGGCACTATCTTCTGGGTGAGAGATTTGAACTGTTTATAGATCACCAGTCGCTAAAGTATCTGTTCACTCGGAAAGACCTGAATCTGAGGCAGCAACGTTGGCTGGAGTTTCTTGCAGCATATGACTTTGAAATTATATACACTCCAGGGAAAGCCAATGTCGTGGCCGATGCGTTAAGCCGAAAGAATGAGACGATTGCCAGTTTTATTATCACGACTTCATTGCTAGATAAAATATCTTCTCTTCAAAAGGATGATAACTTCATTCAGAAGATCAGAGAGACAATTCAACAAGGCGAACCCTCGGGTTTCCAAGTGGATAATGATGGAATTTTAAGGCTCAAAGGTCGAATCTGTGTCCCTAACATTCCTGAGCTTCGAAAGGAAGTACTGGATGAATGCCACAAGTCAAAACTCAGTATCCATCCAGGAGTAAGAAAAATGTATAATGACATCAAACGCACTTTCTGGTGGAAGTCGATGAAAAGGGACATTTCCTTATATGTTAGCCGATGCCCTACTTGCCAGCTAGTCAAAAGTGACCAACAGAAATTGGCTGGATTGTTACAACCGCTAGAAGTTCCTGGTTGGAAGTGGGAACATATTTCTATGGATTTCATTGATGGTCTACCCCGAACCAGAAAAGGGAATGACAATATTTGGGTGATCGTAGATCGCTTCACGAAGACCGCCCATTTCATACCTGTCAGATCAAATAGAACTGCTCAGAGTCTGGCGCAGATATACTTCAGGGAGATAGTTAGACTACATGGAGTGCCGCTCAGTATAGTCAGTGATAGAGATATAATATTCACTAGAAAATTCTGGGAAGCATTTCAAGTCGAAATGGGAACGAAGTTGAACTTGAGCACCGCTTATCATCCTCAGACAGACGGTCAGACTGAGAGGGTGAATCATATTTTAGAAGATCTATTGCGGTCTTGTGTTATAGATTTCGGTGGATCATGGGAGGACCATCTGCATTTGGCTGAATTCTCTTATAACAACAGCTACCAGGCGAGTCTAACAATGTCGCCATTCGAAGCATTGTATGGTAGACCGTGCCGATCCCCTGCTTGTTGGGTCGAACCAGGTAATAGACTTGTGTTGGGTCCTGATATGATTCGAGAAGCTGCCGACAAAGTCGATTTTATCAAGAAGCGATTACTCGCCGCTCAAAGCCGACAAAAGAGCTATGCCGATAGAAGAAGAAGAGATATATTCTTTGTTGTTGGCGACTATGTATATCTGAAAATATCGCCGATGAGAGGAGTTATCCGGTTCGGTAAAACTGGAAAGTTGGCACCCAAATTCATTGGTCCGTTTCCTATTCTAGAACGGATCGGGACTCTCGCTTATAGGGTCAAATTGCCTGATTGGTTGCCTGAGTTCATGATGTATTTCACATATCTCAACTTCGAAAGCACATTCATAATCCAGACTTGATCGTCGAAGAAGCAGCTCAACAGGATATTGAAATTACTCCAGAATTAGCTGTGAGACGAGAGCCGCTAAAGATTATCGGCAAAGAAACCAAAGAGCTGAGGAACAAGAAAGTTCACTTAGTCAAAGTGCAATGGAGTGGAGATCCGCGAGATTGTACTTGGAAAACTGAGGAGAGCATTCAGAAAGCTTATCCTAGATGCCGAGTGGATATCTCTGTTTGACTCTGGTGCAAGGTACATTTACACTACTATGCATTACCATTTAATTCTCTACTCTATTGTTATTTTCTTTCCATGGATGTGCACTTTTAAATTCTATAGTCTGAATGATTTTTAAAAAGAGTATAGAAATTGATTAGTATATTTTTGAAAGGTTGAAAACAATTGGATTGGTTGTTGTGTTGGGTGATTGTAGATTTATCAAACCACTTTCGACTTTGTTCCTTTTCGAGGACGAAAATTTTTAAGTGGGGGAGATTGTAACGACCCAGAAAATCTGAACCAATTTAAAATTTTTAAATTGGCTAAAATAATGGATTTTAAATATTTAAAATAAATATTTTAAATAATGGCAATGAAAAGTGAGTTTGAATCGACAATTGAAAACGAATATAATTAATTATAATTATAAACAAGGCCTGAAATGGCGCTGCAGTTTCAAAAATTGAATTCAAACTTTGTCGAACTGTACCGGGTGCAAAACAAAACGGATTTTAGTGAAACAAAAAAATATTTAAATCTGTTAGTGAATACCTTTCTAATGAATCTGAAAAATCAAATTTTCACAGCGGAAAGCAAAAGTTATGGCAGAATGAATTTTCAGAAAGGTCGCTATGGAATTTATATAGCCCGTGAAATTGGCCATTTTGCAAACGACCTCGGAATTCGACGAAACCACTTTTGTTGGATCCGGGATGTGAAGTTATCGCTAGGTTTCAAATTTCATAATTTTTGAAGCTAGTATGTGAGTGTGGCAAAGGAAAATGTGTTTTGGTCAATTACAGTTAAATTGGATCGACCAGAAATGGGCCTTTTTGCAAACGGTCTCAGAATTCGACGAAACTAGTTTTGTTGGGACCGTATCGTCAAAACATAGCTAGATTTATTTTTCTGGAATTTTTCGAATTAGTTTGTGACCCTGGAAAATTGAAATGTACGTTCAAATTAAATATTGAATATTTTATATTTTAATTTGAAGGAAAACTGACTGAAACAGTCGAATGGGCCTACGAAACATATCCCATTGTGTTCGGAATGGGGGTAAAACGCTAGGGACGGCAGTCGTTGGGTTTGATTTCGAGTTCGTCTAAGAAAACCCCAATTTTTGAATTTAATATAACCTTGGCCAATAGGAAATTTTCTTTAATAAATAAAAAAAATTCGCGTTCTCTCTCCCTGATACAGCGCTCGACGGCGGAAAACCGCTCCCCCCTTCCCTTCCATTTTCTGGCGAATCCACGCCGAATTAGCACCCCCGCCTTTGGAGCTTTTTGAAGACCTCGCCGCCCTCTTCAAATCCATACCCACCATCTCCAGTTTCGTGGCCTGTGGAGAGCGTGTCGGGCTTGGGAAGTCGGCGACTTTGGTTCGCCGCCGCCGCCGTCGACTGGGGCCACCGAAGTGGGCCCCACTTCTGGCGCAGGTGCGCCTTTCCTTGCCTGACGTCGTGGTAAAGGCGGATCGGCTTCATACTTCACGGATTGATCAAAAAATTCAAACCTAGTTTTGAAGATTTTGAAAGGTAATCGGCTGTTTAATTTAAAACTGATTTTAACAGTTTAAAACCGTTGCAAACTTCGAAAAATCATATCTTTTTCGTTCGTTAACGAAATTCGATGAAACAGGAAACATCGTGACCGTGTGGACGTCTTCTACATTCTAGAAGAGACCGCATATTTTTCTGAGCCTTCTGCTATTTTTAGTGGAATGGAACCCAATGTGAGATTTCTAATTTATAAACGATATGGAAAACGACGATGTATAAATTATATAGTCGATGTATGAGTTATATAAGCGTTGTACACCTCTTGTATAAGCGTTGTATAAGTTGTATGTTCGATGTATAAGTTATATATGCGTTGTAAAAATTATATATGTGTTGAAATAGAAGTGAATTGCTATATATATATATATATATATATATATATATATATATATATATATACGCCCCTCGTCCACAAACCATGGACGATATTTATTGGTTGTGATTGGTGTGAAAATTGATTGATAGCAAATGGTTGTTTGGGATTGTTTGTGGTTGATATTGATTGATTGTGGTTGGAAAATACCCGTTTGTGGTTGAAAAATATTTGGTTGAAACCACATAGGATTAGTTTGTGGAAATGAAATAAATATATACATGCCGCCTGCGTGCGAACTAGATGCATGATCCCCATTGTCAAAAACCGCGAGGTTTTAAGGTAGAGCGAAGAGCCGTACTAGGGACGGTCCCGGTTTTAACTACCCTGTCATTATGCTGCCGAAATTTTGAATAATATTCATGTGTTTGATTTATTTTCATTTGCTGAAACCATATTTATTCATTGAATAGAAAACCTTTATGTGTTGAATCGATATTCATTCGTTGATTAGAAATTCATGTGTTAAATGGTATTCGTGTTTTAAATATAAGAATCACAATTTTATCTATATGTAGAAACTATAGAAATCCTTCATGTGTTGAATCGATATTCATTCGTTGATTAGAAATTCATGTGTTGAATGGTATTCGTGTTTTAAATATAAAAATCACATTTTTATCTATATGTAGAAACTATAGAAAACCTTCATGTGTTGAATCGATATTCATTCGTTGATTAGAAATTCATGTGTTGAATGGTATTCGTGTTTTAAATATAAAAATCACATTTTTATCTATATGTAGAAACTATAGAAAACCTTCATGTGTTGAATCGATATTCATTCGTTGATTAGAAATTCATGTGTTGAATGGTATTCATATTTTGAAATAAATTGTTTCATAATAAAAATCACCTTTTATCATCTATAGGAGCTATGTAAAATGACCTTGTTTTAAAATAAATTGTTTTATAATAAAAATCCTATTTTCATCACCTATATAAACTATATAAAATAATAGTGTTTTGAAATGAATTGTTTTACAATAAAAATCACATTTTTATTTTATACATGATTTTTTGAAATGTGATGTGTTAAAAATAGCAACTCGTTCGAATAAATATGCATGAGTCGAAATATTCATTAATTTGCTAATGATATGATTTTTGCCTATGCATGCAACATTAGAATGAATGGTGTCTTTAAACCAAACGGAATCAAATAGGAAGTTGAATGGAAAATGATAAGTGATAAGAACTGTATATATGTACATGCATATTTATTGAACAGGTTATAGCAAAAGGGGCTTGAGAAGAGGAATAAAATTTTGTGCCCAACAAATAGGTACACATTTACTGTTTTGTTTGGGTGATGATTTTATGAGCCTGTTGGCTAGCCGCTTGGCTTTTTCTTTTTCTTTTTGACATGAGACGCCCGTGTGGCTATTTGGGAATTTTCCCAGCCCCTCCCGTACAAAGGAGGTTATGGCGAAATTTTCCAAAATTTAAAGGCGTTAGTGAAATATTTGAAGTGAAAACGATATTGAAATTGTTGAATGAACTATATTTATATAAATATATACATATAAATAAAATTAAAATGAAACGGGGCCATGCAGTTCATGTTTTGAAACTGTGATTTCAAACAACTAATGCGGGAAATCCGACCATTGGATTTTCCCGAAACTGCAACCGTTAGGTCCGCCTTGGAAATATCTTTCCAACGGTACCAACTTTGTAAAAATCCAACGGTTGGATTGTCTGGAATGTTTAATTCAAATCTGAAGAAAAAAAGCGCCAGAAACGATTATATTTATATATATATAAATATAATTATATTTAATCGAATAACGACGCTGCAGTTCGTATTTTGAAATCGAAACTTCAAACGATTGTACCGGGAGATCCGACCGTCGGATTTTCCCGAACCTGGAACCATTGGATTCGTTTTGAAAAGACCTTTCTAATGATGTAAATTTTGTGAAGATCCAACGGTTAGATTTTCAGATATGTGTAAATCAAATCTGAAGAAAAACAGCGCCACGGCCGCATTACGGCCCGAAGCGTCGTTTTGAATAAATTGGCTATTTTAAAATAAATAAAAATAGCGATAAATCGTTATAAAATATCATAAACGATATGGAATGGAAATAAACTGAATTTGGTCGATTTATGTGGTATTTGATGGTTGAATGTGTTTGGTGTGAAAATTACATTAAAGAACAAAATTGGTGTTGTCGAATGATTTAACCATTGAAATAAATTGATTTGAAATTCTAAATATACGTGAATTATTTGAAAAGGCCGAGTTAATTCTCATTTCAAATAATTGACCGACGATTGAAAGTCGAAGATGAAGACGGTGGTCGAAGACCGGAGATCTTCACCTCGTTTGGATGGTAACCGAGGTCCTGATTGGGAGGCATCCTGAAATATGGATAATGAGTGGTGATCGTCCAGACGTACGTGGTGATCGATGGGTTTGCGAGGTATTTAGTGCCTCCGGTTTCGTTCAGACCCAGAACGGACTTGTAAATGGACTGTGTGTCTGACATTGGATTTTATTCTGTGTTGATTGATCTCTATTAAATATACATCTGTTTGGCGGCGGAGAATTTATTCTTTTGCTTAACGCCCTTCTCTGAAATGCACGAGCTCAGGGGTTGTATATCGATGGACATCTGTCGCATGGCATGAATTGCTAGTGTGGCATGCCTAAGTGGCAAATGATCAGGGCTTCTGTTGAAAAGCAAAGTCTTGTGGTGATGATCAAAGCACCGCCTGCGTGGCGTAGCTTTGTGTATAATGTGAATTCGCGAGCCTCACACCCCGGTATGAACCAGAAACGGGAGAAGGACCTCAGGGAGGGCATGCGTTTCTTCCTAGCTAGGGTGGTGTCAGTGACCTACCAGCCCTGACATTTATATACTTTTCACCTGTGTGGTTGTTGCTGTTGTGAGGCGCCTCGGTTTGATCGGACGATCCGGGTCCGAAAGAGTCATTCGTTGGCTCGTTTACGCCCCAAAGGGCCGGGAAACGTATTGTTCAGGCATAATAATCCACATCGGTGGACCGGCCCTGACGATCCAAGGCTTGCTTGCGCGCTTGCCTGAGACTCGGCTAGGCAGTCTCGAATTCGGTAAGGACTATCTTTTGCCTTGGTTCATGACGGAAATCCAATTCCCAAATACGACATCGTGCGGTTTTGATTGTATATATATATGTGGCGACATGATATATGGTACCCACGCCGCCTATGATTGATAGTTATGATCAAAAATTGTTTTCAAAACATATAAACACTAGTAATAATATAAATTGCTTTTGTTTTATCCGTATCAAGCATAGTTTGGCCGTTATAAGGTAAAAACTCTATCCTCCGGTTTGCGTTGCATTGTGTGATGGGAACTGAGTCTTATAATGGCTTCATTTTTATAAAAAGCGTTGCGATGTTTAAAAGAAAGATTTGTTTTAAAGCACTGGCAATCCGATGGAGTAAACCCGTTCCACGAAAGTGACGTGGTCCTGAGATTAGCCATATTATATATGTGTTGAGTAGATTTCTCATACCAGTCCCATGACTGACTCGTAGTTTGTTTCACTTTCAAACTCGGGTGCCCCTTTTTCTACACGGGCAGCCTTGTATTCAGGTTTAGCTGGTTCTTTCTGGATAGCTGGAGCTGAAGATGGATTCTATCATTTATCTCTTTTTATGCTGTTCAGCTCCTGTTGTACATTATGTTTGTTTTCCACTGTAGACATATATGTATAGTTGAACTGTAATTGTACTAAGTATGATCCTGTATACTGTGTAACTCTGATGATTACTTTTGTCCAGTATATTTTATTGTTCATTTTCTGGTGTATTTATTTATTTCTGTTCTGCTATTATCGGTTTCTGTGTTATATTCCACGGATTACCCTTGCCACCGTCAGTACGGGGTTTGGGGTCGTCTCAACCAAGCATTATACTACAACATGAAAAAAGATCTACCCCAAAAAATTAAATAACAAAGAGTTACAAAAGCTCTAAAATGATCTTTTGTTGTGACTACAACAAAGTAGAAAGATGAACAATGACACAGGAAAAACTACGTTTTTTTGATTCAACAAAGAGAAACTCATACCTATATCCCTAAAAATATAGTAAACTAGAAGGAGTGAGACCATCGAATCACTTTGATTGGATTTTTAGGCAAATTCCTCTTGATTTGGAGTTGTAGGTAGCAAAATAGAGACATGTACCAACCATGGCTTCTTGAAACTCACTGTAACTTCTCAACCCTAGGTTTCTCATCACTGGAGATTGATTTGTGCTTGTTCTAAGCCAATAAATGAAGACAGAGAAACTAAAACCTATTAGCCCATGAAATTGGAACATGCAATAGCTGTTGGAGAGGAAAAGGAGGAGTCTGCCATTTTTTGAGTTTTCAAAAGAAGAAAGGAGGGTAGGGAAAAAGTGTCATATTTTTTTTCCTTTTAGTCATCTCCAGAATGATATAAGTAAGAGAAGTAATGGGCTAAACACCCTAAATCAAGCCTAAAACCCAACAATTAATATTATATAAACCCAAAATTGCCATTTTAGGAACAAAATACATGTTTAACACTTAATTAAAAACACTCCACATAACTTAAACCACTTAACACATGACAAACACTATTTAGCCTCCCCATTACCCGTAATTTATATTCCAATTCAATGGCAGCAATTGTCAAGTGAATTTATTTATGAATCAGTATTCCAAAATTGAGCACTTGTTTTAGATAGTTTTATATTTAAAACGCTTTTATAAACAACATACCTCAAATTTTCATATATACTTAGATTAGAACAACATTAAACCCCATATTTACCAACAAATCTCTTTAACAATTGGCTACGAAGTCAATAAATCATCGCCATTGCCTCTCCCAATTCACCATAGCCCGCATTTCTTGCGGTGGCTTAACACTATCCGAATGTGATATTTACATATATATATCATTTACCAAATGTTATTTTACTACTCATCCTTAGTGTTAGATGGCCTTGCATAAGTGTTTAATAAACTTCTATCAATATCATTGGTCAGACGTATCGATCAAAACCTTTAAGACACTCATCGTTCCATTCAACACATAATGATCACCAATTTAAATTTCAACAAGGGTTAGTTTTATTATTACTCATCATCAATATTCTTAGTTTTACACAATAAAACAACCCAACAATCAACTCAAACACCAAGGATAGGGTGTGAATTTTTCCAAGAACCTCAATTAAAAGTTTATACATCAAAAGATTAAAAGGATGGAAAGATTCTCTTATCAAGTCATATTACGAAAATAGATATCACACAACGGAATACTACAGGATAAACTTATCATTCCTAAATGTATTCCTAACCACAAGGCTCCATACGATTCGACGATGAGATATACAAAACAAGGATAATGAAGGAACTGATAACGTAGACATGATTGTTATCCTTCCACGCTGTGACATATTTACAATTCTGGTTTCATTCTATGTTGAACGTACTTTGTTTTTAACCTCCTCTCTAATACCCTTTTGTAATGCCCTTACCCCAAGACCCACCCTATTAAAGTTCATTAACAAGTAATGTTATCTATTAGAGTGGAGAATAGGGCCGGTTATGACCATCCGTAATTTCATATTATTCAAGTATTGAATACGTCGATCGGATGAATAAAAATTTCTTTTCTTAACACGAATGGATCGACATACCCACCACTTCTAATAAAAAACTAGATGGCTTACGATCATTTCAGAACAATATGTGATACCATAGTCACAAATCACAGACAATTACACATAGATACAATCACAGAATTACAACTTACACATATGCTACATCTCAAATGAATATACGACACGAATACATAATAGATAAATGGTAAACCTCTACAATGACATGAGCACAATAATATGCAACTTGAAATGAGTCTTCAAAGATAGTCCAAGCTATACCCAGCAAATCATGAATCAACAAAATATGAACCTAAAATAACTCGGTCTGACCCGAGGAATACACACACATGTCAGTCTAGTTTACACATTAGTTATAATAAATCGGTAGATTAGATGTCAACCAAACACTAACTCCTTTTCATACGAAAAGGATTCTCAAAACATAGTTTATACGAAAGATTTTGATATAGTAATTTCCTTTTCGATCGGAAAGGAATATAATATACACTGGTCAATGAAGCACATTTACTTAAGGACACAAGGTTAGTATATAGCAGTGAGAGCGAGAACATGGAAGAAGACAAAAACACTACCTTGTCATGATTTACCCGAACTCCTTGGTTAGGGTAATCAACCCTTGAGATTACTTAGTACTGATATAAGACTCCGAAATCACTGAAATCATAAGCAGAAATCACAAACTATGTTACATGGATTTGCTTCAAGCCATAGTTAGTACTACAATTCATGGAGGAGTACCCTGTATATCATAGATGACCCAAAGGTCTAACATAGATGGCTCGAAACCTATCATAGGCGAACCAAGGGTCTAACACGGATGGCTCAAATGCCAAACACAGATGACTCGATTGTCGAGTACTGGCTTTCCCACAGGATGTGTCACAAACCCTTAGATAGTAAACAGAAAAACGATAATTGTGTGGCCCATACCACGCGTTATCACTTAATCGTTCACACACTGTAAGTCTGCTTCACATTATGAAATACAAAAATATCACAGAGATCAAAAGAGGTCATAAAACACTAAATAACACAAAGGGTCATGGAGGTCACTGGAAAACACTAAGATTGTAACTTTGATTTGACAGATCTGGGATTAGATAAAACTGTATACCACCACATCCCACACCGCAACATTTATAACAATATTCAATCTCCAACATTCCTTCCCGAAGTGTGCAAATATGTATGCCTTTAATATATGAAAATATTTACATTTTCTAAAATGACTTATAAAACGATCTCTTGGAAATCAGTTGTTTTCATTCTCAAATCCATATTATTAGAAAATAGATTTTATACTAGTGTTTGAGGCTATTTATACTTCAAAACCAAAATCAAAAACTGCTTTAGCTCTAAAACTACAAAGAAATCGATATCTATTTATATATATATATGTCGAAAACTAGTTTAAAACATGCGACGTATGCTCAGTATTATCAAAAATATCAACAATGAATCATCATAAATTTTCCTAAAATCCAAAATTCGGATTGTTTAAGATATAAAATTAGTTTCTTAAGCTAATAAGGTTGTAAACCAAGCCACAAAACCATAGAAAATCACTTGAAAAACATGTATCAGGGCACAAAAATGCACTTAGAAACTAATTCTGATGGCAACTTTTGGATAGGTTTTGAATGACCAAACAATCTCTGATTGATCTAGAATTTGACATGCACAAACTAGAACAACATGTCTTTCAACAAAAATCACTAAACTCCGACATCATATGAAAACGATAGGAAGCCTCCAACTTGGACTCAGACCTGAATTCTGGCCTGGTCAAAAACCACCTCTAGTTCCATCTTTGAGACCTAGTTTGAAAGACCAAATAACCTTGGATTGACCTAAAAATATGCAGGCATGATGGTAAAGTTCCAAGCTTTACAAGCTAGAAGTATCTTCCAAATTGGACTAATAACGAGGGAGATACAATACCTTGAAGTTCGACCACGACACTGTTATCACTCAAGAGCTATAAGAACACACATGAGCCAAAATGAAGTTCATAACGCAATATTCTTAAGGTGGGTCGAGCCAATACCAAGGTGGGTCAACCCAAGTGGAAAGTGGGTCGACCCACTTTATGGACTTTGCTCTAGATTGATTTCACAACGAAACCTTGAATTTGAAAATTGATTTCACCAACTTTTGGTGATCGAAACAAAATGAAATTTTGCACTTTGACTCACCAAGCATTATACTATAACATGCAAATGGATTTACCCCAAAACATCAAAAAACAAGGAAGTTACAACAGCTCAAAGAGAGCCTTAGCTGTGATTTCAGCATAGCAGCAAGATAAATAATTACATAGAAAAAACTACGTTTTTCTGATTCAACAGACAGCAATTCATGGTGATACCATAAAAATATAGTAAACTAGAAGGAGAAAGTTTATTAACTCAGCTTAATTGGATTTTTTGGTGAATTCCTCTTGATTTGGAGCTGTAGAAGCAAAATAAAGACGTGTACCAACCATGGCTTTTAGAAACTCATTGTACTTCTTAATCCTAAGTTTCTCATTACTGGAGATTAATTTGTGCTTGTTTTAAGCCAAGAAATAAAGAGAGAGCAAGCTAGATCCTATTATCCCCTGAAATTGGAGCATGCAACAGATATTGGCGAGGAAAAGGAGAAGCAGTCTGCCATTTTTCTGAGTTTTCAAAAGAAGGAAGAAGGAGGTATGGAAAAAGAGTTGTATTTTTTCATTCAACAATCCCTAGAATGATACAAGTAAGATAGGTAATGGGCTAAACACCTCCAAATCAAGCACTAAACCCAGTTATTAATATTAACTAAACCCAAATTCTCTATTTTAGGAACAAAATACATGTTTAACACTTAATTAAACACACCCAATAGAACTTAAACCATTTAATACACACAAATACTAATCAAGTTGTGTTTATATTTATAATCCAACATCTAAATTAAACACACAACATATTTACATCATTTTTAAATACCGAATTCAACATAATACACTAAATATAATTATGCTTAACAAAAATTGTCACTTTACTTAAATTTGTGAAATCTTCAGAATACAACCAACATAATTATTCGAATTCCTCTTTTATAACTTAATAAATCACCAAACATGTCAAAACACATATTTTTTCTTTATTATTAAAGTACAACATTTTTTTAGCTCTTAAGGTTTACGTAACAATATATATTATAGAACAAAATTACAATAATTGCTTTGTTAACTAAATATTTACAATCATTGTTATCAAATCATAATAAAAAGTGGTTTTAAAACGATAACTACCACATAAAAACACTTTTGCTCTTTTCGTTTTAATACTACAATACATATATATATATAGTTGGTATTTAACGTTGGAGAACGGAATTTTGATGACAAAGACCTTATGAAAGTGGCATGCTGCGGTAGAAGCATGTAGAATGGAGTATAAGTAAGATGAAATGTACATAGCAGAGTAGTAAGTAAAAATCACATAATTGATTTATACTGGTTCAGACCACTGTCCTACGTCTAGTCCCAAACTCCCTTTTGGTATTTCACTAACACTAAAACCCTCGCTTTACCCGAAGGAACAGGTTCACAATTACCCGAACAACCGAATAGGATTTCTTGCCTCAACAGCTAAAGAGGACTTTCTCAATACAGAATAATTGATGACTTATTTGTGTTCTTGTTAACACGGATATGTCAATATGTGGTACACCCTTCCTATAGTCTTTACTTGATGATAAACGCGAAGCTTGTGAAAGATTTTGTAAGATTATAATCTCAAATATTTGTAAATAATGTGCTTTTAGAGATTAGAGAACTTTGAGTAAGATAGTAATAGCTAGAATGAAAATCGGTGATTGGATCTCTTAATCAAGTCTCTATTTATAATATGTAAATGGCTAAAACTGATCACGAAGAGATTTGATCAAGGGATGTGGACTAAAAAGTTGTGACTTTTCACAATAGGCTGCAACTCTTCATAATCAGATGTTTGAAAATAATTTTCAGACATCTGTTTTGATTTGAAAAATAAAACATCAAGGAAATAGTGTATTTCGTGGCAGATTCATACGTCTGAAAAATACAAAACAGACGTCTGAATATTATGTAAAATTTAAGTTTGTCTTAGTAAACAGACATTTGTCTAATTTATTTCAGACGTCTGTTTTCTTAGCAAAACTTATTCCTTGCCTCTTTTCAATGTGAAATATATATATATATATATATATATATATATATATAATATGTGTGTGTAATCATCAAGAAAGACTTTAACATTTAAATCTAGGACTAATAGACTCTTACACATATATAACTTTCGTTTTGTGTTCTTGAATCTGCTTGTCGAATATCTTCCTGCGAAACAGAGTTAGTCGATATAATATATATGCTTATGTATAGTTGTCATAGTCAAAACATTATATAGCGAGATTCAACCTTCTCCCCCTTTTTGACTAATGACAACTATATAAGCTCCCCCTGTCAATATGCATATATCATTACTTGTTCCTCTCCCTTTGTCATTTGACAAAAAGGAATACTTATGCAAAAACTTAAGTATTTATGCATTGCACACTAACGTACCATAGAAACATAATATCTAGACATAACATACCATAGCACATACTAGAGTTTTGTGCTGAAATAGAGAGATAAGTACCAAAATATTACACACCACTTAGTTAATTTAAGAGTTTTTAGTCAAAATATATAGACCACCATACCACCAACCATGCTTACCAATCCTCAGAAGTAGAAGCCACAATAGTTGTCCTACTGTCTTTGGGAGAGCCTTGTTCGGAATTGGGAACTTCTTCGGTAGAACTAGAGGACCATTGGAACTGAGCTTGAGCTTGGTAAGAAGAAGTGCTGGTGCAAGAAACTACTTCCCAAATTTTGTTTAAGAAACCTTTGATGGAATCAAATTTCTTATTTGTTTGTTTTTCAAAACGCTTCAAATCTTTATGAATTTTATATTGATTTCAAGATAAAGTTACTAAGGCTTGCTTGGAAGAAGTTTCGCGAGAAATGACTCAAATTTCTTTATCTTCTTCTTCCCTAAGTTGACGACGGTGAGAGGGTTCGGGTATAATAGATTCTAGCTGAGATGCAACATGTTGAGTCCAAGTTTCCAAAGAAATATATTCCAAAATTGTCGGATTAGCATCAATATCCATGAGCTTCAAGAATTTTGAACCAATTACTTTAATGCTTAGAGATAGAGTATTGGGAATGGTTATTTCACAAGCAGTAAGGATACGAGTAATAATAGCACCATAATGAATAGTCTTGTACTTATGCTTGTAAGTAATATTCGTCCATTCATCCATGATGATCTTTGTCCAATTGATTTGCTTATTTGAGTATAGGGTGTACAAGGCTTGGAAATCTCGTTTACAGACCTTTTCATAACTTCCTTTGTGGTGTTGGATTGTTCGGACCAATATTCGGTTGAGTAGTTGAACTTGTGGTCGTAGATGAGTGGAGTAAGCTCATGCATGTTAATGAGATTATTTGAAAGAAACTTGTGTGATGTCTCATCCCTTGTAGTCATATCAACTTCTATTGTGTCGATATCATTCACTTGCCAAGCACATTGCAAAATTTGACCTAATCGTTGAATTGAAAGAAGGATACATTTTCCACTTACCCAAGACCAAACACAATCCTTTCTGTTTTGAGGTTTAGTATGATCAAGGTTCAAGTTTGCCAAAAATAACTTTACTATCAAAGGATAAATTTTGACATTATTTGAGTCAAAATTTACTAGAGATTCGAAGTGATAATGTCTAGCATATTGTACAATTCGTTAGTAAGAGAAAGCATTAAACTTAATGAAAGCACCTTCGAAGAATTTGGAATCCTTGATTGCCTTGTATCTTGCCTTGGCGGTATCATCCCATAGCCATTTTTGAATTAATTCTTCGAAAGGAGGATTGGAATCTTCTTCTCTTGAACGTTTTCCTCGATTTGCCATGATTATGTGGTAAAAGGTGGAATATTTTAGGTGAATTTGAGAATTGGGGGCTAGGGTTTTTATAGGAGGTAAAAAGATAAAATGGTGAAAAGTAAAAAGTAAAAAGATGAAGAGTTATGTTGGTTGGTAAATGACGTGTCCCCTTTTAAAACACATTTCTGTACGAATTCATACGTCTGAAAAAAATAAAACAGACATATGTTTTTCTTTGAATACAAACCCGCAAGGAAATAGTTCATTTTTGGGTGAATTCAGACGTCTGTTTATTTGTGTTCAGACATCAGTTTCTGGTAATATAAAAATCTTGACCAATGAATCAGACGTCTGAAATTTTCAATCAGACGTATGTTTTTAAAAATTTCAAACTCGCAAGAATATAGTTCATTTTGTCCACATTTCAGATGTCTGTTTTCTTCGAGTCAGACGTCTATTTTGAGGGTAGAAGGTTTTTATACCTTGAACTCAAACGTCTGTTTATAGAAATTTTTGTAAAAAGAAATTTATTCATTTTTTATATATGGATGGATAACAAGTTAAATATTAAAATGTAAATAATAATATGAAACGAGAGTTTAATTTTTATAAGGTGGAGTCTTCGTTGGTGTTGATGAACTCTTCCCTTCATTAGCTTTGTAATTCTTATCCCAAGAGTTTGGACTATACGACGGTCGCTAAGGAGAGAAGGTATAGTATTTCCTTGTAGGATTCACCAGGTCTTTCTCAGTTCGGTAAGATGAAGAAGGATCAATAGGGTCTGGTGGAATCGGTAAGGGTACAGAAACATCCTTCAATTGCAATCCACAGAATTTATAAATCATTTTTTCAAGAAGACTTAAACAAGCAGCGGTGACCTTCTGCTCAAAATATAGTTCTTTCTGGAGTGCTATTTGCTCTGTTTGATAGTGGTGAATTTCATCAACTTTCCTTTTCGCATCCGGTGTGGAAAATTGCGGAGTATCAGACGAACTCTCCATTGTGAAAGTAATATTAATTGAAGAATTTGAGTTGTTGGAAGACATAGTTGTTTGTTGAGCTTCTTTAAGTTTTAAGTTTTGTGTTTCGATTTGTAGTGGAAAGACATAAGCCTATATAGGAGAGAGTAAAAGAAAACACATGGATAGTATTTCAGAAGGCTATAACCAAAGAAATACTTAAGCATTATGAGTAATTTTAGGAAATAAGTTAATTTTAGCTAGTAGGTTAAATGCGAATACGAGCATGCTTTAAAAATTAAAGTAATATTATATTAAGCTATATATCTTTAACTGATATTATCCCTAATTCACGTTTTAGTTTAATAAAAGAATTTTCTAATAGCGGTTTAGTGAATATATCTGCAATCTGATTTTCAATTGAGATATATTCTAAATTTATAATATCTTTTTCTATTTTGTTACATAAAAAATGGTGTTAGATATCTATATGTTTAGTTCTGGAGTGATTTATTGGATTTTTGGATAAACTTATTACACTTGTATTATCATAATATATTTTTGATTTAGTTAAATTTACTCCAAAATCTTTGAGTGTTTGTTGCATATAGATTACCTGTGCACAAGCTAAAGCAGAATATATGCATTCTGCTTCACATGTAGAGAGTGATACACGGTTCAATTCTTTACTAAACCTAGATACAAGTGACCCAATGAAATGGCACGTACCACTTGTACTTTTCCTATCCGTCAGGGATTCACCAAAATCAGCCTCAATGTAAGATACTAATTCGAATGGACATCCTTTTGGATAAAAAATACCAAAGTCCTTAGTATTATTAAGATATCTTAGAATCTGTTTCACTGCTCTTAAATGTGACTCTTTCGGATCTACTTGAAATCGTGCATACAAACATACACTCATTATTATGTTAGGGCGGCTTGCAGTTAAATAAAGTAATGAGCCAATCATACTTCTATATAGTTATTGATCAACACTTTTTCATCTTTTTCAAGATGGGTTGTAGTACTCATTGGAGTTGACTTTCCAGAAGTGTTATCCAAACCAAAATGTTTAATTGGATTAAAACAATATTTTTCTTGATAAATAAAAATACCATTTGAAACTTGTTTAATTTGTAAATTGAGAAAGTATTATAATTCTCCCATATAGGACATTTCAAATTCGTTTGTCATAATTGTAGAAAATTCTTTACATAAGTTTTCATTAGTTGAACTGAAAATTATATTCTTGATAAATAAAAATACCATTTGAAACTTGTTTAATTTGTAAATTGAGAAAGTATTATAATTCTCCCATATAGGACATTTCAAATTCGTTTGTCATAATTGTAGAAAATTCTTTACATAAGTTTTCATTAGTTGAACCGAAAATTATATCATCGACATTAATTTGTACAATTAAAATATCTTTATTTGTATTTTTAATAAATAATGTTTGATCTGCTTTTCCAATTCGAAAACCAGAATTTATTATATAACTTTTAAATCTTTCATTCCAAGCACGAGATGCTTGTTTTAAACCATATAAGGCCTTTTTAAATTTATAAACATAATCTGGATATTTTTCATGTATAAATAATAGTGGTTGTTCCACATAAACATTTACTTTAATAAAACCATTTAAGAAAGCGCTTTTATTGTCCATTTGATAAAGTTTGAAGTTATGAAAACATGCATATGCTAAGAGAATGCGTATAGCTTCAAGTCTTGCTACAGGTGCGAAAGTTTCTTCATAATCAATACCTTCTTCTTAATTGTACCCTTGAGCTACTAATCTGGCTTTATTTCTTGTAATATTTCCAAGTTCATCAGCCTTGTTTTTATACACCTATTTTGTACCAATAACTGATTGATCGTTTGGTCGAGCTACTAACTCCCCGACATCATTACGTTCGAATTGATTTAGTTCCTCTTGCATAGCTATTATCTAGTAGTCATCCATGTAGGCTTCTTTTGGATTTTTGGGTTCAATAGTTCAAAGAAATGCTACATGACCCATTTGATTTAATTGACTTCTTGTTCGAACATGTGAATCGATTTCACCAATAATGTTTTGTGTAGGCTGGTCTCTTAAAATTCTGGGAGGTGATTTAATATGTTCTATGGAATTATTTTCAATATTTTCAATTATTTCATCATCATCTTTGCTCTTTATATTTTTATCAAAGTTTTCATCAAAAGATATGTGTAAATATTCTTCTATAACATTAGTGCGTTTATTGAAAATACGACAAGCCTTACTACATTCTGAATATCCAACAAAAATTCCATGATCAGCTTTTACATCAATTTTTCCGAGCTGATCTTTAGTGTTAAGAATAAAACATTTAGAACCAAAAACTTCAAAATAAGAAATGATTGGTTTTCTTCCATTAAAAAGTTCGTAAGGTGTATTTTTAGTCAGAGGACGAATAGAAATTCGATTTAATACGTAACAAGCAGTTGCTACAGCTTCTACCCAATTTTTTTTGGTAAAGTACTTCCATTCAATAAGGTTCTAGCACATTCTTGTAGAGTTCTATTCTTTCTCTCTACAAACCCATTTTGTTGTGGAGTTCTAGGAAAAGAAAAGTTATGATTTATTCCTTTCTTTTTACAAATATGTTCAAAAGATTCATTCTCGAATTCTCCACTGTGATCACTACGAATGTTTTTAACTTTTAGATTTTAGAATTTTGAATCCTTTTAATAAAATCTTTAAAATGTCCAAAGGTATTGCTTTTATTTTTCATAAAAATAGTCCATGTATATCTTGAAAAATCATCAATTATTACAAATACATACCAATTATGATTTAACGATTGAACTTGAGTAGGACCAACTAAATCCATATGTAATAGTTCTAACGGTTGTAAAGTTGAAACAACCTTTTTTGATTTAAAAGAGGATTTGGTTAATTTACCTATTTGACAATCTTCACATAGATTTTTTACTTTAAATTTTATTTTAGTTAGACTGTGACGGCCGGGAATTTCGCTCGATCCGAATCAGTCGTTAAACCGATCTAGACCGTTCGAAACCCCTGATCGTTTGAGAACAGGACAAATCAGAACGCAGACGGGAGAATATTTCATTGCTATTACAACAATTCCATCAGATACAAGAATATACAGAGTATAAATGAATAAATTACATTCGATAAATATCAGAGATTACAAAAAATTACATAGCAGCGGAAAATAATGCAAAGCACAACTGAAGGTGATATACAGATACAGAGCTTTCCGAACATCATTCCAGCTTTAAATCAGGATCCTGTGAATATAAATCTGCAAAACCAAAACTACTAGCTGCCCGTGTCGAAAATAACGGCACCCAGAGTTTAGGTTAAAACAATAAACTCCAGGTCAGTCATGTGACTGGTGTGAGAACTAAAACAGTTATTTAAAACTTTACTTTAAAAGAGAGTAATTCAAGGGAACACGCCGTATAACACGGAACGGGTTTCCTCCCAAGAATACCAGTGCATAGAAAAGACAACGCAATGCTTTTTCGAAAAATGAAGCTATTATAAGACCCAGATCCCATCACACAATGCAACGCAAACCGGAGGATAGGGTTTTCCCTTATAATAGCCAAACATCCTTGGTACGTTTAAAACAAATCATTTGATACTATAATAAGTGTATAGTGTCAAAACAATTTCAATCATAAATATCAATCATAGACGGCATAGCATCCCATGCTACTATGTCGCCATACTAGGCTCTACAAATAAAGCCGAAATATCTCGTATTGGAAATTGGATTCCATCATGAGTCGAGGCAAGGGGCAAGCTCCTCTCCGCTTCGAGACACTCTAGCAAATGCCTCGGGACTACACACTCTGGGTAACCCCTGGATCTTCAGGGCCGGTCCTCTCTTACGTTTGAGGATTGGCAATTCCTGAACACACGTTTCCCGGTCCTTACAGACCTAAAATCGAGGCTTCTCATCCAACAACCACATAGGTGAAAAGTATATAAATGTCAGGGCTGGTAAGTCACTGACACCACCAAAGCTAGAAAGAAACGTCGTGCTCTCCCTGCAGTCCTTATCCCGTTTTTGACTCATACCGAGGTGTGAGGCTCGCGAATTCACGTTACACACAAAGCTACGTCACGAAGGCCGTGCTTTGATCATCAACCACAAGACTTTGCTTTTCAACAGAAGCCTTGATCCATGCAACTCAGTGTGCCACACAGGCAATTCATGCCATGCGATCGATACCTATCGATATATAACCTCTAAGCTCGTACTCTCAGAGAAGGGCGTTAAGCAAGAGAACAAATTCTTCGCCGCCAAACAGATATATATTTAACAGAAATCAATCAACACAGAATAAAATCCAATGTCAGACACACAATCCATTTACAAGTTCGTTCTGGGTCTGAACGAAACCGGAGGCACTTTCCTCGCATATCCATCGATCTCCAAGTACGTCTAGACAACCACCAACTATTTCCATCCTCTTGGGTGTACAGCCCAATCAGGATCGTCAGTAATTATCCAAACGATGTGAAGACTTCCGGTCTTCAACCACCGTCTTCATCTTCGACATATCGTCGAATCAGTTATTCAGAATGGGTATAACCCGGCCTTTCCGAACAACCCGCGTATATTAAAAACAAATGTTACACAAACACAACATACGCCTCATTCCAATTCATTAGTCACTAACCGTAAATCAGTAAGAGAGCAATTCCCTAAATATTAACCCCGAAGGCCGAAACCAACATCAGATCAATACCCAGGAAACCATTCTTCTTAACTAACCTACAGCTAGTTTCTAAATTTCATATTCTTAGGGAAAGGTTCCCATTAATTTTATCCAAGATAAATTCTTTAAAATTTATCCTTTAATCTTCCTTTGGATGTCATTTCAAACCAAATTATGGTTTTTCTAAACTAGTCGAGATAAGCGAACCACACCGAAGTAATTATTTATTTTATTTCCCAATCCCAACCTATTTATCCCATGAAGCAAAACTGGTAATACTCCATATTTAACACCGCAGTGTTATCGGTAAAATTAATTACCATTTCACATTCAAATCTAATTAAAGATTTAACTATCGCTTTGGAGCAAAACTGGTGATACTCCATTCTCGCTCATTTTCCAAATTTGATAATTTAGATTATCAATTCACATTTCAATCTAATTGCAGATTCATTAAAACTCTTTTTACTGGGTTAAAGAACTAATGTCATTTAAAACACAGTTCACGATAGACCCAAATCACATTCTATTTTTTATCGGGTTAAAGAACTGGTGTTATTTAAAACACTGCTCACGATAAACCCACATCAATTCTATTTAAACCCATTTCAAATCCAATTTATTTATTTAAAAATAAATGGGTTTTAATTTCAGTTCAAGACTAGTTCATTTCGATAAAAATCCATTATTATCTTTTCAAATATGGAGTTTTTCATCCCAATTTTTCCCAAATCATTTCTTATGATTTTACACTAATTATTACTATTTTTTTAATAATTTTATCAAGGCCCGTACAGTCGATTTCCATCAACGGCCATCGAACTGCACTTACAGCGACCTTTTTCAAATTTGATTTGGACGTATCTCCAAATCCAACCATTAGATTTCAAATTTCTAATATTCGTTAGAAAGCTCTTTTCGATACGAACCCAACGGTTCCAGTTGTAGGAGAATCCGACGGTCGGATCTCCCGTAATGTCCATTTGAAATAAATAGTCGAAATTCTCGAACTGCCACGGCGCGGCGCGTTCTATTCAGGCCATTATATAATATATATAATATATATTTCGTCGATTTCTATTTAAAACAAATTTTATAAATAGTTTCAAATTTGTTTCAAAAACATTTCAACTTCCATTTCAAATTCAAATCAAAATTGAATTTTATATTATAAATCCTTTTTACTTTCATTTCTATTTGATTTCAATTCAAATCAAATTCGTTTTCTATTCAATTCAAATCAAATTCATTATATATTCAATTGAAATCAAATTCGTTTTATATTCAATTTAGTTCGAATTCGTTTTCTATTCAATTTAGTTCGAATTCGTTTTCTATTCAATTCAGTTCCATTTTCTATTCAAATAAAATTCAATTCGTATTCTATTCAATTCAATTCAAATTGGTTTTCTATTTGTAACACCCCGCCTCCGCTAGGGTCACTCGCAAAGGAATGCACTAGCTTTAGAGGGGCATTATTGGTAAACATGCACAGAAATATCACAAGACAGAACATATAAAATAGCGGAAGTAAAATCAAACTTTCATAACATGAATAAATAAGGTCTAAAGCCTTTTACATCAGAGTACATCAAAACCTGTCTTGCAATAGTAAAGAAGCATAAAGACATTTTCATAAATTATTCCCCAAGTAAAAACAGTAAAGTAGCCATTAGCCAAGAAAAGTCCAAGCCATCCATGATGACCTTCAAGCAGAAGAAGTCCGAACTAAACAACAGTATTTCCTCCCTGTAACCTGGGGGGGAAACGGAAGAAAAGAGGCGAAACAAAACGGGTCAGTCAAAAAGACTGAGTAAGCCCTATCTACTATTAGCATAAAAACTAGTAAAGTTAACTGACATGAGAAACTGAGATGAACATAAGCATGATAACAAGATAGATAAGCTAAATCAAAATAACAGGATGAACTACTGAACTCAGATAAACTAAGGTGTCATGATAAATTACGATGTCAAGATAAAACAAGGTATCACATCGTCAGGTTTCTATCAAGTATAATATCCCCAAGATATCTGTCACGTATAACGCCCCGTGATATCAATCCTGTATTTTAGCTCTGCACCTACCGTACTAGTATCCCCACCGTGTCATGTGTTAACCAAGAATGACCCTCACTCAAAAGTCGTGTAATGGTCCATGTCAACCTAATATATCGCATATATAGGTTACTCAACTTGTATGTTTTATTCCATGTAAATGTTCAGTCCCTTGCCGTAGACCATACGGGCTTTCCCATGAGATTCTATATTACTTTAACATAGTTCCATGATCCTTAAGATCGGTTTGGACTGTTACCCTAAACCTAGCTAGGGTCTTCCAACATGAATTATTGTTTGTACAACTAGGACTTATGCTACCTAGGGCTGCTAGGGATTATGCTTACCTATTGCACGTTTTCGTATCTCGGTTTGGGTTCAACCACCTAGGGCCACTAGGGATTACGCTAACCGCCAACCGCGCCCTTTTTCCCACGCATTCATCGTGAATCGCTTTTCCATGACTGTATTCACATGTATCACATCGTGCCATCCGAGTCCTGTCACAGGGCAAATCAAGAAATACAGGACTCGGTCGGGAGCTTTCGATTTATCTACCGATGCAGATGCTAAGGTCTGTTTTTCTTATACGTGGCTATGGTCCCACGAGACCACTCCCTCAACTAGTGAAAGACAAGACAGGATAAATCCTGTATGAGAACACAACACTGGCCAACCCACATCCAAGCCTTACCGCAACCATAATTAGATAGCAATTATGGTCTTTTGGGTGTTCTCTGCCTTTCCGTACGTACACGCTTGACCAAAGATGGTAGGTAGCCTGACGAAATGCTATCTAGGGTACGACCGTGTATCGTCGACTATCCCCTATCCATCCCCGTCTTTAGGTCGCTCGTATAGCAACCAAGGCATACTCTTGGTTCTTCTAACGCAGACCTTAACCTCTCATGAGCCTAGTATAATCACTTGGCAGCTCAAAGAGGGATACCAAGAATATCCTCACATTCCCCGAAGCCGCTGCTTCGTTACCCAGTTCGCTGGAGCCTTTATCTAAATCAGATACTTGCTCCTACTCGTATACTTAAACGATGACCTACCGTATCAGGTTACTCATCTATCTATGAACTGGTCTAAATTTCCTTGACAAAGAATCATTACTTAGTTATTCTTCAACTAAGGTTTACCACTTAGCATTGTTCCCGTTATCCTTGTTAACTACGGTTATCCACCTAATCCTCAGAACTAGGGTTTACATAATGGATTAAGTGTCACTTAATTCATGACTTAACCCGTCTACAAATCCTGTCAAAATTGGCTAAGTATCCAAGTTCAAGGCTTAACCCTACAAACCATGCTCAAGTTGGTTAAGTATATTAAGCAATTCACGACTTAACCTCGTCCAATTATCATTCTAGATTGGTTAAGTATATATTAACTTGACCCTATCAATTTACTTAGTCAAATCGGTCAAGTGTATTCAAGCGATTTGTGACTTAGCCTTATCATGTTTTCACGTTATATTGGTTAAGTATTGGTTAACTTAACCACAATAAATTAACGAGTTAGATTGGATAAGTATAGGTCACTTAACCACATCAATTCATCATGTTTAGATTAGTTAAGTGTTTAACTTAACCCCATTAAACTACCAAGTGGGATTAATTAAGTCTAGGCTAACTTAACCCCATCCGATTTCCATGTTTAGACTAGTTGAGTCTAATCTTAACCCCATTCGTTAACCGTATTTTTCGGTTAAGCGTCATTAAGAAAACTTACTTAACCTTACCAAGTTATCGCGTTGGATTGATTAAGTGTTGGTTAACTTAACCCCATCCACTAGTCATATAAAAATGGTTAAGTGTCATTAGGCAAATCAAGTTACTTAACCTACCCAACCTTGTCATGTTTTGTTAAGTATCATTAGCCTAATCAAATTACTTAACCCATTTGTCCATGTCATATTTGGTTAAGAGTCATTAATCAAATTAACTTAACCCTATCATGTGGCATTAATTACTTAATGCACCTTCACCTCTCACATTAGACTTTGTTGTGGTTACTAGTTAAGCCGGTCGGTTCCGGGTAGCTTTACACCACAACTTGGTCTAACCTCGGGTTCAAGCACAACATGACCAACTTCTCACATTGGGTCCTATTGTTTGCAACTACTAGTTAGGCCGGTCGGTTCCGGGTAGTTTTACGTTGCAAACTCAACCCAACCTCGAGTTGGCCACACTTATATTATCTAAGTGTCATGTCCATCATGTTTCCCAAAACATGTTACAAGTTTTCAAGCATTTGGGTAAACCTAACTTAATAGGTAAATTCCCAAAGGGTAGACCTAACTTAATAGGTAAATTCCCAAGCTTATGTTTTTATGCATACTTACATGTCAACTTCCATGTTATATTTCAAGTCATGTTTTCAAGTTGTATTTTCATGTCATTAGAAATTACCCATAACATAACCCAACGCTTTTAAACTCGCATATACGTTCGCGACAACGTAATGGATTAAAAGAAGAGACTTGGCAAAGGCATGACAAAAATGGATATTAAGCCACAAGTTAATCATGGTGGCAAATGAGGCACAAATGTGTTCATTAACTTGCATGTTACATTCTTAAGCCTCAAAACATGCATAAACCCAAACTTGGCACATAAGCGAATCATGGTGACAAAAGATATGGAATAATGACTAGTAACTCGCATATATCATCATATAAGGGTTATGACTTCATATGCAAGTTGACATAAAGGTTATGAGGGTTCTCATGTTGCCTAATGCAACATTTCAACATAAAGGTTGTAGCTTTTAGCTCACAAGATCAAGATAATGACTTCATAAACTTGCATGATAGCATGTATCATACTCAATGATCAAACCCAAACTTGCAACATGAACATTTAACTTCATAGTTAATATCTAAGAGTAGGGAAAGGGCTTACATTGCTATGAAGGCACAAAAGATATGACAAAGCCCTTATGCAATCAAATAGACCCAAAATGCAAGCTCTAACATAAAAACCCTTGAGCTAAAATGATCAAAACCCTTGCTTTATGATGCAAAGATAGAAACTTGACTTGAATGCAAGCTAATGACACTCATACAAGCTTGAAAACACTTGTATGCATGGAAAATCTCTCATAGAAACCATTTAGAAATTTTATGAAGAGAGTGGAGGCCATGAGAGGTAAAATTTTGCCATAGTTTAGTTGCATGAATGAATAATGAGGATTTAGGATAGGTTAGGGTCTTATTTATAGATTAGGCAAGTGTTTTAGGCCATAGGATTAAACCTAGATTCAATCCAAGCCATAAAAGCATGTCTTGGGGAAGAAGTCAAGTGTAGGAACCATCTAGGGCCTTTAGATTAAAGATGAACCATGAGAACCATCCAAATGCAAAATCTGCATTTGAGCGAATCGGCCCACGGGTTGACAGCCAAACACCCTGGATTAACCCCTAGTCGACCCAGCGGGCTTGGGTCGACCTCAAAAATCGGCCGGTTCGGTTATTTCCCTCTCCCAATTCGCTGTTTTGAACATTTTTGCATATTTATTTATTAATTTTCAATTATATATATATATATATCAATATATATATATTTCTCTGCGCAACCCATTTCACTTAATTAAGTATACTTTAATTTGGGAATTTTTCGTGAAACTTCGCGAGGCCATATCTTGGTCATACGGACTCCGATTTTCGAAAACTCGGACTCTATTTCGCGTATTTTTCCGAGACGAACGCAATGGCATAGCCCGTTTCCCTTGATTCAGATTTTTACAGTTTAATTCTGTCTCCATTTATGTTATAACAGGTTATTGAAAATACGGGTTGTTACATTCTCCTCACCTTTTAGGATTTCGTCCCCGAAATCTCCAAGTTAGGAAGAACATATCCTACCATCCATCATCCATCTACTCAAAACATCATCCACAAGCAACCATTGTCCTTAGATGATTTCTAATGCTGTATGAATATATGCAAAACGTGTGTGTACATGTTCCTTAGCTAATGCTAATGATCAGGCCTGAATAATCTTTCTAATGCAAAATATGTATAGTGCCATGAATCCAACATGTATGCAAATAGTCCTAGTCATATAGATACTATATGCGTGCACAATCATTCATTCATATGCAACAACCGCATGATAATACATTCGATTTCATCCATAAACAAGTATAAATACTCGTGCATATGCAATATGAAATGTGACCGAGTCGAGCTAGTATCTAATGTGCATTCGCGCATCCACGAGCAACCACTTGCAACCACTTGCAACCATATCAATCATAACATGTTTCAAATACATGTTTACATCCATAGGGTTCTACCTAGAATTCCCTAAAACAGGGTCGAGAAGATAAACAGGACAAACTCCTTACAGGGTTTGTAACGGAGAATAGGACCGAGAGGATGTCCACAAAAGATAGCCTACAAGTAAGCTCTACAGAAAACAGGGATCGAGGATATACTCCCAAAAAGAGATATCATGCGCGTATCTAGTCTTTGACCATCAAAGTCGTCTTTTAACTTCGCGATTTTGTAGCTTCTTATTCCTGTTTCCATAACATGAGCTGGAACTCATTTCTTCGTCGCCTCTCGTTCCACTTGCACTTATCCTTTTCCTAGAATACTTGACGCAAACATGACTGCGTACTCATGATCTCATGCAAGCTTTCCAAAATTCACTAGTGAATCTTGGATCTCGTTTATATACTATAAGGCATTCCATGTAGAAGAACTTTCTCTTGAAAGTAAACAGATGTCAATCAGGTTATCATGCGCACTTACTAGGGTGATCTCTATAACCCATGCATAAATGAAGTAAACCATCCGTCTTATTGGCGAACACCACTCGATCGGGCTTCAAATTTCCAATAAAGGCATCAAGGGATTCTAAGTAACTAGTCATGACAGAACCTCAAAAAGGTTACCCGATACTTCGAGGGCATTACCAAGGCTAGTCAAAAGGTCTAACTACCCTCCTATCAAAACCGAGAGTGGCACCCCCTACTGGATAACCACTTCATCCCTAGAATCCATCCATAGCTTATAAACATAAGCATTATTTCCAAACTCAACACTTGGCATAGACATTCCCAAATCCAAACAAGTCATGTATAAATGGACTGATTCTCCAATAGGACTTTGAGACAAAAATGGGATTCTCTATTACGCTAGTGCTTAAGGTGCAGAGACTCAACTATCGAAGCAGACTTAAATGATACGATCAACGAAGTCCTAATGGGATGATAGAGAAGAAAAGCTAAACCTTTAACAAGATCGTTACCCTCCTTCCGAGGTACTCTAGAAATGAGAGCATACTACTGCCCTCCCGATGATCTTGTCCTTGTCCCATAATACTTAACTATCCGCCCCGTTTTACCATGCCAAAGGTACTCTCTCGTCATGGGTTTCATTGTTCATCTTTCTCCCTCCTTTGAGGACTAAGCCATACCAACAAGTTGCTCATCCTTAAGCTCGTATCCTTTATCCTTCTTTCTCACGATCCTTTCTTATAACGCGGCCACTGGTCTCTCGAGAACCACCTCCATCGTATGGAAAGCACTTTCGTAGGTAGAAAAGACTAGTCGCAGTTAAAACTACTGTGACTACAGATGGAGGAAAGAAAGGAAAAGAGACTCAATTAAGGAAACAAGGATAGTGCTAATGGCCTTTGGGGAATAGCCTTTTTCTATTAAAAGAAAATTTTCTTGAAAAATGCTTCTTTGTAAACGGTTTTTTTTCAAATAGTTTTCAGAAGGTCTTTAAAAACTTTTGCCCAGTCTGGTAACCTTCTGCTCTGATACCACGTGTAACACCCCGCCTCCGCTAGGGTCACTCGCAAAGGAATGCACTAGCTTTAGAGGGGCATTATTGGTAAACATGCACAGAAATATCACGAGACAGAACATATAAAATAGCGGAAGTAAAATCAAACTTTCATAACATGAATAAATAAGGTCTAAAGCCTTTTACATCAGAGTACATCAAAACCTGTCTTGCAATAGTAAAGAAGCATAAAGACATTTTCATAAATTATTCCCCAAGTAAAAACAGTAAAGTAGCCATTAGCCAAGAAAAGTCCAAGCCATCCATGATGACCTTCAAGCAGAAGAAGTCCGAACTAAACAACAGTATTTCCTCCCTGTAACCTGGGGGGGAACGGAAGAAAAGAGGCGAAACAAAATGGGTCAGTCAAAAAGACTGAGTAAGCCCTATCTACTATTAGCATAAAATCTAGTAAAGTTAACTGACATGAGAAACTGAGATGAACATAAGCATGATAACAAGATAGATAAGCTAAATCAAAATAACAGGATGAACTACTGAACTCAGATAAACTAAGGTGTCATGATAAATTACGATGTCAAGATAAAACAAGGTATCACATCGTCAGGTTTCTATCAAGTATAATATCCCCAAGATATCTGTCACGTATAACGCCCCGTGATATCTATCCTGTATTTTAGCTCTGCACCTACCGTACTAGTATCCCCACCGTGTCATGTGTTAACCAAGAATGACCCTCACTCAAAAGTCGTGTAATGGTCCATGTCAACCTAATATATCGCATATATAGGTTACTCAACTTGTATGTTTTATTCCATGTAAATGTTCAGTCCCTTGCCGTAGACCATACGGGCTTTCCCATGAGATTCTATATTACTTTAACATAGTTCCATGATCCTTAAGATCGGTTTGGACTATTACCCTAAACCTAGCTATGGTCTTCCAACATGAATTATTGTTTGTACAACTAGGACTTATGCTACCTAGGGCTGCTAGGGATTATGCTTACCTATTGCACGTTTTCGTATCTCGGTTTGGGTTCAACCACCTAGGGCAACTAGGGATTACGCTAACCGCCAACCGCGCCCTTTTTCCCACGCATTCATCGTGAATCGCTTTTCCATGACTGTATGCACATGTATCACATCGTGCCATCCGAGTCCTGTCACAGGGCAAATCAAGAAATACAGGACTCGGTCGGGAGCTTTTGATTTATCTGCCGATGCAGATGTTAAGGTCTGTTTTTCTTATACGTGGCTATGGTCCCACGAGACCACTCCCTCAACTAGTGAAAGACAAGACAGGATAAATCCTGTATGAGAACACAACACTGGCCAACCCACATCCAAGCCTTACCGCAACCATAATTAGATAGCAATTATGGTCTTTTGGGTGTTCTCTGCCTTTCCGTACGTACACTCTTGACCAAAGATGGTAGGTAGCCTGACGAAATGCTATCTAGGGTACGACCGTGTATCGTCGACTATCCCCTATCCATCCCCGTCTTTAGGTCGCTCGTATAGCAACCAAGGCATACTCTTGGTTCTTCTAACGCAGACCTTAACCTCTCATGAGCCTAGTATAATCACCTGGCAGCTCATAGAGGGATACCAAGAATATCCTCACGTTCCCCGAAGCCGCTGCTTCGTTACCCAGTTCGCTGGAGCCTTTATCTAAATCAGATACTTGCTCCTACTCGTATACTTAAACGATGACCTACCATATCAGGTTACTCATCTATCTATGAACTGGTCTAAATTTCCTTGACTAAGAATCATTACTTAGTTATTCTTCAACTAAGGTTTACCACTTAGCATTGTTCCCGTTATCCTTGTTAACTACGGTTATCCACCTAATCCTCAGAACTAGGGTTTACATAATGGATTAAGTGTCACTTAAGTTCATGACTTAACCCGTCTACAAATCCTGTCAAAATTGGCTAAGTATCCAAGTTCAAGGCTTAACCCTACAAACCATGCTCAAGTTGGTTAAGTATATTAAGCAATTCACGACTTAACCTCGTCCAATTATCATTCTAGATTGGTTAAGTATATATTAACTTGACCCTATCAATTTACTTAGTCAAATCGGTCAAGTGTATTCAAGCGATTCGTGACTTAGCCTTATCATGTTTTCACGTTATATTGGTTAAGTATTGGTTAACTTAACCACAATAAATTAACGAGTTAGATTGGATAAGTATAGGTCACTTAACCACATCAATTCATCATGTTTAGATTAGTTAAGTGTTTAACTTAACCCCATTAAACTACCAAGTGGGATTAATTAAGTCTAGGCTAACTTAACCCCATCCGATTTCCATGTTTAGACTAGTTGAGTCTAATCTTAACCCCACTTGTTAACCGTATTTTTCGGTTAAGCGTCATTAAGAAAACTTACTTAACCTTACCAAGTTATCGCGTTGGATTGATTAAGTGTTGGTTAACTTAACCCCATCCACTAGTCATATAAAAATGGTTAAGTGTCATTAGGCAAATCAATTTACTTAACCTACCCAACCTTGTCATGTTTTGTTAAGTATCATTAGCCTAATCAAATTACTTAACCCATTTGTCCATGTCATATTTGGTTAAGAGTCATTAATCAAATTAACTTAACCCTATCATGTGGCATTAATTACTTAATGCACCTTCACCTCTCACATTAGACTTTGTTGTGGTTACTAGTTAAGCCGGTCGGTTCCGGGTAGCTTTACACCACAACTTGGTCTAACCTCGGGTTCAAGCACAACATGGCCAACTTCTCACATTGGGTCCTATTGTTTGCAACTACTAGTTAGGCCGGTCGGTTCCGGGTAGTTTTACGTTGCAAACTCAACCCAACCTCGAGTTGGCCACACTTATATTATCTAAGTGTCATGTCCATCATGTTTCCCAAAACATGTTACAAGTTTTCAAGCATTTGGGTAGACCTAACTTAATAGGTAAATTCCCAATGGGTAGACCTAACTTAATAGGTAAATTCCCAAGCTTATGTTTTTATGCATACTTACATGTCAACTTCCATGTTATATTTCAAGTCATGTTTTCAAGTTGTATTTTCATGTCATTAGAAATTACCCATAACATAACCCAACGCTTTTAAACTCGCATATACGTTCGCGACAACGTAATGGATTAAAAGAAGAGACTTGGCAAAGGCATGACAAAAATGGATATTAAGCCACAAGTTAATCATGGTGGCAAATGAGGCACAAATGTGTTCATTAACTTGCATGTTACATTCTTAAGCCTCAAAACATGCATAAACCCAAACTTGGCACATAAGCGAATCATGGTGACAAAAGATATGGAATGATGACTAGTAACTCGCATATATCATCATATAAGGGTTATGACTTCATATGCAAGTTGATATAAAGGTTATGAGGGTTCTCATGTTGCCTAATGCAACATTTCAACATAAAGGTTGTAGCTTTTAGCTCACAAGATCAAGATAATGACTTCATAAACTTGCATGACATGATAGCATGTATCATACTCAATGATCAAACCCAAACTTGCAACATGAACATTTAACTTCATAGTTAATATCTAAGAGTAGGGAAAGGGCTTACATTGCTATGAAGGCACAAAAGATATGACAAAGCCCTTATGCAATCAAATAGACCCAAAATGCAAGCTCTAACATAAAAACCCTTGAGCCAAAATGATCAAAACCCTTGCTTTATGATGCAAAGATAGAAACTTGACTTGAAGTCAAGCTAATGACACTCATACAAGCTTGAAAACACTTGTATGCATGGAAAATCTCTCATAGAAACCATTTAGAAATTTTATGAAGAGAGTGGAGGCCATGAGAGGTAAAATTTTGCCATAGTTTAGTTGCATGAATGAATAATGAGGATTTAGGATAGGTTAGGGTCTTATTTATAGATTAGGCAAGTGTTTTAGGCCATAGGATTAAACCTAGATTCAATCCAAGCCATCAAAGCATGTCTTGGGGAAGAAGTCAAGTGTAGGAACCATCTAGGGCCTTTAGATTAAAGATGAACCATGAGAACCATCCAAATGCAAAATCTGCATTTGAGCGAATCGGCCCACGTGTTGACAGCCAAACACCCTGGATTAACCCCTAGTCGACCCAGCGAGCTCGGGTCGACCTCAAAAATCGGCCGGTTCGGTTATTCCCCTCTCCCAATTCGCTGTTTTGAACATTTTTGCATATTTATTTATTTAATTTTCAATTATATATATATATATCAATATATATATATTTATCTGCGCAACCCATTTCACTTAATTAAGTATACTTTAATTTGGGAATTTTCCGTGAAACTTCGTGAGGCCATATCTTGGTCATACGGACACCGATTTTCGAAAACTCGGACTCTATTTCGCGTATTTTTCCGAGACGAACGCAATGGCATAGCCCGTTTCCCTTGATTCAGATTTTACAGTTTAATTCTGCCTCCATTTATGTTATAACAGGTTATTGAAAATACGGGTTGTTACACTATTCGATTCAATTCAAATTGGTTTTCTATTCGATTCAATTCAAATTGGTTTTCTATTCAAATCAAATCCATTTTCTATTCAAATAAAATTCAATTCGTTTTCTATTCAAATCAAATCCATTTTCTATTCAAATCAAATTCAATACAAATTGGTTTTCTATTCGATTCAATTCAAATTGGTTTTCTATTCAAATCAAATTCAATTCAAATTGGTTTTCTATTCGATTCAATTCAAATTGGTTTTCTATTCGATTCAATTCAAATTGGTTTTCTATTCGATTCAATTCAAATTGGTTTTCTATTCGATTCAATTCAAATTTAAAAACGAATATAATCGATATAAATATCGTTCGCGTCAAAATAGCGCATCTCTAATCAATACGGCTTTATATATTTCAATAATTCCTTTATTCTATTCAACAAATGAATATTTATTTTTGTCAACACACGACTAATCTCATCGAATGAGTACTGTCCATGTGTGACTATTTTTGTTAAAATATTTCATTCAACACATGACTAATCTCAACGGATGAGTACAGTCAACACATGAACCTTTATTTTTTTAATATTCTTTATTTTCTACATTGGAATGAGGCCCAATCAATTACCATATAAAGTTAATTATATGGATTCCATACAACGCATGTATATAATATCAACGATAGATAATCAACCATCAACCAAAGTGCACTACACTGTATAAGCATCAAATATAGATATCTAACGCTTATAACAGCCTGTCAATCAATCGATCGACATACAACTAATTATTGGGATTAATGTATGCCGTATTTTATCCCAATACCCGTGTGGGGTTTCAAACAATCAAACGCAGATTTTATTTGTGCAGTTGGGCGATGTGTAAAATTTATCGACCCAATCAATGTCAGTCAAATCAGTGTATATAAACAAATCGGTCGATTTGTTTATAAATATTTATTTATTCACTTTCACGTTAAAATTATATTTTTAACGATAAAACATTTTATTTCAACATATGAATTTCTATTCAGTTCATTCTTTAAATAAAATGATATTTTTATTTTTCTAACATATTTTAGGAAATTTCGGCGGCATAACGGCACGATACTAGAAACGGGACAAGGCCTAGCCTTATCCCCGGTCTAGTGAAGGCCCACGCCGTTCACACATCAATCAAATCAATTTCATTTCACCAAACAATTAAATTCAATTCAAATAATCTAACCAACTACATAGCCAAACAAACAAGTTCATGGTCTGTGGACGATTGTGTCGGGTGCTACTAAACACCGTCTGCATCCTAGTATATATATATAACTAGAAAAGAAATTGAAGAGTGAGAAATTCCCTGACACTACATTTAGAGAAATCATCGCCATTCTCGCCTATTGTCGCTATCGTTGCCCGTAGCCACCATATATATAAAAATCACATTTTTACTTCGCTATTCAATATATAAAAATTGAATTTTTACTTCGCTATTCAATATATAAAAATCGAATTTTTACTTTGCTATTCAATATATAAAAATCGAAATTTTACTTCGCTATTCAATATATAAAAATCGAATTTTTACTTCGCTATTCAATATATAAAAATCGAAATTTTACTTCGCTATTCAATATATAAAAATCGAATTTTTACTTCGCTATTCAATATATAAAAAATCGAATTTTTGCTTCGCTATTCAATATATAAAAATCGAATTTTTACTTCGCTACTCAATATATAAAAATCGAATTTTTACTTCGCTACTCAATATATAAAAATCGAATTTTTACTTCGCTACTCAATATATAAAAATCGAATTTTTTACTTCGCTACTCAATATATAAAAATCGAATTTTTACTTCGCTACTCAATATATAAAAATCGAATTTTTACTTCGCTATTCAATATATAAAAATCGAATTTTTACTTCGCTACTCAATATATAAAAATCGAATTTTTACTTCGCTATTCAATATATAAAAATCGAATTTTTACTTCGCTATTCAATATATAAAAATCGAAATTTTACTTCGCTATTCAATATATAAAAATCGAAATTTTACTTCGCTATTCAATATATAAAAATCGAATTTTTACTTCGCTATTCAATATATAAAAAATCGAATTTTTACTTCGCTATTCAATATATAAAAATCTTGCCCTTTCAACTATAAAGATTCCGCCTTTTCAACTATAAAGATTTCGCCTTTTCAACTATAAAGATTTCGCCTTTTCAATTTTAAAGATTTCGCCTTTTCAAATTTTAAAGATTTCGCCTTTTCAAATATAAAGATCTAAAACTTTTCCTTTATAAAAATTATATCTTTGCATAATTAAAAATCCAACCTTTACATACAATAAAAATCTATTCTTTCTACTACATAAAAATCTATACTTTGTTTACTTTAAAAATCCGAAAATTTTGTTCGCTTTAAAAATCAAAACTTTTATTTTTAAAAATCACATTTTTTTCTATTCAATGTTTATATATTCAAATTATCACATATATATATATATATAAATATATAAAGTTATTTATAAAAACTTATAGTTATACGACGAGAAAGGAGGGGGCGTCGGAGGAGGTGGTGAGTGGCGCCAGGGGGCTGCGCAGGTGGAGGGGGGCCCGCAGATCGTCGACGGCGCTCGATTCGAAGAGGCAGGGTTTTCAGCGCTGGCGTCGCGTCGCACGCCAGCAGGGGGGTCTCGCGGTGGTCGAGGTGGAAGGGGGTGGGTTCGAAGGTGGCGGCGATCAATCAGGGGGGGCGGCGGCGATTGCCAGGGCGCGGCTGCGCCCTCTCCTTCCTTTCTTCTTTTTTTTCGTTCTGATTTCTGGTTCGAGGAAAACGGGGGAGGGGGGTGGGGCCAGAGTATAATAGGGAGAGGAAGATATATTTTTATTTTATTTAATTATTTAATTCAAAAAGTTGACTTTTACATACGACCTCTAAACGAGGCCCACCGCCTGTCGTCCATAGCTAATTACCCCCATTTCGAACACAATGGGATATGTATCGTAGGCTGATTCTATCGTTTCGATCAGTTTTCGTCAAATTTAACATATAACTCTACATATTGAATTTGAACACGCATTTCAATTTACTGGGGTCACATACTAACTCGAAAAAATCCCGAATAATATTTTCTGGCTTCGTATTGACGATTCGGTCCTAACAAAACTAGTTTCGTCGAATTCTGAGACTGTTGGAAAAATGGCCATTTTCCAGTCGATTAAAATCAACTAAAACTGGTCAAACGCGTTTTCCTTTGCCACGCTCACATATTGATTCGAAAAATTATGAAATTTGAAACCTAGCAATAATTTGACATCACGGACCCAACAAAAGTGGTTTCGTCGAAATCCGAGGTCATTTGCAAAATTCCCATTTTTAAGGGCCTGAATTCCATAGCGACTATTCAGAATTTTCAAGTGGACATATCTTTTGATTCCCGCTATGAAATTTCGATTTTTCGGATTCGTTGGAAAGATATTATCAATTAGATCCTAATGTTTTTGGTTTCACCAAAATCCGGATTGTTTTGCACCCGGTACGTTCAATTGAAGTTTGAAATCGAATTATCGAACTACCGCGCCATTTTCAATTCCTATTTATAATTATATATAATTATCTATATTCTAACGACGGCGTATATAATATATACGTTCTAAATATATTCAAAATAGATTTCTCGCCGATATTATTTAAAATAATTCATTTTAAATGTTCAAAATTCGCTAAAATTGCCAAAATAAAAATTTTAAACTGGCTCAGAATTTCTGGGTTATTACAATCTCCCCCACTTAAAACTTTTCGTCCCCGAAAAGGAATAAAGTCGAAAGTGGTTTGATTAATCAACTCTACGTTCGATCTGGCTTCTATTCTCCAACTTTTCAGTTTCTGAGAATTTTCAAATTCCTCAAAAATTTGGCTAACACCCGGAATTTTCGAAAAATTTCGCCATAACCTCCCCTGCACCGGGAGCCACGGGAAAATCCCGAAATTGCCATAAAGGCCTTCTGATCTCAAAAAGAAAAAGAAAAAGCCAAGCGGCTAGCCAATAGGCTCATAAAATCATCATCACCCAAACAAAACAGTAAATTATAGTAAACATGTACCTATTTGTCGGGCAAACAAATTTTATTCTCTGCTCCAGCCTCCTTGCTATGACCTGTTCAATATAAGTACATGTATATGCAAGCAAATGCGACCAATTTTCAATACAATTTAATTAGGCATAATGGTTCAAAATTATCAAACAAATAAACAAACAACACAAACATCAATCAATTAGTTGAATTAACGTTTCAAATTCATAATTTTACTACATATACCAAAAAATCATGTTTTTGATGCCAATTCACAACAAATAAATCTATCTATATAAGTTTTGGTTCTCACACCAGCCTGATGGAAATATATAGATATCATACCTTCGAAACACGAACATAAATACTTACGATGTCATGACAATTATCAGTACCATCTCCGGGCGACTAGAGTGTGACTCTATATCTATCTAATATATTAAAACTTCGAATATACGTTCATGACGCGTATATGCAAAACCTTTATATACTGGATTGTCCAAATTCAAAATAAATAAATATTCAAATACGTATAAAATGGTTTAAATTTTCAAAACAAAATTGTTTTCAACTGAAAAATATACTCTTCACACTCGTTCTAGGATACCACTGATCCTATCTCCAGCGAGTCATTCTAATTGGATATTACTAATCCAATATCGGATGAATTCTTTCGTATGGTTCTAATTTGTCTTGTTCTCGAGCTCTGTAAACCAAAGCTCTGATACCAAATGTGACGGCCGGGAATTTCGCTCGATCCGAATCAGTCGTTAAACCGATCTAGACCGTTCGAAACCCCTGATCGTTTGAGAACAGGACAAATCAGAACGCAGACGGGAGAACATTTCATTGCTATTACAACAATTCCATCAGATACAAGAATATACAGAGTATAAATGAATAAATTACATTAGATAAATATCAGAGATTACAATAAATTACATAGCAGCGGAAAATAATGCAAAGCACAACTGAAGGTGATATACGGATACAGAGCTTTCCGAACATCATTCCAGCTGTAAATCAGGATCCTGTGAATATAAATCTGCAAAACCAAAACTACTAGCTGCCCGTGTCGAAAATAAGGGCACCCATAGTTTAGGTTAAAACAATAAACTCCAGGTCAGTCATGTGACTGGTGTGAGAACTAAAACAGTTATTTAAAACTTTACTTTAAAAGAGAGTAATTCAAGGGACCACGCCGTATAACTCGGAACGGGTTTCCTCCCAAGAATACCAGTGCATAGAAAAGACAACGCAATGCTTTTTCGAAAAATGAAGCTATTATAAGACCCAGGTCCCATCACACAATGCAACACAAGCCGGAGGATAGGGTTTTCCCTTATAATAGCCAAACATGCTTGGTACATTTAAAACAAATCATTTGATACTATAATAAGTGTATAGTGTCAAAACAATTTCAATCATAAATATCAATCATAGACGGCATAACATCCCATGCTACTATGTCGCCATACTAGGCTCTACAAATAAAGCTGAAATATCTCGTATTGGAAATTGGATTCCATCATGAGTCGAGGCAAGGGGCAAGCTCCTCTCCGCTTCGAGACACTCTAGCAAATGCCTCGGGACTACACACTCTGGGTAACCCCTGGATCTTCAGGGCCGGTCCTCTCTTACGTTTGAGGATTGGCAATTCCTGAACATACGTTTCCCGGTCCTTACAGACCTAAAATCGAGGCGCCTCATCCAACAACCACATAGGTGAAAAATATATAAATGTCAGGGCTGGTAAGTCACTGACACCACCAAGCTAGAAAGAAATGTCGTGCTCACCCTGCAGTCCTTATCCCGTTTTTGAATCATACCGGGGTGTGAGGCTCGCGAATTCACGTTACACACAAAGCTACGCCATGAAGGCCGTGCTTTGATCATCAACCACAAGACTTTGCTTTTCAACAGAAGCCTTGATCCATGCAACTCAGTGTGCCACACAGGAAATTCATGCCATGCGATTGATATCTATCGATATATAACCTCTAAGCTCATACGTCTCAGAGAAGGGCGTTAAGCAAGAGAATAAATTCTTCGCCGCCAAACAGATATATATTTAACAGAAATCAATCAACATAGAATAAAATCCAATGTCAGACACACAATCCATTTACAAGTTTGTTCTGGGTCTGAACGAAACCGGAGGCACTTTCCTCGCATATCCATCGATCTCCAAGTACGTCTAGACGACCACCAACTATTTCCATCCTCTGGGGTGTACAGCCCAATCAGGATCGTCAGTAATTATCCAAACGATGTGAAGACTTCCGGTCTTCAACCACCGTATTCATCTTCGACATATTGTCGAATCAGTTATTCAGAATGGGTATAACCCGGCCTTTCCGAACAACCCGCGTATATTACAAACAAATGTTACACAAACACAACATACGCCTCATTCCAATTCATTAGTCACTAACCGTAAATCAGTAAGAGAGCAATTCCCCAAATATTAACCCCGAAGGCCGAAACCAACATCAGATCAATACCCAGGAAACCATTCTTCTTAACTAACCTACCGCTAGTTTCTAAATTTCATATTCTTAGGGAAAGGTTCCCATTAATTTTATCCAAGATAAATTCTTTAAAATTTATCCTTTAATCTTCCTTTGGATGTCATTTCAAACCAAATTATGGTTTTTCTAAACTAGTCGAGATTAGTGAACCACACCGAAGTAATTATTTATTTTATTTCCCAATCCCAACCTATTCATCCCATGTAGCAAAACTGGTAATACTCCATATTTAACACCACAGTGTTATCGGTAAAATTAATTACCATTTCACGTTCAAATCTAATTAAAGATTTAACTATCGCTTTGGAGCAAAACTGGTGATACTCCATTCTCGCTCATTTTCCAAATTTGATAATTTAGATTATCAATTCACATTTCAATCTAATTGCAGATTCATTAAAACTCTTTTTACTGGGTTAAAGATCTAATGTCATTTAAAACACAGTTCACGATAGACCCAAATCACATTATATTTATTATCGGGTTAAACAACTGGTGTTATTTAAAACACTGTTCACGATAAACCCACATCAATTCTATTTAAACCCATTTCAAATCCAATTTATTTATTTAAAAATAAATGGGTTTTAATTTCAGTTCAAAACTAGTTCATTTCGATAAAAATCCATTTTTATCTTTTCAAATATGGAGTTTTTCATCCCAATTTTTCCCAAATCATTTCTTATGATTTTACACTAATTATTACTATTTTTTTAATAATTTTATCAAGGCTCGTACAGTCGATTTCCATCAACGGCCATCGAACTGCACTTATAGCAACCTTTTTCAAATTTGATTTGGACGTATCTCCAAATCCAACCGTTAAATTTCAAATTTCTAATATTCGTTAGAAAGCTCTTTTCGATACGAACCCAACGGTTCCAGTTTTAGGAGAATCCGACGGTCGGATCTCCCGTAATGTCCGTTTGAAATAAATAGTCGAAATTCACGAACTGCCGCGGCGCGGCACGTTCTATTCAGGCCATTATATTATATATATAATATATATATAATATATATTTCGTCGATTTCTATTCGAAACGAATTTTATAAATAGTTTCAAATTTGTTTCAAAAACATTTCAACTTCCATTTCAAATTCAAATCAAAATTGAATTTTCTATTATAAATCCTTTTTACTTTCATTTCTATTTGATTTCAATTCAAATCAAATTCGTTTTCTATTCAATTCAAATTCGTTATATATTCAATTGAAATCAAATTCGTTTTATATTCAATTTAGTTCGAATTCGTTTTCTATTCAATTCAGTTCCATTTTCTATTCAAATAAAATTCAATTCGTTTTCTATTCAATTCAATTCAAATTGGTTTTCTATTCGATTCAATTCAAATTGGTTTTCTATTCGATTCGATTCAAACTGGTTTTCTATTCAAATCAAATCCATTTTCTATTCAAATAAAATTCAATTCGTTTTCTATTCAAATCAAATCCATTTTCTATTCAAATCAAATTCAATCCAAATTGGTTTTCTATTCGATTCAATTCAAATTGGTTTTCTATTCGATTCAATTCAAATTGGTTTTCTATTCGATTCAATTCAAATTAGTTTTCTATTCGATTCAATTCAAATTGGTTTTCTATTCGATTCAATTCAAATTGGTTTTCTATTCGATTCAATTCAAATTTAAAAACGAATATAATCGATATAAATATCGTTCGCGTCAAAATAGCGCATCTCTAATCAATACGGCTTCATATATTTCAATAATTCCTTTATTCTATTCAACAAATGAATATTTATTTTTGTCAACACACGACTAATCACATCGAATGAGTACTGTCCACGTGTGACTATTTTTGTTAAAATATTTCGTTCAACACATGACTAATCTCAACGGATGAGTACAGTCAACACATGAACCTTTATTTTTTTTTAATATTCTTTATTTTCTACATTGTAATGAGGCCCAATCAATTACCATATAAAGTTAATTATATGGATTCCATACAACGCATGTATATAATATCAACGATAGATAATCAACCATCAACCAAAGTGCACTACACTGTATAAGCATCAAATATAGATATCTAAAGCTTATAACAGCCTGTCAATCAATCGATCGACATACAACTAATTGTTGGGATTAGTGTATGCCGTATTTTATCCCAATACCCGTGTGGGGTTTCAAACAATCAAACGCAGATTTTATTTGTGCAGTTGGGCGATGTGTAAAATTTATCGACCCAATCAATGTCAGTCAAATCAGTGTATATAAACAAATCGGCCGATTTGTTTATAAATATTTATTTATTCACTTTCACGTTAAAAATTATATTTTTAACGATAAAACATTTTATTTCAACATATGAATTTCTATTCAGTTCATTCTTTAAATAGAATCATATTTTTATTTTTCTAACATATTTTAGGAAATTTCGGCGGCATAACGGCACGATACTAGAAACGGGACGAGGCCTAGCCTTATCCCCGGTCTAGTGAAGGCCCACGCCATTCACACATCAATCAAATCAATTTCATTTCACCAAACAATTAAATTCAATTCAAATAATCTAACCAACTACATAGCCAAACAAACAAGTCCATGGTTTGTGGACGATTGTGTCGGGTGCTACTAAACACCGTCTGCATCCTAGTATATATATATATAACTAGAAAAGAAATTAATGAGTGAGAAATTCTCACCGATAGCTATTCCAACTCCCTGACATTTCATTTAGAGAAATCATCGCCATTCTCGCCTATTGTCGCTTTCGTTGCCCGTAGCCACTATATATATAAAAATCACATTTTTAATTCGCTATTCAATATATAAAAATCGAATTTTTACTTCGCTATTCAATATATAAAAATCGAAATTTTACTTCGCTATTCAATATATAAAATCGAATTTTTACTTCGCTATTCAATATATAAAAATCAAAATTTTACTTCGCTATTCAATATATAAAAATCGAATTTTTACTTCGCTATTCAATATATAAAAAATCGAATTTTTACTTCGCTATTCAATATATAAAAATCGAATTTTTACTTCGCTACTCAATATATAAAAATCGAATTTTTACTTCGCTACTCAATATATAAAAATCGAATTTTTACTTCGCTACTCAATATATAAAAATCGAATTTTTTACTTCGCTACTCAATATATAAAAATCGAATTTTTTACTTTGCTACTCAATATATAAAAATCAAATTTTTACTTCGCTATTCAATATATAAAAATCAAATTTTTACTTCACTACTCAATATATAAAAATCGAATTTTTACTTCGCTATTCAATATATAAAAATCGAATTTTTACTTCGCTACTCAACATATAAAAATCGAATTTTTACTTCGCTATTCAATATATAAAAATCGAATTTTTACTTCGCTATTCAATATATAAAAAATCAAATTTTTACTTCGCTATTCAATATATAAAAATCTCACCCTTTCAACTATAAAGATTCCGCCTTTTCAACTATAAAGATTTCGCCTTTTCAACTATAAAGATTTCGCCTTTTCAATTTTAAAGATTTCGCCTTTACAAATTTTAAAGATTTCGCCTTTTCAAATTTTAAAGATTTCGCCTTTTCAAATATAAAGATCTAAAACTTTTCCTTTATAAAAATTATATCTTTGCATAATTAAAAATCCAACCTTTACATACAATAAAAATCTATTCTTTCTACTACATAAAAATCTATACTTTGTTTACTTTAAAAATCCGAAAATTTTGTTCGCTTTAAAAATCAAAACTTTTATTTTTAAAAATCACATTTTTTTTCTATTCAATGTTTATATATTCAAATTATCTCATATATATATATATAAAGTTATTTATAAAAACTTACAGTTATACGACGAGAAAGGAGGGGGCGTCGGAGGAGGTGGTGAGTGGCACCAGGGGGCTGCGCAGGTGGAGGGGGGGGCCCGCAGATCGTCGACGGCGCTCGATTCGGAGAGGTGGGGTTTTCAGGGGGGCGTCGCGTCGCACGCCAGCAGGGGGGTCTCGCGGTGGTCGAGGTGGAAGGGGGGGTGGGTTCGGAAGGTGGCAGCGATCAATCGGGGGGGGGCAGCGGCGATTGCCAGGGCGTGGCTGCGCCCTCTCCTTCCTTTCTTCTTTTTTTTATTTTCGTTCTGATTTCTGGTTCGAGGAAAACGGGGGGGGGGGGGGGGGGGTAGAGTATAATAGGGAGAGGAAGATATTTATTTTATTTAATTATTTAATTCAAAAAGTTGACTTTTACATACGACCTCTAAATGAGGCCCACCGCCTTTCGTCCATAGCTAATTACCCCCATTCCGAACACAATGGGATATGTATCGTAGGCTGATTCTATCGTTTCGATCAGTTTTCGTCAAATTTAACATATAACTCTACATATTGAATTTGAACACGCATTTCAATTTACCGGGGTCACATACTAACTCGAAAAATTCCCGAATAATATTTTCTGGCTTCGTATTGACGATACGGTCCTAACAAAACTAGTTTCGGCGAATTCTGAGACCGTTGGAAAAATGGCCATTTTCCAGTCGATTAAAATCAACTAAAACTGGTCAAACGCGTTTTCCTTTTCCACGCTCACATATTGATTCGAAAAATTATGAAATTTGAAACCTAGCAATAATTTGACATCACGGACCCAACAAAAGTGGTTTCGTCGAAATCCGAGGTCGTTTGCAAAATTCCCATTTTTAAGGGCCTGAATTCCATAGCGACTATTCAGAATTTTCAACTGGACATATCTTTTGATTCCCGCTATGAAATTTCGATATTTTGGATTCGTTGGAAAGATATTATCAATTAGATCCTAATGTTTTTGGTTTCACCAAAATCCGGATTGTTTTGCACCCGGTACGTTCAATTGAAGTTTGAAATCGAATTATCGAACTACCGCGCCATTTTCAATTCCTATTTGTAATTATATATAATTATCTATATTCTAACGGCGGCGTATATAATATATACGTTCTAAATATATTCAAAATAGATTTCTCGTCGATATTATTTAAAACAATTCATTTTAAATGTTCAAAATTCGCTAAAATTGCCAAAATAAAAAATTTAAACTGGCTCAGAATTTCCGGGTTATTACATAGACCTTTTACTCACTCATTTTTCAAAAGTTTTTGCATAGTTTTAAAGTTTATGTGACAGAAACGCTTGTGCCATAACAAAGAATCGTTGTTATTGGCTATCAAACACATTTCTTTATCATTATTAACTTCCATATTTAAACATAAATATTTCTATCTCGATTTCCTTCAAAAATAAGGTTTTGTTCTTTGTCAAAAATACTTCATTTATTTTCAGAAAATGTTATTTTAAAACCTTTGTCACACAATTGACTAATACTAAGTAAATTATGTTTTAAGTTTTTAACTAAAGAAACATTAGTAATAAGGGGTAAATTTGAAATACCATAGTTGCACACATCTTCTTTGCTATTGATAAAGCCTTTTGAGTTATCTCCGAAGATAACAGAGGCACCACCAAAGTATGAAATATTGGTAAGCATATCTTTGTCTCCGGTCATGTGTTTTGAGCAATAAATGTGACGGCCCGCCCTGCACCAGTCGGCATTTCCTCCGAAAGTGCGCTATATACATACCCGACTAGCCCGGAACGGTCGCAAGAGAAAGGAAAGAATGAACTAATCAAGAACCTGTAGGATGTCTCATAGCGCATGGGATAAAATATAATAACAACATACTTGACATAAAACAGGCGAGACAGTGCATAAGCTGAAAACTAGAACTACACATCATAGCAGCGGAAATCCAAATGCAGCTTATGTTCCACATCACCATTATTACAATTTTTCAAACTATCTCTAAAGCAAAGAAAAGGAAAAAGGTACACTACTAATGCCCAAAGTAGTGACCCTGCAGCGACACAGGGAGAATATATATATATATCATACGTTGAAGCCTCTTGCTCGTCTCTGGTACAGCTACTCGTGCTTCACCAGCTAAGATGTCTCTAGTCTGCTCATGAGAGCACCCATAGTAATAAGAAGAGACATAAAACTCTGGGTCAGACAAAAGTCTGGTATGAGCGATAAGCAGCAAAACAGAACAATAACAGGTATACTAAACCATACCTGAACCTGGACCTGCAACCAAAGAGTTAGCACTACATACTGTACAATACTCTAAGGTGCCACTAACATATGGTGTAAAGAATACGGGGTGGGGGTGTGCAAGTCATAGTGATGGCAAACAAATCAAGCATGGCAACCATCCTCACATCTCTCAATCAGTGCGTAAAGCATACGATATCCACCACTTTGATCACTAGACCCGTCGAGGTAGTGACAGAGTTCGATTTGTACAACTACTGCTGCCACCAAGCTTATCCCATGGTATCATGACCAAACCTTTTCAAATGACCCCACTTCATTGGTCTATAGCCCACTAGTCGTACCTAGGCCACTGTGGCCCTGAATCCGTCCACGTACCTCCCATACATAGTGATCCAAAGTCATAGACATCGACAACCCCTTAGCATACGTCCCGCAGCAAAGCCCAACTCATGAAGTTAACTCGTTGGTTCCCAACTGGATCCTGAGTTCTACTTCCTATTTGGACTTCCTTTGCATCTCGGGTTTTGGTCGAGTTGGAGCTAGTCTTCAAAAGAGTCGTCGCGTAGAAGTAGCTTAAGTCTGGTTCGGTTCGGCTATACATCATCTTCAGATTTCTTGTTCAGTTCGGGTCCTCTGGTTTGGCTCGGGTCTCCCCATCCGGTTCGGTTCGGATTCCCCATCGTGGTTTGGCTTAGCTCCTTCATTCGGTTCAGTTCGGATGCCGCTTTCCAACTCGGTTCGGTTCGGGTTCCTCTCTCGCTTCGGTTCGGGTGCCTCTCTCGCTTCGGTTCGGTCCACGTAGATCCGATCCCACACCTTCCTGCCGTTCCAATCTGACCCCAACTCCACTCGATTTTAATGGCCTTCCTTTTTGCCCTTGCATCCTCTTGTGCCAGGTTATGGTCCGATCCATACTCTCTTGCCCAGTCCACCGATCCGATCCGAGCCCCATATCCAATCCGACCCGAAACCTTGCACAACTTTCTGCAACTTTTTCCAGCAACTGTTTTACGCCATTCGACGGCATTTTCGGCTAATCTATCTTTTCTAAATAATCACAAATCATTCCAAACGGTCATAGCAACATGTATAATCAACCACAAACACCAAAACAATAATTTGGTAAGTTAAAACGGATCAAACATAGCCAAAATCCCATATTTTCCCTTAAGCATGTTTAAGAAAAACTAATGATAGGATTAGTAAAACTTAACCAAATTATCCAAATTTTCTAACAGAGGCCTAAAACATCATTTCGAATTTTATAAATATTTTTCCAGAATTTATTAGTGTATAAATTCGCTAATCAACACTAATTACCCTTAATTAACCATAATTAGTGAGAAACCTTGCAAATCACTCACCTTTGCCACAAATAAACTTTAGATCTGAAATGATTCTCTGTTCGGGCGCGAATACCAAATCAATACAACAGTCCTAATACTGATTTGGTGAAGATCTTCCTTGATTTGATGTAGATTTGGCTTAATTAGCGATTAGAAGGTGATTTCGGGTGTTTTAGCAAGTGGAGGCCATGGCTAAACTTGAAGAAACAAAAAGTGGCAGCTGGAAAATGATAGAAACTGAATTTCCTAACCCTATCAGCCTTCCCATAACCCTAATTCCGAAATAGGTTATGGGCTCACTCACTAATCACCCAAATTAGGCCCGGTTAAGCTGTTTTTCACCTTCTAAACCTTGTTTCAGCCATATCTCCCAAACGGTGAGCCCGTTTGGCTAATGTGACCACTCTACGGAATTGTAAACCATCATCCAAATCCAATGGAAGTGGTTTCTAATCAAAATTCCTTTCCAGTCAAAAGTTATGGCTGAAACAAGACCAGCTATGGGCAAAACGGTCATCTAAAAATCGGGAAAAATCATGAACATGGGAAATGACCCCAATAGTCGTCTCCCAAAGTTACCTGACCATACGACTACGTATGTGAAAGAAATAAATATTCTACAATCCTTCGATGCGTTGAATGCGGGTCATTACACTCTCCCCCCCAAGAAATTTCGTCCCCGAAATTCCTTAACCCAAAACATACAAAGGATCCCGCATGCCTACCAATCATATAAAACAATCAAACATGCAAAAAAAACCTATCCTAGCATGCGGAAAGACTAAATCGAAACTGAAATCTTATCAGGCGAAGAGTTCTGGATACGTATTCCTAATGCTCTCCTATGTCTCCCAGGTACAGTCATTCTCATTCTCGCCCCACTGTACTTTGACTAATTTCACCACCTTCCTTCGAAGCTGCTTCGTATCATTCACAACATTACACATAGACATGCGGTTCCCAACCGCCTCGGGTTCAACATCGATATCATCAACCTGATCAGGTGAAATAGTCACATCTGGGTCGTGTACGAACTTCTTTACCTGGGAAACATGAAACACGTTATTAACTCCTGCCATCTTGTCTTGTAATTCAACTTTATATGCCAAACTCCCAATTTACTCAAGAATTGGGAATGGACCAACAAATCTTGGTGCTAACTTGCCTCTCCTGCCAAATCGTATCACGCTCTTCAACGGAGAAATCTTGACAAACACCAAGTCGCCAATGGAGAACTTTAATTCTCTTCTCCTCTTATCAGCATAGCTTTTCTGCCTATCTTGGGCAGCCTTCATTCGCTGTTGGACAACCTTAATCTTAGCTGAAGTTTCTCTTATCACATCAGGTACAAGCACAAACTTCTCACCAATTTCTAACCAACATGACGGTGAGTTGCACGGTCTTCCGTACAAAGCTTCAAATGGAGCCATACCAATACTGGATTGATAACTATTATTATATGCAAATTCTACTAGATATAAATGGTCATCCCATGATCCACCAAAGTCTAATATGCAAGCTCTCAAGAGATCCTCTAATACTCGATTCACCCTCTCTGTCTGTCCATCGGTTTGAGGATGATACGCGGTACTGAGATGTAATTCTGATCCTAACGCCTCTTGTAAGCTCTTCCAAAATCCACTAGTGAACAACGGATCTCGGCCACTCACAATTCCTTTGGGTATTCCATGAAATCTCACTACCCACTTTACATATAGTTCAGCTAACTTAGCTGCCGCCCTGTTAGACTTGACGGGTATAAACCTTGCACTCTTAGTCAATCGATCCACATTCGCCCAAATGCTATCATGGCCCGATCTAGTCCTTGGTAACCCATCAATGAAATCCATCGAGACTTGTTCCCATTTCCATTCTTGAATTTCTAATGGTTGTAACAAACCACTAGGCCTCTTTTGCTCAGCTTTAACTAGCTGGAAATTCAAGCATTTGGATATAAACTTCCCAACGTCTCTTTTCATCCCTTCCCAGTAGTAGGTCTGCTTCATGTCTCGATACATCTTGTTACCACCGGGATGTATAGTTAGTTTTGAGTGATGACATTCTCTAAGCGCTTCATCTCTCAATCTATTGACATTAGGCACAACAAGTCTTCCATTCTTTCTAAGCCATCCATCTCGATCAAGCCCATAATTGTTCATCTCTCCGTCGATTCCCATCTCTAACTTTGAGATGATTTCCAATAGGTTAGGATCGTTCCTCTGACCGGAACCAATTCGCTAAATGAAAGTGGGTATGATCGTCATACTTGCTAACATTTCTGGATTCTTTCGTACTTTGGTCTGAAATCATACCCCGCGATGTACTCCAGTTGCTTCCATTCTAGAAACATAGCCCCTAAACTAGCATGTCTTCTACTCAAAGCATCAGCTACCGCATTGCCCTTTCCTGGTGTGTATGCGATATCGAAATCATAGGAAGCCAGGAATTCTAACCATCTTTGTTGTCAGAGATTTAGATCCTTTTGAGAGAAAAGATACTTTAATGATTTATGATCAGTAAACAACTCGAATCTTTCTCCCAAGAGATAATGTCTCCACATCTTCAATGCGAATACGATCGCTTCTAATTCCAAATCATGGGTAGGGTATCTTCTCTCGTGCGGTTTCAATTGCCGACTTTCATAAGCTACAACCCTACCTCCTTGCATCAATACAGCACCTAGTCCGGTACCACATGCATCTGTGTATACCATCATCTCTTCATTCCCCTTAGGAATGACTAACACTGGTGCACATGTCAACTTTTCCTTTAGACTCTTGAATGCATTCTCGCACTTTTCGTCCCAGACGAAAGCTTGATTCTTCTTGGTCAACTGAGTCAACAGTGCTGCTATCTTGGAGAAGTATTGGATAAACTTACGATAATATCTAGCTAATCCCAAGAAACTTCTTATGTCTGTTGCATTCTTGGGCGTAGACCAATCTTGTACCGTAGCCACCTTTGCAGGATCCACGGCAATACCATTCTCTAAAACGACATGGCCCAAGAATCTCACTTCCCTTCTCCAGAAGTGACACTTAGAAAACTTTGCTTTTAATTGGTGTTTTCTCAACACCTCCATCACTATCCTTAAATGTTCCTTGTGTTCTTCCTCTGTCCTTGAATAAACAAGTATATCGTCCACGAACACAAGAACAAACTTATTCAACTGATCTCTGAATACCCTATTCATAAGATCCACAAAATATGCTGGTGCATTGGTCAGCCCGAATGGCATGACCAACCACTCATAAAATCCAGACGGCGTCTGAAATGCCGTTTTAGCTATACTCTCAGCTTCCACTCTAAGCTGATGAAAACCTGTCGCGAGATCCAACTGGGAGAACACTCTCGCACCACTCAATTGATCAAACAAATTATCTATCCACAGTAGAGGATACTTATTCTTCCTCGTCACCTTATTCAACTCGCGGTAGTCTACACACAATCGAAAGGAACCATCAGCCTTGGTAGCAAACACAACTGGTGCTCCCCACTCAGAAACACTTCTTCGGATAAATCCCTTCTTCAAAAGATCGCTTACTTGCACCCCGAGCTCTCGCTGCTCCCTTGGTGCCATACGACGAAGTGGCATCACTATAGGTCTGGCATCTTTCACTAAATCAATACGGAACTCAATCTCTCGATGTGGTGGAAGCCCAGTCACTTCCTCGAAGACGTCCGGATACTGGCCAACCACGGGCAAACCTGACAACTCATCATGCGGGATGTCGAGGGAATTTAGAAAACTAGCCTTTACCCCATCACTAGGTAGACCACCAAACACCACCCTCCGCCCATCATTAGCTCTAGCTGTCACCAAAAAGCCCTCACAGTCTACCACCATCCCGTAGCTTTGGAGCTAATCGACTCCCAAAATAATGCCAAACCCAGTAAAGCTCGAAACAAAGCAGTCACAAACAAACATGCATCCATGACTCGATAAGACCACATTACGACAAATCATGCTAAGGCTAGTCGAACCACCAATCGGGTTCATCACTACTAAAGGTCTATCGACAATCTCGGGCTCCAATCCCAACCTATCTACTACGTCACTAGATATGAAAGAACTGGAAGCTATGGTATCAAACAAAACTCTAACAGAAACATCATAAACAGAAAGCATACCTTGAATAACGACATTCTTTCCCTTCTCCGCCGCAGTTGGGGCACTCGACGAAGAAGGAATAGCATTAAGGGAATATGCTTTCACCATCTGCTTTTTTTTAGGTAGTTGCAGACACTTGTCCTTGTGATTTCCCACTTGGCCACAGTTGAAGCACTTCCTGTCTGCTGGCTTTGCTCGACAATTACTAGCATAGTGGCCCTTCTTGCCAAAGCTAAAGCACTCAACATCTTTCTTCTTCTTCTAGACATCCTTACTCTGGTTCTGCTTCCTCTTATTCTGAGAACCACTCTTGCCTCCACCACTTACTTGCGATTTTGGCTCCTCTGCAGATGCGACCTCAGTCTTCGACTTAGGGTAAAGACTTTGCGATCTTAAAGCTTTCCCCACAATCGATTCAAACGTCTCATCGATGTGGTTAATAGGCCTTTCCCCCAAGTATCCATCCAAGCCAGTTATGAACTTCTCGTTCTTCTTCTCGGCAGTATCTATTAGGGATAACCCATATTTCGATAAAGTGTCGAATTCGGCAATATACTCCGAGACAGCTCTGCCATTCTGCTTGAGTTCCAAGAATTTCTTAAACAGCACTGACTTCTGAGCAGCTGGAATGAACTTATCGCTAAAGCGAACCTTAAACTAATCCCATGTAATCTGATCTTTGGGAGTAGCTACCTTTATAGCATTCCACCAATTCATTGCCCGTCCTTGCAGCTGACGGGATGCTAGCCTTCTCTTCATCGCATCCTCGATACCCAAGTCTTCGAAGATACGCTCGCAGCTATCCAACCAATCCCGAACATCCGTAGCCAACTCCGTTCCGTGGAACGGCTTCCCACCAAGACTAGTATAATCCTTGTTTAGCTTGGCAAAATCGGCCCTAGGCGCCAGCACCGCTGGACCACCACCATTACCAGCATTAGGAGCTTCCCTCTGAACATCTCTAAGGATCTCCCTCATGAGGTCAGTAAACATCGTCCTTATATCAGCAGCAATCCCATTATTGGCCCCTCTACCGGCACCCCTTGCGTATCGGCTCATCGTTTAATCTGTAAAGAGAAACGATTAACCATCTCCATAATGGTGCTAGTGCAGTGCGACTTCATCCTTAGATATACTAATAGTATATATATAGCTTTTAAAAAGCAAAATAATCACAAATACGCGCTCTCATATACGTGTACTATCTCTCCCTGATAACTTCCCTAGGTTAACTACGCACCCTAGAGCTTTGATACCAAGTGTGACGGCCCGCCCCGCACCAGTCGGCATTTCCTCCGAAAGTGCGTTGTATACATGCCTGACTAGCCTGGAACGGTCGCCAAAGAAAGGAAAGAATGAACCAATCAAGAACCTGTAGGATGTCTCACAACGCATTGGATAAAATATAATAACAACATACTTGACATAAAACAGGCGAGACAGTGCATAAGCTGAAAACTAGAACTACACATCATAGCAGCGGAAATCCAAATACAGCTTATGTTCCACATCACCATTATTACAACTTTTCAAGCTAATCTAAAGCAAAGCAAAGGAAAAGGGTACACTACTAATGCCCAAAGTAGTGATCCTGCAGCTACACAGGGAGAATATCTATATATATATCATACGTGGAAGCCTCCTGCTAGTCTCCGGTACAGCTACTCGTGCTTCACCAGCTAACCTGTCTCTAGTCTTTTCGTGAGAGCACCCAGAGTAATAAGAAGAGACATAAAACTCTGGGTCAGACAAAAGTCTGGTATGAGCGATAAGCAGCAAAACAGAACAATAACAGGTATACTAAACCATACCTGAACCTGGACCTGCAACCAAAGAGTTAGCACTACATACTGTACAATACTCTAAGGTGCCACTAACATATGGTGTAAAGAATACGAGGTGGGGGTGTGCATGTCATAGTGATGGCAAACAAATCAATCATAGCAACCATCCTCACATCTCTCACTCAGTGCGTAAAGCATACGATATCCACCACTTTGATCACTAGACCCATCGAGGTAATGGCGAAGTTCGACTTGTACAACTACTGCTACCACCAAGCTTATCCCATGGGATCATGACCAAACCTTTTCAAATGACCCCACTTCATTGGTTTATAGCCCACTAGTCGTACCTAGGCCAGTGTGTCCCTTAATCCGTCCATGTACCTTCCATACATAGTGATCCAAAGTCATAGACATTGACAACCCCTTAGCACACGTCCCGCAGCAAAGCCCAACTCATGAAGTTAACTCGTTGGTTCCCAACTGGATCCTGAGTTCTACTTCCTATTTGGACTTACTTTGCATCTTGGGTTTTGGTCGAGCTGGAGCTGGTCTTCAAATGAGTCGTCGCGTAGAAGTAGGTTAATTCTGGTTCGGTTCGACTATACATCATCTTCAGATTTCTCGTTCAGTTCGGGTCCTCTGGTTTGGCTTGGGTCTCCCCATCCGGTTCGGTTCGGATTCCCCATCATGGTTTGGCTCATCTCCTTCATTCGGTTCAGTTCGGACGCCACTCTCCAACTCGGTTCGGTTCGGGTGCCTCTCTCGCTTTGGTTCGGTCCATGTAGATCCGATCTCACACCTTCTTACCGTTCCGATCCGACCCCAACTCCACTCGGTTTTAATGGCCTTCCTTTTTGCCCTTGCATCCTCTTGTGCTAGGTTCCGGTCCTATCCGTACTCTCTTGCCCAGTCCACCGATCCGATCCGAGCCCCATATCTGATCCGACCCGAAACCCTGCACAACTTTCTGTAACTTTTTTCAGCAACTGTTTTATGCCATTTGACGGCGTTTTCGGCTAATCTATCTTTTCTAAATAATCAAAAATCATTCCAAACAGTCATAGCAACATGTATAATCAACCACAAACACCAAAACAATAATTTGATAGGTTAAAACGGATCAAACATAGCCAAAATCCCATATTTTCCCTTATGCATGTTTAAGCAAAACTAATGATAGGATTAGTAAAACTTAACCAAATTATCCAAATTTTCTAACAGAGGCCTAAAACATCATTTCGAATTTTATAAATATTTTTCCAGAATTTATTAGTGTATAAATTCGCTAATCAACACTAATTACCCTTAATTAACCATAATTAGTGAGAAACCTTGCAAATCACTCACCTTTGCCACAAATAAACTTTAGATCTGAAATGATTCTCTGTTTGGGCGTGAATACCAAGGCAATACAGCAGTCCTAATACTGATTTGGTGAAGATCTTCCTTGATTTGATCTAGATTTGGCTTAATTAGCGATTAGAAGGTGATTTGGGGTGTTTTAGCAAGTGGAAGCCATGGCTAAACTTGAAGAAACAAAAAGTGGCGGCTGGAAAATGATAGAAACTGAATTTCCTAACCATATCAGCCTTCCCATAATTCTAATCCCGAAATGGGTTATGGGCTCACTCACTAATCACCCAAATTAGGCCCTGTTAAGCTGTTTTTCACCTTCTAAACCTTGTTTCAGCCATATCTCCCAAATGGTGAGCCCGTTTGGCTAATGTGACCACTCTAAGGAATTGTAAACCATCATCTGAATCCAATGGAAGTGGTTTCAGGTCAAAGTTCCTTTCCAATCAAAAGTTATGGCCAAAACAAGACTAGCTAGGGGCAAAACGGTCATATAAAAATCGGGAAAAATCACGAACATGGGAAATGACCCCAATAGTCGTCTCCCAAAGTTACTTGACCATACGACTTCGTATGTGAAAGAAATAAATATTCTACGATCCTTCGATGCGTATAATGCGGGTCTTTACAATAAATGTCAAAGATCCATTTTCTCTTTTTGAGTGGAACCCGCAAAAAATATTAATAAGCACATTGGTACCCACTTTTTGATAGGGTACTAAGAGTTAGATCTTAGGAAGCCAAACCCAAGTGGGTTTAGTATCCCTTTTGTATAAGTAATTTCTATTATTATGTACAGATTCCATAAATGAATTGATATGTTTGTTCCTAACCAAATTATTGTTAGTTTTTGGAATCCATATCTCAATTTTATTAAAAAAAATTGATGGATTTCGGTTTAATTTTAATTTTTGAATCTATTTTCCTCTTTAATTTGGCATTTTTCTTTGGAGGAAATTTTGATTCTGTTTTAAATCCTAAACCATTTTTGTTTGAAGATGGTCCAAAATTTTCTATAATTCTTGATAAATTTTCTCTACCATTATTGAAGTTAGATACATTTTTAGAGATACTTTCTAACTTAGTTTGAATACTTCTATTTTCTAATTCTAATTCTTTTATTTTAGTTTTCAACATGTAATTTTGTGAACTAATTTCGTCATTCTTTGCCTTTCGAGTTTCAATTTCTTGACTCAAAAGTAAAAGCTGACTATCTGAATTTGTAAGAGTCTCTTGAACCTTTTCAAGTTCTTCTTCTAAGATTATTTTTTTCATCTTTTAGCATGTCTCTTTCAAATTCAGCCTTATTCTGATTTTCATGAGTTTTTTTAAGCTTCTTCTTTAGAGTTTTTATAACATTTGAAAATTCAGCATTAACTTCTATTAACTCTTACTTCAGATTCTTGAGCCATGAAGCACACATTTGCTTGTTTATTTTCACTTTCACTATCATTGTCTGATGAATCTGAATCTGAGTTGTTCCATATAATAGAAAAAGCCTTCTTTTTGAATTTTTCTTTCTTATTCTTGTTGTTTAAGTTTTTCTGATTTTCTTTCATTTCTGGACAGTCCTTTACCATGAGACCCTTCTTGTGACAATTAAAACATTTTAAATTTGAGGATGAAGGTTTGCTTGAGGTATTCTTCTTGAAATTTACTTTTCTATATTTTAGAAATTTCTTAAAGTTTTTGGCAATAGAGGCTAGATATTCATCTTCTTACTCAGATTCTTCTTTATCGGCATGAAAAGCCACATTCATTTTCTCTTGAGCAAATTCCCTTTTTGCTTGAAAATTTACTTCATAAGACATGAGATTGCCTATGAGTTCTTCAGGTTTCATAGCTGATTAATCATTAGCTTCCTCAATGGCTAGTACTTTTCTTTTCCAATCGTCAGTTAGAGAGTTTAGCACCTTTGATACAATATCAAAGTCACTATATTTTTCTCCCAGACCTATCAATGCATGTAAAATGTCTTGAAATCTTGAGTACATTTCATTGATGGTTTCATTTTGTCTCATCTTGAAGTTCTGGAACTAGTTTTTGAGCATTGAAATTTTTGTTTGTTTGACTTTGCTTGTTCCTTTATGGATAGTTTTAAGTGTTTCCAATATTTGATATGCTGATGTACAAATACTGACACGATTGAACTCATTTCTATTCAGTGCATAGTATAGCATATTCATATCTTTTGCATTTGAATTAGCCTCATCTTTTTGAGTTGTCATCCATGCTAAATATTCAGCTGTAGGTGCCGTGAATTCTTTTTGAGTAGCATTCCATGCACTAAAACCACTTGCTTGCATATATATCCTCATTCACGTAGCCCAATAGTTGTAGTGCAGTCCATTGAATAGAGTTGGTCTTTGAGTAGATTGTCCTTCGGCAAATGTAGTTGAGCTAGTACTAGGGTTATTCTCCATTTTATCAAAGTGTATATCAAATAACGGTGTTACAGCTATATGATGACCTTGCTCTGATACCAAATGAAAGTGACTATGCAGCAGTAGGATCGTGTAGAATGGAGTATAAGTAAGATGAAATGTATATAGAAGAGTAGTAAATAAAAATCACACAGTCGATTTACACGGGTTCGGACCACTGTCCTACGTCCAGTCCCAGACTCCCTTCTAGTATTTCACGAACACTAAAACCCTCACTTTATTCGGAGGAATAGGTTCACAATTACCCGAACAGCCAAATGGGATTTCTTGCCTCAACTACTGAAGAGGACTTTCTCAATACAGAATAATTGAAGACTTATTTGTGTTCTTGTTAACACGGATATGTCAATATGTAGTGCACTCTTCCTATAGTCTTTCCTTGACGATAAACGTGAAGCTTGTGAAAGATTATAATTCAAATATTCGTAAATAATGTACCTTTAGAGATTAGAGAGCTTTGAGTAAGATAGAAATAGTTAGAATGAAATTCGGTGATTGGATCTCTTAATCAAGTCTCTATTTATAATATGTAAATAGCTACAACTGATCACGAAGAGATTTGATCAAGGGATATGGATTAAAAAGTTGTGACTTTTCATAAAAGGTTGTAACTCTTCGTAATCAGATGTCTGAAAATAATTTTCAGATGTCTGTTTTGATTTGAAAAATAAAACAACAAGGAAATAGTGTATTTCGTAGCAGATTCAGACATCTGAATAATACCTATTTATAACACTATGTTTTAATTTAAGAATTTCTAGAATTATATATATATATATATATATATATATATATATATATATATCAAAACACTTGAAAAACGCTCAAAAATGAATTTTGAACTAGGTTATGTCGACATACACTATTGCCTATGTCGACATATAACTGTCATTTTTTCAAAATTGAAAGGAAGTGTCTTTTCATTATTTGTAACGTTCCAGAAGCGTTGCAACATTTCATATTTTATAAGTAGGGGCTAATTTCAAATTTTTCATCATCCTTCTTCTCCATCTTCATCTCCTTTCTTTACACCATTATATTTTCTCATTTTTATGATTTCTACACTTATACTCTACCGAATTCAATTCTACTTATATAAAACTTCTTCTCTTCTCACTTTCTACTCATTACTCTTTGAACCGAAGTACTATTGAAGAGTTATAGGGCTATTATAATTGTTTGGGAAGTGTTTGGTAATCGGTGTTTTCCTTACAGCCCTGAAATCAAGGAACGAAATCGGTGTTTTCCTTGTTGCCGTGAAATCAAGGAACGGGAGCGGTGTTAACCTTGTAGCTGTGAAATCAAGGGGTGTAATTGGATATTGATACAGTAATAAAACTCTGCGCAATCCAGCGTTGCACGGGACTGGATGTAGGATCAATTCCAAACCAGTATAAAATCTGGTGTGTTCTTTCCTTTTCTGCAATTTATTTCTATTTATTTTTGTGTTTATGTTTGATTCTGTGTCTGTGGTTGTTTTTGTGGTGTATGATTCATATATTAGATCATATAACTTTTAGATTTTGTTTAAATGATCAAAAACACTATTCACCCCCCTCCCCCCCCCCCCAGTGTTAGTTTTTCCTTAACGATCCATTCTGCAATCCCTAACAATTGGTATCAGAGCTGGTTAGAGAACGTGATAGGGGGTGCTCGCTCGGCTATTTGGTGGCGGGCAGGAGACTCCTACTCCTACATGTCCCCATGTGTGGGTTGGTTGAGTCACGATGCTGACTGTGAAATCAGTTCTGAGGTATCGTTGTGAGGCCACGGTGGCAGACAAGGCCACCGGTTGTTGATAATCCCTAACAATTGGTATCAGAGCAAGTTCTTTCAAAAAGTTCATAACCTATTTTTTTAAAATAGTTATAATGGCAACTAACACTGGTAGCAATAATAGTTCTTTTGTAGAGGGTCAGTCCACTATTAGACCACCACTGTTTAACGGTAGTAATTATTCATATTGGGCATGTAGAATGAAAATATATTTACAATCAGTAGGTTTAGACACATGGAATAGTACACAAAATGAGTTTGTTGAACCCACAATTGCTTTTGCACAATGGACGAATGAACAAAAGGCTGCTGCACAAAGCAATTCTAAAGCCATGAATATGTTATTTTGTTCATTAGATAGGAATGAGTTTAATAGGGTGTCAATATGTAAAACTGCTTATGAAATTTGGAGAACTTTACAAGTTGCTCATGAAGGAACTAGTAAAGTTAAACAAACTAAGATATCAATGTTAGTTAATCAGTTTGAGTTATTCAAAATGAACGGGAATGAGTCTATCTCCGATATGTATTGCAGATTTCAAGAGATAGTGCATTCGTTAACAACACTTGGAAAAACTTACTTTGAAGAAGATCAAGTCAGAAAAATATTAAGTTCATTGACACCAGAATGGGATCACAAAACTTTGGCAATTGAAGACGCCAATAATGTCAGTTAAATGAAGATTGAGGAGTTAATCGAAAATCTGATGTCTTTTGAAGTCCAATTACAGAAAAAGAAAGGAAAATAGGTCAACTGAGAAGAAATCCATTGCATTTAAAGCAACAACAAATGACTCTGACTCGAGTAGTGAATATGATGAAGAAACAACCCTAATGACAAGACATTTTAGAAGATTTCTGAAATATAGAAAGAAAAATTATTTCTAAAATAAAAACCAAGGAAATTCAAGAAGAAATGTTAATCGATGTTATAACTGCAACAAACCAGGCCATATAAGGAGAATGTGTCCATATCTAGATAAATTAACTCAACAAATGGACAACAACAATTCGTCAAGGAAAAGAAACAAAGCATATGCAGCAATGTTAGATGATTCAGATTCATCATCAAGTGATGAAGAGCTAGAAACCGAAAATTCAAATACGTGCTTTACGACAATTCAGAATTCAGAAAATTTCGAAGAAAAGGATCTAAAAACCGAGTGCGCCTTAAATAAATTTTAAATTTTCTTTGGATGAATGGTTGCTTTATTTGTTTGCTTTGTTTTGAATTAAAACTTTAAAATTCAAACATGAAATTTGAAATTCAAATTTGAATTTTGAAATCCAAAATAATAATATAATAATGAATAATAAATGAAATAATTAAATAATTTTTTGTTAGAGTTTATGCCCTAGAGGCAATTCATTTGATGAGATTGATAGCACTATTGATGTTATTGTTTTATTTGGAATAAAATAATATTCTATTATATATATTTATTGCGTAATATAAATATTAATATAATAGAAGTCATTAGAATTATAATACAAAATTATATAGTTCGAGTAAGATTTGAATTTGGGATTATATAAAATGATAAGTATTTTAATTCTTAAATGTCCATAGTCGAGTTTTATTGTTTATAAAGGACAACAATAAAGTATGGAGACTAGTATGTTAGTTGACTGATGATCACACCTCATTGATCAAAAATGTATGTGATATTAATGTCAAAACATAAATACGTATTTGAGAATATCATATTGGGCTGACCCACCGTGAGATAACTACATGGAATATAATTAACAGTGTCATAAGTTATTCTCATAGTGATAGTGATGTAATGGTCCCCAAAGCTGAAATCATTATAATCTTATTTGAGGATATTTGTGTTTAGATATCATCTAAAGTTGTTCGTAACAGAGTAATGATAACGGTGATTATTGGATACATCTTGAATCGAATGAAAATTATGAATGATCTAAATGGAATTTAACCCTGCAATATATTTGTAGTGATATCCATGGGCCTCTTGATTGAGTGAGACTGTGAAATGCATGGTCGTGCTCAAATATTTATTTGTTTTAACAGTCTACTCATCAATCAAGAAAAGCGGATTAAATTATAAAGAGGATGATATGATCCATGTCTTGAGTTTAATCCTGGATATATTGGTTAAAAGGATTATATTGCATTGATACACTGGTCACGAAAAGGTTGTATCGAATCGATGATCTTATTATAACTTGGGTAGCAGCGATGTATTACTAGATGCCCATCACTGTTTATGATTTTAAATATGTTTTAAAATCATTGCCAACGTTGTTATAACCTATAGGATCACACATATAGAACATTGTAAGGAGAGGACTGATTTTGTCTTGGAATACAATAAAATATCAACCGTTGATATTTTATTTGAAAGGGTATAAGGAATGGCTCCTTAATTTTGGGTACAAGTGTGTGTCGAAAAGGATTTCCCATCTTTCATAATAGAACATGACTACACAATTATTAGTTGAATTCGATTCATCAATAAAACCCTAGAAAACAAAATTAGAAATGGAGGCTAGCACGGTTATCTTCTTCTTGCCTTCGATTCGTATGATAATCGAAGACGATGTTCATGTGGATTACTATGGAGGCTCGACATATGGAGGGCTGCAAGTCGATACAATCAAATCTAAGATGAATCAACAAATCAGACTTGAATTCCCAAATCGCGACAACCTCGGTAGGTATAATACTTAATTTACAGTATTTTACATAGATTTGTTACTTATTGTTTCTATTTAGTGTTTATCCACTACGTGATTAAACCCTAGATTCCATCAATAGTATCACAGCGATAGGTTTGTAAAATTTGTATCTTGATTTTCAAATTTACTTATGATTATTCGATTCATAACAAAACAAAGTGTTTTGAACACTGGCGAAAGGAATTTAAATATAAAGTGAAATTGTTTCACTCTATTGAAGCTTTAATTTTCAAATTCCATAATTGAATCGAATGATTAAATATTGATATTAATTCAAGTTAATATTTATAAATTTTATCCTATTAAAATTGGGCATATGAATTAACAGTTAATTCTATGTGGGTTTTTATATATTGACTGGATTTGATATATTAAAATATGATAAATTAAATTAATTTTAGCATCAACATATATTTTATCCCAGTGATGATTTTGTTGCCTCTATGAATCACACATGTATGTAAAATCTAATACTGCCCTTTTATATCCAATATGAATAATTTAATTTTGGTATTTGGTTGTTGTTAATAGTTGTTTATATAACAGATTAATAGTATTGACTGAAAACTGTTGGGTGAAACTTTATCTGTTCTTTGGATGTCTGAATTCGAATTTGAACACCAATGTTTGTTAATTAGTTGATAATTCTATCCTAGTTATGGTAATGACCATAAAATGGAATTCAATGTTATGAGTTATAAAGTGTTACGAACATTGATAAAAATTTAATGTCAGTCTTAAAACAATTTTTTTAATGATGTAAATTGTTTCATCCACATTAAGGTCTCATGTTTAATTTAAATTCAAAAAACAACTTAAGAGTTGATATTTGATATCAATTCCGAAACATATCCCATCTTGTTTATCAGACAAGATAGGATTGATAATGTTGATAAAAACGGGATTCTTGGTTTGTTTTGAGTTGAATCTTTTAATGCAACCACTATATTATAACTTGTTCTATTTGAATCCTGGAAATAAAAGTTTATTTTATCAAATACATATTTGGAATATGATATTGTTGTGGGTTGAACTTGTTAAATCTATGCATATTTGAAGTATGTTTGGATCTAATATCGTAAACTATGTCCAATTAAGGATCAATCAAGTTATTGTAGTTTATATTGATAAACTAAGTGTTTTGAAGCCATTTACACTGTTCATGTTAAACCTTTAACAAATCAGGTTTAAAATAGGCATTCAAATAAGATTGTAATATATGATTAAATGTCTATACATATGCGATCTTGTATCATATTAATGTCGATCCTTCTATGATATTATTTTAATGATATTGATCTATAATAACTACCATTTATGGATATAGATATATATAAATGTATTAATCTGATGACTGCTAGACTGTAATTCATTGTATTGAAAGTCAATATATTTTAATCAGTTTATTTCTGAAATAAAATTGGTACTTTTAAATATGAATTAATATCATATGTTGATTCTATTTACTGGATCTATTTATATGAGTTTACAATGCTAAACTGATAATCAAGTTTGTTTGTTTCATGGATAATTAATGTCCTGACAGTTTAATAAATTTCCTCTTTTGGTCAAAATATATTTTACTAATTAACAAGTTAGTAAGATGGTTTTCATATTACAATTGATTTCTGAAATCAATTGTATGAAAATTTATTAATACAACTTTGCTTGATTTTGATCTTCATACTTAAATTTTAAGTCTGAACTGTTGATTCCAAAACATGACTAGTTTATTTGATAATTAAAATGGTTAGTATTGCTAATTTATTAACCATGGAACCTAGTTGATTAATCAAAAGCTAGTTTTGATTAACCAGGGATGTCAAAAAAATTTGATCAGTTTTGTTTAGAATTTAAATCTGTTAATTTAAGAAATTGCTAATTGTGAATTTGAAGTAATTATAAATATACTGATCAATTTGATTGATTCTGTTTGATTTCTTGATTATAGTTTTAAAAATTGTGAACATTGACATTTATTATTGATGATCAAGTTGTGATCTGAATGATTTCGAATCAATGCAGAACATCGTGTAAAAGTTAGTTAAGTTTATGACTTTAGCTTGCCAACAATGATGAATTTCAAACTGTTAAACTAGTATAGCACACAATTTTGCTAGACATTATATTATACATTGTTTATAATATAAATAATAGCAATTAATGTAGTAAAAACTACAGTCTGATTTATTATGTTAATTCTTTGCTTATAATGGTATTTACATAATATTGTAAGTTTTGGTTTTAAGATACATTGCAAATATGATTTCCAGTTTAAACTTGATGGTGTATGCATTATAATGTCAATTCAGTGAATAGGTTTTGAAAGGTAAATCCTGTTGTTAATGATTGAGGTTACGATACACCATTTGGTAGTTTTATAAATTGTTGACATATAATTATAGGACCTTAGTTTGTATAGTTGGATTGTAAATTGGCTATTACACATTAGTCATACAATCGGTTTATTTGATAACCTGATGGTAATTACATTATCAATAATATAACCTGATGGTAATTACATGGGATATGAAATATACAGCTTACATATATATATATATATATATATATATATTGAAAATTGGTACACTTTATTGCTAATACCAATTAAAAAACCTCCTTTATATGCCTCGTTAAAACCCTGTAATCCCCCCAACCTAGATGGGTGCCTTACAGGGGAAAAGAGTACATATAAATTTGGTGAGTACAAGAGCAAAATATCAACTATGAAAGAAAAATACAAAGGCTGGAAATAAAGACAAGCTAAAATAAAACCAAACAAATAAAACTCTCTGCCGGCCTATCAAAGCCCAGTCCAACATCGAACTACAAAACCGATGATCTTCTTCTCTATCCAGTATCAACTAAGTCAACTCCCCAGATCTCCAACAATTGAGAATTTCTTGAGTTCCTTTCAGATTTGCTGCCGTTGTTCTTAACCAGGAATTGAATCTCCTTGACGATTTGATTAAGCTTGGACATCATCGAGGTACGACGATTTTGAAAAATTCTTTCATTCCGTTCTTTCCATATAAAATACACCACTGAAGTGATTACTCCACATGCAAGATCCCTAATTTGATCTTTAGTTTTAAAAAGATTGTTAATTTCTCTCAATTCATCTCTTAATTGTAGATATGTTGTCAAAGACATGCCCAACTTTTGCTTTAGAGACAACCAAATAAAGGAGGAATAATCGCACTGAAAAAAGAGATGTTTACTTGATTCTGGATGACTTTCACAAAGAAGACATAAGGTATTTGCAATATTCCCAAATCTTAAAATTCTGTCCTTTGTGTTCAATCTACCCATGTTTGCTAAATATGTTATAAAAGACATTTTCCTGCTGTTTTTATTATGCCAAATAACTGAGAAAATAGGGTCAATTTCCTCATGAGTTCTCACATAATTCCATGCTGAATGATATGAAAAATATCCACCAGAACACCACTCATACTTATCCTCATTAAGATTAGGTTGAATATGAATTTTACTTATTTCTTCAATCAACACTCTAGTAGTTGGATGAATAAGAGGATTCAACCTATCCTCATTAATAATAGAACTTACTTTCTGGTTTGGATTACCTATCATATGAAGTCTGTCATAACCAAGTATATCCACTAAACACTGACATATAATCCAAGGATCATGCCACAAAAAAGTATTATTTCCATTTGCAATAATTCTATTAAAGAACTGTTTTGAGTGAGTTCTTAATCTAAGCATGCATTTCCATGTAGATGAAGAATTATTGTCCTCGGGCATAGACCAGAAAAATTTACCTTTGCAGTATTTGTTCCTCATCCACTTGCTCCATAAAGAATTGTCTGACAAGAAATTCCATAGCAACTTAACACAAGCTGCCTTTTTTAAATCATAAAAAAATTCAATCCAATAACCCCTTCATTTTTTGGCTTGCATAAAGAATTCCATGCAATTTTATGTCTTGCACCATCCCAGAAAAAATCAGAACACATTGATTGCAATTTATCCAATGTGAACTCTGGAATTTGGTAAATAAACAACCAATAAAGAACAATTGGAGTCAACACTCCATTAATCAGCTCAGCTCTACCAGCATAAGATAGCATTTTATTCTCCCAACCTTGGATTTTTCCCTGAATTCTTTGAATCAATGCATTACATTCAGAATAGCGTAAATAGTTAGAAGATAGTGGGACACCCAGATACTTGATAGGTAAAACACCCCTATCAAAACCCAGAATATCCGCTATATCTTGGCCATTTTCCACTGAACTGCTGAAAAACACTTTTGTTTTATCTGCATTCACTTTCAAACCTGCACAAATTCTCAATTTCTGAAAAATTTGTGTTAATGTAATTGCATTTTGTCTTGAACTCTTCCCAAAGATCTTTAAATCATCTGCATAAAGAAGATGGGAAATATTTGGTTGCACTGCACTGCTTGACTGAAAGGATTTATTTGACACTGCTTCATCCATTTGATAGGTGAAAAACTGCATTGCTAAAGCAAAAAGATAAGGAGATAAAGGGTCTCCTTGTCTGATCCCTCTAGTTGATGTAATAAAACCTTTTGGAATCCCTTGAATTAAGATAGAGAAGGTTGCTGTTGACATACACTCATAAATCAAACTAATAAAATGATTAGGAAAATTCATACATGCCATGATTTGACAAATGAATTTCCTATTTATGCTGTCATAAGCCTTTTGCAAGTCCACCTTGACACACATTTTAGCCATTCCTTTTTTCTTAAAATCCCTCAACAACTCGTGTGCCAATAGTATATTGCCTCCAATATATCTATCCATAACAAAAGCACTCTGATTTTCTGAAACTAAATGAGGAAAAAAAGGTTTCAGTCTATTACAAAGAACTTTTGCAAATATTTTGTAATACAAGTTACAACAGGAAATGGGCCTGTAATGAGATATATGTGTAGGTCTATCATTTTTTGGGATCAAAGTTATGAAAGTATGATTAATAGACTTAGGCAATTTTCCAGATTTAAAAATATCTTGGATAGCTTCAAGTAAGTCTTGCTTTAACAAATCCCAATGAAGTTTCATAAACTTTGAATTAATCCCATCTGGACCAGGACTAGTGTCATCTTGAATTGAGAACAGAGCCTCTCTGATTTCTTCTAAGGATACTTCAGATAAAAGAAAATCTTGACCCTGAGTATTTATAATGCTAATTGGCTGAAATTCAAATGCAGGAACTTTTGAAGGACCATTAAATAATTCAGAATAATATTTTATGGCTTCCTTCTCAATTTCTTCAGCTTTAAACATTAGATTCCCATCTGGATCAATAAGTGCTCTAATATGATTAAAATATCTCCTATTTGGCATACAAGAATAGAAGAATTTTGAATTAGTATCACCTTGATGTAGCCATGACACCTTTGCCTGCTGTTTAAAACCTTGAAAATAAATTTTCTGCAGGTTTTGATATTCTTGTTTGGCAAGGAAATAATTATCATATATAACAGTGTCTTCTGGATCCAGATCAGCAGCTTGTTCAAGTATATTCATATGATGTTCTGCTGCATTAAGGTTTGCATTATTCATGTCTCTAATTTTATTCCAAAGTTTCAGTTCTGCTTTACATCTCTTAAGCTTATACATGAATTTATAACTTTGAAACCCCCAAGTAGATACATTCCAACCTTTTTCAACTGCATTCATGTATCCAGACAAATTTGGCCAATCATTCCTAAATCTAAAAGGAAAACCTTTAATCATAGGAGTAGGAATAAGGTCCAATAATATAGGATTATGATCACTGGAGTGTTGAGATAGAGATAAAGCCTTCATATTAAGAAAAATCTGCAGACAAAAATTATTGACTAAAACTTTGTCAATATGACTTGCAATCCCTCTTCTACGCCAAGTGAAAAGAAAACCAAGATGCTTTAATTCTGATAAAGAAGCTTGCAAAATGGATTTCTGAAATTCTCTTATATAATGATAAGGAATTGAACGACCTCCCTTCTTATCCATAGGAGACAAAGCATTATTAAAATCACCCAAGAGAATCCATGCATTGTTTACTAATCCAGAATCATTGATGAGCAATTTCCATAAATCCATTCTTTCAGTGAAAATGTTGCTTGCATAAATCAAAGAAAAAATCATTGAGAATCCTCCTTTATTTGTAGCAGATACAGTAATATGTTGAAATGATGATGCTAAAGACACAATATCCCAAACATTTGAATCCCAAACCATAAGGATTCTACCATTAACTGAATCTGAATTATTAGTCAAGTATTTCCATGAACTAGGAAGTAAAGCTAAGAAAAATTTCAGATTATGTACAGACAACTTATTTTCAACTAAACCAACAATAGTTGGTTTAGCTTGTTTAAGGAGTTTGATCACTTCTTTCTTACGAGAAAGAGTGTTCATTCCCCTTACATTCCATGATAAAATTGTCATTTAATGGTACATGAACTCCTTGTAACTCTTTTAGAAGGAGTATTATGAGGCAATGAACTTGATGAAGAGGATTTAGTGCTTTGCATATAATTTTTATTCTTATCTATAAGATTAGAAACATCAACCTGTTTTCCTTTATCAGGTTATTTAGGATGAGCATTTTTCTCCATTACATCTGCCACATTGTTCAACACATCAGGGATTAAGTCATCAGGTAATTTAGAATTAAGAAAATCTAAATCATCTCCTTGTTCTTTAGTAGATTCATTAGCTTTTTGTGAAAACCCGTAACTTCCCCGCAAAGGAAAGCGACGGATAGTTCGAGAACAAGCCACAACAGAACACATATAAAAGAACATTTCATTGTATATTACAACAATGCATCAGATTACAAGAGTATACAGAGTACAAATGAATATTACACAGAAATAAATATCAGAGGTTTTAAATTACATTTAAATACATAGCAGCGGAAAATAATACTATACACAACCAGAAGTAGATATACGGATACAAAGCTTTCCGGATATCATTCCAGCTGTAAACCGGGATCCTGTGAATATAAATCTGCAAAACCAAAACTACTAGCTGCCCGTGTCGAAAATAGGGGCACCCAGAGTTTAGGTTAAAACAATAAACTCCAGGTCAGTCATGTGACTGGTGTGAGAACTAAAACAGTTATTAATCTTTATTTTAAATCATTAGGTAAATCAAGGGACCACGCCGTATAACACGGAACGGGTTTCCTCCCAAGAATACCAGTGCATAAAACAAACAGCGCAATGCTAAATAAAGAAAAATGAAGCTGTTATAAGACCCAGGTCCCATCACACAATGCAACGCAAGCCGGAGGATAGGGTTTTTACCTTATAACAGCCAAAGCATGCTTGATACGTTTAAAACACATTATTTGATACTATTATAAGTGCATAGTGTACAAAACAACTTCAAATCATAAGTATCAATCATAGGCGGCATGAGCGCCCCATCCCACTATGTCACCATACTAGGTTCTACAAATAAAACCGCAAAGTCACGTATTTGGAAATTGGATTTCCATCTATGAACCGAGGCAAAAGATAGTCCTCAACCGATTCGAGACGCTCTAGCCCGTGTCTCAGGAACAGCCGCAACTGCCCCTTGGATCGTTAGGGCCGGTCCACCGATGTGGATTATTATGCCTGAACACAACGTTTCCCCGCCCTTTGGGGCGTAAATGAGCCAACGAATGACTCCATCGGACCCGGATCGTCCGATCTAACCGAGGCGCCTCGCAACAGCAACAACCACACAGGTGAAAAGTATATAAATGTCAGGGCTGGTAGGTCACTGACACCACCCTAGCTAGAAAGAAACGCATGCCCTCCCTGAGGTCCTCTCCCGTTTTTGGTTCACAACCGGGGTGCGAGGCTCGCGAATTCACGTTACACAAAGCTGTGCCACACAGGCCGTGCTTTGATCATCAACCACAAGACTTTGCTTTTCAACAGAAGCCTTGATCATTTGCCACTTAGGCATGCCACACAGGCAATTCACTCTATGCGTTTGATATCCATCAGTATATAACCCCTGAGCTCGTAGTCTTAGAGAAGGGCGTTAAGCAAGAGAATAAATTCTCCGCCGCCAAACAGATATATATTTAATAGAAATCAATCACACAAACTAAAATCCAATGTCAGACACACAGTCCATTTACAAGTCCGTTCTGGGTCTGAACGAAACCGGAGGCACCTAGTACCCCGCATATCCATCGATCTCCAAGTACGTCTGGACGATCACCAACTGTTTCCATCTTCTTGGGTGTACAGCCCAATCAAGATCATCAGTAATTATCCAAACGACGTGAAGACTTCTGGTCTTCGACCACTGTCTTCATCTTCGACACCACGTCGAATCAGTTATTCAGAATGGGATAAACCCGGTCTTTCTGAATAACTCGCGTATATATTATAAAAGTGTTACACAAACACAACATACGCCTCATTCCAATTCAGAATATTCTTTTATTCAAATATTCCTATACTTTGGGAAAAGTTCCCATTAATTTTATCCAAGATAAATTCTTTAAATTTATTCTTTAATCTCCTTTGAATATCAATTCAAACTAGTCGGGATTATCGAACCACACCGAAGTAATCATTTATTTTATTTTCCCAATCCCAACCTATTCATCCCATGAAGTAAAACTGGTAGTACTTCATATCTAACACCACAGTGTTATCGGTAATTCAATTACCATTTCACGTTCGAATCTAATTAAAGATTTAACTATCGCTTGGAGTAAAACTGGTGATACTCCATTCTCGATCTTTTCAATCTATTTAAAGATTCATTAAAACTCCACTTAGTTTTAATCTTTAACTGGGTTAAATAATCAGTGTCATTTAAAACACGGTTCACGATAAACCCAAAATCACATTCCATTAATTATCGGGTTAAAGAACGAGTGTTATTTAAAACACTGTTCACGATAAACCCAAAAATCAATACCAATTCAATTCCAATTAAATATCATTTAATTGGTACACTTCATTAAATCTAAAATAAAAAGATTTAATCTTTTCTCAACTGGGTTCAAGAACAGTGTTAGTGAAGACACCATTCACGACAAACCCAAATCACATTTGATATTCAATACAAGGCTCTGAATAGAAAATATATCGGCTTATATTCAATATCAAATTCTACGACTAACAAAAGTCGTATTGGAAATAACGATATAAATATATATCTTTCAAATTTCCATAACAACATCTGTATAATCACGAATTCCAACATCGAAATATTCCGAAGACAATTTCGATTCAAATCCACTCCAATGCAATCATTGGAAATTTTGGTTATTTTCAAAACCCTTTTTTTCAAATTCAATTTATTTATTTAAAAATAAATAGAATTATAATTCTAGTTCAAAACTAGTTCATTTCGATAAAAATCTATTTTTATCCTTTCAAATATGGAGTTTTTCATCCCAATCCTTTCTAAATCATTTCTTATGATTTTACACAAATTATTACTAATTTTTAATAATTTTATCAAGGCCCGTACAGTCGATTTCCATCTATGGCCATCGAACTGCACTTACAGCGACCTTTTTCAAATTTGATTTGGACATAATTCCAAATCCAACCGTTAGATTTCAAATTTCTAATATTCGTTAGAAAGTTCTTTTCGATACGAACCCAACGGTTCCGGTTTTAGGAGAATCCGACGGTCGGATCTCCCGTAATGTCCGTTTGAAATCAATGGTCGAAATTCGCGAACTGCCGCGGCGCGTTCTATTCAGGCCATTATATTATATATATAATATATATATAATATATTTCGTCGATTTCTATTTAAAACGAATTTTATAAATAGTTTTGAATTCATTTCAAAAACATTTTCAACTTCCTTTTCAATTCAAATCAAAATTGAATTCTTCTTTATAAATTCGTTTTAAAATTCATTTCTATTCAATTCAAATTTCATTTCCATTTGAATTCATTTCAATTCGCTTTCAATTCAATTTGAATTCGTTTTCAATTCAATTCATTTCGAAATCGTTTTCAATTCAATTCATTTCGAAATCGTTTTCAATTCAATTCATTTCAAAATCGTTTTCAATTCAATTCATTTCGAAATCGTTTTCAATTCAATTCATTTCGAAATCGTTTTCAATTCAATTCATTTCGAAATCGTTTTCAATTCAATTCATTTCGAAATCGTTTAAAATCGATATAAATATCGTTCACGTCAAAATGGCGTCAATCTAATCAATACGGCTTCATATATTCCTATTTTCAAATATTCTATTTCAAATATTTCTTTTTCAAATATTTCGTTTTCAAAACTGGAATGAGGCCCAATCAATTACCATATAATGTTAATTATATGGATTTTCTACAACACATGTATATAATAGCATTGAAAAATAATCAACCATCAACCAAAGTGCACTACACTGTATAAGCATCAAATATAGTTATCTAACGCTTATAACAGCCTGTCAATCGATCGATCGACATATTTAATCAATCAGGATGAGTGAACTTCAAATTTCATCCTAACACCCGTGTGGGGTTTCAAACAATCAAACACATATTTTATTTGTGCTGTTGGGCGATGTGTAAAATTTATCGTCCCAATCAATGTCCTTCAAATAGGTGTACATAAACAAACCGTCTGGTTTGTAAATGAATATTTTATTTTATTCACTTTCACTATATTCATATTCACGTTAAAAATTATATTTTTAACGATAATACATTTTATTCCAACATATGAATTTCTATTATTCATTTACACAATAAAATGATATTTTTATTTTTTAACATATTTTAGAAAATTTCGGCGGCATAACGGCACGATACTAGAAACGGGACAAGGCCTAGCCTTATCCCCGGTCTAGTGAAGGCCCACGCCATTCACACATCAATCAAATCCATTCATTTCACCAAACAATTCAATTTCAAATCAAATCATCTAACTAATCTATGCAACCAAACAAACAAGTCCATGGTCTGTGGACGATTGTGTCAGGTGCTACTAAGCACCGTCTGCATCCTAGTATATATATATAATTAGAAAAGAAATTGAAAGGTGAGAAATTCTCACCTAAAGCTATCCAATCATCTTGACTCTTCTTTGATATAAAGCTTCTTCGTTCTCGCCTTTTTGTCACCTTCGTTATCCGCTTTCACTACATATGTAAAAATCGAATTTTTACTTCGCTTTTCAATATATAAAAATCACATTTTTAATTCGAAGTTCAATATATAAAAATCATATTTTTAATTCGAAGTTCAATATATAAAAATCATATTTTTAATTCGATGTTCAACATATAAAAATCATATTTTTAATTCGAAGTTCAACATATAAAAATCATATTTTTAATTCGAAGTTCAACATATAAAAATCATATTTTTAATTCGAAGTTCAACATATAAAAATCATATTTTTAATTCGAAGTTCAACATATAAAAATCATATTTTTAATTCGAAGTTCAACATATAAAAATCATATTTTTAATTCGAAGTTCAACATATAAAAATCATATTTTTACTTCGTTATTCAATTTATAAAAAATATATTTTTCTACAAATAAAAATCCTATCTTTTCTGTAAATCAACTATATAAAAATACGATCTTCTCACATTTCAAAATAAAGTAAAGTAAAAAAACTTACTGCATCGAAGAAAAAGGGGGGGGGGTGACGTCAGGGTCGGCGGCAGGCTTCGAGGGGGGGGGCGGTGTCGCTGGGAGGTGCGGCAGGAGGAGGAGCAGGGTGGAAGAGGTCAGGCGAGGCGGCAAGATGCTGGGGAGGCGGCGGCGGCGGGTGAAAGCGACCGGGGGGGGGGGGTTGCGTCGCGACTTGAGGAGGAGAAGAGGAAAGCGTCTCGAGGTAGGAGGAGGTTGGCGGAGCAGAGGGGAGGAGGAAGAAGAAGAGCGGCAGCGGCGGCAGAGGGGGGGCGGCGGTGGTGAATCGCCAGCGACAGGTTTTTTTTTTTCTTTTCTTGATTTCTGTTTCGATTAAAAGGAGAGGAGGGGGGCCAGAGCGGGTTAACGGGGGGGGGGAGAAAAGGTTTTTTTTATATATTTTATTATTTAATTTTCCATAAAAAGCAACTTTTATTTTCGACTTCAAAACGAGGCTCACCGCCTGTCGTCCCTAACGTTTTACCCCTATTCCGAACACAATGGGATATGTATCGCAAGCTGATTCGATAGTTACAATCAGTTTCCGTTGAATTTACATTTAAATCACTATATTGAATTTTAAACGTACATTTCAAATTACCGGGGTCACATACTAACTCTAAAAATTCTCGAAAAATATTTTCTAGCTTCGTATTGACGATACGGTCCTAACAAAACTAGCTTCGTCGAATTCTGAGACCGTTCGAAAAGTGGCCAATTTCCAGTCGATTAAAATCAACTGAAACTGGTCAAACGCGTTTTCCTTTGCCACGCTCACATATTGATTCGAAAAATTATGAAATTTGGAATCTAGCAATAACTCGACATCACGGACCCAACAAAACTAGTTTCGTCGAAATCCGAGGTCGTTTGCAAAATTGTCCATTTTTAAGGGCCTGAATTCCATAGCGACTATTCAGAATTTTCAACTGGACTTATCTTTTGATTCCCGCTATGAAATTTTGATTATTCGGATTCGTTGGAAAGATATCGTCAATTAGATCCTAATGTTTTTGGTTTCACTAAAATCCGGATTATTTTGCACCCGGTACATTCAATTGAAGTTTGAAATCGAATTATCGAACTACCGCGCCATTTTCAATTCTATTTATAATTATATATTCTAACGACGACGTATATATATATACGTCGAATTCAATTCAAAATAAATTTCTCGTCGATATTATTTAAAATAATTCATTTTAAATAATCAAAATTTGCTAAAATCGCCAAAATAAAATTTTCAAACTGGCTCGCATTTTCCGGGTTATTACACTTTTTCTTGGTCTAATTGGGGATTGATTTCAGTTTCCATTGTAGTTTCTTCTTCTAAATCATTATGCTTCCAAGAAGGATCAAAAGTGGCTTCATGTTCCTCATCATCATGCCCAAATAAATTACATTTCAGGCACTTCTCTGGAACAAATTCATATTCAACAGTAACTTCTACTTTTTGTCCAGTATGCAATAAAATAGGAACACTAGTTTTCAACTCAGTTAAAGTATCAATAGAAATTAGAACCCTAGCATATTTTGTGAACTTCTTTTCAGCAGTATTTGAATCAATAAGAACTGGTTTAGAAATATAACTAGCAACTCTTTGAATAGCATTTTTTGTCCATAATTCCATTGGAAGTACATGTAATCTTACCCAGATCTGAATAACATCACTCTGTTTTGTTGAAAAATCATATCCAGGATGCCATTCATCAACAATAAGTAATCGTCCAAAGTATGAATAAGTGGATCCTTCCAATACTCGAGAAAAATCTTCAACAGCTTCAATTTGAACTGCAAAATCATAGTGAGGAGTAATATGCACACTGAATCCATTAAGAGGCCTCCAGACTTTTTGAATATAGTCCTTGAGCTTCATGATTGAGAGTTTGAAATTAATCGGTTCTAAAGCTAAAGTATGGATCCATACATTATCAGATTCATTGAAGACTTGCTCAGGAATAAAGACAGATTCAGATCCAGGATCTGTAAATTCCATATTTCGATCAATGCATCCTGAAGAAATAATATTAGATGATATCGGAAATGTTTGATTTGATTGTATAATATGTGGATCTGTAACTGTAGATTGAATAGGATTAAATTTTTTGGATTGAAAATCAGATCGAGATGGAGGAAAACATATTGAATTGTCTGCCATTAAAATAGGAAAGCTGAAGTTTTATACATACATATATATATATATATATATATGCAATAAGCAGAACAATCATGAAGCTAAACTGATATTATAATCAGTAAAGTATTACTAATGTTTTTCCTCAAGTTATATGATGACTTTGAGATAGCATATTCGATTATGCTAGGATGGCTTCTACTATGAAATCATACACATGTTTTATAACATGTAAGCATATGTATGTATTAATGCTTATTCATATTGATGAATCAGCATACATACATACGTTTATTTATTTACATGTGTGACTGTATTATAAAATTAATCTCTAATTGTATGCAAAAATCAATCCAGGTGATAATGGTGGAGGGCATTAGAAGTGCTTGGCCACTTAAATTAAAACTGAAATTGTTTCAGTAAATGGGAAACAAAAGCCAAGTGCAAACATTGGGCACTGGTGAGACCAGTATGTGATGCCCATACCTATCTTGCTTACAACCTGGTTTGCAGCAGCTCTTGCGAAGAATACACATACATGGTCCTTAAGCTAACAAGTTTGACTTGTTTAATTTTATGCCACAAGTATGTAGATACAAGTTTTGTAAATGTTGCATTGTTATAAATTATATATATATATATATGTATATGTATATGTATATATTCATTTTGCATGAAATGTAGTAATGAAAAACTGATACTCATTTGTATAGCTGTATACAAGAACCATGAATTATTTTCATATAAATGTTTATTCATATGCAATTTGTTTAACTATCAAGTGTGACGTATGCAATCTGTTAATTCTGAGCTGTTAAATAAATATATATATATATATATATATATATCATACTGGTTTGCCATGTGTATATGATAACATTCTTGCTTATACTTTATGATATGTTATAATGCCAATTCTGCTGCATATATAGGTTGATATGAAATATAATAGATATGGAATGTTAATACCGATTCCGTATATACATTGCTATGTTATAAAAGGTCAGTAGACTAAAGATTAAAACTGGGCCTTAAAATTGATTAGACTGATTTATTATTTTAAAGGAATGAAATAATGTTGGTTAATTTATATTTCATTTTTTAATTATTGTATGTGATACAATAGTTAAAATAGCCAATGCTTTGAAATGTTTAAAATGAATATGTGGGCATGTTTCTTATATATTGTTGGATTTAAATACATATACATTATTCATATGTATTTTATTTAAATCTAATTATTATTACGAATATAAATACATATATTTGATATATGTAAATAACTATAATATCGTTTCCACTATGAATTATAAATTCCCTTTAAAGCAAATTATGTTATATTAAATCATGGTGAGGTCTTCCAATAGTACACCCATCAATGTCCAATCTCATTGGATATAGGTAACGCCAAAGCGTTGTGCATCCTTTTATTTTGGTTATATGCGGTAGGAGTAATTGTCGTGCTTCGACTGTATTATTGGGTCTGATTTAACTAAGGCTGCATAATAGGATTATGGCCTTAGAGACAATAACATGAATTATTCTACATTTTGAGCAAATCAATAATACTGAACAAAATGTTCATCACGCGATCCAAGAATTATATACCACAAGATGCCTATCTAAAAGGTTGGGTTTTAGGGATTAGCCAAAGCTAAGTCAAGGCATGACTAGATATGGATCTTGGAACACCGTTATATATATACATATATATACACACACTGATATATGCTTATAAAAAGAGGGATGTTAATTTGAGTGGGAGCGTATTTAGTTTAATATTTACACATTTATGTAAATATAAATTTTGATTGTCACAAATTTTGTATTTATATTAAATAAATATTACAGAATCAGTTATTATTTATTATCTACTGTAGATATTAAATAACAAAATAACTCCGATAATTTAAATTAATCTTTGAGAAGGATAAATAAAATTAAATCAAATTTCTTGACTAACATTGAAATTTGAGGACTATCCTCAAACAAATTAAACGTAATTGTTTTATAAATATCAAAGATCTAAGATGAAAGTTGAAGTGTGACTCCAACCGAATAAGGTATAACTGTTATAAAATCTACTTATACATCTCTAGTATTAGATACTAGATATGAATCACATAAATGTATGTTAATTAACAGTAATTGTAAAAGTAGAAATCAGATAAAAGGACAAGAACACTTATGATTTGAAAAGAAGCAAATGTTACTAGATTATCCATAGGAAATTGATTCTTGTTGTACATACTGGCTTAATTAAATAAATAAAATAATTGTTATTATGAAATTCTATTTAAAATAAATGTTATGAAAGATCTTGTTCAGAAAAGTTTGAATTTGATTTGCAATAAAAGGGACAAGTGTTATTCATTTTATTTAAATGAAATATCATATGGAATTTCAGAAATAGTTAATGATCTTTGTAAATCCTTAACTATTATGTACTTGACATAAATACTGAGTGGACTAAATTTAGTGATTTAAATCAAGCATACCTTTAGCATTACCAGTTAGCTTATATAACCAAGAAAGTACATGAAAACTCCATAATGATGGAATTTTGAAATCATTTGATTTTGAATCATATGAAAAATGTAAATCTTGTTTATTAGTTGAATCACCTTTCACTTGACACAATGAATGAGTGATAAGTATGGGGTCTCATACATAATGATGTATATGGAGCAATGAATACATAAGCTAGAGGTAGGTTTTATTACTTCGTTATACTTACTAAAGTTGTCTGTAGATGTAGATATGTGTATCTTAAGAAATGCATATCAGAATCCTTTGAAAAGTTCAAAGAATTCAAAGTGAAGTTAGAAACTAATTTTAATAGAAAATAAATACCTCTCGAACAGATCGAAAGAGAATATTTAAGCCAACTATATAATGACTATCAAAATGAGTTTGAAATTGTTTCACAACCCAATCCACCTAAAACATCATATTAGAATGATGTGTTTGAACGGAGACATCGCACCTTATAAGATATAGTACAATTAATGATAAATCATATAGATCTTCCAATAAATTAAATTTAGAACAATTATATTAAATCCCACTAAAACGATTTAAAGACGCCATATATGATATGGACTAGGAAATGTCCTAGTGTGTCTTATACAAAGATTTGGAATGTAAGGTGTTTGTTAAATGTCATTCCTCTAACAAGATCGGACCTAAATCAAATAACTATTTTGTGTAATATCCACAAGAAACAAATGGATATTATTTTTATAAATCCTCTGAGAATAAAATGTTTATTGCTCGAATTGGTATTCACTTATAGGAGAGCCAGTCTCTAAAATACCGATGGGAATGAAATAGAATTCGAAATGTCTCGAAAACCACAAAATGTCATTGAATCTTGTAAAGACAAGAAATTGAGTGGGAGTGACACAATAATTCTTATGTTGTATATTTTGATAAAACACATTAATTATTTTGAATAATGTTAGTTTTTAAAACTAGAAATTAATACTGATTCTAAGAAAGAAAAATGTTTGGATTAAGAAGTTCATAACTGAACTTATTTCATTGTTGATCCAATGATTTGCATTGCGATAACAGTATGGCTATTGCTTAAGCCTAAAACCTTAAACTCATTATCGATCCAAACATATATTTAAGAAATATAATTCGTATGTGAAATTGTTCACAAAAGAAATGAACATATCTGCAAAGTTGCAAAAGTTGTAATGTTGCAGACCTGCTGAATTAGACTCTATCGCAGCAGAAGTTTAATAATCACACTAGTTTCATGAGTATATGATACATGAATAATTGACTCTAGTGAAAATGGGAGATTGTTAGAATTTATGCCCTAGAGGCAATTCATTTGATGAGATTGATAACACTGTTGATGTTATTGTTTTATTTGGAATAAAATAATATTCTATTATATTATATTTATTATGTAATATAAATATTAATATAATAGAATTCCTTAGAATTATAATACGGAATTATATAGTTCGAGTAAGACTTGAATTTGAGACTATATAATATGATAAGTATTACAATTCTTAAATGTCCATGGTCGAGTTTTATTGTTTATAAAGGACAACAATAAATTGTTGAGACTAGTATGTTAGTTGACCGATGATCTCATCTCCTTGATCATTTATATACATGATATTAATTTCAAAACATAAATACGTATTGGAGAATATCGTATTGGGATGACCCACCGTGAGATAACTACATGGAATATAATTAATAATATAATAAGTTATTCTCATAGTGATAGTGATGTAATGGTCCTCAGACCTAAAATCATTATAATTTTATTCGAGGATATTTGTGTTTAGATATCATCTAAAGTTGTTCGTCACAGATTAATGATAACAGTGATTATTAGATACATCTCGAATCGAATGAAAATTATGAATAATCTAGATGGAATTTAATGCTGCAATATATTTGTAGTGATATCCATGGGCCTCTTAATTGAGTGAGACTGCGAAATGCATGGTTGTGCTCAAATATTGATTTGTTTTAATAGTCTACTCATCGATCAAGAAAAGCAGATTAAATTGTAAAGAGGATGATACGATCCATGCCTTGAGTTTAATCCTGCATATATTAGTTAAAAGAATTATATTGCATTGATACACTGGTCACGGAAAGGTTGCATCGAATCGTTGATCTTATTATAACTTGGGTAGCAGCGACATATTGCTAGATGCCATTCACTATTTATGATTTTAAATACGATTTAAAATCATTGCCAATGTTGTAATAACCTATAGGGTCACACATATAGAACATCGTAAGGAGATGACTGATTTTGTTTCGGAATAAAATAAAATATCAATCGTTGATATTTTATTTCAAAGGGTATAAGGAATGGCTCCTTAATTTTGGGTACATGTGTGTGTTAGAAAGGATTTCACATCTTTTATAATAGAACACGGCTACACAATTGTTAGTTGAATTCGATTCATCAATAAAACCCTAGAAAACAAAATTAGAAATGGTGGCTAGCACGGTTATCTTCTTCTTTTTTTCGATTCGTATGACAATCGAAGACGATGTTCATGTGGATTATTACTATGGAGGCTCGACGTATGGAGGGCTGCAAGTCAATACAATCAAATCTGAAATGAATCAACAAATCAGACTTGAATTCCCAAATCGCGACAACCTTGGCAGGTATAATACTTAATATACAGTATTTTACATAGATACGTTAATTATGGTCTCTATTTAGTGTTAATCTGCTGCGTGATTGAACCCTAGAAATTCATCATTTTTTGTTTGTTTTAGGATTAGAATTATTTCAGGAAATCGTTAAAACCTGAAATATAAATCGACAATTTAAATCACATTTCACAAAAATCGAATTTCATTTGAAAATAGGTACATATGTCGGCATACATATGTCTATATGTCGACATATCTGACCAATAATTTGAAATTTAAAATTTGAATTTCAAAGGTTTAAACTTTCAAACTTCCCTCCAGCTTTTCACGGACTCTCAAGGTCTGAAAAGGTGTCATTGCCTTCTGGAAACTTGTGCCTATTCAATTCATATCCATTCAATTTCTATATATACACCTAATCTCTCTACCTTTCATTCACAATTCAAAACAATATTCTTCATGTCTATTCTCTTCAAAACTATCAATTCAATGGCTTCCTCAAGTTCATCTCAGAAATTGAAGTTAACCAAAACCATCAAAGGTAATCTTCATAATGACAAATAAGCTATGAAAACCTATTTTAACTATGTAGCAAATGCTAAAGTTAATATGGGTGCTTTCGCTGTCTTTGGAAACTTTCCTTCTTATGATATTATCTCTCTCTTTCAACACAATGAAGTCTTGAATCTAATTGAATCACGGTATAATGACAAAGCGTGTTATCCTAAGCTTGTCAAGATGTTCTATGCGATTCTTAATCGTGGATTTTACAAAGGCAATGAAGTCCAAATTTGGAGCAGCGTCAAAGGCACGCAAATTTTTCTCGATGCCGAAGTCTTGGGCAATATCATAAATTGTAGAAGCATAGGCTCGGATTTTTTGGATTTCGCTACCAATGAAACCGATTTAGAAAATTATCACGACATATTCGAAAGCGATGCTCAAATGGATTTCAAAAATCACTTTTTCCATCCAAAAACAAGAATTGTCAATCTTCTCCTCCAACATACCATCACTCCTCGTTCCAGAAACTTTAATAATCCAACTCTCAAAGTCCAAAAAGTCCTCTTTGCTATTATGGGTGGCTTTAACATCAATTGGGTCGACATGATCTTAAAAGAAATCGAGCCCATAGAAATGTCATCAAGAGAAAACACCCTCTACTATGGTGTTTATCTCAATCGCATTTTCAAATACTTTGGAGTTGATCTCCACGGAGAAGAATTTTTGCCAAGGATAGTGTTTGACTCCTCAAACATACGTATCATGCAAATTTCTCTCACTTTCTAACCATATGAGACATTTGAAGCCAAACAAGCTCGAATGCAACAAGAATAAGCACCTATGGAAGTTGAATAAGAAGAAGAAACTTATTTAGAAAGTGTTGACTGCCCGACCAACACTAGACTCATTTCCAAAGGGATGATTGTTCAAAATCAAGTGAAGATTGTCAACAACCAAAAGAAGCTTAAAAAGAACTTTTCTAAAATGATCAAGTTCATAGACAAGATAGGAAGAAAGCTTGCAATCTCACCTTCCTCATCACCATCCGCTGAAAGTAGTCTATCTAGTTTAATTTATCTTTATGTATTTGCTTATATTTGCTTTTGAATCTCGTATATAGTGTGTCTTAATTAGTTGGATGTATTTGCTCTGCATGAAGTAATGAATGGAGCTTTATTCATGTTAAAATTGTCTTTAAGTTACTATAAAAACTTTATAATTAATTATAATATAATATAAGATAAGATCAAAAGATTCAAAATTTGAAAATTTAAAAAAAAAATGATGCATATGTCGACATATAACTGCCAGATTTTCAAAACTTTTCAAATTTTAAAATTAAATAACTAACTCACATCCATTCAAAACCCAACGAATACCAGACCTTGTTTAACCCTATTTCTTCCAGAAAATTCATTATTCTATTTCTTCTTCTTCTCTATTCATTTCTTATCTAATCAATGGCAAATCCAATTCATAACATAAGTGAAAATCTTGAAGATTCTTTGAATTCCTTCAAGAAAATTCTCTTCATAGTACTACGTAATCAGCGCCATCTACAGTTAATTCAGATGAGAATGGTTGAATATCAAGAGAAACATTTTGACGAAATTCATTAGTCAATCTCTTATCATTTCAGAGATGAAAACAACAAAGCATCTCACCAATGAAGAAGAATGGAAGGATATCAAGAAGAACCCAATCACTGGACAAGATGAATGGGTAGAAGTCCCAAGAACGTTTAATTACGTTGTATAATTGATATGTTTGATTTGTCTGAATTTGTTTGATTTGGATTCTGTGACTTAAAACTTGTATATATTTAACATATGGTGTGGTGTGCTTAATTTGGTTTGTAAATATAACTCATAACATATGGAATTATTTTGTTTGGATTAGTTTGTTTATATAACTATTATTGATTATTGTATGATCATAAATTTAGGAGAAGTATATTTCTTTAGTATAAGGATTTTATAGATTTATTTAGGATTAAGGAGGAGTACTTTACTTTAAATAGATTTAGGACTCATGGGGAGTATTTTACTTTGGTATAGGAATTATTTAGAAACCTATAGGATTTAGGGGGAGTATTTTTATAATTTCTTTTTGATAATGCCAAAGGGGGAGAAATTATTAAATATAAAATTAGTTTATAGGATTCATATAGACAGGGGGAGTATTAGAACGACCATCATCAACAGGTATGTACAGGTATGATATTTTTTAAACTAAGGTTGTCATTATAAAAAAAGAGGATGTTGGAGAATGGAGTTATGATGACAACAACCTTATTTCAATATTAAATGATTATAAAATATATACTAACACTTTTGTCTAGAATATACATATACATATGCAGGATTTATATATAGGAATTATTACTGAAGACTATACAGTTTAAAGATATTAGAGATTCAGAATTCAGAGATGATTCGAGACTCATGAGTAATCAAGAGTTCAAGAGTTTAAGATAAATATAGTAGTAGAGTCTAGTTTATGTAAGTCCCTGAATAACACTCCAGGTTCAAATTCAAATTCTGTTTTTCAATTTCTATTTTCAAATTCTATCTTCAATCACTATCTTCTCTATTTTACTTTCTTTACTTTACTTTTGATTTTAAACTCAAATTTTAAGTTTATAGGTTTTATATATTATATATATACTTTATATTTTATAGTTTTAAACTCTATAATTTTATAAATATGTTCATATATCTTAGATTTATGTTTTCATATGATTTCCCACTTTATATTACCTATTTATAACACTATGTTTTAATTCAAGAATTTCCAGAATTATATATATATATATATATATATATATATCAAAACACTTAAAAATGCTCAAAAATGAATTTTGAACTAGGTTATGTCGACATACACTATTGCCTATGTCGACATATAACTACCACATTTTCAAAATTGAAAGGAAGTGTCTTTTAATTATTTGTAACGTTCCAGAAGCGTTGCAACCTTTCATATCTTATAAATAAGGACTAATTTCGAATTTTTCATCATTCTTCTTCTCCATCTTCATCTCCTTTCTTTACACCATTATATTTTCTCATTTTTATGATTTCTACACTTATACTCCGCCGAAGTCAATTCTATTTATATAAAAATTCTTCTCTTCTCACTCTCTACTCATTACTCTTTGAATCGAAGTGCTATTGAAGAGTTATAGGGCTATTGTAATTGTTTGGGAAGTGTTTGGGAATCGGTGTTTTCCTTATAGCCGTGAAATCAAGGAACGGAATAGGTGTTTTCCTTGTTGTCGTGAAATCAAGGAACGGAAGCGGTGTTAACCTTGTAGCCGTGAAATCAAGGGGTGTAATTGGATATTGATATAGTAATTAAACTCTGCGCAATCCAGCATTGCGTGGGATGGACGTAGGAGTAATTTCGAACCAGTATAAAATCCGGTGTGTTCTTTCCTTTTCTGCATTTTATTTCTATTTATTTTGTGTTTCTGTTTGAGTCTGTGTTTGTGATTGTTTCTGTGGTGTGTGATTCATATATTAGATCATATAAGTTTTAGATTTTGTTTAAATTCTCAAAAACACTATTCACCCACTCCCTCCCCTCTAGTGTTAGTTTTGCTTTAACGATCCATTCCGCAATCCCTAACATTTATAAATACAAAATTCCCAATTTATTTATACAATAGTGTTCTTGTACACTTTATTAAATTTATTACCAACGATAATAAAATACAACAATTCTATAAAATTGATTCACAATCAATATTTATATTGTCATACAAATAGCAAACCAAATAATTCTTTGATTATCATTTAAAAGCCACATATTCACTTTAAATTCACTAATGTAGTCAGAATAGTGTTTATATCTGCTTGTCTGTTCTCGCTCACTGCCATATACCAACCTTATGGCCTTAAGTAAACGTGCTTCAGTGACCACTGTATGTGATATTCCTTTCTAATTGAAAGGATATTGCCATATCATAATTTTCCATATAAACCGTGTTTTAGGATTCCTTTTTGAATGAAAAGGATTTAGTGTTTGGTTGACATCTTATCTACCCATTTATTATAACTGATGTGTAAACTAGACTGAGTCGTGCGTGTATTCCTCGGGTCAGACTGAGTTATTTCAGGTTTAGATGTCGTTGATTCGTAATTTGTTGGGTATAGCTTGGACTATCTTTGAAGACTCTTTCTATTTTGCATAATAGTTCATTCATGTCATTGTAGAGTTGTACCATTTATCCATGATGTACTCATATTGTATATTCATTTGAGATGTAACATATGTATAAATTGTAATTCTGTGATTGTATTTATGTGTAACAGTGATCTTTCATATATTATTCTAAAATGATCCTAAACCATCGCAGTTTCTTATTAGGAGTGTTGGGAATGTCGATCCACTTGTGTTAAGAAAAGAAAATTTTATTCTTCCAGTCGACGTATTCAATACTTGACTAATATGAAATTGTGGATGGTCTCCTTTAACCAGCCCTGTTCTCCGCTCAAAGACGTCATTACTTGTTAATTCTCTTTATTAGAGCAGGTCTCGGGGTGGGACATTACAAATGGTATTAGAGCGCAGGTTCAGAACAGAGTATGTTCGACATAGAACATAACCATAATAATGCATGTGTTACAGCATGGAAGGATAACCATCGTGTCTACATTATCAATTCCTTCATTATCCTTGTTTTGTGTATGCCATCGGTGAATTCTGTGGAGCCTTGTGGTTTGGAATACCATTAGGAATGAGAAGTTTATCCTGCAGTATTCCATTATTCGATGTCTCTATCGTAGTATGACTTGATTAGAGAATCTTTCCATCCTCTTAATCTTTTGATGTTTAAACTTTCAGGTGAGATTATTAGAGAAAATTTAAACCCTATCCTTGTTGTTTAAATTGATTGTTGGGTTGTTTTATTGTGTAAAACTAAGAATATTGATGATGAGTAATAATAAAAACAACCCTTCTTGGAATTTAAATTAGTGATCATTTTATGTGTTGAATAGTCTGATGAGTGTCTTAAAGGTTTTGATCGATATGTCTGACCAGCGAGATCGATAAAAGTTTCTTAAACACTTATTTTAGGCCATCTAACACTAAAGATGAGTAGTAAAATAAAATTTGGTAAAAGATATAATATGTAATTAGCACATTAGGATAGTGTTAAACAACCACAAGAAATGTGGGCTACGGTGAATTGGGCAAGGTGATGGCGATGATTTATCGACTTCACAGCCAGTTGTTAAGGAGAATTTTTCAGAAATAGGCAGTTAAATGCTATTCTAGTCTAGATATAAATGAAAATTTGAAATGTGCTGGTTATAAAAGTGTTTTAAATATACAACTATCTAAAACAAGTGCTCTATTTTGGAATACTCATAAATAAATTCACTAGGTAGTTGCCGCCATTGAATTGGAATACAACTTACGGGGAATGGCGAGGCTATTTTATGACTTCGATGACAAGGTAGCATCAAGTATTTGATGAAAGATCGAAAATCTTGAGTTTGTATTTCAAGATACGCCTTGTGAAAGATAATTTGTGTTGTTTAAAGCTTAAATATTAAAGAGTTGAAGAATGTGGTTAAAACTTTGTTTAAAATTTTGGACAAATCAAGTGGGAAATTTTGATGTTAAAACGTAATATTTTGAAAATTTCTGAACTCTATGAGGTGATTTCCTAAATTGGGAAGTTCTTAAGAAATAAATTGAGATAAGCAACTTGTAGAATTTAAATTTATGAGGTACAAATCTTAGGAAATTACGTGACACAATTGTTTTAAGAGGAGAAGTCTATAACAACACGTATTTTCGGGTAACGGGGAAAGTACAGATTTAGTATGTTTTGTGATTCCTACAACAATATGTTGGTGATACGAGTTTGTGAGACCATCTCATATAATATTTAAATAAGAAACAAAGATTGAAGTATTTCTAAATTTGAGTGTTTAGAATAAATTATATAACTTTGTTATAATGGAAATTTATTCTAATCTATAATCATAAAATTATCAAATGATTATGAGGATATTGAAAATATGTAATATTGATTAGGTATTAATATTTAAAGGTAAGATATATTTTCACTATTAAGGATGATGTATGGATTGAAATAATTATTAAATTACTAATTTGGGTTTATAAATACAAGATGTATTCTTAATAATAATAATTGAGGATAGTATTCTAAAATACATTAGTGAATTTAAAGTGGAGAAGAACATTGGTGAAAGCCTATTGAGCACGATGTTGCATGGTAATAAATCCAAAGATGGAACCAACTGTAGGAAGGATTTAGAGGATTGGGGAATTCGACGTGAACTTCATACACAACCTCGTGGGAGTAAAACATATATTCCACCGGCTCCCTATATGTTGTCAAAATCCAAGAGAAAAATATATTGGAAAAGATTGTATGATTTCAAAGGATCGTATGGCTACTATTCAAATTAAAAAAATCAGATTTCTTTGTTGGATTGAAAAATAATTGGATTGAAGTCACATGATTACCATGTATTAATGCAACATTTATTGCCAGTAGAATCGAGAGGATTATTGGCAAAGAAGGCAAGAAAGCTATAATTCGCTTATGTTCTTTTCTCAACAAATTATGTCAACATGTTCTTGATAGAGAGAGGGTAGAACAAATCAATGTTGAGATTATTGAAGTTTTATGTGAGCTTGAAAAAAGAATTCCACCATCTTTCTTTGATATAATGGTACATTTATCCATTCATCTTGGAAAAGAAGCACAAATGTGTGGACCGGTTCATTTTGGTTGGATGTACCATTTGAAAGATATATGAAGACACTCAAAGATTATGTCAGAAACTATACACGATAATAGGGTTGTATTGCAGAATTGTATCTTGTAGTAGCATGCATGTTGTTTTTCAATGAATTTTTGAAAAAAAATCAGAACATATAGAGGAGAAACGATCTCGAAATGAAGATTATGAATGCAGTGGAATACTCGACGGACGTCCAATTTCAAAATTGAAAACAATTACATTGTCAGTTAATGAGAAAGAAAGTGCTCATTTAGATGTGTTAATGAATATGGCCGTGGTGGAACCATTTATGGAGTAAGTTTATGTTATATTGTTTTAATTATTTTGATGTGTTCGTAATGGTATATATAACTTATAATCAAATGTTCAATACTAGTTTGCACTTGGAGGAATTAGAAAATTTTGACTAGCGCATGAAAAAAAATGCGACCTTAACTTAGGAAACACATACAAAAAAATTGCCAATTGGATTAAAAGGAATGTTAGTTATATTTCAAATATATTCTCGTATGACTATTAATATTATTATAAAATTTACATGCTAAATGAAATTTGTTGTAGATACCTATTATCTCCAAGGATCATAAAGACATGTTAAAATGGATTGCTTACGGTCCGAAGGATGATGCCATGTCTTACAAAGGATATATCATCAATGAGCAACGTGTTCATGTAAAAGTTTTAGGGAGACAAACTCGGAATTATGGGGTGACTTGATGCGACTACTATGTGTAGAGCAAGTGCAAAAGATATGTCCCAAGTGGTTGATGTGGACACATATTATAAAGTATTGACAGATATAATTTTATTAGATTATCATTTATTTTATATTCTAGTTTTTAAGTGTCGTTGGGCTTATAAAGGAAATGGAGTAAAAGTTGATGATGATCGGTTCACTCTTGTTAATTCACATCAACATCATTTTCACGAGACTCATACATACTCGCATCTCAAGCAAAACAAGTATTTTAGTCAAGAGAGAATGATGTTTCTAATTAGTATGTTGTAATGAAAGCACCATAAAAAAGTTTTAATGATTTAGAGAATCCCAATTGCATCGAGGAAGATACCCAAGTGGTGGAAGATGAAATAACCGAAGTGGATGGTGAAGATGTTAGCTATGTTAGAGAGGATTGCGAGGGCATACTTGAGTAGACTATATGTCCTACTTGAGCATGGTTGTTCATTTGCTTTAGTGATGGTGGAACTTATAAATTAAATCCTGTCTATTTGGAAATTTCATTGAACTTGTATTGATTTTCTTTAGTGTTTGTTGTTCATTGCTACTTATAAATTAAACCGAAGCAAACTTGTATTGATTTTCTTTAGTATTGGTTGTATTGAACTTGTAAATTAAAACAAGCTCTTTATCTTGCTATAACCAAACCTCGCCATTGCTATGTTTGCTTGTAGTTGTAACATAGTAAATTAGTCCGAAAAAATCAATATAGTATTTTTATAAAAAATCCAAAGCAAAACCCTATGAATGTATAACAATCATACAACAGTAACCCCAATCGATTCATTAGGAATTGTAATGACCCGCATCGTCAGCGGTATAATAATTAATTTATTTAATTATTTAAATAGTGATATAGTGAATTAAATGGTCATGGAATTAAATAATGGTGAATATTTAATTTAAAATAATGAATTAAATAATATATTTAATTCTGAAATAATCAGAATTGGCTGAAATGGCGATATGGTGTGAACTGAATCATCTGTGATATTTAATTCCGCTTGGAATTGAATTTGAAATAACGAATATATTATATAAACGACAGTTTGAACGTAGAGTTATAGTATAATAAAAATCGATCTCGAAATCGCGCTGCAGTTCGTAAATTGGCGATTCGAACTTCAACTGAATGTACGGGAGTCGTTTTAAGCCGGATTTCTGTGAAACAAGAAACGTGTGGAGCTGGTGGAGTATATCTTTCTAGTGGAAGAGGAAAATCGGGATTTCGTCATTTAGATTTTGATGTACGTCCAAATCAAATTTTAGAAAAGTCGTTGTGGAATTCCTTTATAATTTATAAAGGAATTATTTATATTTTAAAAAGGGAATTCAATATAAATCGAATATCGGGTTGACCCAGATTTGAAATATCGAGTTATAAATCCCAGTAGAGTTGTATGGTATTTCACTGTGAATATATACGATAATATAAATTTATTTGTATTTAATTTAATTATATTTATATATTTAAATGGGTCATCCAGAGCTTTAAAAATAGCCACTTTAGCAAACGAAGTTGGAATTCGATGAAACTAATTTTGTTAGATCCACAATGTCAAATAGTTGCTAGATGTCAGTTTCCGTGATTATTAGAGTCACTGTGTGGTCATACGGATTTTTAGAGAGAGAAACAGTCAGTATTTTGACGGTTAAAAATATGTTGTGTGAGCAAACGGAGTCGGAATTCGACGAAACCAGTTTCGTTGAGACCGTAATGTCGAACTGTAGTTGCATGTCTAGTTTCGTGTTTTTTGGGGTCACTGTGTGATCACAGGGATTTTTAACAACAAATGAACATAGCATTTGCTTAAAAATAAATTTAATAATCGAATAAAAAAATATTATAATTTTTCCTATAAGTATCCTACCTTATTTCCTAAACCCTAAATTTTCCACTTCCTTGGTCAACAGCAAGAAAATTCCGTCGTTCCCTTTTTACAGCAAAAATACTTCTCTCGACACTTTCAAAAATCAAACCAAAATCCAAACAAGGTTTATAAATTACAACATATATATATATATATATATATATATATATATATATGCAATCCCCGTCTCATTTTCTTCACTTCTACATTTTCCTAGTTGAGTGCGATTCCTGTTTTCTCGATGTTGGTTTTACACAGTAGAAACTAGGGTTCGATATACGTTGGATTTGGGGCATTGTTTGAGGAAATGGAGTTTGTAATTGGGTTTAGTGTATCGAATAGCACCTCGTCGGATTTTATGGGAAGTTTAGGTGGGGAGAAAGTTCGATCACCCACTGTTACCGTCGCAAGATGCTGAAGATCGGATTTCAAAAGTGAGGTGCGAGTTTGGCAACATTATGATGGGAGTGTAGAGATTTGGATGAGGATCGAAGTGGTGTTGTCGGTTTTGAGATCGATGGTGAAATGGAGGATCGGTTTGGAGTTGAAATGATGGAAATGGCATTGGAGTTTAGGAGCAGGTCACAGCCGATTTAGGGAGAAGAGGTAGTGCGAGTTGGATCTTTAATGGGCTTGTTTAAGAAGGGTAAGGCCCACGTGATTAAAATCTAGTTATTTTATTTTTGTTTAAAATGTATATGAACTTTGAAAAGGTATAACTTACTTATACGATATCGAAATTCTGCAAAACAAGATCCATTGGGATCGTATGGACAGGAGCAACACAATGAGACTGACTGGGAGTGAATCCGAGCTCGTTACAATTTATTGCAAAATAAATTGTCCATCTGAATCAACGACAATTATCGTTATTAACGATGATATTCCAAAGTGAGTAAATCTCACTAACTCTGAACAGTTTATAATTTCATGTTGTATTTTTAGAACTGTTAAATATTGGCTGATTGACTGTGTGTTGACTGTTTGATTGAACTGCTAGTCAGTTGGTGAATTTCTATATTGATTCTGTTTAACAGAATATATCATATGGAACTGAAAGTGATGTTATGTATATTGTTTAACATCTGTGATGCAGGGAAACAGGTTGGAGGAATCCAACTGGATTCCTCAACATTTATTTTACTGTGATTCATATATTGTGGTATATGATGTAATATATAATCTGTTGTTGATTATGTCAGTTTGGACGATATTTATCGTTGTTATATGGTATGTTAAATACCATAAGAAATACTGGATGTAGGAAAGGGGATTTTCAAAGTGTATTTTGAAAATGAATTATTTATATAAAATCAATGGATTTTATATTATAAAAGAAAAAGGGTTTTGAATAAAAGAAATATATTTGATAATCAAATATAAGGGAATTATGTTTGTAAATCAAATATAAGGGAATTATATTTGTAAATCAAATATAAGGGAAAGAATTTGTTAAACAGATATAGAGGGAAACATTTGTAAAACAAATATAAAGGAAAATATTTGTCAAACAAATAGAAAGAGAAATATTTGTAAACCATTTACAAATAGGTTAAAAAGGATTTATTTACTTAGGGAATAAATAAAGGTAAAAAAAAGGATTTATTTATTTAAGGAATAAATAAAGGTGTAAAGGAGATATTTATTTGATAAACAAATAGGATTGAATCAAAGAGATTGATAAACAAATAGAATTAAATAAAAGGAGTATTTATTTGACAAATAAATAGAACAGAATCAAAGGAGTAACGTTATTAAAGAGAACATTTATAAAGTGAAGAACCGTTACCAAAATTAAATCTTTATAAATGAATAAACGTTATCAAATAGGAGTTATTCAAATAAGAGAAACCGATTAGAGTTAGAAATGACCGATTAGAGTTAATCAGTGAGGGTTGACCAGTTAGAGTTGACTAATTAGAGTTAATCAAATAGGCGTTAATCGAGTAGAGTTATCGAATATCACTTATTCGAAGTAGAGTTGTCGAATATAGTGTATTCGAGAGAGGAATAATCGAATATTGGTTATTCGAGGTGAGTTAATCGAATCTAGTTATTCGAAAGGAGTTATCGAATCTAGTTATTCGAGAGGAGTTATCAAATCTAGTTAAGTGAAAGTAGTTATCGAATAGTTTATTCGAATAGAGTTAGTGTAGTTATCGAATATAGTTTATTCAAATAGAGTTAGAGGAGTTATCGAATCTAGTTTATTCGACAGGAGTTAAGCAAATAGAGTTAATCCAATAGGGTCAGTCCAATAGAGTTAATTGATAAGAGTTAAGTAAAAAGAGTTAATCGAATATAGTTATTCGAAAGGAAGGTTAAGTAAGGAAGTTAGTTAAAGAAATTTAAAGTGAACTTTGCCTATTTCAAGGTTAGAAATGTTGTTCTGTTAAGGTCTGAGAGGTAGTTCTACCCCAACTTGATTGGCTTCGTTTTTAACTAAGGAATGGCTAAGGTTCGGCAGTAAAGGATGGTAAAGTGAACTTAGTAATTTAAGGAAATGGTTGAGTGGGCATAGCGATGTTTTATCTAAACATCTTCTTAATCCAAACGTAGGAGTTTTGGAAATGTTTTCCAAACAAGAATCAGAAATGTTTTCTAATACAGAAAACAAGGAATGGAAATGTTTCCTGTGTTAATAAAGTATATTTTCTAAATATAGAAAATAGTAAATGTTGAATATAGGGAAACAGGAGATGTAAAATGAACTAAAGAGATTAATGTTAAATGATGTTTGTTCGATATAATTTCCAACTGGAAATAATATCGTTGTTTGCACACTTGTTTTTCTTTGATAGTTAACTCACAGACTATCGAAGTTTTGACCCTTTTAACGTTGTTAATATGGAGAGACCGGTTGGATTATTATCCAAAGAACCACTCTGTATTGGAATAAGCGTTGTGAATCATATATGCCAAAGATAATTGAAGATGGAGTAAAGTGCAAGGGCTATTGTATAAGTCTTAGATAACTGTGTCTAAGATGGATATACTGAATAGTACCTTCGGTTCATCCTGTTCCTGGATGACTTGTATGGACGGATGTCTGACAGAGTATTTCCAAATGATCACGTATATTGATTTCTCCAACCGTACCAAGAGTGGAAGCGGAGAAGGAAACTTCTTTTAGCTAACACATAATGTATTGTTGTAGACGTCAATTGGTGATTTGATGGGTTTGACGATGTGACATTCGAAGTGGATCTGGTGTGATGACAAAGCGTAGCTTCTAGCCTCATCAACCGGTAAATGACAGGAATCGGGCAGGCAGCATGGCTAAGTCGGTCGCTCCGAAGTAGGGTGTATAATCACATGATCTAGAGTTTCATTTACTTCTAAAAATCTATTGTTGATGTTGTCCTATTCGGGAAATGGTTGCTGATCCCAACCATTGGTGATATACATTCGATACACTCAAGCGAAATGAGTGGTCGGTCATGTGTGGCCGGGTTGCAAGATGTTCTTGTTGAACCCAGTGTATTCCTTTCTAGAGGTACACTAGCGAAAGGTGGTTCCACACCTTGTCATAGTTGGAAATCCATTACCCAATACTGTGACGACCCCATTTCCCGCACAGACGGAGACAAGGGTAATCTTTGGAATATAACACAGAAATAGATAATAGCATAACAGATTAAATAAATACACCAGATAATGAACAATAGAATATACTGGATAGAAGTAATCATCAGAGTTACACAGTATACAGGATCATACTTAGTACAAATACAGTTCAGCTATACATAAATGTCTACAGCGGAAACAAACAAAATATGTACAACAGGAGCTGAACAACATAAAAAGAGATAAATAATAGAATTCATCTTCAGCTCCAGCTATCTCGAGAAAGAGCCAGCTAATCCTGAATACAAGGCTGCCCATGTAGAAAAAGGGGCACCCGAGTTTGAAAGTGAAACAAACTACGAGTCAGTCATGGGACTGGTATGAGAAATCTACTCTACACATTAATAATACGGCTAATCACAGGGCCACGCCACTTTCGTGTAACGGGTTTACTCCATTGGATTGCCAGTGCTTTAAAAACAAATCTTTCTTTTAAACATCGCAATGCTTTTTATAAAAATGAAGCCATTATAAGACTCAGTTCCCATCACACAATGCAACGCAAACCGGAGGATAGAGTTTTTACCTTATAATGGCCAAGATATGCTTGATACGAATAAAAACAAAAGCATTTGATATTACTACTATTGTTTATATGTTTCAAAAACAATTTCAAATCATAACTATCAATCATAGATGACATGAGCATCCCATGCCACTATGTTGCCAAATATAGGTATACAATCAAAACCGCACGATGTCGTATTTGGAAATTGGATTTCCATCATGAACCGAGGCAAGGGATAGTCCTCACCGAATTCGAGACGCTCTAGCCTGCCCCTCAGGAACAGCCGCAACAGCCCCTTAGATCGTCAGGGTCGGTCCACCGATGTGGATTATTATGCCTGAACACTGCGTTTCCCCACCCTATGGGGCGTAAACGAGCCAACGAATGGCTCCTTCGGCTTCACATAGTCACCGGTATATCCGAGGCGCCTCGCAACAGCAACAACCACATAAGTAAAATGTCAGGCCGTGTAAAAACACCGACACAACTCCTAGCTAGAAAGAAACGCAGGCCCTCCCTGATGTCCTCTCCTGTTTCTGGTCCATACCGGGGTGTGAGGCTCGCGAATTTACGTTATACACAAAGCTACGCCACACCGGCGGTGCTTTGATCATCAATCACAAGACTTTGCTTTTCAACAGAAGCCCTATTCACTGCATCTTAGCATGCCACAAAGGCAATTCACCCCACGCAACTGATGGTCATCAATCGCACAGAATGAATTCCAATGTCAGACACACAGTCCATTTGCAAGTCCGTTCTGGGTCTGAACGAAACCGGAGGCACTAAATACCTCGCATATTCATCGATTTCCACGTACGTCTGGACGATCACCACTAATTATCCATATTTCGGGATGCCTCCCAATCAGGACCTCAGTGACCATCCAAACGAGGTGAAGATCGGTCTTCAACCCCCGTCTTCATCTTCGACTTCTTATCGTCGATTCAGTTATTCAGAATGGGATAAACCCGATCTTTCTTAGCAACTCGCGTATATAATAAACAAGTGCAACACTAACATACATACGCAACATTTCAATTCATTAGTCACTAACCGTCAGTCAGTAAGAGAACGATTTCCCAAATATTAACCCCGAAGGCCGAAACCAACATCAGATCAACACCCAGGAAACCATTCGACTTAGCCAACCTTCAGTTAATTTCTAAATTTCACATCCATATCGTTTATAATATTTTATAACGATTTATCGCTATTTTTATTTAATTTTAAATAGCCAATTTATTCAAAACGACGCTTCGGGCCATAACGCGGCCGTGGCGCTGTTTTTCTTCAGATTTGATTTACACATATCTGAATATCTAACTGTTGGATCTTCACAAAATTTGCATCATTAGAAAGATCTTTTCAAAACGAATCCAACGGTTCTAGTTTCGGGAAAATCCGACGGTCGGATCTCCCGGTATAATCGTTTGAAGTTTCGATTTCAAAATACGAACTGCAGCGTCGTTATTCGATTAAATATAATTATATTTATATATATATATATATAATCGATTCTGGCGCTGTTTTCCTTCAGATTTGAATTAAACATTCCAGACAATCCAACCGTTGGATTTTTAAAAAGTTGGTGCCGTTGGAAAGATTTTTCCAAAGCGAACCCAACGGTTGCAGTTTCGGGAAAATCCGATGGTCGGATCTCTCGGTATAATCGTTTGAAATCACGGTTTCAAAATACGAACTGCAGCGTCGTTATTCGATATATTTCAATTATATTTATATATATATATCGATTCTTCGATTTCAAAAACTATATTCTTTTCACACATTTGATAAAAATAATATTTTTTTTTATCTAACTGGCTTCTATTTCAACACTTCACTATTTTTACCAATTCATGTATATAATAAAAATGAGATTTTTAGTGTAAAACAATTTATTTCAAAACTCGATTATTTTATATAGTTAATATAGGTGATAAAAATAGGATTTTTATTTTAAAACAATTTATTTCAAAACAAGATTATTTTATACATTTCATATTGATGTTAAAAATGGGATTTTGATTATAAAACAATTTCTTTCAAAATATGAATACCATTCAACACATGAATTTCAATTCAACGAATGAATATTGATTCAACACATGAAGGTTTTCTATAGTTTATATATATATCGATAAAAATGTGATTTTTATATTTAAAACACGAATACCATTCAACACATGAATTTCAATTCAACGAATGAATATCGACTCAACACATGATGGTTTTCTATAGTTTATATATATATATATATAAATGTGATTTTTATATTTAAAACACGAATACCATTCAACACATGAATTTCAATTCAACGAATGAATATCGACTCAACACATGATGGTTTTCTATATAACGAATAAATATAGTTTCGACAAATGGAAATAATTCAAACATATGAATATTATTCAAAATTTTGGCAGCATAACGACAGGGTAGCTAAAACCGGGACCGTCCCTAGTACGGCTCCTCGCCCTACCTTAAAACCGCACGGTTTTTGACAATAGGGAATCATGCATCTAGTTCGCATGCAGGCGGCATGTATATTTATTTCATTTCCACAAACTAATCCTACGTGGTTTCAACCAAATATTTCTCAACCACAAATGGGTATTTTTCAACCACAATCAATCAATATCAACCACAAACAATTCCAATCAACCATTCGCTATCAATCAAATTTTCACACCAATCACAACCAATAAATATCGTCCATGGTTTGTGGACGAGGGGCGTATATATATAGCAATTCACTTCTATTTCAACACATATACGGTTTTTACAACGCATATACAACTTATACATCGAACGTACAACTTATACAACGCTTATACAAGAGGTGTACAACGCTTATATAACTCATACATCGACTATATAATTTATACATCGTCGTTTTCCATATCGTTTATTAATTAGAAATCTCACATTGGGTTCCACTCCACCAAAAATAGCAGAAGGCTCAGAAAAATATGCGGTCTCTTCTAGAATGTAGAAGACGTCCACACGAGTCCACTTTCTCTTGTTTCACTGAATTTCGTCAAGAATCGAAAAAGATATGATTTTTACAGTGAAATCAAAAACCGTAGCGCTTTAAATTGTTATAATATAGTTAAATATTAAATCAGCCGTACCTCTCTAAACCTGTTCAGAACTAGGTTTTGATTTTTCTCGACAACCGTTGCACTATAGGACAATCGGCCACTGCCACCTGGAAGAGGAAGGAGAGGCGCGCAGAACGAGGGCAACCTCGTCGAACTCGGTGGTCGGAGGCGGCGGCGGCGGCGAATTGAAGTCGCCGACTTTAGGGAGGTGGTTCTCTCTCCACAGGCCACGAAAAATTCCAAACTTTATACGGATTTGAAGATCTCGAGAAGATCTTCAAAAAGTTCAACTGTGGCACGAGCTAATTCGGCGTGGATTGATCGGAAAATGAGGGGGAAGGTTTCGAGCGGTTTCCGTCGTTCGTCGGGGAGAGAGAAAAGGAATTTTCTCTTTTTTTTTATAAAAATTCTGATTGGCCGGTGGGTTTTAAAGGGGTTTTCTGACCTGACCACCAATCTAAATCCAACGACTGTCGTCCCTAACGTTTTACCCCTATTCCGAACACAATGGGATATGTTTCGTAGGCCCATTCGATTGTTTCAGTCAGTTTCCATTCAATTTAAAATATATAACATTCAATATTCGATTTGAACGTACATTTCAATTTGCCAGGGCCACAAACTGATTCGAAAAATTCCAGAAAAATAAATCTGGCTATGTTTTGATGATACAGTCCCAACAAAACTAGTTTCGTCGAATTCTGAGACCGTTTGCAAAAAGGCCCATTTCTGGTCGATCCAATTTAACTGTAATTGATCAAAACACGTTTTCCTTTGCCACGCTCACATACTAACTTCAAAAATTATGAAATTTGAAACCTAGCAATAAATTCACATCCCAGATCCAACAAAAGTGGTTTCGTCGAATTCCAAGGTCGTATGCAAAATGGCCAATTTCACGGGTTATATAAATTCCATAGCGACCTTTCTGAAAATTCATTTGGCCATAACTTTTGCTTTCAGCTATGAAAATTCGATTTTTCAGATTCATTAGAAAGGTATTCACTAACAGATTTAAATATTTTAGGTTTCACTCAAATCTGTTTTGTTTTGCACCCGGTACAGTCCGACAAAGTTTGAATTCAATTTTTGAAACTACAACGCCAATTCAGGCCTTGTTTATAATTAGAATCAATTATATTCATTTTCAAACGTCGATTCAAACTCACTTTTCATTGCTATTATTTAAAATATTTATTTTAAATATTTCAAATCCATTATTTTTGCCAATTTAAAAAATTTAAATTGGTTCAGATTTTCAGGGTCGTTACAATCTCCCCCACTTAAAACTTTTCATCCCCGAAAAGGAACAAAGTCGAAAGTGGTTTGATTAATCAACTCTATGATCGATCCGGCTTCCATTCTCCAACTTTTCAGTTTTTGAGAATTCTCAAATTCTTCGAAAATTTGGCTAACACCCGGAATTTTCGAAAAATTTCACCATAACCTCCTTTGTACGGGGAGAGGTTCAGAAATTTATTGGGCCGTATTAGGTACCCAATAAATCCTAATAAGCATACACATATTTATAGTGATATATTCTGGTGTTTACAGGGGAGCGTGTATTGATAATAACTGCAGAGAATAAATTCTCGTCACCCTGTCAAAGCCTGAGGGAGTGTGTATTTTCAATGCTCCAGAGGATAAATCCTCGTCACCTCGTCTCGCGTGGGAAATAAATAGTCCATGTGTCGTATCTAATAACTAGGGAGACGTGATTATTGTCAACTCCAGACCCGTGTAGGGTTTTATTAATCTGGCAATTTTATCATTACAATTTAAATAGTCCATATCTGTCATCAGTTCAACCTGTAAAATATAGTCATCGCCATACAAGCCTCTCGCTCGTATGGTAAATCTTCCACCTCGTTACACAAGCTCCAAGTGCTTATGTGGTATATGATGAAGTATGCCTATCTTCTGAAGTATGCCATGTTGTGTAGTTCAAAATTAATTGTTACTATCCTATGGCGTCATTTATTATTACACACGGAATAACCAGCACTCCGCATCCAATGGCATTCACAGGAGTTGATATAATAATATTTCGCATCCAACTCATTAAGGTTTACCTATTTGTCAGGCACGCAAATAAAATCTTTACTCAACAGCTATCCATTTACCTGTTCAAACATATATAATGCACATGTATATATTTCCATCTATTTTCTAAAAGTTCAATGTGTGATTTAATCGAATAAATTCTACCATTATTCTATTATTAATTAAATTAACTATCGTTTCAATAATTTAATTAATCAAATTTACTATCACACAACACAAACAAAAATCAAATTGTTTTTAACTTTTCAAAATCATACAAATCAATTTCTATATTCTTTTAAAATCTTTCAGACTATAGAATTAAAAGTGCACATCCATGGAAAGAAAATAACAACAGAATAGAGAACTAACTGGTAATGCAAAGTATGGTAAATGTGCCTTGCACCGGAGTCAATCAGAGATATCCACTCGGCATCTAGGATAGGCTTTCTGAATGCTCTCCTCAGTTTCCCAAGTACAAACTCGCGGATCTCCACTCCATTGCACTTTAACTAAGTGAACTTTCTTGTTCCTCAGCTCTTTGGTTTCTTTGCCGATGATCTTTAGCGGCTCTCGTCTCACAACCAATTCAGGGGTAATTTCAATATCCTGTTGAGCTGCTTCTTCCACGATCAAGTCTGGATCATGAACGTGCTTTCGAAGTTTAGATATGTGAAATACATCATGAACTCCAGGCAACCAATCAGGTAGTTTGACCCTATAAGCGAGAGTTCCGACCCGTTCCAGAATAGGAAACGGACCAATGAATTTGGGCGCCAACTTTCCAGTTTTACCGAACCGGATAACTCCTCTCATCGGCGATACTTTCAAATATACATAGTCGCCAACAGCGAAGGATATATCTCTTCTTCTCCTATCGGCATAGCTCTTTTGTCGGCTTTGAGCGGCGAGTAATCGCTTCTTAATAAAGTCGACTTTGTCGGCAGCTTCTCGGATCATATCTGGCCCCAACACAAGTCTATTTCCGGGTTCGACCCAACAAGCAGGAGATTGGCACGGTCTACCATACAACGCTTCGAATGGCGACATTGTCAGGCTCGCTTGGTAGCTGTTGTTATATGAGAATTCAGCCAAATGTAGATGGTCTTCCCATGATCCACCGAAATCTAGAACACACGCCCGCAATAGATCTTCTAAAATACGATTTACCCTCTCAGTCTGACCGTCTGTCTGAGGATGATAAGCGGTGCTCAAGTTCAGCTTCGTTCCCAGCTCAACTTGGAATGCCTCCCAGAATTTGCTAGTGAATATTGTGTCTCTATCACTGACTATACTGAGCGGCACTCCATGTATTCTAACTATTTCCTTGAAGTATATCTGCGCCAGACTCTGAGCGGTTCTGTTTGATCTGACAGGTATGAAATGGGCGGTCTTCGTGAAGCGATCTACGATCACCCAAATATTGTCATTCCCTTTTCTAGTTCTGGGCAGACCATCAATGAAATCCATAGAAATATGTTCCCACTTCCAGCCTGGAACATCTAGCGGTTGTAATAATCCAGCCAGTTTCTGTTGGTCGCTTTTGACTAGCTGGCAAGTAGGGCATCGACTAACATATATCGAGATGTCTCTTTTTAACGACTTCCACCAGAGTGTTCACTTGATATCGTTATACATTTTACTCACACCCGGATGGATACTGAGCTTAGATTTGTGGCATTCATCCAGCACATCTCTTCTGAGTTCGGGAATTTCTGGAACACAAATTCGTCCTTCTAACCTCAGAATCCCTTCGCTGTCGAGCTGGAAATCCGAAGCATTGCCTTCACGAATTCGCCGACTCATTCCTTTGATAAATTGGTCGTCTTTTTGGAGAGCTGATATCTTGTCAATCAACGAAGTCGCAATGATAAAACTAGCGATCATTTCATTCTTTCGGCTTAACGCATCGGCCACGACATTGGCTTTCCCTGGAGTGTATAGAATCTCAAAGTCATATGCTAGAAGGAACTCTAGCCAACGTTGCTGCCTCAGATTCAGGTCCTTCTGGGTGAATAGATACTTTAGCGACTGGTGATCTGTAAACAGTTCAAATCTCTCACCCAGAAGATAGTGTCTCCAGATTTTCAAGGCGAATACTATAGCCAATAACTCAAGATCATGAGTTACGTAGTTTTTCTCGTGTGGCTTCAGCTGAAGGCTAGCATAAGCAATCACTTGGACTCTTTGCATTAACACTGCGCCAAGGCCTTCTCTAGAAGCATCAGTCTAGACCTTTAAATCTTGATTGCCATCGATGATGGTAAACACTAGAGCTGTCGTTAATCTTAACTTTAGCTCTTCAAAAGCCTCTTCACTTTCTGGAGTCCATTTGAATTTAGAGTGCTTCTTTGTAAGCTTAGTTAAGTGACCAAATATCTTCGAAAAGTTTTTGACGAACTTCCGGTAATAACTAGCCAATCCGAGAAAACTGCGGACTTCTGTAGGAGTACTGGGTTGTTTCCAGTTTTGAATAGCCGTGATTTTACTTGGATCCACAGCAATTCCTTCTTTCGATACGACGTGGCCTAGAAATTTTACTTCATCTTGCCAGAATATACATTTGGACAGTTTGGCTTTCAATACATTCCTTCTGAGGATTTCCAGAACCTGTTCTAGATGCTTTTCATGTTCGGCCTTTGATTTAGAGAAGATTAGAATATCATCAATAAAAACCAGAACAAATTTATTCAAAACTCCTCTGAACACTCTATTATACAGATCGACGAAGTATGCTGGAGCGTTACATAAGCCGAACGGCATTACTAACCACTCGTAGAATAAGTCGGGACCTCTGAATGCTGTCATTGGAACACACTCTTCGAAAATTCGAAGTTGGTGGAAGCCTGTAGCTAGGTCCATCCTTGAGAATACCTGTGCTCCATTCAGACGATCCAATAAATCATCGATCCGCGGCAATGGATATTTGTTCTTTATTGTCTGCTTATTCAAATCATGATAATCCACACATAGATGTAGAGTACCGTCAGATTTTGGGACAAACACTACTGCTGCTCCCCAATCAGAGAAACTAGGCTTGATCAGACCTTTCCATACTAGCTGTCGTGTTTGATTGTCAAGTTCTTCTTTCTCTTTTAAGGACATTCTTCGAATAGCATGAACTACCGGCCTTGCATTCGGAATCAAAGCAATCTTGAAATCTATTTCTCTCTGCGGAGGTAAGCGAACAACTTCTTCAAACACATCCGCGTAATTTTTGACGACCGGAATGTCTTTGATGAGGTCAGGAATATTCTCTGTAACTTCAGGGATATTTTCTATTTGAGCTGGAGAAACATTCAAAGTTGCCCAGAAGTCTTTTCTATTAGCATTCTGACCTTCACAGGGAATTGTTATATAATCACCTGATTTAATCTTCGCATTTACGATTCTGTCGGCGCATTTAACCTCAGCTTCATATTTGGTCAACCAGTCAAACCCTAAGATAAGATCAAACTCATTAAAATTCATGACGATGGAGATAGTAGGGAATTTATAGCAGGAAAAGGAGACAGGTACTGCACAAATCCAACTGAGATCGATGGAACCCCCAACCGGATTTTGGACAGTCGTTGGTTCTTTAAGCTTTCTCAACTTCAAATCCAACTTCTTAACTGCATTCTTTGCAATAAAGCTTCGTGACGTGCCTGTGTCAAACAGTACTTTGACTGGAATGTTTTTGACAGTAGGCGTTCCTTCTAAAACATCAGATCTTCCCTGACTTGCTGAGGGTGCTGAAGTTTCTGCCACTTCATTTACTTGAACCACCTTGGTCTTTTTTAACATCCAGCAGTCTTGCTTTACGTGACCAGCCCGATGACACAGATTACACTCTCGGGCTAAATGAAACTTGTTCTTGGATTTAGATTCATCCTTTCTTCGTTTATTCGAAGACTTGCAATTTTTCGCCAAATGTCCCTACCTATTGCAGCTTGAGCATATGGCAGTCATTATCAGTTCTTTCTCAGATCTAGTCCTCTTCCTCATGGCTCTGGGCTTCTTACTGACCTCTGACATTGTACTGGCTTCAGGACGATCAATTTCAGACTCAATTTTATTACTAGAGCTGACTTCCTCTTCGTATTGTTACATGCCTTTCTTATCGAGATCTTCGTACTGATAAGCCATATAAATCATGTCTGAAAAAGGGAGCTTCACATTCCTCATTACACTGTTCTGATATTTTCTTTGAAGCCCGTTAATAAATCTCAAATTCTTCCTCTTCGGATTTTGAATTAGATGAGGGGCAAAGTGAGAAAGTTCATTGAATTTCTTATGATATTTTGGAATGGTCATATCTCCTTGTATCAAATAAGAAAATTCATCGCATAGTCGCTCAATTGCTTCTGGAGGAGTAAATCTTTCCAGGAAAATCACTTTGAATCTATCCCAGGTGATATCACCTTCTGGATTATCCTTGATAACCGAATCCCACCAGAACAAAGCTTCGTCTTTGAGTGCCCAGGAGGCCAGTAATCTTTTCTGGTCATCCCTCAGCTTTAATCCTTCAAAGATTTTCTCAGCTGAACGAATCCACGCTTGTGTTCTCATAATAGATTCTTCGCCCGAGAAGGATTTTCCACCCAGATTTCTATATTTCATAAATAGAACTTCTATATCCGGGTCAGTATTACTTCTTCTGTTGCTGGCACTCATTTTCTAGTTCTTCTGTAAATAGCAGATCAAGTGTCAGGTCACAGAAAAGATATTTCAAAATATAGAGACAAATACTTGAATGTAAACGTGTCTATCCAGGTGTTATTTCATTCTGCTACTCATACTAGGATATTACTGATCCTATCTGTATTGAGTTGCCCGTCCTAGAACACTACTGGTTCTATTTCTGACGAGTTCATTAATATGTTATATTCCAGAACTAAGCTTAACCAAAGCTCTGATACCACGTTGTGACGACCCCATTTCCCGCACAGACGGAGACAAGGGTAATCTTTGGAATATAACACAGAAACAGATAATAGCATAACAGAATTAAATAAATACACCAGATAATGAACAATAGAATATACTGGATAGAAGTAATCATCAGAGTTACACAGTATACAGGATCATACTTAGTACAAATACAGTTCAGCTATACATAAATGTCTACAGCGGAAACAAACAAAATATGTACAACAGGAGCTGAACAACATAAAAAGAGATAAATAATAGAATTCATCTTCAGCTCCAGCTATCCAGAGAAAGAGCCAGCTAAACCTGAATACAAGGCTGCCCATGTAGAAAATGGGGCACCCGAGTTTGAAAGTGAAACAAACTACGAGTCAGTCATGGGACTGGTATGAGAAATCTACTCTACACATTAATAATACGGCTAATCACAGGGCCACGCCACTTTCGTGTAACGGGTTTACTCCATTGGATTGCCAGTGCTTTAAAAACAAATCTTTCTTTTAAACATCGCAATGCTTTTTATAAAAATGAAGCCATTATAAGACTCAGTTCCCATCACACAATGCAACGCAAACCGGAGGATAGAGTTTTTACCTTATAATGGCCAAGATATGCTTGATACGAATAAAAACAAAAGCATTTGATATTACTACTATTGTTTATATGTTTCAAAAACAATTTCAAATCATAACTATCAATCATAGACGACATGAGCGTCCCATGCCACTATGTCGCCAAATATAGGTATACAATCAAAACCGCACGATGTCGTATTTGGAAATTGGATTTCCTTCATGAACCGAGACAAGGGATCGTCCTCACCGAATTCAAGACGCTCTAGCCCACCCCTCAGGAATAGCCGCAACTGCCCCTTGGATCGTTAGGGTCGGTCCACCGATGTGGATTATTATGCCTGAACACTGCGTTTCCCCACCCTATGGGGCGTAAACGAGCCAACGAATGGCTCCTTCGGCTTCACATAGTCACCGGTATATCCGAGGCGCCTCGCAACAGCAACAACCACATAAGTAAAATGTCAGGCCGTGTAAAAACACCGACACAACTCCTAGCTAGAAAGAAACGCAGGCCCTCCCTGATGTCCTCTCCTGTTTCTGGTCCATACCGGGGTGTGAGGCTCGCGAATTTACGTTATACACAAAGCTACGCCACACCGGCGGTGCTTTGATCATCAATCACAAGACTTTTCTTTTCAACAGAAGCCCTATTCACTGCATCTTAGCATGCCACAAAGGCAATTCACCCCACGCAACTGATGGTCATCAATCGCACAGAATGAATTCCAATGTCAGACACACAGTCCATTTGCAAGTCCGTTCTGGGTCTGAACGAAACCGGAGGCACTAAATACCTCGCATATTCATCGATTTCCACGTACGTCTGGACGATCACCACTAATTATCCATATTTCGGGATGCCTCCCAATCAGGACCTCAGTGACCATCCAAACGAGGTGAAGATCGGTCTTCAACCCCCGTCTTCATCTTCGACTTCTTATCGTCGATTCAGTTATTCAGAATGGGATAAACCCGGTCTTTCTGAGCAACTCGCGTATATAATAAACAAGTGCAACACTAACATACATACGCAACATTTCAATTCATTAGTCACTAACCGTCAGTCAGTAAGAGAACGATTTCCCAAATATTAACCCCGAAGGCCGAAACCAACATCAGATCAACACCCAGGAAACCATTCGACTTAGCCAACCTTCAGTTAATTTCTAAATTTCACATCTATATCATTTATAATATTTTATAACGATTTATCGCTATTTTTATTTAATTTTAAATAGCCAATTTATTCAAAACCACGCTTCGGGCCATAACGCGGTCGTGGCGCTGTTTTTCTTCAGATTTGATTTACACATATCTGAAAATCTAACCGTTGGATCTTCACAAAATTTGCATCATTAGAAAGATCTGTTCAAAACGAATCCAACGGTTCCAGTTTCGGGAAAATCCGACGGTCGGATCTCCCGGTATAATCGCTTGAAGTTTCGATTTCAAAATACGAACTACAGCGCCATTATTCGATTAAATATATTTATATATATATATATATAATCGATTCTAGCGCTGTTTTTCTTCAGATTTGAATTAAACATTCCAGACAATCCAACCGTTGGATTTTTAAAAAATTGGTGTCGTTGGAAAGATTTTCCTAAAGCGAACCCAACGGTTGCAGTTTCGGGAAAATCCGATGGTCGGATCTCTCGGTATAATCGTTTGAAATCACGGTTTCAAAATACGAACTGCAGCGTCGTTATTCGATATATTTCAACTATATTTATATATATATATATCGATTCTTCGATTTCAAAAACTATATTCTTTTCACACATTTGATAAAAATGATATATTTTTTCTATCTAACTGGCTTCTATTTCAACACTTCACTATTTTTACCAATTCATGTATATAATAAAAATGAGATTTTTAATGTAAAACAATTTATTTCAAAACACGATTATTTTATATAGTTAATATAGGTGATAAAAATAGGATTTTTATTTTAAAACAATTTATTTCAAAACAAGATTATTTTATACATTTCATATTGATGTTAAAAATGGGATTTTGATTATAAAACAATTTCTTTCAAAATATGAATACCATTCAACACATGAATTTCAATTCAATGAATGAATATCGATTAAACACATGAAGGTTTTCTATAGTTTATATATATAGATAAAAATGTGATTTTTATATTTAAAATACGAATACCATTCAACACATGAATTTCAATTCAACGAATGAATATCGACTCAACACATGATGGTTTTCTATAGTTTATATATATAGATAAAAATGTGATTTTTATATTTAAAACACGAATACCATTCAACACATGAATTTCAATTCAACGAATGAATATCGACTCAACACAAGATGGTTTTCTATATAATGAATAAATATAGTTTCGACAAATGGAAATAATTCAAACATATGAATATTATTCAAAATTTCGGCAGCATGACGGCAGGGTAGTTAAAACCGGGACCGTCCCAAGTACGGCTCCTCGCTCTACCTTAAAACCTCACGGATTTTGACAATGGGGAATCATGCATCTAGTTCGAACGCAGGCGGCATGTATATTTATTTCATTTCCACAAACTAATCCTACGTGGTTTCAACCAAATATTTCTCAACCACAAATGGGTATTTTTCAACCACAATCAATCAATATCAACCACAAACAATTCCAATCAACCATTCGCTATCAATCAAATTTTCACACCAATCACAACCAATAAATATCGTCCATGGTTTGTGGACAAGGGGCGTGTGTGTATATATATATATATATATATATATATATATATATATATATATATATATATATATAGCAATCCACTTCTATTTCAACACATATATAACTTTTACAACGCATATACAACTTATACATCGAACGTACAACTTATACAACGCTTATACAAGAGGTGTACAACGCTTATATAACTCATACATCGACTATATAATTTATACATCGTCGTTTTCCATATCGTTTATAAATTAGAAATCTCACATTGGGTTCCACTCCACCAAAAATAGCAGAAGGCTCAGAAAAATATGCGGTCTCTTCTAGAATGTAGAAGACGTCCACACGAGTCCACTGTCTCTTGTTTCACTGAATTTCGTCAAGAAACGAAAAAGATATGATTTTTACAGTGAAATAAAAAACTGTAGCGCTTTAAACTGCTATAATATAGTTAAATATTAAATCAGTCGTACCTCTCTAAACCTGTTCAGAACTAGGTTTTGATTTTTCTCGACAACCGTTGCACTATAGGACAATCGGCCACTACCACCTGGAAGAGGAAGGAGAGGCGCGCAGAACGAGGGCAACCTCGTCGAACTCGGTGGTCGGAGGCGGCGGCGGCGGCGAATTGAAGTCGCCGACTTCAGGGAGGTGGTTCTCTCTCCACAGGCCACGAAAAATTCCAAACTTTATATGGATTTGAAGATCTCGAGAAGATCTTCAAAAAGTTCAACTGTGGCACGAGCTAATTCGGCGTGGATTGATCGGAAAATGAGGGGGAAGGTTTCGAGTGGTTTCCGCCGTTCGTCGGGGAGAGAGAAAAGGAATTTTCTCTTTTTTTTATAAAAATTCTGATTAGCCGGTGGGTTTTAAAGGGGTTTTCTGACCCGACCACCAATCTAAACCCAACGACTGTCGTCTCTAGCGTTTTACCCCCATTTCGAACACAATGGGATATGTTTCGTAGGCCCATTCGACTGTTTCAGTCAGTTTCCATTCAATTTAAAATATATAGCATTCAATATTCGATTTGAACGTACATTTCAATTTGCCAGGGCCACAAACTGATTCGAAAAATTCCAGAAAAATAAATCTGGCTATGTTTTGACGATACGGTCCCAACAAAACTAGTTTCGTCGAATTCTGAGACCGTTTGCAAAAAGGCCCATTTCTGGTCGATCCAATTTAACTATAATTGATCAAAACACGTTTTCCTTTGCCAAGCTCACATACTAGCTTCAAAAATTATGAAATTTGAAACCTAGCAATAACTTCACATCCCGGATCCAACAAAAGTGGTTTCGTCGAATTCCGAGGTCGTATACAAAATAGCCAATTTCACGGGCTATATAAATTCCATAGCGACCTTTCTGAAAATTCATTTGGCCATAACTTTTGCTTTCCGCTATGAAAATTCGATTTTTTAGATTCATTAGAAAGGTATTCACTAACAGATTTAAATATTTTTGGTTTCACTCAAATCCGTTTTGTTTTGCACCCGGTACAGTCCGACAAAGTTTGAATTCAATTTTTGAAACTACAGCGCCATTTCAGGCCTTGTTTGTAATTAGAATTAATTATATTCATTTTCAAACGTCGATTCAAACTCACTTTTCATTGCTATTATTTAAAATATTTATTTTAAATATTTCAAATCCATTATTTTAGCCAATTTAAAATTTTTAAATTGGTTCAGATTTTCAGGGTCGTTACAAATACGTGCTTGCGGTTTTGATTGTATATTATATATGTAGAACGTGAGATGAAAGCATTCTGCTAGATGATTTTTATTATTGTGGTTGATAGACATTATTATAATATCAAAAGATTTTTGATATAAAGATAATTTGGATTCTCATAAGGGAAAAACCCGTTCCATTATACGGCGTGGTCTTATGAGATATCGATTACCTGCTTGAACTGTTTTAAACTGTTTTACTCATACCAGTCCCATGACTGACCCGGAGTTTATTTGTTTGTTTCCCTAAACTCTTGGGTGCCTAATTTTGTATGGGCAGTCAAGTAGTCGGGATTTACAGATATACTGGAAGAGCTGGAGCAGGAGGCTTTAGGATCAGATAGCTATAGTTATTTCTGCTGTGTTGTAAGTGTTGTACTTTGATAATGATGTATATTCAAGTACAGATTTGTATTTCAAAATTATGTTATGAAATATATTTATTCGTTCCGCTGTGAGATTCGTGTTACTCTGATATTGTGTTCTTCTTCTTCTTTTCTATAAGTTTCTATCTTATCTTTCCTCACCCTCTAATTTCTTTCATTAATCATCCGGTATTTTTCGATGTTTGGTTAGTCATCATTGAGTTTATGGCGATAACCAAAGTCGACAAAAACCCGGGTCATTATTGTTGGTATCAGAGCATAAGGTTTAGTGAATTACCTTGGCTCTGTGGCGTGGCTCAGTAGAGATGGGGTTAGTAATGCCCTAGATTGAGTTGAGTGTATATATACGAGTAAACGTATTTGTTATTAATATAAAAATTGTTTTATATTGTGGAGATTCATTGGTTGAGTTGTTTATGGGTTCTGGTCGATCAGTTTGATCCATTGTATTGATAAGGGTTACTAAACACTCGAATACGATGGGTCGACACGATATGTTTTGAAAAGAGGGTAAATTAAAATAAGTTTACCCATGGTATATGTTGATAAAGAGAAGATATATATATCAAAATTATAATATATTGGATATATTGGTTGTTATTATAATCGAGTAAGATTATAAATTAAATAGTTATGTAAATAACCAATCAGAATTCATATAAGTGAAATACGTGAAATCAGATGAGTTAAATCCGAAATTTAAAACCCGAAATTGAATTAAAACTCTGGAAAATTGGATAAGTGTTTGTAAATGGATTTGGATTAAAAATAAGGAAAATTTAAGATCTTGGGAGATTTTAAATTGTTTTACAAGTAGTGTGAATTATATTTTGAAATGAATTTCAACGTGGAAATGTTTAGAAATGGTTTTATAGTATTGAACTCACTTCGATCGCTGGAAAATAGATTCCGATGATGACAGCTGCATCATCAGTATTCATTTTCGAGTTGTAAGTGACGAATTACTACCAGAGATACTGTTTTGAATTTGTTTTGGGAAAGACAAGTTGTGTTGAATTTCAAAATGGGATTTATAATAAAGAATGAATAAAGAAATTTTGAAATAGAAATTGAATATAGAAATTCAAAGGGAGTTTGAATATATGAAATTCAATGGAATTGAAATAGAAATAGAATATAGAAATTCAAAGGGAGTTTGAATATATGAAATTCAATGGAATTGAATATAGAAATTCAAAGGGAGTTTGAACATATGAAATTCAATGGAAGTGAAATAGAATTTGAATATAGAATTCAAATGGAATTTAAACTATAGAATTTGTATATAGAAATTCAAATGGCATTTATAATATAGAATTTGATATATAGATTTGAATGATAAAAGTGATATAAAATTTGAATAGAAATTGAATAGAATTAACTAAGTCGAAGAGGAATTAGTTAATCAAGTTTTGAATTTGAAGTTGAACTTTGAAAGGTGAATTGGATTTGTAAATGGATATTCGAAATCGTATATAGAACTTAAATTTGAAATTTGGATTCAAATTAGTTAATAAACAAGTTAAAATATATTTGAACATGTCATGTTCAAATATAAAAGTGAAATAGACTAAAGAGTTAATTAACAAATTAATTAACGAATTGAGTTAAAAACGATCAGGTATAGTTAAAATAGATTGGGCAGGTATAAATATACACGAGATAGGTATGGATAAGGTATGAAGGTATATAAATAGAATGCTCGACGAAAAGGTATGCATTTAATTCATATATGAAATTTTATGCGCGGTATCGGCTAGCCGCTTGGCTTTTTCTTTTTCTTTTGGATTGGTGAGGGCCATGGGAGGCTATTTGAAATATCCCGATGCTCCCGGTACAAAGGAGGTTATGGCGAATTTTTCTGGGAATTTAAGGAGTTAGAATATTTTTAAGATAATTTGATAGTTAGAAATCAACGTATCGATATATATATATATAGAAGTCGATAAGGAAACGAACTTAGAAATAGAATAGTAAAATCAAAAAGGAAGATTAAGAATAAAATCTAGTAAGAATAGAAAGAGGAAGCGTATACGTGTTTAAAAGTGAATAAGTAGTTGTATGGTATTGATTATTCGAGTAAGTAGTCATATCTGTTTTGACGTTATAAATGTTATTCAGTCAAGGTCTGAGAGGTAGTTATACCCCAACTTGATTGATTTCATTATTAACAAATAAATAGTAAGATTTCAGGCTCGAAGATCAATGTTGAATAAGAGTTAGTTGAATATAGTATTTGGGTTGTCGTAACGATGTTTTACACAACATCCGTTTTAACCCAAATAAGTGTAAGCTTGGAAATATAATAAAGAATATTTCCTAAGTATAGAAATAAACGAGATCGAAAAAGAGATAAGTAATTGGAATATTTTCCAATTATAAATAGCATATATTTTCTAAAGTTTAGAAAATAAAGGAAGGCGATATTCAGAAATGTTTTCCAAATAACATAAAAGCCCAATATGGTTATTGAAAATATTTGGTTAACAAATATAGATAAAGAAATAGAGAAGTGATTTAACTAATGGAATATTAATTAAGGGCTCAGTGACATGTTCAAAAGGAAAATTTGATTTTTGAAAAGAGTAAACTGTTTAAAAACTCCCAGGGAAAGATTGTTTGAATTAAAAACAAATTTAACAGAAATTTGTGAAATCAAAGTGGAACTAAAAGTAAAGTCAGTAAAGTGGTAACTGAGATTGAGTTAGAATGATATCAAGACAAATTGGATTTTGAGATTCAAATTTGAAGTGTATATGTGATAATCAAGTTAAGAGTTGGGAATCGAGAAGAAACTCGAGTTGAAATGATATTTGGCTCGGATATAAGCGAATGGTTGTGCTGTGGATAAAAGCAGATTGGAATTTGATTGGGATGACCCTTGTATCCGCTGAATTGATAGCAGATGGAAAGGATATAATGATATGCCGACAAAAGGTACAAGTTTATATTTCTATTGGATATAAGATTTATGAGCCGAATTGGCAAGCCGCTTGGCTGTTTGATTTTCTTTTGGGAAGGAGATGGCCCAGAGAGGCGAGTTGGAGTTTGACCTATTGACCAATACAAAGGAGGTGCTGGCGAAATTTTCGAAGAGTTAAGGCGTTAGGAAATTTTCAGGATTTTTGAAAATTTTCGTTAATAAGAATTAATTAATAATTTAATTGAAATTAAATTGGTTCAGTTGAAACTGAAGTTAAGAAGTGAACAAATATGTTCTAACTAGTCGATAGGATCGTCCTCTACCTTTTAGCAATTTCGAGGACGAAATTATTTTAAGTGGGAAAGATTGTAATGACCCGCATCGTCAGCGGTATAATAATTAATTTATTTAATTATTTAAATAGTGATATAGTGAATTAAATGGTCATGGAATTAAATAATGGTGAATATTTAATTTAAAATAATAAATTAAATAATATATTTAATTCTGAAATAAACAGAATTGGCTGAAATGGCGATATGGTGTGAACTGAATCATCTGTGATATTTAATTCAGCTTGGAATTGAATTTGAAATAACGAATATATTATATAAACGACAGTTTGAACGTAGAGTTATAGTATAATTAAAATCGATCTCGAAATGGCGCTGCAGTTCGTAAATTGGCGATTCGAACTTTAACTGAATGTACGGGATTCGTTTTAAGCTGGATTTCTATGAAACAAGAAACGTGTGGAGCTGGTGGAGTATATCTTTCTAGTGGAAGAGGAAAATCGGGATTTCGTCATGTAGATTTTGATGTTCGTCCAAATCAAATTTTAGAAAAGTCGCTGTGGAATTCCTTTATAATTTATAAAGGAATTATTTATTTTTTAAAAAGGGATTTCAATATAAATCGAATATCGGGTTGACCCAGATTTGAAATATCGAGTTATAAATCCCAGTAGAGCTATATGGTATTTCACTGTGAATATATACGATAATATAAATTTATTTGTATTTAATTTAATTATATTTATATATTTAAATGGGTCATCCAGAGCTTTAAAAATAGCCACTTTAGCAAACGAAGTCGAAATTCGACGAAACTAATTTTGTTAGATCCACAATGTCAAATAGTTGCTAGATGTCAGTTTCCGTGATTATTAGAGTCACTGTGTGGTCATACGGATTTTTAGAGTGAGAAACAGTCAGTATTTTTACGGTTAAAAATACGTTGTGTGAGCAAACGGAGTCGGAATTCGACGAAACCAGTTTCGTTGGGACCGTAATGTCGAACTGTAGCTGCATGTCCAGTTTTGTTATTTTTGGGGTCACTGTGTGATCACAGGGATTTTTAACAACAAATGAATATAGCGTTTGTTTAAAAATAAATTTAATAATCGAATAAAAAAATATTATAATTTTTCCTATAAGTATCCTACCTTATTTCCTAAACCCTAAATTTTCCACTTCCTTGGTCAACAGCAAGAAAATTCCGCCGTTCCCTTTTTACAGCAAAAATACTTCTCTCGACACTTTCAAAAATCAAACCAAAATCCAAACAAGGTTTATAAATTACAACATATATATATATATATGCGATCCCCATCTCATTTTCTTCAGTTCTACATTTTCCTGGTTGAGTGCGATTCCTGTTTTCTCGATGTTGGTTTTACACAGTAGAAACTAGGGTTCGATATACGTTGGATTTGGGGCATTGTTTGAGGAAATGGAGTTTGTAATTGGGTTTAGTGTATCGAATAGCACCTCGTCGGATTTTATGGGAAGTTTCGGTGGGGAGAAAGTTCGATCACCCACTGTGACCATCGCGAGATGTTGAAGATCGAATTTCAAAAGTGAGGTGCGAGTTTGGAAACATTAGGATGGGAGTGTAGAGATTTGGATGAGGATCGAAGTGGTGTTGTCGGTTTTGAGATCGATGGTGAAATGGAGGATCGGTTTGGAGTTGAAATGATGGAAATGGCGTTGGAGTTTAGGAGCAGGTCACGGCCGATTTACGGAGAAGAGGTAGTGCGGGTTGGATCTTTAATGGTCCTGTTTAAGAGGGGTAAGGCCCACATGATTAAAATCTAGTTATTTTATTTTTGTTTAAAATGTATATGAACTTTGAAAAGGTATAACTTACTTATACGATATCGAAATTCAGCAAAACAAGATCCGTTGGGATCGTATGGACAGGAGCAACAGAATGAGACTGACTGGGAGTGAATCCGAGCTCGTTACAATTTATTGCAAAATAAATTGTCCATCTGAATCAATGACAATTATTGTTATTAACGATGATAGTCCAAAGTGAGTAAATCTCACTAACTCAGAACAGTTTATAATTTCATGTTGTATTTTTAGAACTATTAAATATTGGCTGATTAACTATGCGTTGACTGTTTAATTGAACTGCTAGTCAGTTAGTGAATTTCTATATTGATTCTGTTTAACAGAGTATATCATATGGAACTGAAAGTGATGTTATCTATATTGTTTAACATCTGTGATGCAGGGAAACAGGTTGGAGGAATCCAACTGGATTCCTCAACATTTATTTTACTGTGATTCATATATTGTGGTATATGATGTGATATATAATCTGTTGTTGATTATGTCAGTTTGGACGATATTTATCGTTGTTATATGGTATGTTAAATACCATAAGAAATACTGGATGTAGGAAAGGGGATTTTCAAAGTGTATTTTGAAAATGAATTATTTATATAAAATCAATGGATTTTATATTATAAAAGAAAAAGGGTTTTGAATAAAAGAAATATATTTGATAATCAAATATAAGGGAATTATGTTTGTAAATCAAATATAAGGGAATTATATTTGTAAATCAAATATAAGGGAAAGAATTTGTTAAACAGATATAGAGGGAAACATTCGTAAAACAAATATAAAGGAAAATATTTGTCAAACAAATAGAAAGAGAAATATTTGTAAACCATTTACAAATAGGTTAAAAAGGATTTATTTACTTAGGGAATAAATAAAGGTAAAAAAAGGATTTATTTATTTAAGGAATAAATAAAGGTGTAAAGGAGATATTTATTTGATAAACAAATAGGATTGAATCAAAGAGATATTTATTTGATAAACAAATAGAATTAAATAAAAGGAGTATTTATTTGACAAATAAATAGAACAGAATCAAAGGAGTAACGTTATTAAAGAGAACATTTATAAAGTAAAGAACCGTTACCAAAATTAAATCTTTATAAATGAATAAACGTTATCAAATAGGAGTTATTCGAATAAGAGAAACCGATTAGAGTTTGAAATGATCGATTAGAGTTAATCAGTGAGGGTTGACCAGTTAGAGTTGACTAATTAGAGTTAATCAAATAGGAGTTAATCGAGTAGAGTTATCGAATATCAATTATTCGAAGTAGAGTTGTCGAATATAGTGTATTCGAGAGAGGAATAATCGAATATTGATTATTTGAGGTGAGTTAATCGAATCTAGTTATTCGAAAGGAGTTATCGAATCTAGTTATTCGAGAGGAGTTATCAAATCTAGTTAAGTGAAAGTAGTTATCGAATAGTTTATTCGAATAGAGTTAGTGTAGTTATCGAATATAGTTTATTCGAATAGAGTTAGAGGAGTTATCGAATCTAGTTTATTCAACAGGAGTTAAGCAAATAGGGTTAATCCAATAGGGTCAGTCCAATAGAGTTAATTGATAAGAGTTAACTAAAAAGAGTTAATCGAATATAGTTATTCGAAAGGAAGCTTAAGTAAGGAAGTTAGTTAAAGAAATTTAAAGTGAACTTTGCCTATTTCAAGGTTAGAAATGTTGTTCAGTTAAGGTCTGAGAGGTAGTTCTACCCCAACTTGATTGGCTTCGTTTTTAACTAAGGAATGGCTAAGGTTCGGCAGTAAAGGATGGTAAAGTGAATTTAGTAATTTAAGGAAATGGTTGAGTTGGCATAGCGATGTTTTATCTAAACATCTGCTTAATCCAAACGTAGGAGTTTTGGAAATGTTTTCCAAACAAGAATCAGAAATGTTTTCTAATACAGAAAACAAGGAATGGAAATGTTTCCAGTGTTAATAACGTATATTTTCTAAATATAGAAAATAGCAAATGTTGAATATAGGGAAACAGGAGATGTAAAATGAACTAAAGAGATTAATGTTAAATGATGTTTGTTCGATATAATTTCCAACTAGAAATAATATCGTTGTTTGCACACTTGTTTTTCTTTGATAGTTAACTCACAGACTATCGAAGTTTTGACCATTTTAACGTTGTTAATATGGAGAGAACGGTTGGATTATTATCCAAAGAACCACTCTGTATTGGCATAAGCGTTGCGAATCATATATGCCAAAGATAATTGAAGATTGAGTAAAGTGCAAGGGCTATTGTATAAGTCTTAGATAAGTGTCTAAGATGGATATACTGAATAGTACCTTCAGTTCATCTTGTTCATGGATGACTTGTATGGATGGATGTCTGACAGAGTATTTCCAGACGATCACGTATATTGATTTCTCCAACCGTACCAAGAGTGGAAGCGGAGAAGGAAACTTCTTTTAGCTAACACATAATGTATTTGTAGATGTAAATCGGTGATTTGATGGGTTTGACGATGTGACATTCGAAGTGAATCTAGTGTGATGATAAAGCGTAGCTTCTAGCCTCATCAACCGGTAAATGACAGAAATCGGGCAGGCAGCATGGCTAAGTCGGTCGCTCCAAAGTAGGGTGTATAATCACCTGATATGGAGTTTCATTTACTTCTAAAAATCTATTGTTGATGCTTTCCCATTCGGGAAACGGTTGCTGATCCCAACCGTTGGTGATATACATTCGATACACTCAAGTGAAATGAGTGGTCGGTCATGTGTGGCCGGGTTGCAAGATGTTCTTGTTGAACCCAGTGTATTCCTTTCTAGAGGTACACTAGCGAAAGGTGGTTCCATACCTTGTCATAGTTGGAAATCCATTACCCAATACGTGCTTGCGGTTTTGATTGTATATTATATATGTAGAACGTGAGATGAAAGCGTTCTGGTAGATGATTTTTATTATTGTGGTTGATAGACATTATTATAATATCAAAAGGTTTTTGATATAAAGATAATTTGGATTCTCATAAGGGAAAAACCCGTTCTGTTATACGGCGTGGTCTTATGAGATATCGATTACCTGCTTGAACTGTTTTAAACTGTTTTACTCATACCAGTCCCATGACTGACCCGGAGTTTATTTGTTTGTTTCCCTAAACTCTTGGGTGCCTAATTTTGTACGGGCAGTCAAGTAGTCGGGATTTACAGATATACTGGAAGAGCTGGAGCAGGAGGCTTCAGGATCAGATAGCTATAGTTATTTCTGCTGCGTTGTAGGTGTTGTACTTTGATAATGATGTATACTCAAGTACAGATTTGTATTTCAAAATTATATTATGAAATATATTTATTCGTTCCACTGTGAGATTCGTGTTACTCTGATATTGTGTTCTTCTTCTTCTTCTTCTTTTCTATAAGTTTCTATCTTATCTTTCCTCACCCTCTAATTTCTTTCATTAATCATCCGGTATTTTTCGATGTTTGGTTAGTCATCATTGAGTTTATGGCGATAACCAAAGTCGACAAAAACCCGGGTCGTTACAGGAATCGAAAACAAGAAACCGATTGGAAGAAGAGTGCAAACCAACTATGGTTTTGTGTTGGAAATGCTTTTGTTGGGTTGTGTGTTGAACTTGAATGCATGCCATAACTTGAAACTTGACATTTGTGTTGCACTTGAAACTATATTATATACATTTGTATTGTACAAGAATTACTTTCATTTCTTGGCCATGCGGTCTGACCAATTTTTCATATTACACGCACTTGCATAAGTACATTGTGCTGCCTTGTCTGGTCTTACCATTAAACTGGAGATTTGTGACAATTGCAGTATCGTTTAACTGTAAGACCTATATCTGTTTTTACATCAAACCGCACAATTTAAATTATATATGTATATACATATACATGTATGTGTATGTGTATATATGTGACACCCCACGTCCGTTAATGTCACTCACAAAGGGAATGCATTAAGTTCCGTGAAGCGTTATAGGTAAACAGACACAGAATATTACATGACAGATATAACTAAGATAGCAACAGAAATTCAAATTTTTATTTCAAACATAATTCATACGACGTGGTCCAAAATACCATAAGTCTCAAAAACCATTACAACAACATAACTTCTGACTTTTAACATCAGAGTACATAAATAGTTAAAAGAAAACATAATTCCCTAAATAAAAGAGACAAAGCCATAGTAGAGATAAAAACTTGAGCCATACTACGAAAGCAGCTCTAGCAAGATGATATCTGAGTCTTGACTAAGCCTGAGTCTTTCCTCCCTGAGAACCTGGGGGGAAACGAAAGAAAGAAGAGGAAACAAGAGGGTCAGACATAAAGTCTGGCGAGTCTAATGACTTTTAGCAAGTAAATAAATAAAAGTAACATGACAGGCCTATAAAGTGGATAAGAGAAATTACTACATAAATGGCAGGTGTGACAAGATAGACAGGATAAGGTGTATACGCTTCTCTAGTGAATACTCTGCACCATTAGTTGTACAACCAGAATGAGATGATCCCTTTTACTATAAGGCGGTAAACTTAGGGCACACATCCAAACATACCCTAACTACTACCCTAATCGATTGGCTCCCTACTCCGTAGATACCCTGTGTCGGCCCTACAGTAGGAGGTATCTCTTCCAAAAGTGGCAACCCTTCATTTCCCAAGTGTAACGTCCTAAATTTTTAGCCATTTAATATCGAATATTTAAATTTATTTTAAATATTGATTTCAAATAATAGATGGATTTTTAATTTGAATTTATCGATTTAATAATCAATATATGATTTAACTTTGAATATATTGAAATATCGTGATACTGAAAAATGAAATAATTTAGCGTTGAGTTAAAACTGGATCAAAACAATTTAGTCGGTCAATATAAATTCTATATTGAATTAGAACGATAAAAATATTTTTTTATCGATGAAATAATTGTTTGAAAATCGATTTATATTTTTTTCAATCATTGCCATCTCTTCTACACAATCGAACTAAATTTCAGAATCTGTTCCATGGGGTTCAGAACAGTGTTATAACCTTATAACGACGGTCGTTAAGTTAAAATATGGGTTCGTTGTTGAAGTTAAAGGACCGCAGGATAATTTGGTTATTTAATAAAACAAAATTCAAATCAAAATCCTTTCAACCCTTTACAGCCGACCTAAGCAGTGGAATCACAGGCCTATTCCTTTCTTAAGTCACCTTCTCCTTTCAAAATCATGTACAAATTGTCTCCTTTTTTCGATATCTAAGTAAATAGGAAATTAATATCGTGCGTACTATTTGTTCCCCTTCCCTGTATATATATTGAGCAACGGCTTCCATTTATTTCTCCATCCCTCAGAACAGAAACCCAATTCGAGCAATTCTTCTTCGTTCTGTCTTTTATGTCAATCGCGATGGCACTAATTAAAAAAAAATCAAAATCGAATTCGATTTCGGTCTGGGGCAAAGATTCATGAGCAACGAAGGTTCGTGAGTTGGGAGACAAAGTCATGACTTTGGTTGGAGAGAAGCGATGTCGAACTGGGTTCGATTACTAATGGCGACGAGGTGTTTGGATGTGCGATTATGATGTCACTATGGGTTTTCTATGTGATGGGAAGGGTGCGATGTTGACAAGCTGGGAGTTTGGTTCGACAGTGGAGTTCGAATGTCCAGGTGATGAAATTGGGGGTGCGATGAGGTAATAAACAAGGAGATGAGGGATTGAGGGATTTAGGACTGCTGAGGGGTTCGACAGTTGAAATGGGGGAAGATCGATGATGCAATGGGTATTATTGATGAGAATGGACAATCGTTTGTAGGGGATGAGGACAGTGATGGGTATTGATGATGAACTGGGAACTGGAGGCAGCGTCTGGTGTTAAAGGAGCGGCAACAACATAGTGTGCGGCAGTAGGATATTGAAGTGGGTTTGAATAATTTACTGTAAGGATCGAGAGCACAAAAGTGATGAGGGATTGTGTAACGACCCGAACTTCCCCGGTAAGGAAAGTCTGGATTGCTTTGAGGACAAGCCACATCAGAACATAAACAGAAGAACATTTCATTGCTTATTACAACAATTCCATCAGAATACAAGAATATATAGAGTATGAATAAATATTATACAACAGGAAATATCAGAGATTTAAATACATTACTGCAGCGGAAAAATAATACAATACACAACTGAAAAGAATATCTGGATACAGAGCTTTCCGAATATCATTCCAACTGTAAACCAGGATCCTGTGAATATAAATCTGCAAAACCCAAACTACTAGCTGCCCGTGTCGAAAATAAGGGCACCCAAAGTTTAGGTTAAAACAATAAACTCCAGGTCAGTCATGTGACTGGTGTGAGAACTAAAACAGTTATTTAAAGCTTTACTTTAAATCAGATATATCAAGGGACCACGTCGTATAACACGGAACGGGTTTCCTCCCAAGAATACCAGTGCATATAACAAAATAGCGCAATGCTTTTTGGAAAAAATGAAGCTATTATAAGACCCAGGTCCCATCACACAATGCACCACAAGCCGGAGGATAGGGTTTTCCCTTATAATAGCCAAACATTCTTGGTACGTTAAAAACAAATCATTTGATACTATTATAAATGTATAGTGTCAAAACAATTTCAATCATAAATATCAATCATAGACGGCATGGGTACCATATATCATGTCTCCATACTAGGCTCTACAATCAAAACCGCAAATGTCACGTATTGGAAGTTGGGTTTCCATTTGTGAACCGAGGCAAAAGATAGTCCTCTACCGATTCGAGACGCTCTAGCCCGCCCCTCAGGACCCAGACTCAGGTGGGCCCTTGGATCGTCAGGGGCGGTCCACCGATGTGGATTAAAATGCCAGAACACTGCGTTTCCCCGCCCTTTGGGGCGTCAATGAGCCAAATGACTCCATTGGCTCCACATAGTCACCGATATATCCGAGGCGCCTCGCAATCCAACAACCACATAGGTGAAAATAATATAAATGTCAGGGCTGGTAGGTCACTGACACCACCCTAGCTAGAAGGAAACGCATGTCCTCCCTGAGGTCCTCTCCCGTTTCTGCTTCACAACGGGGTGTAAGGCTCGCGAAATAACGCTACACAAAGCTGTGCCACACGGGGGGTGCTTTGATCATCAACCACAAGACTTTGCTTTTCAACAGAAGCCTTGATCATTTGCATCTTAGCATGCCACACAGGCAAGCCACTCCATGCAACCGATATCCATCAATCACACAGAATGATATCCAATGTCAGACACACAGTCCATTTACAAGTCCGTTCTAAGTCTGAACGAAACCGGAGGCATCTTGTACCTCGCATATCCATCGATCTCCAAGTACGTCTGTACGATCACCATCTGATTCCCTCCTCTTGGGTGTACAGCCCAATCAAGATCATCAGTAATTATCCAAATGATGTGAAGACCTCCGGTCTTCGACCACTGTCTTCATCCTCGACACATCGTCGATTCAGTTATTCAGAATGGGATAAACCCGGTCTTTCCGAATAACTCACGTATATAATAAACAAGTGTTACACAAACACAACATACGCCTCATTCCAATTCAGAATATTCTTTTATTCAAATATTCTTACACTTTGGGATAGGTTCCCATTAATTTTATCAAAGATAAATTATTTAAAATTTATTCTTTAATCTTCCTTTGAATATCAATTCAAACCAAATTATGGTTTATCCAAACTAGTCGTGATTAACGGACCTTGCCGAAGTAATCATTTGTTTTAATTTCCCAACCACAACCTATTCATCCCATGAAGTAAAACTGGTAATACTTCATATCTAACACCACAGTGTTATTGGTAAATTAAATTACCATTTCACGTTCAAATCTAATTAAAGATTTAACTATTGCCGGGAGCAAAACTGGTGATACTCCATTCTCGATCATTTCAATCTAATTAAAGATTCATTAAAACTCCACTTGGTTTTAATCTTCCCAAAAATCAATATTAATGATTAATTAACTTGGGAAATCATAACCTATCTTTAACTGGGTTAAAGAACCAATGTCATTTAAAACACGGTTCATGATAAACCCCAAATCCTATTTGATATTAAATACAAGGCTCTGAATAGAAAATATATCGGCTTATATTCAATATCAAATTATACGACCAACAAATATCATATTGGAAATAACGATATAAATATATCTTTCAAATCTCCATAACAATATCTGTATAATCACGAAATCCAACATCGAAATATTCCAAATACAATTTCGATTCAAATCCATTCCAATTCAATTATTGGAAATTCTGGTTACTTTTAAAACCCTTTCAAATCCAATTTATTTATTTCAAAAATGAATGGATTATAATTCTAGTTCAAAACTAGTTCATTTTGATAAAAATCTATTTTTATCTTTTCAAATATGGAATTTTTCATCCCAATCCTTTCCAAATCATTTCTTATGATTTTACACAAATTATTACTATTTTTAATAATTTTATCAAGGCACGTACAGTCGATTTCCATAAACGGCCATCGAACTGCACTTACAGCGACCTTTTCCAAATTTGATTTGGACATAATTCCAAATCCAACTATTAGATTTCAAATCTCTAATATTCTTTAGAAAGCTCTTTTCGATACGAACCCAACGGTTCCGGTTTTAGGAGAATCTGACGGTCGGATCTCCCGTAATGTCCATTCGAAGTCAATGGTCGAAATTCGCGAACTGTCGTAGCGCGACACGTTCTATTCAGGCCATTATATATATATATATATATCGTTGATTTCCTTTTAAAACGTATTTTATAAATCGTTTTAAATTCGTTTTTAATACGATTTCAACTTCATATTCAATTTCAAAACAAAATTGAATATTCCATATCATCGATATATGAATGATAGTATTTTCAAAATATTATATTTTGAAATCAATTCCTTTTTGATATTCATTATAAAAATGAATAAAATCGATATAAATATCGTTCACGTCAAAATGGCGCATATCTAATCAACACGGCTTTATATATTTCAATAACCTCGTTATTCTATTCAACAAATGAATATTTTCTTCAACACATGAATTTTCTTTTATTCAACACATGAATATATATTTTATTCAACAATGAATTTTCTTTTATTCAACACATGAATATATATTTTATTCAACACATGAATATATATTTTATTCAACACATGAATTTTCTTTTATTCAACACATGAATATATATTTTATTCAACACATGAATTTTCTTTTATTCGACACATGAATATATATTTTATTCAACACATGAATTTTCTTTTGTTCAACACATGAATATTCTTTATTTTCCAACTTGGAATGAGGCCCAATCAATTACCATATAATGTTAATTATATGGATTCCCTACAATACATGTATATAATAGCAACGATATATAACCAACAATCATCCAGAGTGCATTCTACACTGCATAAGCATCAAATATAAATATTTAACGCTTATAACAGCCTGTCAATCAATCGATCGACATACAACTAATTATTTGGGATTAGTGTACGCCAAATATCATCCCAATACCCGTGTGGGGTTTCAAATCAACAAACACGAATTTTTATTTGTGCAATTGGGCGATGTGTAAAATTTATCGTCCCAATCTATGTCAGTCAAATAAGTGTACATAAACAAATCGTTCTGATATGTAAATGAATATCTATTTTATTCACATCAACGTTAAAAATTATATTTTTGACTATAAAATATTTTATTCCATTCCACATCACACAATTAAATTTCACAACACATCAATCAAACAAACAAGTCATCCATGGTCAGTGGACGACGGGTGTTGGTTGCTACTAAGCACCGTCTGCATCCTAGTATATATTTTAACTAGAAAATAAAATAAAAGTGAGGAGTTCTCACCGAGGGTTCCACTCCTCCATTCGATCTTCCTGAACGGTTTAGATTAGGATTTGATTTCAGTCGATTCCAATGCACTTTTTTTTCCACGCTGTATATAGTAAAAATCATATTTTTAATATGATATCATATATTAAAAATCATATTTTTATCGCTACTTTCCAATAAATAAAAATCACATTTTTATTCTACTTCATATATTTTTACAACGCTTCTTTCTATCTAAAAATTAAATTTTTATATTTCCCCTTCTTATATAAAGATCGTATTTTTGTTTCACTTCTCCTATAATAAAAATTATATTTTTATTATGTTATTCAAACAAAAATCACAATTTTCTATATCTTTACAAACATCATAGCTCCATATTTTCAAAAATCAAACATTTTCATGTTATAAAAATTAAACCTTTGTGTAATAAAAAAAATCACTTCTTTGTATAAATAAAAATCAAGTCTTTTTATAAATAAAAATCAAGTCTTTGTTAGTTTAAAAATCATATTTTTCTATAAACCAAAAATCATATTTTTACCATATTAAAAATCACATCTTTATATTTTAAAAATCACTCCTTTTTTCTTATAAAAATATAACCTTTTACATATAAAAATATAATCTTTTACATATAAAAATATAATATTTTACATAATATATATATATTCTCTATAAATACAAATGAAAATCCTATCTTTATTTTTAAACCGTTCATGTAAAGAATTAACCTTTAAAAACAGTGCTTTAAATAAATAAAAAATAAAAAATAAAAATAAAATAAAAAGAAAAATCACTTACAGTTTCAACGAGAGTGGGGGAAAGGGGTCGGAGTTGTTAAGATTGCGGAGGTGGGGCTACAGGTGGTCGCGGCTTTAGGGGATAGCGGGGCGGTGGTCAGCCGGTGAGGTGCTGGGGATTTCGATTTGGGGAACTAGGGTTGGGGGCTTGAACTGGCTGGAGAGGGAGGGCGCGGAAGAGGCCAACGGGCGGTGGGAAGCCCTAGCATCGCGGCGGTGGTGGAGGCTGAGCACAGTGGACGGTAGCGGCGTCGAGGTCTGAGGCACGAGCGGTTTTTTTTTCTGTTGAACGATGAAATGGGAGAGAAAGGATTGGGGGGCTTTATAAATTATTTAATTATTATTTTATTTTCCCAAAAATTAACTTTTTAAAACGAACTCCAAATCGAGTCCAACGACTGTCGCCCCTAGCTAAAAGCCCTCATTCCGAACACAATGGGATATGTTTCACAAGCCAATTCAGCTGTTACCATCAATTTTAATCAAAACTAAAATAATAATCAATATATATTCACTTTGAACGTACATTTCAATTTACCGGGGCCACAAACTAACCCCAAAAATTCTAGAAAAATTATTTCTAGCTTCGTATTGACGATATTGTTCTAAAAAAACTAATTTCGTCCAATTCTGAGACTGTCTGAAAAATGGTCATTTTCCAGTCGATTGAAATTGACTTAAACTGTCAAAACACGTTTAACTTCGCCACGCTCACATATTGATTTCAAAAATTATGAATTTTGAAACCTAGCAATAATTTGACATCACAGATCTAACAAAAGTGGTTTCATCAAAAACGAAGGTCGTTTGCAAAATGGCTATTTTTAAGGGCTTTACATATATTAAAATATATATAAATTCCACAGCGACTTTTCTGAATTTTAAACTAGACATATCTTACACTTTATAAAGTGAAATCTCAGTTTCTTAACTTCGTTAGAAAGATATTATCAAACATATTAAAATATTTCTTGTTTCGTCCAATTCTGACTTATATCGAATTCTGTATATCCACTACTAGAAAATGCTGTTTTAGTGACATAACTATTGTGACGGAAAAATCCATAGCAAAATTGTGTCAGATCTGAGATGGATCTGAATTGAATTTTTAAGTTTTTTTTCAAATATAATTTTTTGTTGACCAACATATTTTTTTGTGACGTAACATGAATTCCTAACAAATCCGTGGTAAATCAGTCATGTAATTGTCACAGATATGTAAACCATAACTAAATTTTGCTTAAAAAAAGGAAAAGTGATATCAAATGCTATTTGTCACAGATCATGGAAAATCCATCGCAAATCGGCTATGGAGTTGTCACTGATAGTTGAAAAGTCACTAAATTTTATGCTACAATTAAGTAAAATATTGTTGCAACAAGAATTCACAACCCCATAGCAATTTTTATGTAGATTTACCATGGATTTGTGACGTAATATACAATTAACTATTTTTTAATAAAAACAAATATATCAAAAGAAATTCGTCACAAATTTATCACACATTTATCATAGATTTGTAATTTTGTTTTTCTCTTAAAATATAAGAAATGTATTAATAATTACGAAGTGATATTTATAGTTAATAATTATATAATTAAATAATAATTAATAGTTAACAAATTATTAAAAATTAATGTTTACTAATAAATATGTATTTAATTAAATATATTAATAATTATTAAATAATTAATATTGTTTATCTAATAATTATTAATAATTATTAAATAATTAAAAGTTATAATTAATAACTATGACTAATAATAATTGTACTTGATAATTAATGTAAATATGTATTTTTATTACTTATTATTAATAACGATAATTGATAATTATATTATATGTTCAATAATTTAAAACTTACAACTAAAATAAAACTACAAACTATTCACAATTTTTTTGTTTTTTTGTTTATATTTTTTATTAAACCACTAAAAGAAAAAAGGAAGATTTCTGATATCGATTAGTGATGTCATAGTGACCCATTAATGTAGCGATGTCATTGAGTTCATTATTGTCACTAGTGCATCACAAATACATCACCAATTTGTTATGTCTTAGTGATGTAACGTTTTCGAACTGATGTCACATGTGCCATTGCGATGCCAATGGAGGCTATGTGACGTTATTTCTAGATTTAATTTACGTTATTTCTAGATTTAATTTTTAATTTGTCTAGCATCATAAAGATATAAAAATTTGTCTTTGTGTTATATGAAAATAACAGCCATAGCCATTTGGTAATCCAGGTCTTTTTAACATCTACCATTGATTCATCCTAATCCAACGGCCCACAGTGGTGATTTGCGTGAATGAAAGTGGTGATCGGCGTGAAATTCATTCATATCAAAGTCGGTCCCTCGTTATTTGGTCAAAAATAATCCCAGCTCTTAAATCGCCATCCCAAATAGAGAAAAACCCTAGTTTCCAATTTCTTAATGGCACATATAAATCAAACTAACTACATCGACCGAAGGTCAAAACCCCCAAGAAAGCAGTTAGTAAGCGAGCTTCGGTTGGGAGCAGTCGCGACCAGTGGTAGTCGACAAGAACTGTCGCGAGATCCATGTGTTTTCTCCGGTCACTACATGCCTTCTCCGGCCAATCGGGGCAATTCATCCTTCAGAAAGAATAGTTGTGAGATTCTTATTTTTTTTTCCAACAGAACTTATTAATGTTGTGTTTGGGTTGCTGGATCTGTTTTTGGCGTTAAAGGTGGAATTAGGTTGGGAATTGCTATAGATTCTTGATGAGACCAAGAATGGTGTGGGATTTATGTTAGTCTTCACATTGGGAAAATAGGCTTGCATAAGTTTAAAGAGATTTTGTTGTTTATGATTTTATTTTCCTTTAATGTTGCTGCAGTAAACATGTTTATTTATGCTGATCTTATGTTAGAAAATGCATAACACAATATGATTTTACACATGGTGGACATATTTCATTGAATAAGATACCAAAAAAAGACCATGTCAATGTAATATTTGGATGTTTAACTATTTTCCGAATTATACCAACAAGTTGTTGTAATATTTTATTGGAGCTCTTCAATTTTGCAGGAAACGAATATGGGCTTAATTGACTTCATTCCTTTTATACCTAGCTTTTTCTTTTTTATATTTGTTCATCTCATCACTCCTTGGTTCTCACCGACTTACCCCACTATATATTCCACTTATAATCTAAGGCCATCAAATTCATTATTCAGTTCTGGTGGCAACTGTTTATGGAGTTTGGGCATGATGGGGTAGTATTGGAAATTGGCGAGTTCTTGTTGTTTAACTTTGAAACTAATGAATGTGATGTTGGTTGTGCTTCTGTATAGTGCTAACAGTATTGGAAATTGGAGAGTTCTTGTTGTTTAACTTTGAAACTAATGAATGTGATAGTATTGGAAATTGTTTAACTTAGAAACTAATGAATGCAATGTTTTGTTGGAGTTTTCACAGTAGCTGCTCTAGATCTGAAGCTAACAGTGTAGATTTTTTTTCTTTCTAATTTTAGTTTTGTATCTTATTTGACATGATTATAGGGAAATGGACTAAAACTGAATTCACACAAGCATACCATACAAGCACACCGAGGCCCAAAACTAAACCTCATATCTGGATTGGGTTACACGCTCCATTGCCAACATTTGCTTGAGGCCAGTGTTCTTGGTTATTGGTAAGTTTTTTTGAATTTGTGACTTTTTTTAAAAAGTAAAATTTTGATTTGATTGATATAGAAATGCTTCATGTTAAAATTTTGATTATTTTTGAATTCTAATTCATATGAATTCTACAAATATCAAGAAGAATGTGATATAAAATTTTGGTAGATCAATTTATTTTTTGCTGCAATTTTCTCTAATATAATAGTTCATATTATTTGACATTAAACATGGTCAATTTTAATTGTGTTTTATGTTTTGTTTCCTTCCTTCTGTTTTGAGAGCCTAAAATCTTTGAAGAAATGGGTAGTTGAATCAGTAATTTTACTAGTCATTGATTTTGGAAACTTGTTTAGTATCTTTATGAAGTTGGATTATCTGCAACAACAGTAAAAAAATTTGCTTCCCAAATGGAGAATGTGAACAAAAATGCAGATTAACATTGGAGGTGGACTTGTATGAAAACCAATCAAGGTGCATACAACTTGTTACTACTTAAGTGAATGTAGATCTCTTCAGGGAGAAAGTACATATCGATTTTGTAGACCAACTCAAAAGATTACATGATATATATACATTCATAGACACACTTCCTCCCTATTAGTTGTTCGTCGAGTATGTTTATTTAGATGGTGTAATCTCAAAGGAAAGCACACAATTTGATTGTTTTCGTTTTATTTATTTGAAAGAAAATCAATGTCCTTGAAAAACATTGTTTTCTTCTTCATAGCACATACTTTTGTACCATTTTAGAATTACCATTGTTTTCTTCTTCATATCACATTAATATAACATTAGAAGCCGCTGAGCACTATAATTTGATTATGATATCCTTTTTGGGTTATAAACATGTAGTAAATAACATATTGACAGCGAACACTTTTTTTTTTGTAATCATATTAATTTCACCATGATTAAATTCTCAAATAAAATAAAATTACAAACTCTAGTCCAATTCATATCGACTCAAGATGCTACAAATAATTATGACATAACGTTTGATTTCTATGTAAACGAGAAACAAAGGCGAAAAATCATGCTGCCACGAGATCAGGAGCTTGCTCCTCAATCAATGACAAAGCAGAATGAACCTTAATTACCCAGCCATCCAATTTAACTCTCAAAGATTTAATTTGTTGCATTCCCAAAACTCGAGGTTGCACCCATGACACATGTATGGTTCCCTCCACCTGATCTATTACGCCTTCTATAAGACGTACCGAAAGACTTCTCATGAGAAGATGTTCCACATCTTCGATTGAAAGCCTAGTTTATTCCGCAGTGATGCTCAGTGGAACAGTTCTGTCTTCAGCAGGCCAACTGAAGATGATCTACATCAAACAAAGGATGTTGATTTTTTCTAACAGCTTCTTTTCGTTCTCCACTAGTGCAGGTTGTGAACTCAGAGCAGAATTATGGGCTCGACATAGTTCTTGGTAGCGACTCAGATTGCCAGTGTTGAATGCTTGAAGTACATAGAAAATCCATTCCACTTTTGTGCCAAGAAGGCTATTAATGATAGGATGAGCTAGCAGTTCTCCAAAGTTGTAAATATTATCGCCCAGAAGTGCAGACAAGGTAAGGTCAAAAGCCAAATCTAGTTTAAATGTTGTAGGCATAATATGTATGTATGCTATATAAACAAACAAAATTAGTACTAATTACATAATATGTGCACACACTACTGCATATTGTATATACATAATTGTGCAGGAATTTCAAACAAAAAATGTGTTTTTGTTGTGCGTGTGTGAGTATTAGTATAACAATTAAGATAAAATGAAAATTTAGAATGAGTAACCAAACATCAAATGGGAGCAGGAGACTATTTTAGTATGAAAATTTATTGTTTCTAAACGAATGAAAACTACAGATAAAATAAAATAATTGAACTGAAGGAACTTCCAGAGACACACATTTTCTTCTTTAAGAATCCTTTAATCTTGCAAAAATCAAAATCAAGATCAAACAAAAGGGAAGAATTATCACTGGTAATGTCCATTACAGTCAAAGTTTGTACTTTATTCCTTGGGAAAAAAAACAGAATAGAAAAATGATCAAAAATCACCACTGTTCTTAAAAAATATGTACGGTAAAGAGAAATACATGGAGCCTTAGTATTATTGTCCGTTTTCATGTGCTGCACATGTTCAGTTCGTGTGGAAAATAAATAATTTTTATTGTTACTTCAATATCATGTTACTAAACTTACCAATCTGAGCATGAAACATGTAAACAAAATCAGTTCATCCTCAATCACTTAAATTTTATGTTATGATTTGAAAATGTGCCAATTATTTAATGAATATAGCAATAGCAATGCAAACGATGAAACATGTTAACATATTTTGGTATAATTGTGTTGGCCACTAACTCAAATATGGCAGATGATCTTTTTTTTCTAGTGTTTGTTAGAAAACAAACACATATATGTATATTTTTGGTATATTTAATGGTATTACTAATTAAGATTATAAAAGGATTAAAAAAATTGAATGTGCAATAAAAGCAGGAATGGGAGGTAGATGTTGTTTAAGCATGGAAATTTATTGCATTTAATTTTTTTTGAATGAGTGATAAATGCTTGATTAGGAGTTGGATATCGTTCAAGCATGAAATTTATTTGCATTCAAATCAACAAAAAAACATAAAATAAAATAACATCACGTTCTCTCTCTCCCTTAACCATTAATCTTAGAAATCTCATCTCAGTGAAGCCGTCATAGTTTGAAAACATAATACGAAGAAGCTACAAATACGGGATTATAAGTGAAGTATAACAGTTAAAAGAATTGTCTTCTTTCAGTTTGTTGCGGCATCTATATACCAAAAAAAGAATGATGTTATCATGGAAATATATCCATCAGTATGTATATTAGATGATTATGCACACATATATGGAGAGATCAGTGGCAATATCTATTACATTCAAAACCTGTACTCTATTTCCCAAGAAAAAATAAAATGGATTTATTATATAAATTACCTTTGTTCTTGGAAACATTCTTAGTAATTTTTTTTAATGTTTTTAGCACTTAAATGAATTTATAGTGCATAAAAATTTTGTTTGCTTTTTTTTTCAGTTTTATTAGTTCTGAACTGGTCCAAGAATATCCAGAAATCAAGACGGAGAAGCAATGTTTATTTATATTTATAAGAATTACTGGTCCTATAATCTCAATATATAAAGCAATCTTCATTAGAAAATTTGTAGCCATATTAAAATATCTATTTCCATTTTGGATGTTGAAATATCTGTAATAAAAACAATCTTTATTTATCAATCCAACAGTGGAACAATTCATTTATTTCCATTTTGAATTAAATTTTCTTCATTAAAGGAGTGCTCATTAAACAATTCACTATGAGTCTAAATTAAAATCTAGATCTTAGTTGTTTATATTTAACTCAATAAAAGCATTATAAATGTCCTGCATACTGTTAACATATGGTTTTGTATATTTATTTATGCAGTATTGGACATAGCTTATTATAAATGAACACTGCTTATTTAAATCTATTATTGCACATGATTAAATGTATCAAAATATGAAGCAGGTTTTCCTAATAACAGAACTGAACTGAAGACTACCTGCCAAGTATTTACTGCCGTTTGATAAAATATTAGTAAGATATAATGTAATGATGATTGGGCATGCAATATGCATGTCTCACGTTTCATTCTCATTATAATAACAGCTTTGAATAATGTTTATAGAAGCCTTGTTCCTAGGCCATATCAAGAACTGCTATTCAAAACTCCTTTTAAAGCAGGTTGTATAGACATACATATGCGTATATGCATATGCTTAAGTTTGTGAACACGATAGAGCAGTGTAAGCTATGGATAAGATACAAACAAAACAAAGCAACGGTGAGAGCACGCTAGCAAATTAAATGGAGATTGGTAAGAGTGCGCATTTGTAGCGTTAGATTCTATTTATTATGCAAATATATGCTCTCAGCTAACCACATATAAAGTGTATTTATACGCATATATGCAACACAGAATTAGTTCGTTTTGCATGTATTTTCAGAACAAATAGCAGAGAAGAATACCTCAGAAGAGATGAAGGGCTTGAAATCTCCAATGGTAATGGAGAAGGCGTTGCTTGGGTCTCCAATCGATCTGGAGGCAGCTTCTAGTGTTGAATTGCTTGTACAAAGAAGCTTAATGGAACGGGAAATGGATTCCTTAACTGCTTTCAGTGATACTTTCATCCCTTCCATTAATTTGAATGCTTCCAATAATGATGCAGTCGCCAGTTTCTATGAAGCTTCCGCTTCAGCGCTTGATATTCCTGAAATCGTAAGTTCGAGTTAGTATGATTGCATGTATGTGGATATCATTTTTCATCTTGCATGCATTAAGAATATTAGTTAAATATTTGATTTGATTACATTCTAATTCAAACTTAGTCAAATCTGTTATTTAGAAGTATCACTTGGTAACCAATATATTTAATACGCTTATTTGAATCCAAAACTCCAAACACGGCGAAGAAAATTAAGCATATGCGTATACGCATATGCATGGAATATCAAATGACACTTCATATGTTAGTCACTTCCTTAAAATGAAAATCCAAATGTGCATGGCTAACGATGCAACTAAATTTTCCTATGCTAAACCATCTAAGGAGGCTCGTTCAAATTAATTCATAAATATGGTCAATCCAATGGTTTCAACTGAAAATGAGTTGGTTAATGAAACGATAGATTCTAAAAAATATGTACAATAAAGGTTACTATGATTGTGAGCTTTTGGTTATAATTTACAAAACAAAATCCTCAGAGTTTGGAAAAAGCTATTTAAAACCTATCTTTAAAAAACCCCAATAATATCATTTCCTACAGAAATTATCCCAAGAAGAATTGGTATAAAGCGACCGACTAGCTTCATATATGCTTCTTTCTTTCTTTTCCTTTTTGGTATATTTTTTACAATTATTCCAATGGTTATGTTATACTCTTGATCTTAGTTTTGGATTATAGTTTACAATGAAGCATGAAAAAGCTATAGAATTTGAAAGAAGCAGGTGGTATAGTTTACCAATCTGCAATTGTACCATATGCATTATAGTTTACAATGGGCTTCACTACGCAGCTGTATGACACCATAGTAAACTACTAATAATGAAAACCCCACTACATCAGCCAAATACAAACTTGCAAAATATGTTCAACTACCTCCTTCCTTCCACCAACGCCCGTGTGCGAAGCACGGGTCCCACCCTAGTAATTTTGAAAAAAAAAAAACTGTAGTATATCATACAGAGATTCAGAAAATGAAAACTGACAAAAATATAGCAACATATCATAGTGCAGTAATTGACAAGAAATTAGTAATTACTGATCAACAAAAATTGGGCTTTAGGCAGAAATCTGAAAGAAAGAAAAAAATGGATGAAATGTATTTTTCTAATTCAGCAGCAATCTTGTAAAATAAGAAAGAAGAATTACAAGGAGAGACAAATACCTTACCTTACCAGGATTTGCGATTGAAAAGCACTGACAGTGAATTCGATGACCTAGGCCTCTAAGTCATACGAGGAGATCTTATATTAGAGTAAAACGCTGTAATTTTTGAATCAGGAATCCTGTTTGTAGCTTAAACCTTGGAATCAAGAGTCTTCCTTTCGATCCGGATTGGTGCCATGGATGGGTGAATTTTATCTGTCTTCCTTTCGTTTTGGATTTAGTGGTGCTATGGATCTGTGAATTTTATCTGATAAGAATACAAATAGGGAAATGAAAATAGGGAGATTGAATTTTAGGAGAGATTATTTTAGAAGACGGATCGATCTAATTCTTCGCTGCTTTAACAGAAGGGAGATTGGTTTTAGAAGAAACAGAAATACGGAGAAGAAATCGTCTCAAGCCTAGCAAACTTAAACATCTAGGCATTGTTAGAAGGCTTGCATATGGCAGAAGTAATGAATGTGTTTCTACAATAGTATTCATCTGTGTTGAAAGCAAGGCAGGCACCTCTGCATCCAATGAATGCTCCACCAGCATCCGTCACCCACAGTTTCCATGGACATTTGCTCTCGACGTTAGCCATACATAAACTGGTAACAAACAGATTGTTTGTTTGAAATGTAAGATCTGAATTCTGATTTCTGAATTCTTAAGTCTGATTGCTGAAATCTGATTGCTGAATTCTGAATAATCACATAATTGTTTGTTTAATTAAGTATTCAGAACAAAATTAATATATTCAGCATTCAGAACTAGAAATAAGAAGGAAAAAAGTTCTGAATGAAAATGTCTGAATGCTTAATCTATTCAGAACATTAACAAAAAACAAACAATATGTAAAGTTCTGATTAATTAATCAAAAGTCAGATTCAGAACAAAATGAGAAAAACAAACGGAGCCAAAGTCGGCAGAGCAACCTTATAGTACTATCGATAATATTGATTCAAAATCTGATTTATTAGGTTCATTTAAATAAGAGTGAGTAAACGAGTGTTACCTTCCATTTCAGGATGTTTGGATAACAAGGCATTTGAAGCGAAATCTACTTCAGCTGACTTATCATCAACCGATATTAACTTTCAATTGAAAGTAAGCTTAAAACATATGGGATTTTCAGGATTGAGTTTACCACAAGTTCCAATTGAAACATTTTCGCCATGACTAATTTTTTATCACAAAAATAGATCCATTATTAAGAATTCTATCACAATCATCATGAGAATATAATTTATTTAGAAAGAAGCCATTTTACTTTTTTTTTGACTATTAAAAGAGATCTGGGTGGGTATTTTACAAATGACATGTGTGCATGCAAAATTCCACGCTTGTGTCCGTGTCTGGAGAGTGAGATGAGTTCTGTCATTTAATAGCAAGATTCATTTGTCCATGTTTCTAAATTGTGTCATTGATCAAGGTTGGACACAACATGTTATATGCACAGAAAGAAGAACAATGTACATGTAATATTTACCAACTAATACACAGTTTTCACACTATAGATTGGTTTATCCACGGCACAAAGACGAAGAAGGATGATGAATGATAGCAACTGTCAAGAATATGACTCGATAATAGCAGGTGAACTAGAGGCTAATTTAATTGCCATGCAAGAAGAGGAGATGGATCTCGTCAAGGCTCGAGGAGAGGAGACTAGTCAGCTATATGAGAAGAGGCCTTACCATGTTGAGGAATGTCGACGGATTGAGGTGGAGCGTCGACATGACAGAGAGAATCGTGAAGCACTGAATAGTAGGTTGATGCAAATCGAGCAACGATTGTCAAACCACTCATCCCCCTCCATCATTATATTCCAGAACTTTAGGTATATCATCCATCAGTTTAGACAGTTGATATTTTGGTTAATATTTATATGCGACAAGATATAATTTTTTGTAGTTTGGACAGTAGCTATTTTTTGGTTGTGGTTTGAACCTGGGGTGTCAACTTTGTATTTTGGTGATGTATTTGTATTAGGAGCACTTGTAGTTTTATATTTAGTTATCTTTGTCTATATTATTGTTCTGTTTGCATGTTTTACAGTGGAATCTTTTATGTGTGACATTCCAAAGAACAATACATGTATATGTAGGTTGTATGAAAACATTGCTAGAGAAATGCATAACAACAGTTATGGATTATGTGATGGATTTGCCATGGATTTGAAAACTGAAACAAAATTTCAGTGTTTAGTTATCAATTTTTGTTATGGATTTGCCACGGATTTACAAATTGAAACAAAATTTCGGTGTTAAACTATTGTATTTTGTTATGGATTTTCCATGGATTTTTAATTAATTTGTTAGAATTTATTTAATAATTCAGTGATTAGAAAAATATTAGTAATTCATAGCGAATCCATTGCAAATCCATAGCAATTTGTCACGTGTTTGCAATGGAGGGTTTTATATTTTATTTCATGGTTTATTGGTTGGAAGAATAATAATTGTCCATGGTAAATTTGATGCTAATCCATGACAATTTCTCATGGGTTTGCAACGGAGAAGATTAAGATATATTTAATAATTTGTTGTTCGAAAGAATAAATGTTCCGTGGCAAATCCATAACAAATTTTCAATGGATCTGTGATGGAAATTTGAAATAATTTTACATGCTTTTCAAAAAGAAATATAGATAAATAAATGGTTTGCTACGAATCATGACAAATACATCACAAAATTTGTTGACTTTCCGTGACTAACCATTCTGTGACGGATCTAGCACCTAATGAATTGGGAGGGTAATATCCATCACAAATCCGTTGCAAAATAGTGTTTTTGATGGATTTGAGATGTAATTTCCCATCGCTGAAACAACATTTTCTAGTAGTGATCCTTTTGAAATTAGAAATCGAATTTTTAAACTACCATGCCATTTCAGGCTCGTATTATAATTAAAATAAAGTATTCGTTTTAACTTCATCGAAAATAAATTTTTCGTCGTTATTATTTAAAATAAATCATTTAAATATTCAAAATTCATTAAAATTGCCAAAATAAAAATTTTAAATTGGCTCAGATTTCCGGTTTATTACAAATTGATAACTGGGTGATTGGGGTTCGACAGTGGAAGATTTGGGGGAGCTCGGCATTTGGTAGATGGAGAAGTTTGATCTATTCGGAGGGAACAGGCTTCGGCAATTGTTTTCAGAGAGGAGTATACTGGGAATTAAGGTATTGATTTAAACCTTAAAAAAATAGTTAGTTTATTATTAATAATAATGATTAATTATATTTGTATTAAGCATATAAAAAAAAGAAACGTATACACTTTTCATAAGTAATTTGGTTAAGATAGGTAATTAAGGGTTCATAATAGTGAATAGATCTAAATTAATTTTATCATATAATAGTTAACGTATAAAATGTATACAATGTTGTAACACACATATATATTTCATACATCAACAGATTTCGACCAAACATAGTGCGTTAAATTTGTATAGGAAAAGGCTAGTGTATGAGTCAAACTAGAATAATTTGAAGCCGATGATATGGAATTTAACGGGATATTCGGCAAATTAAAAATCAAGGTGAGTAAATCTCACTTAAAAATTTATTTTTATTTTTAAAAATAATTTGTTGGCTGCTTGGTTGCATTTATAAATTATTTATCAGTCTTGATTATTATATATATTAATTATTTAGGCTTCGTGGTTGTGGCTATTATACATATATTGGATTTCCCGTAGTACCATTAGCGGATGCCCGCAGTATCATTAGCGGATGACCCTATCGTCCCACGTATATGAATGGATGACCTTCTATACCGCGATATCCTACCTTGAAGCAGGATTGGTATTATTTATGTGACTAACATCTGTGGATGCAGGGAAAACAGGTTCGAGGGATCCAACTGGATTCCTCAAATTTATTTATTATTGTTTACATACTTACATGTGTGTAATGTGTTGAATTGGACTGATGGTTTGGTTATTTGGATATTTAAATATCACTGGCCAAGTATTTATATTTAAAAATATCAAAAAGGGATATTTGAATTTAAAAAGGAAAGTTTACTTTTTGAAATAAAAATGGAATGTCAAATGGATTTAGAAGTATCAACTTGCTTTTAATAATAAAAACAAGTAGTTAAATTTATAACAATGTTCTGAATAGAAAGAAATATTATCATTTGACAATATAAATTTTTAATTTCAAGTATGAATTTAAAGTTTTATGAAGTGGAAATTGGATTTTAAAAATGAAATTTGAAAATAGAAACTGTTTTCAATATTTAAAACCATAAGTGGAATTTATAAAAGATGCTTATAAATAAAGCAGGGAAATTTTCAGTGAATAAATTTCTAATTTAAATCCAAATATGATTTTGAAAAGGAGAATTTATCCTCCAAAAATAGAAAGTGGGAATTCAAATGAAATTGGAAATAGAAAATTTGTTTCATATATTTAAAACAAGAAGTGTAAATTATAAATAACGTTCTAAATAAATGTGAAAAAGTATCATTTGATAGTTAATAAATTTTAATCCAGGTATGAATTTAAAAGGGAATTTTAAGTTGGAAAATCGTTTCGGAAAAAGGAAGCGATGAGATTTTTATTCGATATTCGGAATGTAAACTGGAATTAAATAAATCCACATGTATTTATAGGTTGAAATAGATTATGTCAAATTTGTAAGAAGTAAATTTTATTTCCAAAAGATATTGGAATGGTATTAACTTGAGGAAACCGATCTTTTTATAGAAATAAAATATTTCACATGAGAATCGAGTTTAAATGGAATTGTAAATGAAAGTTGTTAAATATAAAATAAGAAATTGATTTATAAACCATGTTTATAAATGAAATAAAGTAATTTTTCTTTGGATAGGTTGGAAATATATTTACCCCAATTTTAAGAACTGACATTTAAAAATCATATTTTTAAAAGAGACAAAAGAGGGCATTTTTATGATAAGTAGTGGCGGGTTTGTATTACAAACTCTTATCTGGCTCAAGATAAGAACGTTGTCGGTCAAGGTCTGAGAGGTAATTAAAATACCCTAACTTGAACGATTTCACTATTATCAAGAGATGATATTAGTTTGTAATGGTAGATGGATTAAATAATTATTTACATAAAGGGAATTTATAATTGGCATTTGATGAGATCGATATTTTATAAATAATCAAATTCATAAGAATTGGACTTGAATATAGGAATTTGAGTTTGAATACATTCATAACTAAGTTATGAATGTGGAATAAAAATCGACAAGTTTGAATAACTTGAACTGCTAAGTCAGATTTGGATAACGAGTTTGAATTACTTTAAAGTATCGGAAAGGGAGTTGGAATTATTTTATAAACTAATTTTTTAAACATTTATATTTAATTTAATTAAAACGAACTCGCTGCAGCGCGGTAGTTCGTAATTTGGCGTTTCGAACTTCAATTGAGTATATATAACTCAATATAAGTCGAAATTCGATGAAACAAGAAACGCCCGGACTTATTGAATAATAGTTTTCTAATGGAGGAGTAAAACCTGAATTTCGTCTCATAGATTTTGAGTTATATCAAAATCAAATTTTCAGAAAAACAACGCCATAATCGTTTTTAAACCATACCGGTTTATTTAATAAATTAAAAGTCTTTTAAATGGGTAAAATCCGATTTTCCATTAGAAAGATCCAGATTTGAGTTATGAACTAAATATCAACCCAGGTCCAATAATTGGGTTGATTTTCAGAATAAAGAAAATCATATTTTTATTTGTTTATCGATCGAGGTTAACTAATTCCAAAAAGAATTAGTTAATAGAGTATGATTTGAGTTGAACTTAGTTAATTGAATCGAATTTGAAAATAGAGATTGGGAATTCAAATGTAAAACTTGGATTTGAAATTGTAAGTAAGAAGATTGAGTTGAATTGGGAATAAGTGAATACAAACACATTAAACGTGATATGTTCAAGTTTAGAAGCAAAATGGAACCAAGAAGCTAATTTGAAATTTGGTTAGCAAATGTAAAGCGAGAGACATAAAAAGGGGTGGATTCGTTGAAATGAATTGGCAATAGTCGTGTATATTTTAAACAGGTATGAGGTGAGGAATACGAAGAAAGTATGAAGAATATTTTGACTGTCTGACAAAAAGGTACATGTTTAAATTTCCATATGAGGTTTTATGCGCCGAATCGGCAAGCCGCTTGCCTTTTTGATTTTCTTTTTAAAATGGAAAGGGCCTAGAGAGGCAAGTTGGGGTTTGAACGATTGACCTTTACAGGGGAGGTGCTGGCGAAATTTTCCGGAAATTTAAGGAGTTAGAATATTTTCAAGAAATTTTGATAATAGAAATCGATATAACGATATATATAGAATTCGCTAAGAAACGAATTTAATATAAAATATTAGAAAGGGCCAGTGATTGTGAAATTGTTTGATGGATGTTTATTTTTTTCCTTTGATAGTTAAATCACCGATTATCAAAGATTTTTGACCATCTTGTCAATACGGAGAGACCGGTTGGATTTAATGTCCGAAACCACTCCGTATAGGCATAGGCGTTGCGAATTAGATTATGCTGAAGATAATCGAAGACGGATGAGATTCAAGAGCTGTTATGTTTGTCCAGTCCCAGGACAACTTGTATGGACGAATGTCTGACAGAGTTTTCCTAACGGTCACATAAGACGATCTTTTCAAGGTATTACGTCTGGTGTCGGAGAAATTCGTTTCTCTTAGCTTTTATGCCCATAATATTTTTGGGAAGATCAACTAGTGATTTGACGGATTTGACGATGTGGCATTCAAAGGTATGGTGGCCAGATGTTCTAAATGATAGACGTAGCCTCAAGCTTCACAACTGGGAAATGACAAAAATGGGGCAGGCAGCATGGCTATGTGGGTCGCTCCCATTAGGGTGTATAATCACCTATCTAGAGAAATTCCTTTTACTTCTTTAATCTATTTCGATGCTGTCCCTTTTCGGGAAATAGTGGTTTGAGCCCAACCGTTGGTGATATACATTCGATACACTCAAGCGAAATGAGTGGTCGGTCATGTGTGGGCCGGGTTGCAAGACGTTCTTGTTGAACCCAGTGTGTTCCCCTCTAGAGATACATTATCGGCAGGTGGTCCCATACCTTGTCATAGTTGGAATCCAATCTCCAATAAGCGCCCTGTGGTTTTTGATTTTATACTATGTATGTAGAGCGTGAGATGCAAGCGTTCTACTATTTGATTATTTATTTGATTAGACATTATTATAATATCATTGGATTTTGATATAAAAAATGTTTTGGGTTATAGTAAGGTAAAAACCGTTCGTGTTTATGCGTGGGCTGGTCTTATTATTATCCTTTCTTTCAAATGATTTTCAAAGTTTAACAATATGGTTGAAGTTTACTCACAGCAGTCCCATGACTGACCAAGAGTTTATTTTGTTTGTTTTTTTCCTAAACTCTTGGGTGCCCGAATTTGTATGGGCAGTCAAGTGTTTCAGGCTTTTTACAGATACACTTGGAGGAGATGAAGCAGAGGCTTCGCCGTTAGTTATTTAGAGTTATTTCCGCTGTAATGTATATATGTCGATCTCTGATAATGGTATATATATATGATACAGGATTTTGTATTTCAAAAGTTATGTTATATAATATATTTTATTCGTTCCGCTGTGAGATTCTGTTTGTTATTTCTGTTCTTCTTCTATCAAGTTCTTTTTCTTTAACCCTAATGATTCGTATTTTTGTATTATTTGGGTTGGACGTATGTTGTTTTAGTCAACTCAAATAGTACGGATTTGCGGGCCTTTACACCAAGATGTGCACAACCATATCTACTGGTGTCATGGTCGTCTTATCCCCCTCTGCCTGGCTCATGCACACACATATCCCGGTCGGTTTGCGTCGCCCGCACGTCCTCCACATTTGGATTTCTTACGATCAGTCAGTAAGCGTGTCCCCTCTCCACCTTGTACGGAGTACTTTTATTTGATACCTACTCCAGTTACTGACTGAAATGGGTCCCACACTATATGATACAAACTCTCCCCTTTGTCTTGTATCCCCCACTAGATTTTCACTGACTATGTATACCATTAGGTGTCTTTAATTACATAGCCGTATACCAGTTATGCTTACCCTAAAAGGTGTCTTTAATTACATAACTCTATTATTTCCTCCGGTTATGTATACCACTAGGTGTCTTTAATTACATAACCTTATCGGGTTAAGTTTGTGGGCCTATATGTAAATATTACCTACCCCCTCCAGATTTTCTTAACCCATCCACTATCCAATCAATTTACTTAACTCTAACTTTAGTTCATAATCATACAATCCCTATGGATTAGATTTGGTTAAGTAATCCAATTCATTACCATGTCCATTTATGGTTTATAATGGGCTAGACCTCCCACATTAGGCCTACAACGTGTGGATGCTGGATATGCCGGTCGAGTCTGGGCAGACTTATTCCACAGTTGGGCCTAACCTCGTGTCATAGCCCGATTCGTATTTGCGTACTTAGACCTCCCACATTAGGTTCAACATTAGTGGTTGTTGGATATGCAGGTTGGGTCCGGGCAGACTTCCACCACTAATGCAACCTAACCTTGTGTCATAAGTACAATTACAATTCCTAAATATAATTACTAGACATTCCACTATTAATTAATTAATCAATTAATCAAACTTTTCCCTTTATAGGTGTTAATGCCCACTCTACCCCAATTATTTGAATTATATGTCCAAAAATGTTCATATTCAAATTATGCCATTATTAACCCTTTTTCCCCCATTCCCTAACTCGCGCGCTCATAAAATTGACGGTATGCCTAGGCTAGACAATAGCCTAGTCATAAACGATAATAGGGAAAATAATGGGAATATAACCAAAGTGATCATTTTAATATAACTTGGCATAAACATAAACTAGCATGGTGATAAGGTGGACATATAAGCACAAAATTAATGAACTTATGGCAATTACTAGTTCTACATAACTATGATGTCATAATGAGATCTTAATTGACCATTAAGGTGTCCAACTATTTAGATCCATCATAATTATAATGTGGTCACAAAAACAGATCTAACATAATTAAGAAGACATAGTAACATGTTTAGATCTAAATATGGATTCACATGTCCAATTTACAACATATCTAAATTGACCACAATATGATAGGTGAAAGGTGATATAGATAAAGAATTGGATGTAACTGTCCAAATTAATAGATTTACATTAACCACAATATAGTTACAATTCAAGATCCACAAAGGCGACATAATAGAATGTAACAACCCGGAAAATCAGAACCAATTTAAAATTTTTAATTTGTTTTTTTAATTAATTTTGAATATTTAAAATGATTTATTTTAAATTATAACGATTAGAAATTTATTTTGAATAGAACTAGAATATATAAATTTATTTAAATCAAAGTTAGAGTATAAATATTTATTTTAATTATAAAAGGAATTGGAAATGGCGCGGTAGTTTGAAAATTCGATTTCAAATTTCAAATGAATGTACAGGATTCCAAACAAACCAGATTTAAGTAAAACCAGAAAAATTTGAATCTGTTTGAAAATATCTTTCCAACGAATGTGAAAAATCCAGATTTCATAACGGGAATAAAAAGTTATGTCCAGTTGAAAATTCAGAATAGTCGTTATGGAATTAATATAATATATAGTCCTTAAAAATAGCGATTTTGCAAACGATCTCCGTTTTCGATGAGACCACTTTTTTTGGATCTAGAATGTCAAATTATTGTTGGAATCCAATTTTCATAATTTTTGAAATCAATATGTGAGCGTGGCGGATTTAAACGTGTTTTGGTCAATTCAGTTTGAATTTAATCGACTGGAAAATAACCGTTTTTCAAACGGTCTCCAAATTCGACGAAATTAGTTTTGTTAGGACCGTATCATCAAAACATAGCTAGATTTATTTTTCGGGAATTTTTGGAGTCTGTATGTGGCCCCAGTAAATTAAAATGCACATTTAAATTGAATATATATTGATTTAAATTTTAAATCAAAATGAAAACCAATCGAAACAGTCGAATTGGGTTACGAAACATATCCCATTGCGTTCGGAATAGGGGTAATTAGCTAGGGGCGACAGTCGTTGGGTTCGATTTGGGGTTCGGACGAAAAGTCGACTTTTTGAAGAGAAAAAAATATAATAAATATATATATATATATATTATTATCTCCCCCCTTTTCACTCCAGATCAAAATCAAATTAGATTAAAAAAAGAGAACGATGGATTCCTCGTCGTCGTCCCCCCAAGCGCGCCACCGCCGGCGCGACCGCACTTCCTCCCCCACCTCCGGCGAACGCTGGTAGACCCCCTCTCCTCTCCTCCTTCCTCTCTCTCTTCTCTGATTGGAAACCCCTTCCACCCAAAGACAGCCACGACAGACCCCATGGCGCCGCCACTGCCCAGTCGCCGATCGCCTGAAGCACGCCCGCCTCGTCAGCGCCCTCCTCCGCGAGTCAACACCACGTTAGACCCCCCCTCTCTCGCTGAAAACAAGTAAGCATTTTATTTTATATAGTAAATAGATTTTTTTAATAGGATTTTATGTTAATAAAAATATGATTTTTATCATAATAAAAATAGGATTTTTATTTATGAAAAGAAACGATTTTTATTTATGAAAAAAACGATTTTTATTTATGAAAAGGAAATATTTTTATTTATGAAAAGAAACGATTTTTATTTATGAAAAGAAATGCTTTTTATTAGTAAAGATTATATTTTTATAATAGTAAAGATGATATTTTTATAGATGAAAAGATTATTTTTAATTATAAAAAGATTAAATTTTTAATAATAAAAAATTTTGATTTTAAATTATAAAAAGATTTGATTTTTATTTATACATGGGTATCATTATAAAAATGTGATTTTTATATGAATAGTATAAGAATAAAAATGTGATTTTTAATTATATGTAGCAATGATAAAAATGTGATTTTTAACATGAACCGAGTGAAACATATTGCGATGGAAACCAACTGGAAACAAATCCAAATCCAAACCGTTCAGAAGTAAATAACTGGAGGAGTGGATTCCAAAGGTGAGAACTTCTCACTCTAATTTATTTTCTAGTTAAATATATATACTAGGATGCAGATGGTGCTTAGCAACACCCGACACCTTTGTTTGAAACCATGTTGGTTTGGTTGTTTGGTTGATTGATTTAGTTGTTTGAAATTGGTTTGGGAAGTGAAATGAATTGATTAGAATTGGTTTGTATATGGCGCGAGCCATTATTAGGCAAGTGATAAGGCTAGACATTATTCCGATTCTAGTATCGCGCTGTTATGCTGCCGAAATTTTCTAAAAATATTATAATATTAAAAATATCATTTTTATTGTATAAATGAATTGTATAAAATATTCATGAGTTCAAATAAATATTTTATAGTTAAAAATATAATTTTTATCGTGTATATGAATAAAATAAATATTCATTTACGAATCGGATGATTCGTTTATGTACACCTATTTGACTGACATTGATTGGGATGATATATTTTACACATCGTCAAACTACATAAATAATAATCAATGTTTGTTGTTTGAAAACACTACACGGTTATTGGGATGATATTGGACATACACTAATCCCAATATTTAGTTGCATGTTAATCGATGGGTTGACAGACTGTTGTAAGCGTTAATTATCTATATTTAACGCTTATGCAGTTGTGTAATGCACCCTGGATGATGACTGACTATGTTTGATTATTGTTGCGTACATGTGTTTATGAAATCCATATAAATAAAACTATATGGTAATTGACTGTGTCTGATTCCAATTCGGAAAGAACGAATATTTTAAATTAACAGAAATTTTTAAATGACGAATAATGAATATTTTAAAATAACTAATATTTTAAAATAATATTCAATAATGGATCAAAATCTGATTTTGATGTCCGATTTGGGATGGACATGAAAATATTGAAATATATGAAGCCGTGTTGATTAACTTAACGCCATTTTGACATGAACGATATTTATATCGATTTTATTCATTTTTATAATGAATTTCGAAAAGGAAATGATTTCAAAATTCGAAATTTTGAATATATTATCATTTATATATTATAATGATAAGGAAAATTCAATTTTGATTCAAAATTGAAAATGAAGTTAGAATCATTTTAAAACGAATTTATAAAATACGTTTTAAATGGAAATCGACGAAATATATATAATATATATATTTAATGGCTTGAATAGAACGCGCCCCGCCGCGGTAGTTTGCGAATATTGATCATTGACTTCGAATCGACATTATAGGAGATCAGACCATCGGATTCTCCTAAAACTGGAATCGTTGGGTTCTTATCGAAAAAAGCTTTCCAAGAATACAAGAAATTTGAAATCTAACGGTTGGATTTGGAATTATGTCCAAATCAGATTTGGAAAAGGTCTTTGTAAGCGCGCTTCAATGACCGTTTATGGAAATCCACTGTACGGGCCTAGATAGAATTATTAAAAATATTAATAATTTGTATAAAATCATAATACATGATTTGGAAAGAATTGGGATGAAAATTCCATATTTGAAAAGATATAAATATATTTTTATTGAAATGAACTAGTTATTAACTAGAATTATAATCCGATTATTTTTAAGTAAATAAATTGGATTGAGAATGGGTTTTTAAATATAATCAGAAATTCCCAATAAATAAATTGGAATGGTAATAATTTTTGGAATATTTTGGTATTGGATTTCGTGATTACACGGATATTGTTGTGGAAATTTGGAAGATATATTTATATCGTTATTTCCGATACGATATTTGTTGGTTTCAGAATTTGATATTGAATATAAGCCGATATAATTTCTATTCAGAGCCTTGTATTTAATATCAAGTGGGATTGTGGGTTTGTCGTGAATGGTGTCTTCATTAGCACTGTTCTTAAACCTAGTTGAGAAAAGAATAAATCTTTTAATTAAGATTTAGAGAAATTTACCAATTAATGTTTAATTGGAATTGAATAAAAGAATTGGATTTTGAGTTTGTCTTGAATGGTGCCTTAAATAACACTGTTCTTAAACCACGTGTGAAAAGAATAAATATTTTAATTAAGATTTAAAGAAGAATTACCAATTAATTAACATTAATTGGAATTGAAAATGGAATGTGAATTGGGTTTATTGTGAACTGTGTTTTTAACGACATTCGTTCTTTAACCCGATTTACAGTTAAATGTGATTTGGAATTTATAAATCTTTTTATTAAGATTTAGTGGAAATTTTCCAAAGTAAAGTTTTCCAATTTAATATATTAAATTGGAATTGAATGGAATTCGATTTGGTAATAATCGAAGTGAGCTTCTATGGAGGAAGACTGTAAATATATATGGAATTTAAAAGGCTTTGCCGTTATTCCAATTATATTATTAGTCGGATACGGAAATTGATATCGATTATATATTAATTTGTTTTCCGTGAAGATTCCATAATTAATGGAATGTGATTTGAGTTTATCGTGAACTGTGTTTTAAAGGAAATTAGTTTTTTAACCCAGTTAAAGAAAGGATTACTTGTCTAACATTGTACTTTGAACTGTATGGTTGATCTCTGCTAAATATATGTCTGTTTGGTGGTGGAGAATTTATTCTCTTACTTAACACCCTTCTCTAAGACGTACGAGCTTAGAGGTTATATATCGGCAGAAAATAATAGTACGGGGTAGATTGTCGATGCGGCATATTTGATTTTCCAAAGTTAAATAATCATTAATATTGATTTTTGAGAAGATTAAAACCGAATGGAGTTTTAATGAATTTTTAATTAGGTTAAAATGCGAATGTGATAATTTATATTATCAAATTCGAGAAATGATCGAGAATGGAGTGTTTTACTCCAAGCGTTAGTTAAATCTTTAATTAGATTTGAACGTGAAATGCTAATTAATTTTACCGATAAAACCATGGTGTTAGTTATGAAGTATTACCAGTTTTGCTTCATGGGATGAATAGGTTGGGATTGGGGAATAAAATAAATGATTACTACGGTAAGGATCGCTAATCCTGACTAGTTTTGGATAAACCTTAATTTGGTCTGAAATTAATATTCAAAGGAAGATTAAAGAATAAATTTGAAAAATTTATCTTTGATAAAATTTATGGGAACCTTTCCCAAAGAATATGAATGTTTATAAAAAAGAATATTCTAAATTGAAATGAGGCATATGTTGTGTTTTATAGCACTTGTTTATAATATACGTTAGTTATTCAGAAATGCGGGGTTTGTACCCATTCTGAATAACTGATTCGACGATAAGTCGACGATGAAGATGGTGGTTGAATGTAGTAACCCGTAACTTCCCCGGTAAGGAAAGCACGAATTGCTTTGAGAACACGACAAATCAGAACACAAACAGAAGGACATTTCATTGTTTATTACAATAATTCTATCAGAATACAAGAATATACAGAGTATGAATAAATATTATACATTTCACAAATATCAGAGATTTAAATTACATTTAAATACAAAGCAGCGGAAAAATAATACAACACACAACTGAAAAAAATACACGGATACAGAGCTTTCCGAATATCATTCCAGCTGTAAACCAGGATATTGTGAATATAAATCTGCAAAACCAAAACTACTAGCTTCCCGTGTCAAAAATAAGGGCACCTAGAGTTTAGGTTAAAACAATAAAATTCAGGTCAGTCATGTGACTGGTGTGAGAACTAAAACTGTTATTAAACTTTATTTTAAAAGAGAGTAATTCAAGGGACCACGCCGTATAACACGGAACGGGTTTCCTCCCAAGAACACTAGTGCATATAACAAAACAGCACCATGCTTTTTGGAAAAATGAAGCTATTATAAAACCCAGGTCCCATCACACAATGCAACGCAAGCCGGAGGATAGGGTTTTCCCTTATAATAGCCAAACATGTTTGGTACGTTTGAAACAAATCATTTGATACTATTATAAGTGTATAGTGTCAAAACAATATCAATAATAGGCGACATGGGTACCATATATCATGTCGCCATACTAGGCTCTACAAATAAAACCGAAATATCACGTATTGGAAATTGGATTTCCGTCATAAGCCGAGGCCAGGGGCAAGCTCCTCTCCGCTTCGAGACACTCTAGCAAATGCCTCAGGACTACACACTCTTGGTAACCCTTGGAACCTCCAAGGCCGGTCCTCCCTTACGTTTGAGGATTAATTATTCCTATACACACGTTTCCCGGTCCTATTAGACCTATATCTGAGGCGCCTCGCATCCAAAAACCACATAGGTAAAATAATATAAATGTCAGCCAGTTTAAGCACTGACACCACCTCTAGCTAGAAAGAAACGTCATGCACTCCTTGGGTCCTTATCCCGTTTTTGACTCATACCGAGGTGTGAGGCTCGCGAATCCATGCTATACACAAAGCTGCGCCACACAGGCCGTGCTTTGATCATCAACCACAAGACTTTGCTTTTCAACAGAAGCCTTGATCATCTGCCACTTAGGCATGCCACATAGGCAGTTCACTCCATGCGACTGATGTCCATCGATATACAACCTCTGAGCTCGTATGTCTCAAAGAAGGGCGTTAAGCAAGAGAATAAATTCTCCGCCGCCAAACAGATGTATATTTAATAGAGATCAATCAATCACAGAATAAAATCCAATGTCAGACACAAAGTCCATTTACAAGTTCGTTCTGGGTCTGAACGAAACCGAAGGCACTTTCCTCGCATATCCATCGATCTCCAAGTACGTCTAAACGATCACCAACTGATTCCCTCCTCTTGGGTGTACAACCCAATCAAGATAATCAGTAATCACCCAAACGATGTGAAGACATCCGGTCTTCAACCACCGTCTTCATCTTCGACATATCGTCGAATTGGTTATTCAAGATGGGTATAACCCGGCCTTTCTGAATAACCCGCGTACATAATAAACAAGTGTCAAACAAACACAACATACGCCTCATTCCAATTCATCAATCACTAACCGTAAATTAGCAAGAGAACAATTCCCCAAATATTAACCCCGAAGGCCGAAACCAACATCAGATCAATACCCAGGAAATCATCCATCTTAGCTAACCTACAGTGAGTTTCTAAATTTCACATTCTTAGGGAAAGGTTCCCATTAATTTTATCAAAGATAAATTCTTCTAAATTTATTCTTTAATCTTCCTTTAGATATCATTTCAAACCATGTTAAGGTTTTCCAAACTAGTCGGGATTAGCGAACCACATCGAAGTAATTATTTATTTTATTTCCAAATCCCAACCTATCCATCCCATGAAGCAAAACTGGTAATACTCCATATCTAACACCACGGTGTTATCGGTAAAATTTATTACCATTTCACGTTCAAATCTAGTTAAAGATTTAACTATCGCTTGGAGCAAAACTGGTGATACTCCATTCTCGATCATTTCAATCTAATTAAAGATTCATTAAAACTCCACTTAGTTTTAATCTTTAACTGGGTTTAAGAACCGCTGTCATTTAAAACACGGTTCACGATAAACCCAAAATCACATCCCATTCTATCAGCCTTTAACCGTAAAATAGCAAGTGAGCAATTCCCTAAGTATTAACCCCGAAGGCCGAAACCAACATCATACCAATACCCAAGAAACCATTCAACTTAACTAATCTCCAATTAGATTCTGATTTTCTTAACTCATTTGGTTCTAAGAACGGTATTATTGAAGATATCGTTCACGACAACCCAAATCACATTTGATATTAAATACAAGGCTCTGAATAGAAAATATATCGGCTTATATTCAATATCAAATTCTGAAATCAACAAATATCGTATAGGAAATAACGATATATATACATCTTTCAAATTTCCACAACCATATCCGTATAATCACGAAATCCAACATCGAAATATTCCGAAGATAATTTCGATTCTAATCCATCCCAATTCACGTATTGGAAATTCTGGTTACTTTTAAAACCACTTTCAATCCATTTTATTTATTTAAAAATAATTGGATTTTTATTTCTAGTTATAAACTAGTTCATTTCGATAAAAATATATTTTTATCTTTTTAAATTCGGAAATTTTCACCCCAATTCCTTCCAATTCATATATTATGATTTTACACAAATTATTAATATTTTTAATAATTTTATCAAGGCCCGTACAGTCGGTTTTCGATAACGGCCACCGAACTGCACTTACAACGACCTTTTCCACATTTGATTTGGACATAATTCCAAATCCAACCGTTAGATTTCAAATTTCTAATATCCTTTAACAAGCTCTTTTCGATACGAACCCAACGGTTCCGGTTTTAAGAGAATCCGACGGTCGGATCTCCCGCAATATCTATTCGAAGTCAATGGTCGAAATTCACGAACTACCGCGGCGCGGCGCTTTCTATTCAGGCCATTATATAATATATATATATATATATATATATATATATCGTTGATTTCCTTTTAAAACATACTTTATAAATCGTTTTAAATTCGTTTTCGAAATGATTTCAACTTCATATTCAATTTTAAATCAAAACTGAATATTCCATATCATCAATATATATATATATATATAAATGATAATATTTTCAAACGTTATATTTTGAAATCACTTCCTTTTTCGATATTCGAATAAAATCGATATAAATATCGTTCACGTCAAAATGGCGCAAATCTAATCAACACGGCTTTATATATTTCAATAACTTCGTTATTCTATTCAACAAATGAATATTTATTCTATTCAACACATGAATCTATATTTCTTTCAACACATGACTAGTCTCAACACATGAGTACTGTCAACACATGACTATTTTTGTTATTTAATATATTTTATAAAATTATGATTTCTGTCGTTTAATTTTTAATCAGACTCCAACCGTAAATTAGTAAGAGAACGATTCCCTAAATATTAACCCCGAAGGTCGAAACCAACATCAGATCAATATCCAGGAGACCACTCATCTTATCTATTTTCCAGTTAGTCTCTAATTTTATATATGATAAAGATGTAAATTTTATTGTTAAAATATTTCTTTCAACACATGAGTACTGTCAACACATGAATCTTTATTTTATAATATTCTTTATTTTCCCAATTGGAATGAGGCCCAATCAATTACCATATAATGTTAATTATATGGATTCCATACAACACATGTATATAATAGCAATTATAAATAATCAACCATCATCCAAAGTGCACCACACAACTGCATAAGCATTAAATATAAATAATTAACGCTTACAGAGTTTGTCGACCAATCGATCGACATACAACTAAATAATTGGAATTATTGTACGCCAAACATCATCCCAACACCCGTGTGTGGTTTCGATCCACAAACACTGAATATTATTTGTGCAGTTGAGCGATGTGTAAAATTTATCGTCCCAATCAATATCCTTCAAATATGTGTACATAAACAAACCGTCTGGTTTGTAAATGAATATTTATTTATTCACATTCACGTTAAAAATTATATTTTTAACTATATTAATTTATTTCAACACATGAATGTTTTATCATCCATTTCACATCAACATCACAAACAAACTTCACAACACATCAAACAAGCATACAAGTCGTCCTTGGTTTGTGGACGACGGGTGTTGGGTGCTGCTAAGCACCGTCTACATCCTAGTATATAATTTTAACTAGAAAACAAGATTTAAAGTTGTAACACCCCGTATGTTGAATAACTTGCTATAATATAAAACAGGGCAGAATTAAATTTTAAAATCTGAATCAGGGGAAACGGGCTATGCCATTGCGTTCGTCTCGGAAAAATACGCGAAATAGAGTCCGAGTTTTCGAAAATCGGAGTCCGTATGACCCAGTTAAGGCCCGAAGAAGTTTTCAGAAATTCAAAACAGATTTAAATATAAAAATTTAAACATTTCAGAAGTGGCGGGAAAATTCCCGCCAGGCAGAGGGAGTCGACCCTAGGGTCGACATGGGTGTCGACCCCCTCCCTAGGGGTCGACACAGGGGTCGACCCCCCTTGTCGGTCTGTGTGACCTGGGTGCAGCCTGAAGAAGTTTGGACTGTGGCTGGTGGCTTGTGACGAGATATGATGGCTCTAACCTAATCTAGGGTTAATCTAAGGGCCTAAACTACATCCTAATTCTATAAATACACCCTAAGACTACACTAATTCATACTAAAATTGGAGACAACGTCGTTATGCCGTCAAAATGCAACTAGGAGGAGCCACCAACAAATTAAAGAGGAGGAAAGCTTCTCAAATCAACTTCTAATCAACTCTAGCAACTTAATCTTCTTCATTGAAGTGCTAATCAACAAATTGTGAGTTTCTATAGCCTTAATGACCAATTGTTGAAATGATTATGATAGGATATAATGTGGTTATGGCTATGAATGTGGATCAATGCAAGTTATGCAAGTTATATGCTATGTGATCATGATGTTATGCAAGTTATGCAAGTCATATGCTATGTGATCATGATGTTATGCAAGTTATGCAAGTCATATGCTATGTGATCATGATGTTATGCAAGTTATACAAGTCATATGCTATGTGATCATGATGTTATGCAAGTTATGCAAGTTTAGGCTATGTGTTCATGATGCTAGTTATGCAAATCGCTATGATAAACATTGATCCATTATGACACCATGGTTATGCAAGTTTGGTGTATGATTATATGCAAGATCATATATGATATGTTATGCAAGTTTGGTGTTTGATTATATGCAAGTTCATATATGACATGTTATGCAAGTTTGGTGTTTGATTATATGCAAGTTCATATATGACATGTTATGCAAGTTTGGTGTTTATGCAAGTAACATGTGCAAGTTTACACCTTTGGATGATATGCATACATATGCAAGTTAACCTCTTTGTATGTCATACGTACATATGCAAGTTTACCCCTTTGTATGACATAAGTAACTTATGCAAGTTAACCTCTTTATGACATATGTGATTCATGCAAGTTTGGGTTGGTTATTTATGCTAGTTGGGTTTGATGCTATATGCATGTTGACACCTTTAAAACCCATGTTGATGCTAATATTATGCAAGTAGAACCCATTGTATTTGTGATGAATCTTCCCTTTTATGTCATGTTAGCGAATTACGTAGGGAACGATGGGGTTAATATTCATGTTAATGAAATGGTGTGAAGTTGGTATGATTATGCATACCATAAAGTGGATGGACATAATTGAGTCAATTATGTACATCGTTAAATTTGTAATTAATTAGGGATAATTAATACAAATTATGGGGGGGATTAATTAGGTGTAATTAATCGACTAAGACACGAGGTTGGACCCTTTTGTAGCATAAGACTGCCCGGAACCGACCGGCAAATCCAGCGGCTACAAATGATTGGCCCAATGTGAGAGGTCTTAGGCACAAACTTAATACGTGACAAGTGTAAAGACACGAGGTTAGACTCGGTTATGGCGTAAGGCTGCCCGGACCCGACCGGCAAATCCAGCTGCCATAAAAGATAGTCTAATGTGAGAGGTCTTTACAACGGTTACGTTCTTAATCAATTAAGAAACACTTAACCATATTAGCATGTAGAGGGACATGAGGGGTTAAGTGGGTGCCTTGGGTGACATGTGGAAAAATCCAGTGGTTGCCTTGGGTGGCAATAGAAAATACAATTAGAATACTTAACCAAAGTGGAACATGTAATTAAACATGATTAAAGGGTTAAGTAAGTGCCTTGGGTGGCATGGGGAAAATCTAGTGGTTGCCTTGGGTGGCAATAGAAAATACGATTAGAATACTTAACCAAAGTGGAACATGTAATTAAACATGATTAAAGGGTTAAGTAAGTGCCTTGGGTGGCATGGGGAAAATCTAGTGGTTGCCTTGGGTGGCAATAGAAGATAAGATTAGAATACTTAACCAAAGTGGAACATGTAATTAAACATGATTAAAGGGTTAAGTAAGTGCCTTGGGTGGCATGGGGAAAATCTAGTGGTTGCCTTGGGTGGCAATAGAAGATAAGATTAGAATACTTAACCAAAGAGGAACATGTAATTAAACATGATTAAAGGGTTAAGTAAGTGCCTTGGGTGGCATGTGGAAATCAAGTAAGTGCCTTGGGTGGCATGGGGAAATTTAGTGGGTGCCTTGAGTGGCAATTGAAATATGATTAGATGACTTAACCAAACTTTAAACATGTAAGTGGACATGATTATTAAAAAGGGTTAAGTGGGATACACTAGAAGGGACAAGCTTAGGTGGGTAGCTTGTGGGGGCCCATTTCAACTAGTAACCCATATGTATCTTATTGGGCTCGACCCATGTCGAGGACGGGACACGCGTACTGGGCTTGACTATAAGAGGCCAAAAACGGGTTAGCGGTGGCAACGCAAGTCCAACGGGTTTCATATGCGTGTGTGGACCCGGGCTGGTAGGTAAGACCTTGTTGCATCGTGTAGGTATAAGTCGTGCACCGTTGATTGTATCGGGTTGCCGCTTTGGGAAGTGATACACCCCACTGTGGGGCCAGCACGGGTATCTACGTTAGGGAGCCGATCGAATGGGAGTAGTGGGTACACCTAGTGGAGATAGGGGCAGACGACACCTATGTAGTCAGCTAGGGGTACACGAGACTACTATTAAAATTACTAAGTTGTGGATACACCTAGTGGAGATAGGGGCAGACGGCACCTATGTAGTCAGCTAGGGGTACACGAAACTACTATTAAAAATTACTAAGTACACTTAGTGGGATCAACCTTTAAGTAGGAATTACCCTTGGGTGGGTAGATCTTGTGTGGTGCAGTGTAGGAATTACCCTTGGGTGGGTAGATCTGGTGTGGTGCAGTGTAGGAATTACCCTTGGGTGGGTAGATCTGGTGTGGTGCAGTGTAGTATTTATCCTTGGGTGGATAGGCGCGTCTTTACCGTTATCTTAGTTTATCCTAAGTCTAGTTGGCTGCTTAGTGTAGTCATTTATCCCCAGTCGTACCGTACTAGGTTTATATCATACCCTAATTACTTTAATGATTGTGTTGTTAAAGTTATAGGGCTCACTCAGACTTATGTCTTTTTCCCCAACCCTCAGGTTCTCAGAGTGGGCCTAGCACTAGTGGGCTTTGATCAGATTGCTTTATCTGCCTTTTGGAGCTTGGACCATTGATGTAAAGCTCAGTTTATCTTTTCTTTTATGGCTAATAGTTCATGTAGTGGGATTATGTACTTTTGTTTTATCAAGATGGATATTATGTACTTGACTCTTGTTTATGGTTTAATGATGTAACCAAACATGTTTTACTTTCCACTGCAATGAAATGATGTTTTAAATTCTCAAGTATTACTTATATCTGTCTTGTTGTAACTTTTCTGTTCTATATTCACTTAAGATACTCCACCGATGCTATGGCATTCCCTTAGTGAGTGACCGTAGCGGGTGTGGGGTGTTACAAAAGTGAGAAGTTCTCACAGAGGATTCCACTCCGCCGCGCTTTGCTTTTGAACTGCTGAACCGTCTGGATCTGTTTGAAATTCCAATGCAGTCCTTGTCCCGCTGTTCATAATAAAAATTATATTTTTATTGCTTCATTTCAATAAATAAAAATCATATTTTTATTTCTACTTCATTTTTTTACAACGCTTCTTTCAATATAAAAATTATATTTTTATATTTCTACTTCTTATATAAAGATCGAATTTTTATTCTCTATATAATATAAAAAATATATTTTTAAATAAACAAAGATCATATTTTTATCTAAACAAAGACCATATTTTTATCTAAACAAAGACGATATTTTTATCTACTTCTATGCTCTACATATATGAAAAAAATTCAGTTTTTCTTATGTTATATAAATATACAAAAATCAGTTCTTTAAACAAATAAAAATCATGTTTTTATTCAAATAAAGATCTTAACCTTCTTGTTTTAAAAATATATTCTTTGTCATGAAAATCCAATTTTTACTATCGTACATGCGTCAAAAATCATATTTTTATCATATTAAAAATCTTAGCGTTGTTGTATTAAAAATCATAGCCTTATACAAGATAAAAACTAGATTTTTACAAAGTAAAATAAAAATAAAAGCAAAATCAGAGGACTTACGGGGTTATTGGAGGAGGGGGGTTTGCAGGTGGCGTCACGGCAGGCGGGGCTCGCGCGGGGGTGGCTCAGGCTGGAGCGGCGGCTAGGGCGTCGGTTCTTCGAGGTTGGCGCGGCTTTGGGGTTCTTCGTTCTAGCGGTGGTTGATTTGGGGGGGGGGGTATGGCGTTCGATTTTGGGGGTAGAAGAGGAGAGAGGAGGGGCGCGGGGGGAGGGCAGCGGACTGGGGAGGCTACGCCAGAGGTGGCGGCGCGCGAGGTCGACGGGGGGGGGGGGGGGAGGGGGGAGGGGTTTGATTTGGATCGGGTTCTGAAAGAAAAGGGAAAGAGAAGAGAGTACATGGGGGGCTCCATCTATTTATATAATTTAATTAATTATTTTATTTTTCTCTCCAATAAAGGTTGACTTTTAATTCCAGCACCAACCGAGACCCAACGACTGTCGTCCCTAGCTAATTACCCCCATTCTGAACACAATGGGATGTGTATCGTAAGTCGATTCGATCGTTTCGATCAGTTTTCGTCAAAATCAACATATAACTCTATATATTGAATTTGAACGTGCATTTCAATTTACCGGGGCCACATACTAACTCTAAAAATTCCTGAAAAATATTTTCTAGCTTCGTATTGACGATACGGTCCTAACAAAACTAATTTTGACAAATTCCGAGACCGTTTGAAAAATGGCCATTTTCCAGTCGATTAAAATCAACTGAAACAGGTCAAACGCGTTTTACTTCGCCACGCTCACATATTGATTCGAAAAATTACGAATTTTGAAATCTAGAAATTACTTGACATCACGGATCCAACAAAAGTGGTTTCGTCGAAAACCGAGGTCATTTGCAAAATTTCCATTTTTAAGGGCCAGAATTCCATAGCGACTATTCTGAATTTTCAACTGGACATAACTTTTGATTCCCGCTATGAAATTTTGATTTCTCGGATTCGTTGTAAAGTTATTCTCAATTAGATTTAAATATTTTTGGTTTCGCTAAAATTCGATTTATTTTGAATCCTGTACATTCATTTGAAATTTGAAATCGAATTTTCAAACTACCGCGCCATTTTCAATTCCTTTTATAATTGAAATAAAATATTTATATTCTAACGACGATCTATATAAATATATACGTTCTAGTTCTATTCAAAATAAATTTCTTGTCGTTATTATTTAAAATAATTCATTTTAAATATTCAAAATTCACTAAAATTGCCAAAATAAAAATTTTAAATTGGCTCAGAATTTCCGGGTTGTTACAATCTCCCCCACTTAAAAATTTTCGTCTCCGAAAAGGAATGAAGCTGAAAGTTGTTTACTAATCAACTCAACTTTCATTATTTTCTTTACGGCTTAAGTTCTTCAACTTTTCACTTTGTAAGAACTTTTCAAAATTTTCAAAAATTTGGCTAACACCCTAAATTTTCGAAAAATTTCGCCATAACCTCCCTGCACCGGGGACTTCGGGATATTTCAAATAGCCTCCCATGGCCCTCATCAATCCAAAAAGAAAAAGAAACAGCCAATCGGCTCATAAAATCATCCAAACCCAAGAAATTAGTAAACATGTACCCATTTGTCAGGCAAACAATTTTATTCTTCTGCTCTAGCCTCCTTGCTATGACCTGTTCAATGTAAGTACATGTATATGCATGCATTTGTAATCATTTTTCAATACAGTTCAATATTTGGTTCAATTAGGCTAAACAGTTCAAAATTATCAAACCAATAATCAAACAACACAATCATCAATCAATTAGTAGATTAACGTTTCAAATTCATAATTTTGATATATATATACAGAAAATCATGTTTTTGATGCCAAATCACAACAATAAATCTATCTAGTTTTGGTTCTCACACAAATCTAATGGAAATATATAGATATCACACTTTCATCACTCGAAAATAAATACTGGTGATGGTGCGCCATCATCAGAATCATGTTCGGACGACTAGAGTGTGATCCTATATTTATCCAGTATATTAAAACTTCGAATATACGTTCATGACGCGTATATGCAAAATCTTTATATACTCGATTGTCCAAATTCAATATAAATAATATATTCAAATACATATAAACTGGTTTAAATTTTCAAAACAATATTGTTTTCATTTGAAAAATATACTCTTCACACTCGTTCTAGGATTCTACTGATCTTATCTCTAACGAGTCATTCTAATTGGATATTACAAATCCAATATCTGACGAATTCTTTCGTTCGGTTCCAATGTGCCATGTTCTCGAGCTCTGTAATCAAAGCTCTGATACCAAATGTTGTAACCCGTAACTTCCCCAGTAAGGAAAGCACGAATTGCTTTGAGAACACGATAAATCAGAACACAAACAGAAGGACATTTCATTGTTTATTACAACAATTCCATCAGAATACAAGAATATACAGAGTATGAATAAATATTACACATTTCTCAAATATCAGAGATTTCAATTACATTTAAATATATAGCAGTGGAAAAATAATACAACACACAACTGAAAGAAATACACGGATACAGAGCTTTCTGAATATCATTCCAGCTGTAAACCAGGATCCTGTGAATATAAATCTGCAAAACCAAAACTACTAGCTGCCCGTGTCGAAAATAAGGGTACCCAGAGTTTAGGTTAAAACAATAAACTCCAGGTCAGTCATGTGATTGGTGTGAGAACTAAAATAGTTATTAATCTTTATTTTAAAAGAGAGTAATTCAAGAGACCACGCCGTATAACACGGAACGGGTTTCCTCCCAAGAACACTAGTGCATATAACAAAACAGCGCCATGCTTTTTGGAAAAATGAAGCTATTATAAGACCCAGGTCCCATCACACAATGCAACTCAAGCCGTAGGATAGGATTTTCCCTTATAATAGCCAAACATGCTTGGTACGTTTGAAACAAATCATTTGATACTATTATAAGTGTATAGTGTCAAAACAATATCAATCATAAATATCAATCATAGACGGCATGAGTACCATATATCATGTCGCCATACTAGGCTCTACAAATAAAACCGAAATATCACGTATTGGAAATTGGATTTCCGTCATGAGCCGAGGCCAGGGGCAAGCTCCTCTCCGCTTCGAGACACTCTAGCAAATGCCTCAGGACTACACACTCTGGGTAACCCTTGGAACCTCCAAGGCCGGTCCTCCCTTACGTTTGAGGATTAATTATTCCTGTACACACGTAACCCGGTCCTATCAGGCCTATATCTGAGGCGCCTCGCATCCAACAACCACATAGGTAAAATAATATAAATGTCAGCCAGTTTAAGCACTGACACCACCTCTAGCTAGAAAGAAACGTCATGCACTCCTTGGGTCCTTATCCCGTTTTTGACTCATACCGAGGTGTGAGGCTCGCTAATCCACGCTATACACAAAGCTGCACCACACAGGCCGTGCTTTGATCATCAACCACAAGACTTTGCTTTTCAACAGAAGCCTTGATCATCTGCCACTTAGGCATGCCACACAGGCAATTCACTCCATGCGACTGATGTCCATCGATATACAACCTCTGAGCTCGTATGTTTCAGAGAAGGGCGTTAAGTAAGAGAATAAATTCTCCACCGTCAAACATATGTATATTTAATAGAGATCAATCAATCACAGAATAAAATCCAATGTCAGACAGTCCATTTACAAGTTCATTCTAGGTCTGAACGAAACCGGAGGCACTTTCCTCGCATATCCATCGATCTCCAAGTACGTCTGGATGATCACCAACTGATTCCCTCCTTTTGGGTGTACAGCCCAATCAAGAGCATCAGTAATCACCCAAACGATGTGAAGACTTCCGGTCTTCAACCACCATCTTCATCTTCGACATATCGTCGAATCGGTTATTCAGAATGGGTATAACCCGGCCTTTCTGAATAACCCGCGTATATAATAAACAAGTGTCAAACAAACACAACATACACCTCATTCCAATTCATCAGTTACCAAACGTAAATTAGAAAGAGAACAATTCCCCAAATATTAACCCCGAAGGCCGAAACCAACATCAGATCAATACCCAGGAAACCATCCATCTTAGCTAACCTACAGTGAGTTTCTAAATTTCACATTCTTAGGGAAAGGTTCCCATTAATTTTATCAAAGATAAATTCTTCTAAATTTATACTTTAATCTTCCTTTGGATATCATTTCAAACCATGTTAAGGTTTTCCAAACTAGTCGGGATTAGAGAACCACACCGAAGTAATTATTTATTTTATTTTCAAATCCCAACCTATCCATCCCATGAAGCAAAACTGGTAATACTCCATATCTAACACCACAGTGTTATCGGTAAAATTTATTACCATTTCACGTTCAAATCTAGTTAAAGATTTAACTATCGCTTGGAGCAAAACTGGTGACACTCCATTCTCGATTATTTCAATCTAATTAAAGATTCATTAAAACTCCACTTAGTTTTAATCTTTAACTGGGTTAAAGAACCGCTGTCATTTAAAACACGGTTCATGATAAACCCAAAATCACATCCCATTCTATCAGCCTTTAACCGTAAAATAGCAAGTGAGCAATTCCCTAAGTATTAACCCCGAAGGCCGAAATCAACATCAAATCAATACCCAAGAAACCATTCAACTTAACTAATCTCCAGTTAGATTCTGATTTTCTTAACTCAGTTGGGTCTAAGAACAGTATTCTTGAAGATAGCGTTCATGACAACCCAAATCACATTTGATATTAAATACAAAGCTCTGAATAGAAAATATATCGGCTTATATTCAATATCAAATTCTGAAATCAACAAATATCGTATTGGAAATAACGATATATATATATATATATCTTTCAAATTTCCACAACCATATCCGTATAATCACGAAATACAACTTCGAAATATTCCGAAGATAATTTCGATTCAAATCCATCCCAATTCACGTATTGGAAATTCTGGTTACTTTTAAAACCACTTTCAATCCATTTTATTTTTTTAAAAATAATTGGATTTTTATTTCTAGTTATAAACTAGTTCATTTCAATAAAAATCTATTTTTATCTTTTTAAATTCGGAAATTTTCACCCCAATTCCTTCCAATTCATATATTATGATTTTACACAAATTATTAATATTTTTAATAATTTTATCAAGGCCCGTACAGTCGGTTTTCGATAACGGCCACCGAACTGCACTTACAGCGACCTTTTCCAAATTTGATTTGGACATAATTCCAAATCCAACTGTTAGATTTCAAATTTCTAATATCCGTTAGAAAGCTCTTTTCGATACGAACCCAACGGTTCCAGTTTTAGGAGAATCCGACAGTCGGATGTCCCGCAATATCTATTCGAAGTCAATGGTCGAAATTCACGAACTACCGCGCCGCGGCGCGTTCTATTCATGCCATTATGTATAATATATATATTGTATATATTTTGTCGATTTCCTTTAAAAACGTATTTTATAAATCGTTTTAAATTCGTTTTCGAAACGATTTCAACTTCATATTCAATTTTAAATCAAAACTGAATATTCCATATCATCAATATATATAAATGATAATATTTTCAAACGTTATATTTTGAAATCACTTCCTTTTTCGATATTCGAATAAAATCGATATAAATATCATTCACGTCAAAATGGCGCAAATCTAATCAACACGGCTTTATATATTTCAATAACTTCGTTATTCTTTTCAACAAATGAATATTTATTCTATTCAACACATGAATCTATATTTCTTTCGACACATGACTAATCTCGACACATGAGTACTGTCAACACATGACTATTTTTGTTATTTAATATATTTTATAAAATTATGATTTCTGTCGTTTAATTTTTAATCAGACTCCAACCGTAAATTAGTAAGAGAACGATTCCCTAAATATTAACCCCGAAGGTCGAAACCAACATCAGATCAATATCCAGGAGACCACTCATCTTATCTATTTTCCAGTTAGTCTCTAATTTTATATATGATAAAGATGTAAATTTTATTGTTAAAATATTTCTTTCAACACATGAATCTATATTTCTTTCAACACATGACTATTCTCAACACATGAGTACAGTCAACACATGAATCTTTATTTTATAATATTCTTTATTTTCCCAATTGGAATAAGGCCCAATCAATTACCATATAATGTTAATTATATGGATTCCATACAACACATGTATATAATAGCAATGATAAATAATCAACCATCATCCAAAGTGCACCACACAACTGCATAAGCATTAAATATAAATAATTAACGCTTACACAGTTTGTCGACCAATCGATCGACATACAACTAAATAATTGGGATTAGTGTACGCCAAACATCATCCCAACACCCGTGTGGGGTTTCGATCCACAAACACTGAATATTATTTGTGCAGTTGAGCGATGTGTAAAATTTATCGTCCCAATCAATATCCTTCAAATAGATGTACATAAACAAACCGTCCGGTTTGTAAATGAATATTTATTTATTCACATTCACTTTAAAAATTATATTTTTAACTATATTAATTTATTTCAACACATGAATGTTTTATCATCCATTTCACATCAACATCACAAACAAACTTCACAACACATCAAATAAGCATACAAGTCGTCCATGGTCTGTGGACGACGGATGTTGCTAAGCACCGTCTGCATCCTAGCATATAATTTTAACTAGAAAACAAGATTTAAAGTGAGAAGTTCTCATAGAGGATTCCACTCCGCCGTGCTTTGCTTTTGAACAGCTGAACCATCTGGATCTGTTTGAAATTCAAGTGCATTCCTTGTCCCTTTGTTCATAATAAAAATTATATTTTTATTGCTTCATTTCAATAAATAAAAATCATATTTTTATTTCTACTTCATTTTTTTTACAACGCTTCTTTCAATATAAAAATTATATTTTTATATTTCTACTTCTTATATAAAGATCGAATTTTTATTCTCTATATAATATAAAAATTATATTTTTAAATAAACAAAGATCATATTTTTATCTAAATAAAGACCATATTTTTATCTAAACAAAGACTATATTTTTATGTAAACAAAGACGATATTTTTGTCTACTTCGATGCTCTACATATATGAAAAATTCAGTTTTTCTTATGTTATATAAATATACAAAAATCAGTTCTTTAAATAAATAAAAATCATATTTTTATTCAAATAAAGATCTTAACCTTCTTGTTTTAAAAATCTATTCTTTGTCATGAAAATCCAATTTTTACTATCGTACATGCGTCAAAAATCATATTTTTATCTTATTAAAAATCTTAGCGTTGTTGTATTAAAAATCATAGCCTTATACAAGAAAAAAACTAGATTTTTACAAAGTAAAATAAAAATAAAAGCAAAATCAGAGGACTTACGGGGTTATCGGAGGAGGGGGGTTTGCAGGTGGCGTCACGGCAAGTAGGGCTCGCGCGGGGGTGGCTCAGGCTGGAGCGGCGGCTAGGGTGTCGGTTCTTCGAGGTGGGTGCGGCTTTGGGGTTCTTCGTTCTAGCGGTGGCTGATTGGGGGGGTATGGCGTTCGGTTTTGGGGGTAGAAGAGGAAAGGGGAGGGCGGCGGACTGGGGAGACAACGCCAGAGGTGGCGGCGCGTGAGGTCGACAAGGGGGGGGAGGGGTTTGATTTGGATCGGGTTCTGAAAGAAAAGGGAAAGAGAAGAGAGTATAAGGGGGGCTCCATCTATTTATATAATTTAATTAATTATTTTATTTTTCTCTCCAATAAAGGTTGACTTTTAATTCCAGCACCAACCGAGACCCAGAGACTGTCGTCCCTAGCTAGTTACCCATATTCCGAACACAATGGGATATGTATCGTAAGCCGATTCGATCGTTTCGATCAGTTTTCGTCAAAATCAACATATAACCTATATATTGAATTTGAACGCGCATTTCAATTTACCGGGGCCACATACTAACTCTAAAAATTCCCGAAAAATATTTTCTAGCTTCGTATTGACGATACGGTCCTAACAATACTAATTTCATCAAATTTCGAGACCGTTTGAAAAATGGCATTTTCCAGTCGATTAAAATCAACTGAAACTGGTCAAACGCGTTTTACTTTTCCACGCTCACATATTGATTCGAAAAATTACGAATTTTGAAACCTAGAAATAACTTGACATAATAGATCCAACAAAAGTGGTTTCATCGAAAACCGAGGTCGTTTGCAAAATTTCCATTTTTAAGGGCCAGAATTCCATAGCGACTATTCTGAATTTTCAACTGGACATAACTTTTGATTCCCGCTATGAAATTTTGATTTCTCGGATTCGTTGGAAAGATATTCTCAATTAGATTCAAATATTTTTGGTTTTGCTAAAATCCGGTTTATTTTGAATCCTGTACATTCATTTGAAATTTGAAATCGAATTTTCAAACTACCGCGCCATTTTCAATTCCTTTTATAATTGAAATAAAATATATATATTCTAACGACGATCTATATAAATATATACATTCTAATTCTATTCAAAATAAATTTCTCGTCGTTATTATTTAAAATAATTCATTTTAAATATTCAAAATTCACTAAAATTGCCAAAATAAAATTTTTAAATTGGCTCAGGATTTCCGGGTTGTTACATTGAAGACCGGGGGTCTTTACATCGTTTGGATGAGTACTGATGCCTTGTCTGGGCTGTACACCCAAGATAAGGTAATACTGGTGATCGTCCAGGCATACTGAGACGACCCGATTTCCCGTTCTCACGGAAACAAGGTTATCTTTTGGAATATAACACAGAAACATATAATAGCAGAACAGAATTAAATAAATACACCAGAATGAACAACCAAATATACTGGATAAAAGTAATCATCAGAGTTACACAGTATACAGGATCTTACTTAGTACAAATACAGTTCAGCTATACATAGATGTCTACAGCGGAAATAAACAAAATATGTACAATAGGAGCTGAACAGCATAAAAAGAAATAAATGATAGAATCCATCTTCAGCTCCAGCTATCCAGAAAGAACCAGCTAAACCTGAATACAAGGCTGCCCGTGTAGGAAAAGGGGCACCCGAGTTTGAGAGTGAAACAAACTACGAGTCCGTCATGGGACTGGTATGAGAAATCTACTCAACTCATATATAATTGGCTAATCACAGGACCACGCCACTTTCGTGGAACGGGTTTACTCCATTGGATTGCCAGTGCTTTAAAACAAATCTTTCTTTTAAACATCGCTATGCTTTTTATAAAAATGAAGCCGTTATAAGACTCAGTTCCCATCACACAATGCAACGCAAACCGGAGGATAGAGTTTTTACCTTATAACAGCCAAAATATGATTGATACGAATAAAACAAAGGCAATTGATATTATTGCTAGTGTTTATATGTTTTGAAAACAATTTCAAATCATAACTATCAATCATAAACGGCATTAATGCCCCATACCACTATGTCGCCATATATAGGTATACAATCAAAACCGCACGATCACGTATTTGGAAATTGGATTTCCGTCATGAACCAAGGCAAAAGATAGTCCTTACCGAATTCGAGACTGCCTAGCCCGAGTCTCAGGATCAGAACGCATCGATCCTTGGAGCGACAGGGCCGGTCCACACGGAGTGGATTAAAAATGCCTGAGCACTACGTTTCGCCGCCCTTTGGGGCGTAAGCGAGCCAACAAGTGACTCCATCGGACCCGGATCGTCCGATCTAACCGAGGCGCCTCGCAACAGCAACAACCACATAAGTCAAACTCGTCAGGGCGTGTAAAACCACTGACGCCACTTTTAGCTAGGAGGAAACGTAGGCCCTCCCTGAGGTCCGTTCTCCCGTTTTAGGTTCATACCAGGGTGTGAGGCTCGCGAATTCACGTTATACACAAAGCTACGCCACACAGGCGGTGCTTTGATCATCACCACAAGACTTTGCTTTTCAACAGAAGCCCTGATCACTGCATCTTAGCATGCCACACAGAATAAATCCTATGTCAGACACACAGTCCATTTACAAGTCCGTTCTGGGTCTGAACGAAACCGGAGGCACTAAATACCTCGCAAACCCATCGATCACCACGTACGTCTGGACGATCACCACTCATTATCCATATTTCGGGATGCCTCCCAATCAGGACCTCGGTTACCATCCAAACGAGGTGAAGATCTCCGGTCTTCGACCATCGTCTTCATCTTCGACTTTCAATCGTCGGCCAATTATTTGAAATGAGAATTAACTCGGCCTTTTCAAATAATTCACGTATATTTAGAATTTCAAATCGATTTATTTCAATGGTTAAATTATTCGACAGCACCAATTTTGTCCTTTAATGTAATTTTCACACCAAACACATTCAACCATCAAACATCACATAAATCAAGCAAATTCAGTTTATTTCCATTCCATATTGCTTATGATATTTTATAACTATTTATCGCTATTTTTATTTATTTTAAAATAGCCATTTTATTCAAAACGACGCTTCGGGCCATAACGCGGCCGTGGCGCTATTTTTCTTCAGATTTGATTTACACATATCTGAAAATCTAACCGTTGGATCTTCACAAAATTTACATCATTAGAAAGGTCTTTTCAAAACGAACCCAACGGTTCCAGTTTCGGGAAAATCCGACGGTCGGATCTCCCGGTACAATCGTTTGAAATTTCGATTTCAAAATACGAACTGCAGCGTCGTTATTCGATTAAATATAATTATATTTATATATATAAATAAATATAATCGTTTCTGGCGCTGTTTTTCTTCAGATTTGAATTAAACATTCCAGACAATCCAACCGTTGGATTTTCACAAGGTTGGTGCCGTTGGAAAGATTATTCCAAGGCGAACCCAACGGTTGAGGTTTCAGGAAAATCCAATGGTCGGATTTCCCGTACTAGTCGTTTGAAATCACTGTTTCAAAATACGAACTGCACGGCTTCGTTTCGTTTTAATTTTATTTATATTTATATATTTATATAAATATAGTTCATTCAACGATTTCAATATCGTTTTTACTTCAAAAAAATTTCTAACTCCTTAAATTTTGGAAAAATTTCGCCATAACCTCCCCTGCACCGGGAGCATCGGGAAATCGCAAATAGCGTTCCCGGTCCTTCTAATCTCAAAAAGAAAAAGAAGAAGCCAAGCGGCTAGCCAACAGGCTCAAAATCATCACCCAAACAAATCAGTAAATGTGTACCTATTTGTCGGGCACAAAATTTTATTCCTCTTCTCTAGCCCCTTTGCTATCACATGTTCAATGAATATGCATATACATATATATACAGTTCTTATCATTTATCCTTTTCTATTCAACTTCATATTTGATTTCTGTTTGGTTTAAAGACACCATTTATTCTAATGTTACATACATAGGTGCAAATCATTTCATTAGCTAATTAATGAATATTTCAACTCATATATGTTTAGTTTGAACAAGTGGCTATTTTTAACACTTCACATTTCAACGATTTATGCATACAATAAAAATGTGATTTTTATTGTAAAACAATTCATTTCAAAACACTATTTTTCTATATAGTTCATATAGTCGATAAAAGGTGATTTTTATTATCAAACAATTTATTTCAAAATATGAATCCCATTCAACACATGAATTTCTAAACAACTAATGAATATCAATTCAACACATGAATGTTTTCAATAGTTTTTATATATAGATAAAAATGTGATTTTTATTATCGAACAATTTATTTCAAAATATGAATACCATTCAACACATGAATTTCTAAACAACGAATGAATATCAATTCAACACATGAATGTTTTCTATAGTTTCTATATATAGATAAAAATGTGATTTTTATTATCGAACAATTTATTTCAAAATATGAATACCATTCAACACATGAATTTCTAAACAACGAATGAATATCAATTCAACACATGAATGTTTTCTATAGTTTCTATATATAGATAAAAATGTGATTTTTATTATCGAACAATTTATTACAAAATATGAATACCATTCAACACATGAATTTCTAAACAACGAATGAATATCAATTCAACACATGAATGTTTTCTATAGTTTCTATATATAGATAAAAATGTGATTTTTATTATCGAACAATTTATTTCAAAATATGAATACCATTCAACACATGAATTTCTAAACAACGAATGAATATCAATTCAACACATGAATGTTTTCTATAGTTTCTATATATAGATAAAAATGTGATTTTTATTATCGAACAATTTATTTCAAAATATGAATACCATTCAACACATGAATTTCTAAACAACGAATGAATATCAATTCAACACATGAATGTTTTCTATACAATGAATAAATATAGTTTAAGCATATGAAAATAATTCAAACACACAAATATTATTCAAAATTTCGGCAGCATAACGGCAGGGTAGTTACACCGGGACCGTCCCTAGTACGGCTCCTCGCTCTACCTTAAAACCTCGCGGTTTTTGACAATGGGGATCATGCATCTAGTTCGCACGCAGGCGGCATGTATATATTTATTTCATTTCCACAAACTAATCCTATGTGGTTTCAAACAAATATTTCACAACCACAAATGGGTATTTTTCAACCACATACAACCAATATCAATCACAAACAATCCCAAACAACCATTCAATTTTCACGACAATTTCAACCAATAAATATCGTCCATGGTTTGTGGACGAGGGGCGTATATATATATATATATATATATATATATATATAGATATAGATATTTATATATAGCTATTCACTTTTATTTCAACATATATAATATTTTTAAATCAGAAATCTCACCAATAGCTATCCAACTGCACGACACTTCCTTGTATAAAATCTTCGCCTTTTGTCGCTTTCGCCCGTATTCTCTACACATGTAAAAATCGAATTTTTACTATGCTATTCAATATATAAAAATATGATTTTTACTTCGACTTTCAATATATAAAAATCTGATTTTTACTTCGGCTTTTAATATATAAAAATCTGATTTTTACTTTAAAACAAAATCAGTTTTTATACTTTTTAAAAATCAATTCAGTTTTATGCTTTAAAAAAAATCAATTCAGTTTTATACTTTTTTTAAAAAAAATCAGGTTTTATACTTTTTAAAATTCAGTTTTGAATACTTTTAAAAATTTCAGTTTTGAATACTTTTAAAAATTTCAGTTTTGAATACTTTTAAAAATTTCAGTTTTTACTTTATTTATAAAAATCATTTTTTTCCTCTAAAAAGAAAATCAGTTTTAAACTAATTAAAATCCAGTTTTTAATTTTTAAAAACCAAATCAGTTTTCAATTCTTTTATAAAATTCAGTTTTTATCTTTTTATAAAATCAGTTTTTAACTTTCAGTTTTTAAACCCTTTTTAAAAAAACTGGTTTTAATCCTTTTAAAAATCAATTCAGTTTTAAACCTAATTTAATTTTTTCAGTTTTAAACCTAATTTAATAAATTCAGTTTTTAATCACGTTTATATAAAATAAAAATAAAATAATAATAATAAAAGGAAATACTTACGGGGGGGAAGAACTTCGCAGTTCGTCGGCGGCAAGGCGGAGCTGGGCTTCGCGGTGGCGTTGTTCGTCGATGGCGGCGTCTTCGAGGCTCCAGGGGGGGCGTCGCGATGCTTCGATCGATGGAGGGGGGCTTCGGTTCTCCGATCGATGGAGGGTGGGGGTGAAGATGGGCGGCGGCGGCGCTTCAGGGGGGGCGCCGTCGATAGTCGTTAGGGTTTTTTTTTCTTTTCGTTCGAAATAAATATGAACGGGGGGGCCAGAAAGGAGATAAAGGAGGGAAGGGAATTAAATTTTTTTTTTATTTATTATTTAATTATTCAAAAAGTTGACTTTTACATACGACCACTAAACGAGGCCCACCGCCTGCCGTCCATAGCGTTTTACCCCCATTCTGAACACAATGGGATATGTATCGCTAGCTGATTTGATCGTTACAATCAGTTTCCTTTTGAATTTTCATTTAAATCACTATATTGAATTTTAAACGTACATTTCAAATTACCGGGGTCACATACTAACTAGAAAAATTCCAGAAAAATATTTTCTAGCTTCGTATCGACGATACGGTCCTAACAAAACTAGTTTCGTCGAATTCTGAGACCGTTTGAAAAATGGCCAATTTCCAGTCGATTAAAATCAACTGAAACCGGTCAAACGCGTTTTCTTTTGCCACGCTCACATATTGATTCGAAAAATTATGAAATTTGAAATCTAGCAATAACTTGACACTGCGGACCCAACAAAAGTGGTTTCGTCGAAATCCGAGGTCATCTGCAAAATGTCCATTTTTAAGGGCCTGAATTCCATAGCGACTATTCAGAATTTTCAACTGGACATATCTTTTGATTCCCGCTATCAAATTCCGATTGGTCATATTCGTTAGAAAGATATTCACTAACAGATTTAAATATTTTTGGTTTCACTAAAATCCGGATTGTTTTGCACCCGGTATATTCAATTGAAGTTTGAAATCGAATTATCGAACTACCGCGCCATTTTCAATTCTATATATAATTATAATTAATTATATTCGTTTTCAAATGTCGATTCAAACTCAGTTTTCATCGCCATTATTTAAAATATTTATTTTAAATATTTAAAATCCATTATTTTAGCCAATTTAAAAATTTTAAATTGGTTCAGATTTTCTGGGTCGTTACACATACTTGGAGATCGACCGGATATGCGAGGACCTCTCTCCTATATTGGACATATGGGATGAGGAATAAGGTGCCTCCGGTTTCGTTCAGACCCAGAATGAACTTGTAAATGGATGGGTGTCTGACATTGGATTTTATTCTGTGCTGATTGATCTCTATTAAATATATATCTGTTTGGCGACGGAGAATTTATTCTCTTGCATAACGACCTTCTCTGAGATGTACGAGCTCAGAGGTTATATATCGATAGACATCAGTCGCATGGCATGAATTACCTGTGTGGCATGTTGAGATGCAAATGATTAAGGCTTCTATTGAAAAGTAGAGTCTTATGGTTAATGATCAAAGCACGACTTTAATATAGCATAGCTTTGTGTAGCGTTAATTCGCGAGCCTCACACCCTGGTATGAACCAGAAACGGGAGAGGACAACATGGAGGGCAGTGCGTTTCCTTCTAGCTAGGAGTGGTGTCATGGCATGGAGCCTAGACATTTTTACTTATGTAGATGATGGAAAGCGAGGCGCCTCGGATATATCGGTTACTACGGAGCCAATGGATATTGAGTCATCTGGCTCATTTATGCCCCCATAAGGCGGGGAAACGCATGTTCAGGAATTATGAATCCGCCTTGCACTTGGTGTGGACCGGCCCTACATGTTACCTAGGGTTGCCCAGAGTGTGTAGTCCTGAGACATTTGCTAGAGTGTCTCGAAGCGGTAGGGACGATCCCTTGCCTTGGTTCATAGACGGAAATCCAACTTCCAATACGTGACATTTCGGTTTTATTTCTAGAGCCTAGTATGGCGACATAGTGGGATGGGGCACTATGCCGTCTATGATTAATACATTTATATTTGAAGTTGTTTTTATACACTTTACACTATAATAGTATCAAAATGATTTGTTTTAAACGTACCAAGCATGTTTGGCTATTGTAAGGGAAAACTCTATCCTCCGGCTTGCGTTACATTGTGTGATGGGACCTGAGTCTTATAATAGCTTCATTTTTCCAAAAAAGCATTGCGTTGTTTGTTTATGCACTAGTATTCTTGGGAGGAAACCCGTTCCGTGTTATACGGCGTGGTCCCTTGATTTACCAAATTTTAAAGTAAAAGATTTAATAACTGTTTTTAGTTCTCACACCAGTCATATGACTGACCTGGAGTTTATTGTTTTAACCTAAACTCTGGATGCCCTTATTTTCCACACGGGCAGCTAGTAGTTTTGGTTTTGCAGATACTATATTCACAGGATCCTGGATTTACAGCTGGAGCTGTAATGACCCGGATTTTTAGCGACTTTGGTTATCGACATAAACACGATGACGACTAACCAAACATCGAAAAAAATCCCGGTAATTAATGAAAGAAATTAGAGGGTGAGGATAGATAAGATAGAAACTTAGAATAGAAGAAGAAAAGAAGAACTTACATCATCAGAGTAACACGAATCTCACAGCGGAACGAATAACATACAATATATAACATAACTTTTTTAAAATAAAAACAGTTATGTATACAATAGCACTTATCAGAGTACAACACTTACAACACAGCGGAAATAAACTATAGCTACATGATCCTGAAGCCTCCTGCTCCAGCTCTTCAAGTATATCTGCAAATCCCGACTACTTGACTGCCCGTACAAATTTAGGAACCCAAGAGTTTAGGAAAACAAAACAAAATAAACTCCGGGTCAGTCATGTGACTGGTATGAGTAAAACAGTTTAAAACAGTTTGAACAAGTAAACAATATCTCATAAGACCACGCCGTATAACGGAACGGGTTTTTCCCTTATGAGAATCCAAAATATCTTTATATCAAAAACCTTTTGATATTATAATAATGTCTATGTACAAACAGATATCAATCTAGCAGAAACGCTTTCATCACACGTTCTACATATAGTATACAATCGAAACCGCAAGCACGTATTGGGTAATGGATTTCCAACTATGACAAGGTATGGAACCACCTTCCGATCAGTGTACTCTAGGAACGATACACTGGAGTTCAACAAGAACATCTTGCAACTCAGCCACACATGACCGACCACTCATTTCGCTTGAGTGTATCGAATGTACATCACCAACGGTTGGGATCAGCAACCGTTCCCGAATATATATATATATATATATATATATATATATATATATATATATATATATGTGTGTGTGTGTGTGTGTGACAGCATTGATAGATTAAAGAAACAAATAAATATTCTCTAGATAGGTGATTATACACCCTACTTCGGTGCGACCGACTTAGCCATGCTGCCTGCCCGATTTTTGTCATTTACCGGATGTGAGGCTAGAAGCTACGCTTATCTTTTCACATACCACATCTTCATTTACTTAGAATGTCATATCGTCATACCCTTTAAATCACAAATTGATTTCCCCAAAAATACCATGGGTATAAGCTAAGAGAAACGAATTCCTCTACCACCAATGTAAATACGTTTGAAACGATCAACTTACGTGATCTACCAGATATACTCTGTCAGACCTTCGTCCATACAAGTTGTCCTGGGACTGGACAAACCGAAGGCACAATTCAGTATATCTATCTTTGTCGCTGTTATCTAAGACTTATACAACAATCCTTGCACTTTACTCCGTCTTCAATTATCTTTGGCATAAATGATTCGCAACGCTTATGCCAATACATAGTGGTTCTTTGGATAATAATCCAACCGGTCTCTCCATATTAACAACGTTAAAATGGTCCAAACTTCGATAGTCTGTGAGTTAACTATCAAAGAAAAACAAGTGTGCAAACAAAGATACTATTTCCAGATGGAAATTTTATCGATCAATCATCAATCATATATATACATATATATATATATATTCACATTTCCTTATTTTCTGTGTTTAGAAAATATATGTTATTAACACTGGAAAACATTTCCATTTGTTTATTTACATATCACTATCATCCCACATCTATCAGACTCTAACTATAACCAACAAGAGAACAACTTCCCAAGTATAAACCCCGAAGGCTGGAACCAACATCAGATCGATACCCAGAAAACTATTCAACTTATTAATCTCTAGTCAGTTTCTAATTTCTGTTTAGCTCCATTTTGATTTACTCTAATTGAATAACTCTATTTGTTTAACTCCTATTCGGATAACTAATATTGAATTTAACTCCATTCGCTTGACACTAGATCGCAGCGATCACAATGGTTACGTCGGATTCCCTCAGGAAACATCCGACCGCCGTAGGCTATCTACAGCCCTGCGAATTACGTTAGCAGTCGTGCTAAATGGTAACTTATCCTGAATAACTATGTTTGACTAACTCTATTCGACTAACCATATTCGATTAATTCTATTTGATTAACTCTATTTCTTTAATTCTATTCTATTTATTTTAACCAATAAATATTTCCCTTTATCTTTTCTATTTATTCTAACAAATAAATATTTCCCTTTTTTATAATTTATCCTTCGATTTTATAATTATTTTCTTTTATAAAAACCCTTTTCCTTTTCTATATAAATACCATCGATTTTATATAAATAATTCATTTTCAAAATACACTTTGAAAATCCCCTTTCCCACATCCAGGTATTTCTTATGGCATTTAACACACCATATAACAACGATAAATATCGTCTAAACACACATAATCAACAACAGAATATATATCACATCATATATCACAATATATGAATCACAATAAAATAAATGTTGAGGAATCCAGTTGGATTCCTCCGACCTGTTTCCCTGCATCACAGATGTTAGACGATATAATTAACATCAATTTCACTTCACTGTGAAATATTCTGATAACAGAATCACATATAAATATTTAATGGTTTAAATATATACATATATATATATATATATGATTTCCACTAACTGACTAGCAGTTCAATCAATAGTCAACACACAGTCAAACAGACAATATTTAACAGTTCTAAGAATACGTTGTAAAAATAGAACTGTTCAGAGTTGGTGAGTTTTACTATAGTTGCGCGTTAATCGTTAAATAACGGTTTGCGTTATTTGATTCAGTCGAACAATTTATTTCTCCATAAATTGTAATGAGCTCCGATGGATTTCCAGTCAGTTCCATGATGTAGCCACCATCCGTACGATCCCAACGGATCTGACCATTCGTAAATCTGACACCGTATGGTCAAGATATCATATATACAAGTTAGTACATCATTTGATTTAAATTAAAAAGAACTAAAATCCCTTTTTAAAATAATTGGGCTTTGACCTTTTTAACTCCGGCCCATATCCACTTCCAAACCCATCATGTACAGTGCTTCCTCCCCAAATACAAATGTCGTGACTCCCTCTCCTAAAACACGCCATTTTCAATACTTGGCAAGCTCCATTCTTCTTCACACAACTTAAATAGGACTTGAGTTAAAAATAAAGCATACGGGCCTTTACCCTTTAAATCACCGGCCCACTAACTGAACAAAGCCCAACCCGTTATCCACCTTCTTCCTGAACGATATACTGGAGTTGTTCGCTCCTTGAAATGGCCATCTCGACGTGCACATATCCCGACAATCCCTCCTTTACAGTCCACCGTTCATCAATACAAAACCTCCAGTAACTCCCCCTCCGCGCCCTCCATCACCTCAACCTCGAAAACCCCAACTCGAAGGACAGTCTCAGGTCGCGACTCCCCCAATTTCTGCTACAGGACATCGAACACAACTGAACCGAGATCCCCCAAAACCTTGCACCCAACTCCCATTTCCACTCCTCATTTCAAAAACAACATCGATTATCAACATCGACGCTTGGAAACCTCACCTCCCTCCAACCTCGGCTACGCACGCTACAGGTCATCGACCTAGACTCCATTCGAATACGAAGAAAATCACCCCAGATCGAAGTACATGATGATGGGAGTTCGAATATATATTCAACTCGATTTATAGGTTTTTATTTCGAATTCTTTTTGATTTTATTCCTCACAAAAATTCTTTTTGCTGAAAGAATTGGTAAGCAGCGGAAATTTGAGATGTTTGACCAAATGGAGAAAGTCGTTTAGGGTTTTAGAGAAACTTAGGGTTATTTATAGGCTTTTTATATTGAATATTATATTCAGTTCACATCAACCGCTACATGTATTTACTGTTTAAAAATTCATGTAGTCACATATGATACCCAAAAATCACGAAACTGGACACGTAGCTAGAGTTCGACATTACGGTCCCAACGAAACTGGTTTCGTCGAATTCCGACTCCGTATGCTCACACAGCGTATTTTTAACTGTCGAAATACTGACTGTTTCTCACTCTAAAAATCCGTACGACCACACAGTGACTCTAAAAATCACGAAACTGGAAATCTAACAACTATTTGACATTGAGGATCCAACAAAATTAGTTTCGTCGAATTCCGACTTCGTTTGCAAAAGTGACTATTTTTAAAGCTCTAAATAGCCTATTTAAATATATAAATATATTTAAATATAATTAAATTAAATATTTAAAGTTAAATATTATCGTCTATATTCACAGTGGAATACCATACAGCTTCAGAATATTCCTATATGAATTTACAACTCGATATTACATCGTCAAAGTTATATCGATGTTCGATTTCTATTTAAATCCTTATATAAAATATAATTAAATCGTTATGGTCAGGGCGCTGCATTTCTGAGAATTTGATTTGGACATAACTCAAAATCTACTCGACGAAATCCCGATATTTCTCTTCCCCTAGAAAGATATACTCCACCAGCTCCACACGTTTCTTGTTTCACAGAAATCCGATTTAAAACAAACCCTGTATACTCAGTTGAAGTTCAAATCGCCAAATAGCGAACTACCGCGCCATTTCGAGCTCTATTTTAATTATATTATAATTCTACGTTCAAACTGACGTCGATTGAATATATTTGTCAATATAATTCAACTCTAAGCTGAATTAAATCTTAGGGATGACCCAGTTCACAGAATATTATGATTTCCAATATTTTTTATTATTTCTGAATTAAATATATTACTCTATTATTTAAATTAATTAAATATTCACTTTATTTAATTAAACGGCGATTTAATTCCCTAAATCACTATTTAAATAATTAAATTAATTAATTATTCCACGGCTAACAATGCGGGTCATTACAATCTTTCCCACTTAAAATAATTTCGTCCTCGAAATTGCTAAGGTAGAGGACGACCCTATCTATTGGAATTCCTAAGATTTGTTTACCCCTTATTTCTGATTTCAACTGAACCAATAAATATCGACTAAAATATTTATTCATTCCGACTAACTAAAATTTTCAAAAATTCTGAAAATTTTCTAACACTTTAAATTTTCGGAAAATTTCGCCATAACCTCCTTTGTACAGCCCTATCGGTAAAACTCCAACTCGCCTCTCTAGGCCTTCTCCAACCCAAAAGAAAATCAAACAGCCAAGCGGCTTGCCAATTCGACTCATAAATCTCATGCTTATATCAAATATAAACTTGTACCTTTTTGTCGGGCATATCAACCCTATCACTTCACCTGTTATCAATCCAACGTATACCAATGCAATTCCAACTTGATCCCCCATCAATTTATCTTTAACACAACCATTCGCTTATACCTAAGTCGAATTTCATTTCAAACTCAAGCACTATTCTTGAATTCAAATCCATAACTCACCAGTCCAATATAATTCCAGATTATCTCTAATCAAGTCTAATTCTACTTGACACATATCTATTTCAAATGATTTTCACTTACTGGCTTTTAATTCAATCCCAATTCTATTGGATTTTACAAATTTTACTTTAATTTGTTTAAATTCAAACAACCTTTTCTTCTTGGAAGTTTTTAAACAGTTTACCTCTTTCAAAAATCAAATTTTCCTTTTTGAAATTCCACACAATTTGTTTTCTCAAAACAATTCAAAACAAAATCCTTGGTAGTAATCCATCACTTACATACTCGAAAATGAACACCGATGATGTCATGATCAACATCGGAATCTATTTTCCAGCTACCAAAGTGAGTTCAATACTATAGCACTTTCAAAACCCATTTTTACACATTTCCACCTTGAAATCAATTTCAAATATCCTTTTATAATGTTGTAAACAAATTTAAAATCTCCCAGGATCTTAAAATTCACATATATTAAATCCAGATTCATTTACAAACACCTTTCCCATTTCTGGGATTTTAAATTCCAATTCTGATCTAAATTCAGATTTAATTCATTTCAATTTCATATAATTCACTTGTATAAATTCTGGTTGGTTATATATGACCATTTCACTTTTTATAATCTTATCTGATTATAATTACTACCAACACATCCTATATATGATAATATACCACATATCCATACTGTGTCGGTCCATCGTATTCAAGTGTTTATTTACTCCTACCGATACAGTGGATCAAACTGATCGACCAGAACTCATAAACAACTCAACCAATGAATCTCCACAATATAAAACCATTTTTATATCAAATACAAATACGCACTCGTATATATACACTCAAACTCAATATAGGGTATTACTAACCCTATCTCTACCGAGTCACGCCACAGAGCCAAGGTAATTCTTCACTTAAGCTCTGATACCAACTGTAATGACTGGGATTTTTTCGATGTTTGGTTAGTCGCATCGTGTTTATGTCGATAACCAAAGTCGCTAATAATCCGGGTCATTACAGGAGCTATATACGGAAAGCTTTATATCTGTGTATCTCTTTCAGTTGTATTACGTATTATTTTTTCCGCTGCTATGTAATTTAAATCTCTGATATTATTCTAATGTATATTAATTACTCATACTCTGTTATATTCTTGTACTATGATGTAATTGTTGTAATAAGCAATGAAATATTCTTCTGTTTGTGTTCTGATTTGCCGTGTTCCCAACTCAATCCAGGCTTTCCTTTATGGGGAAGTTTGGGTCGTTTCATAGAATAACCACAGTTGCATTAGATCTAGAGAAATAGATCTATCATGACATAGTACAAGATTTAACAATAACATAGATTCATAGTTTACAACATATCCAAATCACAGTCTTTCACAATTTACTTTTAAATATTCAAATCTAAAAGTAACTAGAAACTCACTGCGTTAGGATTAGAAAATACAAGAAGGATGGATCTTAAATCTCTAGATTTGATTTGCAATACTGATAGTTGTTTGAAGAAAACGGATTCGTCTCAGTTCGCATACCGGCAGCATTTGGCTCCCATGATTTCCAATGAAGAAAATAGGAGAATTGGACACATATATATAGCTGTTAGTCCCCCCTGAAACCGAGTGCCACATCAGCCCTAGGGTGTCGACACCCCTACGGGTGGGTCGACCCATAGGTCGATAACCCTTAAGGGGGGTCGACCCCGGTGTCGATACCCCTTTAGAGGGGTCTACCCCCTAGAACGGGAAATTTGCCGTCTTGACGAATGTTTTATTTTTGAACTGTTCTGAATAGGTTCTGACTCATACGTGACTCATATTTTATATATGTTCTTTCTACGCGTATACAAACTTAAAACCCTCGTAATTTCTTCATACGGTGTCCGTTTTACGCGAACCAAATGTCTATCTTGACCAGAATTTCGAGACAGACGCAATGGAACAGTCCGTTTCCCTTAATTTTGAATATTAAATTAATTATTATTTAATTTATTCTCTTTAATGTTAACAAAATTACGGGGTGTTACATTCCCCCCTACTTAAAGGATTTCGTCCCCGAAATCTCCAAGTTGAGAAGAATGCATATCCTACCGTCCATCATCCATTTACTCATCCATCAATCACTGGCATCCATTGTCCTTAAGGATTTATAATGCTTACATGAATATATGCAAAGGTGTGTGTATATGTCCCAATACTAATGCGAAGATCAGGTCGTCTACCGATCCAGTTGACCTCCTTAATGCAATGTATGTTAGTGCCATGAACACAATATGTATGCAAATAATCCTATTATTACATGTAAGCTCTATATGTGTGCACACTCATTTGTCCAAGTGCAACATCCATATGCTAACTCATCCATTTCCATCCATAGAAGAAAATAAAATGCACACACATTCATATGCAGTATGAGAGTGATTGAGCTGATTTAGTGCCTAATGTTTGTGTATATGCGTCCACAGGCAACCACTAGTAGACACTTGCATCCACTTGCATCCATCAAACATAACATGTCTCAAAAACATGTTTACATCCATAGGATTCCTATCTAAAGGTCAAAAAAATATGGATAAGGTATACTCAAGTGATAGAAACATGTACTGATAAAACTTTGAAAAAGGAGTTAAGAACATACCCTCGAAAAGGAAAGGGTATGAAGCACGAATCTTATCTTCGGTCTCCAAGTCGCATCCTCTGGGTTATCTCCCCATTGAACCTTTAGCAACTTGATCTCTTTACTACATAGCTTCTTAGCTTCTGATCCTGGAATACGGGTAGGAACTCGCTTGACTGTTGCCTCCCGTTCCACTTAGACTTCTTCCAACACACTCGGCTCAACAATTATTGCGGTGTCATGGAGGCACTTCCGCAGATGGGAAACGTGGAAAACATCATGAATACCAGATATATTTTCTGAGAGCTCTACCCTATAGGCCATTTGTCTAATCCTTTTGGTTATGGGGAATGGTCCTACAAACCTAGGTGCCAACTTCCCTATTGACTCGAAGCGAACCACATTCCACAAAGGTGATACTTTGATAAAAACTAAGTCTCCCACTTCAAATTCGATGTTAGTCCTTCTCTTGTCTGCATAGGACTTCTGCCTAACTTGAGTTGTCTTCATCCGTCGTCGAATAAGGTCATCTTTTCATACGTTTCTCTAACCATATCCGGTCCAAGTAAAATCTTTCTATAGATTCCCACTAAAAAGTTGGTGATCTACAGGGTCGTCCGTACAATGCTTCAAAGGGTGCCATGCCGATGCTGGTATGATAGCTGTTGTTGTAGGCAAACTCTACTAAAGGAAAATGCTCTTCCCAAGTCCCTCCAAAGTCTAGGATACATAGCCTCAAAAGATCTTCAAGAATCCTGTTCACCCTCTCCGTCTGTCCATCGGTCTGAGGATGATAAGAGGTGCTCAAACACAACTGTGTAACTAATGCTTCTTGCAAGATCCTCCAAAATTCACTGGTAAAGATAGGGTCTCGATCGCTTATGATGCTGGAAGGCACCCCATGAAGACGAACTATCTCACGAACATAAATTGCTGCCAATAATAATGCCGTCCTCTTGCTCTTAATTGGAATAAAGTGAGCGCTCTTAGTGAGTCTTTCTACCACAACCCAGATACTGGTGTTGCCTTTCTTCAATTTAGGCAAACCATCTATGAAATCCATAGAGACGCTCTCCCATTTCTACTGAGGAACCTCCAAAGGATGAAGTAATCCCCCGAGCTTCTTTTGCTCAGCTTTAACTTGTTGGAAAACTAGCATTGAGAAACAAATTCGGCCACATCTTTATTCATCCCAGCCCAAAAGAAAACCCTCTTCATCTCTCTGTACGTCTTATCACCGCCTGGATGAATGGTCGTCTTAGAATGGTGGGCTTATTCTAGGACTGCCTTTATCAAGCTTCCAGTTTGAGGAACACAAAGCCTTCCTTCTCGTCGCAACCACCCCTTTTCATCTATGGCATATCTACTGAGGGGACTAGAAGTCTCCCCTCTTCTGAGTCTTCCCATGATGTCTAAAATCTGTGGGTCACCTTGTTGCGAAGCTCCTATTTGATCCATAAGAGTTGGTCGTATCTCCAAGGATGCAAACAAATCAGGCAAAATCTCGATGGAGGGTCTAAAATTAAAAGCTGATATGAACTCCAAATTCTTTATTTCCGCAAACAGAGGACTCAAGGCCATCCACTGCCTACTTAGCGTGTCTGACACCACATTACCCTTGCCAGGGGTATAAGCAATCTCAAAATCATAAGAAGCTAGAAAATCCATCCACCGTTGTTGCCTTAAATTGAGGTCTTTCTGTGAGAACAGATACTTGAGAGATTTATAATCGGTGTATAAATCGAACCTCTCTCCAAGTAAATAATAACGCCACGTTTTAAGTGCGAATACTAAGGCAGCTAGCTCTAGATCATGGGTGGGGTAGTTCTTTTCATGAACTCTCAACTGTCTATCCCCATAACACACTACTATCCCTTCTTGCATTAGAACCGCACCAAGCCCTGTACCACACGCATCAATGTAAATGGTAAACACCTTACTCTCGTCAGGCAAGGTCAAGACTGGGGCTGTTGTCAGATCCCTCTTCAGTCGTTGGAAAGCAACGTCACATTCTATATCCCATGAAAATGCCAAGTTCTTCTTCGTTACCCTGGTGAGTGGAGTTGATATCTTTGCGAAGTCCTTAATGAACTTCCTATAGTAACCTGCCAACCAAAGAAAGCTTCTCACCTCGGATGCATTTTCAAGGATCTGCCAATCTTGCACCGCAACCACCTTGGCGGGATCTATGGTTATCCCTTCTTTGGAGACTACATGCCCTAAGAATCTCACCTCTTTTCTCCAAAAATGACATTTGGAGAACTTTGCCTTAAGCTGATGGTCACAGAGAGTTTTCAAAACATCTCTCGAATGTTGGGTATGCTCTTCTTCGCTTTTGGAGAAGATCAAAATATCATCAACAAAGACTACAACAAATTTATTTAGGAACTCCCAAAACACCCTACTCATCAGATTGCCAAAAATAGGCGGGTGCATTTGTCAGCCAAAAAGGCATCACTAGCCATTCAAAGAAACCGTCCGGAGTTCTAAAAGCTGTCTTATCTATGCTGTCCTCGGCCACCCTCAACTGATGGAACCCTGTGACCAAGTCTAACAGAGAAAATACCGAGGCATCAACAAGTTGATCAAATAAATAATCAATCCTTAGGAACGGGTGCCTATTCTTCTTGGTGAGTTTAATCAACTCTATATAGTCAACACACAAACGAAGCGAACCATCCACCTTAGTTGCGAATACTACTGGAGCACCCGATTCAGATATGCTTTGTCTGATAAACCCTTTCTCAAGTAGTTCCCCTACTTGCTTACTCAGCTCCCTCCTTTCCCTTGGAGCCATGTGGCGCACTGGTAATGCAACTGGCTTTGCATTGTCAACTAAATATATACGAAAGTCGATCTTGCGCCTCGGAGGTAAACCCCGAACCTCATCAAAAACATCGGAATAATCTCGAACTACTGGAACAGATTGCAAATCATCTATAGGTGCATCAAGAGACCCTTGGAAACTAAGCATAATAGACCCTTGAGGGTCACAAGAAATCTCGAGGGTCCTCCCATGACAAGTCAAAATCCTAACAACCCTCTTCTCACAATCCAGAATGGCACCATAAGTGGTAAGCCAATCCATTCCTAGAATCAACCCATAGCCCATAAACCCAAGCACATACGCATCGCATTCAAACTCGACGCCTAACATAGATATTTTCAAACCCCGACAAATCATAGATAAATGAGCCGAACCACCAATGGGGTTTGAAACAACTACGGGATCCACTACCATACTAGTAATTAAGTGCAGAGATTCAACTATAGAACTTGATATAAATGAATGTGAAGCGCCAAAATAAAAAAGTGTTCTAATAGGATTGTTTGAAAGAGAAATTAAATCTTTCACAGAAATATTTCTACCTCTACTAGGAGCATTGATCGCGAGAGCATGCACCTGCCCTCTAGAAGTCCCTGTCCTTTGACCCTGTCCCTGTGATCCCTGTTTCTTCGGGCACTCTCTAGTAAAGTGTCCGACCTCTCCATAGTGGTAGCAAGAGTTCTTCCTTCGCTTACAGTATTTAATCAGGTGACCTTCCTTCCCACAATTGCGACATTTTCTCTTATCCTTGCCTTTATCATTCTTCCCTCCTTTCTTCTGCTGTTGTTGTTGTTGTTGTTGCTGCTGCTGCCCCTTCTTGGGCCACACCTTTCTATTTTGCGATGTCTCCTCAGCCTTCTTTTCTCCCTTATCTTCCTCATGCGTTAGGGCCATATCGACAAGCTTTTCAAAAGTGGCCCCCATGTAATATGAGACATGGCTAACCCATGCAGAGGCTCATTTAGCCCTTTAGCAAACCGCAAAGCCCTTTTGTGCGGCGTATCCACTAACTCTAACCCAAACCATGCTAGTTGGTTGAATTTATTTACATATTCTTTCACCGTCAAGTTTCCTTGTTTGAGTGCTAAGAATCTCTCCATTTGCATGCTTCTCTCAGCTTGGGAGAGAAATTTCATTTTAAACCTTTGTCTAAAATCTTCCAAAGTTTCCACCGAACGTCCAGCTTGGGTGACTTCCCACCAAAATGAGGCTTCATCTTTTAGTAGCCAGGCGGCTAACTGATCCTTCCTTCTATCCTATACTTCAAAGAATACAAACAAGTCATCGGTCTCCTTAAGCCAATTCCACGCTTCTACGAATGTCTCGTTCCCATGGAATGGCTTCCCTCCCATGGCACAGAAGTCTTTGTAGATCTTGGCGAAGTTATCTGCTCTTGGAGGAGGAGGAGGAATGACTGGTGCAGCTGGGGGAGGAACATTTCCTTGGCCTTCGGCAGGCAACGTAGCCTCCAAATACCTACGGAACCACCCGGGTATGGTGACTCCCTCTGGGATATTACGAATGTTTTGTTCCCTAGACATGCTGAAAAGAAAAAGGAAGAAATTTAGACAAAGGACTGAAGGACATTACATATGGCTTTTTGGGGAATGTTTTTCAAAACAGACTTTTCATTTTGAAAAGGCTTTCTTTTTAAATTCTTTTTGAAAAATAAAATCAAAAACTATATCCAATCTGGTAACCTTCAGCTCTGATACCAAGTGTGACACCTCACGTGTGTTAATGTCACTCACAAAGGGAATGCATTAAGTTCCGTGAAGCATTATAAGACAAATAATATTACAAGACAGATATAATTAAGATAGCAGCGGAAATTCAAATTTTTATTTCAGACATAATTCATAAAACGTGGTCCAAAATACCATAAGTCTCAAAAACCATTACAACAACAAAACTTCTATCTTTTAACATCGGAAGAAAACATAATTTGCCAAATAAAAGAGGCAAAGCCACAGTAAATATAAAAACTTGAGCCATACTTCGAAAGCAGCTCTAGCAAGATGATATCTGAGTTTTGACTAAGCCTAAGTGTTTCCCCCCTTAGAACCTGGGGGGGGAACGGAAGAAAGAAGAGGAAACAAGAGGGTCAGACACAAAGTCTGGTGAGTCTAGTGACCTTTAGCAAGTAAATAAATAGAAGTAATATGACACGCCTATAAGGTGAATAAGAGAGATTACTACATAAATGGCAGGTGTGACAAGGTAGACAGGATAAGGTGTATACGCTTCTCTAGTGAATACTCTGCACTATTACTAGTACAACCAGAATGAGATGATCCCTTTTACCATAAGGCGGTAGACTTAGGGAACACATCCAAACATACCTTAACTACTACCCTAAACGATCGGCTCCCTACTCCGTAGATACCTTGTGTTGGCCCCACAGTAGGAGGTATCACTTCCTAAAGTGGCAACCCTTCATTTCCCAAGATGTGCACAACCATATCTACTGGTCTCACGGTCGTCTTATCCCCCTCTGTCCGGCTCATGCACGCACATGGCCCGGTCGGTTTGCGTCATCCACACCATCCTCCACGTTTGGATCTCTTGCAATCAGTCAGTAAGCGTGTCCCCTCTTCGCCTAGTACGGAGTACTTTTATTTAATACCTACTCCGGGTTACTGACTGAAATGGGTCCCATACAATATGATACAAGCTCTCCCCTTTGTCTTGTATCCCCCACTAGGTTTTCACTGACTATGTATACCATTAGGTGTCTTTAATTACATAGCCCTATACCAGTTATGCTTACCCTAAAAGGGGTCTTTAATTACATAACTCTATTATTTTTTTCGGTTATGTATACCACTAGGTTTCTTTAATTACATAACCTTATCGGATTAAGTTTGTGGGTCTATATGTAAATATTACCCACCCCATCCAGATTTGCTTAACCCATCCACTATCCAATCAATTTACTTAACCCTAACTTTAGTTCATAATCATACAATCCCTATGAATAAGATTTGGTTAAGTGATCCAATTCATTACCATGTCCATTTATGGTTTATAATGGGCTAAACCTCCCACATGAGGCCTACAATGTGTGGATGTTGGATACGCCGGTCAGGTCCGGACAGACTTATTCCACAGTTGGGCCTAACTTCGTGTCATAGCCCGATTCGTATTTGCATACTTAGACCTCTCACATTAGGTTCAACATTAGTGGCTGCTCGATATGTCGGTTGGGTCTGGGCAGACTTCCACCACTAATGCAACCTAACATCGTGTCATAAGTACAATTACAACTCCTAATTGTAATTACTAGACATTCCATTATTAATGAATTAATCAATTAATTAAACCTTTCCCTTTATTTATGTTAATGCACACTCTACCCAATAATTTGAATTATATGTCCAAAAATGTTCATATTCAAATTATGCCATTATTAACCCTTTTTTCCCCGTCCCCTAACTTGCGCACTCATAAAATTGACGGTATGCATAGGCTAGACAATAGCCTAGAGTCATAAATGATCATAGGGAAAATAATGGGAATATAACCAAGGTGATCATTTTAACACAACTTGCCATAAACATAAACTAGCATGGTGATAAGGTGGACATATAAGCATAAAACTGATGAACTTGTGGCAATTACTAGTTCTATATAACTATGATGTCATAGTGAGCATAATGAGATCTTAATTGACCATTTAGGTGTCCAACTATTTAGATCCAACATAATTATAATGTGGTCACAAAAACAGATCTAACATGATTAGGATAGACATAGTAACATGTTTAGATCTAAATATGGATTCACATGTCCAATTTACAACATATCTAAATTGACCACAATATGATAGGTGAAAGGTGATTTACATAAAGAATTGGATCTAACCAACATTGTAACAGTCCAAATTAACAGATTTACATTAACCACAATATAGTTACAATTCAAGATCCACAAAGGCGACATAATAGAATAACAACAATTGCATAATATCTAGAGGAATAGATCTATCATGACATAGCATTAGATTTAATAGTAGCATAGATTCATAGTTTGCAACATATCCAAATCACAGTCTTTCACAATTTACTTTTAAATATTCAAATCTAAAAGTAACTAGAAATCACTGCGTTAGGATTAGAAAATATAAGAAGAATGGATCTTGAATCTCTAGATTTGATTTGCAAAACTGATAGGTGTTTGAAGAAAATATGTTCATCTCAGTTCACACACCGGCAGCATTTGGCTGCCATGATTTCCAATAAAGAAAATAGGACAATTGGACACATATATATAGCTGTCAGCCCCCCTGAAATCGAGTGTCACATCAGCTAGGGGTGTCGACACCCCTGTGGGTGGGTCGACCCCGGTGTCGACACCCCTCTTGGGGGTCGACCCCCTAGAGCGGGAAATTTGCCGCCTTGATGAATTTTTGATTTTCGAACTATTCTAGATAGGGTCTGTCTCATATCTGACTGATACGTGACTCATATGTGTATATATGTTCTTTCTACGTGTATACAAATTTAAAACCCTCATAACTTCTTCATACGATGTCTGTTTTACGTAAACCAAATGTCTATCTTGACCAGAATTTCGAGATAGACACAATGGCGCAGTCCGTTTCCCTTAGTTCTGAATATTAAATTAATTATTATTTAATTTGTCCTCTTTAATGTTAACAAAATTACAGGGTGTTACAATATATGTATGGTGTTGTGTATTTCAGACTTGATTGTTGAAATTTTATGCATTTCTCTCGACTCATGCCTTTGAAATTTGCATTCGTGACTATATATATGTGTGCATCAACGCATGTATGCATATACACACACATATATATATATACACACATGTATTGTTACATGCATATATATATATATATATATATATATATATATATATGTATGTATGTATGTATATGTATGTATGTATGTATGTATATGTAGCTGCTTCACTGCGAAATGACATGTAATAAAAAAAATTGTACACCCTATCTTACCCATACATAAATGTACATAATGGATATTTAAGCATCTCCTTGATTCTTAAGTTGTTTCTTAAATGCCATATTTGTCTGAAAATGTCTATCTATATTTATTGATTCACATTCATTATAATATTTATTGCTAAATAATTGTTAATTGAAGCTCTCATTGTTCAATAAGATAAAGGCACGTAGAACATAACATTGTTCATTCCCATTGTTTATATGTGCATTCAGCTATATATTGATCATATTTAAGTGACAGTTGCTTATTGGTTTATACCGTATTTTGTTTCATTTGCAGAACAAGATGAACACAAGCTCTATACGTACCCGCCACTATAAAAAGGCTGAAGAGGAATCCCAAAAGTATAATTGAAACCAGAAGTATAAGTCAAATCTAAAGCGTAACATTCCAACCAGTGCTTTAGTGAAAGCAAAGAACAGCCAGTCAATGTTAAGAACAAACGGTCAAAGCTAAAACGTAAGATTCTAGCCAGTATAACTCAAAGCGAAGAACAACCAATCAATGCTAAGAAGCAAGCCATTGTTCGCAATGAAGACAAAGAACAACCGCCACATTTTATCCCCTCTGACCCAAATGAAAAGGGACTCCGCTCAGAAAATGAAACTTGTCCTGAACAAACCGATGATGCCAAGCTAGAAATTGGGAAACAAAGTGAAGCTGAAATCAGAAGTACATCTCGGAAAAAGGCGGTACAGGTCCAGGAAAAGCAAAAAGGCTATTGTTATGCAATCAGGATCAAATTGAAGTTGAGTTCAATGATCTAGGTATACCAATAGGGCAAGGGTCGGTATACTTATCCTCTTTTCTTGGATCGCTTTTGCAGGAGCAGGTTCTATACCTTATCGTTGATTGGAGGAATATAAATGATGAGTTAAAAGAAGTTTTGTGGCAGTCGATTCAGGTACGAAGTATGACTTAATTTTGGTTACTTAATTGATTTTTCTTACTTAATTTTAGATATTTAAATCTTGAATATGTGCTTGATTTGTTGTAGAGTGTACATGGTTAAATTAATTAGTATGTGGATTCTATAATACTTTGGTTGTTCAATACTTTCAACATTAATATCAATTGTTATACTGCCATAAACAAAAAAATTGTAAACAACATTGTGAGGTAATAATAGAAAAACATGATTATTACTTACAAGAAGGCTTCCTATTGATTATGCCTACATTTTATGATGATTCACTAAAAGTTAATATCATGTTTTCATGTATTGTTGCAGGTTAGATTTAAATTTGAAGAGGAATTGCAAAGAAAAGACATATTTAAACAAATAGGAATACTCTGGAGATCGTTAAAAAACAAATTGGTTTGAAATTTGCAAAAAGCGGAGAATGAAAAGGAGAGACTTAAATTGAAATCTACCAACATAAAAAACATGAACGAATGGAGAAAATTTGTGAAGGCAAAAACAAGTGTGGAGTTTAAGGTAAATCTAAAATAAAATTCAATCCTTCAGCGGAAAATCATTCCTACTACACGTCAGTTTGTCACATCCCTTGCTCTTGTATATACCTTTAGGAAAACTGAAACTCTCTTTGCAAACATATTTCTTCTTTTATGCTCATCTCTATTAGTACGTTAGTTTTTTATTATGGTAGTGAACATGGAATTTAGAATAATTGATTGCAAACAAGCAGTTCTAAATAATTTTTTCATTATAAATTTAAGTTACATCATATTTTTATGGTTCAGGTTGTTAAATTTTAACATCTTTCTATATTTCCAGCAAAAAAAGTGAGAAATATTTTGCCCTTAGGTACGCACAACTTCCCCATACAACCAGTCGTAAGGGAATAACTAGAATGACCAAAGTCTTTGTTAGTTAATAAATGTAGCTTTATTTATTATTATTTACATCTGTCAGTTTATTTATTTAATGTTATCATAAATTTAGAAAAAAGAAAGTGTAGATCCATCGTCCATAACCAGAGCTGATGTATGGATCAAATCTCACATTAAAAAAAGGGTTAACCGGTGACCATGGAAGCTGCAAATACTATTGTAATTTTTTTTAATTTTATAAGTATTTTTTTGAAACTATAATATTTTTACCATTGTACATCATCTATGTGTTTTTATTTATATAGGAGGAGGAGATTAAAAATTTTGGTAGCCTATCCCAGTCCAGCTCGACACGGAATGTCAATAGAGATGCTCTTGTACATGTATTGGGACAAGATAGATCGGGACGGTTAAGGGCATTGGGAAGGGGTGTCACTTTAACCAAGCTAGCTGTGGCCCAGTCCTAAGATAAATAAGTGTCTCGGTGTCCATAGGAAATAACAAAATTGAAGGGAATGATACAGATTCTGATGTACCAGAAGTTAAACTTTTAAAATTAATTTATATTCATAAAATACAAAATTAAGCACAGTCTATAATTTAAAATACTAAAAAGAATAAATTGTAGTGCTTTACTGCACGGTAGAGAAAGTTTGCAAGGGAGCACACATGAAATGGTAAAAATAGTAATAATATTACTCAATAAATAACATTTAGATTTTAATTTTGATCCAGTAGTGTGTCATTTTAAGTGTTATGGCATCCACTTGAGTGCTCCTAAGATTAAAATATTGTGATATTTATGCTTTGCAGCAGGGTAAATAAAGTTCAAGAAGGAGCTCACCTGAATTGATAAATATACTAATTATATTACTCAAGGAATAAATTTTAGATTTTAAATTTTAATCCAGTATTTGATATAATTTTTGGTTGAATAATTGTAGAGCGATGAAGAAGTATATTCGATGTTGAATTGGGATGGAACCTCTGGAGTTGTTGCTTATGGAAGGTTGTTGTCCATGGACCCAAATGTCATTGTCAACGTCATTCGTCTTGGACCAAATGCTACGAGCGTCTTTATAAATTTTGTGGATAAACCAAATACTTATTTATAGAGGCCTACACCAGAAATGACAGTATTAGCAGATGCTATGAATAAGGTAGTAGCTTGGCCATCAGTTTGCACTAAGGTACCAATGCGAACACCCGTGAATTATAATGAAGCCAATACGGTAAATTTTACACTTCTCATAATAAACTCCTGAGCTACACTTCTCATTTGGAATATACTAAAGTTTTAGTTTTAATTTTTGGATATTAGTACCCCAAATTAATCCTTTTTAGCATCAAGAGTGTAACAAATGCATATTATATTTATTTTGTCATTATTCTATGAAACGATCTGTCCTCATGATTATATTTATTTAGCGATACATCTTTACATTAACTGGATGTACAAAGTCATATTATATTTATATCTATTTCGTGTGTATATAGAATAAAGGTACCACATATATATCTTCATGATTATATTTATTAACAGATTTAGATTTGATTCAGATTCACATTAACTAGATAGTAAATAAGATGAATGATATAGATTTGGTCTTTCTGCTCAAAAGTATACAAAACTTGGGCTTAAACAGTAAATTTTTACCTATCTTTTGAAGCTGACGCTAATAAACATGCTGCAAGCACAACCCCTCCCCCTTGTAATTCATATTTGTTGATCTTGTTGATGTCTAATATGCTGCGAGCACACCCCGATCTGAATATAAATTTAAAATATATTCGTTGTTTTGGTCACTGCTATCATATTCGTTTAATGCAAGATTTACGGATGGTTGTTTTTAGATGTCGTACTAAACTCTTGAATTACACTTCTCATCTTTAAAGTTCCAGTAGCATCCAAGATAATTGCAAGATTTATGGTTGGAATGAGGGTGAAGATGTAGTTGTCGAAAGAAGAATCTAAACCGATGGTCCAAAATATACTGTTAATGGTATTCCGCTCGGTCCGTCTACCGTTGTGATTTGAGTGGACAACGTAATAAATAAAGATGCTTATTTGTGGCAACCCGCATCTAATATGTCATGCATTAGAAATGCAGTTGGTAGGAAAGTAGCATAGCCAAGATCAAAAGTAGAAGCTGATAAAGGAAATCTAATTGAGAGTCATCATGATAGTGAAAATCATGTGACTTCTCCCTCGAAATCCACGTATATATTCACGAATAAATCGCTACATGTAAATATTAATTTTCAAAATTGAAGAAGTTAACTGTGTATGAAAGTTTATTTAATGCGTATGTATATATTTTGCATAATAATATTTTTTTCTTTCAACCAATTGCAACAATGAAAAAGATGTCAAATGCAAGTAGATCGATGTGGGTGGAATAGACGTAGTGGCCGAAGGAACTATTGCATTAACTGATCTAATAGCGATGGTCCATTGTCGTCCACTGGGAAAAGATACTGTAAAAGTTTGGGTTGAACATGTGAGAGTTCCTAATGCAGAGCTATGGAGACCAACATCGGCTCTGACGTGCATGGAAGATGCCTTTGGCGTTCCCATAGCTTGGCCAATGAAAAAAAATCATTATTGACGCAAAATAAAAGATATGTGAATATTTTTAAATATACATTAGGAGTTAGTTTTAATGGTAATTGATAAATTAGGGAAGACTCCAAATAGTTGGCAGTGGTGAAGGTTTTTATATGATTCAAGATTGGTTAACTGACCATCGGTTTTACATAATATTGCAGTTAATGCTGAAAAATAATGGCACTCAGACACTTAGTGTGGTGTGGTCTTTATTTGAACTTTCAAGATAAAAATGAAGATGTAGAACATACAAACATGTACAATTTTCTATGTTAGTTCTGGTACAATAAGAAATAACAAACCTCGTTTAACACCCTTGTGTTAGTTCAAATCTTTAATTGACACTTAGACATTTTCAGTGTTAGTTCAGGCATCAACGACATAAATTATATCATTAGTTTCAAAAACATAGACTCGGCGTTGTGTATTTTGGAAGTAAAGACTCTTTAATAAAGTGTGTATTTATCTTTAAGTTACGTTATGTATTATAGGTTTTAACATAACCAATTCATTGTTATATAGCCTTATAGCCTTTTAATGTGGTATGGCTTTATAGGCTTCTGGAACATGTTCTATGTTTCAGAAGCCATAGTATAACATGCCAACCAAGAGCTGATTCTCAATGGTATGCATTTCATATAGTATCAGTCATTGCAAAATGGAGATGTTGTCAAATGTGTTCGCTACCATAAGAGGTACAGCAGAAATATAAGGCATGTATTATAATTTGATACAAACAAAATGATGAACTGAGGTCCAAACTGCAATGGAATTATGTTTATCAATAACTTGAGGAACCTGGATCGTTCTGTAAGATCCACTATTAAACTACTTTACGTGCATGAAGTTGTTGAATTACGGAATGTTGTTTATTGCAAGAAAATGATTGTGTTAGAAAGGTTTACTTTAGTTAAAACCATAACAATAAGTATAAAAAGTGTGTATTTATCTTTAAGTTACATTATGTAGTGTTATGTTCATGTTTTGACCAGCGCTTTCTTTTCCTTGAGTTATGTTTTGCTATTTGCTTTAGTAATTACTTGTTATTGTTTTCTCAGTCTTTTGTTCGGTACTTTGTTTATAGGTAGATCAACCTTTTTGAAAACATCAGCAATAGTAGCACAACTTATTGATATTTGCTCAGTAGCTTGGTTATTTCAGATGTTTATTTTAGTGTTTAATGTACTTTGGTTGCTTGAAGTTTGGTTATGACATTGTTAATGGTAGTTTGGTTATGTAAATGTACGACTAACTTTTTGTCTTAACACTTATTTACGATGTGGACGCTTGAATGTGTACGTATCTTGTGGATCTTTGAATGTGTACGTATTTTGTGGTTGTCTAATATGTTATGTTCAAAAGTGTTTGTGTTTGTTTATTAGGTTGTTATATAATTGGAGGCAAAATTATGGTTAAGTCTGGAATATTATGATACAAATTGGGAACAAATGGTGGTGGAAAATAATGCTATGGAATATTATTATTTTTGTATCGCTTAAAAAACGCTACAAATCAGTGGTTAAAGTAATCAAGAACCTTTGGGTGGCATTTACTAAATGCTACAAAAAATATAATTGGCGTTTACTAAATGCTACAAAAATAAAATAAGTGGTATTTATTAAACACTACAAAAAAAAATAAGGGAACGCCATTAAAAAGTATCACAGTGAAGAAACCCATTTCGGGGGAGTTTTATTGACGCTGCAAAAAATAGCATTCATATCATTTAAAAAATGCTATTAAAAATAAATATTTAGTGGTGTTTTTAAAAGTGCAACTAATACTCAAGGATTTTTAGTAGCATGTTGAGACGACCCGATTTCCCGTTCTCACGGAAACAAGGTTATCTTTGGAATATAACACAGAAACATATAATAGCAGAACAGAATTAAATAAATACACCAGAATGAACAACAAAATATACTGGATAAAAGTAATCATCAGAGTTACACAGTATACAGGATCTTACTTAGTACAAATACAGTTCAGCTATACATAAATGCCTACAGCGGAAATAAACAAAATATGTACAATAGGAGCTGAACAGCATAAAAAGAAATAAATGATAGAATCCATCTTCAGCTCCAGCTATCCAGAAAGAACCAGCTAAACCTGAATACAAGGCTGCCCGTGTAGAAAAAGGGGCACCCGAGTTTGAAAGTGAAACAAACTACGAGTCAGTCATGGGACTGGTATGAGAAATCTACTCAACACATATATAATTGGCTAATCACAGGACCACGCCACTTTCGTGGAACGGGTTTACTCCATTGGATTGCCAGTGCTTTAAAACAAATCTTTCTTTTAAACATCGCTATGTTTTTTTATAAAAATGAAGCCGTTATAAGACTCAGTTCCCATCACACAATGCAACGCAAACCGGAGGATAGAGTTTTTACCTTATAACAGCCAAAATATGATTGATACGAATAAAACAAAGGCATTTTATATTATTGCTAGTGTTTATATGCTTTGAAAACAATTTCAAATCATAACTATCAATCATAGACGGCATGGGTACCATATATCATGTCGCCATATATATATACAATCAAAACCGCACGATGTCGTATTTGGAAATTGGATTTCCGTCATGAACCAAGGCAAAAGATAGTCCTTACCGAATTCGAGACGCTCTAGCCCGTGTCTCAGGTACAGCCGCGACCATACCCTGGATCGTCAGGGCCGGTCCACACGAAGTGGATTATAATGCCTGAACAATGCGTTTCTCCACCCTTTGGGGTGTAAATGAGCCAACGAATGACTCCATCGGACCCGGATCGTCCGATCAAACCGAGGCGCCTCGCAACAGCAACAACCACATAGGTGAAAAGTATATAAATGTCAGGGCTGGTAGGTCACTGACACCACCCTAGCTAGAAAGAAAACGCACGTCCCCCCTGAGGTCCTGCTCCGGTTTCTGGTTCATACCGGGGTGTGAGGCTCGCGAATTCACGTTATACACAAAGCTACGCCACACAGGCGGTGCTTTGATCATCACCACAAGACTTTGCTTTTCAACAGAAGCCCTGATCACTGCATCTTAGCATGCCACACAGGCAATTCACACCGTGCAACTGATGGCTATCAATCACACAGAACAAATTCCAATGCCGGACACACAGTCCATTTACAAGTCCGTTCTGGGTCTGAACGAAACCGGAGGCACTAAATACCTCGCAAACCCTTCGATCACCACGTACGTCTGGACGATCACCACTCATTATCCATATTTCGGGATGCCTCCCAATCAAGACCTCGGTTACCATCCAAACGAGGTGAAGATCTCCGGTCTTCGACCACCGTCTTCATCTTCGACTTTCAATCGTCGGTCAATTATTTGAAATGAGAATTAACTCGGCCTTCTCAAATAATTCACGTATATTTAGAATTTCAATTCAATTTATTTCAATGGTTAAATTATTCGACAACACCAATTTTGTCCTTTAATGTAATTTTCACACCAAACACATTCAACCATCAAACATCACATAAATCAAGCAAATTCAGTTTATTTCCATTCCATATCGCTTACGATATTTTATAACTATTTATCGCTATTTTTATTTATTTTAAAATAGTCATTTTATTCAACACGACGCTTCGGGCCATAAGGCGGTCGTGGCGCTGTATTTCTTCAGATTTGATTTACACATATCTGAAAATCTAACCGTTGGATCTTCACAAAATTTACATCATTAGAAAGGTCTTTTCAAAACGAACCCAACGGTTCCAGTTTCGGGAAAATCCGACGGTCGGATCTCCCGGTACAATCGTTTGAAATTTCGATTTCAAAATACGAACTGCAGCGTCGTTATTCGATTAAATATAATTATATTTATATTTATATATAAATAAAATCGATTCTGGCGCTGTTTTTCTTCAGATTTGAATTAAACATTCCAGACAATCTAACCGTTGGATTTTAACAAGGTTGGTGCCGTTGGAAAGATTATTCCAAGGCGAACCCGACGGTTGAGGTTTCGGGAAAATCCAATGGTCGGATTTCCCGCACTAGTCGTTTGAAATCACGGTTTCAAAATACGAACTGCACGGCTTCGTTTCGTTTTAATTTTATTTATATTTATATATTTATATAAATATAGTTCTTTCAACAATTTCAATATCGTTTTCACTTCAAAAAAATTTCTAACACCTTAAATTTTGGAAAAATTTCGCCATAACCTCCCCTGCACCGGGAGCGTCGGGAAATCGCAAATAGCGTCCCGGTCCTTCTAATCTCAAAAAGAAAAAGAAAAAGCCAAGCGGCTAGCCAATAGGCTCAAAATCATCACCCAAACAAATCAGTAAATGTGTACCTATTTGTCGGGCACAAAATTTTATTCCTCTTCTCTAGCCCCTTTGCTATAACCTGTTCAATGAATATTGCATGTACATATATATACAGTTCTTATCATTTATCAATTTCTATTCGACTTCATATTTGATTTCTATTTGGTTTAAAAACTCCATTCATTCTAATGTTACATAAATAGGTGCAAATCATTTCATTAGCTAATTAATGAATATTTCAACTCATATATGTTTATTTTGAACAAGTGGCTATTTTTAACACTTCACATTTCAACGATTTATGCATACAATAAAAATGCGATTTTTATTGTAAAACGATTCATTTCAAAACACTATTTTTCTATATAGTTCAAGTTGGTGATAAAAATGGGATTTTTATCATAAAACAATTTATTTCAAAATATGAATACCATTCAACACATGAATTTCTAAACAACGAATGAATATCAATTCAACACATGAATGTTTTCAATAGTTTTTTATATATAGATAAAAATGTGATTTTTATTATCGAACAATTTATTTCAAAATATGAATACCATTCAACACATGAATTTCTAAACAACGAATGAATATCAATTCAACACATGAATGTTTTCAATAGTTTTTATATATAGATAAAAATGTGATTTTTATTATCGAACAATTTATTTCAAAATATGAATACCATTCAACACATGAATTTCTAAACAACGAATGAATATCAATTCAACACATGAATGTTTTCAATAGTTTTTATATATAGATAAAAATGTGATTTTTATTATCGAACAATTTATTTCAAAATATGAATACCATTCAACACATGAATTTCTAAACAACGAATGAATATCAATTCAACACATGAATGTTTTCTATACAATGAATAAATATAGTTTAAGCATATGAAAATAATTCAAACACACAAATATTATTCAAAATTTCGGCAGCATAACGGCAGGGTAGTTACACCGGCACCGTCCCTAGTACGGCTCCTCGCTCTACCTTAAAACCTCGCGGTTTTTGACAATGGGGTTCATGCATCTAGTTCGCACGCAGGCGGCATGTATATATTTATTTCATTTCCACAAACTAATCCTAAGTGGTTTCAACCAAATATTTCACAACCACCCATGGGTATTTTTCAACCAATATCAATCACAAACAATCCCAAACAATCATTCGCTATCAATCAAATTTCCACAACAATTTCAACCAATAAATATCGTCCATGGTTTGTGGACGAGGGGCGTATATATATATATATATATATATATATATATATATATATTTATATATAGCAATTCACTTTTACTTCACACATATATATATAAATTTTAAATCAGAAATCTCACCAATAGCTATCCAACTTCACGATTCTTCCTTTATAGAAATCTTCGCCTTTTGTCGCTTTCGCCCGTATTCTCTACACGTGTAAAAATCGAATTTTTACTATGCTATTCAATATATAAAAATCGAATTTTGACTTCGCTATTCAATATATAAAAATCTGATTTTTGACTAAAGAAATCAGTTTTTCTTTTTATAGAAAGTCAGTTTTTATTTTCTTCAAAAATCAGTTTTTCTTTGCTTTTAAAAATCAGTTTTCTTTGCTTTTAAAAATCAGTTTTCTTTGCTTTTAAAATTCAGTTTTCTTTGCTTTTAAAAATCAGTTTTCTTTGCTTTTAAAAATCAGTTTTCTTTGCTTTTAAAAATCAGTTTTCTTTGCTTTTAAAAATAAAAACCAGTTTAAAAATTCTTTTATAAAAATCTGTTTTATACTTTTAAAACTTTCAGTTTTATACTTTAAAATAAATAAATAAAAACAGTTTCATACTTTTTCAAATCAGGTTTCAGTTTTACTCTTTTTATAAAAATCATTTTTTTATCCTAAAAAGGAAAATTAGTTCTAAACTAATTAAAATTCAGTTCTAAACTTTTTTTAAAAATTCAGTTTTAAATTCTTTTAAACATTCAGTTTTAAATACTTTTAAACATTTAGTTTTAAATACTTTTAAACATTCAGTTTTAAATTCTCAAACAAATTCAGAAACTAATTTTTAAAACATTTTATAAATCAGTTTTTCTTAAAACGAAAATAAAAATAAAAATAAAATAACTAAAAGCTCACCGTTGGCTTGCGAAGTGGAGGGAAGAAGAGGGAGCGTCGGCGTGGGGTTCGGTGGTGTCGCGTCGGCAGGGTTCGAGGTGGGAGGATGCTCCGCGAGGGGGAGGCGATGCTTCGGGGTCTTCGTCGGTTTCGAGGGGGGGCGTCGGCGATGTCTCGAGGAGGGGGGCGGTGATGTCTGGAGGAGGGGGGCGACCTAATTTAGGTTTTTTTTTTCTTTCTCTTCTGGTAAATGAATCGGGGGGGGGCCAGAACGAAGATAAAGGGGGGGGAGGGAATTTTTTTTTTTATTATTATTTAATTATTAAATTTTTGCAAAAAGGTTGACTTTTACATACGACCTCGAAACGAGGCCCACCGCCTATCGTCCATAGCGTTTTACCCCCATTCCGAACACAATGGGATATGTATCGCAAGCTGATTTGATCGTTACAATCAGTTTCCTTTTGAATTTTCATTTAAATCACTATATTGAATTTTAAACGCACGTTTCAAATTACCGGGGTCACATACTAACTAGAAAAATTCCAGAAAAATATTTTCTAGCTTTGTATTGACGATACGGTCCTAACAAAACTAGTTTCGTCGAATTCTGAGACCGTTTGAAAAATGGCCAATTTCCAGTCGATTAAAATCAACGGAAACTGGTCAAACGCGTTTTCCTTTGCCACGCTCACATATTGATTCGAAAAATTATGAAATTTGAAACCTAACAATAACTTGACACTACGGACCTAACAAAAGTGGTTTCGTCGAAATCCGAGGTCATCTGCAAAATGTCCATTTTTAAGGGCCTGAATTCCATAGCGACTATTCAGAATTTTCAACTGGACATATCTTTTGATTACCGCTATCAAATTTTGATCGGTCGGATTCGTTAGAAAGATATTATCAATTAGATCCTAATGTTTTTGGTTTCACTAAGATCCGGATTGTTTGGCACCCGGCATATTCAATTGAAGTTTGAAATCGAATTATCGAACTACCGCGCCATTTTCAATTCTATATTTAATTATAATTAATTATATTCGTTTTCAAATGTCGATTCAAACTCAGTTTTCATCGCCATTATTTAAAATATTTATTTTAAATATTTAAAATCCATTATTTTAGCCAATTTAAAAATTTTAAATTGGTTCAGATTTTCTGGGTCGTTACAATCTCCCCCACTTAAAACTTTTCGTCCCCGAAAAGGAATAAAGTCGAAAGTAGTTTGATAAATCTACAGTCACACAACACAACAACCAATTTGTTTTTAATATTCAGAGTATAGAATAAATAGTGCACATCCATGGGAAGAAAATAGCAACAGAATAGAGAATTAAATGGTAATGCAAAGTATGACAAATGTACCTTGCACCGGAGTCAATCAGAGATATCTACTCGGCATCTGGGGTAAGCTTTCTGAATGCTCCCCTCAGTTTCCCAAGTACAATCTCGCGGATCTCCACTCCATTGCACTTTGACTAAGCGAACCTTCTTGTTCCTCAGCTCCTTGGTTTCTTTGCCGATAATCTTTAGCGGCTCTCGCCTCACAGCTAATTCTGGAGTAATTTCAATATCCTGCTGAGCTGCTTCTTCCACGACCAAGTCTGGATCATGAACGTGCTTTCGAAGTTGAGATATATGAAATACATCATGAACTCCAGGCAACCAATCAGGCAATTTGACCCTATAAGCGAGAGTTCCAATCCGTTCCAGAATAGGAAACGGACCAATAAATTTAGGCGCTAACTTTCCAGTTTTACCGAACCGGATAACTCCTCTCATCGGCGATACTTTCAAATATACATAGTCGCCAACTTCAAAGGATATATCTCTTCTTCTTTTATCGGCATAGCTCTTTTGTCGGCTTTGAGCGGCGAGTAATCGCTTTTTAATAAAATCGACTTTGTCGGCAGCTTCTCGAATCATATCAGGACCCAACACAAGTCTATTTCCAGGCTCGACCCAACAGGCAGGACATCGGCACGGTCTACCATACAATGCTTCGAATGGCGACATTGTCAGACTCGCCTGGTAGCTGTTGTTATAAGAGAATTCAGCCAAATGCAGATGGTCTTCCCATGATCCACCGAAATCTATAACACAAGCCCGCAATAGATCTTCTAAAATACGATTCACCCTCTCAGTCTGACCGTCTGTCTGAGGATGATAAGCGGTGCTCATGTTTAACTTCGTTCCCAGCTCGACTTGAAATGCTTCCCAGAATTTGCTAGTGAATATTGTATCTCTATCACTTACTATACTGAGCGGCACTCCATGTAGTCTAACTATTTCCCTGAAGTATATCTGCGCCAGACTCTGAGCAGTTCTATTTGATTTGACAGGTATAAAATGGGCGGTCTTCGTGAAGCGATCTACGATCACCCAAATACTGTCATTTCCTTTCCTGGTTCTGGGCAAACCATCAATGAAATCTATAGAAATATGTTCCCACTTCCAGCCAGGAACTTCTAGCGGTTGTAATAATCCAGCCAATTTCTGTTGGTCACTTTTGACTAGCTGACAGGTGGGGCATCGGCTTACATATAAAGAAATGTCCCTTTTCATCGACTTCCACCAGAAAGTGCGTTTGATGTCATTATACATTTTGCTTACTCCCGGATGGATACTGAGTTTTGACTTGTGGCATTCATCCAGTACTTCCTTTCGAAGTTCAGGAATGTTAGGGACACAGATTCGACCTTTGAGCCTTAAAATCCCCTCATTGTCTACTTGAAAACTCGAAGGTTCGCCTTGTTGAATTATCCCCCTGATCTTCTGAATGAAGTGATCATCCTCCTGAAGAGCAGATATCTTATCTAGCAATGAAGTCGTGATAATAAAACTGGCGATCATTACATTCTTTCTGCTTAACGCATCGGCCACGACATTGGCTTTTCCTGGAGTATATATAATTTCAAAGTCATATGCTGCAAGAAACTCCAGCCAACGCTGCTGCCTCAAATTTAAGTCCTTCTGAGTGAACAGATACTTTAACGACTGGTGATCTGTAAACAGTTCGAATCTCTCGCCCAGAAGATAGTGTCTCCAGATTTTCAAAGAGAATATGATAGCCAATAACTCAAGATCATGAGTTACGTAATTTTTCTCGTGTGGTTTCAGTTGACGGCTAGCATAGGCAATTACTTGGCCTCTTTGCATTAACACTGCGCCAAGGCCTTCTCTAGAAGCATCAGTCCAGACTTTCAAATCTTGGTTGCCATCGATGATGGTTAACACTGGAGCTGTCGTTAATCTCAACTTCAACTCTTCGAAAGCCTCCTCACTTTCTGAAGTCCATTTGAATTTAGAATGCTTCTTTGTAAGCTTTGTTAAGTGACCAGATATCTTCGAAAAGTCTTTAACGAACTTTCGGTAATAGCTAGCCAATCCGAGAAAACTGCGGACTTCAGTGGGAGTACTGGGCTGTTTCCAATTCTGAATAGTTGTGATTTTGCTTGGATCTACAGCGATTCCATCTTTCGATACAACATGGCCCAGAAATTTCACTTCATCTTGCCAGAATATACATTTGGAAAACTTTGCTTTCAATACATTCCTTCTCAGAATTTCTAAAACCTGTTCCAAATGCTTTTCATGTTCGGCCTTTGATTTAGAGAAGATTAGAATATCATCAATAAAAACCAGAAAAAATTTATTCAAAACTCCTCTGAAAACTCTGTTCATCAGATCGACGAAGTAAGCAGGAGCGTTACATAAGCCGAACGGCATTACTAACCACTCGTAGAATAAGTCCGGGCCTCTGAACGCTGTCATTGGAACACACTCTTCGGAAATTCGAAGTTGATGGAAACCTGTAGCTAGGTCCATCCTTGAAAATACTTGTGCTCCATTTAATCGATCCAACAAATCATCTATTCGCGGCAATGGATACTTGTTCTTTATAGTCTGCTTGTTTAAATCACGATAATCCACACATAGTCGTAGAGTACCGTCAGATTTTGGGACAAATACCACTGCTGCACCCCAATCAGAGAAACTAGGCCTGATCAGACCTTTCCATACTAGCTGTCTTGTTTGATTGTCTAATTCCTCTTTCTCTTTCAAGGACATTCTTCGAATAGTGTGAACTACCGGCCTTGCATTGGGAATCAAAGCAATCTTGAAATCTATTTCTCTCTACGGAGGTAAGCGAACAACTTCTTCGAACACATCCGCATAGTTCTTGACGACAGGGATGTCTTTAATGAGGTCAGGAATATTCTCTATGATTTCAGGGACATTTTCAATTTGGGCTGGAGAAACATTCAAAGCTGCCCAGAAGTCTTTTCTATTAGCATTCTGACCTTCACAGGGAATGGTTCTATAATCACCTGATTTAATCTTGGCTCTAACAACTCTCTCGGCGCACCTAACCTCTGCTTCATATTTGGTTAGCCAATCCAATCCCAAGATAAGATCAAACTCTTTAAAATTCATGACGACTGCGATGGTAGGAAACCGATAACGAGAGAAAGAAACCGGCACTCCACATATCCAACTGAGATCAATGGAACCCCCAACTGGATTCTGGACAGTCATTGGTTCCTTGAGCTTCTTCAAATTCAAATCCAGTTTCTTAGCTGCATCTTTGGAAATGAAGCTTCGTGACGCGCCTGTGTCAAACAGTACTTTAACTGGGATGTCTTTGACAGTTAGCGTGCCTTCTAAAACATCTGGCCTTTCTTGACTAGCTGAGGGCCTAGAAGTTTCTGCTACTTCATTTACCTGAGCTTCTTTGGTTGTTTTTAACAGCCGGCATTCTTGTTTTACATGACCAAACCGATGACATTGATTACACCTTTTCTTCCCTTGAAAATTTCTCTTGGATTGAAGCCCACCTTTTAATCGCTTCTTCAAGGGTCCGCAGTTTATTGACAAATGCCCCTTTTGATGGCAGTTACTGCATACGGTGGTCGTGGCCGGCTTCTTTTCAGATCTAGCCCTTTTCCTCTTGGCACTGGGCTTCCTACTGGCTTCAGGAATATCAGTTTCCGACTTTTCCTTGTCACTAGAACTGACTTCTTCTTCACTTCGCAACATGCCTTTCCTGTCGAGATCTTCGTACTGATAAGCCATGTATATCATTTCTGAGAAAGGAAGCTTCACATGCCCCAATACTTTATTCTGGTATTTCCTTTGAAGGCCATGAATAAATCTCATATTTTTACCCTTCGGATTTTGAATTAGATGAGGAGCAAAGTGAGAAAGTTCATTGAATTTCTTATGATATTCGGGAATGGTCATGTCTCCTTGTATCAGATAAGAAAATTCGTCACATAATCTCTCTGTTGCTTCGGGGGGAGTAAATCTTTCCAAGAAAATAACTTTGAATCTATCCCAGGTGATATCACCTTCTGGATTATTTTTAATAATTGAATCCCACCAAAACAAAGCTTCTTCTTTGAGTGCCCAAGACGCCAGTAATCTTTTCTGATCATCTCTCAGCTTTAAACCCTCAAAGATTTTCTCTGCAGAACGAATCCAAGCTTGTGTTTCCATAATGGGCTCCTTGCCTAAGAATGGCGATCCACCAAGATTTCGAAATCTCTTGAATAGAACTTCTATATTGGATTCTGGCTGCGGAAGCACAACTGGCTCATTAGCTGGTCGAGCCATACGATTACTTCTTTTGTTCCTGTCATTCATTTTCTAGTACTTCTGCAAATGGCAGATCAAGTGTCAGGTCACAGAAAAGGTATTTGAAAATATAGAGACAAATACTTGAAATGTAAATGTGTCTATCGAGGTGTAATTTCATTCTGCTTTACTCATACTAGGATATTACTGATCCTATCTGTATAGAGTTACCCATCCTAGAACACTACTGGTTCTATTTCTGACGAGTTCGTTCAAATGTTATATTCCAGAACTAAGCTTAACCAAAGCTCTGATACCACGTTGAGACGACCCGATTTCCCGTTCTCACGGAAACAAGGTTATCTTTGGAATATAACACAGAAACATATAATAGCAGAACAGAATTAAATAAATACACCAGAATGAACAACAAAATATACTGGATAAAAGTAATCATCAGAGTTACACAGTATACAGGATCTTACTTAGTACAAATACAGTTCAGCTATACATAAATGCCTACAGCGGAAATAAACAAAATATGTACAATAGGAGCTGAACAGCATAAAAAGAAATAAATGATAGAATCCATCTTCAGCTCCAGCTATCCAGAAAGAACCAGCTAAACCTGAATACAAGGCTGCCTGTGTAGAAAAAGGGGCACCCGAGTTTGAAAGTGAAACAAACTACGAGTCAGTCATGGGACTGGTATGAGAAATCTACTCAACACATATATAATTGGCTAATCACAGGACCACGCCACTTTCGTGGAACGGGTTTACTCCATTGGATTGCCAGTGCTTTAAAACAAATCTTTCTTTTAAACATCGCTATGTTTTTTTATAAAAATGAAGCCGTTATAAGACTCAGTTCCCATCACACAATGCAACGCAAACCGGAGGATAGAGTTTTTACCTTATAACAGCCAAAATATGATTGATACGAATAAAACAAAGGCATTTTATATTATTGCTAGTGTTTATATGCTTTGAAAACAATTTCAAATCATAACTATCAATCATAGACGGCATGGGTACCATATATCATGTCGCCATATATATATACAATCAAAACCGCACGATGTCGTATTTGGAAATTGGATTTCCGTCATGAACCAAGGCAAAAGATAGTCCTTACCGAATTCGAGACGCTCTAGCCCGTGTCTCAGGTACAACCGCGACCATACCCTGGATCGTCAGGGCCGGTCCACACGAAGTGGATTATAATGCCTGAACAATGCGTTTCTCCACCCTTTGGGGTGTAAATGAGCCAACGAATGACTCCATCGGACCCGGATCGTCCGATCAAACCGAGGCGCCTCGCAACAGCAACAACCACATAGGTGAAAAGTATATAAATGTCAGGGCTGGTAGGTCACTGACACCACCCTAGCTAGAAAGAAAACGCACGTCCCCCCTGAGGTCCTGCTCCCGTTTCTGGTTCATACCGGGGTGTGAGGCTCGCGAATTCACGTTATACACAAAGCTACGCCACACAGGCGGTGCTTTGATCATCACCACAAGACTTTGCTTTTCAACAGAAGCCCTGATCACTGCATCTTAGCATGCCACACAGGCAATTCACACCGTGCAACTGATGGCTATCAATCACACAGAACAAATTCCAATGCCGGACACACAGTCCATTTACAAGTCCGTTCTGGGTCTGAACGAAACCGGAGGCACTAAATACCTCGCAAACCCTTCGATCACCACGTACGTCTGGACGATCACCACTCATTATCCATATTTCGGGATGCCTCCCAATCAGGACCTCGGTTACCATCCAAACGAGGTGAAGATCTCCAGTCTTCGACCACCGTCTTCATCTTCGACTTTCAATCGTCGGTCAATTATTTGAAATGAGAATTAACTCGGCCTTCTCAAATAATTCACGTATATTTAGAATTTCAATTCAATTTATTTCAATGGTTAAATTATTCGACAACACCAATTTTGTCCTTTAATGTAATTTTCACACCAAACACATTCAACCATCAAACATCACATAAATCAAGCAAATTCAGTTTATTTCCATTCCATATCGCTTACGATATTTTATAACTATTTATCGCTATTTTTATTTATTTTAAAATAGTCATTTTATTCAAAACGACGCTTCGGGCCATAAGGCGGCCGTGGCGCTGTTTTTCTTCAGATTTGATTTACACATATCTGAAAATCTAACCGTTGGATCTTCACAAAATTTACATCATTAGAAAGGTCTTTTCAAAACGAACCCAACGGTTCCAGTTTCGGGAAAATCCGACGGTCGGATCTCCCGGTACAATCGTTTGAAATTTCGATTTCAAAATACGAACTGCAGCGTCGTTATTCGATTAAATATAATTATATTTATATTTATATATAAATAAAATCGATTCTGGCGCTGTTTTTCTTCAGATTTGAATTAAACATTCCAGACAATCTAACCGTTGGATTTTAACAAGGTTGGTGCCGTTGGAAAGATTATTCCAAGGCGAACCCGACGGTTGAGGTTTCGGGAAAATCCAATGGTCGGATTTCCCGCACTAGTCGTTTGAAATCACGGTTTCAAAATACGAACTGCACGGCTTCGTTTCGTTTTAATTTTATTTATATTTATATATTTATATAAATATAGTTCTTTCAACAATTTCAATATCGTTTTCACTTCAAAAAAATTTCTAACACCTTAAATTTTGGAAAAATTTCGCCATAACCTCCCCTGCACCGGGAGCGTCGGGAAATCGCAAATAGCGTCCCGGTCCTTCTAATCTCAAAAAGAAAAAGAAAAAGCCAAGCGGCTAGCCAACAGGCTCAAAATCATCACCCAAACAAATCAGTAAATGTGTACCTATTTGTCGGGCACAAAATTTTATTCCTCTTCTCTAGCCCCTTTGCTATAACCTGTTCAATGAATATTGCATGTACATATATATACAGTTCTTATCATTTATCAATTTCTATTCGACTTCATATTTGATTTCTATTTGGTTTAAAAACTCCATTCATTCTAATGTTACATAAATAGGTGCAAATCATTTCATCAGCTAATTAATGAATATTTCAACTCATATATGTTTATTTTGAACAAGTGGCTATTTTTAACACTTCACATTTCAACGATTTATGCATACAATAAAAATGCGATTTTTATTGTAAAACGATTCATTTCAAAACACTATTTTTCTATATAGTTCAAGTTGGTGATAAAAATGGGATTTTTATCATAAAACAATTTATTTCAAAATATGAATACCATTCAACACATGAATTTCTAAACAACGAATGAATATCAATTCAACACATGAATGTTTTCAATAGTTTTTTATATATAGATAAAAATGTGATTTTTATTATCGAACAATTTATTTCAAAATATGAATACCATTCAACACATGAATTTCTAAACAACGAATGAATATCAATTCAACACATGAATGTTTTCAATAGTTTTTATATATAGATAAAAATGTGATTTTTATTATCGAACAATTTATTTCAAAATATGAATACCATTCAACACATGAATTTCTAAACAACGAATGAATATCAATTCAACACATGAATGTTTTCAATAGTTTTTATATATAGATAAAAATGTGATTTTTATTATCGAACAATTTATTTCAAAATATGAATACCATTCAACACATGAATTTCTAAACAACGAATGAATATCAATTCAACACATGAATGTTTTCAATAGTTTTTATATATAGATAAAAATGTGATTTTTATTATCGAACAATTTATTTCAAAATATGAATACCATTCAACACATGAATTTCTAAACAACGAATGAATATCAATTCAACACATGAATGTTTTCTATACAATGAATAAATATAGTTTAAGCATATGAAAATAATTCAAACACACAAATATTATTCAAAATTTCGGCAGCATAACGGCAGGGTAGTTACACCGGCACCGTCCCTAGTACGGCTCCTCGCTCTACCTTAAAACCTCGCGGTTTTTGACAATGGGGTTCATGCATCTAGTTCGCACGCAGGCGGCATGTATATATTTATTTCATTTCCACAAACTAATCCTAAGTGGTTTTAACCAAATATTTCACAACCACCCATGGGTATTTTTCAACCAATATCAATCACAAACAATCCCAAACAATCATTCGCTATCAATCAAATTTCCACAACAATTTCAACCAATAAATATCGTCCATGGTTTGTGGACGAGGGGCGTATATATATATATATATTTATATATAGCAATTCACTTTTACTTCACACATATATATATAAATTTTAAATCAGAAATCTCACCAATAGCTATCCAACTTCACGATTCTTCCTTTATAGAAATCTTCGCCTTTTGCCGCTTTCGCCCGTATTCTCTACACGTGTAAAAATCGAATTTTTACTATGCTATTCAATATATAAAAATCGAATTTTGACTTCGCTATTCAATATATAAAAATCTGATTTTTGACTAAAGAAATCAGTTTTTCTTTTTATAGAAAGTCAGTTTTTATTTTCTTCAAAAATCAGTTTTTCTTTGCTTTTAAAAATCAGTTTTCTTTGCTTTTAAAAATCAGTTTTCTTTGCTTTTAAAATTCAGTTTTCTTTGCTTTTAAAAATCAGTTTTCTTTGCTTTTAAAAATCAGTTTTCTTTGCTTTTAAAAATCAGTTTTCTTTGCTTTTAAAAATAAAAACCAGTTTAAAAATTCTTTTATAAAAATCTGTTTTATACTTTTAAAACTTTCAGTTTTATACTTTAAAATAAATAAAAAAAAACAGTTTCATACTTTTTCAAATCAGGTTTCAGTTTTACTCTTTTTATAAAAATCATTTTTTTATCCTAAAAAAGAAAATTAGTTCTAAACTAATTAAAATTCAGTTTTAAACTTTTTTTAAAAATTCAGTTTTAAATTCTTTTAAACATTCAATTTTAAATACTTTTAAACATTTAGTTTTAAATACTTTTAAACATTCAGTTTTAAATTCTCAAACAAATTCAGAAATTAATTTTTAAAACATTTTATAAATCAGTTTTTCTTAAAACGAAAATAAAAATAAAAATAAAATAACTAAAAGCTCACCGTTGGCTTGCGAAGTGGAGGGAAGAAGAGGGAGCGTCGGCGTGGGGTTCGGTGGTGTCGCGTCGGCAGGGTTCGAGGTGGGAGTATGCTCCGCGAGGGGGAGGCGATGCTTCGGGGTCTTCGTCGGTTTCGAGGGGGGGCGTCGGCGATGTCTCGAGGAGGGGGGCGGTGATGTCTGGAGGAGGGGGGCGACCTAATTTAGGTTTTTTTTTCTTTCTCTTCTGGTAAATGAATCGGGGGGGGGGGGGGGGGCCAGAACGAAGATAAAGGGGGGGAGGGAAATTATTATTTTTTATTATTTAATTATTAAATTTTTGCAAAAAGGTTGACTTTTACATACGACCTCGAAACGAGGCCCACCGCCTGTCGTCCATAGCGTTTTACCCCCATTCCGAACACAATGGGATATCTATCGCAAGCTGATTTGATCGTTACAATCAGTTTCCTTTTGAATTTTCATTTAAATCACTATATTGAATTTTAAACGCACGTTTCAAATTACCGGGGTCACATACTAACTAGAAAAATTCCAAAAAAATATTTTCTAGCTTTGTATTGACGATACGGTCCTAACAAAACTAGTTTCATCGAATTCTGAGACCGTTTGAAAAATGGCCAATTTCCAGTCGATTAAAATCAACGGAAACTGGTCAAACGCGTTTTCCTTTGCCACGCTCACATATTGATTCGAAAAATTATGAAATTTGAAACCTAACAATAACTTGACACTACGGACCTAACAAAAGTGGTTTCGTCGAAATCCGAGGTCATCTGCAAAATGTCCATTTTTAAGGGCCTGAATTCCATAGCGACTATTCAGAATTTTCAACTGGACATATCTTTTGATTCCCGCTATCAAATTTCGATCGGTCGGATTCGTTAGAAAGATATTATCAATTAGATCCTAATGTTTTTGGTTTCACTAAGATCCGGATTGTTTGGCACCCGGCATATTCAATTGAAGTTTGAAATCGAATTATCGAACTACCGCGCCATTTTCAATTCTATATATAATTATAATTAATTATATTCGTTTTCAAATGTCGATTCAAACTCAGTTTTCATCGCCATTATTTAAAATATTTATTTTAAATATTTAAAATCCATTATTTTAGCCAATTTAAAAATTTTAAATTGGTTCAGATTTTCTGGGTCGTTACACATGTTTTCTTATAATGATTACCAAAACGCCACCCGGTTTTTGGGGCGCTACAAAAAATCATTTTTCTTGTAGTGAAAAAAGCCACTACCTCCTTGTGCTCTTCACGGGCCTGAATATTGGATATGCATGCTTCTTCAATCCTTTTGTTAACAGCCATCATCTCTCTATCCGACTTCTCGATTTCAGCATCGACTGACTTGATCCTCCCTTGATCATCCTCACCTTCAAGCTTTACCCACTATATTATGGCCTTCTTCTTATATATCACCTCTGATAGCCTCTTGTTATAAGTTACAATGACCCAATGTCGGATGTAGATACGCTGCTGAATATTTCTTTAATAATGTGTAGGGGGATATGATGCATCTTGGGCGACCAATAGAGCTCTTCGAAATAAAATCCCGGGAAATGCTTCGTCAAATGTGACTTCCTTTGCTTAGTTTCATTTCCTCTATCTCGAGAGCCCTTTCAACAGCCTTATTGTGCCTTCTCTCTCCTAGTCTACCTTGTCCTGAGCCTTCGCTGGGTCTGTCTCTGCCTTTATCTTTTACCACTGGTGCAAAGGAAAATACCTTGGTATCGAAACAGGAGGAGGAGATAGAGGAGTTATCAATTGCTTCGTGCTCATCGACTCTGACGCCTTCTCCGGCTTTATCGACCTTTTGGTAGCGGAGACTTTAAGCGTCAAGGTATTCTTGGCGATGGTAGCTGCTATTGTACTCATGGGACCGCTTGCGGCGGGACTCTCTCCTTTACATGCCTTTGACAAAAGTGCCCACAATATGTGGCTTTGATCATCGAGAGCCTCCTTGTCCTTGATCTCTATCTCTATCGCCTTCATGGGTCATTGCAAATAGACAAGGTAAATTCGAGTCAGGGAGGATCGTCCTATGCATGCATAAGCTAATTGTTTGGACATGCAACGCTTATGTGTCTATGTCCTAGGTTTCCCCCCACAGACCAGTTACCAGCTTGCTTGTAGGGGTTATCTCCTCTACGTTCATCAATAAGCTTTCAGTGTTCGTATCGCTCTACCCGAATGAAGATGTTTCAATAAGTATTTTATCATAGCCCCGGAACTGCTCCTTTCACCTCCAACTGCGCAGTGCTTTCAGAGGTTATCACTGGATGGAAGCCTCTCTTAACCTCGTCTCCCCTCTCGGAGATGAAATAGAGTGACAGGAAGACCCTCTTCTCCAATAAACTCCTCCTCATCATGACCGTTATGGGCTTCTACTTCCTTCTGAGGTCCGACTTCTTCCCCTTCAGTTAGGGGACATCGGGAAGCACGATAGGGGGCACATCTGATTTGCGGGCTCGGCGACACTTCTTCTCCCTTAATACTGCATTATTGTCCTCATCATCATCGTCATTACGACCAGTGGAGCAACCTTCGGATAGAAAATTCACCACATGATGAAGATAGTCAGAAGTAGAGTATAGGCGTCATGGAAGTCGCTACCGACGTCTTCCACCGCTAAAACTCTCTGAAGATAAACATTGTCCTTCAGAATTTGGAGCATACATGCCAAGTTAGATTTCAAGTTAGTCTGAAGCTTACGACTCGAGTAATTTGGAATACAACGTAAGTATTAAAACACTTATGACTGCCTAGCTATCTCCTCGTGAATCAATGAACGAACCGAATGTAGAACCAATCATGCTTGAAATACTAAGTTTGTTCCATGACCCCAGAATAAAGCGGCTGTTGGCCTTGGCCTCTAAGTAGACAAGGGTGAGATAGGTGCTTTTTCTCTTAAGGGAGTAGAGGTATCAAATATCCTCCCCGGTCGGTATTATCCCCAAATTCTCTATGTACAAAATGTAGGTTTCAAGCAGAAAGGTGTTTTTGTTTGGATGAAGTTATGTTGGTTCCAAACATAAGAAGCACATCATATCACGGATGAAGGGACATGATAGGGGCACGCACCTAACGAAAACCATACATCTGTTGCAGGCAGTGTATCCTTCTGGGGGTGGTGCGCCCTATCATTCTTTTCAGGAATCCAAAACTCATCCTGAGGTAAACCATACCTCTTGCAAATTTATGCTAATGCAGCCTCATCGATTCAGCAGCCAACCTAATCGGGGTTTTCACAAGGATAACAACATCATCAATCATGTCTGGTGCCATGGCAACGTCTTCCTGGTCATCACCTGTAATATCCCGTATTTTTCCAGTGTAATAATTAATTAATTTAATTATTTGAATATTGGTTTGGTAATTTAAAATGAGTTGAATTTAAATATTTAGATTTTATTTAATTAATATAATAATTAAATAATATATTAAATTCTGAAATATTCAGAATTAATAGAATTCACAGTATTGTGTGAATTGGGCAATTTAAAATATATAATTCAGTTTGAAATTGAATTTGAATAACGAATATATTATTTAAACGAAGTTTGAACGTAGAATTATAATATAATTATAATCGAGCTCAAAATTGTGTGGCAGTTCGCTATTTGGCGATTTGAACTTCAACTGGATTTACAGAATCCGTTTCAAGCTGGATTTCTGTTAAATAAGAAACGTTAGGAGCTGATGAAGTATATTTTTCTAATGGAAGAGAAAAATTGAGATTTCATTGTGTAGATTTTGATTTATGTCCAAACCAAATTTTAGAAAAGTCGCTATGGAATTCCTTTGAAAATTATAAATATATATTTATATATTATAAAAGGATTTTATATATAAATCGAATATCGATATAACTGGGAATTTTGAAAGATCGAGTTATAAATCCAATTGGAGCTGTATGATATTCTATTGTGAATATATACGATAATATTTATTTTTAAATATTTAATTTAATTATTTTTAAATATATTTATATATTTAAAAGGGTTATTTAGAGCTTTAAAAATAGCAAATCTTGCAAACGACCTCCGTTTTCGACGACACTAATTTTGTTGGATCCATAACATCAAATTATCGTTAGATTCCAAGTTTCATGATTTTTAGAGTTAGTATGTGGCCGTATAGATTTTTAATGTGAAAAACAATCAGTATTTTGACGGTTAAAAATACGTTGTGTGAGCTAACGGAGTCGGAATTCAACGAAACCAGTTTCGTTGGGACCGTAATATTGAACTGTAGTTGCATGTCCGTTTTCGTGATTTTTAGATATTGTATGTGATCATAGAAATTTTTAAAGAACATATACAAATAGCGCTAGCTTATAAATTAATAAAATAAATATTTCTAACCCTATAAATAAGCTACCCTTTTTACCTTAACCTAACTTCCTCATTTTCTGGTCAACAAAAATGCGCCTCCACTATAGAAAATGAAAACGAGGAAATCAAACTTCAAATTCGATTTAAAATCAAATAAAAATCTTTAAATCCCAAAAATTATATCAATGTTATCCTCATGCCTTTCTCTTCATTCCTTAACCCTTTTTAGTTGGTGCGACACAGTTTTGTTCAACTCGAAAATAGACAGCTTTACTTAGGGTTGAATGATTCATGAGGTAGAAGCATTAATTCGTGAATTGGGTTGTGCTTTTGGGTTCAGGGTAGTGTTTAGCACTCGTTTTTGAATTATTGGGAAATTCCGCACCAATTAATGTCGATGTCTTCACCGTGTTCAGTGAAGGAGGTTGTTCGACGCGTTGGGGGTGAAGGTACCGAGTCATGAATGGTGTGTATGTGGTCGAGGAGATTATGAAAGGAAGTGCGATGGTGAAACTGGTTTGCGGATTCGCGATGTGTTGGGTGAGTTCTTGGAGATGGAAGTTGGTTTAATGGTGCTGAGAAATGGAAATCGCGGTTTGGAATTTGATTAGGGAAGAAGGATCATTCGGGTTGGGTTTTCCTATGGGGTGTTGGGCTCAAGACAAAAGTTAAGGCCCATTATAATAAAATCCAAGTTTTTGTTTAATTTGAATGTGTATTAACTTCTACCTAGTATAACTTTATCATACGATATCAGAATTGGACGAAATGAGATCCATTGGGATCATATGGACGGACATTACACAATGGAACTGACTGGGAGTGAATTCGAGCTCGTTACAATTTATAGCGAAATAAATTGTCCATCAGAAACAAGCGATGGTTATCGTTATTAACGATGATCGTCTAATGTGAGTAAAACTCACCAACTCTGAACAGTTACATTTTTATAACATATTTTTAGAACTGATAATTCTTTGTTGATTGCTATGTGTTAACTGTTTGGTTGAATTGCTTATGTATTGGTTGAAATTATAGAAAACGAAATATATGAATAAATCGTTAATCGAATATTGATTCTGTTTAGCAGAATATTTCATATTGAAATGAAATCGATGTTAATTATATTGTTTAACATTTGTGATGCGGGGAAACAGGTTGGAGGGATCCAACTAAATTCCTCAATATTTATAATATTGTTCTGTTCGTATATTGTAATATATGATGTGATATATAATCGGTTGTGGATTATGTGTGTTTGAATGATATCGATCACTGTTGTTTGGTATTTAATATACCGTAAGAAATACTAGGATGTAAAAAAGGGATTTTCAAAGTATATTTTAAAAATAAATTATTTATATAAAATCAATGGATTTTATATATAAAAGGAAAAGAGTTTTATAAAAGGAAATAATTATAAAATCAAAGAGTTAAAAAGGGAAAAAATTATTTGTAAAACAAATATAAAGGAAATTATTTGTAAAACAAATATAAAGGAAAATATTTGTAAAAAGAATATAAAGGAAAATATTTGTGAAAGAATTATAAAGTAATATTTATTTAGAAAATAAATAGAATTATAAAGGAATGTTTATTTAGAAAATAAATAGAATTATAAAGGAATATTTATTTAGAAAATAAATAGATTATAAACGAAATACTTGAAAAATGAAAGAAGTATATAAAAAGAGAAATTTACACTAGGAAAGTTTAGACCCCTGCTTCACACAAGGGTATAACAGAATATGAATTCAAAGTGAACACTTAAGAGAAATCTGTTTTAACAGATAAAGTAAGAAGATTAATTTATAAATAAGGTTTTATAAATTAAATAAAATATTTATCATTGGATAAATATAATATATAAGTCAGGACTTATATAGAGAAGTAAGAATCAAATTCGAAATCGATATTTCAACTAAATATGGACGAAGAGTAAATTGGATAGAGTTAAACAGTTAGAATTAATAAGTTAGAGTTAACTAGATAGAGTTAATCGGTTAGAGTTAACCAGTTAGAGTTAATCAATTAGAGTTAACCAGTTAGAGTTAAATCGAATTAGTGTTATTCGAAAGGAGTTATCGAATATTAGTTATTCGAAGAGAGACTATCGAATATTAGTTATTCGAATAGAGTTAATTGAATTAGAGTTAGTCGGATTGAAGTTATTCGAATATAGTTTATTCGAAGAAAGAGTAATCGGATTAGTTATTCGAAGAAAGAGGAATTGAATATAGTTTATTCGAAAAGAGGTTATCGAATATTAGTTATTCGAAAAGGAGTATCGAATGTTAGTTATTTGAAAGGAGTCATCGAATATTAGCTACTAGAAACGAGGTAATCGAATTAGTTATTCGAAGAAGAGAATTAATCGAATATAGTTTATTCGAAAAGAGGTTATCGAATATTAGTTATTCGAAAAGGAGTATCAAATATTAATTATTCAAAAAAGCGAATTAATCGAATATTAGTTATTCGAAAAGAAGTATCGAATATTAGTTTTTCGAAAGGAGTCATCGAATATTAGCTTTTCGAAATGAGTTAATCGAATTTAGTTATTCGATAGGAGTTAATCGAATTTAGTTATTCGAGAGGAGTTAATCGAATTTAGTTATTCGAGAGGAGTTAATCGAATTTAGTTATTTGAGAGGAGTTAATCGAATTTAGTTATTCGAGAGGAGTTAATCGAATTTAGTTATTCGAGAGGAGTTAATCGAATAATAGTTATTCGAAGTGAGTTAATCGAATATTAGTTATTCGAAGGGAGTTAATCGTCGAATTCGATTATATTGAATTCGGGAAAGTACTTATACTTTCCGGTTTTTAAATCAAGATCTATTTATTAATAAATTAGTTGTTGGCTTATTTATTCAAAATAAGAATAAAAGTTATATTTGAAGTTTGATATTTCGAAAGTAGGGTTTATAATGTTAGCATAAAATAAATGTTTTTCATAAAAGAAGTGGATTCATAATCCGAATCCGAGAATTTGCATAAGTAAATGATTGTAGAAATTGGTGCGGTGAGCTTTGTCTATTGCAAGGTTAAGAACGTCATTCAGTTAAGGTCTAAGAGGTAATTATACCCCAACTTGATTGACTTCCTTACTTAACTAAGAAATAGTTGAGGTTCGATGGCGAGAGTTAGTTAGAAATACAGTTAAGTAATAAGCGATTTATGGATTGAGAGGTCATAACGATGTTTTATACAACGGTAGTTTGAATCCATATAAATGAGTTTTGGAAACGTTTTCCAAATATAGAATCAGAGATATTTTCTAAACATAGAAAATGGAATATTTTATTTATAAGGAGTTAAGAAATGGAGTTAAGCTAAATTAGAAACTAACTGGAGATTTGTTAAGTTGAATGGTTTTCTAAGTGTCTATCTGATGTTGGTTTTGACCTTCGGGATTGATACTTAGGGAATTATTCTCATACTATTTTACAGTCAGAGACTGATAGATGTGGCAGAATAGTGATAAGTAAATAAGCAATGAGAATGTTTTCCAATGTTCATAACTTTTATTTTCCGAATACAGAAAATAAGGAAATATGAATATATATATATATGATGATGATGATTGATCAATAGAAATTACAATTGGAATTAAGATTGTTGTTTGCACACATGTTTTCATTTGATAGTTAAATCACCGACTATCAAAGTTTCTAACCATTTTTACGTTGTTAATATGGAGAGACCGATTGGATTATTATCCGAAGAACCACTCTGTATTGGCATAAGCGTTGCAAACCAAGTATGCTGAATATATTGAAGACGGAGTAAAGTGCAAGGGCTATTGTATAAATCTTAGGTAGAGATTGCCTAAGCTGGATGTACTGGATAGTGCCTTCGGTATGTCCAGTACCAAGACAACTTGAATGGACGAATGTCAGACAGAGTATATCTAGTAGATCGCGTAAGTTGATCGTTTCAAACATATTTACGTTGGTGGCGGAGGAATTCATTTCTCTTAGCTTATACCCGTGGTATTTATGGGCAAATCAATTTGTGATTTGACGGGTATGATGATGTGGCATTCAAAGTAAATGAAAACGTGATATGTATAGAGATACGTTATAACCTCAAGCCTCATCAACTGGGAAATGACAGAAATCGGGCAGGCAGCATGGCTAAGTGGGCCGCACCCAATTAGAGTATATTGTCATCATCAAGGGAATATTCATTTGTTACTTCTTTCAATTCTGTATCTCCCGGGAACGGTTATGTTGGTATACCAACTGTAGGTGACAATATATTCGATACATTCAAGAGAAATGAATGGTCGGTCATGTGTAGCCGAGTTACAAGATGTTCTTGTTGAACTCCAGTGTATCGCTTCTAGAGTACACTGAGCGGAAGGTGGATCCATACCTTGTCATAGTTAGAATCCATTCCCCAAATAAGAGCCCGCAGTTTTGATTGTATATTATATATGTAGAACATTAGATGCAAGCGTTTCTGCTAGATTTCTATTTACTTGATCTAGACATTATTATAATATCAGACAAGTATCGTTTTAGAAATATTTTGGGTTATCGTAAGGTAAAAGTCATCCGTGTTTATATGTGGATCGGTCTTATGATTTTCCTTTGTTTCAAAAGTATTTTGAAAGTTAAATCAAAGATTGCAAATTTTCGGGATGTTACAGTTGGTATCAGAGCTTAAGGTTAAGTAATTACCTTGGCTCTGTGGCGTGACTCAGTAGAGATGGGGTTAGTAATACCCAAGATTGAGTTGAGTGTATATATACGAGTGAACGTATTTGTTATTGATATAAAATGGTTTTATATTGTGGAGATTTATTGGTTGAGTTGTTTATGGGCTATGGTCGATCAGTTTGATCCACTGTATCGGTAGGAGTTTATAGACACTCGAATACGATGAACCGACACTGTATGTTTTGAAAAGAGGGTAAACGAAATAATTTTACCCAAATTATATTTTGATATAAACAAAGTATAAATATTTGATATATTATAGTATATTGGATGTGTTGGTTGTTATATTAATCAAATAAGATTGAAATTGAGTTGGTAATATATATATATATATATATATATATATATATATATATATATAACCAAATAATATTCGTATAGGTATTACGAGATGAATTAAAACTGAATTTACACCAGAATTGAAATTTAAACTCTGCGGTTTGAATATGTGTTGTAAATGGATTTGGATTAAATTTATGTGAATTTTAAAATCCTAGGAAATTTTAAATTGGTTACAAGCAATGTGAATGGTATTTTGAAATGTATTTCAAAGTGAAAATATTTGAAAATGGGTTTGAAAAGTTATATAGTATTGAAATCACTTCGATCGCTGGGAAATAACTCTGATGATGCTGGCCACATCATTAGTGCTCATTTTCAAGTTCTAAGTGATGGATTACTACCAAAGACATTGTTTTTGAATTGATTGAGAAAAACAAGTGTTTGAATCCTGAAAAGGAAAGTTTGATTTTCGATATGGTAAACTGTTTAAAATTCCTAGGGAAAGATTGTTGAATTAAAACCCAATTGAATTGAAAGTTGGAAAAGCAATTGGAATTAAATTGAAATCAATTATGTGAAAATTGATTGGAATTAGAATATAATGATATCGAGTAAGTTGAATTATTGAGTAAGGATTTTGAATTGAGATTGGAATTGGAGTTTGAATGGAATTCGACTTAGGTGTAAGCGAATGGTTAGATTTGTGGATAAAAACAGATTGGAATTTGATTGGGATGACATGGGTATATGCTGAATTAATAGCAGATGGAAAGATATAATGATATGCCCGACAAAAAGGTACAAGTTCATATTTGTATTGGATATGAGATTTATGAGCCGAATTGGCAAGCCGCTTGGCTGTTTGATTTTCTTTTGGGATGGAGAAGGCCCAGAGAGGCGAGCTGTAGTTGTACCGATTAACCAGTACAAAGGAGGTGCTGGCGAAATTTTTCGGAAATTTCGGGTGTAAGAAAATTTTCAGATTTTTTGAAAATTTTCGTAAATAGAAATGAATTAATATTTTAATTGGAATTTATTGGTTCAGTTGAAACTGAAGTTAAGAATTGAACAAATGAATTTTTACCAGTTAGTAAGGTTTGTTTTATACCTTAGCAATTTCGAGGATGAAATTATTTTAAGGGGGGAAGAATGTAATATCCCGTATTTTTCCAGTGTAATAATTAATTTATTTAATTATTTGAATATTGGTTTGGTAATTTAAAACGAGTTGAATTTAAATATTTAGATTTTATTTAATTAATATAATAATTAAATAATATATTAAATTCTGAAATAATCAGAATTAACAGAATTCACAGTATTGTGTGAATTAGGAAATTTAAAATATATAATTCAGTTTGAAATTGAATTATAATATAATTATAATCGAGCTCGAAATGGCACGACAGTTCGCTATTTGACGATTTGAACTTCAATTGGATATACAGAATCCGTTTCAAGCCGGATTTCTGTGAAACAAGAAACGTTAGGAGCTGATGAAGTATATTTTTCTAATGTAAGAGAAAAATCGGGATTTCATTGTGTAGATTTTGATTTATGTCCAAATCAAATTTTAGAAAAGTCGCTATGGAATTCCTTTGAAATTTATAAATATATATTTATATATTATAAAAGGATTTTATATATAGATCGAATATCGATATAACTGGGAATTTTGAAAGATCGAGTTATAAATCCAATTGGAGCTGTATGATATTCTATTGTGAATATATACGATAATATTTAATTTTAAATATTTAATTTAATTATTTTTAAATATATTTAAAAGGGTTATTTAAAGCTTTAAAAAAAGCCAATTTTGCAAACGACCTCCGTTTTCGACGAAACTAATTTTGTTGGATCCGTAACATCAAATTATTGTTAGATTCCAAGTTTCATGATTTATAGATTCAGTGTATGGCCGTATGGATTTTTAATGTGAAAAACAGTCAGTATTTTGACGGTTAAAAATACGTTGTGTGAGCTAACGCAGTCAGAATTCAACGAAACCAGTTTCATTGGGACCGTAATGTCGAACTGTAGTTGCGTGTCCGTTTTTGTGATTTTTAGATATTGTATGTGATCATAGGAATTTTTAAAGGACATATACAAATAGCGTTAGCTTATAAATTAATAAAATAAATATTTCTAACCCTATAAATAGGCTACCCTTTTTACCTAAACCTAACTTCCTCATTTTCTGGTCAACAAAAATGCGCCTCCACTACAGAAAACCAAAACGAGGAAATCAAACTTTAAAATTTGATTTAAAATCGAATAAAAATCTTGTAACAACCCGGAAAATCTGGGCCAGTTTAAAATTTTTATTTTGGCAATTTTAGCGAATTTTGATTATTTAAAATGAATTATTTTAAATAATATCGACGAGAAACTTATTTTGAATAGAATTCGAACGTATATATTATACGCGTCGCCGTTAGAATATAAATATTTATATATAATTATAAATAGAATTAAAAATGGCGCGGTAGTTCGATAATTCGATTTCAAACTTCAATTGAATGTACCGGGTGCAAAACAATCCGGATTTTAGTGAAACCAAAAATAATGGAATCTAATAGTGAATATCTTTCCAACGAATCCGAAAAATCAAAAGTTAGTAGCGGGAATCAAAAGTTATGTCCAGTTGAAAATTCTGAATAGTCGCTATGGAATTCAGGCCCTTAAAAATGGACATTTTGCAAATGACCTCGGATTTCGACGAAACCACTTTTGTTGGATCCGCAGTGTCAAGTTATCGCTAGGTTTCAAATTTCATAATTTTTCGAGTCAATATGTGAGCGTGGCAAAGGAAAACGTGTTTTAACCATTTCAGTTGATTTTAATCGACTGGAAATTGGCCATTTTTCTAACGGTCTCAGAATTCGACGAAACTAGTTTTGTTAGGACCGTATCGTCAATACGAAGCTAGAAAATATTTTTATGGAATTTTTCTAGTTAGTATGTGACCCCGGTAATTTGAAACGTACGTTTAAAATTCAATAAAGTGATTTAAATGTAAATTCAAAGGAAACTGATCGAAACGGTCAAATCAGCTTGCGATACATATCCCATTGTGTTCGGAATGGGGGGGAAACGCTATGGGCGACAGGCGGTGGACCTCGTTTTGAGGTCGTATGTGAAAGTCAACCTTTAAATAATTAAATAAATAAAATAATACAAAAAAAAAAAAAAAAAAAATATTCCTTACTCTCCTTTATTTCTTCTGGCCCCCCCCGTTTCAATTTCAGTTCTTAAATAAAATAAAAAAAAAAAAAAAGGGGGAAAGCCATCGCGCGATGGCGACAGCCTACCGCCGCCCGAACCCTCCACCGACCCACCTCCCTCCAGCCTCACCTTGGCCACCGCGACGACAGAAGACCCCTCCCCTCGACTGGCGCCTGGCGCGAAGGCCCCACCCCTGCCCTCCTCGACGAAGACGAGACGCCCCCCCCCCCCAAATCGTTCGACGCCTCCGCGACCCTGGCCAGCGAGCCTGTGCCGCCGCCTCGAAGCCAGGAGCCTCCGACGATCAGCAGAACCCCCCCCCCCCATCTGTAAGTTTTTGTTTTTGTTTTTGGCTTTGCTATTTTATTTTCAAGTTTTAGAAAACTGATTTTAATTAATTTTAAAAACTGTTTTTTTTTTAGATTTAAAAACAGAAATGTTAAACTGATTTTAGATTTAAAAATGTTAAACTGATTTTAGATTTAAAAATGTTAAAACTGATTTTGATTTAAAAATGAAAAAAAAACTGAATTTGTTTTATTTTTAAAACTGAGTTTTATCTACTTTAAAAGCTGAAGCTAGATTTTTATTTTATATAGTATATAGTTTAGATTTTTAATAGAAAAGAATTTTTATTTTTATATGTATAGGGCATTGAAGTAAAAATAGAAATTCATATGTCAAAAAGATTAGATTTTGAAAATGAAATAGATTAGATTTTTATCGATATGAATGTGAAGTAAAAATATGATTTTTATATTTTTTTAAAGTATTAAAAATATAATCTTTATAGGATAGAGAATATAAAGATATCATCTTTGTATATGTAGCGAAATAAAAATCTGATTTTTATTTTATATACATTGAAATAAAGTGGTGATTTTTATAAAAGCGAAAACTTTATTTTTATAAAGGTGAAATCTATATTTTAAAAATTTGATTTTTACATTGTTAAAAAGAAAAGAAACTGAAATGGTCATTGATTCAAAAATACAAGCAATCTTGATTTGAAAATAAAAAGACATCACTTTTGAAAATATAATGGAGAATATAAAAATTCGATTTTTATATATTGAACTTTGAACTAAAAATTCGATTTTTATATATTGAACTTTGAACTAAAAATTCGATTTTTATATATTGAACTTTGAACTAAAAATTCGATTTTTATATATTGAACTTTGAACTAAAAATTCGATTTTTATATATTGAACTTTGAACTAAAAATTCGATTTTTATATATTGAACTTTGAACTAAAAATTCGATTTTTATATATTGAACTTTGAACTAAAAATTCGATTTTTATATATTGAACTTTGAACTAAAAATTCGATTTTTATATATTGAACTTTGAACTAAAAATTCGATTTTTATATATTGAACTTTGAACTAAAAATTCGATTTTTATATATTGAACTTTGAACTAAAAATTCGATTTTTATATATGGAACTTTGAAATAAAAATTCGATTTTTTTTTTTTTTATATATATAGTGGCCTTGGGCAACGAAGGTGACAAAAAGGCGAAACGACGAAGACTTCTGCAAATGAAGTGCCGTGGAGCTAGGATAGCTATAAGTGAGAATTTCTCACCTTTCAATTTATATTTCTAGTTATATATATATATACTAGGATGCAGACGGTGCTTATTAGAAGCACCCGACACCCGTCCACATACCATGGACTTGTTTGTTTGGATTGTTTGGTGATTGATCGAGATATTGGTTTGAATGTGGTTTGTGGTGTGAAAAATCGAATCGATAAATTGGTTAGGATTAGACGTGCGCCGTTATAAGGCGAAGGAGTAAGACTAGGTTAGACTCTTACTCCAAATTTTGTGGTTTGCAAAATGAAATTGATTTGATTGATGAGTGAATGGCGTGGGCCTTCACTAGACCGGGGATTAGGCTAGGCCTTGTCCCGTTTCTAGTATCGTGCCGTTATGCCGCCGAAATTTTCTAAAATATGTTAGAAAATAAAAATATCATTTTATTGTGTAAATGAATAATAGAAATTCATATGATAGAATAAAATGTTTTATCGTTAAAAATACAATTTTTAACGTGAATATGAATATAGTGAAAGTGAATAAAATAAATATTCATTTACAAACCAGATGGTTTGTTTATGTACACTTATTTGAATGACATTGATTGGGTCGATAAATTTTACACATCGCCTAACTGCACAAATAAAATATGTGTTTGATTGTTTGAAACCCCACACGGGTGTTAGGATGAAATTTGAAGTTCACTCATCCTGATTGATTAAATATGTCGATCGATTGATTGACATGCTGTTGTAAGCGTTGAATATCTATATTTGATGCTTATACAGTGTAGTGCACTTTGGTTGATGGTTGATTATTTTCAATGCTATTATATACATGTGTTGTATGAAAATCCATATAATTAATTTTATATGGTAATTGATTGGGCCTCATTCCAGTTTTGAAAAAGAAATATTTGAAATAGAATATTTGAAAATAAAGGAATATATGAAGCCGTGTTGATTAGATTGACGCCATTTTGACGAGAACGATATTTATATCGATTTTATCGATTTCGAAATGAATTGAATTGAAAACGAATTCAAAATGAATTGAATTGAAAACGATTTCGAAATGAATTGAATTGAAAACGATTTCGAAATGAATTGAATTGAAAACGATTTCGAAATGAATTGAATTGAAAACGAATTCGAAATGAATTGAATTGAAAACGATTTCGAAATGAATTGAATTGAAAACGAATTCGAAATGAATTGAATTGAAAACGATTTCGAAATGAATTGAATTGAAAACGAATTCAAAATGAATTGAATTGAAAACGAATTCGAAATGAATTGAATTGAAAACGATTTCGAAATGAATTGAATTGAAAACGATTTCGAAATGAATTGAATTGAAAACGAATTCGAAATGAATTGAATTGAAAGCGATTTCGAACTGAATTGAATTGAAAACGATTTCGAAATGAATTGAATTGAATATGAATTCAAACTGAATTGAAATTTGAATTGAATAGAAATGAATTTTAAAACGAATTTATAAGGAAGAATTCAATTTTTCTTTGAATTGAAATGGAAGTTGAAATAGGTTTTGAAACGATTTTAAAACTATTTATATAATTCGTTTTGAATAGAAATCGACGAAATATATATTATATATATTATATATATAATATAATGGCCTGAATAGAACGCGCCGCGCCGCGGCAGTTCGCGAATTTCGACCATTTATTTCAAACGGACATTACGGGAGATCCGACCGTCGGATTCTCCTAAAACCAGAACCGTTGGGTTCGTATCGAAAAGAGCTTTCTAACGAATGTTAGAAATTTGAAATCTAACGGTTGGATTTGGAATTATGTCCAAATCAAATTTGAAAAAGGTCGCTGTAAGTGCAGTTCGATGGCCGTTGATGGAAATCGACTGTACGGGCCTTGATAAAATTATTAAAAATAGTAATAATTTATGTAAAATCATAAGAAATGATTTGTGAAGATTTGGGATGAAAAACTCCATATTTGAAAAGATAAAAATAGATTTTTATCGAAATGAACTAGTTTTGAACTAGAATTATAATTCTATTTATTTTTAAATAAATAAATTGAATTCGAAAAGGGTTTTGAAAATAACCAAAATTTCCAATGATTGCATTGGAGTGGATTTAAATCGAAATTGTCTTCGGAATATTTCGATATTGGAATTCGTGATATTACAGGTGTTGTTATGGAAATTTGAAAGATATATATTTGTATCGTTATTTCCAATACGACATTTGTTAGTCGTAGAATTCGATATTGAATATAAGCCGATGTATTTTCTATTCAGAGCCTTGTATTGAATATCGAATGTGATTTGGGTTTGTCGTGAATGGTGTCTTCACTAACACTGTTCTTGAACCCAGTTGAGAAAAGATTAAATCTTTTTATTTAGATTTAATGAAGTGTACCAATTAAATGATATTTAATTGGAATTGAATTGATATTGATTTTTGGGTTTATCGTGAACAGTGTTTTAAATAACACTCGTTCTTTAACCCGATAATTAATGGAATGATTTTTGGGTTTATCGTGAACAGTGTTTTAAATAACACTCGTTCTTTAACCCGATAATTAATGGAATGTGACTTTGGGTTTATCGCGAACCGTGTTTTTAGATGACACTGATTCTTTAACCCAGTCACAGATTAAAACTAAGTGGAGTTTTAATGAATCTTTAATTAGATTGAAAAGATCGAGAATGGAGTATCACCAGTTTTGCTCCAGGCGATAGTTAAATCTTTAATTAGATTTGAATGTGAAATTTAGAAACTAACTGTCGGTTAGCCAAGCAGAATGGTTTTCTGGATATTGATCTGATGTTGGTTTCGGCCTTCGGGGTTAATATTTGGGGAATTATTCTCTTGATTAATTTACGGTTAGTGACTAATGAATTGGAATGAGGCGTATGTTGTGTTTGTGTAACACTTTTATAATATATACGTGAGTTATTCGGAAAGACCGGGTTTATCCCATTCTGAATAACTGATACGACGATAAGTCGAAGATGAAGACGATGGTCGAAGACCGGAAGTCTTCACGTCGTTTGGGTGATAACTGATGATCTTGATTGGGCTGTACACCCAAGAAGATGGAAACAGTTGGTGATCGTCCAGACGTACTTGGAGATCGATGGATATGCGGGGTACTAGGTGCCTCCGGTTTCGTTCAGACCCAGAACGGACTTGTAAATGGACTGTGTGTCTGACATCGGATTTCATTCTGTGTGACTGATATCGGTTGCATAGGATGGTTTGCCTGTGTGGCATGCTAAGATGCAAATGATCAAGGCTTCTGTTGAAAAGCAAAGTCTTGTGGTGATGATCAAAGCACGGCCTTTGTGGCGTAGCTTTGTGTAACGTTTACCTCGCGGGTTTCACACCAGGTATGAACCAAAAACGGGAGACGGACCTCAGGGAGGACTTGCGTTTCTTTCTAGCTAGAAGTGGCGTCAGTGGTTTTACACGCCCTGACGAGTTTGACTTATGTGGTTGTTGCTGTTGCGAGGCGCCTCGGTTATATCGGTTTCGGCCGAATGCATTCTGGTCGGCTGACGGACCAGACTTACACCCCATAGGGTGGGGAGACGTATTGTTCAGGCATAATAATCCACTCCGTGTGGACCGGCCCTGACGATCCAAGGGGCAGTTGCGGCTGTTCCTGAGGGGCGGGCTAGAGCGTCTCGAATCGGTTGAGGACTATCTTTTGCCTCGGTTCATAGATGGAAATCCAATTTCCAAATACGTGACATTTGCGGTTTTATTTGTAAACCTATATATGGCGACATAGTGGCATGGGACGCTCATGCCGCCTATGATTGATACTTATGATTTGAAGTTGTTTTATACACTTATAATAGTATCAAATGATTTGTTTTAAAACGTATCAAGCATCCTTTGGCTGTTATAAGGGAAAACCCTATCCTCGACTGCGTTGCATTGTGTGATGGGACCTGGGTCTTATAACAGCTTCATTTTTCTTTATTTAGCATTGCGCTGTTTGTTTCATGCACTGGTATTCTTGGGAGGAAACCCGTTCCGTATTATACGGCGTGGTCCCTTGATTTACCTAATGATTTAAAATAAAGATTAATAACTGTTTTAGTTCTCACACCAGTCACATGACTGACCTGGAGTTTATTGTTTTAACCTAAACTCTGGGTGCCCTTATTTTGACATGGGCAGCTAGTAGTTTTGGGTTTTGCAGATTTATATTCACAGGATCCTGGTTTACAGCTGGAACGATATCCGGAAAGCTTTGTATCCGTATATCTCATTCTAGTTGTGTATTGTATTATTTTCCGCTGCTATGTATTTAAATGTAATTTAAATCTCTGATATTTCTGTGTAATATTCATTTATACTCTATATATTCTTGTAATCTGATGCATTGTTGTAATATACAATGAAATGTTCTTCTGTATGCGTTCTGCTGTGGTTTGTTCTCGAACTATCCGTCGCTTTCCTTTACGGGGAAGTTGCGGGTCTTCACAGTTGGTATCAGAGCTTTGGTTTACAAAGCTAGAGAACAAGACACATTAGAAACATACGAAAGGATTCATCAGATATTGGATTAGTAATATCCAATTAGAATGACTCGTTAGAGATAGGATCAGTAGTATCCTAGAACGAGTGTGAAGAGTATATTTTTCAAATAAAAACAATTTTTGTTTTGAAAATTTAAAGCAATTATTCGTATTTGATTATCTATTTATATTGAGTTGGACAGTCCAGTATATATAGATTTTGCGTATACGTCTGATCCGCGTGTATTCGAAGTTTTAATATACTGGATAGATATAGAGTCACACTCTAGTCGCCCGGAGACGATTCTGATGATAGTCTAGACATCATCAGAATTGGTATTCGAGTTTCGAAGGTGTGATTTTCTATATATTTCCATTAGACTGGTGTGAGAACCAAAACTTATATATAGCTAGAATACATTGTTGTGATTTGGCATCAAAACATGATTTTCTTTATATATATCAAAATTATGAATTTGAAAAGCTAATTCACTAATTGATTGATGGTTGTATTGTTTGATTATTGTTTGAATAATTAAAATTTGGACCACTTAGTTCATTTGAAACAAATATTGAATTGTATTGAAAATTGGTTGCATTTGCTTGCATATACATATATATCATTGAACAGGTCATAGCAAGGAGGCTAGAGCAGAGAATAAAATTTGTTTGCCCGACAAATAGGTACATGTTTACTACATAATTTCCTGTTTTGTTTGGGTGATGATGATTTTATGAGCCTATTGGCTAGCCGCTTGGCTTTTTCTTTTTCTTTTTGAGATCTGAAGGACCGGGGAAGCTATTTGAAATTTCCCGATGCTCCCATTGCAGGGGAGGTTATGGCGAAATTTTTCGAAAATTTAGGGTGTTAGCCAAATTTTTGAAACTTTGAAAATTCTCAGAAACTGAAAAGTTGGAGAACGGAAGCCAAATCGAATGTAGAGTTGAATTATCAAACCACTTTCGACTTTGTTCCTTTTCGGGGACGAAAAGTTTTAAGTGGGGGAGATTGTAACAACCCGGAAAATCTGGGCCAGTTTAAAATTTTTATTTTGGCAATTTTAGCGAATTTTGATTATTTAAAATGAATTATTTTAAATAATATCGACGAGAAACTTATTTTGAATAGAATTCGAACGTATATATTATACGCGTCGCCGTTAGAATATAAATATTTATATATAATTATAAATAGAATTAAAAATGGCGCGGTAGTTCGATAATTCGATTTCAAACTTCAATTGAATGTACCGGGTGCAAAACAATCCGGATTTTAGTGAAACCAAAAATAATGGAATCTAATAGTGAATATCTTTCCAACGAATCCGAAAAATCAAAAGTTAGTAGCGGGAATCAAAAGTTATGTCCAGTTGAAAATTCTGAATAGTCGCTATGGAATTCAGGCCCTTAAAAATGGACATTTTGCAAATGACCTCGGATTTCGACGAAACCACTTTTGTTGGATCCGCAGTGTCAAGTTATCGCTAGGTTTCAAATTTCATAATTTTTCGAGTCAATATGTGAGCGTGGCAAAGGAAAACGTGTTTTAACCATTTCAGTTGATTTTAATCGACTGGAAATTGGCCATTTTTCTAACGGTCTCAGAATTCGACGAAACTAGTTTTGTTAGGACCGTATCGTCAATACGAAGCTAGAAAATATTTTTATGGAATTTTTCTAGTTAGTATGTGACCCCGGTAATTTGAAACGTACGTTTAAAATTCAATAAAGTGATTTAAATGTAAATTCAAAGGAAACTGATCGAAACGGTCAAATCAGCTTGCGATACATATCCCATTGTGTTCGGAATGGGGGGGAAACGCTATGGGCGACAGGCGGTGGACCTCGTTTTGAGGTCGTATGTGAAAGTCAACCTTTAAATAATTAAATAAATAAAATAATACAAAAAAAAAAAAAAAAAAAATATTCCTTACTCTCCTTTATTTCTTCTGGCCCCCCCCGTTTCAATTTCAGTTCTTAAATAAAATAAAAAAAAAAAAAAAGGGGGAAAGCCATCGCGCGATGGCGACAGCCTACCGCCGCCCGAACCCTCCACCGACCCACCTCCCTCCAGCCTCACCTTGGCCACCGCGACGACAGAAGACCCCTCCCCTCGACTGGCGCCTGGCGCGAAGGCCCCACCCCTGCCCTCCTCGACGAAGACGAGACGCCCCCCCCCCCCCAAATCGTTCGACGCCTCCGCGACCCTGGCCAGCGAGCCTGTGCCGCCGCCTCGAAGCCAGGAGCCTCCGACGATCAGCAGAACCCCCCCCCCCCCCATCTGTAAGTTTTTGTTTTTGTTTTTGGCTTTGCTATTTTATTTTCAAGTTTTAGAAAACTGATTTTAATTAATTTTAAAAACTGTTTTTTTTTTAGATTTAAAAACAGAAATGTTAAACTGATTTTAGATTTAAAAATGTTAAACTGATTTTAGATTTAAAAATGTTAAAACTGATTTTGATTTAAAAATGAAAAAAAAACTGAATTTGTTTTATTTTTAAAACTGAGTTTTATCTACTTTAAAAGCTGAAGCTAGATTTTTATTTTATATAGTATATAGTTTAGATTTTTAATAGAAAAGAATTTTTATTTTTATATGTATAGGGCATTGAAGTAAAAATAGAAATTCATATGTCAAAAAGATTAGATTTTGAAAATGAAATAGATTAGATTTTTATCGATATGAATGTGAAGTAAAAATATGATTTTTATATTTTTTTAAAGTATTAAAAATATAATCTTTATAGGATAGAGAATATAAAGATATCATCTTTGTATATGTAGCGAAATAAAAATCTGATTTTTATTTTATATACATTGAAATAAAGTGGTGATTTTTATAAAAGCGAAAACTTTATTTTTATAAAGGTGAAATCTATATTTTAAAAATTTGATTTTTACATTGTTAAAAAGAAAAGAAACTGAAATGGTCATTGATTCAAAAATACAAGCAATCTTGATTTGAAAATAAAAAGACATCACTTTTGAAAATATAATGGAGAATATAAAAATTCGATTTTTATATATTGAACTTTGAACTAAAAATTCGATTTTTATATATTGAACTTTGAACTAAAAATTCGATTTTTATATATTGAACTTTGAACTAAAAATTCGATTTTTATATATTGAACTTTGAACTAAAAATTCGATTTTTATATATTGAACTTTGAACTAAAAATTCGATTTTTATATATTGAACTTTGAACTAAAAATTCGATTTTTATATATTGAACTTTGAACTAAAAATTCGATTTTTATATATTGAACTTTGAACTAAAAATTCGATTTTTATATATTGAACTTTGAACTAAAAATTCGATTTTTATATATTGAACTTTGAACTAAAAATTCGATTTTTATATATTGAACTTTGAACTAAAAATTCGATTTTTATATATGGAACTTTGAAATAAAAATTCGATTTTTTTTTTTTTTATATATATAGTGGCCTTGGGCAACGAAGGTGACAAAAAGGCGAAACGACGAAGACTTCTGCAAATGAAGTGCCGTGGAGCTAGGATAGCTATAAGTGAGAATTTCTCACCTTTCAATTTATATTTCTAGTTATATATATATATACTAGGATGCAGACGGTGCTTATTAGAAGCACCCGACACCCGTCCACATACCATGGACTTGTTTGTTTGGATTGTTTGGTGATTGATCGAGATATTGGTTTGAATGTGGTTTGTGGTGTGAAAAATCGAATCGATAAATTGGTTAGGATTAGACGTGCGCCGTTATAAGGCGAAGGAGTAAGACTAGGTTAGACTCTTACTCCAAATTTTGTGGTTTGCAAAATGAAATTGATTTGATTGATGAGTGAATGGCGTGGGCCTTCACTAGACCGGGGATTAGGCTAGGCCTTGTCCCGTTTCTAGTATCGTGCCGTTATGCCGCCGAAATTTTCTAAAATATGTTAGAAAATAAAAATATCATTTTATTGTGTAAATGAATAATAGAAATTCATATGATAGAATAAAATGTTTTATCGTTAAAAATACAATTTTTAACGTGAATATGAATATAGTGAAAGTGAATAAAATAAATATTCATTTACAAACCAGATGGTTTGTTTATGTACACTTATTTGAATGACATTGATTGGGTCGATAAATTTTACACATCGCCTAACTGCACAAATAAAATATGTGTTTGATTGTTTGAAACCCCACACGGGTGTTAGGATGAAATTTGAAGTTCACTCATCCTGATTGATTAAATATGTCGATCGATTGATTGACATGCTGTTGTAAGCGTTGAATATCTATATTTGATGCTTATACAGTGTAGTGCACTTTGGTTGATGGTTGATTATTTTCAATGCTATTATATACATGTGTTGTATGAAAATCCATATAATTAATTTTATATGGTAATTGATTGGGCCTCATTCCAGTTTTGAAAAAGAAATATTTGAAATAGAATATTTGAAAATAAAGGAATATATGAAGCCGTGTTGATTAGATTGACGCCATTTTGACGAGAACGATATTTATATCGATTTTATCGATTTCGAAATGAATTGAATTGAAAACGAATTCAAAATGAATTGAATTGAAAACGATTTCGAAATGAATTGAATTGAAAACGATTTCGAAATGAATTGAATTGAAAACGATTTCGAAATGAATTGAATTGAAAACGAATTCGAAATGAATTGAATTGAAAACGATTTCGAAATGAATTGAATTGAAAACGAATTCGAAATGAATTGAATTGAAAACGATTTCGAAATGAATTGAATTGAAAACGAATTCAAAATGAATTGAATTGAAAACGAATTCGAAATGAATTGAATTGAAAACGATTTCGAAATGAATTGAATTGAAAACGATTTCGAAATGAATTGAATTGAAAACGAATTCGAAATGAATTGAATTGAAAGCGATTTCGAACTGAATTGAATTGAAAACGATTTCGAAATGAATTGAATTGAATATGAATTCAAACTGAATTGAAATTTGAATTGAATAGAAATGAATTTTAAAACGAATTTATAAGGAAGAATTCAATTTTTCTTTGAATTGAAATGGAAGTTGAAATAGGTTTTGAAACGATTTTAAAACTATTTATATAATTCGTTTTGAATAGAAATCGACGAAATATATATTATATATATTATATATATAATATAATGGCCTGAATAGAACGCGCCGCGCCGCGGCAGTTCGCGAATTTCGACCATTTATTTCAAACGGACATTACGGGAGATCCGACCGTCGGATTCTCCTAAAACCAGAACCGTTGGGTTCGTATCGAAAAGAGCTTTCTAACGAATGTTAGAAATTTGAAATCTAACGGTTGGATTTGGAATTATGTCCAAATCAAATTTGAAAAAGGTCGCTGTAAGTGCAGTTCGATGGCCGTTGATGGAAATCGACTGTACGGGCCTTGATAAAATTATTAAAAATAGTAATAATTTATGTAAAATCATAAGAAATGATTTGTGAAGATTTGGGATGAAAAACTCCATATTTGAAAAGATAAAAATAGATTTTTATCGAAATGAACTAGTTTTGAACTAGAATTATAATTCTATTTATTTTTAAATAAATAAATTGAATTCGAAAAGGGTTTTGAAAATAACCAAAATTTCCAATGATTGCATTGGAGTGGATTTAAATCGAAATTGTCTTCGGAATATTTCGATATTGGAATTCGTGATATTACAGGTGTTGTTATGGAAATTTGAAAGATATATATTTGTATCGTTATTTCCAATACGACATTTGTTAGTCGTAGAATTCGATATTGAATATAAGCCGATGTATTTTCTATTCAGAGCCTTGTATTGAATATCGAATGTGATTTGGGTTTGTCGTGAATGGTGTCTTCACTAACACTGTTCTTGAACCCAGTTGAGAAAAGATTAAATCTTTTTATTTAGATTTAATGAAGTGTACCAATTAAATGATATTTAATTGGAATTGAATTGATATTGATTTTTGGGTTTATCGTGAACAGTGTTTTAAATAACACTCGTTCTTTAACCCGATAATTAATGGAATGATTTTTGGGTTTATCGTGAACAGTGTTTTAAATAACACTCGTTCTTTAACCCGATAATTAATGGAATGTGACTTTGGGTTTATCGCGAACCGTGTTTTTAGATGACACTGATTCTTTAACCCAGTCACAGATTAAAACTAAGTGGAGTTTTAATGAATCTTTAATTAGATTGAAAAGATCGAGAATGGAGTATCACCAGTTTTGCTCCAGGCGATAGTTAAATCTTTAATTAGATTTGAATGTGAAATTTAGAAACTAACTGTCGGTTAGCCAAGCAGAATGGTTTTCTGGATATTGATCTGATGTTGGTTTCGGCCTTCGGGGTTAATATTTGGGGAATTATTCTCTTGATTAATTTACGGTTAGTGACTAATGAATTGGAATGAGGCGTATGTTGTGTTTGTGTAACACTTTTATAATATATACGTGAGTTATTCGGAAAGACCGGGTTTATCCCATTCTGAATAACTGATACGACGATAAGTCGAAGATGAAGACGATGGTCGAAGACCGGAAGTCTTCACGTCGTTTGGGTGATAACTGATGATCTTGATTGGGCTGTACACCCAAGAAGATGGAAACAGTTGGTGATCGTCCAGACGTACTTGGAGATCGATGGATATGCGGGGTACTAGGTGCCTCCGGTTTCGTTCAGACCCAGAACGGACTTGTAAATGGACTGTGTGTCTGACATCGGATTTCATTCTGTGTGACTGATATCGGTTGCATAGGATGGTTTGCCTGTGTGGCATGCTAAGATGCAAATGATCAAGGCTTCTGTTGAAAAGCAAAGTCTTGTGGTGATGATCAAAGCACGGCCTTTGTGGCGTAGCTTTGTGTAACGTTTACCTCGCGGGTTTCACACCAGGTATGAACCAAAAACGGGAGACGGACCTCAGGGAGGACTTGCGTTTCTTTCTAGCTAGAAGTGGCGTCAGTGGTTTTACACGCCCTGACGAGTTTGACTTATGTGGTTGTTGCTGTTGCGAGGCGCCTCGGTTATATCGGTTTCGGCCGAATGCATTCTGGTCGGCTGACGGACCAGACTTACACCCCATAGGGTGGGGAGACGTATTGTTCAGGCATAATAATCCACTCCGTGTGGACCGGCCCTGACGATCCAAGGGGCAGTTGCGGCTGTTCCTGAGGGGCGGGCTAGAGCGTCTCGAATCGGTTGAGGACTATCTTTTGCCTCGGTTCATAGATGGAAATCCAATTTCCAAATACGTGACATTTGCGGTTTTATTTGTAAACCTATATATGGCGACATAGTGGCATGGGACGCTCATGCCGCCTATGATTGATACTTATGATTTGAAGTTGTTTTATACACTTATAATAGTATCAAATGATTTGTTTTAAAACGTATCAAGCATCCTTTGGCTGTTATAAGGGAAAACCCTATCCTCGACTGCGTTGCATTGTGTGATGGGACCTGGGTCTTATAACAGCTTCATTTTTCTTTATTTAGCATTGCGCTGTTTGTTTCATGCACTGGTATTCTTGGGAGGAAACCCGTTCCGTATTATACGGCGTGGTCCCTTGATTTACCTAATGATTTAAAATAAAGATTAATAACTGTTTTAGTTCTCACACCAGTCACATGACTGACCTGGAGTTTATTGTTTTAACCTAAACTCTGGGTGCCCTTATTTTGACATGGGCAGCTAGTAGTTTTGGGTTTTGCAGATTTATATTCACAGGATCCTGGTTTACAGCTGGAACGATATCCGGAAAGCTTTGTATCCGTATATCTCATTCTAGTTGTGTATTGTATTATTTTCCGCTGCTATGTATTTAAATGTAATTTAAATCTCTGATATTTCTGTGTAATATTCATTTATACTCTATATATTCTTGTAATCTGATGCATTGTTGTAATATACAATGAAATGTTCTTCTGTATGCGTTCTGCTGTGGTTTGTTCTCGAACTATCCGTCGCTTTCCTTTACGGGGAAGTTGCGGGTCTTCACAGTTCTTTAAATCCCAAAACTTATATCATTGTTATCCTCATGCCTTTCTCTTCATTCCTAAACCCTTTTTAGTTGGTGCGACATAGTTTTGTTCAACTCGAAAATAGACAGCGTTACTTAGGGTTGAACGATTCATGAGGTAGAAGCATTAATTCGTGAACTGGGTTGTGCTTTTGGGTTCAGGGTAGTGTTTAGCACTGGTATTTGATTTATTGGGAAATTCCGCACCAATTAATGTCAATATCTTCACTGTGTTTAGTGAAGGAGGCTGTTCGACGCGTTGGGGGTGAAGGTACCGAGTCATGAATGGTGGGTATGTGGTCGAGGAGATTAGGAAGGGAAGTGCGATGGTGAAACTGGTTTGTGGATTCGCGATGTGTTGGGTGAGTTCTTGGAGATGGAAGTTGGTTTAATGGTGCTGAGAACTGGAAATCGTGGTTTGGAATTTGATTAAGGAAGAAGGATATATCGGGTTGGGTTTTTTGTAGGGTGTTGGACTCAAGACAAAAGTTAAGGCCCATTATAATAAAATCCAAATTTTTGTTTAATTTAAATGTGTATTAACTTCTACTTAGTATAACTTTATCACACGATATCAAAATTGGACGAAACAAGATCCGTTGGGATCGTATGGACAGACACTACACCATGGAACTGATTGGGAGTGAATTCGAGCTCGTTACAATTTATAGCGAAATAAATTGTCCGTCAGAATCAAGCGATGGTTATCGTTATTAACGATGATCGTCCAATGTGAGTAAAACTCACCAACTCTGAACAGTTATATTTTTATAACATATTTTTAGAACTGATAATTATCTGTTGATTGCTATGTGTTAATTGTTTGGTTGAATTGCTTATGTATTGGTTGAAATTATAGATAACGATATATATATAAATCACTAATCGAATATTGATTCTGTTTAGCAGAATATTTCATATTGAAAGGAAATCGATGTTAATTATATTGTTTAACATCTGTGATGCAGGAAAACAGGTTGGAGAGATCCAATTGGATTCCTTAATATTTATAATATTGTTCTGTTCATATATCGTAATATATGATATGATATATAATCTGTTGTGGATTATGTGTGTTTGAATGATATCGATCACTGTTGTTTGGTATTTTAAATACCGTAAGAAATACTGGGATGTAAAAAGGGGATTTTCAAAGTATCTTTCGAAAATAAATTATTTACATAAAATCAATGGATTTTATATATAAAAGGAAAGGGTTTTATAAAAGGAAATAATTATAAAATCAAAGAGTTAAAAAGGGAAAAAATTATTTGTAAAACAAATAATAAAGGAATTATTTGTAAAACAAATATAAAGGAAATTATTTGTAAAACAAATATAAAGGAAAATATTTGTAAAAGAATTATAAAGGAATATTTATTTAGAAAATAAATAGAATTATAAAGGAATGTTTATTTAGAAAATAAATAGAATTATATAGGAATATTTATTTAGAAAATAAATAGATTATAAAAGGAAATACTTGAAACATGAAAGAAGTATACAAAAAGAGAAATTTACACTAGGAAAGTTTAGACCCGTGCTTCGCACACGGGTATAACAGAATATGAATTCAAAGTGAAAATTTATGAGAAATCTGTTTTAACAGATAAAGTAAGAAGATTAATTTATAAATAAAGTTTTATAAATTAAATAAAATGTTTATCATTGGATAAATAGAATATATAAGTCAGGACTTATATAGAGAAGTAAGAATTGATTTCAACATCGATATTTGAACTAAATATGGACGAAGAGTAATTTGGATAGAGTTATTCAGTTAGAATTAACCAGTTAGAGTTAACCAGTTAGAGTTAATCAGTTAGAGTTAACCAGTTAGAGTTAATCAATTAGAGTTAACCAGTTAGAGTTAAATCGAATTAGTGTTATTCGAAAGGAGTTATCGAATATTAGTTATTCGAAGAGAGACTATCGAATATTATTTATTCGAATAGAGTTAGTTGAATTAGAGTTAGTCGGATTGAAGTTATTCGAATATAGTTTATTCGAAGAAAGAGTAATCGAATTAGTTATTCGAAGAAAGAGTAATCGAATATAGTTTATTCGAAAAGAGGATATCGAATATTAATTATTCGAAAAGAGGTATCGAATATTAGTTATTCGAAAGGAGTCATCGAATATTAGCTATTCGAAATGAGGTAATCGAATTAGTTATTCGAAGAAGAGAATTAATCGAATATAGTTTATTCGAAAAGAGGTTATCGAATATTAGTTATTCGAAAAGGAGTATCGAATATTAGTTATTCGAAGAAGAGAATTAATCGAATGTTAGTTATTCGAAAAGGAGTATTGAATATTAGTTATTCGAAAGGAGTCATCGAATATTAGCTATTCGAAATGAGTTAATCGAATTTAGTTATTCGAGAGGAGTTAATCGAATTTAGTCATTCGAGAGGAGTTAATCGAATTTAGTTATTCGAGAGGAGTTGATCGAATATAGTTATTCGAGAGGAGTTAATCGAAATTAGTTATTCGAGAGGAGTTAATCGAATATTAGTTACTCGAAGTGAGTTAATCGAATATTAGTTATTCAAAGGGAGTTAATCGTCGAATTCGATTATATCGAATTCGGGAAAGTACTTATACTTTCCGGTTTTTAAATCAAGATTTATTTATTAATAAATTAGTTGTTGGCTTATTTATTCAAAATAAGAATAAAAGTTATATTTGAAGTTAGATATTTCGAAAGTAGGGTTTATAATGTTAGCGTAAAATAAATGTTTTTCATAAAAGAAGTGGATTCATAATCCGAATCCGAGAATTTGCGTAAAGTAAATGATTGTAGAAATTGGAGCGGTGAGCTTTGTCTATTGCAAGCTTAAGAACGTCGTTCAGTTAAGGTCTGAGAGGTAATTATAACCTAACTTGATTGACTTCCTCACTTAACTAAGAAATAGTTGAGGTTCGATGGCGAGAGTTAGTTAGAAATACAGTTAAGTAATAAGCGATTTATGGATTGAGCGGTCATAACGATGTTTTATACAACGGTAGTTTGAATCCACATAAATGAGTTTTGGAAACGTTTTCCAAATATAGAATCAGAGATATTTTCTAAACATAGAAAATGGAATATTTTATTTATCAGGAGTTAAGAAATGGAGTTAAGCTAAATTAGAAACTGACTGGAGATTTGTTAAGTTGAATGGTTTTCTAAGTGTCTATCTGATGTTGGTTTTCACCTTCGGGATTGATACTTAGGGAATTTTTCTCATACTATTTTACAGTCAGAGACTGATAGATGTGGCAGAATAGTGATAAGTAAATAAGCAATGGGAATGTTTTCCAATGTTCATAACATATATTTTCTGAATATAGAAAATAAGGAAATATGAATATATATATGATGATGATGATTGATCAATAGAAATTAGGAAATATGAATATATATATGATGATGATGATTGATCAATAGAAATTCCTATTGGAATTAAGATTATTGTTTGCACACGTGTTTTCATTTGATAGTTAAATCACCAACTATCAAAGTTTCTGCTCGTTTTTACGTTGTTAATATGGAGAGACCGGTTGGATTATTATCTGAAGAACCACTCCGTATTGGCATAAGCGTTGCAAACCAAGCATGCTGAATATATTGAAGACGAAGTAAAGTGCAAGGGCTATTGTATAAATCTTAGGTAGTGATTGCCTAAGATGGATATACTGGATAATGCCTTCGGTTTGTCTAGTCCCAGGACAACTTGAATGGATGAATGTATGACAGAGTATATCTGGTAGATCGCGTAAGTTGATCGTTTCAAACGTATTTACGTTGGTGGCGGAGGAATTCGTTTCTCTTAGCTTATACCCGTGGTATTTTTGGGTAAATCAATTTGTGATTTGACGGGTATGATGATTTGGCATTCAAAGTAAATGAAGATGTGATCTATATAGAGATACATTATAACCTCAAGCCTCATCAACTGGGAAATGACAGAAATTGGGCAGGCAGCATGGCTAAGTGGGCCGCACCCAATTAGGGTATATTGTCATCATCAAGGGAATATTCATTTGTTACTTCTTTCAATTATGTATCTCTCGGGAATGGTTATGTTGGTATACCAACTGTAGGTGACAATATATTCGATACATTCAAGAGAAATGAATGGTCGGTCATGTGTGGCCGAGTTACAAGATGTTCTTGTTGAACTCCAGTGTATCGCTTCTAGAGTACACTGAGCGGAAGGTGGATCCATACCTTGTCATAGTTGGAATCCATTCCCCAAATAAGAGCCAGCGGTTTTGATTGTATATTATATATGTAGAACATTAGATGCAAGCGTTTCTACTAGATTTCTATTTACTTGATCTAGACATAATTATAATATCAGACAAGTATCGTTTTAGAAATATTTTGGGTTATCGTAAGGTAAAAGCCATCCGTGTTTATGTGTTGATCGGTCTTATGATTTTCCTTTGTTTCAAAAGGATTTCTAAAGTTAAATCAAATGATTTTAGTTTACTCACACCAGTCACATGACTGACCCAGAGTTTATTTTGTTTTGTTTTCCTTAAACTCTTGGGTGCCCAATTTTGTACGGGCAGTCAAGTAGTCGGGATTTATAGATACTTGAAGAGATGGAGCAGGAGGCTTCAGTATTATATAGCTATTGTTATTTACGCTGTGTTGTAAGTGTTATACTCTAATAATGGTATTGTATACAGATACTGTTTTATTTCAAAGTTATGTTATGAAATATATTTATTCATTCCGCTGTGAAATTCGTGTTTACTCTGATGTTGTATGTTCTTCTTCTTCTTCTATTCTAAGTTTCTATCTTATCTATTCTCACCCTCTAATTTCTTTCATTAACTACCGGTATTTTCGAAGTTTGGATAATCGACGTGGGTTTTATGTCGATGACCAAAGATCGCAAATTTTCGGGACGTTACATCATCCACAAACCCATCCTCTTGTAGGCCTTCTTCTGCTTCCTCGTGCACTTCCTGATCGATTGGCTCGCCTTTGTGCTGGTCATTGGATTGCAATCCTTTGGATTACTCTCCTTGATCATCTACATTGGATGGGCTTATTTGTTGGGAAGGACTGGAGGCTTCATAGGTTTCATGATGTCTTATAGTTGGACTGGAATCGTATGAAGATTCATTCGAGTTCGAAGCTAGATTTGCGACTTTAACCAACAAGCCTTAGGGTCGTCGAGAGCTCCTTGATACCATAGAAAAATATAATTTTAAGACAGTTGCAATACTTAGCACAATATCATCTGTGCCTTTTGTGTTGGTGTAAAATAACGTGGAACATATAGTGTCGTGCATGCGAACGAAAGTACAGTAAAAACTTAGGACGCGGTGATGACTTTTAGTTTTTAATTAAAACAATCATCATCTTCTGACCATCGTTATGTTGTTCAGATCAAGTCACGATTACGTCGTGATTGGGTTGGGAATGGAGTGCAAGAATTGACGGCTCAATCATATGTTCACAATTTGGTTTTATGCTCTAATCCTTTGTGCATATCTGAACTGTCAGTCCAAACAAGTTCGTTTATTGAGCATCAAGTCATTAAGTTGCGATATATTTTATTTAAGTCTCAATCCAATCATGCAACATTGCGAAATTGTTCAAGTTCACGAACAAGATTTCTAAGTAGAATTTTTTTGAAAGTTTCCAAGAAACGAATTTTATTTTCGTATCCCCAAACATTAGAAAGAACTACACTTCCCTTCTCAAATTTGAACTCGCACTAATTTACTATGTTTTCCCTCTCCTTCTTCCAAAAAAATCGAGAAAAAATCCTAAGTTTACGGGACATGAAAAGTAATTTTTCATCCCCAAAAAGCCAAGTATTCAGGATATGGAATAAATTCTTGTATCCCCAAAAGCTTAGGAATTTTTTCTCCTATTCTCACTTCAACCTCCTCCTACTGATCCCAACAACACCTTCCCCTTATTCATGTCCATCCAGTCTCTTTCCCCCCTAATCCAATTTCGCTTCACTCCCTGCTTCTTCCAAAAGTTCAAGCTCCACCGCCATGGCCACAACGCTGCTGGCCCTTCATCTACACCATCGAGCACCTCTCCTTCTCCTAACTCCCTCCATCTCCACATCACAAACCACAAAGTCATGGGAATCTAAAACCTAATTGAGGCGAGAAGAGCAGATAACCCACTTGAGATTGTCGATTAACGATTGAGATGGGGTGCAATGGGGTGTCAAAATGCAACGCCCCGTATTTTTAGTAATCGAGTATTTAATATATTTTATTATTTTAAAGTATCGATATGGAATTTTATATAGATTTATAATATATATTTTGTTTATTAAACAATATCTGAATGTATAATTTATATATAATTATAAACGAACTCGAAACGGCACAGTAGTTCGTAGTTTACGATTTGAACTTCAATTGAATATACAGAATCCATTTTAAGTCGGAATTCTGTGAAACAAGAAACGTTTGAATCGATTTGATAATATTTTTCTAATGGAAGAGAAAATTGGAGATTTCATATTATAAATTGTTAGTTATGTCCAGTTTAAATTTTCAAATAGTCGCTCTGGAAATCGTTTATAAATTATAACGATTTATATAAGAATTTCTATATAATTTGAATATCGTTTAGCCCGGAATTCTGTAAATATCGAGTTTAAATTATATACTGGTTTATTTTAAAACTGCATGCTATTTTGATTTGCAAATATACGATAATAATAGTTTATTATTGTTTAAATAGAATTTATTTTGGATTTAATTATATTTATCGATATTATATAGGCCTTAAAATTGTTTTCTTTTCAAACGACCTCCGCTTTCAATGAAACGAGTTTTATTGGAATGCGTATAATTAATTATTGCTAGATTTCCAGTTTGGAGCAAACCAGAGTTGTTTTATCGGTGCATGGTATTTAAAGGTGAACCGATGAATTAAAATAACACCGTTGTGTAAACGAAGCCGGTTATCAACGAAATTAATTTCATTGGATCCGAAACATATGAACATAGTAGTGCATGCATTTTCGTGGTGTTTGGAGTTCATGAACGGTAGTATGTCTATATGACGGTTAACGTGAAAAGCAATAGAATTGTCTACCATAGTAAAACAAATAAATAAGATAACAATAAAATGTAACTTAAGGCCAAAGCTTAAAATTTCTTACATGGGTACACCTAGCCTATTACTTCCTCTTTAAGTCATCCTTACAGAATGGACATTTCGTGCTATAAGATAATAGAAAAGGAGGTCTACATTGTTTTCCCCACCTATCCTATGTTGTACGTGCCTTGATAACTTCTAATCAATTTAATGTGCAAACCCATATACATTGAAGACATACCTGCACTCATCTGAAATGTCACTTCATCCTTTCTGACCAAGCCCACGTGCTACCTACATTCTCAAATTGGTATTTTCACATCACACAGGCACCGCATATTGTCAAATTATACAGTAGATACACATAGCTGGAAATGAGAACTGAATGTACACCTATCCTACTCATGCACAGCTACACCATCTGGTCTCCAATCCTTCATCTTCAAGCACTGTTTCACATGTTACTGTCCTTTCTCAAGTCCTATCCCAGTGTGTTTTCACCGTCTACATACCAGCCTATACATATTTTTCTTCAGCATCAAGTATTGACACCGTCAAATCAGAAGCAAACCTACCCTATAATACAAATGAAAGAAACTTGCGTGCCAAACAACTACCGGAAACGTGCGCACCAAACCAAGATTTACATGATTGTCATACCTCCATTCTCTATAAATACACTACCCATTTCTCCCCTTTCATTCCAGCAAGGAAGAGGAACTGAAATCTGCTACGCAATTATAAACGAAAACAAATACATATATACATGTACGAAGCAGTTTTGGTTTTCCATTAAAACCCTTCAACCGAATCAATGAAATGGTCTGTGATGAAACTGTAGCGGCATGAGGCTTGGAAACTGGTGTTATTCGAGTTAGAAATGGGCGGAGATCGGTGATGGTAGTGTAAAAAGGCGTGGTTTTCGAGCAGAAGGTGTTGTGATGGAATGATGAGAAGATGCGAAGTTTGAGTGGATGATACATGCGTTGAGAAGGGGAGGAGCTGTACTAGGTTAATACGAGGGTATGGGGAGCTCGCGGGTGTGAAGGAAGGTGAATAGGGTGTGGTTGCCTGAGTTGTGGCATGAGGAGGATAAGAGAAAAGAAGTTGGGAAAGGTGAAAACACGTCAAACGTGGAGGGGTGGAATAGCATGCACAGTAATTACATGCGTGTCTTGGTCTATTGAGTGTTTCGAAGGAGCTATGGAGGAAGTAAAGCAAAACTGGATCGTTTCGGAATGGATGAGGAGGAGGAGCATGTATGGGAAGCTGGCGATTTCGAGAAACAGGAAGTCTATGTACAGGGTAAAATATAGTGCCTAATTATATTTTGATAACACACTTAATATCTTATCTAAACGTATTTTAAAGTTGGACTACGTACTACATATTGCCCCATCCAATTTATTACTATATTATTATAACGCAAGTAAGAAAAGGGTAAACAACAGTATAACTACGGAGTTTTATTGTGCCTGTTCATATTATTGTACCACCTACCATTTCAGATCTGCTCAAACAAGTTCGTATTGACTTGTTAAAATTACAAATTAAGATTAAACCAACTTTAAGTAGTTAATTAACTGTACACCGTTCCCAACTTGTTTAACAATACTTATAAATGCCTAATCTTCAGTTAATTAACGTACGTATGGACATTATATATTAACGATACTTAACGTATAACGGCCTGGGAGATGCATCCAAAAGTACCCGTATCCACATTATGTTTAGATTTTCCTAAGCTATTATCAAACTGTGGATTAATATGTGCTTAACCAAACTATTTTGTATTTAATTCCCTATAATATACGGTGCTTGGAAAAAAAGAAAGTAGGAACGTGCCTCGCCTGTTTATAATGCCTAATACCGGTTATAATCATATCATATTTTGTATATGGCCACCAGTATCAAATTGCGCCCAACTATGTTCATTTATATTGCGCCTAATATAAGTTACACTATAAAAGCAAGTTGGTTTTAGTTAGTGACGCATATAGTTATTATATTTTATTCAGCCCTGGCTAGTTTTCATAAGTGTTTAATTAGTTTTCTTAACTTGCCTAATACCATTTTTACTAACCTGGCCAATTCATACTTTTATTTGATTTACATAATGTTAGATACAACAATGGTTCGTGATTTTTATATGTAAGTAACGTAATTAAAAATTTAAGTAAATTAATGTCATTTAATAATATTGTCTAAAATAATAAGTAATATTTAAATTGATATTTTAGTGAATGCCACGTTAAAACTGTAATATTGTCATACTGCACCGGGATCGGATGAAACATGTGACGTTAAGATCATATCGACAAACGTAATGTTGTGGGGATGGGACGGAGTTGAACGCAGCTGGAGGCTTGTAAAACAAACCATTTCGACGATGAATGAAATGCAAGGTGAGTTCAACTCACTCAGTTTTATCCCACTTATATTTTATTTAAGTTGGGTTTAAATATTTGTGTGCTAGATGGTTGATTGGTTGATGGATGTTTGGATTGTCGTTATTGTTTGATGGTTGAATATTATACTTGTTTATTGAAATAATATTGTTGGGATAGCATATTTGGATGCAGAGAAAAACAGGTTGAAGGGATCCAATTGGATTCCTCACATTTATTGTTTATTTTCGTATTATAATTATATGAACATGTTAACGGATATGATTGGATGTTTGATTTGATCATTGATTGTCGATTCTAAATATGTTTGTTTTGTTTTAACCAATAAATAGTGTTGGTTGAGAAATTGGCAATAGTCAGCCTAAAATAAATCGTTTTCAAAATTTTGATTTACCGCCAAGTGAATCGATGGTAATAAAGTTATAAAATTTATTTTATAACTAAAAATATATTTTTGAATCTATTATTTTGAATAAAAGTTTAATAAAGGAAACAAACATTATTATTTAAGTTATAAGTAGTTATTAAATGGTTTTCTTAATCAAATTCTGATATTAATAAGACTTATAAGCAAACAAGTTGAAATTAACGTAATGATTAAGAGTTGGACTAATTGGTTTCAAGAAACAATTAAATGGATTTATGTAAATTAATTATATTATTAATTAATTTAAAAGAATGGATAATCGGAATCGATTAACGAAATAACCATGGTTTAAAATGAAGAAGTCAACTAATTTAATTTAAATTAGTAATTTGATTAATTTGTTTTGAATAAATCTAATGAAATAGATTAATAAATATTGGTTTTAATTTAATAAGATTTTAAAAAGAAATTATTACTTATTTTAGTTAATAAAGAATTTAACTACCCCCAGGGTAGTAATTGATGAAGTAAATTTTTATTTTACTTAATAATAATTTATATGATTTTTTTTCGTAATCAAGGTGGGAAATGAGATCTAGTTGATTTTTGAATGGAGTTGTCAAAAGGAGTTGATGAACAGGTTTTATATTTTAAAACCAAGATTATAAACGGGGCTATAAAAGAGAATTTAAGCAAATAAAATAGCTTAAATAAATGTTTACATAATATTCGAATTAAGTAAAGAAAAGTGAGATAAAAACGTGTTTTATTTTAACCTGAGTTTGTAACCTATATTCATAAAATGGGGCGTGAGGCTAAAATGTTATGTTAAATTAACATTATTTAAAAATGGAATGGAAACTAGATTTTTAAAAATGGATAATGGTTGAACTGAATCAAAAGTGGGATAATATGGGTTGATGATGAGTTAAGAATATTGTTGATTAAGGTCTGAGAGGTAAATTAAAATACCCAAACTTAACAACTTTAGGATGGTCAAGAGATGATTTTAATTATGATGGTGAAGATGTTAAAAGGAGTTTAGAGTGAGAAATAATAATGTAACGCTATTTGGAGAATTTGGATATATATATAATGGATTCCAAATTAAAAGGAAATTAAAACGGGCTTGAGAATATGAAATGATATTTCTATAGAAAAGGAAATAAAAGAGATTTGTGAAAATCTAACGATATTTTCAAAGTAAAAAGATGAGATTTAGAAGGGGGATTATTCTAAAAAGGGTTTTGGGAGACTAATATATTGAAATGAGAATTGAATACCATATTTATAAATATGGAATGTTTTAGAAGTTCTAAATTAACCGTTTGATAATTATTTTTAAATAAAAAAGGGCCAATGATGATGAGTACTGAATCGGTAAATCTATTTTTTATTTCATGATTGTTATTTGATAGTTAAATAATCGACTATCAAATCTGACCAATAAGATTGTTGGTATGGAAAGACCGGAATCAAATTTATATTTGAAAACCATTCCGTCCAACAAATACGAAATGTTGAAGATATCATATAGTGACCAAGACAAGGAAATTGAAGACCATGGATCTTCATAAAGCGGTAGAATTACTTATAATCTCTTGTTTAGCGACCAGATATATACTGTGACTCTGTCGTGGTTGAAATTGATGGATTTGCAAGGACTACTCGCTACTGATCTATAGGATGATTCCTAGGATGTGGTAGGAGAGTTCCTTCAATTCATCCTGTTCCTGGATGACTTGTATGGACGAATGTATGACAGATTATTTCTTGAAAACCATGTACGTTGATTTTTACAAAAATATCGAGTGGTGGAAAAGAGGGGCACTGAGACGACCCAAACCCCGTACTGACGGTGGCAAGGGTAATCCGTGGAATATAACACAGAAACCGATAATAGAAGAATAGAAATAAATAAATACACCAGATAATGAACAATAGAATATACTGGACAAAAGTAATCATCAGAGTTACACAGTATAAAGGATCATACTTAGTACAATTACAGTTCAACTATACATATATGCCTACAGCGGAAAACAAACATAATGTACAATAGGAGCTGAACAACATAAAAAGAGATAAATGATAGAATCCATCTTCAACTCCAGTTATCCAGAAAGAACCAGCTAAACCTGAATACAAGGCTGCCCGTGTAGAAAAAGGGGCACCCGAGTTTAAAAGTGAAACAAACTACGAGTCAGTCATGGGACTGGTATGAGAAATCTACTCAACACATATATAATATGGTTAATCTCAGGACCACGCCACTTTCGTGGAACAGGTTTACTCCATCGGATTGCCAGTGCTTTAAAACAAATCTTTCTTTTAAACATCGCAATGCTTTTTATAAAAATGAAGCCATTATAAGACTCAGTTCCCATCACACAATGCAACGCAAACCGGAGGATAGAGTTTTTACCTTATAACGGCCAAAATATGCTTGATACGGATAAAACAAAAGCAATTAATATTATTACTAGTGTTTATATGTTTTGAAAACAATTTTTGATCATAACTATCAATCATAGGCGGTGTGGGTTCCATATATCATGTCGCCACATATATATATACAATCAAAACCGCACGATGTCGTATTTGGGAATTGGATTTCCGTCATGAACCAAGGCAAAAGATATTCCTTACCGAATTCGAGACTGCCTAGCCCGAGTCTCAGGCAAGCACGCAGGCAAGCCTTGGATCGTCAGGGCCGGTCCACCGATGTGGATTATTATGCCTGAACAATACGTTTCCCCGCCCTTTAGGGCGTAAACGAGCCAACGAATGACTCTTTCGGACCCAGATCGTCCGATCAAACCGAGGCGCCTCACAACAGCAACAACCACACAGGTGAAAAGTATATAAATGTCAGGGTTGGTAGGTCACTGACACCACCCTAGCTAGGAAGAAACACATGCCCTCCCTGAGGTCCTTCTCCCGTTTCTGGTTCATACCGGGGTGTGAGGCTCGCGAATTCACATTATACACAAAGCTACGCCATGCAGGCGGTGCTTTGATCATCACCATAAGACTTTGCTTTTCAACAGAAGCCCTGATCATTTGCCACTTAGGCATGCCACACTAGCAATTCATGCCATGCGACGGATGTCCATCGATATACAACCCCTGAGCTCGTGCGTTTCAGAGAAGGGCGTTAAGCAAAAGAATAAATTCTCTGCTGCCAAACAGATGTATATTTAATAGAGATCAATCAACACAGAATAAAATCCAATGTCAGACACACAGCCCATTTACAAGTCCGTTCTGGGTCTGAACGAAACCGGAGGCACTAAATACCTCGCAAACCCATCGATCACCACGTACGTCTGGACGATCACCACTCATTATCCATATTTCGGGATGCCTCCCAATCAGGACCTCGGTTACCATCCAAACGACGTGAAGATCTCCGGTCTTCGACCACCGTCTTCATCTTCAACTTTCAATCGTCGGTCAATTATTTGAAATGAGAATTAACTCGGCCTTTTCAAATAATTCACGTATATTTAGAATTTCAAATCAATTTATTTCAATGGTTAAATCATTTGACAACACCAATTTTGTTCTTTAATGTAATTTTCACACCAAACACATTCAACCATCAAATAACACATAAATCGAGCAAATTCAGTTTATTTCCATTCCATATCGTTTATGATATTTAATAACGATTTATCGCTATTTTTATTTATTTTAAAATAGCCAATTTATTCAAAACGACGCTTCGGGCCATAACGCGGCCTTGGCGCTGTTTTTCTTCAGATTTGATTTACACATATCTGAAAATCTAACCGTTGGATCTTCACAAAATTTACATCATTAGAAAGGTCTTTTCAAAACAAATCCAACGGTTCCAGTTTCAGGAAAATCCGACGGTTGGATCTCCCGGTACAATCGTTTGAAGTTTCGATTTCAAAATACGAACTGCAGCGTCGTTATTCGATTAAATATAATTATATTTATATATATATATAAATATAATCGTTTTTGGCGCTGTTTTTCTTCAGATTTGAATTAAACATTCCAGACAATCCAACCGTTGGATTTTTACAAAGTTGGTACCGTTGGAAAGATATTTCCAAGGCGGACCCAACGGTTGCGGTTTCGGGAAAATCCAATGGTCGGATTTCCCGCATTAGTTGTTTGAAATCACGGTTTCAAAACACGAACTGCACGGCCCCGTTTCATTTTAATTTTATTTATATGTATATATTTATATAAATATAGTTCATTCAACAATTTCAATATCGTTTTCACTTCAAATATTTCACTAACGCCTTTAAATTTTGGAAAATTTCGCCATAACCTCCTTTATACGGGAGGGGCTGGGAAAATTCCCAAATAGCCACACGGGCGTCTCATGTCAAAAAGAAAAAGAAAAAGCCAAGCGGCTAGCCAACAGGCTCATAAAATCATCACCCAAACAAAACAGTAATTGTGTACTTATTTGTTGGGCACAAAATTTTATTCCTCTTCTCTAGCCCCTTTTGCTATAACCTGTTCAATAAATATGCATGTACATATATACAGTTCTTATCACTTATCATTTTCCATTCAACTTCCTATTTGATTCCGTTTGGTTTAAAGACACCATTCATTCTAATGTTGCATGCATAGGCAAAAATCATATCATTAGCAAATTAATGAATATTTCGACTCATGCATATTTATTCGAACGAGTTGCTATTTTTAACACTTCACATTTCAACAAATCATGTATAAAATAAAAATGTGATTTTTATTGTAAAACAATTCATTTCAAAACACTATTATTTTATATAGTTTATATAGGTGATAAAAATAGGATTTTTATTATAAAACAATTTATTTTAAAACAAGGTCATTTTACATAGCTCCTATAGATGATAAAAGGTGATTTTTATTATGAAACAATTTATTTCAAAATATGAATACCATTCAACACATGAATTTCTAATCAACGAATGAATATCGATTCAACACATGAAGGTTTTCTATAGTTTCTACATATAGATAAAAATGTGATTTTTATTTTTAAAACACGAATACCATTCAACACATGAATTTCTAATCAACGAATGAATATCGATTCAACACATGAAGGTTTTCTATAGTTTCTACATATAGATAAAAATGTGATTTTTATATTTAAAACACGAATACCATTCAACACATGAATTTCTAATCAACGAATGAATATCGATTCAACACATGAAGGTTTTCTATAGTTTCTACATATAGATAAAAATGTGATTCTTATATTTAAAACACGAATACCCACATGAATTTCTAATCAATGAATGAATATCGATTCAACACATGAAGGTTTTCTATTCAATGAATAAATATGGTTTCAGCAAATGAAAATAATTCAAACACATGAATATTACTCAAAATTTCAGCAACATAACGGCGGGGTAGTTAAAACCGGGACCGTCCCTAGTACGGCTCCTCGCTCTACCTTAAAACCTCGCGGTTTTTGACAATGGGGATCATGCATCTAGTTCGCACGCAGGCGGCATGTATATATTTATTTCATTTCCACAAACTAATCCTATGTGGTTTCAACCAAATATTTTTCAACCACAAACGGGTATTTTCCAACCACAATCAATCAATATCAACCACAAAAAATCCCAAACAACCATTCGCTATCAATCAATTTTCACACCAATCACAACCAATAAATATCGTCCATGGTTTGTGGACGAGGGGCGTATATATATATATATATATATATATATATATATATATATAGCAATTCACTTCTATTTCAACACATATATAATTTTTACAACGGATATATAACTTATACATCGAACATACAACTTATACAACGCTTATACAAGAGGTGTACAACGCTCATATAACTCATACATTGACTATATAATTTATACATCGTCGTTTTCCATATCGTTTATAAATTAGAAATCTCACATTGGGTTCCACTCCACTAAAAATAGCAGAAGGCTCAGAAAAATATGCGGTCTCTTCTAGAATGTAGAAGACGTCCACACGGTCACGATGTTTCCTATTTATCGAATTTCGTTAACGAACGAAAAAGATATGATTTTTCGAAGTTTGCAACGGTTTTGAACTGTTAAAATCAGTTTTAAATTAAACAGCCGATTACCTTTCAAAATCTTCAAAACTAGGTTTGAATTTATCGATCAATCCGTGAAGTATGAAGCCGATCCGCCTTTACCACGACCTCAGGCAAGGAAAGGCGCACCTACGCCAGAAGTGGGGCCCACTTCGGTAGCCCCAGTCGACGGCGGCGGCGAACCAAAGTCGCCGACTTCCCAAGCTCGACCCGCTCTCCACAGGCCACGAAACTGGCGATGGTGGGTATGGATTTGAAGAGGGCGGCGAGGTCTTCAAAAAGCTCCAAAGGAGGGGGTGCTAATTCGGCGTGGATTCGCCAGAAAATGGAAGGGAAGGGGGAGCGGTTTTCCGCCGTCGAGCGCTATATTGGGGAGAGAGAACGCGATATTTTTTTTATTTATTAAAGAAATTTTCCTATTGGCCAAGGTTATATTAAATTCAAAAATTGGGGTTTTCTTAGACGAACTCGAAATCAAACCCAACGACTGCCGTCCCTAGCGTTTTACCCCCATTCCGAACACAATGGGATATGTTTCGTAGGCCCATTCGACTGTTTCAGTCAGCTTTCCTTCAAATTAAAATATAAAATATTCAATATTTAATTTGAACATACATTTCAATTTGCCAGGGTCACAAACTGATTCGAAAAATTCCAGAAAAATAAATCTAGCTATGTTTTGACGATACGGTCCCAACAAAACTAGTTTCGTCGAATTCTGAGACCGTTTGCAAAAAGGCCCATTTCTGGTCGATCCAATTTAACTGTAATTGACCAAAACACATTTTCCTTTGCTACACTCACATACTAGCTTCAAAAATTATGAAATTTGAAACCTAGCGATAACTTCACATCCCGGATCCAACAAAAGTGGTTTCGTCGAATTCCAAGGTCGTTTGCAAAATGGCCAATTTCACGGGCTATATAAATTCCATAGCGACCTTTCTGAAAATTCATTCGGCCATAACTTTTGCTTTCGGCTATGAAAATTCGATTTTTCATATTCGTTAGAAAGGTATTCACTAACAGATTTAAATATTTTTTTGCTTCACTAAAATCCGTTTTGTTTTGCACCCGGTACAGTCCGACAAAGTTTGAATTCAATTTTTGAAACTACAGCGCCATTTCAGGCCTTGTTTATAATTATAATTAATTATATTCGTTTTCAATTGTCGATTCAAACTCACTTTTCATTGCCATTATTTAAAATATTTATTTTAAATATTTAAAATCCATTATTTTAGCCAATTTAAAAAATTTAAATTGGTTCAGATTTTCTGGGTCGTTACAATCTCCCCCACTTAAAACTTTTCGTCCCCGAAAAGGAACAAAGTCGAAAGTGGTTTGATAAATCCACAATCACCCAACACAACAACCAATCCAATTGTTTTCAACCTTTCAAAAATATACTAATCAATTTCTATACTCTTTTTAAAAATCATTCAGACTATAGAATTTAAAATTGCACATCCATGGAAAGAAAATAACAACAGAGTAGAGAATTAAATGGTAATGCAAAGTAGTGTAAATGTACCTTGCACCAAAGTCAAACAGAGATATCCACTTGGCATCTAGGATAAGCTTTCTGAATAATCTCCTCAGTTTCCCAAGTACAATATCGCGGATCTCCACTCCATTGCACTTTGACTAAGTGAACTTTCTTGTTCCTCAGCTCTTTGGTTTCTTTGCCGATAATCTTTAGCGGCTCTCGTCTCACAGCTAATTCTGGAGTAATTTCAATATCCTGTTGAGCTTCTTCTTCGACGATCAAGTCTGGATCATGAACGTGCTTTCGAAGTTGAGATATGTGAAATACATCATGAACTCCAGGCAACCAATCAGGCAATTTGACCCTATAAGCGAGAGTCCCGATCCGTTCTAGAATAGGAAACGGACCAATGAATTTGGGTGCCAACTTTCCAGTTTTACCGAACCGGATAACTCCTCTCATCGGCGATACTTTCAGATATACATAGTCGCCAACAACAAAGGATATATCTCTTCTTCTTCTATCGGCATAGCTCTTTTGTCGGTTTTGAGCGACGAGTAATCGCTTCTTGATAAAATCGACTTTGTCGGCAGCTTCTCGAATCATATCAGGACCCAACACAAGTCTATTACCTGGTTCGACCCAATAAGCAGGGGATCGGCACGGTCTAACATACAATGCTTCGAATGGCGACATTGTCAGACTCGCCTGGTAGCTGTTGTTATAAGAGAATTCAGCCAAATGCAGATGGTCCTCCCATGATCCACCGAAATCTATAACACAAGCCCGCAATAGATCTTCTAAAATACGATTCACCCTCTCAGTCTGACCGTCTGTCTGAGGATGATAAGCGGTGCTCAAGTTCAACTTCGTTCCCAGTTCGACTTGAAATGCTTCCCAGAATTTGCTAGTGAATATTGTATCTCTATCACTGACTATACTGAGCGGCACTCCATGTAGTCTAACTAACTCCCTGAAGTATATCTGCGCCAAACTCTGAGCCGTTCTATTTGATCTGATAGGTATGAAATGGGCGGTCTTCGTGAAGCGATCTACGATCACCCAAATACTGTCATTCCCTTTTCTGGTTTTGGGAAGACCATCAATGAAATCCATAGAAATATGTTCCCACTTCCAACCAGGAACTTCTAGCGGTTGTAACAATCCAGCCAATTTCTGTTGGTCGCTTTTGACTAGCTGGCTAGTAGGGCATCGGCTAACATATAAGGAAATGTCCCTTTTCATCGACTTCCACCAGAAAGTGCGTTTGATGTCGTTATACATTTTGCTTACTCCTGGATGGATACTGAGTTTTGACTTGTGGCATTCATCCAGTACTTCCTTTCGAAGCTCAGGAATGTTAGGGACACAGATTCGACCTTTGAGCCTTAAAATTCCATCATTATCCACTTGGAAACCCAAGGGTTCGCCTTGTTGAATTATCTCTCTGATCTTCTGAATGAAGTGATCATCCTTTTGAAGAGCAGATATTTTATCTAGCAATGAAGTCGTGATAATAAAACTGGCGATCGTCTCATTCTTTCGGCTTAACGCATCGGCCACGACATTGGCTTTCCCTGGAGTGTATATAATTTCAAAGTCATATGCTGCAAGAAACTCCAGCCAACGTTGCTTCCTCAGATTCAGGTCTTTCTGAGTGAACAGATACTTTAGCGACTGGTGATCTGTAAACAGTTCAAATTTCTCACCCAGAAGATAGTGCCTCCATATTTTTAAGGCGAATACTATAGCCAATAACTCAAGATCATGAGTTTCATAGTTTTTCTCGTGTGGCTTCAACTGACGGCTAGCATAAGCAATCACTTGACCCCTTTGCATTAACACTGCGCCAAGGCCTTCTCTAGAAGCATCAATCCAGACTTTTAAATCTTGGTTTCCATCGATGATGGTTAACACTGGAGTTGTCGTTAATCTTAACTTTAGCTCTTCGAAAGCCTCCTCACTTTTCGGAGTCCATTTGAATTTAGAGTGCTTCTTTGTAAGCTTCGTTAAGTGGCCAGATATCTTCGAAAAGTTTTTGACGAACTTCCGGTAATAGCTAGCCAATCCGAGAAAACTGCGGACTTCAGTGGGGGTTCTGGGCTGTTTCCAATTCTGAATAGCTGTGATTTTGCTTGGATCCACAACAATTCCTTCTTTCGATACTACGTGGCCCAGAAATTTCACTTCATCTTGCCAGAATATACATTTGGAAAACTTTGCTTTCAATACATTCCTTCTGAGGATTTCTAACACTTGTTCCAAATGTTTTTCATGCTCGGCCTTTGATTTAGAGAAGATTATAATATCGTCAATAAAAACCAGAAAAAATTTATTCAATACTCCTCTGAATACTCTGTTCATCAGATCGACGAAATAGGCTGGAACGTTACATAAGCCGAATGGCATTACTAACCACTCGTAGAATATGTCAGGACCTCTGAATGCTGTCATTGGAACACACTCTTCGGCAATTCGAAGTTGATGGAAACCTGCAGCTAGGTCCATTCGTGAAAATACTTGTGCTCCATTTAATCGATCCAACAAATCATCAATCCGCGGCAATGGATATTTGTTCTTTATCGTCTGTTTGTTCAGATCTCGATAACCCACACATAGACGTAGAGTACCGTCAGATTTCGGGACAAAGACCACTGTTGCACCCCAATCAGAGAAACTAGGCCTGATCAGACCCTTCCATACTAGCTGTCGTGTTTGATTGTCTAATTCCTCCTTCTTTTTCAAGGACATTCTTCGAATAGCATGAACTACCGGTCTTGCATTGGGAATCAAAGCAATCTTGAAATCTATTTCTCTCTGCGGAGGCAAACGAACAACTTCTTCGAACACATCCGCATAATTTTTGACGACAGGAATATCTTTGATGAGGTCAGGAATATTCTCTGTGATTTCAGGGACATTTTTTATTTGAGCTGGAGAAACATTCAAAGCAGCCCAGAAGTCTTTTCTATTAGTATTCTGACCCTCACAGGGAATGGTTATATAACCACCTGATTTAATCTTGGCCTTTACGACTCTGTCGGCACATTTAACTTCAGCTTCATATTTGGTCAACCAGTCTAACCCTAAGATAAGATCAAACTCTTTAAAATTCATGATGACTGCGATGGTAGGAAACCGATAACGAGAGAAGGAAACCGACACTCCACAAACCCAACTGAGATCAATGGAACCCCCAACCGGATTCTGGACAGTCGTTGGTTCCTTGAGCTTCTTCAAATTTAAATCCAGTTTCTTAGCTGCATTCTTGGCAATGAAGCTTCGCGATGCGACTGTGTCAAACAGTACTTTAACTGGAATTTTTTTGACAGTAAGCGTTCCTTCTAAGACATCAGCCCTTTCCTGAGCAGATGAAGATGCAGGCACTTCGGCCACTTCATTTACCTAAGCCTCTTTGGTCTTTTTTAACAGCCAGCAATCTCGCTTTATATGACCGGCCTGATGACAAAGATTGCACTCCCGAGTCATAGGAAACTTGCTCTTGGATTTAGACCCACCCTCCTTTCGTTTCTTCCAGGATTTACAACTTCTGGTCAAATGCCTTGGTTTCTTGCAGTTAGAGCAGGTAGCCATCGTGGTTGGTTCCTTTTCAGATCTGGCCCTTTTCCTCTTGGCACTGGGCTTCTTACTTCCCTCAGACCTCATACTGGATTCAGGAATATCAGTTTCCGACCCTGCTTTGTCACTAGAACAGACTTCTTCTTCGTCGCGTAACATTCCTTTCTTATGGAGATCCTCGTACTGATAGGCCATATAAATCATTTCAGAAAAAGGAAGTTTTTCATTCCTCAGTACACTGTTCTGATATCTCCTTTGCAAGCCATGAATAAATCTCAGATTTTTCCTCTTTGGATCTTGAATCAGATGAGGAGCAAAGTGAGCAAGTTCATTGAATTTCTTATGATATTCTGGAATAGTCATATCACCTTGTATCAAACAAGAAAATTCATCACATAATCGCTCGGTTGCTTCGGGAGGAGTAAATCTTCCTAAGAAAATCACTTTGAATCTGTCCCAGGTGATATCACCTTCTGGATCTTATCTTTAAAAACTGAATCCCACTAAAACAAAGCTTCTTCTTTGAGTGCCCAAGACGCCAGTAGTCTTTTCTGATCGTCTCTCAGCTTTAAACCCTCAAAGATTTTCTCTGTAGAACGAATCCAAGCTTGTGTTTCCATAATGGACTCCTTGCCCAAGAATGGCGATCCACCAAGATTTCGAAATCTCTTGAATAGAACTTCTATATCGGATTCCGGCTGCGGGAGCTCAACTGGCTCATTAACTAGCCGAGCCATACGATTATTTCTTCTGTTCCTGTCACTCATTTTCTAGTACTTCTGCAATTAGCAGACAAAGTGTCAGGTCAATAGAAAAGATATTTCAAAATATAGAGACAAATACCACAATGTAAATGTGTCTATCGAGGTGTAATTTCATTCTGCTTTACTCATACTAGGATATTGATGATCCTATCTGTATAGAGTTACCCGTCCTAGAACACTACTGGTTCTATTTCTGACGAGTTCGTTCAAATGTTATATTCCAGCACTAAGCTTAACCAAAGCTCTGATACCAAATGAGACGACCCCAAACCCCGTACTGACGGTGGCATGGGTAATCCGTGGAATATAACATAGAAACCGATAATAGCAGAACAGAAATAAATAAATACACCAGATAATGAACAATAGAATATACTGGACAAAAGTAATCATCAGAGTTACACAGTATACAGGATCATACTTAGTACAATTACAGTTCAACTATACATATATGTCTACAGCGGAAAACAAACATAATGTACAATAGGAGCTGAACAGCATAAAAAGAGATAAATGATAGAATCCATCTTCAGCTCCAGCTATCCAGAAAGAACCAGCTAAACCTGAATACAAGGCTGCCCATGTAGAAAAAGGGGCACCCGAGTTTGAAAGTGAAACAAACTACGAGTCAGTCATGGGACTGGTATGAGAAATCTACTCAACACATATATAATATGGCTAATCTCAGGACCACGCCACTTTCGTGGAACGGGTTTACTCCATCGGATTGCCAGTACTTTAAAACAAATCTTTCTTTTAAACATCGCAAAGCTTTTTATAAAAATGAAGCCATTATAAGACTCAGTTCCCATCACACAATGCAACGCAAACCGGAGGATAGAGTTTTTACCTTATAACGGCCAAAATATGCTTGATACGGATAAAACAAAAGCAATTAATATTATTACTAGTGTTTATATGTTTTGAAAACAATTTTTGATCATAACTATCAATCATAGGCGGCGTGGGTACCATATATCATGTCGCCACATATATATACAATCAAAACCGCACGATGTCGTATTTCGGAATTGGATTTCCGTCATGAACCAAGGCAAAAGATAGTCCTTACCGAATTCGAGACTGCCTAGCCCGAGTCTCAGGCAAGCGCGCAGGCAAGCCTTGGATCGTCAGGGCTGGTCCACCGATGTGGATTATTATGCCTGAACAATACGTTTCCCTGCCCTTTGGGGCGTAAACGAGCCAACGAATGACTCTTTCGGACCCGGATCGTCCGATCAAACCGAGGTGCCTCGCAACAGCAACAACCACACAGGTGAAAAGTATATAAATGTCAGGGCTCGTAGGTCACTGACACCACCCTAGCTAGGAAGAAACGCATGCCCTCACTGAGGTCCTTCTCCCGTTTCTGGTTCATACCGGGGTGTGAGGCTCGCGAATTCACATTATACACAAAGCTACGCCATGCAGGCGGTGCTTTGATCATCACCACAAGACTTTGCTTTTCAACAGAAGCCCTGATCATTTGCCACTTAGGCATGCCACACTAGCAATTCATGCCACGCGACGGATGTCCATCGATATACAACCCCTGAGCTCGTGCGTTTCAGAGAAGGGCGTTAAGCAAAAGAATAAATTCTCCGCCGCCAAACAGAAGTATATTTAATAGAGATCAATCAACAAAGAATAAAATCCAATGTCAGACACACAGTCCATTTACAAGTCCGTTCTAGGTCTGAACGAAACCGGAGGCACTAAATACCTCGCAAATCCATCGATCACCACGTACGTCTGGACGATCACCACTCATTATCCATATTTCGGGATGCCTCCCAATCAGGACCTCGGTTACCATCCAAACGAGGTGAAGATCTCCGGTCTTCGACTACCGTCTTCATCTTCGACTTTCAATCGTCGGTCAATTATTTGAAATGAGAATTCACTCGGCCTTTTCAAATAATTCACGTATATTTAGAATTTCAAATCAATTTATTTCAATGGTTAAATCATTCGACAACACCAATTTTGTTCTTTAATGTAATTTTCACACCAAACACATTCAACAATCAAATACCACATAAATCGAGCAAATTCAGTTTATTTCCATTTCATATCGTTTATGTTATTTTATAACGATTTATCGCTATTTTTATTTATTTTAAAATAGCCAATTTATTCAAAATGACGCTTCGGGCCATAACGCGGTCGTGGCGCTGTTTTTCTTCAGATTTGATTTACACATATCTGAAAATCTAACAGTTGGATCTTCATAAAATTTACATCATTAGAAAGGTCTTTTCAAAATGAATCCAACGGTTCCAGTTTTGGGAAAATCCGACGGTCGGATCTCCCGGTACAATCGTTTGAAGTTTCGATTTCAAAATACGAACTGCAGCGTCGTTATTCGATTAAATATAATTATATATATATATAATCGTTTCTGGCGCTGTTTTTCTTCAGATTTGAATTAAATATTCCAGACAATCCAACCGTTGGATTTTTACAAAGTTGGTACCGTTGGAAAGATATTTCCAAGGCGGACCCAACGGTTGCGGTTTCAGGAAAATCCAATGGTCGGATTTCCCGCATTAGTTGTTTGAAATCACGGTTTCAAAACACGAACTGCACGGCCCCGTTTCGTTTTAATTTTATTTATATGTATATATTTATATAAATATAGTTCATTCAACAATTTCAATATCGTTTTCACTTCAAATATTTCACTAACGCCTTTAAATTTTGGAAAATTTCGCCATAACCTCCTTTGTACAGGAGGGGCTGGGAAAATTCCCAAATAGCCACACGGGCGTCTCATGTCAAAAAGAAAAAGAAAAAGCCAAGCGGCTAGCCAACAGGCTCATAAAATCATCACCCAAACAAAACAGTAAATGTGTACCTATTTGTTGGGCACAAAATTTTATTCCTCTTCTCTAGCCCCTTTTGCTATAACCTGTTCAATAAATATGCATGTACATATATACAGTTCTTATCACTTATCATTTTCCATTTAACTTCCTATTTGATTCCGTTTGGTTTAAAGACACCATTCATTCTAATGTTGCACGCATAGGCAAAAATCATATCATTAGCAAATTAATGAATATTTCGACTCATGCATATTTATTCGAACGAGTTGCTATTTTTAACACTTCACATTTCAACAAATCATGTATAAAATAAAAATGTGATTTTTATTGTAAAACAATTCATTTCAAAACACTATTATTTTATATAGTTTATATAGGTGATAAAAATAGGATTTTTATTATAAAACAATTTATTTTAAAACAAGGTCATTTTACATAGCTCCTATAGATGATAAAAGGTGATTTTTATTATGAAACAATTTATTTCAAAATGTGAATACCATTCAACAAATGAATTTCTAATCAACGAATGAATATCGATTCAACATATGAAGGTTTTCTATAGTTTCTACATATAGATAAAAATGTGATTTTTATTTTTAAAACACGAATACCATTCAACACATGAATTTCTAATCAACGAATGAATATCGATTCAACACATGAAGGTTTTCTATAGTTTCTACATATAGATAAAAATGTGATTTTTATATTTAAAACACGAATACCATTCAACACATGAATTTCTAATCAACGAATGAATATCGATTCAACACATGAAGGTTTTCTATAGTTTCTACATATAGATAAAAATGTGATTCTTGTATTTAAAACACGAATACCCACATGAATTTTTAATCAACGAATGAATATCGATTCAACACATGAAGGTTTTCTATTCAATGAATAAATATGGTTTCAGCAAATGAAAATAATTCAAACACATGAATATTATTCAAAATTTCGGCAGCATAACGACAGGGTAGTTAAAACCGGGACCGTCCCTAGTACGGCTCCTCGCTCTACCTTAAAACCTCGCGGTTTTTGACAATGGAGATCATGCATCTAGTTGGCACGCAGGCGGCATGTATATATTTATTTCATTTCCACAAACTAATCCTAAGTGGTTTCAACCAAATATTTTTCAACCACAAACGGGTATTTTCCAACCACAATCAATTAATATCAACCACAAACAATCCCAAACAACCATTCGCTATCAATCAATTTTCACACCAATCACAACCAATAAATATCGTCCATGGTTTTAAATTTCACAACCAATCAATTTTCACACCAATCACAACCAATAAATACCAATCAACACATATATAATTTTTACAATGCATATATAACTTATACATCGAACATACAACTTATACAACGCTTATACAAGAGGTATACAACGCTTATATAACTCATATGTCGACTATATAATTTATACATCGTCGTTTTCCATATCGTTTATAAATTAGAAATCTCACATTGGGTTCCACTCCACTAAAAATAGCAGAAGGCTCAGAAAAATATGCGGTCTCTTCTAGAATGTAGAAGACGTCCACACAGTCACGATGTTTCCTGTTTCATCGAATTTCGTTAACAAACGAAAAAGATATGATTTTTCGAAGTTTGCAACGGTTTTAAACTGTTAAAATCAGTTTTAAATTAAACAGCCGATTACCTTTCAAAATCTTCAAAACTAGGTTTGAATTTTTCGATCAATCCGTGAAGTATGAAGCCGATCCGCCTTTACCACGACGTCAGGCAAGGAAAGGCGCACCTGCGCCAGAAGTGGGGCCCACTTCGGTGGCCCCAGTCGACGGCGGCGGCGAACCAAAGTCGCCGACTTCCCAAGCCCGACCCGTTCTCCACGGGCCACGAAACTGGCGATGGTGGGTATGGATTTGAAGAGGGCGGCGAGGTCTTCAAAAAGCTCCAAAGGAGGGGGTGCTAATTCGGCGTGGATTCGCCAGAAAATGGAAGGGAAGGGGGAGCGGTTTTCCGCTGTCGAGCGCTGTATCGGGGAGAGAGAACGCGATATTTTTTTATTATTTATTAAAGAAATTTTCCTATTGGCCAAGGTTATATTAAATTCAAAAATTGGGGTTTTCTTAGACGAACTCGAAATCAAACCCAACGACTGCCGTCCCTAGCGTTTTACCCCCATTCCGAACACAATGGGATATGTTTCGTAGGCCCATTCGACTGTTTCAGTCAGTTTTCCTTCAAATTAAAATATAAAATATTCAATATTTAATTTGAACGTACATTTCAATTTGCCAGGGTCACAAACTGATTCGAAAAATTCCAGAAAAATAAATCTAGCTATGTTTTGATGATACGGTCCCAACAAAACTAGTTTCGTCGAATTCTGAGACCGTTTGCAAAAAGGCCCATTTCTGGTCGATCCAATTTAACTATAATTGACCAAAACACATTTTCCTTTGCCACGCTCACATACTAGCTTCAAAAATTATGAAATTTGAAACCTAGCGATAACTTCACATCCCGGATCCAAAAAAAGTGGTTTCGTCGAATTCCGAGGTCGTTTGCAAAATGGCCAATTTCACGGGCTATATAAATTCCATAGCGACCTTTCTGAAAATTCATTCGGCCATAACTTTTGCTTTCCGCTATGAAAATTCGATTTTTCAGATTCATTAGAAAGGTATTCACTAACAGATTTAAATATTTTTTTGTTTCACTAAAATCCGTTTTGTTTTGCACCCGGTACAGTCCGACAAAGTTTGAATTCAATTTTTGAAACTGCAGCGCCATTTCAGGCCTTGTTTTAATTATAATTAATTATATTCGTTTTCAATTGTCAATTCAAACTCACTTTTCATTGCCATTATTTAAAATATTTATTTTAAATATTTAAAATCCATTATTTTAGCCAATTTGAAATATTTAAATTGGTTCAGATTTTCTGGGTCGTTACAGGCACTTCTTTTATACCCAGAGTATATTTATGGACGTCAATTAGTGATTTGACGGATCTGACAATGTAGCATTCAAAGTAAATGATGACCAGATGTTCTAAAGGTGAATTCCAGCCTCAAGCCTCACAACCAGAAAATAACAAAATTCGGGCAGGCAGCTGTGGGTTGCTCCCATTAGGGTGTATAATCACCTATCTAGAGAAATTTTATTTCCTCCTTTAATCTATTTCGATGTTGTCCCTTTCGGGAAATGGTTGCTAATCCCAACCGTTGGTGATATACATTCGATGCACTCAAGCGAAATGAGTGGTCTTTCATGTGTGGTCGGGTTGCAAGACGTTCTTATTGAACCTAGTGTATTACCCTCGAGAGACACACTATCGACAGGTGGTTACATACCTTGTCATAGTCGGAATCCAATCTCCAATAAGCGCCCGCGATTTTGATTGTATACTATACATGTGGAGCATGAGATGCAAGCATTCCGCTAGACTGATATTTATTTGTATTTAGACATTATTATAATATCATAATATATATGTGATTTCAAAATGTTTTGGGTTATCGTAAGAGAAAAACCATCCGTAATTATGTGTGGATTTGGTCTTACGATTATATTTTTCTTCCGAAAAGATTTTGAACTTAAAAATCAAGTTGGATGATCCCCTTAAAACTTTACGAGTTGTTCTCACTTTGGTTCACCAGACTGACCCGGTATTTGTAATGCTCGGGTTAGACCGGGCTGTACAGGTCCAGGTTATGGGATACTACGAAGTCCAGAAGACGTGCTGGAAGAGTTCAGATGTGTTAATATTTATTCCGTTGTATGTTGTATCTGAGGACAGAGTATTATAACTGTCTAGCTGTGAATGTACTCTGATGATTGTAAGTTTTACTAAAAGCTCTCAGTAAAGATTTATTTCTATATTATATTTTGTTCCGCTGCGATGTGAGATTCTGATTCTGTAGCGTTGTTCTTCTTCTTCTATTCTAATATTTCTTTCTTCTCTCACTCTTTAAATTCTTTCTATTGGAATCTGGGTTTCCAGTACAATTTGAGTTGGATTAGTGTTGGTTGAACAGCTCAAAGGGTACTGGAAATTTGGGTTGTCACACTTGGTATCAGAGCTATTGGTTTAGTAATAACCTTGGCTCTGTGGCGTAACTCGATAGAGATAGGGTTAGTAAAACCCTAGATTGAGTTTGAATGTGTATATATAAGAGAGAGCGTAATTGTAAATTTTATGTACAAATGTTTTGTATTGTGTTATCGGTTCGATTTTGAACTGACAATGGACACGATATCGTAAAGACGGTCAAATGAAATAATTTTGGCTAAATTATATTTTTGTATAGAAAATAAATATTTTTATCAAATTATTAAAATATTGACATGTTTGGTTGATTTGAATAGAATTCAAATCATAGTATGAACTGGAATGGGTTGATATAACCAGAATATTTCATATATGGAAATAGAAGGGAAACTGGATCATTTTTGAAATAAAATTAGAATTTGAATTTGAACAAGAAGTGGATAAATTAGTAAATTAAATAGTTATGGGTTGGGAAATCAACTTGGTTCAGTCAAGTTGATTTAAGGCTCTATTTTGGAGTTAAAAGGAATCAACTTGGAAACTGAGTAAAATATAAATTGATTTGTTTATTTAAGTTGGCGGCGTATAGATTATGTGTGCATTGATTATTAACTGTTTGAATAGAATTCATAAATGGATCGATAACAGAATTGAATGAATTGAAACCTAATTCCATAATAACGAATTTGAATATAACTCGATTATGGAATAAAACTGAATAATCTTGTGTTTATTACTTGCATTATAAATGAGTTAAGCACAGATTGGTTGGGAAAGGATGAGCTGTAAATCGCTATGCTTTGGAATTTGAGTTGGTTACCCAACAAAAAGGTAAACCTTAATTATATAGATTAGTGATTTATTTTATAACCCTGAGTTGGGTAGCCATTTGGTTTTGTTTTCTTTTGAGATGTGTGAGGCCCGGAGTGGAGTTTGTGTTGGGCCTGATCGAGTAGTGCAGAAGGGATGCTGGCAATTTTTTCACAGATTTATATAACTTAGAAATTTTTGATGATAATTTTATTATTATTATTTTTAAAAGAATTGGAATTTAAACATTTCTCCCACTTAGTAATTTCGGGGACGAAATTCTTTTAAGGGGGAAGGATTGTAACGTCCCATAATTTTGGTAATCGAGTATTTAATATATTTTATTATTTTAAAATATCGATATGGAATTTTATATAGATTAATAGTATATATTTCGTTTATTTAACAACGTCTGAACATATAATTCATATATAATTATAAATGAACTCGAAACGGTGTAGTAGTTCGTAGTTTACGATTTGAACTTCAATTGAATATATGGAATCCGTTTTAAGTCGAAATTCTGTGAAACAAGAAATGTTCGAATCGATTTGATAATATTTTTCTAATGTAAGAGAAAAATGGAGATTTCATATTATAAATTGTTAGTTATGTCCAGTTTAAATTTTCAAATAGTCGCTATGGACATCGTTTATAAATTATAATGATTTATATAAGAATTTCTATATAATTTGAATATCGGTTAGCCCGGAATTTTGTAAATATCGAGTTTAAATTATATACTAGTTTATTTTAAAACTGCATGCTATTTTTGTTTGCAAATATATGATAATAATAGTTTATTATTATTTAAATAAAATTTATTTTGGATTTAATTATATTTATCGATATTATGTAGGCCTTAAAATTGTTTTCTTTTCAAACGACCTCCGTTTTCAACGAAACGAGTTTTATTCGAATGCGTATAATTAATTATTGCTAGATTTCCAGTTTGGAGCAAATCAGAATTGTTTTATCGGTGCGCAGAATTTAAAGGTGAACCGATGAATTAAAATAACACCGTTGTGTAAACGAAGCCGATTATCAACGAAATTATTTTCATAGAATCCGAAACATATGAACATAGTAGTGCATGCATTTTCGTGGTGTTTGGAGTTCGTGTACGATAGTATGTCTATTTGAGGGTTAACATGAAAAGCAATTGAATTTTTTGCCATAGTAAAACAAATAAATAAGATAACAATAAAATGTAACTTAAGGCCAAAGCTTAAAATTTCTTACATGGGTATTGTAATGACCCGCATTCTACGTATCGAGGGATCATAGAATATCTATTTCTTTTTCATATGAGGTCGTATAGTCGTGTTACTTTGGGGAACGACTATTGGGGTCATTTCCAATGTCCACGATTTTTGCCAATTTTTAAAATGACCGTTCTGCCCCTAGCTAATCTTGTTTCGGCCATAACTTTTGATTGGTAAGGATTTTTGACCTGAAACCACTTCCATTGGATTCGGATGATGGTTTATAATTCCGTAGAGTGGTCATATTAGCCAAACGGGCTCACCATTTGGGATATATGGTTGAAACAAGTTTTAGAAGGTGAAAAACAGCTTAATCGGGCCTAATTAAGGTGATTAACAAGAGGGCCCATAACCCATTTCGGGATTAGGGTTATGGGGAGGCTGAGAATAGTTAGGAAACGATTTTTATTTTATTTTTCAACCGCCAAAAACATTTCCCTAACCCTAGCAATGGCCTCCAACACCCAAATCACCTTTTAATCACCATTTAATCAAGTTTTAGCCTAATCTACATCTAATCAAGGCAAATTAGCATTAAATTGGGAATAGAGCTGCTGTGTTGCATAGAGATTCAACCCAAATCAGAGGTATTTTCAGATCTAAGATTTATTTGTGGCTAAGGTGAGTGATTTGCATTGTTTTCACTAATTACGGCTAATTAGGGGTGATTAGTGACAATTAGCAAAATTATGGCTCAAAAAAATATGGAAAATTTTGTAAAATTCTAAAATATTATTTTAGGGCTTTGATTGAAATTTGGGCTAATTTGGATAAGTTATGCTAATTGTATGCTTAAACACGATTAAGGGGAAAACATGGGTTTTAGGTATGTTTGATCCGTTTAAACTTGTCATATTGTTGTATTGGCATTTGTGGATTATTACATATGTTGCTATGACTGTCTGGTATGCTTTGTGATTGATTAGAAAAGTTAGAATGGTCAAAAACGCCGTCGTATGGCAGAAAACAGTCGCTGGAAAAGTTGTAGGAAATTGTGCAGAAACCGGATCGGATCGCCCCCTCTCCAAACCGACCCGATCGTGATATCCTCTGCAACTCAACCCGCTCGTGATCCAGGAACCTACCTCCGACCCGAACTGCTTGTGACAAGGACACCACGAATCGATGCTTGGACCTACGACATACGAACCGACCCGATGCCAGGAAGGAAGGAGCCACAAACCAGGTTGCCACGAACCGTTGTTGGATCACAGACCCGAACCGAAGGGTGTCACAAACCGGCGAGCACCAGAGCACCACAACTCGACCCGTATGGACAGTCCGACCGAACCAGAAGAGGGACTGCGAACCAAACCAAGGAGCTTGGACGCGAGGCATAAGCTACGAACCAAATGAAGACCGATCCGGAGGAGACCAAAACCCGAGATGCAAAGGTAGTCCAAATGGGAAGTAGAGCTCAGGTTCCAGTTGGGAACCAATGAGTTAACTTCGTGAGTTGGGCTTTGCTGCGGGACGTGTGCAAAGGGGTTATCGACGTCTATAGCTATGATTCACCACCAGGACGAATGTTAGGCTACGGATCAGTGCGGTGGGGTAGTTATTACTCTATGGGGTAGAGTGATCGTAGAATGGCTATGAGCCAGTGCAGTGAAGTCGTCATGACTTCATGGGGGCACAATGGACATAGCAAGGACTAGTGGTTATGGATCAGTGCAGTGGAGTCGCCATGACTCCATGGGGCAGAGTGATCATAGCAAGGATTTGGGTGATCAAAGCGGTGGATATCGTATGCTTTACGCACTGAGTGAGAGGTGTGAGGATGGTTGCTATGCTTGATTGTTTGACATCACTATGACATGCACACCCCTCCCCCATATTTTTAGACCATATTTTAGTGTCACCTTAGAGTAATGTACATCATGTTGTGCTAATTCTTTGGTTGCAGGTCTAGGTTCAGGTATGGTTTAGTATACCTGTTATTGTCATGTTTTTCTGCTTATCGCTCATACCAGACATTTGTCTGGCCCAGAGTTTTATGTCTCTTCTTATTACTCTGGGTGCTCTTAAATGGGCAAACTAGAGACAGGTTAGGTGGTATGCACGAGTAGCTGTACCGGAGATGAGCAGGAGGCTTCTACGTATGATATATATAATCTCCCTATGTCGCTGTTGGTCACTACTTTGGGCGTTATTAGTGTACCTTTCTTGTTTTGCTTTGGAGACAGTTTTAAAAGTTGTAATGATGATGATGTGGAACATAAACTGTATTTTGGATTTTTCGCTGCTATGATGGTTTAGTATTCAGCTTATGCACTGTCTCACCTGCTTTATGTCAAAGTTATGTTATTATTATATTTTGTTCCATGCGTTGTGAGATATACTACAGGTTCCTTGCTAGTTCAAATTCCTTTCTTTTCCTTTCTTTGGCGACCATTCCATACTAGTCGGGCATTGGCACAGCGCACTTTCATAAGAAATGTCGGCTGGTGCGGGGCAGGCCGTCACACTTGGTATCAAAGCTCTAGGTTACGTAGTTAACCTAGGGAAATACACCAGGGAGAGATAGTATACATATATGAGAGCGCGTATTTGTGATATTTTGGTTTTCAAAAGCTATATATATACTATTAGTATATTTAAAGTAGTCGCACTGCACTGGCACCACTGAAGAGATGGTTAATCGTTTTCTCCTTACAAATTGAACGATGAGACGATATACTAGGAGTACTGGTAGAGGAGCTAATAATGGGAATGCTCCTGATATGATGACGATGTTCACTGACTTCATGAGAGAGATGCTTAGGGATGTTCAGGGGGCAGTTCCTAATGCTGCAAATGGTGGTGGTGCAGCGGTGCAGGCGCCTAGGGCCGATTTCGTTAAGCTTTGTAAAGACCACACTAGTCTTGGTGGAAAGTCATTCCATGGAAGGGAGTCGGCTATGAATGTTCAGGATTGGTTTGATAGTTGCGAGCGTATCTTCGAAGACTTGGGTATCGAGGATGCGATAAAGAGAAGGTTAGCATCTCGTCAGCTGCAAAGACGGGCAATGAACTGGTGGAATGCTATAAAGGGAGCTACTCCCGAGGATCAGATTACTTGGGATCAGTTTAAGGCTCGATTCAGTGATAAGTTTATCCCAACTGCCAAAAGTCAGAGTTGTTTAGGAAGTTCTTGGAACTTAAGCAGAATGGTAGGGCAGTCTCGGAATATATTGCTGAGTTCGATACTTTATCGAAGTATGGATTATCCCTTATCGACACTACCGAGAAGAAGAACGAGAAGTTCATAACTGGCTTGGATGGGTACTTGGGGGGAAAGGCTTATTAACCACATCGATGAGACGTTTGAATCGATTGTGGGGAAAGCTTTAAGGTCAGAGAGTCTATACCCTAAGTCGAAGACTGAGGTTGCATCTGCAGAAGAGCCAAAGCCGCAAGCAAGCGGTGGAGGCAAGAATGGTTCTCAGAATAAGAGAAAGCAGAATCAGACCAAGGATGGCCAGAAGAAGAAGAATAAGAAAGATGTTGAGTGCTTTAGCTGTGGCAAGAAGGGCCATTATGCTAAAAAATGTCGAGCAAAGGCAGCGAACAGGAAGTGCTTCAACTGTGGCCAAGTTGGACATCACAAGGATAAGTGTCCGCAACCCTCTAAAGAGAAACAGATTGTGAAAGCATATGCTAGTAATGTTGTTCCTTCTTCATCGAATGTCCCAACTGCGGCGGAGAAAGGAAAGAATGTCGTCATTCAAGATATGCTTTCTGTTTATGATGTTCTTGTTCGAGTATTGTTTGATACCGGAGATTCCCATTCCTTCATATCTAGTGACCTGGTAGATAGGGTGGGATTGGAACCCGAGATAGTCGATAGACCTTTAGCGGTGACGAATCCGATTGGTGGTTCGACTAGCCTTAGTATGATTTATCGTAATGTGGTCTTATCGAGTCATGGATGTATGTTTCCTTGTGATTGCTTTGTTTTGGGCTTTACTGGGTTTGACATTATTTTGGGAGTCGATTGGCTCCAAAGATATGGGGTGGTGGTAGACTGTGAGGTATTTTCGGCGACGATTAAGGTGGATGATGGGCGGAGGGTAGTGTTTGGTGGCCTACCTAGTGATGAGGTGATGGTTAGTTTTATAAATAACCTCGGCATCCCACAGGAGGAGTTAGCAGGAATTCCCATTGTTGGCCAGTATCCGGATATCTTCGAGGAACTGACCGGACTTCCACCACACTGAGATATTGAGTTCCGTATTGATTTAGTGAAAGATGTCAGACCTATAGTGATTCCACTTCGTCGTATGGCACCAAGGGAGCAGAGAGAGCTCGAGGTGCAAGTAAGAGATATTTTGAAGAAGGGATTTATCAGAAGAAGTGTCTCTGAATGGGGAGCACCAATTATGTTTGCTACCAAGGCAGATGGTTCCCTTCGATTGTGTGTGGACTATTGAGAGCTGAATAAGGTGACGAGGAAGAATAAGTATCCTCTACCGCGGATAGATGATTTGTTTGATCAGTTGAGTGGCGCGAGAGTGTTCTCCCAGTTGGATCTCGCGACAGGTTTTCATCAGCTTAGGGTGGAAGCTGAGAGTATAGATAAAATGGCATTTCGGTGCCATTTGGGTTGACCAATGCACCAGCATATTTTGTGGATCTTATGAATAGGGTATTCAAAGATCAATTGAATAAATTTGTTCTTGTGTTCGTGGACGATATCTTAGTTTATTCGAGGACAGAGGAAGAACACAAGGAACATGTGAGGATAGTTATGGAGGTGTTGAGAAAACACCAATTGAAAGCAAAGTTTTCTAAATGTCACTTCTGGAGGAGGGAAGTGAGATTCTTGGGCCATGTTGTTTCAGAAAATGGTATTGCCGTGGACCCTGCAAAGGTGGCTACGGTACAAGATTGGTCTACGCCCAAGAATGCAACAAACGTAAGAAGTTTCTTGGGGTTAGCTGGATATTACCGTAAGTTTATCCAAGACTTCTCCAAGATAGCGACACCATTGACTCAGTTGACCAAGAAGAATCAAGCTTTGGTTTAGGATGAAAGGTATGAAAATGCATTCAAGAGCCTACAGGAAAAGTTGACGCGTGCACCAGTGTTAGTCATTCCTAAAGGGAATAAAGAGATGACAGTATACACGGATGCATGTGGTACCGGACTTGGTGCTGTATTGATGCAAGGAGGTAGGGTTGTAGCTTATGCTAGTCGACAGCTGAAACCGCATGAGAAAAGATATCCTACCCATGATTTGGAATTGGCAGCAATCGTATTCGCGTTGAAGATGTGGAGACATTATCTCTTGGGATAAAGATTCGAGCTGTTTATCGATCATAAATCGTTAAAGTATCTCTTCTCTCAGAAGGATCTAAATCTCCGACAGCAAAGATAGTTAGAATTCTTGGCTTCGTCTGATTTCGATATCGCATATACACCAGGAAAAGGCAATGTGGTAGCTGATGCATTGAGTAGAAGACATGCCAATTTAGGGGTCATGTTTCTTGAATGGAAGCAACTAGATTATATCGCAGGGTATGATTTCAGACCAAAGTGCGAATTGGATCCAGTAATGTTAGCAAGTTTGACGATCATACCCACTTTGATTGAGCGGATTGGTTCCAGTCAGAGGGACGATCCTAACTTATTGGAAATCATCTCCAAGTTAAAGATGGATGTCGATGAGGAGATGGACAAGTATGAGCTTGATCGAGATGTGTGGCTTAGAAAGAATAGAAGACTAGTTGTGCCTAATGTCAATGGATTGAGAGATGAAGTGCTTAGAGAATGTCATCACTCAAAACTAACCATACATCCCGGTGGTAACAAAATGTATCGAGACATGAAGCAGACCTACTACTAGGAAGGGATGAAAAGAGATGTTGGGGAGTTTATATCCAAGTGCTTGAATTGCCAGTTAGTTAAAGCTGAGCAAAAGAAACCTAGTGGTTTGTTGCAACCATTAGAAATCCCCAAATGGAAATGGGAACAAGTTAAATGGATTTCATTGATGGGTTACCAAGGACTAGATCGGGTCATGATAGCATTTGGGTGATTGTGGACCGACTGACTAAGAGTGCAAGGTTTATACCCGTCAAGTCGAATAGAACGACATCTAAGTTAGCTGAACTGTATATGAAATAGGTAGTGAGATTTCATGGAGTACCCAAAGGCATTGTGAGTGACCGAGATCCGTTGTTTACTAGTGGATTTTGGGAGAGCTTACAAGAGGCGTTAGGATCAGAATTACATCTCAGTATCGCGTACCATCCTCAAACCGACGGTCAGACAGAGAGGGTGAATCGAGTATTAGAAGGTCTCTTGAGAGCTTGCATATTAGATTTTGGCGGATCATGGGATGACCATTTGCATCTAGTGGAGTTCGCATATAATAATAGTTATCAGTCCAGTATTGGTATGGCTCCATTTGAAGCCTTGTACGGGAGACCGTGCAACTCACCGTCATGTTGGTTAGAAACGGGTGAGAAATTTGTGCTTGGGCCAGAAGTGATAAGAGAAACCTCAGATAAGATTCAAATTATCCGACAATGGATGAAGGTTGCCCAAGATAGGCAGAAGAGTTATGCCGATAAGAGGAGAAGAGATTTAAAATTCTCCATTGGCGACTTGGTGTTTGTCAAGATTTCTCCGTTAAAGAGCGTGATACGATTTGGTAGGAGAGGAAAATTAACAACAAGATTTGTTGGGTCATTCCCAGTTCTCGAACAAGTTGGGAATTTGGCATATAAAGTTGAGTTCTCAGGCCAGATGTCGGGAGTTCATAACGTATTTCATATTTCCCAGTTAAGGAAATTCGTGCACGACCCCGATGTGGCTATTTCACCTGATCAGTTGGATGATATCGAAGTAGAACCCGAGGAGGTTGGGAACCGCAAGCCGATTCGTATTGTCGAGCACGATACGAAGAAACTTCGAAGGAAAGCGGTGAATCTAGTCAAGTTTCAGTGGGGCGAGGATGAGAATTATTGTACTTGGGAGACAGAGGAGAGCATTAAGAAGACATATCCAGAACTCTTTTCCTGGTAAGATTTTAGTAGTAATAGTTTCTTCCCTTGTTTATAAACCGCATGCTAGGGTAGGCTTGTTGTGCTTGTTTTGCATGTTTGATTGTTGTATATGGCTGATAGGCATGCGGGATCCATTGTTTGTTTCTTAGTTGAGGAATTTCGGGGGTGAAATTTCTTATGGGGGGAGAGTGTAACGACCCACATTATACGTATCGAAGTATCATAGAATATTTATTTCTTTTTCATATGAGGTTGTACAGTCGTATAACTTTGGGAATGACAATTGGGGTCATTTCCCATGTCCACGATTTTTGTCGATTTTTAAAATGACCATTTTGCCCTTAGTTGATCTTGTTTTGGCCATAACTTTTGATTGGAAATGAGTTTTGACTTGAAACCACTTCCATTGGATTCGGATGATGAGAGTGGTCATATTAGCCAAACAGACTCACCGTTTGGGAGATATGGCTGAAACGAGGTTTAGAAGGTGAAAAACAGTTTAACCGGGCCGAATTAGGGTGATTAGCAAGAGGGCCCATAACCCATTTTGGGATTAGGGTAATGGGGAGGCTGAGAATAGTTAGGAAACGATTTTTATTTCATTTTTCAGCTGCCTAAAACATTTCCCTAACCCTAGCAATGGCCTCCAACACCCAAATCACCTTCTAATCACCATTTAATCAAGTTTTAGCCTAATCTACATCTAATCAAGGCAAATTAGCATCAAATTGGGAATAGAGTTGTTGTGTTGCATAGAGATTCAACCCAAATCAGAGATATTTCCAGATCTAAGATTTATTTGTGGTTAAGGTGAGTGATTTGCATTGTTTTTCACTAATTATGGCTAATTAGGGGTGATAAGTGATAATTAGCGAAATTGTGGCCCAGAAAAATTTGGAAAAATTTGTAAAATTCTAAAATATTATTTTAGGGCTCTGATAGAAATTTGGGATAATTTGGATAAGTTTCGCTAATTATATGCTTAAACATGATTAAGGGGAAAACATGGGTTTTAGGTATGTTTGATCTGTTTAAACTTGTCATATTGTTGTATTGGCGTTTGTGGATGATTATATATATTGCTATGACTGTACGGTATGCTTTGTGATTGATTAGAAAAGTTAGAATGGTCAAAAACGTCGTCGTATGGCGTAAAACAGTCTCTGGAAGAGTTGTAGGAAATTGTGCATAAACCGGATCGGATCGCCCCCTCTCCAAACCGACCCGATCATGATATCCTCTGTAACTCAACCCGCTCATGATCCAGGAACCCACCTCCGACCCGAACCGCTCGTGACAAGGACACTACGAATCGATGCTTGGACCTACGACATACGAGCCGAGCCGATGCCAGGAAGGAAGGAACCACGAACAAGGTTGCCACGAATTGTTGTTGGATCACCGACTCGTACCGAAGGGTGTCACGAACCGGCGAGCACTAGAGAACCACGACCCGACCCGTATGGACAGTCCAACCCAAACCAGAAGAGAGACTGTGAACCGAACCAAGGAGCTTGGACGTAAGGCATAAGCTACGAACCAAATGAAGACCGATCCGGAGGAGCCCAAAACCCGAGATGCAAAGGTAGTCCAAATGGGAAGTAGAGCTCAGGATCCAGCTGGGAACCAATGAGTTAACTTCGTGAGTTGGGCTTTGCTGCAGGACGTGTGCAAAGGGGTTATCGACGTCTATAGCTTTGATTCACCACCAGGACGAATGTTAGGCTACGGATCAGTGCAATGGGGTAGTTATTACTCCATGGGGCAGAGTGAACGTAGCATGGTTATAAGCCAATGCAGTGAAGTCGTCATGACTTCATGGGGCAGAGTGGACATAGCAAGGACTAGTGGCTATGGATCAATGCAGTGGAGTCACCATGACTCCATGGGGCAGAGTGATCATAGCAAGGATTTGGGTGATCAAAGCGGTGGATATCGTATGCTTTATGCCCTAAGTGAGAGGTGTGAGGATGGTTGCTATACTTGATTGTTTGACATCACTATGACATGCACACCCCTCCCCCATATCTTTACACCATATGTTAGTGTCACCTTAGAGTATTGTACATCTTGTTGTGCTAACTCTTTGGTTGCAGGTTCAGGTATCGTTTAGTATATCTGTTATTGTCATGTTTTGCTGCTTATCACTCATACCAGACTTTTGTCTGACCTAGAGTTTTATGTCTCTTCTTATTACTCTGGGTGCTCTTAAACGGGAAGACTAGAGACAGGTTAGGTGGTATGCACGAGTAGCTGTACCTGGGACGAGCAGGAGGCTTCTACATATGATATATATATATAATCTCCCTGTGTCGCTGTTGGTCACTAATTTGGGCATTAGTAGTGTACCTTTCTTATTTTGCTTTGGAGACAGTTTTAAAAGTTGTAATAATGATGATGTGGAACATAAGCTGTATTTCGGATTTTCCGCTGCTATAATGGTTTAGTTTTCAGCTTATGCACTGTCTCACCTGCTTTATGTCAAAGTTATGTTATTATTATATATTTTTTCCATGCGCTGTGAGATATACTACAGGTTCCTTACTAGGTCAAATTCCTTTCTTTTCCTTTCTTTGGCGACCGTCCCGTGCTAGTCGAGTATTGGCACAGCGCACTTTCGTAAGAAATGTCGGTTGGTGCGGGGCGGGCCGTCACAGGTACACCTAGCCTATTACTTCCTCTTTAAGCCATCCTTACAGAATGGACATTTCGTGTTATAAGATATTAGAAAAGGAGGTCTACATTGTTTGTCTCCACCTATCCTATGTTGTACGTGCATTGATAACTTCTAATCCAATTTGATGTGCAGAACCATATACATTGAAAACATGTCTGCACTCAACTGAAACATCACTTCATCCTCCCTGTCCAAGCCTACATTCTACCTACATTCTCAAATTGGTATTTTCACTTCACACAAGCACCGCATATTGTCAAATTATACAGTAGATACACATGGCTTGAAACGAGAACTGCATGTACACCTATCCTACTCACGCACAACTACACCTTCTGGTCTCCAATCCTTCATCTCCAAGCACTGTTGCATACATTACCATCCTTTCTCAAGTCCTATCCCAGTGTGTTTTCACCGTCTACATACCAGCCTATACATATTTTTCTTCAGCATCAAGTATTGACACCGTCAAATCAGAAGCAGACCTACCCTATAATACAAATGAAAGAAACTTGCGTGCCAAACAACTACCGGAAACGTGCGCACCAAACCAAGATTTACGTGATTGTCATACCTCCATTCTCTATAAATACACTACCCATTTCTCCCCTTTCATTCCAGCAAGGAAGAGGAACTGAAATCTGCTACGCAATTATAAACGAAAACAAATACATATATACATGTACGAAGCAGTTTTGGTTTTCCATTAAAACCCTTCAACCGAATCAATGAAATGGTTTATGACGAAACTGTAGCAGCATAAGGCTTGGAAACTGGTGCTTTTCGAGGTAGAAATGGTCGGAGATCGGTGATGGTAGTGTAAAAAGGCGTGGTATTCGAGCAGAAGGTGTTGTGATGGAATGATGAGAAGATGCGGAGTTTGAGTGGATGATACATGCGTTGAGAAGGGGAGGAGTTGTACCAGGTTAATACGAGGTTATGGGGAGCGTGCGGGTGTGAAGGAAGGTGAACAGGGTGCGGTTGCCTGAGTGTTGTAGGAGGCGGGTAAGAGAAAAGCAGTTGGGAAAGGTGAAAATACGTTATACATGGAGGGGTGGAATAACATGCATAGTAATTACATGTGTGGCTTGGTCTACTGAGTGTTTTGAAGGAGCTATGGAGGAAGTAAAGCAAAACTGGATCATTTCGGAACAGGCGAGGAGGGGCAGAATGTATGGGAAGCTGGCGGTTTCAAGAAACAAGAAGACGATGTATGGGGTAAAATAATGTGCCTAATTATATTTTGATAACACACTTAATATTTTATTTAAACATATTTTAACATTGGCCTACGTACTGCAAATTGCCCAATCTAAGTTATTACTATATTATTATAACGCAAGTAAGAAAAGGGTAAACAATAGTATAACTGGGGAGTTTTATTGTGCATGTTCATATTATTCTACCGCCTACCATTTCAGATCTGCTCAAACGAGTTCGTATTGACTTGTTAAAATGACTAATTAAGATTAAACCAACTTTAAGGTAGTTAATTAACAGTACACCGTGCCCAACTTGTTTGACCATACATATAAATGCCTAATCTTCAGTTAATTAGTGTAAGTATGGACATTATATATTAACGATACTTAACGTATAACGGCCTGGGAGATGCATCCGAAAGCATATGTGTCCATATTGTGTTTAGATTTGCCTAAGCTATTATCAAACTGTGGATTAATATGTGCTTAACCAAACTATTTTGTATTCAATTCCCTATAATATATACAGTGCCTGAAAAAAAAAGTAGGAATGTGCCTCGCCTGTTTATAATGCCTAATGCTGGTTATAATCATATCATATTTTGTATGTGGCCACAAGTATCTAATTATGCCCAACTATGTTCATTTATATTGCGCCTAATGTAAGTTATACAATAAACGTAAGTTGGTTTTAGTTAGTGATGCGTATAGTTATTAAAATTTATTCAACCCTAGCTAGTTTTTATAAGTATCTAATTAGTTTTCTTAACTTGCCTAATACCATTTTTACTAACCTGGCCAATTCGTACTTTTACTTGATTTACATAATGTTAGATACAACAATGGTTCGTGATTTTTATATGTAAGTAACATAAATAAAAATTTAAGTAAATTATTATCATTTAAAATATTATTTAATATAATAAGTAATATTTAAATTGATATTTTAGTGAATGTCATGTTAAAACTATAACATTGTCATATAGCACCGGGATCGGATGAAACATGTGACGTTAAGATCATATCGACAAACTTAATGTTGTGGGATGGGACGGAACTATACGCAGCTGGAGGCTTGTAAAACAAACCATTTCGATGACAAATGAAATGCAAGGTGAGTTCAACTCACTCAGTTTTATCCTACTTATATAATATAAGTTAGGTTTAAATATTTGTGTGTTATGATGGTTGATTGGTTGATGGATGTTTTGATTGTTGTTATTGTTTGATGGTTGAATATTATATCTGTTTATTGAAATAATATTGTTGGGATAACATATTTGGATGCAGGGAAAAACAGGTCGGATGGATCCAACTGGAATCCTCACATTTATTGTTTGTTTTCGTATTACAATTATATGAACATGTTAACCGATATGATTGGATGTTTGATTTGATCATTGATTGTCGATTCTTAATATGTTTGTTTTGTTTTTACCAATAAACAGTATTGGTTGAGTAATTGGCAGTAGCCGGCCTAAAAATAAATCGTTTTCAAAATATTGATTTACTGCTAAGTGAATCGACGGTATAAAGTTATAAAATTTATTTTATAACTGAAGATAGATTTTTAAATCTATTATATTGAATAAAAGATTAATAAAGGAAATTAACATTATTATTTAAGTTATAAGTAGTTATTAAATGGTTTTCTAAACCAAATTCTGATATTAATAAGACTTATAAGCAAACAAGTAGAAATTAATGTAATGATTAACAGTTGGACTAATTGGTTTCAAGAAACAATTAAATGGATTTATGTAAATTAATTATATTATTAATTAATTTAAAAGAATGGCTGATCGGAATCGATTAACAAAATAATCATGGTTTAAGTTGACGAAGTCAACTGATTTAATTTAAATTAGTTATTTGATTAATTTTTCTTGAATAAATCTAATGAAATAGATTAATAAATATTTGTTTTAATTTAATAAGATTATAGAAAGAAATTATTACTTATTTTAGTTAATAAAGAATTTAACTACCCCAGGGTAGTAATTAATGAAGTAAATTACTATTTTAATTAATAATAATTCATGTGATTTTTTTTAGTAATCAAAGTGGGAAATAAAGATCTAGTTGAATTTTGAACGGAGTTGTCGAAAGGAGTTGATAAACAGGTTATATATTTTAAAACCAAGATTATAAACGGGGCTATAAAAGAGAATTTAAGCAAATAAACTAGCTTAAATAAATGTTTACATAATATTGGAATTAAGTAAAGAAAAGTGAGATAAAAGGGGTTTTATATTAACCTAAGTTTGTAAACAATATTTATAAAATGGGACGTGAGGCTAAAACGTAGTGTTAAATTAACATTATTTAAAATTGGAATGGAAACTAGATTTTTAAAAATGGATAATGGTTGAACTGAATCAAAAGTGGGATAATATGGGTTGATGATGAGTTAAGAATATTATTGATTAAGGTCTAAGAGGTAATTTAAAATACCCCAACTTGTACAACTTCAGGATGGTCAAGAGATGATATTAATTGTGATGGTGAAGATGTGAAAAGGAATTTAGAGAGATAAATAATAATCTAACGTTATTTGGAGAATTTGGGAATATATATATATAATGGATTCCAAACTAAAAGGAAATTAAAACGGGCTTGAAAATATGAAATGATATTTCTATAGAAAAGAAAAAAAAGAGATTTGTGAAAATATAACGATATTGTCAAAGTAAAAAGATGAGATTTAGAAGGGGGATTATTCTAAAAAGGGTTTTGGGAGATTAATATATTGAAATGAGAATTGAATACCATATTTGTAAGAATGGAATGTTTTAGAAGTTCTAAATTAACCGTTTGTTAATTATTTTTAAATAAAATGGGGTCGAATGATGCTGAGTACTAAACCAGTAAATTTATTTTTTATTTCATGATTGTTATTTGATAGTTAAATAACCGACTATCAAATCTGACCAATACGATTGTTGGTACGGAAAGACCGGGATCGAATTTATATTCGAAAACCATTCCATCCAACAAATATGAAATGTTGAAGATATCATATACTGACCAAGACAAAGAAATTGAAGACCATGGATCTTCATAAAGCGGTAGAATTACTTATAATCTCTGGTTTATCGACCAGAGATATACTGTGACGCTATCGTGGTTGAAATCGACGGATTTGCAAGGACTACTCGCTACTGATCTATAGGGTGATTCCTAGGATATGGTAGGAGAGTGCATTCGATTCATCCTGTTCTTGGATGACTTGTACGGACGAATGTCTGACAGAGTATTTCTTGAAAACCATGTACGTTGATTTTTACAAATATATCGAGCGGTGGCAAAAAGGGGCACTTCTTTTATACCCAGAGTATATTTGTGGACGTCAATTAGTGATTTGACGGATCTGACAATGTGGAATTCAAAGTAATTGATGACCAGATGTACTAAAGGTGGATTCCAGCCTCAAGCCTCACAACCGGAAAATGACAAAAATCGGGCAGGCAGCATATCTATGTGGATCGCTCCCATTACTGTGTATAATCACCTATCTAGAGAAATTTTATTTCCTCCTTTAATCTATTTCAATGCTGCCCCTTTCGGGAAACGGTTGCTGATCCCAACCGTTGGTGATATACATTCGATACACTCAAGTGAAATGAGTGGTCGGTCATGTGTAGTCGGGTTGCAAGACGTTCTTGTTGAACCCAGTGTATTCCCCTCTAGAGATACACTATAGGTTGGTGGTTCCATACCTTGTCATAGTCAGAATTCAATATCCAATAAGCGCCTGTGATTTTGATTGTATACTATATATGTGGAGCGTGAGATGCAAGTGTCCTGCTAGATTGCTATTTATTTGTATTTAGACTTTATTATAATATCAGAATATATATGTGATTTCAAAATATTTTGGGTTATCGTAAGAGAAAAACCATCCGTATTTATGTGTGGATTTGGTCTTATGATTATCTTTATCTTCCGAAAATATTTTGAACTTAAAAATCAAGTTGGATGATCCCTTTAAAACTTTACAAGTTGTTCTCACTCTGGTTTACCAGTCTGACCCGGTATTTGTAATGCTCGGCTTAGACCGGGCTGCACACGTCCAGGTTATGGGATACTACGAAGTTCAGAAGACGTGCTGGAAGAGTTCAGATATGTTAGTATTTATTCCGCTGTATGTTGTATCTGAGGCCAGAGTATTATAACTGTCCAGCTGTGAATGTACTCTGATGATTGTAAATTTTATTAAAAGCTCTCAGTAAAGATTTATTTCTATATTATATTTTGTTCCGCTGCGATGTGAGATTTTGATTCTGTAGCGTTTTTCTTCCTCTTCTGTTCTAATATTTCTTTCTTATCTCACCCTCTAAATTCTTTCTATTGGCATCTGGGTTTCCAGTACAATTTGAGTTGGTTGAACAGCTTAAATGGTACTGGAAATTTGGGTTGTCACACAAAAGTCCTTGATGAACAAATTTAAGGGGTGCAATTACCGATGACGGATTAGTCGGCAATTCGGAAGTTCCAAAGCTCGAAAATCTTTTTAAGTCATAGGGATACGAAGTGGGGGAATGAAGAAAAAATGGATTTGGGCTTATACATGGAGGGGGGAGGAAGTCCCTCCAAAACAAAAGAAACAAAGTGTTAGAAGACCGGTACCAATCCCCATTCAATTTATTTCCAAAAAAAAAGAGAAGAGAGGGAAAGTAGGAGACATTGCGGATCAGAATTTCCAAAGTTTGGTCATGGTAATGATCGCGTTCACTAATTGTCAAAGCCCCCATAGCTAAGGCGAACAAGAATTGACGTTTATATCACATACTCACTGATATAAGAACAATTCTTAACAGTTCAGGAGTACATATTCAGAAAAATAAAATGATTTCACATTGAAAATTAATCTACACAATCATACGCCCAAACATATCAACTTTATTATTTCTCATACTATCAATTTTGATCGTATCGCGCAAAAAGACATACAAACATGTGAGTGCATATGCGAATCAATACCAAAAGCAACTTGCTTACACTCTGGTGTAAGCAGAAGCCGAGGACTAACATTTAATTTCTTGAATCGACAGAGTTTAGATGTTTACTTGAGAAATCAAACAGATTCCAGTCCAAACGATGAAGTTCAAACCAGTCAGAACCTTCAATAATGCTGCAACTGCTCGCTTATCCCAATGAACTCGGACAATGCATTGCAACTACTCGGAAATGGTATACTTCCTGTTATATACATTTCTCGATGGAAAGGTCACGACTGTTTGCTAGACACAACTTGGAAAACTTTCCGAATATCAAAAGACTTGTCTTGATTCAAAGCACATCATGTCCACACAAGACATATTTTAAAGGCAAGTGTTACCGAACTTTTGGCCCGGCTATCAGAAGCAATACAAACTAATATGACTCGACCATCACATGGCTAAACGACACAGAAGTGTCATTCAAACGTCTAGAGATCAAGTCTAGATATAGTCATGCAAGTATGATCATCTCAATTGATCAAAACTGCTCTTATATGCATAAGTGTTTGGGGATCGCTAGGAATCCTACTCCGGGATCGATATGAACCCCCACACTCCAAACAGCTCAATAAACAAGTATAAGGCATTGGGGTCCAATACAACTCCCTAACGTACCAGAATTCATCCTAACACTTCAGGGTTTGATATAAATCAGCAATCATCCAAGGTCGGTATGACTTCAAGAATTCAACAACTTACTTCAACTTCAAGTGTTCATGCTTCCCAATCCTTGCACCAGCATATAACCATATTTCACCAAGAAGCAAATTGAAGCAAAAGAACAACTCCAGAAACACGAGTCCTCGAAAATTTGACTAAGTCATTGAGGATCGATACCGATCCTAGGTAGGGCCATCAATTTCCTATAGGACCCGAAACCCGCACAGAAATTAGCAGATTACCCGACCCGGTTTAGTTGGTGGGTCATTTTCGGGTCAACCTGAATTCGACCTGTTTATAAACGGGTGGGTTTAGGGTTGACCCGCTAACCTGATTTTGACCCGCCAAACCTGATTATATGTTGTATCTCTTTCATACTTTTAATTTATTATGTATGTTGTTAGTGTTAGTCTTTTATGTATGTAGTAATCGGTATGCTCATATATTCTTGTGTAAGATGTTATATTTGACTAATTTATTCTTTTATGTTGTTAGTTATTTTATACTTATAACAACTATATCTCTTCCATAGTATTATTCTTTTGTGTATGTAGAATACCATACATTCTTATGCATTGAGAATGATTTTTGGATATGGTGATTTCATGCTTTATATATGTACTGCCATTTGGTGATTTTGTAACTTATTACTGTTGGTGATTTTGTAACTTGCTGCATTTTGGTGATTATATAATAGTGTTGCCTGTTAGTGATTTGGTTCTTTTGTTGTTTATATTAGTGGGCAATATTTGCTAATGGGGTCAAACGGGTAAACACGACTTGACACGTTCTGACATGACTCGTTTAGTTAAACGGGTTACATGGGTCGAGTCAACTCGTTTATAAATTGGTCGGGTTAAGGTTGGGAAAAAATGACCCATTTAATAAATAGGTTGACCTGGCCCGTTTATAAATCAACCCGAACTCGACTTGACCTGAGCCAATATGACCCATTGACAACCCTCATCCTAGGTTCGGCATACCGATCCCCCTTGATATGTTTTCGGGCCATCATGGCCTCTCTTCTCGCACACTTTCATGCTTCCCTCCAAAATCACAGCTATAAAAACCCCATTCTTGAACTTGAGAAGGACTTTTGGCACTTGTATTTTTCATTGCTCTTGTAAGCTCAGTGAACAATACAATCTCGCTCTGTAACTTGAGAAGTTTAACAATAAAGAAAAAAGTTGGAAGTGGACGTAGGCTTTGACAAGCCGAACTATTATAAATATTTTATGATTGTTTTCTTGTGTTTTCTGTATGTAAATTCCCCATTTTCATTTAGTTTTGCTGTCATAGAACTCTTTTAGTGTTCTGCTAACATTTGGACCTCAACACCAAACAACATGAAAAAAGTGAGAGTCATCTCAATATCTAAAACTAAAAATAACAATATCTTTAGGAAATAGGAAGGAACCGTGTTTTTGAATTTCTTTTATGGGTTTCCTCTCATATATCGTTCGTTATTCGCTCATATGAATATTAATATTCAAAGAAGTCAATGAAGGAAACACCATACATTAACCACTCACTAGTGATGCTTAACATGTAAAGGTAGGTGATGGAAAAACTAATTGCGATATTGATTGAAACAACCACCAGGAGAAACGTTTAGACTAGGCTTATCTACATTTTTCTTTCTACGTTTCATAGTAATATGAATTTTTTTTCAATCAATGATTTATTTGTATTACATCTTGTCTACACATTATAGTTATGCTTGGAAAATGATAGTGAAATACAATTCAAGTATTATCAAAACATCGATAACGGTAAAATCATACTATAAATAGATATTATCTAATTGTGAATACAATTATTATCATAACACTAGTAATAGGATGAAATCATTATGAATACATATATTATCTATTAGTTATTATGATAACTAAAATTAAATTTGCATTGCATTACAGAACATAGATCTTGTTCATTGAGCCATTTTACAAATTACTATGTAAATAATGTAAGTTACAATACAATGACTAAACTAACTCAATAATTTAACGTTTAAACTATACAACAATTTAATAGTATTGGGACTTTCAACTGAGATGGAGGAGCCTGTTGTCACACAACCATGCTATAACTACCGGTTATCAAGATGGAAAAGTATGCTATTGACTGCCAGTGTCCTAGCTGCCGAGACGAAGCCAGTTGGCTATCATTTGGGAAAGATGGAGAGACTCTCTCCTGTCTCTATAGGTCATCGACTCACTTGCTCGTTAATCGTAGAATCACAATTTTTTTGTTCTTTCTGTACTGAGTTGTGAGTTTGTTGCTCTGGTTGTTTTGGTGACCTAAGCGAATGCTTCTCCGGCTGTAAGGAAGGTCGGGCACGATCTACCTTAAATTTGTGTTTCTCTTTGACTCAAACTACTTAGTGCATTTTACTATATTACAATAAAAATTGTGTATAGTACAATCTTCCATTATATTCATGTGTATGTGTCTGCTTATATACTATGTTATATTAAGCGCTAAGAGGCGAGGCGATGAAGAGTACACTTGGCTTAATAGTGCTTAAGCACTGCATAAGTGCTAGATTCATGCACAACCAAACTATAACAAAAGGCGCTTAAGCGGTGCCTAACTATTATACAAATAAGTCATTACTTAATACTACTATACAAGTGCTTACATTTAAGCGAGGCGCTATTAAGCGCTAAAAAGACGTGTTTAAGCGCTAGTCGCTTAATACCTTTCGTTATTCCAAAAATTAAGCGATGTAGTTGCAAAAATCGCTTAAGCGCCGCTTAAGCACGTTTTTCATAACATAGCTTATATATGAAAATATCATATGTTATTAAAACCACAGTTAGATAATAAGCACGTCCAGTTAGTGTTTGTTAATTGCATTTGAGTGAGTAACTTGAATTATCTATTTTTTAATGCTATCATTTGTGGGTCAAATACTTGCATGTGTATACTTTTTGATGTTATTGTCATTGATGTCTTTAAAAGTTCAACACCACATACCATTGACTAAACATTATTGGTGCTAACACTACATAAAAAGGGTGTGTACACTGTACATGAACGATCGATATTCAATTCTTCTAATATTATCTAGCCATTATAGCCTAACTAATAAATTTTGACTATCGAGTAAGTATAATCTATTTTCATTCTAAACAAAATAAAAATATAATTTTGCACCATTTTGAACAAGATTCCCGTATAAAAATTATGTTGTTTAATTATCAAACCGATCGTTTGACAGAATTGCTTAGTGTCATTGTCTCAAACCCTTTTTTTGAGATCCAAATAATACTTTCTCTTCTTAGGAATTGCTTGATAAGGATTGACATAATCTAAGTCGATCTCTGCATATATTGTATGCCATAATATAAGGAAATAGAATAAATATCATTAATGATATTATTAAATATCATTAATGATATTATTAAATATCATTAATGATATTATTTCATAACTAAGCATGATGTATAAATGGTATGTCATAATATGAGAAATAGAATAAATATCATTAATGATATTATTCCATAAATATCATTAATGATATTATTCCATAATTGTTGCAGTGCGTATGACTGCATGTAACTTTATATATTTGTGATTCATGAATGGAAAAACATCCTTCTCTTCAACTCTTCAACATGGTATCAGACCCTTGATCCAAAACAATTCAACTTCCTCTTCTTCAATGGATCTCATTAACCAAACTTCATCCTATCAGATTCTTAATGGCAGTGATCCCACAAAGCCTTACACTTTTCTAGGAAAATGTCAATGGTGCCGAGAATAAGGACATGTGATTGCTCATTGTCCTTAATTTAAGCAAAAGTTTCCTAATGCCATTCCTCCTTCAAATTCTCAACCTCTATCAAACCTTCACACTAAAACCTCAAGCAAACATCGTAAATCCCTCTTCCACTTCATCCTCTTCAACATGTCTTCTTGATAATGGTGCTTCCCAGCACGTCACGACAGATCTAAACAATCTATCCCTCCATGCTCCTTATGATGGAACCGAAGAGTTGATCGTCAGTGATGGCAAAGGCCTTAAAATCACTCACGTCGGTTCTTGTTCTTTATCATCACTCAAACTAAATAATGTCTTAGTTGTTCCTGCCATGTCTAAAAATATAATTTCTTTTTCTCAACTTTGTCATGATAACAATATCTCAATTGTCTTTTCTTCCACCTTTTTCATATGAAAGATCTCAAACGAGGGAATATCTATCAGAAGGCTGGTTGCAACAGGCATTTATCAGCTCAAATCCACAACACTTACAGTTATGCAAGCACAACTAGTTCACTTGATTGGCATCATCATTTAGGGCATCCGTTTCGTAATGTTTTTAGGCAAATTATTTCCAAAAATAAACTTCATGTTTCTAGTATCTCCACTTTAGATTGTAATTCATGTGCTTGCAATAAAAGTCATAAACTTCCTTTTTCTACTTCCTCTATTGTGTCTACTTCCCCACTTGAGTATGTTTATTTTGATCTTTGGACATCACCAATTTATTCTCATGATGGCTTTAAATATTATCTTATTTTCGTTGATCATTTTTCTAAATACATTTGGTTGTATAATTTGAAACGAAAATCAGATGCAAAACATATATTCATTCGCTATAAAGCTCTAGTTGAAAAATACTTTCAGCTGCCTCTCAAAACTCTCTACTAGAACAACGGTGGTGAGTATGAAAGCCTATGTAACTACTTGTCCATCGATTGAATTTCGCATCTCACAACTCCACCCCACACCCCTCAACACAATGGCTATTCGGAGCGAGACATCGACACATTGTTCAGACATTTCTATCTCTCTTAACTCATGCTAAAATGCCCCTTGAATATTGGACAAATGCTTGCTCAATAGATGTTTACTTGATTAATCGACTTTCCATGCCAACTCTAAACAATGTGTCACCCTACTTTAAATTATTCGGCCAACATCCTAATTATTTCAAGCTTCGAAGTTTTGGATGTCTTTGTTACCCATGGCTTACACCCTCAACTCTCACAAACTTGAACTCAAATCTCAACCATGTATTTTTGTTGGTTATTCATCTACTCAAAGTGCATATTATTTACTCGAATTAAACAATAATCGTGTTTATCTTTCTTGTCATGTTCACTTCAAAGAAAACATTTATACTTTTTCTAAACTTAAAAATTCAACTGCCTCCTTGTCTGATCTAGAGGAAAAATGGGCACCTCTCACATTATCTATATTATCAAACACTCAATCTTCCTCCTCTCATTCATTGCATACTAACTCACCTTCCAGCACACCTCCTAACTCATTCCCCACTTCACCCCTTTCATCTCCTATATCCGCAACAAACTCATCTCAACCTTCTAATACCACTGTTGGGCTTTCCTCTAGTTCATCTCAATCAAACCTCAATATATCCACATCTACAAATTCAACACCCAACAACCTCAAATGACCACAAGAATCAACATGGCATTAGGAAACCAATCAGTAAACTGTATTTAAATGTGGAGGTCCATGAAACGGAGATCCCAAAAATATCGCCCAGGCATTAAAAAGCCCTGTTTGGCGTAAAGCTATGGATGAAGAGATTAATGCATTGGTGAAAAATAGAACTTGGGATCTTGTGCCTTTATCTATGTCACAAAATGTAGCGTGATGCAAATGGATTTTTTGAATTAAAAAGAATAAGGATGGTAACATTATTCATTACAAGGCTCGCTATGTTGCAAGAGGTTTTAATCAAAGAGCTGGCATTGACTATGGTGAGACTTTTAGCCCCGTAGTTAAACCCGCCACGGTTCGGCTTGTTCTCTCACTTGCAGTTAGTCAAGGTTGGTCATTGCGCCAACTTGACATAAACAATGCTTTTCTACAGGGCACACTCACTGAAGATGTATACACCATACAACCTCTTGGCTACATAGATCTTATACATCCAACACATGTATGTAAATTAAACAAGGCACTATATGGGTTAAAACAAGCTCCAAGAGCTTGGTATAAAGAATTGCGGCAATATTTAATTGAGTTGGGCTTCAAGAATACGACCTCTAATTCATCCTTGTTCACATTGCACAAAAATGGTGACATTATTTATCTGTTGGTTTATATGGATGATATTATTGTTACAAGTAATGCAACCCATGCACTGGAAGCTTTTATAAAAAAAATTGGCGACACGTTTCTCACTCAAAGACCTTAGAGAATTGTCTTACTTCCTGAGAGTGGAAGTAATGCCTCATCCAAAAGGTATTTTCTTGAGTCAAAAGAGGTATATTGCTGATATTTTGTACAAAACTAATATGGATGATGCAAAACCAGTTGCAACACCATTAGCAACTCATCCTCCGTCAACTATACACGGAAATCTTCTCAACAATCCTACTGAGTATCGTACTTTGATAGGAAGTTTACAATATTTAAGTCTTACAAGGCCTGATGTGGCATTCGCAGTGAACAAGTTAGCTCAATACATGCAGCGTCCAACTGAGGAACACATGCAATTTCTACATCGTCTTCTTCGGTATCTAAGTGGTACATCCAATATGGGTTTAATTATACACAAAGATTCATCTCTCACTCTCCATGCTTATTATGATGCGGATTGGGCACATAACAAAGACGACTACATTTCTACAACAGCATATATAGTATATTAGGGAAAGAATCCTATTTGTTGGACGTCAAAGAAGCAGTGTACAAGTGCTAGATCATCTACCGATGCCGAGTACAGGGCAATGGCAAATGCTGCTGCCGAAATTCTTTGGATAGGAAATTTATTCAAAGAGTTTGGTCAAAATCTCACACTCGCGCCAATCATTTATTGTGATAATGCTGGAGCTACATATGTGAGTGTTAATCCGGTTTTTCATTCTAAAATGAAGCATCTGGGATTGGATTACCATTTTGTCAGAGAAAATGTGCAAAGTGGAAATTTGAAGTTCTCTTACATCTCCACTAATGACCAGCTTGCGGATGCCTTCACCAAGTCACTACCACGTACCTCCTTCACAACATTGGTTAGCAAAATCGGTCTTTCATCTTGGTCGTCCGTTTTGAGGGGGCGTGATAAGGATTGACATAATCTAAGTCAATCTCTGCATATATGATATGCCATAATATGAGGAAACAGAATAAATATCATTAATGATATTATTAAATATTATATATGATATTATTCCATAACTGGAGCATTATGTATAAATGGTATGCTATAATATGTGAAATAGAATAAATATCATTAATGATATTATTCCATAAATATCATTAATGATATTATTCCATAATTGTTGCAGTGCGTATGACTACATGTATCTTGTAACTTTATATATTTGTGTTAGATCCAAAAAATGGCTCTAACGCCCAAATTATCTGAATTAGCAGAGATTTATATCTAGAAATGCAAGAAAACACAGAAAACACACAAGGTTTATAGTGGTTCAGTGTTAACGAGCCTACATCCACTTTATATCTATGATTATACGTAAGATTCAAGTACAATCAATGATTTTTCTCTCAATCTCACTTGTACAATGATGATTCACTCAATAATTTCGAGCTAAGACTGTTAAGAAATTATAAGATAACAGTAATGGTGGAAACAACACTTGAAACTGCCAAAAGATCCTGAAAAATGCCAAGCACTGGGCTATTTACAGGTGATGTTTTCAGGCGGATCGTGGTCATACGTGGCACAAATCCCGAGGATCTCGGACTGGTTCGTGAGTGGATGGAGAAATGGTCAATATGGCAGTTGTGGACAAATGTCGTAGGATCCTTAACTTGCGGATCATGGAAGACCTAGTCGTGGCTACTATTTCCATTTTTTAAGTCGGATCGTGAAACACTGGCGCGAGGCGGGTCGTGGTGAGGATACAACGAGCGGGATCGTGAGAGGGGCATCACGAGCCGAAGGGAACAAGGGAGGACCATGAACCGAGGATGGAGAGGGGACCATGAATGGACTAAGATGGCTTCTTGAGCGAGACTTCATATTGGACTTGCGTGTGTGTCTTGGTGGCTTGGTCCAAAAAGCTAGCCAATATTTTGCCCCCTCGAAGTATGTTTTATCAGAGATGGAACATGCTTCGAAATTGCTGAACTATCTTTTCATGAAGCGATGTGAATGAATAGTCGTATTTGTCTATAACGTCGCATTGCTTCAAAGAGTTGTGTTCTCTGACGGTTGTAAATATCAAATTGAAACTTCGATCATTTCTTCATTTGTCGGCCAATTTCCATCTCTTAGATTCCATAAGATATTGTGATCAACTTGTCAAGTAAGTTTTTACGATCATTGGAACATTGTTGCGACTCGTGAATAAGGCATATATCATGGATTAGAAGATGAACGGGCTTTTCTTTAGATCGCGATGGACATCTTAGCCTTGGTCGTGGGCTATAGGCAGGCGGGCCGTATCGCGAACGGGCTAATGGCTCGTGGCCCATGGACTTCCATGGTTCTGAATAGGACAAAGAAAGGAAGCCTAAGGGTCAACACATCTTCTATATAAACCAGGCTTCCCCTCCGTTCCACCTCTTCTTCTTCTTTTTACTGTCATCGCCCTTCTTTTTAGATCCAAACCTTCGATTTGCAGTTTCCAGAATATAATTTCATCCCCTAACTTAAACTAGAAAGGTAATTATGCTCAGAATGCTCTCATATAATTTCATCCTTATCTCTCTTTGCTCCGCTTGATTTTTCACTGGTATGGGTAGCGGAGTTTGTGGTGTCGAGGTCGAAGGAAGGCGATGGCGTGATGGGTTCAGTTAGGACGAGAGTGTGGGATCATGCAAGGAGAAAGTCGATGAGGAAGAAGAGAGGCTCCACTAGGTCGATACGCAGACGGCATTGATGCGGTTCGTGACGAGGGCGCGCTAGAGGAAATGAGGTGGTTTATGGTTAGAGACAAATTGGCAATAGAGTTGGGTAGTGGCTTGGATCGTGGTGATGGAAGGGCAGTGGTTCATGGTGGTAAAGAATGGTGCGGATCGTGGGGGTCTTTCATGAACCATACGGGCGACACGATGTCGGTCACGAACCTGGCTTTCCCAGAGCCGAGCCTTTCCACGAGCCAAAGTCCTTCAACGGTCCGAAATCTTTCCATGAGCGTGGCTTGTTGTAGATCTAATATTCACGAGCCGGTCTCTGTCCCATGATCCGAGTAAATCGCGATCTGATCCCTAAGGTTTCAACGAACCGGATTTTTTGATGATCCCAGATACATATTGACTTAAACAATGCATCGTAATCACAATATATTGGACAGTTAGGTTAGAGCCTTTGAGATGAACTTTTTGTACTGATCAACAACATGACTTTACAACATACTTATTACGTTTATCCAATTTACTTTGTGATTTTCTTTTCCAGTGTTATACACACTTGCACACACCAGCACTTGCACACGCACAGGGTTCATGGGTAAACTGCATCCTAATCTTTCATGTTTACTCGCCAAAACAGCAATGTCAGATAGACGCTCCTTGACAATATCCGAAAGGAGAGCGGATCCAGAGTCTTCGCAACTTCACAATCCTGACGTGCTCCGATCAGGCTCAGATTGGAGTAATTTTTACTCTGAGTACAAGACAGATACAGAATCAGATCCTTCCGAGAGCACATCGCTCGAGGAAGAAGAAGAAGATGACCGAGCTCCGGACGAGATCCCCAGTGTTGAGGAAATTGAGGAAAAGAAACTCATTGATTCTCTAGCTTCCAAATTAGACGATATAAAGCTTAAGAAAATATGCTTGAGACACGGGATCTCTTAGGATGACGTGAAAACTCCAGGAGGCGAGGATAGGCCTCATTCTTCCCCCAAAAGGGTACATGACCGTTAGTAGGCTCATGTGTTAGGTAGGCGTTATTCCTCCATTTCCACCGATTGTTGTTAAGACCTTAAGGCGACTACGCATTGCCCCCATGCAACTTCATCCTAACGCGTACGCGGCTTTATACACTCTATGTATTGCATATGCGGAGATTCTACAGACTGAGCTCACTTTCAAGGATTTGAAATTCTATTATCTCTTCAAACACCGTTCCACAGCAACTCCAAACTTCACTTTCTTTGAGTCAGTGGCCAACAGGAAGGTTTTTTCGGAGGGTCACAGCAACATAGGGGATCCCAAAGCTTATTGGTTTTACATAAAACACCAAGCCGGGTGTGCGAGGAAGCGGCTAAAGTCAAGTAAGCCTTAAGTCTCTTGATGCATGATCTATTTGCAAAATCAAGGTGCTAACACGTTTCCTTTTTTATGCAGATGACATTTTTCCAAAAAGGAAGGTTCAATATATGAAGATCGACTATCCCGCCTTCTCAAAAGCACATCTGATTTCTTAAAAATCAAGAAATGTATCACTGACGAGAATCTTCACAAACACCGTCTTTTGGACATAAGATATGGGCTTGGCTTAGGTGGTAGGCCTTACAAGTATGTGCCCCTACTGGTGTGGAGTCTAGCAGCATACCCTCGGCTGGGGGAGAGGGGACCACAGAAGCCGCAAAGGTGGTTGAGATCCCTAAAAGTCCTTCACCTCTGATTGACCAAGATGACGAGGATCTCAATGTGTATAAGGGAGGCGAAACTCAAATTAGTGAGCCGGAAGACAACCCTTCCTTTGAAGGACAGTCTCCCGCGAAGACTCCACCACCAATCGAACCTTCGTTGATAGATGAGCAAATACGTGAGGGTTTAGAAAAGATTCCCTTACCAGATGACCTCTATACCTCCGGAGATTTTGAAGGGGAACCATTTTTCCCTACCTCCGAGGGAGAAACTTCTCTAGTTAAAGATAAAGAAACCGTGCAGACAAGCCAGACTTTGGGCCCTGGTCTGTTAGGGGGATTACACGGGCATACACACCTACCACATGCACCACTTGTCGCGACACCTTTACACTAGTCATATCTGTAACTCTGATCTCCATTTGTTATTTTCTGCAGGAAGCAAGCCTCTTCGTCATTCCTACTCCTACCGCGCTCTTCGAGAGAATACTCCCAGGCTTTCTTCCATGTCCGAGCATGATCGCAGCGATAGTCGTGGGAGGAATAGTCAAAGACGTTCTGATTCCTATCAACCTCATTCCCCACGCTCTCGCTCTCCTTTTTAGCAAGATCTTGGTAAATCCCACAATCGCCAATCGCCACATACTGGGGGTAAAGAGATTCCTAGGGCACCAATTCCTCTAAGGGGCTTATCTCTGCACAGTAAATCTTCTAAAAAGCCTCATGATCCCAAGGGAAAACAAAAGGAACCAAGCAAAGATAAAGAGCAAGAGAAAGCAGCTCTCGTTTCTTTGGGTCAACAACATTTATAGTCCTCTACTAAACGAGAAGTGGCCCTGGCTCCTGACAAAGAGGCAAAACTGGAGCGCTTGCGGAAGCAATTTCCCGAAATCTATTTTGAGAGGATGGTCTTCGTCCCAGACCTAGAGTCGGTTCCTAAGGATTGGGATGACGAAGTTGTGGGACGCATCGCCCATGTAGCAAAGCAGTATAGGATGATGAAAAAACACGCCAAGAATCTTTCGGATGTTATCTGTACCTTGGAGACGGATGCTGTAACACCCAGGATTTTTGAATAATCGAATTAACTAAAATAAAGAATAATTAATCTCAGACGTGAGAATTATGGGAATGGGGTTGCGCCATTGTGTTCGTCTCGGAATTCTGGTTGAAATAGAGTCCGAGTTTGCGGGAAACGGGTACCAGATGAAGGAGTTATGGATGAACGAAGTTTGGTGGCAAAATAGAAAGAAAAAAAAAGATTGCACTGGCGCACTTGGGAAGTGCGCCAGTACAAATTTGCACTGGCGCGCCTGCCAAGTGCGCCCAGGCCGAGGCAGCAAGCCTGCACAACTTTCTGGTTCAGGCTGACCCATGTTGCTGAGTCCTTTCTGACTCCTTGCTGAGTCATTAGGGCTGAGGTGTCGCCCTATCTCGACTTAATGGTTTCGATTAACCCTAAGATCATCTGATGGCTTAAATTAATTCAAAACTCTATAAAGAGACCCATAGACTCAAACCCTAAATCAGAATTAAAACTGAAACTATGGCCGTCATGTTGTTGTCTTGAACCCTAGAGCAGCCGCCACCAAATTAAAGAGGAAGAACAGAAAATCCAATCAGTACTACTCAACCCTAACAGCGAATCTTCTTCAAAGGAGAGCTAATTCAACTCCAGAAATCAGAATTCACAACTCAAGACTGCTTTTGAGTTGTGAGTTCGATAGTTTTAATAAAATAATTAGTAATTTAATTGGATTAACTTATAATGCGGATTGTATGGATGTGATATGAATTATTGACTACATGTTGTAATTATGTTGTAGAATTGTTTTGTAATTTCTATGATGTTATGTTATGATGCTATCATTTACGATGTGAAGTTATGATGCTATCACCCATGTTATAATCCTATGATTGGCTTATGTCTAGTTGAATCATCATGTTTCATATGCTAGTTTGGTTATGATTCATATTATAAAACATATGTATGCAAGTTTAGGTTTTGGTTTAAACATGAATTATATACAAGTTGGGTAAAATTATATGTGACCTTACATGATTATGACATCTAGTTTATGGGGAAATTTTGATTAAAAGTTAGGCTACGATATGTGTGAGTTATATGCTAAATTCTACATGATACTTTACATGTTAGATACTGTTCGCAAAACGGATTTTCTATTGAATTAGAAAACCGTCGCGAATATTGAAATAACCGCAAGTGCACGGCGTACTATTGTAATACGTAGTGAGTGCGAGTCAATCCACAGGGAAAGAAGTGATTTCAATTTTATTCAATCGAATTAAACCAAACTTTGAATTGTTCTAATAAAAACTATGAAACTAGAAACTAAGTTGAGAGCTAGATATGAAATTAGAGAGTAATTTAGAGGTAAATCCACCCTCACCTTTATGTAAGTTACCAAACATACAATGTATGATCTCAATAAGTGATATAAATGCAATATTTAAACCACTTATGATTCTCATGAAAATGAAACTAAAGAAAAACTATTCTAAGTATGGTCTATGAACTATTGGCTAGAACTATAGACCATCAAATTTTGTTCATACTTTCATTTCACAATCAATAATCACTTAGAAAATATTGATGTAATTTGTGTTTATATTGAATAAGAATAGATCATTTGCAAACGCAACATAACCTATCAAACTCATATGTATAAACTTACATCCATATTCACTAACATTAAGCACATATTAAAGATCACAAACCATACACTTGTTGGACTTACACAAAGTTAGAGAGCATCATTACCCCTAAATCAAGGGATTAGCCACTCATATGTGTTATCATATCAACACATGTAAGTTTCAACATTAGAAAATCAAGCAAAATGAAAGAAAAACTAAGTAGAACAAGAAGAAAACTAAACTAAGAACATAAAGTAAAACTAAGCTATGAACATAAAGTAAATGAACATGAAAGTAAATCTAAGCTATGAACATGAATGTAAATCTAAACTATGAACATGAAAGTAAGACATAGAAATTAAAAGAGACATAAGATAGACACAAAAGAAATAGGCTTGGAAGCCATTTTTTATTTATTTGATCACTTACACTTTCATATGCTAAAAAGGAGATGCAAAATACATGAAACAAAGGGGTATACATACATGATCTAAAACCCTAAAACCCTAATGACTTTTCTTGGGAATTCCCCAAAATGGCCCTTCATGATGCTTCTAATTGATCTTAGCCACTAATATGTCATGTAGAATGCATGAGGCCTTTTGTCTCATTCAATAATATGAAGCAAGTGGGCTAGTTGAAAGATGGGCCCTCCACTATCCATAAGATGTATTAATTCTTTGCCTTCTCTTGTGTATGTGCATGCTTTCCTTCATCTCTTCATGTGTATATATCATTTTAGCTCCTAAATTCCTACAAGAGTAAATAACAATGAACGAGTAAAAGATTTCACAAATTAAAACATGCACAAGTGACCCCCTTTTTTCCCAAAATAAGTGATGATTTTGAAAATATTTAAAACATGGTTTGATCACATAAAATACCCAAAAATTCATTTATTAAACTAAACAAGAGTAAATATGTGAATATAAATGTGCATTTTTACGTGCACATCAAATACCCCCACACTTATCTTTTTATTCGTCCTCGAATAAAGTAAAGAAATTAAGATAAATCCACTTTCGTAGGGAGCACGATTGCATTGAGCGTATGCAACAAGCCGTTAAACCTCTGGGTGTCCCCAGTAGGATGAGTGTTGTCTCGTGAGGGTTTTCAGCGGATACTACCCACAAAATCCAAAAGTGAAATGCAAAAAATGCAAGATTAGAAAATATGTACAAGATGAATGCAAGATTGTTTACAAATGGGTAATTTACTTTTAAATTTTACACGAAGGAATTAGCACAAGTATGGGTCGTCACTTTGAAATTTAAGTCCGTTACTAATCAAAACTTCAAACAAAAGTCAGTTATCGCTACAAACTCCTCCAGCTTGGCCAGTTGTTTTGGTAAAAACATAGTGCAAATATGAAATGAATTCTGTAATCGATATCAACAATCGTAAGATGGCATCTTTAATTACTTTTGGTTAGCAAGTTAGGTCAAATAAGTGAAGAGTGTGCTTGGATTTCAAGTGCTAACTCTCTCTTTATTACAAAATATTTACATTATTATTATTATTTACAAATACCTAGGTATACCACCCCTACACTGCACTACGACTTACGTGAGGGTCAGTAATCCTAAGGTGTCCAACTCATAAAATGAGACCAAGATATACCGACGCTGACTTTGTCAACAAGGTGCCGGATAGAGCTTGGCGGGTTTGCACACCAACGCCAGATGTACCAGCAATGTTGGATACCCTTGGATTATTATATATATATATATATATATTCTTTTTTTTAAGAGAGAGAGTTTAGCGAGAATATCTTAGCACAACTTCACTTAAACGATCTAAAATGTTAACGTGAGTAATATAAATTAACCATTCATTTAATCGGATTACAATTTAGAAAACATTTCATACTCATCACCTACGAATCTCCATATAAACCAGTTACACCAAATTTGTTCATATTTCAAACTTTTCTTTTGTTATCCATTGAGAGAAGTAAATTCCAAATATTTTAATCGTACGACTTAAACCGTATGCTAACTTCATCATGTCATATATTAAAAGTAAATAAAAATGCAAAACATTTCTTTTTTTTTAAGAAAAAGAAAAAGGGTAACTTTACAACTTAAACTATGCAAAATAAAATGAAAATGAGACTCCCCCCACACTTAATTTTCGACTGAGTCCCCACAGTCAATGCATGACACAATGAGTGAACAGAAGAGAAATATTTACATATTTACAAAGGAGGGTTAACTTAACTTTCTTACTTGACGTAGCATGGCTCATGAAGAATCATGAGCTCCTCCTCTCGATCAGTGGGTAATTCCAAGAATGGTTTTAGACGTTGACCATTGACTTTGAATATAGCTCCATCCCTCGGATTTTCTATTTCGATGGCACCATGTGGAAAAACAGTTCGAACAACATATGGTCCGGTCCATCTTGACTTTAACTTTCCAGGGAATAAATGAAGTCGTGAGTCATATAATAGAACTTTTTGGTTTGGCAAAAACGTTTTTCTTAGGATTGAGTTGTCATGAAAAACTTTGGTTCTTTCCTTGTAAATTTTCGCAGTTTCATAAGCGTCATTCCTAAGTTCTTCTAATTCATTGAGTTGCAATTTTCGGTTTTCGCCAGCTTGTTCAAGATCAAGGTTTAAGTTTTTTATTGCCCAAAGTGCTTTATGTTCAATTTCAACGGGTAAATGACAGTCTTTACCATAGACTAATCGGAAAGGGGACATTCCAAGATTAGTTTTAAAAGCAGTACGGTAAGCCCAAAGCGTGTCGATCAATTTCTATGACCAATCCTTTCGGTTTTTATTTACAGTTTTCTCCAGAATCTGTTTTATTTGACGATTCGACACTTCGACTTGACCACACGTTTGCGGATGATAAGGAGTGGACAACTTGTGGGTTATCGAGTATTTTTTCATTAAGGATTCAAAAGATCGATTACAGAAATGTGTTCCATTGTCGCTTATTATCGTGCGAGGTGTGCCGAACCTCGAAAGGATGTTTTCTTTTAGGTATTTCACGACAATTTTATGATCATTTGTTTTACATGGAATGGCTTCGACCCATTTCGAAACATAATCAACGGCAAGAAGAATGTACAAGTTTCCGAAAGAATTTGGGAATGGTCCTATAAAGTCAATACCCCAAACGTCGAAGATTTCGATCGTAAGGATGGGGTTCAAAGGCATCATATTTCATCGAGAAATCTTTCCTAGCATTTGGCAACGACTGCAAGTTTTACAGAATTCGAACGCGTCCTTAAAGAGAGTGGGCCAATAAAAACCACATTGAAGCACCTTTTCGGCGGTTTTCCTAGGACCAAAATGTCCACCGCAGGCATGATCATGGCAGAATGAGAGAACGCTCCTAATTTCGCTATCAGGAATGCATCAACGAATGATTTGGTCCGGGCAATACTTAAACAAGTATGGGTCGTCCCAGTAGAAGTATTTCACTTGGGACAGAAATTTGTATTTATCTTGTTTGGACCAACAAGAGGGAGTTTCCTTAGTGACTAGATAGTTCACTATGTCGACGAACCAAGGGTCGATTGAAACAGAAAGGAGTTGTTCGTCAGGAAAGTTTTCGTTGATCGACAAAGAAGATGGTGCGTTCGGAAGACGATACAAGTGATCGGCTATAACGTTGTCGGATCCTTTTTTGTCTTTGATTGTAAGGTCGAATTCCTGGAGTAAAAGTATCCATCGAATTAAGCGTGACTTAGCGTCCTTTTTAGCAAACAGGTGTCGAAGAGCAGAATGGCCAGTGTAGACCGTGATGTGAGAACCAATCAAGTAAGATCGAAACTTCTCAAGTGCAAAAACGACAGCTAAAAGTTCTTTTTCGGTGGTCGTATAATTGAGTTGAGCGTCGTTCAAGGTCATACTCGCATAGTAAATTACGTGAAGGATTTTTTTATGCGTTGTCCTAAGACAGCACCAACCGCGAAGTTAGAAGCGTCACACATGATTTCAAAAGGAAGTTCCCAGTTGGGAGAGCAGATTATCGGGGCTGAAATGAGTTCGTTTTTCAGACGTTCAAAAGAGGCAACGCATTCAGCGTTAAAGTCAAATGGAATGTCCTTTCCTAGAAGAGTAGTTAAAGGATGGGCGATTTTGCTAAAATCTTTCACAAAGCGTCGGTAAAATCCAGCAAGCCCTAGAAATGAACGAATGTCCTTAACGCATTTTGGAATGGGTAGTTTTGAAATAACGTCAACTTTCGCTTTATCTACCTCAATGCCATTATTTGAAATTATGTGTCCAAGGACAATGCCTTGTTTGACCATAATGTGACATTTTTCCCAATTCAACGTTAAGTGTTTTTCTTTACATCGATTCAAAACAAGTTCAAGATGATGTAAGCAAGAGGAAAAAGAATCGCCAAAGATCGAAAAATGATCCATAAAAACTTCAAGAAAGCGTTCGATCATATCGGAAAAAATGCCTACCATGCATCGTTGGAAAGTTGCAGGAGCGTTGCAAAGTCCGAAAGGCATACGTCGATAAGCGAAGGTACCGAATGGACATATGAAAGTTGTTTTCTCTTGATCTTCGGGAGCGATTGGAATTTGGTTATAGCTAGAATAACCATCAAGAAAGCAATAGAATTCATGACCGGCTAAACGTTCAAGCATTTGATCGATGAAAGGAAGAGGAAAGTGGTCTTTACGTGTTGCAGCATTCAATTTTCGATAATCAATGCAAACACGCCAACCCGTTTGAGTCCGAGTAGGAAGAAGTTCGTTTTGTTCGTTTGCGACGACGGTAAGTCCAGACTTTTTAGGAACAACGTGAATGGGGCTGACCCATAAGCTATCAGAAATGGGGTAAATGATACCGTTGTCAAGAAGTTTAAGAATTTCTTCGTGAACTACCTCTTTCATCTTAGGGTTAAGCCTACGTTGCGCTTCGCGAGTGGGTTTGGCTTCGTCGGTTAAGTGAATTCGATGTTGAACGATTGCGGGGCTAATTCCCTTGATGTCAGAAATGGACCAACCGATTGCGTCTTTGTTTTTAGAAAGAGTTGAAAGAAGAGAAATTTCTTGATCATGAGTTAAATTTGAAGAAATTATGACAGGACAAGTATCGTTATCACCTAAGTAAACGTACTTAAGGTGACTGGGAAGAGGTTTAAGATCCAACTTTGGTGGTTTCTCGATCAAAGAACTTGGTTGAGATTCAGGCTCAACTGAAAGTGATTCAAATGGAAGCGTGTATTCAACTTCGTTAGGAGCGTCATGGAACAATTTGTCGTACTTGGCCTCACACTCATCATTAAGGTCAATCGATTCGTTTTCGGAATTTTCGTGAATGGCATTAACTTCCAAGGTTTGGTCACACGATTTATTCGAATGACTTTCAAGATTGAAAATGTTAAGATCTAGAGTCATGTTTCCAAAAGAGATTTTCATTGAACCGTAGCGACAATTTATTAAAGCATTTGAAGTAGCCAAAAAGGGTCGTCCTAAAATCAATGGAATTTGACTCATTGGATTATTGACGGGTTGAGTTTCCAGAACAATGAAATCGACAGGGAATATGAATTGACCAACTTTGATGAGTACATCCTCGATTTCTCCGATGGGTTTCTTAATTGAACGATCAGCAAATTGAAGAGTGATTTTCATTGGCTTAATTTCACCCAAACCAAGTTGTTGGTAAACAGAATATGGAATCAAATTGACACTTGCACCCAAATCTACTAAGCATTTGTTAATTGTTTTATCTCCTATCGTGCACGAGATCGTAGGGCATCCAGGATCTTTGTATTTAACGGGGATCGATTGGGTCAAGACTTCGCTAAGTCCGGCGGCTAGGAAGACTTTCTTGGGTACATGAGTGTGTCGTTTTTGGGTACACAAGTCTTTGAGAAATTTAGCGTAGGTGGGGACTTGTTGAATGATGTCAAGAAGAGGGAAGTTAACTTTCACTTGTTTGAAAATTTCCAACATCTTTTCCATTTGGTCGGAGTGTTTCTTTGGTCGAAGACGATAAGGAAATGGAATACGAAACTCAGTAGGTTGGTCTACAAGAGTTGGAGAAGAGTTAGACTCGGAATTTGGATCAAGATTATTTGTGGTTTTAGAGGAGTCGAGAGGAAGATTCGGTACATTATTTGGGTTTTCAACTTGATTATCGATTTTCTTACCGGATCATAAAGTCGTGATAGCATTCAACTGAGTTACATTGCTATCCTGAACGACGTGAGCTTGGTTTCGATTTGGATTCTGGCTCTTGGGGTTTGGAATGGGTTGACTCGGGAAAGTGCCTCTTTCCCGTTCACTTACGGATGTGGCTAACTGACTTATTTGCATTTCAAGTTTAGCGATCGATTGACTCGTGTTTTACATGTACGAAGTCAATAAATTTTGCAAATTGTTATTTGATTGGAGATTTTGAGTTGTTGCTCTAGTCAATGTTTCGAGACTTTTCTCAAGTGAAGTCAGTCGTTTTTCGTCTTGGGGAACAAAAGATTGTTGCGCTTGATTTTGAGAAGGTGGCGCAAAATTTTGGAATTGATTTTGTTGAAAGGGGGGATTCGAAGGATTATTCGGAAATGGTTGGAATGAGGGTTGAACCAAATTTGAATTTGGGTTGTTTTGGGTCCACGAGAAGTTAGGATGATTTCTCCAACCAGGATTATACGTTGGAGAGAATGGGTCGTTCCTAACTTTGTTGAAAGCGTTGAGTTGTTCTAACGAGTGTGGGCATTGATCAGCAATATGGGTCGGATCGTTACATTTGAAACACGAAGGTAGAGAAGTTTGAGCTTGATTCATTTGATTTGATGAAAGTACATTATCGAATTTAGTTAACATCGCGTCGATTTTCGCTTCTAAAGCTGATGAAGATCCTATCGAATGAGCGTTTGATCGGGAATAAATCGATTTCTCGTTGGATCGTTCCCATTGAGCTGATTTTTCGGCCAAGTTCTCAAGAAATTGCCAAGCGGCATCGTGATTTTGGGCTAGAAAATTTCCTTGGCACATCGATTCGAGCATGGTTCAAGAGTTATTTTCGAGTCCATCATATAAAATTTGGCAAAGAGTCCATTTTTCGAAATTGTGATGTGGACATTTGACTAGAAGTTCTTTAAATCTTTCGAAATATTTTGCAAAGGATTCTCTTCCAAATTGATGAAAATTGACGATTTCATTTTGAATTTTGGATGTTTTTTCCAAGGGGTAAAATTTCTTTAGAAAAACTTTCACAAATTCATCCCACGTTCCAATCGTATTTGAAGGCAAGCTATACAACCATTTTTCGGCATAATCGGTAAGTGCAAATGGAATTAACCTAAGTTTGATTCCATCGTCACTTAGTTGCTGAAATTTCATGGTTGCACAAACTTGTTCAAATTTGGTTAAGAAAATGTAGGGGTCATCACGTTCAAAATTGCCGAATTTTGGAAGAGTTTTTATGTGATTTGAATGAATTTCAAAGTGATTACCCATTGGGGCGGGCAATATGGTGCAAGAAGGAATAGAAACTCGATCGGGGAAGATTCTATCCATAAGAGTTCGAGGGGGGTTTTCTTCGCCCATGGTTGAAGGGATGTTCGTTCGAACTAAACGATTAGTGGAAGGGTCACGGGTCCAACGATTCGTATTGGTGTCGTGAGTCCAAATACTCATGCACTAGCGAGACGAATAAGAGAAGAAAAGAAAGAGCAAATGTGAGAAGAGAATAAAAGTGAAATTTTTTTTCTTTACAAAATGAGAGTTGTTTTGATTTTTTTTTTTTGTTTTTGTTTTTTTTTTCTTATATATGCATGAATCTAATGCCACTAAATGAATGCGAAGATTAACTACAAAATTTTCTGTCCTTAGTGGCTCCTAACCCAAAACTATATAATGATACGTTTGATTAGATTAAACAAAAAATTTCTTAGCCAGTTAATGGACAGGAGTTATCGGTGCACCAGGAATCACCCTAGAAATGCAACCGAAGGTTTAAGTACCTTCAGAGGAACAACCGAAATAATATTTACGAATCACCATAATATTTATTAGCGGTTATTTCTCTGTCGTAGTCTAGACACCAAGAAATAGTTTGTTCAAATAAATCAAAAATCAAAATATAATTAAGCCCTAAATGAGCCCGCGACTCCCTTATGTCCAACGTCTAACCGTTATTATTAGTCAAATTCTACGATGATATGCAATTTTCTGGGCTAAGGAAGGGTAATAAACTCCGCACCTTATGTGAATTGGGGTGTGCCCTTAAGAAAATAAAATAAAATGAGATGACTGCAAAACAGAAATTAAACGTGTATTAACAATGCAACTACGAATGATTTTAATTTTGTTTATGGATTTTTTTTTAATGCAAATGCAAGCAAACAACAATGCGATTAAAATAAAGGGGTTAAAACACGATACCAGAGGGTCTGAATTTATTAGCAAAATTTTTTTTTTAGCGGCAAATTTTTTAGCACGCAAGCAAAGCGACGCAAAGCAATCCAAGCAAGCGAGTCCAACTTTCCTTTTGCAACCTGAAAGAGTGGAGACGGTATATAAACAAGTGACAGAAAAGAACTTTTTTTATTTTTTAGAGAATCAAAATGAAACTAACAATAAAACAAAATGAAAACAAGATGAGTGAAGAGCAAAATAAAAACAAAAGGCAAAAGAATTAATCTTTTTTTTTAAACTAAAAAAAGAAAAAAAAACTAAAGAGTTAAAATGCAAACTTAAAACAACTAAAAAGAAATCAAAAATTTTTTTTAAAAAGGAAAAAGACTAAAACAAGTAAAACAAAAGAAAATGAAAACCCAACTAAATAAAATAAATCAAAAGAAAATTAAATACAAATCAGAAACGAGAAACTAAACCACAAAGGAAAAGGCAGGCCCAACTGAATCAAAACCAAGCCCAATCAGCCCAGGATTAAAAAGGCCACGCACACAAAAATCTAAAACCACAGCAGTTTCTTCAGCAAATCATTACTTCCAGAAAGAACGAAAATAAAATAATTAAACAATTGGCGATTTTCAAAGGTGGTGGTATATTATCGCTTTGCAACAGGTGAAGGCAAATCGGAATTTGGGGTTAGTGCGAGGCTTGGGTACGGGATGAAGAAGCTGCAGATGGAGGATGTTAATGAGTTGAAGGCTGAACTGTGTTGACGGGGGTTCAATGTCAATTGAATTCGCGATTTGGGTCGAAGATGGCATCGGGTACGAAAACTTCTGGTTTCGTGGTAGACTGTTGAACTGGGATGGCTTGCAATTGAATTGCTGAAACAAGGGGGTGGCGATTAGGTATAGGAGTGGTGATGGATCGAATTGGGTCTGATGACCTACGGTGGTGCTTTTCAATTCGAGATGCGGAGGGCGTTCTGCCCTTGTCTTGGCTTTGGGTTTCGGGATGTTATAGCAGGTGGGCGGTTCGTAAGAGTGGAGTTGTTTGTTGAAGGAGATGAAGCCGATGTGGTTTTGTTGAGGTAGTGGTTGTCTGTGAAGAGGAGTTGAAGAAGTGATTCGGGGAAGAGCAGTTTTGATGAAGGTGTGGAGATGAGTGAACTCGGAATTGGGTTTGGTGAATTTGTGAGGATAATTGAGAGTGGTAGTTGAGAATTAGATGGTTCGGCGGTCTCAGATGATTCTGAGTTGTGGTTTCAACTGGTGGATGGAGGTCGGTTGATTGTTGCGTGATTCAGTTAGGAAATTGGGGGAGTCTCGAGTAGTGATGTAGTTTTTGAATTGGCTCCTGGGAGTTGTGATTGCGGGGATTCGAGTGATAGTGAATGAGGCAATGTTGGTGAAATGATGGGGTGAAGTGGGCAAGCTGTTTTGTAATCAAAGAATTGCACAGGAATGATATGTAATAGAAGTGATATGCTCTATCAATTAGAAATGTAAACACAAAAATGGTGCGGTAGACCGCGAAGAATGAGGAAGATGTTAGTGGACTAACCTGGTAGATGTAGCTGTTGGATCTCAAACATTGGACGTTGGGGTAGTTGTAGCTGTAATTGCTGGTATGTAGATGGTGAGTGATGGTGCAACAGCAGTTGATGGTATAACAGTTTGTGTTCGGAATTGCTAAGAGGGGATGAAGTGTTTGTTTGATATTGGGAAGTTGTGAAGATGATTTGGAAAATATGGCAGGCAAAGTATTTTTGAATATGGCAGGAAGAACAGAATTGAATATGGGGTTGGTGTATGAAACCGAGGAATGTAAAAACAGAATTGTAGAGGTGAATGAAAACTGGAATGTAAAATCAGAATTGTAACAGAATGTTATCAAATGTGAAATAGAAATGTGCCAAATGCTAAGTAAGATGCTCAGCAATGAGTTGAACACAAATAAAACAGCAGAGTGCACAAATTGCAAAACTGATCTTTAAATAAATTTAGCAAGCATTGACAAATGAGTTTGCCCTTTCAAATGAAAGCAACATCAACAGAAAACAACACCTAAATGCATTAGATAACAGAAGACAGGAAAGAAAACAAAACTATTAGAACTTAAATTTTTTGTAGCAAGGACTAATGGAGATGGCCAAATGCATAGGATGTCAGAATGATTTTTTTTTTAAGACTTAAAATAAAACAAAACAAAAAATGCACAACTAATTACAACAAAACACACACAAATGCAATTGAAACTTGATTAAACAAACACAAAAACAAACACATTTTTTTTCTTTTTTCTCTTTTTTTTATAAAAGAACAACAAAATAGAAAATAACACACAAAAGAAACACACACACACAATCAATCTAAACACACAAAACAAATACTAACATCAATTGAACAAACAAAACACAAAATGCAACACACACAAGATTCATCCGAAGAGTAGAACTAAAATCAAATTTCTCTCCCCGGCAACGGCGCCAAAAACTTGTTCGCAAAACGGATTTTCTATTGAATTAGAAAACCATCGCGAATATTGAAATAACCGCAAGTGCACGGCGTACTATTGTAATACGTAGTGAGTGCGAGTCGATCCACAGGGAAAGAAGTGATTTCAATTTTATTCAATCGAATTAAACCAAACTTTGAATTGTTCTAATAAAAACTATGAAACTAGAAACTAAGTTGAGAGCTAGATATGAAATTAGAGAGTAATTTAGAGGTAAATCCACCCTCGCCTTTATGTAAGTTACCAAACATACAATGTATGATCTCAATAAGTGATATAAATGCAATATTTAAACCACTTATGATTCTCATGAAAATGAAACTAAAGCAAAACTATTCTAAGTATGGTCTATGAACTATTGGCAAGAACTATAGACCAACAAATTTTGTTCATACTTTCATTTCACAATCAATAATCACTTAGCAAATATTGATGTAATTTGTGTTTATATAAAATAAGAATAGATCATTTGCAAATGCAACATAACCTATCAAACTCATATGTATAAACTTACATCCATATTCACTAACATTAAGCACATATTAAAGATCACAAACCATACACTTGTTGGACTTACACAAAGTTAGAGAGCATCATTACCCCTAAATCAAGGGATTAACCACTCATATGTGTTATCATATCAACACATGTAAGTTTCAACATTAGAAAATCAAGCAAAATGAAAGAAAAACTAAGTAGAACAAGAAGAAAACTAAACTAAGAACATAAAGTAAAACTAAGCTATGAACATAAAGTAAATGAACATGAAAGTAAATCTAAGCTATGAAAATGAATGTAAATCTAAACTATGAACATGAAAGTAAGGCATAGAAATTAAAAGAGACATAAGATAGACACAAAAGAAATAGGCTTGGAAGCCATTTTTTATTTATTTGATCACTTACACTTTCATATGCTAAAAAGGAGATGCAAAATACATGAAACAAAGGGGTATATATACATGATCTAAAACCCTAAAACCCTAATCACTTTTCTTGGGAATTCCCCAAAATGACCCTTCATGAAGCTTCTAATTGATCTTAGCCACTAGTATGTCATGTAGAATGCATGAGGCCTTTTGTCTCATTCAATAATATGAAGCAAGTGGGCTAGTTGAAAGATGGGCCCTCCACTATCCATAAGATGTATTAATTCTTTGCCTTCTCTTGTGTATGTGCATGCTTTCCTTCATCTCTTCATGTGTATATATCATTTTAGCTCCTAAATTCCTACAAGAGTAAATAACAAGGAACGAGTAAAAGATTTCACAAATTAAAACATGCACAAGTGACCCCCTTTTTTCCCAAAATAAGTGATGATTTTGAAAATATTTAAAACATGGTTTGATCACATAAAATACCCAAAAATTCATTTATTAAACTAAACAAGAGTAAATATGTGAATATAAATGTGCATTTTTACGTGCACATCAGATACTAGTTTACACCATTGTTGCGATGTATAAATCACATATGTAAGTTTATGAGTTGGATATGAATCATGTTATGCAAGTTTAGGGTTATTACCAATGCAAGTTTACTCCTTTAGACATAGATCTATGACAATACATGATTGTTTATGCAAGTTTGTGGCCATTATCTCAACAAGTTCACACCTTTAGATTTGGATCCATGACATATGTTGTTTATGCAAGTTGTAACTTTGGTCTATGCAAGTTTTAGATGTAGAACATCATTCACATATGCAAGTTCACCCCTATGTTAGATCTATGTTTTAATTATGTGTATATTGTGATGTTTTCTCTTTATTCCCTGAGTTAGACTATTCGAGTCTAACGTATATTTTACGTTAAACGAACAAACGTACAACGTGGGGTAAAGGGGATAATATTAAAAAGATTTAATTGCCATAAATGCCTTAAAAGGCATAAAATATAATTGTGGTGAAAATTGGTATGATTTTACATACCATAAATGGATGGACATAATTGAGTCAATTATGGACATCGTTAAATTTGGAATTGATTGATAATTTGAATGGGGAAAGTAATTCAAATTGGGGAATGATTAATTAGGAGTAATTAATCGTCTAAGACACGAGGTTAGGCTCTTTTGTGGTGTAAGACTGCCCGAACCCGCCCGGCAAATCCAGCTGCCATAAATGTCAGTCTAGTGTGAGAGGTCTTAGGCATAAACTAAATACGTAACAATTGTAAAGACACGAGGTTAGGCTCTTTTGTGGTGTAAGACTGCCCGGACCCGCCCGGCAAATCCAGCTGCCACAAATGTCAGTCTAATGTGAGAGGTCTTTATGAGGTTACGGTCTTAATGAATTAAGAAACACTTAACCAGATAAGCATGTAGTGGGACATGAGGGGGTTAAGTGGGTGCCTTGGGTGGCATGTGGAATCTAGTGGGTACCTTGGGTGGCATTTGGAAATACGATTAGAAACACTTAACCAAAATTGAAACATGTAATTGAAACATGAATAAAGAAGTGGGTTAAGTGGGATGTACTAGAGGGGACCAAGCTTAGGTGGATAGCTTGTGTCAAGTAATGGGGGCCCATTTCAGCCAGTAACCGATACGTATCTTTGTGGGCTCGACCCAAGTCGAGGACGGGACATGCATACTGGGCTTGACTGTAAGAGGCCAAACCGGGTTAGCGGTGGCAACGCAAGTCCAACGGGTTCATATGCGTGTTTGGACCCGGGCTGGTTGGTAAGACGTTGTTGCATCGTGTAGGTATAAGCCGTGCATTGTTGGTTGTATCGGGTTGCCACTTTGGGGAGTGATACACCCCACTGTGGGGCCAGCACGGGTATCTACGAGTTAGGGAGCCAATCGCTTGGGGGTAGTGGGTACACCTAGTGGAGATAGGGGCAGGCGGCACCTATGAAGGCAGCTAGGGGTGCACGAAACTACCAATATCATTGTTAAGTCTGTAGGCGGGATCAACCTTAGAGTGACTAGTGGTGGTGCAGTATAGAAATTATCCTATACTATTGGTGTAGTTTAGTAATCAACCTATAGTGGTTTAGGTGCGCTTAACGATATCGTTGTTCATCCTATTTCCTTATTTACTCTGCCATACTCAATGGTTCATGGTCATTTCCTTATTCTCCAACTTATGCCTTAACCTAGTTACTTTGTTAATTATATTGTTAAAGTTATCGCACTCGCCAGACTTTATGTCTGACCCCCCTTTGTTTCCTCCTCTTTCTTCCCCCCCCCCCCCCCCACCAGGTGCTCAGGTTGGAACTAGCACCAGTGGAGCTTGATTTTGGACTGCTTTTAGAAGATTGCTTGGATCGCTGAAGTAAAGTTCAGCTTCTCTTTTATTTATGGCTATTTTGATGTTGGGGATTATGTCTTTCAGTTTATGTACTTTGTTTTATCAAGATGGATATTATGTACATGACTTTGGTTTATGGTTTTGATGATGTAACCAAACATATTTACCTTCTGCTGCAATAAATAAAGTTTTAAATTTTCAAGTACTATTTTATATCTGTCTTGTTGTGATTTTCTGTTCTATACTCACTTAAAATTCTCCATGGAAGTTAATGCATTCCCTTTGCGAGTGACATTAATGGACGTGGGGTGTTACATGTGGTATCAGAGCTAAAGGTTACCAGAACAAATATGAATTTTGAAAAACTGTTTTTCAAAAACATTTTTATAAAGAAGTACTTTCAAAAGTATGTTTTAAGGAAAGTATTTTCAAGAGAAAAGTATATTTTAGAAAGCATAACCCCAAGAGCCATATATCTTTCCTTCGGTTCTTTTGTATTGAATCTTTCCTTTTTCGTTTCAGCATGTCTGAAGCATCTGAGATACTAGAGGGTGTTCATGTACCCGATTGGTTTCGTCAATATCTTGAGGCTAGGGCCGCCACCGCAGGTCCAGCAAATGCTCCTCCTCCTCCCCCTCCCCTTCCTCCTCGCGTCGATACTTTTGCTAAGATATGTAAGGACTTTAGAGCAATGGGTGGAAAACCTTTTCACGGGACGGAGACATTTGTTGAAGCTCGTAACTGGCTAAAGGAGGTGGAAGAATTGTTTAGAATCTTTGAAGTGGATGATGAAAGAAAAGTCCAGCTAGCTGCATGGCTAATGAAGGATGAGGCCTCGTTTTGGTGGGAGGTCACTAATGGGGGACGTCCAGTCGATACATGGCCAGATTTTAGGCAGAGGTTTGAGGCGAAGTTTCTCTCGCGGGCTGAAGAGAATCTATACACGGAAAGGTTTTTGGCGCTGAAGCAAGGGAATCTATCGGTGAAAGAGTACGTCAACAAATTCAACTAATTGGCAAGGTTTGGCTTGGACTTGGTGAATACTCCATAAAAGAAGGCTCTAAGATTTGTTAAGGGTTTAAATGAGCCGCTTCATGGGTTAGCTATGACCCACATTCCCATGGGGGCTACCTTCGAGAGACTAGTTGACATGGCGCTCATGCATGAAGAGGAGAAGGGCGCCAATGCTAATAAAGCACCCGAGAAGAAAGGGGATCAAAAGAAGTCGCAACAGCAACAACAGAACAAGAAAGGTAGCAAAGGCAATAATGCTAAGGGGAAGAAGAAATGCTTTAACTGTGGGACACCCGGCCATCTAAGCAAAGATTGTAGGAAGAAAAAGAAGACCGGTTGTTTTCACGTGGCAAGGCGGGACATCTTATTAAGGACTGCCCAAAGAAAGGGCAAAGGGCAGGGTCTACCTCGGGAGGACAGGTGCAAGCTCTTATGGCACCAGGGCAAGGGGACAAGTTCAGGCTCTCATGGTCCCACCGCTGCAAGAACGAGGTAGAGCAATTTCCGTCGAAAGTTTAGATTTTATGTTTGATCATCCTGTCCGTACTTTATTCGATTTTGGCGCATCACATTCGTTTATTTCTACATCATTAGTTGAAACACTGCACCTTGATACTAGTCTAGTTACTGATCCCTTAGTAGTCTCAAATCCTATCGGTGGCTCGGCTCATCTTTCTATGATTTGTCAGGATTTGAGAGTGTTTATCTTGGGCGTTGAGTTTGAGTGCAACGCTTTTGTTCTTGGCTTCATGGGCTACGGTTTAATTCTAGGTATGGATTGGCTAACTAGATATGGGGCCATCCTAGATTGTGAAAGAAGGGTAGTTAGATTGTTGACTCGTTCTGGAAAGACCCTTGATATTTCTTGTGACCCTAGAGGTCCAGTAATGCTTAGCTACCTAGAATCCCTTGACGCATCCGATGATGATTTACATTCTGTTCCCATAGTCCGTGAATATGCTGATGTCTTCGATGAGGTGAGGGGTTTACCCCCAAAACGTGAAATAGACTTTCGAATATATCTAGTAGATAATGCAAAGCCGGTTGCATTGCCAGTGCGCCACATGGCTCCAAGAGAGAGGAGAGAACTCAGTAATCAAGTGAAGGAATTACTTGAGAAGGGGTTCATCAGACGTAGTATATCGGAGTGGGGTGCTCCAGTAGTATTTTCCACGAAGGAAGATGGGTCCCTTAGACTTTGTGTCGACTATAGAGAACTTAATAAGCTTACTAAGAAGAATAGGCACCCACTGCCGAGGATTGACGATCTCTTCGATCAGTTAGTTGGCGCCTCAGTGTTTTCGCAGTTGGACTTAACCACGGGTTTCTATCAGTTGAGAGTGGCTGAGGATAGCATAGACAAGACTGCCTTTAGGACTCCAGACGGTTTCTTCGAGTGGCTGGTGATTCCCTTCGGTTTGACAAACGCCCCTGCATACTTTGTTGACCTGATGAGTAGGGTGTTTAGGGAGTACCTTAATAAATTTGTGGTAGTCTTTGTGGACGACATCTTGATTTTTTTCTAAGAGCGAGGAAGAGCATGCCCTACATCTTAGGGAAGTGTTGGAGACTCTTCGAGCGCATAGCCTTAAAGCTAAATTTTCTAAATGTCACTTTTGGAGGAAGGAAGTGAGATTTTTAGGGCACGTGATTTCCAAAGAAGGGATAGCTGTGGATTCCGCTAAGATAGTGGCCATCCAAGATTGGAAGGTTCCTAAAAATGCTACCGAGGTGAGGAGTTTCTTAGGGTTGGCTGGCTACTATAGGAAGTTCATCAAAGACTTCGCAAAAATATCAGCCACATTAACACGCTTGACGAAGAAGAATCTAGTTTTTACGTGGGACGTAGATTGTGATGATGCGTTCCAACGTTTGAAGAGTGCTTTGACCACAGCCCCAGTCTTAGTGTTTCCAGATGGGAGTAAGCCATTTACCATTTATACCGATGCTTATGGGACAGGACTAGGCGCAGTCTTAATGCAAGAGGGAAGGGTAATAGCCAATGGTGGAAGGCAGTTGAGAGTGCATGAAAGAAATTACCCTACACATGACCTAGAGTTGGCCGCTATTGTCTTCGCGCTTAAGTCTTGGTGTCATTATCTTCTTGGCGAAAAATTCGAATTATTCACTGACCACAAATCGCTAAAATACTTATTCTCTCAAAAGGACTTGAACTTAAGGCAGCAAAGGTGGATGGAATTCTTAGCATCCTACGACTTCGAGATAGCATATACCCCTGGCAAGGGTAACGTGGTGGCAGATGCCTTAAGTAGAAAAAGGTTATCCTTGAGTCCGTTGTTTGTTGAGCAGCGAAATTTAGATTTCATCTCTACGTTTGACTTTACACCTTCCATTGACTTTGTACCTGGTTTGCTAGCATCCTTAGAGGTCAGACCTACGCTTTTGGGATGGATTGGTGAGGCACAGCGAGACGACCCACAGTTGGTTGAGTTAGTAGAGAAGCTCAAAGGAGGGGAGTCATCGAGCCATCTCCATAGGTATACCCTAGATGATAAGGGTTGGTTACGTAGGGACGGTAGACTTTGTGTACCAAAAGACGATGACCTAAGGAAGACCATTCTTGATGATGCCCATCGTTCGAAGATGACCATCCATCCCGGTGGGGAAAAGATGTACATGGACATGAGACGAGTTTACTTTTGGGCCGGCATGAAGAAGGATGTGGCCGAGTATGTCGCTAGATGCTTGGTGTGCCAACAAGCAAAAGCAGAGCAAAAGAAGCTCGGTGGATTACTTCACCCATTGGAGGTCCCACAATGGAAGTGGGAAAGTGTTTCGATGGACTTTGTTGACGGATTACCAAGATCAAGGAAGGGTAATACGGGGATTTGGGTCGTGGTAGACCGACTTACTAAAAGCGCCCATTTCATTCCCGTGAAGAGTAAGAGGACTGCTCCATGGTTAGCCTCTGTATACATTCGAGAAATAGTTCGTTTGCACAGTGTTCCTTCTAGTATGGTGAGCGACCGCGATCCTATCTTCACTAGCGAATTTTGAAAAAGCTTAGAAGAGGCGGTAGGGACTCAGTTATGTTTGAGCACCGCATATCATCCTCAGACGGACGGCCAGACCGAGAGGGTGAATCGTATTCTAGAGGACCTATTGAGGTTATGTGTCTTAGACTTCGGAGGTACATGGGAGGAACATCCTCCGTTGGTGGAGTTCGCATATAATAACAGCTTTCAGTCTAGCATTGGCATGGCACCGTTCGAGGCTCTTTATGGATGGTCGTGTCGTTCGCTTACATGTTGGTTGGAGTCTACAGATAAGATCTTGCTTGGGCCCGATATGATTAGAGAGACTTCGGAAAAGATCGATTTGATTCGAAAGAGGATGAAGATGGCGCAAGATAGGTAGAAATCTTATGCGGACAAGAGGAGGACAAATCTCGAGTTTTCTATTGGGGACATGGTCTTTGTCAAGGTGTCTCCATTACGGAACGTCGTTCGCTTTGGGTCCGTTGGGAAGTTAGCACCAAGATTCGTAGGGCCGTTTCCTATTAAGGAAAGGATTGGGCAGATGGCGTATAGAGTGGAGTTGCCCGAGAGACTTAGTGGTGTACACGACGTATTCCATGTATCACATTTGAGGAAGTGCTTGCACGAGACCGCGGAAGTGGTAGAGCCGAGCTTGCTTAGAGAGGTGGATATCGAGCATGATGCGACGATTCGACGAGCTCCTACGCGCATTCTTGGGTCGGAGATTAAGAAGTTAAGGAATCGAGAGGTCAAACTAGTCAAAGTGCAATGGGGAGATGATGAGAGCAATGCTACTTGGGAGACGGAAGCGAAGATGCGTTCATTATACCCATTTCTTTTCGAGGGTATGTCATTTAAATTTCTCCTTTATCGCTTACCTTGTACTTATCTTACCTTTAGTATGTCCTCCCGCTAGTATCTTTGACCTTTAGATAGGATAGTACTATGGTTGAAACATGTGTTTGAGACATGTTATGTGTGATGGATGCACGTGGATGCAAGTGTTTGCTAGTGGTTGCTCGTGGATGCATACACACACACTTTAGGCACTAAATCGGCTAAGTCACTTCATATTGCATATTGCATATAAATATGTGTACATATTTAAGTAATGGATGTATAATGGTTGTACCATCATATGGATGTTGCATTTTGGTGAATGTTTGTGCACACATGTAGAAATAATATATAGTGATAGGGTTCTTTCGCATACATAATGGACGCATGGCACTATCATGGTTTGCATTAAGGAGGTCAACTGAATCAGTAGACCGCCTGATTTGGCATTAGATAAGGAACATATACACACACTTCTTGCATATGTTCATACAACATTAGAAATTTTATAAGGACAATGGATGTCGTGTTTGATGGTTGTTTGGATGGTAGGATATGCATTCTCCTTAACTTGGAGATTTCGGGGCGAAATCCTTTAAGGAGGGGAGAATGTAACACCCCGGATTTTTGAATAATCGAATTAGCTAAAATAAAGAATAATTAATCTCAGATGTGAGAATTATGGGAATGGGGTTGCGCTATTGTGTTCGTCTCGGAATTCTGGTTGAAATAGAGTCCGAGTTTGTAGGAAACGGGTACCGGATGAAGGAGTTATGGACGAACGAAGTTTGGTGGCAAAATAGAAAGAAAAAAAAAAGATTGCACTGGCACACTTGGGAAGTGTGCCAGTACAAATTTTCACTGGCGCATCTGCCAAGTGCTCCCAGGCCGAGGCAGCAAGCCTGCACAACTTTCTGCTTCAGGCTGACCCATGTTGCTGAGTCCTTTCTGACTCCTTTCTGAGTCATTAGGGCTGAGGTGTCGCCCTATCCCGACTGAATGGTTTCGATTAACCCTAAGATCATCCGACATCTTAAATTAATTCAAAACTCTATAAAAAGACCCATAGACTCAAACCCTAAATCAGAAATAAAACTGAAACTATGGCCGTCATGCTGTTGTCTTGAACCCTAGAGCAGCCGCCACCAAATTAAAGAGGAAGAACAAAAAATCAAATCAGTACTACTCAACCCTAACAGCGAATCTTCTTCAAAGGAGAGCTAATTCAACTCCAGAAATCAGAATTCAAAACTCAAGACTGCTTTTGAGTTGTGAGTTCGATAGTTTTAATAAAATAATTAGTAATTTAATTGGATTAAGTTATAATGCGGATTGTATGGATGTGATTTGAATTATTGACTGCATGTTGTAATTATGTTGTAGAATTGTGTTGTAATTTCTATGATGTTATGTTATGATGCTATCATTAACGATGTGAAGTTATGTTGCTATCACCCATGTTATAATCCTATGATTGGCTTATGTCCAGTTGAATCATCATGTTTCATATGCTAGTTTGGTTATGATTCATATGATAAAACATATGTATGCAAGTTTAGGTTTTGGTTTAAACATGAATTATATACAAGTTGGGTAAAATTATATGTGACCTTACATGATTATGACATCTAGTTTATAGGGAAAATTTGATTAAAAGTTAGGCTACGACATGTGTGAGTTATATGCTAAATTCTACATGATACTATACATGTTAGATACTAATTTACACCATTGTTGCGATGTATAAATCACATATGTAAGTTTATGAGTTGGATATGAATCATGTTATGCAAGTTTAGGGTTATTACCTATGCAAGTTTACTCCTTTAGACATAGATCTATGACAATACATGATTGTTTATGCAAGTTTGTGGCCATTATCTCAACAAGTTCACACCTTTATATTTGGATCCATGACATATGTTGTTTATGCAAGTTGTAACTTTGGTCTATGCAAGTTTTAGATGTAGAACATCATTCACATATGCAAGTTCACCCCTATGTTAGATCTATGTTTTAATTATGTGTATATTGTGATGTTTTCTCTTTATTCCATGCGTTAGACTATTCGAGTCTAATGTATATTTTACGTTAAACGAACAAACGTACAACGTGGGGTAAAGGGGATAATATTAAAAAGATTTAATTGGAATAAATGCCTTAAAAGGCATAAAATATAATTGTGGTGAAAATTGGTATGATTTTACATACCATAAATGGATGGACATAATTGAGTCAATTATGGACATAGTTAAATTTGGAATTGATTGATAATTTGAATAGGGAAAGTAATTCAAATTGGGGAATGATTAATTAGGAGTAATTAATCGTCTAAGACACGAGGTTAGGCTCTTTTGTGGTGTAAGACTGCCCGGACCCGCCCGACAAATCCAGCTGCCACAAATGTCAGTCTAATGTGAGAGGTCTTAGGCATAAACTAAATAAGTAAAAATTGTAAAGACACGAGGTTATGCTCTTTTGTGGTGTAAGACTGCCCGGACCCGCCCGACAAATCCAGCTGCCACAAATGCCAGTCTAATGTGAGAGGTCTTTATGAGGTTACGGTCTTAATGAATTAAGAAACACTTAACCAGATAAGCATGTAGTGGGACATGAAGGGGTTAAGTGGGTGCCTTGGGTGGCATGTGGAATCTAGTGGGTGCCTTGGGTGGTATTTTGAAATACGATTAGAAACACTTAACCAAAATTGAAACATGTAATTGAAACATGAATAAAGAAGTGGGTTAAGTGAGAAGTACTAGAGGGGACCAAGCTTAGGTGGATAGCTTGTGTCAAGTAATGGGGGCCCATTTCAACCAGTAACCCATACATATCTTTGTGGGCTCGACCCAAGTCGAGGACGGGACACGCATACTGGGCTTGACTGTAAGAGGCCAAATCGGGTTAGCGGTGGCAACGCAAGTCCAACGGGTTCATATGCATGTGTGGACCCGGGCTGGTAGGTTAGACGTTGTTGCATCGTGTAGGTATAAGTCGTGCATTGTTGGTTGTATCGGGTTGCCACTTTGGGGAGTGATACACCCCACTGTGGGGCTAGCACGGGTATCTACGGGTTAGGGAGCCGATCGCTTGGGGGTAGTGGGTACACCTAGTGGAGATAGGGGCAGGCGGCACCTATGAAGGCAGCTAGGGGTGCACGAAACTACCAATATCATTGTTAAGTCTGTAGGCGGGATCAACCTTAGAGTGACTAGTGGTGGTGCAGTATAGAAATTATCCTATAGTGTTGGTGTAGTTTAGTAATCATCCTATAGTGGTTTAGGTGCGCTTAATGATATCGTTGTTCATCATGTTTCCTTATTTACTCTGCCATACTCAATGGTTCATGGTCATTTCCTTATTCTCCAACTTATGCCTTAGCCTAGTTACTTTGTTAATTATATTGTTACGCCAGACTTTATGTCTGACCCCCTTTGTTTCCTCCTCTTTCTTCCTCCCCCCCCCCCCCCAGGTGCTCAGGTTGGAACTAGCACGAGTGGAGTTTGATTTTGGACTGCTTTTAGAAGATTGCTTGGATCTATGAAGTAAATTTCAGCTTCTCTTTTATTTATGGCTATTTTGATGTTGGGGATTATGTCTTTCAGTTTATGTACTTTGTTTTATCAAGATGGATATTATGTACTTGACTTTGGTTTATGGTTTTGATGATGTAACCAAACATATTTACCTTCTGCTGCAATAAATAAAGTTTTAAATTTTCAAGTACTGTTTTATATCTGTCTTGTTGTGATTTTCTGTTCTATACTCACTTAAAATGCTCCATGGAAGTTAATGGATTCCCTTTGCGAGTGACATTAATGGACGTGGGGTGTTACAGATGCGGCTAGGGCAAGGGTAAAAATTGATAATGATACCAGGGCCAGGAATAAAGCAATAAAAGATCTTGAGGATACACAGGCCCTTCTTGTGATAGCTCAGTGGGATGCTAACAACTTTAAGACTGACCTAGAGAATGCCACAAAACGCTTCCACCTCGAACTTGATTCAAATAGTCAAGAGCGCGTGTCCTTGAAGAAGGAGGTGGAGGACCTAAAACTTGCTAATGCTGAACTGAAAGCTGCACAAGATCGATTTTCTACACAAAGGGCCGCTTAGGAAGAGGAGAGAACAAGCTTGAACGATAGACTCGCCCATGCCGAAGAACGGGCAGCTCTTGCCGAGAGTAATACCAATGCTGCTCTTGAGTCAGTTCCACTACCACTACTCACCTTGCTGCAGTCGAGGAGGAGATTGAAGGGTTTGAGGAGCTGCTCATGGACTTTTTTGCCCAGGTTATCCGCACCCGAGACATCTCATGGATCCAAGATTATAACATCACTCTGGCTAATGTCTGGGATATGATAGTCGATGGAGAGAAGCAGCGGTTGGGGGTTAATGAGATCGACGAAAGCAAACTTATGGAAACTTTCCTTAAGGGTGGAGAGCCTGAGGCCTTGGCAGAAGGTAGACGTATGATTCGAGAGGCCATGGATAAAGAATAAACCGATCTCAAGGGAAAAACCAAAATCGATGAGGGATCCAGTTCAGCACCGGAACCTAAAACTTTTGAAGTTGAGGAATACAGTCCCGATGATCCCTTGATCTCTGGAATTCCAGTCCCTCCTGCCGTTGGGGCTTCCACTGTGGCTTCGGCTGAAGGATCAACGGAAGGTATCTCCACAGTTTCTCCACAGTTTGTCAACACTGTTATAGCTTGTCATCATGATACAGAGCAGTCAATTGGGATGACCATACTTTCTCCTGAACTAATAGTTGTTGCTTCTCATAATGTAGGTGTCAGGTCTATCGAGGAGGTTACAGAGAAGCCGGCGGATGTCGAGAAGGTTGGTGTGCCTCTAGTCACTGAGGTCACTCCTGAAGATCCAAAGCAGCCCGAAACTGAGATAACTAAGGAAACCATTGAAGCTTCCAGCAAGGGTGCCCCAAAGGATGCTGAAATTATTGGCGCCTTGGATGATATCGATGACGACCACGAGGATAAAGATGAGGAGATAGACATCATGGGAGAAACCAAAGATCCTGAGCTTGAGACTTTGGCCGAGATGAAAACGAGGAGGGATAAGCAGTTGGCTTTGAAAATAGAGGAACAAGAGCCTCTAAATGTGCCTCCTATCACTGCTGTTGATCCCAAAACGGGGTTGATCATAAAGTTCCCCTCTAAGTCGATAACTTCGCAGCTTGCAAGCCAGTCCACCAACCTTTCAGTGGATCCTCCTTCTGACAAAAAGAAGAGAAAAAAGCATGATAAAGCCGATGTTGACAAGGAGGAGGAGACGGGGAAGAAAAAGAAGGAGAAGAGGCTGAGGTCATCCCCGAAGCCCAAGTAGTGCTAGTTTAATTATGCCTTTCTTTTTAATATTTCCAATGGCCTTAGGATCTAGCCACGAGTATGGCCCTCGCCTTTTGCTTAGCTTTATTTTGTAATTCCGCACTTAGTAAATGAAAATCTGTTTCTTTTGTATCTTCTCATACCTGCGAGTTTATAATATCTACAAATTTTATCATTCTAAATCACAGACATTAAATATAATCATAAGTAACGTAGACAATCACAACTAGCGTTAAAGTCATGGATGATAATTGTTGAAAAGTTCTTGTGCCAAGTAAATGTGAAGTATACACAAATGCGAAGTGTTGTATGAATATGCCCCCAATCAATCATCATTATAATGCCTGGCCAGGGCTTATTGAGGATTGATTAGAGTCACACTTTGGTTGCCCCCCATGTCCGGAAATGAGGGGGTCGGGCTCAGCTTTCATCCTCGTTCCCGATTCTACAGCGGGATAGGATCCCTTAAGTGGCATTTAGTTGAAACGCCTTTATACTCTCCTGTCGTATGCCCAGGATAGAGTTCGAACTCAGCTTTCAGTTTGTTCCCCGATCCTTCAGCGGGGTAGGAGTTCTTTTGCAGCGCCGAATCACCAGCGCCTTTATAATCTCCCGTCGAATACCAAGGGTAAAGTGTTAGTCGAGACGGTCTTTAAAATCATGGTGCACCTTCACGTCTCGCGGACAGTTTGTTTCCTTGTCCTATGTACTTCTTCTCAGGTCTTGAGAAGTAGAGCTTCGATGATTGCGTCGTTTACTTTATCGCCTTCTCGATACCCTGCATATTGTTAGTAATTACATAGTTTACGATAATTCATGAGTAATAATATAGTAAGTAAAGGTGCGATAAAAGTAAACGACACACGATATTTTATAGTGGTTCGGTCGAATCATGACCTACGTCCACTTTATAATCTTTTGTTCATATAATTGGATTGTTCTAGGCAAGTCAAGCCTTATTACATGGTCCTACAAACAGAATAATAAGAATGACAATTTTCATGTCAAATAGTGCCGCAAATGCTGGGCATTCCACACTCTGGAGATTTCAACTCCGTCCACAGTCGTAAGCTTGAAGGATCCATTATCAAGCCTCCATAAGATGGCATAGGGTCCTTCCCACTTCGACCCCAAATGCACTGGGGGTGGAAAGACACGCTTTAGAACCAAGTCTCCGGGTTCAAAGGTTTGAGCTCAGACTCTTTTGTTGTAGTACCGAGCAACCTGCTGCTTGTGCCTCAAGGCACGTAGATCCGCCTCATCTCTCTTTTCTTCTATTATATCCAGGGATTCGATAAGAAGCTCGTTAGTCATTGGGTCGTAATAAGTGATCCTATGGGACGGTACTTCTAGCTCTACCGGGATGAATGCTTCCAAGCTGAAGGCAAGGGAGAAAGAAGTATGCCTGGTAGCTATTTTGAAAGTTGTTCAGTAGGCCCACAGAGCCAAAGGTAGCTCATCGACCCACATGGCCTTGGCCCGCTTCAGTCGCTTCTTCAAAATGGTCTTGATCACTTTATTTGCCACTTCTACCTACCCATTTGACTGTGGGTATGCCACAGCCGTGAATCTCTTCTCGATATGGTATCTTTGACAAAAATCTCGGAATTCAAAGCTGTCGAACTGGGTTCCATTATCAGTTATGATAACTTTCGGGATTCCAAACCGACATATGATATTTCTCACGACGAAGTTGATCACCTTCTTGGTTGAAATCGTTGTCAGCGCTTCCACTTCAACCCATTTTGTAAAGTAATCAATGGCCACTATAGCAAACTTTGCTCCACCCTTCGCTAGGGGGAGACTTCCGATGATATCAACTCCCCACACCACGAAAGGCCATGGGCTCAACATTGTCTTTAATTGGTTAGGAGGTGCCCTGGAAACCTTTGAGAATTTCTGGCATGCATCGCAGTGTCGGGCATACTTAGCTGCATACTTATTTACAGTGGGCCAAAAATACCCATATCGCGGTATATTCTTTGCCAGTGTTTGTCCTCCAGTGTGGTCGCCGCATTCTCCTTCGTGAACTTCTTTTAATACCCTTTCTATATCGTCATGGGCTATACACCGGAGGAGCGGCATCGAGAATCCTTGCCGATATAGAACTTCACCTTGCATGACATGTCGCGAAGCTTTCCGAATCACGGCACGTCTCTCACTTTTCTTGATTGGGAGTGTCCCATTGACTAGGAAATTCTTCAGGGGTGTCATCCATGACTCCCTTTCTGGCTCAGTCTCCAACACAGGATCAATTTCCATCTGATCGATGCTTGGAGTGTGAAGCGTTTCTACCGGGACCATCTCCGTGTCCTCGGGGTTATCAGAAATAGCAATTTTTGCTAGCTTATCGGCCCTCTGATTCTCCGATCGAGGGATGTGTGTAATGCTAAAATGTTCTAAGCTACTCACCATTTCCATTACTTTCTTTAGATATGACACCAGTCTCGGCCCTTTAGCTTGGAATTCCCCAGTGACCTGGTTCACAACTATCTTCGAATCGCATAAGATACCTAGCTTTGTTATTCCCAACTCCTTGGCAAGTCTAAGCCCGGCAATCAGGGCTTCATATTCCGAATCGTTATTCGTGGCGTGGAACTCCAACCTCAGAGCATAATATATTGATCGCTTCTCGGGGTTTCCAATACAATTCCTGCACCTGATCTTCTATCATTCCTGGCTCCGTCGGTGTATAGTTTTCATGCATTAGGGTCAAGGAATTGTTTTAGAGTGTCAATTTCTTCGCTCACTTCATTATCTTCAGAGATGGTAAATTCTTCTATAAAGTCTGCCAGTACTTGCCCCCTTATCGATCTTCGGGGCTGAAAGTTTAGGTCAAACTGACTCAATTCAATATTCCATTTTAATAGCCTTCCTGACGCCTCAGGTTTTTGCAATACTTGTCTTAGCGGATGATTCGTATATACTGTAATGGGGTGAGCCTGAAAATAGTGACGAAGTTTCCTTGATGCGATTAGCAGGCTATATGCAAGCTTTTCTTTCTTTGGATAATTTCGCTTTGCGGCCGCTAATTTCTTGCTTACGTAATACACGGGCCTTTGAACTTTATCCTCTTCTCTTACCAAGGCTGAACTTATGGTGTGGGACAATACTGCCAAGTATACGAACAAATCCTCATGATCCACTAGCTTAGACAGTATCGGGTTTTTTTCCAAATGATCCAATAGGTTCTGAAACCCTTCCACACAATCAGGAGTCCATTTAAAGTTGCGCTTGCCTCGCTTGATCAGATCAAAGAATGGGATGCATTTATCTGTAGCTTTGGAGATGAATCTACTCAACGCAGCTACTTTTTCAGCGAGACTCTGCACATCTTTGATTTGCCTTGGTTCCTGAATGTTTCGGATTGCTGTAATCTGATCTGTATTGATCTCAATTCCACGTGAACTAACAATAAAACCTAAAAAATTCCCAGAAGCAACTCCAAACGAACACTTCAAAGGGTTGAGCTTCGTTCCATATCGCCTGAGTATATCGAACATTTCAGCTAGATCAGCGGTGTGATTCATTGACTGTCTAGACTTTACTAGCATATCATCTACGTATGCCTCCATCGTCTTCCCGATCTGGTTATAAAATATTCTGTTTAGCGGCCTTTGGTAAGTTTCTCCGGCGTTCTTTAGGCCGAAAGGCATCACCACGTAATAGTATAATCCCAAATCTGTGATAAAGCCGGTATGTTCCTGATCCGGAACATGCATGGGGATTTGGTTATATCCAGAATAAGTGTCCATAAAGGAGAGGAGCTCGTGACCTGCCGTTGAATCCACCAATTGGTCAATTCTGGGAAGTGGAAAGCTATCCTTCGGGCAAGCCTTGTTCAAGTCGTAGAAATCGATACATGTACGCCATTTTCCGTTGGCCTTTTTTACCAAAACCGGGTTTGAAATCCAATCTGGGTAAGTCAAGTCTCTGACAAACCCATTGCTCCTCAACTTCTTCTTTTAAGGCAGCCGACCTCTATGGGCCTAGCATTCGTCTTTTCTGCTTGATAGATGGATGCTTGGGGTTAATACTCAGTGAATGGCGCATGATTGACGGAGATATGCCACACATATCAGCGTGAGTCTAGGACCCGATATTTAAGACCTTCACTGGGTCATTATCATCGATCGGAACGTCCTCAGTTGTTTCGTTAGGAGTCGCCATTCTGCCCCCGGGTTCCTCGTCCTCTCTGGGATCTATGTCCTTGGATAGTTCCTTTGGCGGCTCCCTTGGAACTGTCTTTGATTGCTATGTTGTATTTTCCTTTGCAGGCGGAGAAGTATCCTTTGGGTCGATATTTAATTCCTTGAGTAACAATTTCAATTCTGCTATATAGCAAGCTCTTCCTACGACTTGATTGCCCCTAACTACCCCTGCTCCTGCATTTGTCAGGAATTTTAACAATAGGCACCAAGGCGCAATACAGGCCCTGAATTCTGCTAGGGTCGGTCGGCCCAGGAAAGCGTTATAAGGCGACTCAATATCCAACACTACAAATGTGAGAATTCTCACTCTACGGCGATCTCCCTCTCCCAGAGTGATTGGCAAATCTACATATCCGATCGGGGATGTTGAGGCGCCGTTGAAGCCGCGTATCCATCCATCATAAGGCTTCAAATCTTTCGCTTCCAACTACATCTGGTTGAACGCCTTTTTGAATAGTATGTTTGCTGAACTTCCATTATCCACCAAGACTTTGTGGACTAATGCGGGGCCAATGTTTGCAGTGATCACCAGAGGGTCCTCGGTGGGGGAATGAATTCCAACACTGTCTCTGTCACGAAAGATGACATCATCGGACATAGTTTTTTGCTGTTTCACCGGGGCTACAGCTTCAGGATTACTACACTCCCCTATTTCAAAATGTTTGACTGCATTCACATATTGATCCATTGCCCTAAAGCTGTGTCCAGCAGGATGAGGTCCTCCTACTATAGAGTTGATGACAATGTTCTTTCCTTTCTGTTGAGCGGTAGGTCTGGCAGCAGGCTGGTTCTGGTTCGGGGGTTGTCCAGCTTGCCCCTGTCTCTCGGAGTAACCTTATACTCATCCAACTTTCCCTCACGAAGTAACTTCTCAACAACATCCCTCAAATGTCGACATTCGTTGGTGGAGTGTCCGTGGGTTTGATGGAAGAGACAAAACTTCCCCGACTCTCGTTCTTTCTCTGTAGAATCCCTAGGTGGTGGCCTCTTATACTGGAGGACGTTGTAAGTATCCATAAAGATATTTTCTAAGGTATCATTTAATGGGGTGAAACTCCCAAATGGCCGATATCGAGGCCTCTTCTGTGAGTTATTTCCTTGATTCCTCCTCTTGTTATCGTTCCCAGATTGACGGCCATTCCCCTGGTTTTTATTCCCTACGTTCACTTCCACCTTTCCAGAGTTGTCCCCAGTTTGTTTGATAGCCACATTACTCTGTATATCTTCCTTGTCAGTGGCCTTCCTCTTTCGGTTGGCGTAGATTTCTTCTTGACGCAGGCGGATGTTGGCTTTTTCATAAAATATTTCCCTGGTCAACGGTGGCTTGCCAGCCAAGTATCTTCCAAACTCTGTATCCTTATCCACTCCGTCGATCAAGGCCATCAAAACAGTTTGTTCGTGGGGATCCCTAACCTCTGTGACTGCTAGATTAAAGCGATCTAGATAAGATCTCAAAGATCCGTCCGGGCATTGCTTAATGAGGGATAATTCGATGACATTCTTATATCTCTAAGTATGCAGTCGGAACTAATTCACGAACTGTTCACTTAATTCCCTGAAACTGGAGACCGGTCGCGCTGGCAAACGAGTAAACCACATTAACTCCGTATCCTCCTGGAATATCGGGAATGCCTTACACTTTACAGCGTCGGAAGCGGCAACTGCATTCATGTACCATGAATATCTCATCAGGTGTTGTACTGGATCAGTCCTTCCTGCATAACGGTTCATAGGTGGCATGTTAAATTTCCTTGGAAATCGAACCTCCAATATGTCATCTGTGAAGGGCGTATGGATGCGGCGTATACCCCAATCTTCATTCCTTTGTCCGCGACTTTCTACCATCATTTGTCTGATCATGGCTTCGACATCTGCATGGGTCAGGGTAGATTCAGGATCTGCACTTCTTGCCCTACGGGCCCCTCCGGCATTTCTTTAACGTGTTGCTGTAAAGTCCGGGGCCTGAGCAGAACTCCCTTGCCCCCTATTATCGCGGTCAATCACGCGACGAGCGGGAGGAATGGGTTGATTCTGAGCAGGGTCAACGATGTCTCCATTCCTAGGTGGTAGAGCGGGCTCATTTAAGTTACGGTTATTAGTTCCCTGATTAAGCGCCTCTTCTTCTCGAGAAGGAAGTGACCCAAATCGAAGCTGCTCTATGTTCTCAGCCATTTCTAATGGGGGCCATCGCCGGTTTCTTCGAGGCTCTTCGGATGAGGACGAGTGTTCTGGGGTAAAAGGATGGACTGGTGGGGGTGTCCTCTGCCTTTGGAGATCATCAATACGCTTGTCCAAGGCAGTGATATTTTGTCGCAACAAGGAGCTTTCTTGTCTTTGTGTTGCCAACTCATCATTCGTCCTATCCAACATTTTAATGATGCGAGAGAGATTTCCTTCAGTAGCTGGGGCAGAGGGGTTGAACTGGTCATCAACGTCATCTCTTATACGCAAAGACCCTGAACCAGGTCGTACAAAAGCACAAGCAGAACGAGCCATAATTTCCTTCTTAGGGCGAGTAGTGGTCTGACTGTCATTTCAGATCGTGGACACCCTAGGCTGATGGCTCGTGGTACCCTTCTGGTGTCGGCTCATGGTGGTCCTCTGGGGTCGGATCGTGGGAGCATAAGTAGGGATTGTGGGAGAATTAGTAGGAAGGAAAGTGGAGTTATCTTGAGAACGGGTCATGACGCCTTCAGCCACTCGGGTCGTGACGACCTCTCCGGCTCGGATCGCCCCCCCCCCCATCTCCACGATCCGGAGAATCAACCTCGAACTGCTCCTGAACACTGTCTTCACGATCTTCATTTGTGACTTCATCTGCCTGCAAAGATCGTACATCCTTAGACTTCTTTCCAGCCATAATACTTTGGATTTGCTGAGTTCTTCAAAAATCAAAACAGTGAAGGTTCAGACTATCTTCTTCGGACTTGAGTATCCAAACAGTAGAGCGATAACCCGATATGCTGAGACTTCAATTCTCAGTGAAAGCACCAAAATGTTATATCCAAAAATGACTATAACACCCAAATTATCTGAATTAGCAAAGATTTATATCTAGAAATGCAAGAAAACGCAGAAAACACACAAGATTTATAGTGGTTCGGCGTTAACGAGCCTACGTCCACTTTATATCTATGATTATATGTAAGATTCAAGTACAATCAATGATTTTTCTCTCAATCTCACTTGTACAATGATGATTCACTCAATAATTTCGAGCTAAGACTGATAAGAAATTAAAAGATAACAGTAATGGTGGAAACAACACTTGAAACTGCCAAAAGATCCTAAAAAATGCCAAGCACTAGGCTATTTATAGGTGATGTTTGCAGGCGGATCGTGGTCATACGTGGCACAAATCCCGAGGATCTCGGACTGTTTCGTGAGTGAATGGAGAAATGATCAATATGGCAGTTGTGGACTGATGTCGCAGGATCCTTAACTTGCGGATCATGGAAGACCTAGTCATGGCTACTATTTTCATTTTTGAAGTCGGATCGTGAAACACTGGCGCGAGGCGGGTCATGGTGAGGATACCACGAGCGGGATCGTGAGAGGGGCATCACAAGCCGAAGGGAATAGGGGAGGACCACGAACCGAGGATGGAGAGGGGACCACGAATGGACTAAGATGGCTTCTCGAGCGAGACTTCATATTGGACTTGCGTGTGTGTCTTGGTCCAAAAAGCTAGCCAACAATTTGTGATTCATGAATAGAAAAACATCCTTCTCTTCAACTCTTCATAATTGCTTTCTCCAATGGTTTCAATGATTCAAATTATAACATTTGACATTTTTTCAAAAAACCAATTTTATTTTAAATTTGCTTTAGACCTACTGTTAAAATCATATTACTACTGCAATATCCTTTGATTGATTTAATTAGGTTAATTTAAAAATACAAAAATAATAATTAATAAATAATGTTAGTGTCGATTTATCAAAAAACACAACAATCTTTCAGAAAAAAAATGTATATTTAAACGATCGATTTTTCTATTGTTATGTGATAATATTAGTATAATTGTTGTTAAGATGCACATTTAACTAACATCTTGTGTTGAACACGTGAAGACCAACTACAACGGTTCATTCAATTACCGATTCAACCAAACGTTGAATTAGATTGGAAAGCCAACTTCGACCAACAGCGCACCCGGACGCTAAGTTGTTGCTCGCAGTCATCTCGTGCGCCGTTACTATTGCGGTTGTGTCTGATGCGTCGGACGCCTGAATGTAGAGTTCCACATTCACCAACGATAACAGTGAACGTTGGAAAATGATGTGATGACGTCCGACGCGTTGGACGTTGTCACATCATTTTTCTAACGTTCACCTTGCTCCAACGGCTTCTTTTACCCTTCCCCTTATAACTCATCTCTTACTTCCTCCACTTCTCATTCATCATCATCATCTTCTTCTTCGTCTCCATGTTCCAAAAAAAAATGTAAATCTCTGATTCATCCTTTGATTTCTATGATTTTTTTGATCTATACGGGATGTCACCATACCAAAATCCACGGAGGAATCGTATGATTCAGATTAATACTTCAGAGTATGCTGGTTAGCTTGGATCAACGATATTTTAAACGGACATCAACGACGTTGTCAAAATAATTTTCGTATGAAAATGTTTTGTTTCTACTCGTTATGTGACAGACTACGACATCATGATCTCTCTTCAACGACAGATTTGTGATAGAGAAATGGTTGGTATTTTTGTTTACACAATGGCTACTGGGCTCTCAAATAGACAACTTAGCGAAAGATTTCAAAGAGCAGGTAGCACAATGGTGGGTATTTCTGGTACTATCCATATTTTAAAAATTGTATTGATGTTATAGATGGTACACACGTAATGACACACTTACCTGCTGATTGAGTTATTTCATATATTGGAAGAAAAGGTTATGGTACACATAATATATTAGCGGTGTTTTCTTTCGATTTGCAGTTTACTTATGTTATGACTGGTTGGGAAGGGACCGTGCATGATAGTAAAATTTTTAATTCGATTATAAATGATAGAAACTCCAATTTCTTAAACCTGCAATTAGACAGTATTATTTGGTTGATTTGGGATATCCACTTTAGACTGGATATTTACTACCTTATCGAAATATGAGGCATCATATTCCGCATTTTCGTGAGATCGTGAATCAACCAAAATCTACCAATGAAGTGTTTAATTTCTACCATTCGAATTTACGGATGATCGTTGAAAGAACTTTTGTCATTTGAAAAAAAAAATTGTCATTTTGAAGAGTATGATAACATACTCATTTGAAACTCAAGTCAAAGTTGTCCCTTACACAACTACATAAGCAAATATAATAGTGGTGATTCAGATTTTAAGTCTTTTGATGATGATCCTAAACTTATTCCTGATGAATACTTGGAGGAATATTATGCTCTGAGAAATGAGACGGACAGAGGCACTGAACGGGTACAACGAAATCGATGCCAAGAAATGTCAGTACTTCGAGATAGCATAAGAGATCAGTCGGTTGCTGCAGAGCTGCGCTGAAACATACTATTGCATCTGTATCTGTAACTATATTTTTATCTGTATTTTAAATTTATATTTTTGTATCTGTATTTTAAATTTATATTTTTGTATCTGTATTTCTTGCTGTTATTTTGAAATTGTATTTGTATTTCTACTGATATTTTGAAATTATATTGTTTACAGTGTTAAAATTAAATGCATATTACAAAATAATACATTTTAAATACCTCGTTTAAATACCACGTTCAAATACTCCGTTCGTAGCAAAATACGCATTTCCGTTTACAAACGTGTCACGTGTCACGTTCAAATGCCATACTCAAATGACATACTACGGTAATTTCGCAAGTTCAACTTTGTGAACGTAGTCGTAATATCAGGAAAAGGCTGCACTGCTTGATTTGATACCACCTTTAAATGAATTTCAAAGCAATTTGAACCGTACATCAAACCATGAAATATTTACAAAGACCGGGGGCATAACGTATTACCAAAACCATATCCTCAAACCACAGCGTATCAGAACCAACAACCAATAGCATAAGAGCACGTGTCCAATCTTCTTCCGCTACAAGACATGGCAAATTCGCCCTCCTGCCTCAGCCTCCGCACTCTCTCCGCGCTCTTCATGCACGCTTCCTCTCGACAGAGCATAAGCATTACAAGACGGAAATAAAAATGGAATGCTTCGGATGCAGTGCACCTACGGCTGCACTTTCAGTGTCGACGTCCTTTCGGAGCCGGGGACTGATAGTGAGGGGTTTCGGAAGGCGGTCGAGGTGCAGGGTGAGTTGCTGCAGCAACGTCGGGGGTGGAGCTGCCGTTACCAAAGTGAGGGAGGATTTTAAAGATGAGGAAGATTATATAAAGGCGGGTGGGAAGGAACTCGTCTATGTTCAAATGCAGGGACTGAAGAAGATTGTTGAGCACCAGGACAAGATTTCTGATAAGGTTAGGCTTTTATTTTATTTTTTGAAAATAAATATATAAAACTTCAACGTTGGACCTTTTTTGTTTGGAGATATATAGGGGCGGGCCAGGCGGCCCTGGGTAAAACCACCAAGACGGCCGCCTAGGGCCTCCGATCTTATACCGTGCATGTTTGAGCATTGTTCTGATAGTTTAGGACCTCTAATATCCTTGTTTGTCTAGGACCTCCGATAATTTTTTATGTTTCAGGGCCGGTTCTGGAGATATAGCTTATGAAAGCAATACAAGTTTTACGAAATTTGTTTAAAAGAAAATTTTAACATGGGTTTTAGCTTAAAAGTATATATAAACTTTATATTTTTTGTTGAATGAGAAGTAATATTATATTAATACATATTGAATTAGTATGAGATAAAAAACATTAAAACAAACTTGTACTACACACATGCATATGGGGTGCTTTTTATGGTCCCTTCGGGGACATCCGATAAAACTAGAACAATACAGAGAAAATTAGCATGTCTCTTGCGCAAGGGTGACACACGCAAATCGAGAAAATGAGTGCTTTTTATAATATTTCTGTTTTGCAGCATCTACTTTAGAATCTACAACGTATCGTGAACTACGCCTTTGTAGATATAATAAATTTTTGTAGACGCTAAATTCAAATGTAAAGGATTATTCTTGAAATTTTGGTTAGTTTCGATATTTATAGCATTTTCAGAAAAAACTAACTCAATTATTTATCATTCAAACATTTATTAAAATCTTCAAATTTAAACAAAATTAAATTCAAATATAAAGAATTATCCATACAATTTTGGTTTATTTTGATATATGTAGTATTTTCAAAAACTTAACTCAATTATTCGAACACTTATTTAGATTGTTAAATTTCAAGCATATTATGCTATAAATGTCGGAATAAATTCGAATTTTACATAGATGATCATATATACATCGATTGAAAATCTACAAAATTTTATTATGTTTAGAATGCTGCAGTTCAGGATGTAATAGAAGTATTAAAAGTTGTATATGTATTGCAAAATGTATTGAAAATCTACAAAATTATATTATATCTTCCGATTATAATCTTCTTTCCCACCTTGTTCTTTGTTAATTTAATTTAACCATCTGGCTCCATCTCCATAATTTCTTTTCCTTGGATTTCACTTCAATTTTATTCTATTCTCGAGGCAAGATTGAAGTACGTACTTCACTTTTCAATTTAGAAACAAAGCGGCCTTTTGCTTCCATCAAACTTACAGCCGTTGCATGTTGGGCTGATATACAAACTGGGCTACAAGTTTGTTCGTCAATAGATTGGTATTCCTAAGAGCACTCCCAGTGAGTTGGACGTGGATTGAGTGTTAAACCAGAGTTAACAACGTTGATTCTCCCCACCGTTTTAGTAGTGGATGGGAGACACTGCAATTTAAAAAATAAAATAAAATAAAAAGGGGTTTAAACGGTTTTCAGAAATCCGTTTAAGGTTGCAGTATTGATTTTAAAAAAATTACATCGTCGATTTCATTTCCGAGCGGCGTCGTTCCCCATTTCATCTTTCTCCCGGAAGCGTTAACCACTCAAATCCTCCCCATTTCATTGCGGCTTAGCACTGCTGGGAGTGCTCTAAGAACTCTATCACTTGCTAATGAAGCAATTATCTTCTTCCATTTTGAAATGATTTAAAAATATTCTACAAATAATTTAGGTAAAGTTAGGAGGGGAAACAAATATTCTTTTTAAACATTTGGTAAAAATGCTAATTTTGTTCACGCTTACTGAATGGTGTGGCAAAGAAAGATTTAGAGCCAGGCTTTATTTTCACCTTGATTCTTCTTCTGCCCTCCACAAAGTTACTTAAACTTAACTTCGCTTTAGAGTTGTACTGTACCGGTAATCAGAGGTTCGCAAAGTATTGATCTTGACCATCAATGAATGCAGCAGTTTTGATTTGTTTGCTTGAAGTGTTATTTTGACCGATCAATACACGCATAGTAAACATTACATATACAATATTACATTATATATACAATATTATATTTACTATCTGGTTTTGTGAAGACTAAATTTTCGATACAATTAACATCGATGCAATTGTAAGGAAAAAAAAAGAGAGAGAGAGAGAGAGAAGATACAATAAAAAAAAAATACTAAAGCTTCCCAAAACATCCCTAGGTAGATGTTTATTAACAAAATTACACTAGTGATTTTCATCGATTTTATATCAAAAATACCTGATGTGAAAAACTTAGACATGGATTATACGACAGTAGGTGGAAAATAAATTGGTTCAAAACTAGTCAAAACGGATTAGAAAAAAATCTTAGGGTCCGTTCTTGGCAATGATGAATGGTTGAAATGAACTATACAACTGAACAGTGAATTGAGCGATTGAAGTTGAGTTAGCAATGATGTGTTTTTATGATTTTAAGGAGTGAATTGAACGATAAAACATAAAAGTGAGTAAAATATTGAGCAGTTTATTGAGCGATTATATATATTTGTTTATAACAAAAAATTTATAACGGTAAAACTAGTCCAAAATGCAGATTTTTTTTTTTTTAATAACAACATAATATAAACAATAACAGTCCATACAACGATAAAATAAAAATACATCAAACAAACTATATACTACGCCTAGGAAAGTCCAACATCAAGTACCAGACAAACACCTCGACCTCATCATCCACAATTTCCTCGAGGATATCTAACACCCTGTCTCGCTCTGCAAAACCATCCTCAGCTCCCAAATTTGGTACTTAAAGCATGACACTACTAGCTGACTGCAGCGCTGCACATGTACATTGGCACGCTCTTTATATGAAGAGTTTGTAGAAGATGAGGATGCAGGAGCATATCCAGCGAATGGTAGAGGAGGGGCATTCGTTTGCATAAAAGAACCATAAGCATTATCCTCGACGATGGATGAAGCAACCAGAGGAATAGGGTAAACGCTGGTGCCCTTCGAGATGACACCCTCATGGAGCATGTCCAGTTGGCGAAATTTGATGAAAGACTTGCACTTGTATTTTTTGTATCGATGAGCAATAGTATTCCACTTTTTATCGGTGCCTTCAGTGTAATCTTTCTCCATGTTCCACTCTCCGCAAGACAGCTGTATAAGGGCATTCCAGTCGTTCCACATTCTTTTCAGGTTGTCTCAGCAGTCCTTTTCGAGCGTTGAACTCAATAGCAACAACATTGTAAAATGACTAGATGGAGATGCGGACGGTAGCAAAGATCTATGAAAATCAACATCCTCTCGTCTTTCTATAGGATAATAAGCAGGAAGGAGACAAGGAAACATGCCACATATCTAAAAAAGGGTTAAAAATGAAAACCATGAGAAAATTTGAAAATATATATGTTGTAGAACAAGAATAATAATAATTAAAATCACAATTTAACTGATTCGTACGAGGGGGAAAAATATTGTTACTGACACTCCACTTTTGGTTAAAGGGCGTCACGTTTGAAATTCGACAAGGTGATACCGAACTTTTCAGCAGAATTCGGAGGGGGGTTTGTCAAGTTTAGGTCTAAAAGTCGAAAAAGAACCACAAAAAATGATAAAAATCGAAAAACGGTGAGACTGGACCAAATTTTTATTTTTGGACGTGACGTCCCTTAATAAAAAGGGACCGTGAATAACAATACCGGGAAAATGTTTTTTTTTTTTTTTTTAATGGTTTTTGGGTGGAGCTTTCGACCACGAGGAAGAAGAACCAGAGGCGAGGATAGAGATGGCCGACGGGAGGTTGTATTTGTAGAATTGGAGTAGGAACGTTACCTAAGCCTCGCTTTACAGTTTTCTCTTTAGCGTAGCCAACCAACTTTATCTTTTATGTGGTGCTAAGGACAACCCAATATGTTCTTCTTAATGCCGCAATTAAAAAAATAAAACTCATTAAATTTTGTATGCTTCATAATACCACGTTACCTATTCATTCTAATCTCTCAGTCAATCATTATTTTTCGAACTAATCACGTACTAAGCTAATCTAAAAACCTTAATCTCTCGTAATCGTTGTCTTTTTCGAATCTCTCGCAGGAAAATTCAAACTCGTACCGTATTCTCTTAATCGTTTGGTGATATGAGAACCATCATCTATCACTTCCTCTTCTAGTTTGCTTAATTCAAACCTTATTCACCGCTTTTGTATATTATGGCGTCGAATTCGTTGATCGGTTATAGATCTAGGGTTAAGCTCGTTGATGGGTTTTACAAATGAGTATGAACGAATATCTAATAAAATAGAAATAAGGTAAAACAATGTGGTAGCCCCTAATTTTTAAATGTGTGGTATTTTTAAGTCGTGGTGCTAGAAAGAACATATTGGGGTGCCCCTTGGCCCAATAGTATCTTTTTACCTTTTTCTCCCTTCTCTCTTTTGCTATTATTCATTTCTTGCGTCAAAATAAAATCTACCATGACCCTAAAATTTTCGTTAATCGTCACTCTTTCCATGTTATGTACCTTCACGCCCTCAGATTTGCACGGCGAACTCCATAAGAAAATGACTCTGATCATTTTCCCGACCAGAAGCACCATTTTTATTTGGATTTTCATGTCAAATGAAGTTGCATTGTGAATTGATTTGGTTGAAGATTTCAGATCTGGAAGAATCTTGGGGAAGGAGGTACTCAGGCCAGTGGCAGGGGTGATCACCCTTGAATCCATGTTGGGCTCAGGTGTGGAATTGACACCATCGCATTGAGTTTGAGGGTGGGATTGTACTAAACAACGTCCAAAATTAGCGGGTAATAATGTTCATCCCTGGCGCCTCCCTGGGTAGGAGCGACGGAATTTATGTACTTATTTCTCTCTTTCATTTTTTTCCTTGAAAAAGGATAGTGTAACAAAAAGAAAAAAGAAAAAAAAAAGTGAAATATACAATTTTATCATCTCCGCTAACTTCATTTCATATATTTCATTGTTTTCCCAGTTAGAAACACTTATTCCGAACATTTTGCGATGATTTGGGTAGAGAGTTGAAATGTAGTTTGTGGAGGGAATAATGAAGAAGATGAAGAAAAGACAGGATGGTTTTGGGATGAAAAGATTGATGTACAAGGAGGAAAATTTGTGTGGTGTAGAAATTGATTACCGAGATGCAAACAATCTGGTTGAAAGGTCACGTTTGATCATATTTATCACACCTTTCCTCCTAGCTTCACATTAAAAGCCGATTCAAATTTTATTTTGAATTTTCAGACCAAAAAAGTAATAAGTTGAGGACGTCTTGAAACTACACTATTTAATACCTTTGAACGCAATATTTTGGTTAACCTCATTCCTCTTCTTTCACATTAACCTTTTCACACATAGTAACTGATTTTCTATTGTTGTACTAATCAAATAATGTACGAATATTGAACAAGACAAGAAACTGGTAGTGGAATAACAATAAAATAATTAAACAATAGTAGAATGCTAACTTGCTGATATTACGTAGCGTTTGTTCTATATGAACATTAATTAATGTGTATGGTTAAACGAAAAGCGTATGCAATAGGATTAGCGATACTTTGAGAAGGGTGTAACCAAAAAATCATGATATAGCTGCTCTTGTAAAATTTGTGTGGTGCTAAGGGCACCCCTGTATGTTCTTCATAATACCGCAATTGAAAAAATAAACCTCATTAAATTTTGTATGCTTCCTAATACCACATTACCTCTTTATTCTAGTCTTTCACTCAATCATTATTTTCTGAACTAATCATGCACTAAGCTAATCTAAAAACCCTAATATCTCGTAATCGCCGTCTTCTTCGCATCTCTCTCGCGGGAAAATTCAAATTTGTACAGTAAACTCTCAATTGTTTGAAAATTTGAAAACTCTAATCTATCACATTCTCTTTTGGTTTGCTTAATTCAAACTTTATTCACGACTTTTGTATATTACGCTGTTGAATTCGTTGATCGGTTATAGATCTAGGGTTTAGCTCGTTGATCGATTTTACAAATGAGGACAAACGAATATCGAGCAAAATAGAAATAGGGTAAAACAATGTGGTAGCCCCTATTTTTTATGTGTGTGGTATTAAGAAGAGTGTAACACTAATTCTTGTGGTGATTTTTAGTCGCGGTATTAGGAAGAACATATTTGGGTGCCCTTAGCACCACACTAAAATTTTAATATTTTTCTTTCTCCTCTTCCAACTCCATTTTTTTTTAATAATTGCAACTCTTTTTTAATTTATTTTTTCAAACATATTGACCCAATCACAATGGATTCAAACAAAACCAACAAATTTTATAATTTTATAATGAGAAGTTTTAACAATTTCAAATAGATTTTGTCTGTATCATTTTGGTAATAACAACTCCGATATCAATCTCGATTTTGGATTTTCAGCTACCGGTCCTTCAAACAGTTCATAAGCAACGCCCCATCTGAAATGGTACATCTGATTCATTGTTGAATGTAAGAATTTGAATTCAGACGCTAACAGTTAAAATATATTAATAAACAACTATGATCATTCGAAATTCTAAAATAAACATCATCAGATAATGATTCATTCGTGCCTTGGAGCGATTAGTCTTATTTGATTAAGAAAATAATGTGTGTAACTAGTTTAAGCGGTGTATTTTAGTAGAAAAGAAGCTGGCGTCGGACGCAAATGACTCCTTTCCACTTTTCTACCAGTGAGAGAACATGGAAAAATGATCATTTCCCCTGTTTGGTGCTTTGGACGCATCAAAGACAAAAACGGACCATTCTGGACATCTGAACAACGCCTAAATAATGAAAATTTATTTGCTATAAAAACATTATAATCAATCCTCAAGGTATGAAATTTTGATCGAAACACCGGGATTTCGATCGTTCCATGTAGGTTTTAGTATAAACCGAGGGGAAACTAAACTGAAATTTCAGTTTGACAAAAAAAAAAGAACTTCAAATTATACAAAAAACTCAAAAATGAATTAATTTGAATTTCAAATATGTGAATACTCAAAATATAAAATTATAACTTAGAAAACATAAAAATTCGCAAAATGTAAATGATGTAACTAAAAAAGTTAAAAATGAATTAATGAGTAAACAACTATTATTGTTTTAAATATTTATAATTAATCAGTATTGTTTGAATATATCTTATTTTTTTATTAAGTCTAAATCATACATTTTGTTTCAATATATTTAGAAAATTGTATAATTATATGAAAAATAAATAATAAGATCAAAAAATTGAAACTACAATCAATTTTTTTGAACTTTATGAATTGTGTCAAAATTCTTAAAATTACAAAAGACCGCATCTGAGATCAAAATCGAGATATCAAACCTTGCCTTAATTCAAAGAGGATAAAAAAATGAATCATCAAATCAAGGCAGAGAAATATGATATATTAAATGAAAGATATTAGCCTTAAATAATAATTCTCGAGTATTTTAATCATCATTTGAGGTTTCAGTCGGAATAATGGAATTTTGGCCACCTCTGTTAAATTTAGTCGGACTCCGGCATGAAAGCCTATTAAAAACATGGTTTCTAGTCCAGTGAAAAAAGGAAGAAAGTTTGAGTTTTGAAAATTAAAAGCATCTAGTTGGATATATACCTGAAATTTCGTTGTCGACTTCAATCTCTTATCGACTCTAATCTCGTCGTCGACTTCATCTTAGCATACTTCAATTGAATCTCATCGTGGATGCTAAAACAAAAATCTGAAATCTTGCATCTACATCCCAAATGAGGATAAACATTTGGTATCCGAAAAAAGTATGCGGATGTGGATATCGAACATATCTGCATTTGAAAATTATCAATTCGTTCTTTTTCAATGTTATAGTTTAAATTATATGTATTTTAGTACAATAAAAGATGTTTTTTTTTTGAAACAAAAATGTGTGATCTTCTGTGAAGAAGAGAGCACACATATATATAATAAAAAAAATCAATAGTACAAAGTTCGACTAAAAACATAAAAAAATACAACCGACATATCACTGAGAATGTAAAGGATCGTAGATAGATGAGTTCCGGATAAACCACCACCCATCTACTCCAATATCGAATTCCGGCAAGGCCACCACCCGATATTGAAGTATATCTACTCCAATACAATATCCCAAACTCTCTGTGAATAAGAAAGAAAAATGACAATAATAAAGTGTAACTACAACAAATCTCTAGCAATAAGACTAACTGTCCACAACTGAAAAGCAAATCTTCAATCCCATCAGGAAACTTCTAAGCTCCGCTACCCATCCAAATAGCTATACCCTAGTACAACCTTTAGATCAACAACCTGTTGCTGCAATAAACTCCAAAAACTATTAGTAATTTAATACAACATATATATATGGAAATATATATGTATGGATACACATATATATATAGCTTGTAAAGCATATATATATACATATCTATATATATACCATACATATATGTAAAGTGAAGACGCATGGAAACTGTAAGACCAGAGACTAATAACTAATACGAGATCTATTACGGGAAAAACTGTTGATTATAATGAAAGATGTTTATTTATTGTTTTATTAAGTTGGAAATTTATATTTGATGCACTGAACATATATTCATTGCTTAAAATTATTTATTATCATTATATTTGTTTATTTTTAGTGTCTTATCTTCGAACACATTTTGAGAAGGTTGATAATTGTTTTAAAAAATCAATTTGGTTTCAAGCTAGGAAGGTCAACCACATGAGCAATTTTCTTAATAAGGCAATTTATGAAGAGATGTAAAAAGTAAAAGAATGATTTATACGTGATATTTATCGATTTGGAGAAAGCTTATGATGGAGTACCAAGGTTTTAAATCTCGGATATCGGTCGTATTTCGTCTCGGCGATTTTAAAGACTTGATCTCGTATTAGGTGAGATCTCGGATGATATGAGTCAAACTCGGGGGTTTGTCTCGGATTTCCATCTCGACTCGGAAAGCTTATATCGGAACAATCTTGGGGGAATATGATAAGTTAAGAACTGGTATTCTTGTAATTTTCATAGATGCGATTATAAAAATAATAATTTAGACGTTAAATGGGAAATCACTTCATTGTTCTTAATTTATGAAAGAACGTTCATATTCATAAATCACAATATGCTTAAAACAAAAAAAAATAACATAATACAAATAGATTAGTGCTTACAACGTATGATCTATGAATATGAATCATTGTTAGGCAAAGAACATAAAAAAGATCCAAAACATTAAACAATGCAGTATAAGTAGAATATAAAATACATAATTTCATAGGTAATATACTAGTTAAAAAAATGATGAATATGAAGATCGTAACCATTGTACGACACATTTGAATATGCGATATAGTTGTTTAACATGCAAAATATAAAATAATAGGAGATTATCACGGCTAGATTCGAGTTTTTTTAAATTATTATTTTGGTATAGGCACGGTTTTAAATTATAACTAAAAAACTAAGATCTCGGACGATATTTTAGTATCTCGTCTCGGTTGATATATCGTTCAATATTGCAATATTTTAGTATCTCGTCTCGAACGATAAATTCGAAACGAGATTTACAGTGATATTTGCTGTTTCGTTTCGGAAGGAGCCCAAAACAAGATTTCGAAGGAGATATCGGGTGATATTTTCGAGGTCCGAAACAATGTAGAGTACGAGGAAGGTTATGTGGTGAGCGCTGGGAAAAAAGAGCATCGCAACAAAGTACATTACTCTCATCAAGGATACGTACGATGAGGTTGCAGGTCAGAGCGTGCGATTGTGAAGCCAGTGACTTTCCGATTAACATAAGATTACATAAGGGTTGACTTTGAGCCTCTATATTTTTACCTTAGTGATGGATGAAATCACGAAGGATACAAGGTGAGATTCCTTGGGGTATGCTTTTTGCTGATAATGTAGTGTTGATTATTGAAAGTAGGGTGGAGGTCGACAGACAACTGAAGTTGTGGAGAAAGACTTTAGAATCGGAGAGTTTCATGCTTAGCAGAGCTAAAACAAAGTATATGAAGTGCGAGTTCAACGGTGTTAGGTCGGATGATGGAGAGGTCACCCTGACCAATCAAGTAGTACTCAAGAAGGAATCCTTTCGATATTTAAGATCTATATTGCAGTTTGATGGTGAGATTGATGAAGATGTTAGTTTCAAAATTCGAGCGAGATGACTGAAATGACGACTAACATCTGATATTTTCTATGATAGGAAAATAGCACCAAAGGTTAAAGGAAAGTTCTGTGGAACAACAATTAGATCTACAATGTTATATGGTGCAAAATGTTGGTCTACAAAGGTAATACGTCCAAAAGATAAGTGTAGCAGAGATGCGTATTTTGCGTTGGAGCTGTGGACATACTAGATGAGACCGAATTAGAAATGATGATATTCGAGACAAAATTGAAGTTCCACTGGTTGAAGAGAAGTTAGTCCAACACCACTTAAGGTGGTTTGAACGTACCTTATGCACTTGTGTGCGTTGGAATGATATACCACACCAAATGCTCAAAGAAAGACAGAAGTCGATCAAGGATGACATGTGAGAAAGTACTAAGAATAGACTTAAGAAATTGGAATATATCCGAAGAGTTGATGTCGAACAGAAGCGCATGAAAGTTAGCAATCCATGTACTAGAACTTTCAGCTTATGATTAGTTTAAAGTGAGTGTTATGAGTTCTGGATTAGAGGACTAGTGTTTTGGGATATAAGACGAAGTGTTGGTCTTCGGTATTTATTACTACTACTTTTATTATTATCATCATCGTCAAAATCATAATGATTTTTATTTATTCATTACTATTATTATTTGTTTAATTATTTAAAATTTTATTTTATCTTTATTTTTTCAATTTTAGGTCTCTTGTTATTATTATCATATTTATATTGATTTTGGATTCAATGTCTAGCCAATTCGAACTTGTTTATGGTTAATGGCTTAGTTGTTGTGTATTTGTTTATTTTTAGCACTTTAATCATCAATTGGCTTAAAAAAGCTATGCGTGAAATTAATTTTTTTTCATTTATCTTCTTTGATTTGTCGATCATTAGCGTTTCAAATAGTTATCTGATATCCGTCCGTACCCGCTGATGCGGATGTGGCACTTTCAGCATCTCTTGACAGACCGAAGGATACGTGGAATTAGGGCAATAATAGAGGATTGGACTGGGCATAAAGTAATTTCTTTTTGGTTAAGTTGGTCTAGGAATTGAGTTTGGACTTGAAAACAAGGGAGTAAGTACGTCAATTTTTTTTTATTTTATAAGCTTTAGCAAATCAATGTTGATCAATTTTGGATTTGAGCCATGAGCTACCTATTTTAATTATGTAATGGTTAATTAAAGTAATTGGGGTTCAGATTATTTTTTATATAATATCATATATTGTATAATGTATTCTATTCTTCATAAACTATATTTTGTGTTTTATTTACAAGGATTATTATTACATTTTCATTGACAAGCCACTAAAAATCAAAACCGGGACCGAAACCGAAATCAAATAGAAACTTCCGAAATCGAATTTTTGAACCTCGGTTTTTATATTGCCATGAATGATGGATTCCACACTATGCCATTTAGTAGTCACCCTTACGTATATGCGATGCGAGTACAATGCACATGTGCATAGATAACAAACATCTCATTTTATTTCTTCCGAATAGGCTTTTGGGTATTAAAAATGGTGAAATTAGTAGCAAAATCCAGTTAGAACAGTAGTTGAAGCTAAACAAACATCAGTCGTTCTAACTAAAACTGCTACATACACACACGAAATTACATAACTCATCTAGTATCTCATAAGAAGTATTTCATAAAGCCAAAAGCTATATAATCTAGGAGCGGATATTAAAGTAACACCAGTGCATATTATAACATTGAAAAACAAATTTGCTTTAACTTATGTATTTCTATATGGTTTATCACATAGAATTATCAATTACTTCCTTTGGTGTTAAACCAAATTATACACACATATCTGTAATACTGCAAATGTATTAATGTAGAAAGTGAATTTTCTTCTTTTTAGCAACGAAAACAGTAATTACTATTTACTTGTATAGGAACAATCTATCAAATGTTAAGAAAACATATTACTGACATGTCTCTGATTAAGTTTTCATTGTAACAAGTAATAACCAATGTACTTCATGTCTCTGATTAAGTTTTCATTGTAACAAGTAATAACCAATGCACTTCAAGTCCATTGGGGTTCGCTTATCAGCCATCTAGCCTCAAGTAAAGTTCTTCGATTAGGGTCCCGGCTGATAGAGTTTCCAATGGTTGAGTATTACGCATTTGTTCAAAATATTCATAAACAAAAGAAATTCAGTAAGCAAATTTTAAGGAGCTAAACTACCAAATTCATCAAATACAAAACTCCACATATGACACTTGAAACTATTGATTTACATCCTCCGCCTGTTATTTCACAACACGTGCCCCCTTTCTCAACGTTCCACTGTTGCTAGCGACTTTTGTTGTTATGTTATAGTGTATTTGTGGGTTGATTTGATGTAAAATTGAAAATCTATTCTAATTTGAAAATCCGAAAGATCTTGTGAGTATGATATTGAAAAGATATAGGTTTTAGTGGAAGTGGGTAGTTGCAAGAGTGGTGCGTGGTAGGTTTATAATGTGTAAAAGATTTTCGTGATATATATCTAGTTTAGCGTGTGTATTTTCTTTTAGAATGAAATTGGTAATTCATTTAAGCACAACTCTCATTTTAGCGCTTTTGGAATTCGAACCCAAGATTCTCATAACCTCAATTTAGAGCATTCATTTAGTATAGGTATTTTTGTAATCTCAAAAGCTTCAAATGGAGGTATTCAAAGAGAAGATCTAGACAATCAAAATTCAAAATCTCAATTAGAAACACAAAACCTTTTAGGAGTATTCGAGTACATAAGAAATGTAGTTGCGTGTTGTTTTCATCAGTGCAACACTTTGGTGAGAACATGGTTTTTTAAATAGTGAGAGTAATGGGCACATGCGATCAGTGATAGTGAAACTTAACTACACTGCTTATAATGTTATCATTGATATTCCGCAACAGTCCAAGCATAATAGTTCCCTCAACCATTATTCAAAAAAGAAATTGAGAGGAAAAGGTAAGTAAAGAGATTGTATATCATGATTGATGACACAATCAACACAAAGACCTTTTAAACCGACTATTAATATTCAATATTTTTGTTGCTTCTGCACCATGTCAAAGCTACTTAAAGAAATTAGGACATTTTGCTGTACCATTTGTTGTCTTTAACGGTGTCGCTGTAGGATAATGTCTTGGTTCATTTGCCTTAAGGCGAGATCTATCAGTACTCTACTTTGAGAATAAATTCATGACTTACTATAGCTCTTATCCTTCACAATTTGAATTTAAAACGTTTCCAGAGCATTTTTGTTCATTTCAATAAAATAGAAGCCAAAAATGATAATGTGGCATCACATTTTTTTCCATCTTCTCATCAATTTATTGTCTTGTTAAATAGCTAAGCCAGTTTAATTGGTTCAAAATTCGCCATATGCATGACCATTCATTAATTCACTTTTTTAATGCAACAATACCGATTCACTCAAAACATTTTCTCTAATTTTACTCTTAATTAATTTATTATATACAAATATCCTATAAATTTTCAAATGTTTCGACTTTAAACATCTAAACAAATTTCAAGTCAATAATTTTATTCACAGGACATAGATAACAAATAACCAATAATTAATTTTAAAATTAAACCAAAGATTGATATTTTAGGAAGATTGAGTCTTTAAATAATTTCTGCCTAATAATTGCTAAAATCACTAGAAAGATAGTAATGTCACAAACTGTTCACACTTTAAAAATATTTTAAATGGAACAAGTTAAAAGCAAAATAAAACAAAATATCACATGATTAAAAAAAAAGTGATACTTTCATTAACAAAATATTAAAAGAAGATTGCAAAAAAGTACATGTGCAAGATATATAAATAGGTGAAACCGATGCTAAACAATAGCTAACAAAATACCATGTATACTGAAGAAAATGACCCATATATGACTAGGAACACAAACTAAGACATTCGACACAACATCGTAAAATTAAAGATGATACACGATAAGATTGCCATGCATAAACAAAAAACTACTGAATGTGTGGCTGTCTTCTCCTTTAACGGTCAAAAGTGATGCAACCTCCATCCATTTTTGTATTCTTCTTCTTTATGGAAATTTAAAGCACTAAACATAGAAATCTTCTTCATGAACTTTTGCGAACTCTCAAAAATTCTGATGTGGGCACTTTCCTGAATCAATTACAGTGGAGCTCTAGCCCAAGTTGTGTATAAACCTGAAATGAAATAATCTATTTAAATTTACTTTTTATTAAGCATAAAGGTCTATCTATCTTCATTATTTATTTTGGATATCTTTTATTAAGTTTGAGTACTTGGCTGATGAAACTTAATCTATTTCTACAAAAACAGATTTCAATAACTTGCTAAATGATGATTCCAGTGATAGTGATGTTTTTTATTTCTAATTTTTAATAATCCAGAGTGTGAAATAAGTTTCCTTTTTCCAAATAATCAGTAGAATAACCTGACTTATTTGAGCTTCGAGTGAAAGATGACATTAAACATTACTTTCATTTTGGCAAACAGAGAGTATAAAAGCTAACAAATTATTATTAGTTCTTCGTTGTTAAGAACCAAAGTAATGTTCAGTGATGCATATTGCTTCAAATGCTTACAAGTTACAAGCTTCACCTATCTAGACCTTCATTTTCGAGGTACCAATACAAGTGTTTTCCCCCATTTTTCAGTTGCCTCACATATTCAATAATGGTGATACTGTTCTGGATCTAGTGGTGATTGGTTGTGGCCCAGCTGGTCTTTCTCTTGCTGCAGAATCGGCTAAGAATGGATTAATGGTTGGACTAATTGGACCCGACCTTCCCTTTACTAATAATTATGGAGTTTGGGAGGATGAATTTATAGGTAACTTTTTATCAATGAGTTATTTTCTTCTGCTATATTCTGCTAGTTTCAAGGGAAAGAGTGATACTTCACAAGATTAATTAGGTACAGCCTACATGAATGTTACATGATGGAAGAACAGTTTTTCTCTATGTTTAAGATATTTTAAGTCTTTCCACTTTGGATTATTAGTAGAGTTGATTATATCTACAGAACTTGGGCTAGAAAGCTGTATAGAGCATGTTTGGGAAGATACAATTGTCTATTTGGACGATAGTGATCCAATACTAATCGGCCGTGCATATGGTAGAGTTAGCCGACATCTGCTACATGCAGAGTTGTTAAGAAGGTAAAATATACGCCGTAAGTTTCTGGGTAACACATATTTTACAATGAGTTAACATTTATTGGAACATCAGATGCCAAGAAGCTGGAGTTACTTATCTTGATTCAAAAGTGGAAAGAATTACAGAATCAAATGATGGTGGTCATAGTGTAGTCGCGTGCGAAGGAGGGCCTACAATAACTACTAGGTACATCCATATGATTTGTTTTAAAAAGCCTTCATTTATATACAAATATAATTTCCTAAATTACAGGCTTGCTACTGTTGCATCTGGAGCAGCATCTGGCAAACTTCTCGAGTACGAGGTAGGCGGACCTCGTGTGTCCGTACAAACAGCATATGGTGTGGAAGTTGAGGTTAGCGATTCTTCTATACTATTATGATTATAAAAATATTTCTTTTGGCATGATCACAAAAATACAACTTACAAATCCCATAGAAGTTTGATCCTCATCCCCCATTTTTTTGTATCCCGGATTTATACTCAACTTGTTTTTTGTCACCAACAAATTGTTGAATTTTGACAATCTTTAAGGTACCGGTTATGATCATCGACGAGATTACAGTTTTAAGTTGATTTAACTATAGGTTTTGCAAAAAATAAAAACCATGCTTGCTAGTTTTAACTTCATGGGTTATCAGAACCATTCCAAAAATTGTGAAATTATCTATTTATCTAAACGAAGAATAATATTTTTGTTTGAAGTAGATATTCAAAATAAAAAATTAAATTTTAAAATTAGGATCATAAACACATGATGAACTATAGCTTAGAGAAAAGTCAAACTCGTTCACATCAATTTCAAATCGAAGTTAAAATTATAATAATTGAGAAACTGTGATAGGT